>OX030937.1:6250000-7500000 GCA_943735885.1 Stelis phaeoptera
TAAAATGAAGTTTAATTATTGAAATATGTATTATTCTATAGTAATGGAATAATAAAATTAATCAATCATTCGAAGAAATTAAAAATATTCTCCAAAAGTAATTTTATTTAAATATATCTCGTATTTTGGGAAAAAAAATGCTACATCTTTAAAGGTTTCTATTAAAGAACACTCTTCGTATGCCTCAATTCTTGTGGAAGATTACGGAAAAATTATTTTAAACTATTATTAATAAAATAATGAGAAACAGAGGGACATTTATTTATATTATTATTCTAATATACCTCATTAAAGTCTAAGTACGAAGCAACAACACGGTGGTTAGAACTGTTTGAGATTTATGCGTTTTCACCGATAAATTCTGTATGCAGGATGGAGTTCTCCTCGATAAACTTCCTGCGTGACTGAATGGAAGTTGATGGGCACGTAAGGTTTCCCATGGGGTCTCTGGCACGGCAGAGATTATCATACGAATTAATTTAAATATTTGAAGCTGTCTGGCTTAATTCTTCGTCCCATTCTGAGTTTCAATTCCCTTTGCGTTCAAGCCTATGGGAAAACGGACTAACATGTTGCACATTAACACTTTGACGTCCACCAGTTTCGTGAAATTTATGAGTTCTGCAATTTTACGTTCCTTTTTATATAAATAAGAGGATTACTTTTAAATAAAAGTCAGTTCCCAGTTTCTAGTTTATTGAAAATTTCTACAATTAAAATTATATATAATATTTGATTATTATTTTGTTACAATTGAAACACAAATGTTTTTGATAAATTCGTCAACTTTTTGCGTGTCGACGCATTTTTATCGGAAACGAGAGTTGATTAATCACACGCGCAATTTTAATCCGCAATCATAGCGTTAAAATTTTGTTTGATTTCTCGTGTACGTCGGCAGTTAATCAACCCTCGCGGAAAAATTGCCAGCAAATACGTTGATATGAATTACCTCCGACGACGGGGATGGGAAAAACCGACGTCGCTGCTTGTACCCGGGAATAAAAGTGAACAAATGTTTATTACACCGGCTGCGAACGCGAATAGATGTGCTCTTGTTCGGCCACGGTATGAACAGTTATTGAATTTTGTAATTTTGAAACGAACGCCAGATTAAAAATCGTCGCTGACGATTCGTTCATCAACGTCGACGCTCTGTTGCAAACAGTTTTGTTTTTTTTGTTCTTTTTTTTTTTCAATTGTTCATGATCCGACGGTGTATTAAAGTGGTCGTTGTTCGTCGGAAAATTCGACAACCTTTATAATTACACCGCTGTTGAAACAACGAGTTTACCAATTATTCCGTAATTTACGAGTTTTCGCACCTCGGCCGTGTCGATACAATCGTCGGCTTTCGGTTTCATTACCGGCTAGTGAGACAAAAGAACCGGGAAGAATTAAATTCTATCCAACGCGCAACGAGCGTCGAATTCTCATTTGGTTAATGCGTCCTCGTAAATCGATCGCTGCTCGCTTCTCCTCGTCGACCGAACGGTATAATTGATTTAGTACAGTGGATTTAACGGGGAAATGAATTTTATTTGTAATCCGTCCGTACGAATTATTTATCTTTAATGCGTCCTATGAATAATAATTGCGTTCCGTGTCGTTCGACTCTTGGTGGACGTGAGCCCCGATCGAATCCTGGGAGGGTGGTCGCGATCGAAAATTACTGTAAAACGCGAAATGGAGAAGCGGGCTTCGTCGGTGGCGATCGATACAAATCCACTTCATATCCGACGTGATCGTTACTGGGCGAAGAATTAATGGCACGAACTAATGACCTTGTTGATCGTCCAATATTACAAATGCTATTTTAATGCAGGACACTGTTGCTCTCCGTTAAACACATACAAAAAAAAAAACATCTTTTGATCTATTAAATCGTACGATCGAATTTTAGAATAAAAAGATTTCATACATCTGTAAATAATATTTCAAGAAATAGTGTAAAATTTGTAAGATTGAAATTATAGAAAGCGTACAATTAAATTGAAATTATCGCTCTTTTAATCATTTATAATTCGAGGGTTAATTATTGCACCGATTCTTCTTGGTTCATCGTATCTCTTGTTACCTAATGGACTTGATATTCGAGAGCATAGTCGAAGACGTCGCTTCCGTCGAATGCGAGACAGGAACACGGATCCGGAGATAAGACCCTGTTCAAAGACACCTCCGGGAAAGTTTTCGAAACTCGTCGCAAAATCGTGGCGCGAATATCGAGTTCCGTCGCGGCAACTTCTCTTTCGGTCCTGAATCATTATCGAGGCTAGCCAGACTAATGTAAAGCGAGAGAGATAAAGAAAAAGAAAGAGTAGCACGAACGGGGCGTGTTTTTCCTGCTCAAGTCTCAGGGCGTTAATTTGAATATCAATGCCGCTCACGATCGCCAAAGGATCAAAGCGTTCGACGAAAAGGGAGAAACAAAAAATTGACGGGGGAAAAAAGCGATAGGAGGACAGAAATGAAAGAAAAGATGAGTTTTCACGTTCTCGTTTCACGAGTCGAATTCTACTATGACAGTTCCGACCGGGACGTAGGAAAACAGCTCGCAGATCGAATTTTGCGTCGAAAACGAGAATTAAACCGCTCGCGAGATAGCCTTTTCGCTCGCTTATCGAAAAACGATCGAACACGGGCGGCGGCTACGTCGTTTCGCGTTGGCAACGTGTAAAAAATACAAGCCAGATATTAATTATTTAACGAAGCAGGGAAAGTTATTGCATCGAGCGTTGGTCAACGGTATGATTGCACGTTTAAGCAGAGGGTGACGTATCAGTCGGTGATTGGGTCGGATTTGTCGTGTAGTCCGTTTCGAATTCAAACTAGCCCTAGTGCAGGGCAATCCGTCAATGGGGGAGGTCCTGGTAAATGGGTCACAAATAGCTTTCGGGAATACGTTGTCGTAAATCTTGTCCGGACGAATTCAAAGGGGTGGATACCTTAGGTAACCACGAGGAAAGGGATTTATTCGAGAGAAATTATTATTCGAGTTGATTTCACCTATATGTCTGACATATTGTAATGTTATACTACTTGTATGATATAAGATATACAGGATGTCGCCTTATAATGCAAAATTAATTCAGTACGTGTAGTTTTAAGGGATACCAGCGGTTAGAAATTATACGGGTCTGATTTATGTCAGAGTTATACTACTTCTATGATAAAGTGTGAACTGGATACTACAAGAATAATCATGAAAATACTGCAAGTTCAATTTTTTTGATCTTAAAGGGCATTAGCAAGCATTTCACTTACAATATGTGCGGGTCTGGCTTATTTAAAAGTTGTACTACTTAAATAAAACAAACTCTGAACTCTGCCATTAATATAATAAGAAATAAACGCATCGCAAGATCATTTCTTTTGATTTTAAATGAAATTTACAATTCTGTTTACTGGAGATGTGGGTCTGACTAATTTCGAAGTTACACTACTTACATGGAAGAAATTGCAAGTTCTGCCGGCAATAAAAGAGACAAGGAAGTACCAAAATGCAACTTAACATCTATTCTTGCGGTTTTAACTCACATCAACAATTATTCTACTTATAACACTTAGGTCTGCCTTATTTCCGGCTTATACTACTTACATGAAACGGACTATAAATTCTATCATTAGTATAATATGTATATGAAAGGCACCACGGAAACATATCGTATCATCTATTCTTCTGGTTTTAAGGCATACCAACACCGTGGTATCTGTCGGTCTGACTTATCGCAGAGTAATACTACTTACACGAAACAAAGTCTGAATTCTTTAATCAGCATACGATAAAATGAACATGTTACAATCGAAAGGAGTACAAAAACACATTATACAATCAATGCGGCTAACCTCAAGGGATGTTGGCAACCACTTGACGCAAAATGGATGACAAAATCCGTAGACGGTGTCAGGCTAACAAACGCGTACCAGAGGCACAACGGAATCGCGACACTCGACGCCGATTGTGTTCGAGGGATTTATCTGTTTCACAGAAGGTTGATTTAACATACACAGCAACGAGACAGACAATGCTCGAGCAAACCGTGGATCGTGTTGCCGCGCCGAAAATATCGGTTTGGCTCGAGCGATCGTGCTTGCCGATGGTTTCCGCGTCCGCGGCGCAAATTACAGTTTCCATCGCGACAGCGGCGAGCCTCTTTAATACGTTACGACTCGATACGAATATCGTCAGGCGATACGGTAAATTTTCAGTCATAAACAGACACGTCGTAAACGTAGCTCATAGCCCGGCTCCGTGGCCGCCGAAATTCGAAATTCCATGCGCGCGGCTCGCAATGTTAATAGTGGCAAAAGCAAAATGCCAATCCGTCGATATTATGTTACGCGTAGTTATTCTCGCAGGGATAGGCCCGATCGACGTGCATTGTAACCAATCCCTTGGTCGTGCACACCGCTATCCATTAATCTGCAGACGTGGCCACGTATCCGCCTGTGCACGCTCGTGTATTTGGCCAACAGGCTTGCGCCCGACCTCTGACACACCTGGCCACGTATGCAATTCGACAACGGGTCAATACGGGCTGAACCGTGGAATTTGATCTGCTTGATTGTTTCTGTCATTTGCGCGTTTCGACTGGTTCCTTTGTCTAGGATAGGGTTCGTGGGGTTCAAACACTAGCGTCGATTTTCTTTTTCAATTAACGGGAATGAACAACACCTTGCTTTCGAATATCACGTTACATCTGCGAGGCACTCTGCGATGGTATTTGAGTGCAATTATTGAAGTTTAAGTTTAATTGAGTACTTAGTCAAGAATTGTTAAATGATATTTCAATTTTTCTTTATATTTTTTTTTTTAACTTTGCAATAATGAATATTTAACCCTTTGCGGGCGAGGCACTTTCAAGTTTGACACGAGATGTATGCAGGGAATATCAATAACTCGAAGCAAAATAAACGATACTTGCCTTCTCAAAGGATATATTAGGAATCCCTACTTTTACAGTTATTATTTTTCTTTGTGTCAAGATTACAGCACGATATTTAGGAATTTATATACAAATTTATAAGATACTATGAAGATTCTATTTGGGCGAATATATCCGTCCATTGTCCGCAAAGGGTTAACTCTAACCAACGCGCTGGTTGAAAGATACACTAGTTTTTTTTATAGGAAAAATGATAATTTGAAGGAAAAAGAACTCAACAAACGACTCGTACAATAAATAACCTAGCCTATTACTATTTTACTCCGTTACTAAATGAACCAGCTCACTTTTAACATCATAAAGACACTAGCTTCTCTTGACAACCTCTACAAAACATAAATTATTTAAATAACAGAGTTGTGTACGATAGGAAGGGAGAATTATTAGATCGAATTCTTACAATCTCCCTTGCGCTTTGCTTTCTAAGTTTGCTTTCTAAATTGTTCATTCCTTGAAGATTGCACGGGTGCAATGCGGTTCCATTTTAAGTAACAGAGTTCATAAATTAAATTAGAGGATTTCATCTTCTCCCTCGAATCTACCGGTGGAAGTATTTCAATCTATCCCGGTTGTAGCCGGGGAGAATGTTAATTTTGAAATCCGTGCACCCGGTGTGCCGGTGTGCTCGCCTTGTTCGTGGTCAATATCTCGTGTGTATGCCCGGAGCATCGACGGACAAGGTCTCGTCGTAAATTGAATTGCAGCTTGATGCGAGGTTTATGCCCCTAATGAATTATTTGCCCCGTCCACGTAAAACAAACTCCAAGATTGCGGAAGCGCCGTTGCTTGCCCACGTTCGCTAATAAATACGCCCGGTGACTTGGATCCAGCTGGAGAGCGGTGTTCTTCGTTAAACGAAACATCGTTTGTTGACTCATTTTTCAGCCGAAACGATGAAACTCCGAAACGTTTCATTTCCGAGGAAAGGAAGTAGGTACGCGTTAAAATTGTTCCGACGACGATTCATAGTGCTCGAACGAACTAAAGTTTAACAGAAAGAAATGAACGAAAAATGTAAATGCATGCCTTTGAAATTGTTACCGCTGTCGCCTATTCTATTTTTCACCGTTAAACCGAAACGGTCGATCGTTTGGAAAAATAAAAAAGACAGCAGAATGTTCGCGCAGAAACGGGTTACGGTATATTGGATTTTGTTGCGGGTACCTTTGAATTTTCCACCGGATGCCAGTTCGTTCATTAGCCGATGTTACAGCACCGACGATAATGGCTTTTCTGCCCCGCGCTTGATACGCTGAAAGCTTGGTAAAATATTCGCACCTGCACTGCTTTCGCAATTAATTTTTGCCCAAATATGTAGCGACGGCGGAGTTGCGTTGTACGGGAATAAAACTCGATCCCTGGCCGGCCTGTCAGCGATCCTGGCACCGCTGAAATAATCGCGAGTCATCGTGTTTTCGAGGGCACGGTTTGATTATTCGTGCTCGCACATATTGATTGGTAATTGTGTACGCATCTTATTGTTATTCAACCGCTTTAACAATCGGATTGCATTCGACGGAATTATGAAGTGCGCGGATGCATTATTAAACGTTCGATGCGATGTAAATAACACGCTATCGAGCGGTGAAAATTTCATTGAACAGCGACGCAACTGTGGCAAAAATATCTTTGAATATTCGTATCGATATTCATGGAATCATTTTCGAAATTATCCGAGGGCGGAACAAAACGCGACGTCGCGCCCGCACCTGTTGAGAACGAGAGAATAATAATTTTTCGTCGATAGCAAACGATATACCCGTATAATTATGATCGATATTCCTGGCGCATAAACGCACAACATTATTCGGGCATTAATGCGCAAGTAACATTCTAAGTTTCCTCTTGTTTATGCATTCAACGAACGTCCCCGCTAAGAGGGTAAACGCGTGCGTACAGACGCATTTGCACCGACCCGAAATGAACATGTCAAGAGCTCCGAGCACTCGCACTAATGCACGTTGCGTGTTAGTATTGAGAAGTGTGACCCGCTCGAGCATTGTCGTAAATTTGATGTTTAGTACCGAGGCTACGATTATCGGTTAAATGTCTCTTACGTTACGTTGCATCGTTTCTTCTTTTATATTCTATAAATTACACCGCTCGCCAAAAGAGTTGCAACTCCGAGAATAAGATAATTAAAATTAGTTAAAAGACTTTTTCAATCAAATTTTCTCTCGGTAGCCGAAGTAACATATGTAATATTCAGATTAATGCGAATTTGCTACACTGCTACTAACCTTCTTTCTCAAAAATAGAATATATATATTCAAAATTTATATTAAAAAATTCCGAAACATTCCTTTAAATATTCTTTCGTTCAACAGACGAAGGCCTTGCATTTAAAAGTTGTATTACTTAACAGCTGAAACACCTTGCTTCGTCGTTGTTTTTTTAACCTGTACATCGAGCCTCGCCTCTGCACGTTATTTAACGGATGGTTAAAGGATAATGGTACAAAATCCGTGGCAAAAGGGTTGCGGATATTCGAAGAAGAACGGCCAACTCCTTGAGAACCTCTTGCACGCTCGTGAATCGCCGGTTTGTTTCACGCACACTCGCCTGCCAAGAAAATCAAATTACCAGGGATGCGGGCTGGTAGCAGGAGCGTAACGCGCGGCGTGCACGGGGCGCCACGCACTCGTGCGTGAACCGTTCAAAGTCGTGGCAACAAACGCTTTCCAAAATTGCATTAAGAGCGGGTTCCCACTTCACCACGTATCCGTAGTCAGGTATGCGTTTCAGAAGTGCCGTATGAATGCGATTCTTCCGTACAAAGTACACGCGGTTTTTTAAACAGCCACGTAAAGGGCGCTCGTCTACCGCGAAAGAGAGAAGGAGAGGAGGGAGACGTGCCTTTGAGGGAATTCTCTGAGCGAGCCACCTCACTAGAACAAGGAAGAGACTGCTTTTCTTTCTTCCTTTTTCATTTTTTCTTTTTTTCTTTTTTACTTTCTCCTCGAGAGCGAACTGCAGACATTCCCGTGCCGGAACACCGTCATGATAATTGCAAAGAAGTTAATTAAGAACGCGGCAGGAATGTACCAATTTACATTTACGCCCTTTCGTTTGCTTTCATCTCACCGCTAAGTGGAACACACATCGGTCCTCGCACGTAACACGCTCGCGAGAAGTCTCCTCTTTATCGGCTCTTTCTGTACCCTTCCGTCTCTCCCATTAATCTTATTTTTCTCGTTATCCACTTTAATCGTAGCCGCGTCTATCTCTTCTCGAATCCATCCTCAGGATTCTATTTCAAATACACTTTTCCTCTTGCCGCTCATTTCTTCCTCCCAACACTCTTCGCGTTTTTATCGTGCGCCCTTTCATTCTGCAATCGTGGCCACCCTTCGTCCCTCTTAATCCCTCATTATTCCTCGTTGCTGCCCGTTCTCGTTCTTCTCGAGTTTTCTCCTGTCTGCGTCGATTCTTCTCCTTCCCCCGGACTCTTTGGTTCGGGCTCTTCGGCTCTTAAGTAAATTCCATTGCAGTTCGGTCGAGCGAGATTCCTCGCGCACTGCCGCAGCTAGGGAGATTCCGGGAAGAGAGCAACCGGAGAAACCGGAAGCACGGGGAACCGAGAGAAAGGGAAACGACGGGAATCTTCCAGTCACCTTTTTGACTTTTGTTGGCGCAGTCGTGCGTTGTCGGATGAGCGAAAGCGTCCTCGAGACCAACCCTTTCCGACAGCTCGACTTCCTTTGACCATTAGCAGTCCGCTTTTTAGACATTCGTGTCCATTGTGCGAGGATGGTTTTCGTTTTTTTTTCTTCTTCTTCTTTTCAACGTGCACGCCTCTTTGTGCCACCGTATATCTTTGACCTCTTGAATCGCGAACGTTCTTATAAAAACAACCACGTCCTCGGAGATGGCTCGGGGAGGACACGTTGAACGCGATGATCAACCCGTTGATGTTTTATAATATTTTAATAACGTGGCAGCGTTGTTTGCGATGATAAGGATAGGTTATGCCAGCTATTTTCAGAACGGGAATGGAAGGTAATTTGAAGTTTGAACGCGTAGCGGGATTCCTCGAAACGTGTTCCAGCAATTATTGCGATCGTTTGCAATTTCAGCCTGTGTTACACGGCAATTTTCCTGTCGAGATAGATTTTACCCGGGTAATTCAATGCTATACGCGTTTCTTGTATTGCAGGAAATTTTGTTCAACATTCAATCTGTAATCGAAATAACAATTGTTCGCTTCTTGCTTTTAAAATGTCCAATCGTTTTTTCTTTTCTTTTTTTTTTTTAACGGGATTGCAGAATCCAGAAAACAATTTTAATTCCTACAACGTAAACGGAAAATTACCTTGTCGGTCATTTTGACGTTTGTCGGAACGTGACTCTTGATCGAACAAAATATAAAAGCAAAGAAAGGAATGTACAGAAACTCGCGTTGCAACAGTCCATTCAAATTTGTGTGGAAAATTCTAGTTTCTTTTCGAGCAAGAACGTGCAACGGTTCGCTTTTACAGTGGCCCTTTATGCTCGTTAAAAACAACCGTTTCCATCCGATGCATGGACGTTCGTTGTTAAACGATGTTGCAGACACGTCAAATGCAGAGGACCGCGTAAAACGGCAAATGAATTGACATGACCTAAATTGCATTCTGCGCGTAATAGGCGTGTAAACGCAAATTAATCGACTAGCGAACTTAACTGTCGGACTAGTAAATTTAACCTTCTGCGGGCGTTTCATTATGTTTTCAACTATGATAAACAACTTGTTCCTAATTTATCATAACGAGTTTGTTCTCTGCTAAAAGTATTTATTGAAGGAAGTAAATTCGCTAGCATTTCACGTATTTTGCTTCAAAATCCGTCGTAAAGAAATTGAAATATTACCAAAAATATAACAAAAAGTTACAACCTCAAATGGTGCTAACTTTGATTGCAATTTTTATAAATATAATTTATTATAATTCTCCAATTTTACTTTCCTTTTGCGATATAATTCAAGCGATTTGAGAGAAGAATCTGTTGCAGAAGTAAACGAAAAGCTTTTTATAAAATTGTTGCGAAAAATCGACCCTCAATCGTATCAGACAGCTAGTACTAATTCGTTGATGATCGAAAGCAGACAGAACCCGTCGTGTTCTCGTCGCTTCCTTGTATCCTATTTATCTATTCCCGAAGGATAATGCATTCGGCCATCAGTATTCGTTCGAACTCGATATTGGTACGCGGAAGGCGTGCCCGTCGCATCGAATTTCCATACAGGCTCCTGCAGACAGTATGGAAATGCGCGAGTGAAAAACATCAATGACCGGAACGGCTACCTGGTCGTGTCTCGTGCGTCTCTGACGAAAACTCAAACGCGTATCCTCGAGACAACCGCATTATTTGACGAGGAGTTGCCGTTCGTTCGACGAGAATCCAACGACGCAGAAACAATTTTATTCGGACGTGGGACATCAGCGGACAGAAAACGCCTTGCGATTCGTTCGTGCATACGTCGATTTTCGTTTCGTGATTTATCAACTCTGAACGATTCTGCATTTCAAAAGAAAAAAATGAAAATGTGGACGATGGCATTATAAATATGGAAAATTTAGCTTCGCCACTGAGTACCCTGTATAAGTAGTATAATATTAAAGTTATTCAAACTTTTCTGCTCGGAGGCCATCGTTTATCACTACAGTACTCAATCTACTAAATAAGTGATTAAATTAACTTATGACCAAAAATTGTATACAAGATTCAATCGTCGGTTTTGAATTGCATTTTACTGGTATGGTGTATCCTGGTCAATAATTCTTAGAAACCCTCCATACATCTAATGAAATTGTAAGGGTTGTTTGTTACGTTGGAGTGTTATTTTGTTTAAAAAAATTATACCTCGAGAGAAATATATGAATTGGTTGAAGTATTTTGATAAAAAGGTACTTTGACAACGGTGCAGTTGTGATTCCTTCTTTCTCGTTAATGCACAACGGAGATGCTGAAGAGTGTTGTTTCAACAGCAATCAGCTATTGTCTGGAGCATCCTTCATCTCAAAATGAAGAGCCTGCTACTTAGAACGAAGTACTTTTCCGAAATGGTTCACCTCTTGCTTTAATGTATCGTGCAGAGTGCACTCTTGCATTCTTAAATGTAAATATTCTTAATTTAACAACGTTCAGAGAAGAGGATAACGAGATTATCATTTTCTGAAGTAGCGTGCCTTGTTACTGGTTTGACATCTAATTATTAGGGATACGAATAATTAATTTTCAAATTTAACCCTGTATTCTATTAATTTGAATTGTTACCATATTTTTAATGATACTCATCATTTTTCTTATTTATTTTTTGAAAACCATGGCTGGCACATGTTGGGCCAATGTCGACCGAATTTATTTAGAATCTTTTTACATACTGAGAAAATAATATTTGTAAAAGTAATGTTCGTATCTATAATTTATAAATAGGAATCTATAGTTTTCTAAATCGACAGAATTTTAACGTTTGGTAACGAATAAAACTGAAAAAGTATCCAAATTTAAACTTAAATTGTTTAAGTTTAATTTTATCTGTTCAAAAATCTTGGTTATTCAAATTTATGAAAGATATGTACATTTCGTGTATTTTGAAAACAACCAAACATTGTTCACAAAACAAAAACAATGTCGAACAATCGAATGGCCGCGAGGGACGGTTAATTTCATGGGATTTTATTCGTTTGCCGTCTGTCGTTCGCATTTCGCCTTAAGCCGATAACTTCCTTATTCCGGCGCTCTTTGCAGCCGTTTAAAGCATTTAAGAGATTTCCCTCGATCCCTTAAGGAGTGACAACATTGGAGGGATTAGTGGGAACGTAAATACTGTTAAAGAAGACTTCAGAATTTCTTAAGGTCGTGCGGAAAGATCCATCCAACTGCTTTTAAAGAGTTCTCAAAGGTCGAGCTTGAATCGTCTGTAATTAAATTCGCGAAAAACGTTTCATTTAATAAAAAAAAAATAAATAAATAAATTAAAAAAATGGGATATTAATGAACACTTTTTGTATCGCTTGAAATGTTCAAAGTTGCAAGTAAAAGTCAATGACACATACTTAGGAAATTCATTTCCTCAAGAATGCCATGTAAATTTTACTTCAAACGACAGAGGAATAAGAAAATACAAATTGTTTCCTAATACATCTTATCCTTCAAAAGAAATATCTCGTGAAACAGCTTCAAATTCAATATTTGTATTCGTTCGTCATCGTGGTCGAAGATTACCAGGTCGATGTTTTGACGAATAAGGGAAACAATTTGAGCCGTCAGGGGTTAAGACAACAAGACATCGATTTTACCGGAAGCGAGGTGAATTTACGTTGGCGCGTGATTCGTTGGCCGCAGAAGGGTCTGGGTTTGCGGTCTTCAGCAAGCTCTTTCCTCCTGGCCGAATAACGCCAAGCTTTTGGACGATCGATGGTTCACCCTCGTAGATTCCTGACCCTTTGTGTGCCGCCGCGCATTTCCCATATACGTGGCACAATCAGCGGCAGGTGTTTACTCGGCCTGATTAACGTTGTTCCTCCGCCACTGGCTGGCTGTGAGCTACGTCTGACTATGTACGGTACATATCTACTAGCGGTCGGGTCGCTTGGATTTTAGCTTGGATTTCGCTCGTTTCTGTTTTACGAATGTGTTCAGTCGTAACATTTGTTTTTTGTTCGAAATCAAATTTTTTGCTATTTCATTCTGTTCGTGTTAAATATTTTTCATTTTAAGTTAGTTAATTCTTAACTGCCATGGTTTAGAAATTAACAATCTTAAACTTCAAAAATAAATAACACCATTTTATCTTTTCGAGTTTTATTTCTTTAATTATGTATCTTTGTTAAAATTTGTTTACATAAAGAAATTAATAATTCTCCGATTAACATGTTCCATTAGAAAACTAGAAATTTAATTTTGGCTGGATCGAATTTGATCCTCCCGTGTAATCAATGATTATTATTATAAATTTTCAGATTAAAAATAATAGAATGTCAAACGTCTTAATTTCACGTCATTGTGAATCAAACGTATGACTATGAAAACAAAACTGTACAAATAATTATTCTCCTCTCGTTAGGTACAAAATGCTGCTTACAATTGTTTGAGTTTTCTTTGCCTTTTAAACGAAGTTAAAATATCTTATGTATTCTATACATGCGTAGCAAAAGGTTGATTATTACACTATATTGTTGTTTATTTTAGTAAAAACGACCCTCTTATTACAAGATGGAGAGGTTCAGTTTTTGAGCAGATTATGCTAATAAAAGTAGCGGAGGAGGAATTCAGAAATCTTGAATCTGAATGTTCCGATTTGTCATGATATTCTCAAAGGTCGCATGAAAAAAAGATTCTACGGATGTTTTAAATCCAGAAAGTACAATATGAAATGGATGTATTAAAGCGTTCTGGGCAAGATGTCGTTTTTCGAGGGTCACGTCGCAGATTGCAGTGGCTCTCTCGAGGGATGGTTTAGCGGACACGTGTCCTATTTCGAGTTCGAACGATACAGGTCCCTCGATCCCCTTTGTAAAATCCGACTAAAATACCAGAATTCCAAATGTCAAACATCGTAACGTTATCAACGCAAATACATCAGTAGAAGTATCGTTGTAAATGATTAAAATGAAATAAAATGTGTTAATCAAAAATTGAACCACGATGTTGATGTCACTATATTTTAACGTTTCATGAAATTTTGATCAATATTTTTATGTAATTAAAATGATGTATTTAATGATCAAAAAATGGAATTTATTAAACTGATCCTCAAAAAGTGGAGAAAATATAAAACATGTCAGCCATGATGGGGGTTGGTTGGTTCGAGGGTAAAGTGTCGGTAAAATCGGTTTCCGTCGGTTACTTTTCACCTTTACACGATAGTGCCCTCGGGGTCGTTTTTAGCAGCGCCATCTGTCGGGAAGGAAGTTTAATCGATCGGGGGGTAGTACGGAAAAATACACCCCTATGAGTTCAGATGGCGCCAAGGCGTATCCGGTGGCGCTTTCTATCGCATTAGGTGTTTCAGATTTTCCAAGCACAGCAGAACACTCTCACCCTTTGTTTGAAAGTGTTAATTTCATTTTTTATCGGTCATTATTAATTTTAATTATAAAAACTTAGTATAATACCCGTGGTGTATATATTTATATTGTACGAATTGGAGCAATCGTTGCTATTAGATAATCTTAGTTTTCAAATAATCAATGGAAATGTTGGATACAGAAATATTTGGGCAGTTACATGCATATTGATAGAAATAAAGAAAGCATGATATTATGATATTTTACGTTTTAAAATAACAGAATAATATTAATAAATTGAATTAAATATAATATATTACGATTTTCTATAAGTGAAATGTTCGATCCTTTTTAAGAAAGTATTTGAAACAGTTTCTTAACATTTCTCAATTTTCCATTGCATACGTTTCTCTTTAAATAATTCCAAAGTTTTCCAATGTTACAACAAATTAGTCAGTTTTGTACGAACGAAACGAAATACAGTGTCAAAAGAAAGCTAAACCATATTTACCACATATTAGTCGAAATAATTAATCAATAAAGAAAGAAAAAGATGTGAAGCTCGCCGTTGATCGGATAAGCTGCTCGGTTCGTTATCATTTACGTCGTAATTTTTCAATCTTTAATCACCCCGTAGACGTGCTAGACCATAGCCAGAAAGTTTCACAAAAGAGTCTCAAATTTATCTTGTCGACGTTGAAGCTCGTTGCCCCTTGTAAAAACTATACAGAACCGATCGACGGTGGTTTCCGAGCGATGTTGAGAAGGGCGAGAGAGAGGATGGAGGGGGGGCTATTACGTAAAAGCTTACGATTAGCGACGACCACACCGACGGGATCCCTTTGATCGTCGCGAAGCCGGACTCCGCGTATAATCACGCCGCCTCTCACCACCCATCAGCCTCGTCCCTTCTTCTTCTGCTTCTTCTTTGTGCTCACGGCGGATGGCGATAATTGTTTCATGCCCGCAGGAAGTAAAGCTCTTTATGCTGGAAGCTTTATTTTGCGGCTGCCGTGACGGGTATCCAGAGAAGAGGGGCTAAGATTAATTAATAACTATGCCCCGGTCCGCTCCTTCCTCGTCTTCTTGTCCCTTATTTCCGCTATATTTATCTCCTGTTCGCTCTTCGTCTCTCTTTGTTTTGCCAGCGCCAAGCCTTCTCGTTTCTTTGTTCTCCCCGCTTTTCGCTACGACATTAAGGTTAATCCACAGCAACGGGATCGACGACAGCTCCAGCGAAATCCGGTCGAGCAAAAATTAAATCACGGGTTATTTGTCATGGCCCACCGTCTGCCATTTTTTCCCCTTGGTTCTCTCCCTGTCCTCTGCGTCGGATTAACCCGTCCGTCCGACCGCCTGACTACTGGCCGACCGTATCTACTGCGGCTGGCCACCAACCGCGCTCTGCAAATGTCAGCTCGGTTCCTGTTCGCACCATACGCGGTACACGATTGATACAGACGGATCGACGATGTAAGGTGTTGGATTTGATTGTATTATGTCAAATAATCATTAGGGAATGGGTTGAATTTATGAAGTCAATGGAGGAATGCTAATTCTTGATCGATTTGTTACTTTGCAACATTGAACATTGATTTATACATTGGTGTGTTTTAATTTCTTGACATGTTTCTAATACTTGACATATTTAGCTTATTGTTAGTTAAGTGAGATAGAATTGAAATTAGTTTTAAAGTAAAATTACGTCAGTCGAAGTGTTTCTGTATATTAGGTTGTGGAATATGAAATGTCCGATTTATAATGGCAACTTTAAATAAACACACATTTTGTATATTAAACGTTAATAATTAAAATAAGTTTCATCAATTTTCGGAAAGATTACGATTACTCGTGCTTCACAATAATCTTAACAAATTTCGATGATAATTTATCACAATAAATCATACTCTTATTTTAAAATAAAAATTTTTGGAATCTGCACATTTTCTTCGACGAATCAAAGCACATTATGATTTTCGCAAAAATCATGTGAATACATATTTCATAAAAACTTGAAAAGGATGCTTAGAAATAGGTAAATATCGCAAAATGAAAATTATCTGTGAAAGAGGAGATTCTAACGAAACTACACGAATGTTTATCGAGTAAGCAGATTTAAAAAATTGACGAAACAAAATCGGACATTTCATATGCAACAACCTAATATATTTGTAGATCTCAATCACGATTAATCCAAATAACTTATGAAGAAAATAAATGTAGGTAGAATAATACAACAGACTTTTTCATTTAGCGTTCGAAACCCAATTGGAAGAATAAAGAATTCCTGCTTCCTGCGCGCACAAAAGGTTTTTCCATCCATGACCCTGCAATCGTGAAAAGTAAAGTAGCTCGTACGGTTCAAACGTTACACCGATATCCGGCTAATGGAAAAGCCGAGGCACGATTTACGTCCGGGACATTCCGGGGCTGGAGTGAAACCGTGGCGACCACTTTGCCTTTCTTCGGTTCGTCGGTTTCCTGATCCGATATCCCGAAGGCGAGAGTCTTGGTTATCGTAGCATCGCCGCACCAGGGAGATCGGTCAATGGTTTCTGATCGGGCAAACGAGAACCGTCGCATTGGTATGCACAGTCGTGGAAGGGTGTTCGTGGCAACGCGTGTTATTTCGTGAAACTGATCTATTTTGAGGGTGCCTGACCCTTAAGTGATATGTGCCAGGAATACAAAAGGGTCCGGAGCTCGAGGGTCGCGCGAAAGGGAACGAGCAAACCGACGAACACACGGAATCTCGAATGGGGAACTAGAGAGTTACGTGTTTGCTCGACGAAAGAAAGAATCCACCCACCAGGGAGATCACGGGTCCAAGCATCTACATGTATTTTCCATTCGATCGCGATCCTTTGGACGCGAGGAGAAGGCAGGAAAAAAGAAAACCGTCGAGAAAGGACCAGAGAAGAAGTCGGAAGTGTACACTCTCGTCATTGACGAAGTCCTTCTCCTTTTCGTAATACCGGTGCCGGCACAGTCCGTTCCTTCTCGCCGCTCCACCTTTTTCTTCCTTTTCGACCTATCCACTTTCGTGAGGCACTTTTCTTCCGGAACGCTGACCATACAATCGTATTCCTTATTCCGCCATTACGTTCGTTCTGACTGTTCCGTTCCTTCAATCTGGACGCTCGGTATATATGAACTTCTTTTCTCCCTTTCTTCCTTTTCCGACCCAACTCTTTCTCCTCTCGGCGGTGTCGAGTCAAATTGGAAAGTGTGCTCCGTGGAGAATTCACGGGAAAAATGGGGAGGGGTTGGGAGGCTAGTTCGTCCATACTTCTGCTCTGGCGGCTTTCGAGATTCGTCGGGAATGCGGAATACCTGTTGAAGGAAGTCTTCGGCTATCTTCGACCGGCGGAATATTTGATGCCGCTACTTTGCACGGGAAATCGAGAAAGTTGTCCGATTCAATAGAAGCTTGAAAAACTCGACGATCGAGAGGCTCCGTCTCCTTCGACGCCAGGGAAATTTGATAAAGTCGAAAAGATAGGATCGTTCGTTTCCCTTTTTGCACTCGGCTCGATACACGCTAGTAGAATAAGTCGGCGTATGCTCGGACGGATGGAATAAGACTGTGCATGGTCAGACGAGGGGATCATACCGTCGCTTAACTCAAGGAAAATCTGTTTTCTCGATTACGTCGTTCTCGTCTGGTTCGTATCAAGCTGCTTGTCGATACTGGAGCCGATACAACGAAAGTCGACGCGTGACAAGAGACAAATTCACGCGAGTCAAGTACAGAGGTGCATTCGCGTGAGATTGAAGTGGAAACTTTTCTGACGTCGTTGAATATTGCCGGGTCTTGGGTAGTAAAATCGGGAACGCAACGCCGTATCGCGTGTGAAATCGCGCGTGCGACCGTATCGCACGCGGGCGCCGGAGCTGGCGAGCGTAAGCCCGGTGGCTCGTAAAATCTGTAGCCTTTACTACTTTGCGAGATTGAAGAATCAGGTTGTAAAGGGCTGAATCCGCGCGGATAAAGCACCGCGAAAAGGGATGAGGACTAAAACGTCGGAACGAGAGGGTACGGCGAAGGAGGACGGGCGAATCAGCGGTCATTGAAGGAAAGGGAGAAAGGGAAACGTTGAGCTGGGACGAAATTGGGCTACCAACGGTACTGTCGACAGGTTTCATAGAGCTGAGCCGTGATGACAGAGGGACGCTGAAATATAAAATAAATATCTTAAATCCACGCTGATCCTGGCTTTAATTAAAAGTTGATCCTGCGTTTGATACTGTCGACAAGATTTCCTGCGATCCAATTTGCGTACGAATAATTTATCGATCGCACGTTGAAAACTCGCGTGTCGCTCTGTATTCATCGTTTTCCTTTCGATTCCACGCGTTTGTCGCGTTATTCAATATTATCCTATGGCTTTAACTCGTTAAAAGTTCAAATTTCATTTCAACACGTTAATTTCTAGAGGTTGAAAACACGATGCACAAAAATACACGTAAAGAAGCAGTTAAGATACTTGAGGTTTGATACTTGAGATATCTTTGGAATTTTCTTGAATATACTTTATATTTTAGAAATACTTTTTGATCTTTTCAAGAATACTTTCTTAATTGAATTCGACGATAGAAAGATAAGCCGAGCAGAAAAATTGTACTGTTCAAAACTCGATTCACGTGTACGTCGATTTTAACGGTGGATCTTTTATTGCACGCGGCACGTTCCCATCTCCGAATCCAAAGCCCCTCGGCGCGAGTTACGAGTTTCCATTTAGCGGGAAATCTCGAATCTTCCGTGTATTTCATCCTCGTACCGCGAATACTGTTTCAATTTTCGATACTCCCTTGCTTGAGCTTCCGGTTCCAGCTTTTCTCCCGACGTGTCTCGTTTGGAAAAACGAGAATCGAATCAGATGGAGATTGAACGTCGGTTTGGTGCCTTTATGCTCGATCGTACGAGCACCTTACAGATCGAAAATCCCTCCTTCTCTGGCTTTAGATTTTTACGAGACATCGCCATGCGTCATCCTATTCTTTTTTTCAAAGGGGACGGGAAGCATTCGGGTGACACGGAACAGAAGAGGGTGAGGGGGGGAATGGGACACAGGATAGGAGGGTAATCAGGGGGCGTGGAAGAGAGACAATCCATCAGCCGGAGCCGGTGTGTTGCCGGTACCACTGCCATCGACGTCGTCTGCCATTGGCAGACTTTCGCCCCTAGGCGCAACGCTAACTTCGGTATGATTGGAACGAGACAACGCTAACAGTGCGGACGAGAGAGACCACGAAACTTCTGGTGACGGTCTTTTTATGCTTTTTTTTTTGTGTTCTCTCTGCAGCAGTCAGATGCAGATGCAGATGACCCACCCGATGCGAACAACTGTTTTCCACGAGGCGAACAGTTCGTTTGTTCGGCACGTGTTCGAACGAGTTGGAAATTAATAGACGGCGGTAGTGGGGCTTCGGAGAAAGTTCCACACCGTTGGGAGTTTTTGGTACCTCGAACTCACTACGAGGCTGAATTAAATCGCGATGAACCGAGCGAGAGACGGACCTGAATCGAAATTGTGTCGAGTTGCGACGTTAGTCTGCTTGAAGCTTTTTATCTCTAAATAACAAACAACCTTTCTAATCGTTGTATTACGCGTATCTCTCTCTTCATTGTAACAAAGAAATTTCTTTCTTACTTTTTCTTTCTTTCTTTTGGAGTTTTTCTATTTAAGTAATAATTTTCTGAAGCCTTTAATAGCTCGTGTACTTTTCCTATCTCATTACGAACATAGTGATCTCAATTCCTGAAAAAATAAAGCAACGAGGAGGGTTAAAACAGTCCAGCACGGTACACGAGTGTCGTCACGTGAACCACAGGGTTAATTATCCGAGGATATTGCTGTGACTGACGTATGCGGTAACAATGGAAACGAACCGTATCGATATTGCTGTGTTGACACAGAAAACAACGTCACGAAGTCAGCTAACCGGTTATATCCTCGTTCAGAGCGGTTAACGTTATCGATTCGAGCCGTAAACGAGAACGAGACGAAGAAAGAGTTGCTCGACGACCATACACGGCCCGTTGAAAACACGTCATATCGACGGGAATCGCTCGCCGGTTACATGTCCGTTGGCCGTTATATCGTCACAGGGCAAACGAATACGTACAAACGAACTTGCCTCGGTATTATCTGTTTAATCCGTCGCGCGGCTCTGGAACGTTGCCCTAATGGGCTCACAAACGAGGAATAATCCCATTTTACGCGCGAAGGCTTGTGGTAATGATGTTAGCTGTTCTTTGCCGCGTTTGTCTCCTTCTTATCAACGTTACGCCACGTTATTTCCCGTTCGCCGGTTCATCCGCGATCGTCGAAACATCCCCGACTTTATCAACCTCCGAGAAAATTGATCGTTTCAAAATGAAATTCATTAACACCGTACCAGAGACAAATCACTGTGCGATGCAATTACCCTACCGGAGGGATGCAATTTCATCATTTTTTTCCCCCCCTCCTTCCCCATTCTATCTGTAAATCTCGTTTATGAGAGGATTTTCCGCCGCTAAAGAGCAAAGTAATTACCATTCTGCGGGCATGGCACGCTTGTATTCGAGTTTAATTAAATTTGTAATCGCGAGCATTAACCTTGCACCCCGTCACCTTGCCACGCTTCTTCCTCGAAATTCAATCTATTCGTCACAATAGCCGGGAGATCGGGGTCCCCGTTAATTTGCTAAAATCTCGATCCTTCTCGTCGGACGCGGCGGGAAAAGGGTGTCGCGATAAAAAGTACACGGCTGCGTGGGAATTAATAATCCAAGCTGCTACGCGAAGAAAGACGTGGCGGGGTGGAAAGAGAGGTGTTACGAGAGGAGAAAGGTAGCTAGCCACTAAGGAGACCTCGATGCACAAGCCAACGCGAAGCTTTAAAGGATGAGAGATATGTGTCTAACGAGGTACGGGGCCAGGAGTTGGCACGACCGCGGGATGAGCGCGGGGAAAATTATTAATCATGGCCGGGATTTCATAAAGCTCCGTTTAAGCTGTGCACAGTGCATCGTTTATTACCCGGTTTCTCTGTGAAGGTTTTGCACAACTAGGAAATACACTGATACCGGGCTTCATCCACGGGACCCCGTTATTACGTATCAAGGCAACACCGATCTTGTCGGGCGTAACTCGCTGCTTCCGTGAAAATTAAAAGTCGTCCCCGTGAAATTACAACCGAAGCGATTCGCGGTCTTTGAGTGAACTCGAAGGTCTATTTAAACAGACGGGGCCAGATTTCAATATCCTCGTTGTCCGCAAACGTCGAAACGCTGCGACAACTTTCGTCGAGGTATTCAAATTTCATCGTCCGACGGGCCACCCTCTTGTCGTCCATTGTGTCGTTTTTATCCTTGCACGATTCCTTTGACGGGATCTTGTCACTTCGCCCGGACGCGGGGAGAAAGTCGAGCAGACAACTCGCGTGGCGCACGGAATACATTTTCTTCCTTTCGCCGATTTGTGCCAGTCAAGCATACAAAGAGACAGCCTTGTCCGTGCCGCTCGTTTCCCTTCGCTTCTTTCCCCTTGTTTCGCGGTACCGTAACCCTTAGAAGCTTTTGCCCGTGTCCTACGATCCCTTTTCTCAGGCGATCCTTTCAAATATTTAGATACATGTGTACTGTGAAACCATCCTCTGTTACGATTTTATCATGTTATTCGCTTTTTATTCTTCAAAATCTTTACCGAATATAATAATCGTATAATAACTTAGTTATCTCTGTTTGTTTCCGGTAGGTGTTGTTCTTGGACATAAATGCAAGTAGTATTTTTATTTCTTAATTTCTGTCGATTAGAAGACTCTTATTTGTTGCTCGATGGTTCTAAAATGAATAAACAATCAGAATAGGTAATCGTTCGCAACATTGACGGTGTTCCTCGGTATCTTTAAATTCGTACCACTTGCCAATCGATGACGACAATTCGCTTGTTTCCCGTCCGCTCGAACAGTCGAGAGTGTTCTTCTGGTAACAGAAGCTCGCACGTGCGTCATGCGACTGCGTGCACGTGACACGCGAGGGACGGGATCAAGGAGGGTGGTTTTCCCTGTAAACTAAGTAGTACAGCCAGGCAGAGAGTTGAGGGAGCCGGTATCGAGTGAGGGGTCAGCCTAAGGCACACCGGGAAGGGATTATCCGAGTCGGTATTCGGTAATTGCTGCTAGCAATTTACTCGGGCAAATCCCCATTAACCGAGCCGACAAACCTGTCCGACGTGTTCCTTCACGCAACCATAGCCCGTGCTTGCTGCCGACCACTTTCGATGGATAAACGATGAAATCTACTCGAACGAAAGCTGACGCAGACATTCAAAGCGACACAAGCCTTTCGTGATCCTATGATTTCGATTCGCAAACGGAGAGGAATCTGACGATGGCACGGAGTGTATTATAGGAGAGTAACTTGGGCAACAAGATGTTCGCTGGAAATTTGAATACGAGTCGGTCTTAAGAAATTATGAAGTTTAAATCTTAGATAAATTTAGGACGCTTGTGCAGAAACTGCTTACGATTTCCTTTTGCTTTTACTAATTCAAACGAGCTTAGTAATATGATACTTCAAACGAAGGGTGACTGGAACCCCTTCGACCTGAAAATTAATCAAAATCTTGTACTATGCGCCTGTATTTATTTTTATTTTAGAAATTCCCCATTTACCAGGAACTTTCTGGGACATGTCTCTTCTATTATAACCTTTTAATGTTTCATTAGTGAAAATTTTGAGTGATAAACCACTATACGCGCAGAATCAAATGGATGAAAGTAAATTATATCAAATCTTTCCTCGAAGAGCTATTATTTTATTGCCTCGTTTCAAGTACAAACACTTCATGCTCTCCCAACTCGATATAAAGATGTTTATGCGACGTTGCAAATAAAAATACCTTCGATCGTGGTAAAAATAAAACTCGAACAACCCTTTTACGAGCCCTTTGTACGCGTGACACGTCTCTCGGGCGTTAAACTTGGCGTAAGACATCGCGCACGTAGAAAGCGATTCGAAACAATCGATGCCCGGGTAATTCTCGTACGAGAGCAACGTTAATGCGACAGGTAACGTGACGTTGAGCCGAAATCGAGCGACCGGCGACTGTTCCTTCGAAATTCGAAGGTATCACGGAATAGGTGGGCCCGTCAGATTAGGGTCTATCTTTGGCTGCTGTTCGTTCCTTGACTGGTTGCGTTACTTCGCGAACAAGATCTATGGGAACGAGAAGGGCGGCCGGGGCTCGTGAAAAGGACAGACGGCAACAGCGAAGCCGTTCTCTGCATCTGGGGAAATGTGCCGAGATTACGGATCCAATTCCAATAAAGTTTAGCACGTGAGTCGACTGATAGCGGGCCAATTATTATTTAACCAGCGCTCACTGTTCCACCTTCCAAGATCCAAGTTCGACGGGAGGACATTTTCGGCGCTCGTGGAAATCTTCTGGCACGTAGCGCCGAAGAAATTCGTGCCCTTGGTAAGTGGGGAGGTAGAACAATTTAAGTTCGTTACTAAATCAGAGTTTATGTCTTCTATTCGAACTTGACGCGTTCAGTTCACAGATACAGATACAGAATAACTGAGAATATTAATATTAATAATAAAACAAATGTTACTAACATTACTAATGATATTATTAATATTATTATCAGTATTTTTTCTTAACATTGTAAGAGGATAATTTGGAAAGTAAGTGCTTTGGATTGATACAATTTTGTACCAGAAATTATTGAGATATTGAAAAATGTCAAATGGAGTATCATCTATAAATTTATAATCAATGAATTGTGTCAGATTCTTCAAGGTATTTGAATAAGATCGAGGAAAATGTGATTACGGGGCAATTTGGTTAATTCTCGATATAAAGATAATGTAGTTGGCACGTTCTTAAAGAACGCTCACAATTGCCGTTTAATTGTTCAAGTTATTATTTCGAACAGCAATTAAGCCCCGTTCGTGTATCAAAAGAATACTCCCCCCTTTTCATTTCTTATCCGATGGCAACATCAAACGATTCGTCTCTCGTTTGATCTTTCTGTTCGTTAATGGCAATAAGAAGCGTGCTCCACGCTTTTTCTCTATCAAACTATAATTCCTTCCTTCCCACGTTAATCGAGACCGTTTGCCCGTGTTATAACAGCTTTTCTTCTAGCGCAGCTTGTTTAATCACCAGAATCTTTATTTTACGGTGAAATTGCCGTTACCCTTTAAATATTTAACGCAAGACTTCGTTCTATATAACCTTTTTATAGTACACAACGTTTGAAGCTCTTTCAAACGGGGGATTAAAGGAATAAGTTGTTCTTCATTATCCGTGTATATCGATCGTTGCTTCTTGTTGTTTCAAACTTTATTACTGTAATCAATTTTCCTGAATTTCATACGTTTTCATGCCATTTTCCTTTCATTTAATCCAATTAACGTGCATCAATTTATGGTCTTCGTTAATTTACTGTTGCATAAAGTGTTATATTCGCTCTGAGCACATCAGCTTACAAAAGACACTAATTACAGAAAAAAGAAAAAGAAATCCCAGCAATTGCAAACATTATTTATCGTGCTAAACGCATCAGTGACTCTATTTTGGAGTCATTTAGAAAATTTGACAGATTCAGGTTCGTAAGTATTTCACTATCGACATGATGTAACGTAGGTATTAAAGGGTTAGGTTACTCAATCTCCAACTATTCTACAATTTTTTCTCAAACTCCATCATCTGTCTGCTCTCCATATACTTCATTTTCCACATTCTAATGTGTTTTAAAATCACAGCGTGCCTCGAACATCTCCTGTTAGAATACATGAATCTAAAAGAAGTACTACAAAAAGAAAAAAGCAGGTATCATTTTCTCGAACGATCAGCAACAGATTTCCGGTTAAACAGATTGTAAAATCGCAAGTACCCATCGACGAAGGAGTGTAAGTAGAAGCGTGAAAGGAACTCTGGTTCGAAACAAAGCATAATCATTGATCGCACGTTCCAGTTTCCGGCTCGATGACTTACAATTAGCAACGTTGATCGATACAGAACGGTAGTCGGGTCGTAATTTAGAGGAAGCGCGATTGTCGTTCATCGTGTGTCCATTCATTAGATACTTTCCATCCTCTTGGATGTTTTTTCCAAGAGCGGAGCGTCGGCGATGTTCCGTGTTCTCGAGTGTACGTACAGGACGGGCTGCGCTCGCGTTAATTGGCTTGCGGTGTCGGGCAACGCTCTCGTAATTAATTACCGTGGTGTCGGCTGTACACCGTGATGACATTATGCGACGACATATACACGAAGATGGCAAAAGATTATCGGTAAAACCAGGTTATCACCGCTTCCACGGTTACTGCCGGATGAAATCGTCTGGCCTATCTAATATCTTGTAACAAGATCGGAGAAACAAGATTCGTGTAACCAGAGTTAATACAATCTCCATATCTCTCTCTCTCTCTCTCTCTCTCTCGTGCGCTTTGATTGCTCTTAATTAATCTTGGCGAACGCATGTTCGATGCATGTTGAATCACTGGAGTCAAAATTTAAATTATATAGTTCAGATTTATTAATTAGTAGGCATATTCGATGTCAAAAGTGAAATTTTATGGTGGGTCTTAATATGTGCACAAAATTTTTATATTTTCTACATATAACGGATCCTATAAAATTATTATTTTCAAATTGGAATTAATGAATATTAAGGTAAATGGAAAGAAATTAAGGAATGATGACGTGAAAAATTATATTTGGAATATCTGGTGGAAGCGCTACAAGCTGTTATTCCGGATACGATCTAATTTTCAAATTAACATCTCTGTTTCTTTGTATTATTACAACCAATAATACCGGCTATATACTTTAATTAATTATTCAACAGTACCATGCATTATCAAAGGTATTAGATATTAATTTTGTAATATTCTGCTTCAAGGTGCTACTTAAAATTATTACTGTGGTTTTAGTCCTATTATTATTTAAAGAAACAACTGAATTGACTAAGATTTTGTCATAAAAATTACGAACCTAAAAATGGCTACTTTATCATTTTTCCTTAATTTTGATAATAACTGCTGACATATCAAGCTTAATTGTTAGTAGGTCGTTGTCCTCCAAAACTAAATTGAGAAATTTGGTATGACTTCAAACCTTAAAAATAATTCCAAACTACCTTCAGATTGAGACTTCAGAGGGTCAGGCACGAATTTATATTTCGATCTAGGCAAACGGGGCCTTGAAACGTGCAATGAGAAGTCATGCAAATGTAAAGCGAAATTCAATGGGTAATTTTTCATTTCGAAACGAATTAACGTGTCAGCCGTATGAACGCGAGCCCCGGCGAGAGATAAGGTCACAACAAACGGGGGTAATTGATTAGCGTGGTTGGACGTTAACTAATCGCGTCTTAATTACGAGCTTAACCTCGAGGATTCGAAGCGTATTATTCAATTTTCGTTTTGTTTCCATGGTGCAAGACACGCGAGGTACAATTTCAAAAGCCGTTTATGGATGATAGAAACAGACGTTCGTTTTAACGTTTTGACTAATATCGTATCAGAATCGGGTGCATAATTTTTCGTCATAACACTTAACGCGCGCGTTAATGCATCGGCTTGATAGCAAATCGTTTTGATGTTTCCGTTAATGTCGACCGGTCGGCGACGCTAATTCGATGGATTTCGCGCTCGTCGCGACGGTCAGACGTCGATCGGGAAAATTTCATCGTGAAATATCGCGCTCGTTTTCGGCTTGGATTCGTTAGTTAAGATACGTCACTTCCTGTTCATGGAATTGCATAGTTACGATTACGCCGGTACAGGCTGCGTTTGCATTCTGCACAATTAACTGCGGTTATTGCGTTAATAATTTCCAGGACGCGTAACTCTACTGTATCGTGCGTTATATTGATTCGTTATGATCGCAGTTTAACGATTAAACATTAAAAACCGCTCGACTATTTAGGTATTGCACTTCATGACAGCAATTCATGATTAATATAGTTTCAGTAATTTTAAACGCGAAATTCTATCTCTTTTGATCGTCTGCTAATTATTTATTTCAATCAACGCAACGTTAAAAATTTAAAATTTCGACAATGAATGTAATCAGTAATTCACAGTAATTTGAAAACCGAGACTCTGCTTCTTCACCGAATGAATTTTTAAGAACGAATTAAAAAAGATCTTTACGATATTTATTTGACATTTGGAAGCGCCAGTAACGTCCAGAAAAGTCATTAATATTGTATTAGTATATCCGATGGTTAAGCGTCATACATTATTCCGGCACAAAGAACGTCAGACCAGGAATGGCATGATATTCTCGTGGGATTAAATTATACAGTCCTTCAATATTTCGTTTCAGACATATGCACGATTCCGATGTATGGAGAATCCCTTTGTTTATTATTTTAATACGGTTTCCACCCATTCAGTTCTGCAGACGTGGTCAAACTTTTGTGGTACGTTTTTAAGATCCAATGTGGTTCTCTTGGAAAGCCTATACATCAATTGAAATATTTTAACATTTTCAATACTCTTTGATCAATTTTGCATGGAGTTAATTTTTATGTTATTCTATCAATATGTCTGCAATGTATAGACGTTCGTAACACCGAAGGGATTAATTGATTAATCGTGATCGTTCATCCGTTTTTTGTCAGTACTATTATAACTTGTAAAGCAAGCGGTCTCGTAACTTTTTGAACAGATCACGCACGATTCTACAGTTTGTATAAAATTAATTGCTTCCATAATGGGATACGATCCCAAGTTTCTGGGGTACGATACAGATGACCATCGTCATTACGGAGGCGGCATTCTTGCAACGTCAGACCCTAACGATCAATGATTCACCCGGTACAAATTACAGAACAACCAACGAGCGCGGTTACCAGCGGTTCTACAAATACTTTGAATGACAGATTACGAGCTGGCGAGCCGCAAATCCCACGAAGATGCGTCGAAACTCTCGAGCATCGTGTGTTACGTGTAAAGCGAACCATGGTTGGCGCCGGGACGCCAATCACCCGTGTCTATTCGTGACGAACGCAACGGGTTGCCCTGTGCCGAGCTAGAAATCACGAATTAAACGTGATAATTACGTAGCCCCCCTGCTCATTCCGCGGTGTTTACACGAAAGTACAATAACGATTCGTTGGAAAACGGCTCGTCAGAAAAGTTTTACTTATGTAGCTTGCGAATTAATTGACACGATTGTGTAACAAATTTCGAGGGTTTCTAGGTTTTGAAAAATCCAATCAAAATTAATGCAATGAAAGACTACTGTTGTACCACGTGTGGAGATCTCAGAAATAAGTCAATCAAGTTAATACTGTAGTCAATGTTGTATTTTAGTGTATTTAGTTAAACTGGTTAACATCTGAAACACAAGTTAATACCATCACTAAATTCTTCCAATAAAAGATGCACCCTCTAGCACTTGATACATTTTTTCAATTAGGAAGAAAACACGAGACGAGGGGTTAAACTGGTCAAAAATAAATCTTGGAACGAATATCTTACGACTCAGCATGAATCAGATGTCGAGCAGCGCGTTTACGTCCAATTGAAATAAAGTCGATCAAGATGGAAGAGGGTTGGGGGAACAGCTAGGAAAACGACGATAGAGACCGTTCACGAGGGAGAGCCGGCAAAACACGGGACATGCAAGGCCGTAGATATCGATTGGGCCACGGGGCTAGATCCCTGTTGCACGTAGGCCAAATGACGGCGTATTATTCCCCACTTAGCCCCCCGCTTCGGTTAGCTCGGCAAAGAATACGGGAACACGACGTGAAATCGCTCGCGTGCTGCATGAATCATCATTCATTTCGTGTTACGAGAACCCAGCTACGTGTAGCTGTTGTACACCTGCAGGTGGCTCTCTGTTGTGTACCGGTGTATCGTTGTAAAACCCTACCAACGACGCCTGCCTGGTGGACGCCACCGTACTTCTTTTATCTCTAGAATCGGTTTACATGACCGACATCTGATAAGCTCGCACCGAGCACACCGGAATATACCCCTTATTTACTCCATTTCTTTTTTTTTTTACAACGCCCATCCCGTTCTACCGTTTGGTTGTTTCCGTCGTTGTTTTCTTTTGTAGTGGTTACGGTGTATTCGTGGAAAACAGGAAGCGTTGCCATTAACCGAAACTGACTTCGCGATATGAAGGGAGGAGGGAAGGTACAGGGGGGTGAAAGTTTGTTCCCAACTTGTTACTGGAGAAAATTGTGCATTAACAAGTAAAGGCTGTACTGACAGCATTATTAATTATTATTATTCAGTCCTGGACGGTGTATGACTTAGATAGCGACAATTTTGATGTAATTTTCATTTGTCAAACTGTACGAGATTTCTCTAAATATAAATTTTCGAATATATAAAGTACCTCGTTTAACAATCCAAACGTCCAATTTTGGTTAATATAAATAATCGAAAATTAACAAAAACATTGGAATTGTAATATCCCCCCAATGAAAATATAACAAACATAACAGCAGACTTTGATACGTCTGGTTCGCCATCCACTTTCCGTCCATTCGTGACGCTTATCAGCCTCCAGTTGCTTTTGAAACCACCCAATTCCCTCGTTTCCTGATAAAATCTCAAATAATTGCTCCTGTGATCGTTCGATAATGAGAAAACTCCCGATCCTCTATCAGATAAAGTGAAAATCATTCGCGACAGCTTTCGAACCCGTGTACCGGATCGAAGATTCGATGTACAACAACGGATGGCAAGTTTTAAACATCACGGAACACGGTGACAGTAGGAAGGAAGAGTTCGCAGACAAGGGGACGAATGTGCAAATCACGATTTTTAAGTGGCGATCGTTACTCTCGAAAGCACTTAAGCCTCGTTCATGGCTACACCGTCCAATCTACCCTGGGGTGAGAGGACGGCGGTACCATCTCCCAATGAAGAGACGCACAGATTTCTTCCTTTTTTTTGTTTTTATTACCTTTCCTCCGTGGTAATCGAGAGGATTCCGTAGGACCTATTACGGGATGACAAAACGACGCGGGGAAGAGGCAGCAGCTTTTCGGGAGGGGTGGGGGTTTTGTCGACGCTACGTGGCAGGGATATCAAACAAATCGAGTGGAGATCCGGTCGTCTGCTCGTTTATAATGATATCAACACGCTGTCTACCCTATCGCGTCTCTTTCACTCCTGTCTCCGCGGTCCTCTGTTCTTTATTCTATCACACTCAATGCCTCTTTGTTTGCCTCTCCCTTGTTCACCCTCGTTCTCTGTTTCGCTTTGATTTCACGCCTGCCCGTCACTCTTTTTTTTTCCCTCCCTGATTTTTCGCCTCTCTCTCTCTCTCTCTCTCTCTCTCTCTATCGCTCTGTTCCGGGTCTCTCGTGTATACAAACGATCGACAATACGCGAGCGAAACGCGTACTTTCCACGCATTTTGACGCGTACTCGCGCGTGAACCTGTAATGCGCGAAAATAGTATTATTATCGACGCTGACGCGCAACGAAACGTCTCGCCCCGGCGTCTGACTCGACATTTTTCATTTTATTTTCATCGTCGTCTGAACAGTACTAGAAAACGATAGAAAACTAATACCCGAACTGTCGATTGTTGTGAAAATCGTGTAATTTGTCGCGTCGTGTCGGTGCAGATTTTAACGAACACCGCAGACGAATTATCTCGTCGAATTGATGATTCGTCGAATCCGATCGGTCGATACGAGCCGACAGTTTATCGTCAGGGTAGATTGTCTCCCGTAATTTCTATTAATACTCGGAAACCCCTCGTTAATAGTCAAGCGTTTCGCATTAATTGCGATGCATTGAGGTTAATGAAATGTACGTATAAGGAGGCTGTTATTTGAAAATTTACTCGGACAACGTTTCGTGTCGTTCGAATCGACACAGTCTAACGGCATCCGTTCGCAACGAAAGTTCGTAATAAGATTTCATGTATGTATGTTCAATGGTGGGAAATGTTATAAACGTTCTGCATAATTGTTTGTAATTACCGTGGACGCGTTAATGTAAATATTAGCCCTTTCCCCTGACACATCGACGACAATGCGGGACATTATTTATTCACAAAATCGATGTGCATTAATATTGACGCCTTTTGAGGCTGGATATTTATAAATTGCAGTCTCGTAACGAGAGAGAGAGGCGAAATTGTTTTGACCGGCATAAAAACTAATAGAACGTTTCATCGTTGTGTGCCGACTAATATTCACGTATCTGCGCATTCATACCCATCAGAATATTAATAAAAATCGACGATCATCTTCGGAAATTGATTTCGAACGGTAGTAAAATAATATTCATGGACAGTGTATCGAGGCTATCGCTCCAATTACACGCTGGCGTCACGTCGTAATGGAAATTGTTACATATTGATTTCAATAAATACATTCTGATACAATTTCATGACATAAAAGTGTCGCTAAATTGTACTTATCGTATATCAATTTAAAGCTTAAAGTTTGATGAACGTAACAGTACAAATGTTCTGTAAATATTCTTAACAAAAAATAGTTGATTTTTCGTTCAAAAAATTCAAAGTACAAAAACTTCTGTTTTGAGTCAATACGTCTACAAAATCAATCAAGTTTTTAAAATCTCCTTCTGAAATCTTATCGATTGTCGTGCGTTCCTCCTTCAACCGCGGGAAAGTCGATTATCCGCGCCGCGGACGATCCGCCGGGAATCCGCGGAGGATTGTAGTCGGCGGAACGAGCGGTTTTGTCGCGAGAAGGCGGACAGAGATGATTTTTCCCAGGCGTGCGTCGTCGTCGGTTCCGCTCGAAGGATTTCACGGCCACCAGCGATGATTAACGACGTCCGATTGATGTATCACCATCATTTTTCACGCATAGACGGCGGCCGCTAGTGTTCCCTTGGATTCGCGCGCACGCGTTCCGTGTCGGCATGCAACGCGCATTTGTCGCGAGAATGTATCGCAAAAAATTGACAACTTCATTATTAGTTGGGGCCTCCGATGGTTCTGGTTCGACGGGAATGGGTGACATTTGTGTGGATGCGAAGGGATGAAACGATCGATAATATTCTTTTGACCCTTTGCGATTGCAGACTTTTTGGTAAAATATTAACTAACGTATTACAGGACTCAGAATTTACATTTTTTAAATTATTAGTTAATTATTGCGGTTTTTGTAAAATAGAAGATAAAATAGAATCACCTCTATCAATTCTAAGGGTTGATACTTGCCCGTTAAGAAATCCAAATTATCCGGGTTTTACATCAATAGTACGGATAATTTGTATTTTCCAAAAAATGGATGAGGTTCAAATTCTGTTTGTCACGTTTCATACTTAATGACACAATAATTCCAAGTGTGTCACGACAAAGTGAAAATGTCAATTACAAATCTATTGTTAGGTGCAAACTATAAACATGAATTTAAAATTACACGAATTCAAGCTTAATTACGAGGTGCAATTGTATTCAGCTAGGTATCAGTTGCTCGATTTCTGCGAACGAAAGAAACCAGGCTATATCCGATGGTTTTGATGATGTTGAGACTCGAGTACAGAAGTAAATTGAGCATAAAGAGGGCAGTTCGCGGATATTAGGTTCTTCGTTTCCGCAAAGCGAGCAACCAAGCACAAGAAACGAAGAATGGGTAGTGAGATCGGGATGAGGAAACGAACGGGGTGTCGGTTGGGTGGTGTTTGAGGGGGTGAAACGAGGAATGGAGCAAAGTAGAAGGCGACGCTTTTCCATCGATGGAAGATTGAATAATTCAAAAGCGTCTTGCCCAGCGATTTTCAAACGGCGAGCGCCCACTTGTGCTTGCGGCCGCAATCCCTGGTCTAATTCCGCGTCTCCGAATAAATGCATACTATTAATGGAAGGGGAGAGACGCTTTTACGTCTCGAATCGTATATCCAGCCGGTTGCTCGACCACGCCTGGGAATAGAGAATTCCTTCGGTTCGATCTCGATATTCACGGGGCGACGTTCGTCTTCGAGAGTTGAAAGAAAATCGAACGTAAGTGCTCGAACCTTTTCCTGTGAACTATGCGTGCACGTTCGGATATTCCACGTTTCCACGATTCGATATTCCGCAAGAAGCTTTGCGACCCGGTTACCGTTAGTCTCGGAGAACTCGGACATTTTCATTTTACCCTCATACAGGATTGTTAAAAATAGAAACTTCTTTTCCTACAATTTCTTTAATTAATCCATTCGAGACGAATGATTTAGAAATGCATTTTTCTTCATATACATATTACATTTTTATGAATTCAGAAACGTCGAACTACTGTATTTTAGACACTCAGAAATATCATATTTTTAACATATAAACTTATAATATTTTCTATAACGCGCTCTTCCAAGTGAAGGAGTTAATAATCAATATTATCACTTGTCGTGCCACATACGGTTATTTCTACTGTGGCAGTCAGCGTGTTAACACGTTGACTGCCACAGTGAAAACGGACGTGTGTAGTCAGACATGTTGAAATCCTAATTATTAAGAATATAATCAACTAATTTTCAAATTTAACCTTTCAAATCGATAGCTACCATTATTAGCTTAATGATAACGCTACCGGTGGTTTGTTTCGTCATTTCTTTTGTTAATTATTTGATTCTAAAAAATTTCGGATGCCGGTCACCGGTGACCCTCGTGGTAGCCAACGTGTTAAGGAGAATTTTGAATCGTCAGACCGTTCGTTCGAAGGAAAACCGAGAGTGTCCGGTAGTTAAATCCGGCGACGAGCGATCAAAGCGTTCGACAGAGCGCGAACCAGGGTCAAAGGTGTCTGAAGCGTCGTCTGGTGTCGCGACGCTGGCGCATCCCGGATGCACAGACGGTGCGCACACGCTTGTACGCGTGTATGTTGCACACAATGTGTACGTGCGCGTCACGCAACCGGCACATCGTTGCAGCCGGAGGTTTTTGAACGTTGCGGATGCAGCCAGCCCACTAGACAGAAGAACGTCTAGTGTCAAGTGGCAGCTCGGAAGATGGGGAAGCGATGATTGTCAGCGAAAGGGATGGGTGAACCCTGAGTTAGGGTGGTTTGGGTGCACGAGATGAGAACAACGTGGAGGGAGTGTAACGACGGCTTGTCTCATGCAGAATCCGTGGCTCGATGATCATGATAAAGCGACGCCATTATCGCGTCCCGCGAAACTTCGCCTGTCGCGTCGAACTCTTCCGGTTTCTTCTAAGTACACTCAGACTTCAGACTTGTCACGAGACAAGTGTTTGTTTCTATTCAAAAAATGGGTATGATCTTCATTTTTTGAATTTTCTGACAACGAGTTAAAGAATTTAAACAGTAGTCGATTTCTGCTGAGAATTTCAAAGTGTTTAAAGTCTTCATAATTGATAAAATCAGTTAAATGTCCATAGCCGTAAAAGATAGTAGAAGATTTAAGGAACCAATTATCGTTAAATTTTTTTCATTCTCGTTATTCTGACATTCCTTTACAATTGCTAGACTTGAGCACATGAGACGAATGAAATTTTGTTCGATCGAGAGAGAAGATCTATCGCAAGTCCTGGTAGGATCGTTCCAATCAATGTCGTCCCATCGTGGATGACAGGCAGTATGCAGCGACTGGTGATAGGTATGCGTTCATGAAATACGATATTCGGGTAGTTTCAACGCGAACCCATTCGACTGCGGGGGATCTTCTAAAGCCGCGTGTCGCGGCGAGATTCCGCGTAACAGCGCGGAAATATAACACCTTCATCGTCGGTGACGCGGTAATACTTGCAGCGTAACGCTTACCCATATTTCAGGCTCGAGCGCATTGAATGCAGTTACAGGCCGGAACAGCGCGTGAACGCGAGTTTATTCGACGCTGTAAATCTTGGGAAATCCTCGAAGAATATGGGAGAATTCTGCACGATTCATTCCCAGGCTTTCGGGCGCCGTAATACCTGGACTTTGACATTTCTTTCTTCAATAAAGGAGTTGAAACTCTCATGAAACTTTATCGTAGCTTCTCTAAAAGAATTAGTTCTAGGAAACTAGTTCAATTGAAATACTTCTACGGACGAATAGGTTCAAATGACGAAGTGTTTGTTAGGAGATATTTAGCTTTTCTACATCGGAAATTGTCAAAATTCTTTAATCCCTTTACATATTTTCACATTAGCAACATCTTTCATTTACACAATTTTTAATTTTGCGCCGTCTCCGAAATATAAATTAAAATTATTTCGTCCTTTTTGGAGCATTCCGAAGTCGGTTGTATTTTTTTTCCAAAAATTGTTTTTGAGTAACCAAAAGAATCGTTAATAATGCGTGTGATAGATATTTATAATAATATTCTATTGTTAGAAGCAATTGAAAGTCAGAAACTATGTTAAACTGCATAAGAAACGCGTATTAAAATTACTAAAAGTTCAAAGGGCTGCCAACAAAGTCCTGTTTCGAATTTCGGTATAAAGTTAGATTCGTAGGAAAGTAGAATTCTTCCACTTTAATTCGCTTTTTGATTTACATCGATATCTTTATCCGTTCCTGAGATATCGTCGTGTAAAGACAAACGTAATTTTTGTAGAAATTCGCTGCCGCCTCACGCTTGGACCCAGACAGTGAGTGTCTAGCGTGGCGGTCACGTGGTCACTGTTTACGTCTAACCCTTTACTATTCCTGGAAATGCGTATATGAATTTCCCAGAAAAAAGTCTACGGCCCATTCGGGATTACCCTCGTACGCGCCGGCCGCTATACAAACTTTGAAGCCCTATATCTCAGGAACTAATTAAGATATCGCGTTGCAACAAATTGCGTTATTATGTACGCACTTTCCTCTATCTTCTGAGCTACCTACTGCGTAAAATTTATTCATGTTTTTTTTTATATTTATTGCGAGGAATTTCGCTGCCGTTGAATGTTTCGCGTTGAACTGTGGGATCCTTAATGCGTCAAGTGTTTCCTGTTAATTTAGATTTAAATAACATTAGTTGATAGGAGAAGTAATATACAAACTTGAAGATTATATTTTTCGGTTCGGTAACGTGGTGACATCTGTTGGCGGAAGTTGAATATCCATAAAACTGCTGTGCTGTGAATTTTTCAAAACTACGAAAATATTAAATGCTTGAAATATCATCGACCAGTTGAATTTTAATATATTTCGGTATATTTCTGTATATATTAATACATGTGACACGAAGGATTCGGTAATATGTTAACCGGACATTGATTCTCGTCGAGTATTTCTTCTCCCCACGAACGAGACGTCGATACTTAATATTTACAAAAATACAAAAGCTTACAAAACATCGACTACTATACAACAAACTCTCGTCTAAATCGTTTTCACCCTCCTCCCTTTCTCTACATATCGAAACAAAATCTTTGGAAGAAAAATACAACCAGCTTCGGAATGCATTAAAAAGGACGAAATAATTTTAATTTATATTTCGGAGACGGCGCAAAATTAAAAATTGTGTAAATAAAAGACGTTGCTAATGTCTAAATTGACGTAACGAGTAGAAGGACCAATCACTTAATAATCCAAGTTATCGATTATTAATTACGTAGTTAATACTTCTAAACGTGTTTTATTATTAAAACGTATAAAAGATTGTTGTATCGAATAATACAGGACGCTGTCTATGTAGACATCGTTTGAGGGAAACAGAATTAAGAGCAAGGAGAAACAATAAAGCGCATGAAGATGCATCGGTGCAGCAAGGTACGAGCGAAACTGCGGAAAGAAAGGATTATGTTATGTTTTCGTGACAGACGTTCGTGAAGCATCGCCTGGCCGTTGGCAGATAGTTGACCGAGGTCGTTTCTTTATATTAGCCTCATAAAAGCGCCTGGCCAAGGAGTTAATACGTCGGCGATTGCCTGTCCTCTATGACTTCATGGTGTTTTCTTGTCCTACGTTCGGCGTTGGGGAGTCTTTCCAGCACGCCAGCCAGGACGGAAACGCGATTAACGGATCTGTGTTCGTCTGTTGAACATTTTCTCGTAGCCTTGATACAGAATTCCACTCTGCAACATGCAGAATCTCGTACTTACTGTTCATTTACGTATTTGTACAAGTTACAAATTTCTATTCGTTGTATTTAACAATTGGTGCTGACTGAATCTGTTATATCGAGAATAGAAGAAATTGAGAAGTTTTGGATTTTCAAGAATCCAATTACCAATTTTGTAGCTTTTTTGGTCAATTACATTTTGTTAGGGGCTTCTGACCGCAACGCTGCAATAAACCTATTTACGTTGACATAAAATGAAAATACTTTAGTATATACTATTCCCAGCGAAGAAATATTAAATAATATCCAGCAGTTTAATCGAAAAGTTAACCTTTGACATTTCATCGCGACGGAATTGAACAATTCGCGATAAATAACTCGAACTGAACGAAGTGACATTTCCTCTCAAGAAGATAGCTCTCTTGATCGGAAATAAAAACCAGGCTAGGTATAAATACATCAAACGCTCTTCTTCCTTCGGACAGAACAGGAAGTTATTTAAGTGATGAAACGAGATATCGACGACGCGTTGAAATAGAAGAAGTGTGAAGAAAAGGAGCACGAAAAATTCAGGCCAACGAGTAAGAGACACTTGCTTTCGGCGAAGTGGGTGAGGACCGTTACCGTCGAACAGAGAGCACACGAGGGGGATGTACAGCGGCGGAAAAAAGTAGGCACCGCGAGTTAAGGGTGGCAAAATAGCACGCTTTGTGCATCGAGTGAGACGCTAGTCTTTATGGCGCTACTCGCCCATAACGACGCCCATTGCATTGTGCCTCTGTATAAAGCGGTCGACCGAACCTTCGGTCCTGGCACCGAGGCTGGAAATATCCACGAAGGCCTCTTCCTCTTTTCCATCGCGTCATCCGGCCGGCCCATTTCCCTCCTAATGCGCCAGACGACAAAAGAAACGAATGTCGGGGCCCTCCTCTGCCAACCCCCTCGACCGTCACCCAAATGATCCTACTTCGTGGACAAGGACCAAGGATGTCCGGAACATAGTTGGCGACGATCGTCTGTCTCCGAACCGAGCAATCTTTTAGAACAGCTACTCTTGAATCGTGTTTTTTCTTAACAACTTGATTGTTGCATTTCAGACTGGACGCACAGTGGGGGGTTTGGATAGTTTAGTTGGTAGAAAAGGAAGTTTGTGGTAAATTTAAGATAATAAAGATAAAAGATAGTGGTGAGAATGGCGGGCTGAAATGAGCGAACCACGGACATGACATACGGTATTTGTTCATACATGAAGTTGGAAAGTAGAACGTCTCTGTATTTATAGATACCTTACGACACACTTTATAACAATGTTTAACGATTTACGGTTGATGTTTGCCTACTACTACTCCAACATGAAGTAATGTTATTCGGGTGAACGAGACGCAAGTAGATAAAAGAACCAAACCATAGAACATTTATACTGGGAGGTTGACTTAAAATTCAATTGTTTCTAAGAGACAAGTCGGTCCCTCTCGTGATATTAAACGTCGTCGGACTTAATAAACCCATGGAATTCCCGCGAAGAACAAATTAGGTGGCTACGAGACGTTAAACGGGGGCGTTTTTTCTACCGAAGTACGAGGCGTGTAAACGTCCAATTAAACGGCCACGTTCACGCGATGAAAACATCGCGTGGACGATGACCGGTCGATTTTTCCAAGTATCGGATAACGGTGTTGCGTTTAACCGCAACCCACGTCTGGCGATTATTTCCAGGCCCTTGGAGGTTTATGTCCTCTCTTCCCCTGTGTCGGGAACACGATAATAGAAAGCCGGTTGACGCGGCGCTGTTTTTGGACCAGGAATTATTGCCGGTTCCGCGAACGCCTGATTTACATTTATTGCGCCGTGCTTGCGTAATGGTGTCGCTATATCTTCGGTTATTCCAACTAATTATACTCCCATTCCGATAAAATATGAGCTACGCGTGTCGGACGCTCGTTTCCCGCCGAACACGCAGAAATCGCGTCCGCTTGGTCTTTTTCACGGTCTCATCGTTTTCACGGGCAGAAGGTTTAATTGAATGATCGATGCTCCTTGTCGTCGTAAAAGCGGCACTTCTCCGTTAATGTTGATCGATGGAATAAATTGTGGTTCCTCGGTTACGGGAGCAACCACTTCATCGACTTTAAAATTATCAAACAGTGCGTGAAACGTTAAAATTATATGAGTTTTATGCAGATAAGTAAGGTACTTAACTGAATTGACTTAAAAACAACGATAGTCGTAAAAAATTAATATCTTTTGTCGTAACAAAATTATTAGAAGTTTCTAAAGATGTACTTTTTAAAATAATAAAATATATATTATAGAATATTAATAGATTTTTCTTAAAAAAAAATTTCCATAAATAGATGAATAGACGTATCCTTTTTCAACAACTCATCATTGCTGAAAAAAGGGATTGGATAAACCCTTTCAAGGCTAAAAATTAATCAAACGTTCCACGTTAGATCGTTAATGTACGCCCGTTTCAGGAGGAACGTAGACGCGGAGATCCGAAGCCTGAGATAATTTTCGTGGTCGACAGCTAATTACATTTAGAGCTGGATCGGTCGGAAGACTCGGGGGCTATGTAATCAGAACTCTCGAATAATCCTGTTCCCCGATAACGGCGGTGCAGTTTCCTTCGCTGGTCTGCCAGCTTTCCACCGTTCTCGAATACGTCCGCCTGCCTCAGCATTGCTTAATTGCCCTCGTTCATTACGATTACTCGAACGATACATCCTTTTTATTGCCGTCCGATCGAACGACCATCGTCGTATTGGTCGGTGCACCGCCAGCCGACAGTTTATTCCGCGAATTTCCACTTAAATTCTCGATAAAATAAGAACTCGCTCTCCGGAGTGGCTCTTCGTCGGGTTATTCGCCATCGTTTTGTACTCGTACATTCCATGCTCGTCGATTACGAACGATATCAATTCGCTACACTTGATTGTGCACACTTCGCAAGCTTCTATGCGGCTTTATGGAATGATCGTGCAGAGTGGACCGAGCACTTTGCTACTGCTGTCATTTATTTGTTCTTCATTAGATACGTATACATAATTGGTCTAAAAAATTACCGATCTTTCTTCATTCTATTGTTACTGATAGCACATCCATCTAAGAGACCTAAACAAAATTCGGGAAAAAAGTATTAAATCGTGGATATTTTCAATTATTAACACGTTGACTGCCACAGTGAAAACGGACGTGGGTAGTCAGACACGCTGAAATCTTAATTATTAACAATACAATCAACTAATTTTCAAATTTAGCTTTTCAATTCGATAGCTAGCATTATTAGCTTAATGTTAATGCTATCCGTGGTTTATTTTATCATTTCTGTTGGTAATTACTTGATTGTAAAAAATTTCGGGTGCCGGTCACCGGTGACCCCCGTGGCAGCCAACGTGTTAATAATATCGTCCGTTGTAATGGAATGACAGTGACTTCTTTGAAGTTTCATTCATAAATGAGTCGATTTCATCTTTATTTATTATTTACATTTGAAGACAAGCTTCGCTGAAGTTCAGAGTCTTATATTCATCTATGTGATCAACGCCGTGTGCTTCGGTAGTAAGAAAAATTATTTTGAAGTAATCGAAAGGGGCGATGGAAGATTTTAAACGCTCGCGTGTAAACTCGGAAACATCTTAAGATTCGTATCCAACGGAAGCCTTGCACCGTCGTCGCCTGCAGGAGGGCGAAAAGTCGACGGGGAAACAGAACGATCCGTCGGGGAAAGTGGAAGTACGGTCTTAAAAAAACTCGCAATATTTACCCAACGGAAATCAGACAAGACGTAAAAATACAAATCGCTTTAATCATTATTTACTTAACTTTACCGAGCGTCACATCGAACTTTCGCGGCGTGGAAAGAAGTTTTCGACCCGCGTTTTGCGCTCGAAAGGATGTCGATTCATCAAGCGGAAGCGTTAATTCGATCGTTCCCCTCGAACCTTAACCAGAATCTCAACCAGAAAGTCTCAATCTGGGCAGTATTTATCTTTGTTATTAAAATACTTGGAAGCTGTCACCAAATTACCGTAAGCAAACGTTTAAGCGATTCTTATAAGCAAATTTGAATTTCTAACTTTTACAGTTTACCATTAATTTTCAGAGTAAGCAGAAAGTAAGAAGAAAAGCGTAACTTTCCTTCAGATGTTTAATTAAGTTCGACGTTATAAGGCATTAAGCAAACTAAAAAAATGAAGGAACACATTTTTAATGTCTGTTATATAATATTCTTCTTTTCTTAATAGCAGTAATTTTTAAACGAAACGAAGCATCGTGAATTCTCATTTAAATTAATTCTGATATGATGGAACGTCGCGAACGAGGACAGAAACATTAACCGGGCAATTGTTCAGCTATTTTTATGTTTATTTTCACGGACGCATAAACTAGAATTTAAAACGGACGCAGCCGAGAGAATTAATTACTCGAGCCGGTCTAATATTTACTGGCTATTAGTGAAACGATCGCGGCCAAGTGATTCCTCTCCCTCTATATCGGCGGTCAATAAATTAAACTTTCGCGAAAAATACTTATCTCAGCTGGGAGGAAATCCTCTCTGATAGCAATGTTCGACAGTTACGCGGCAAAAGAAATTCAATTAACTTCGTAGACGACGTATCCCGATACGAATTTTCTCCTACAAAGAATCTTCACTTCGATTAATCTGCTGTGATTGGACAGTGACGAGTCTGATAAGTCTTTTAAGCGTCAAAAGAGAAAGTCTAAGAATGATTGATTGCCGACAGTTTCGTTCTTTGATAGTTCTATTTTTAACAAATTTTATTTCTTATTCCTGCAATATTTCGTTCTTTCTATCATTCATAATTGTAAGTACCTGTTATAAGTATTTCTAAGTAAGTGAACGAATGAACATGGGTGACGTGGAGCTGCTAAAAATATTATCGTACACCAGTTACCGCAGAAACTACCTGTTTAAAAAGGTAATTGACATACTGCTGTATTATTTCAACGAGGCTTAGTAATGCTCTCATAATTTATCAACCTAGTTTGTGAAGAATTAAAAGTTTCCGTCATTTACTAATCCAGATCTTGTTAACCTTTACTTAGATATCCAGCTGTACAACAAATACATTAAAAAGGCCATTAAATCTTCGTTATTTGATGGATTTTACATTAAATAATTTGTTTAGGAGAGAAATAAGTTAATTATAATCAGTAGATTAGCTGTTGTACCTCGAAAACATAATCTTGATACAATGAAACACTCGAAAGGACGAGCCAGGGTTCTATACAACCGAAAGAAAAGCAACGCAAAAGACAATACTGGCTGGTACTTCGAGGAGGGAAGGAAAACTAAACCCAGAGGGGTTGGAGTGGTAAATGGCTCATTGACCAGACATTCGCCTAACCGTGTTACCCGCAGGCGAGGTCATTTCTTTTCACTTCGAGTCAACCGAACCCTTGAACAGCATAAAATCACCGGGCAGAGAAAGAAATTCGGAAAAAAAGTAGCAGGGAGAGAAGGAAATATCCTAGGCTAGGGGCCCGGGAAATTGAATACTGGTCGCGAAATTGAGAAAGGAAATTCGAGGCGTTTCCTGGCCGCGTGTCGGTCCGAATTTCATTTCGTTTTCTTTCAAACTTTGTTGCTGATTTCATTCCTAGATCGTTATAGGAACCATGAGTTGAAAAGATCGATCTGGAAGTCGATGGTCGCAGCTTAGAGTGACGTATCGGTGTACTTTCACGAGGGCAAAACCCCTAGGTCACGTTTAAATCTGTCACGAGTTCGTGTGTCTTAAATCAACCGGAAACGATTGCGACGATCCTCGAGACAGCACCTCGGGGCGGAAACGTGGAGGAAATAAAGTAGTATAGGATGGAACAGCTAGGTTTTAGGTCTCTAAGGACTTGGGGGAGATCAAGAACTGCCATTCCTATTTAAAATACAACAAGATATCTCAAAATATAGTAGTTGTGTATTAACACTTTGACTGCCACAGCGAAAACGGACGTATGTGGTCAGACACGCTGAAATTCTAATTATTAAGAATACAATCCGTTAATTTTCAAATTTAACCTTTCAAACCGATAGCTAGCATTATCAACTTAATATTAACGCAATCTGCAGTTTATCATCACTTCTTTTGCTAATTATTTGATTGTAAAAAATGTCGAGTGCCGGTCACCGATGACCACCGTGGCAATCAAATGATTAACTTTTATTAATAATCATCTATGTATCAACCCTCAAAATAGCGACAGTCCTTAATAAATGTGTAAAAATCAAAGTTACAACATTATTGCTATTTATATCCTAAATGTAATTAAATATGAAATGTAAACTGAAGAAATTGAAATCCATTCGAAGTTTAAGGAGGTCAAAGCATATTCCGAGCAACGAAATTAGTTAAACGATCTGCTGAACGGACGGTAATTACAATAACAGCCATGCACTGCACCGAATATCAAAGCCAACAGGATTCGTAGCAGCCAGCAACGAAGCAGCGGAAATGTCGATCGCAACGTGAGACTGCCTAATGCACCAAAGTGCAGTTAAATTGTTCAAGAACTCTATCCGTTGAATCGTTCGATTCGTTGGAATGAAAAGGTTCGCTAATTTAATGGAAGGTCGGTATGCGGAGCCAGCTACGATGAGCAACGCGATTCCTCTTCAAATGTATTAAATCGTGAGCTTAACTTTCGACCGACAAAAAAAGAGAAAATGAACTGAAAATAGAACAAGCGCCTCGAGGCGACCGATGCTTGATATTCCACGGCAACGAGCATTGGTTACCATCGTTATTCCTTTTCGCTTGTTTTTCTTTCCCGTCCCGTCAATTCTGGCTTTTGCGTTTGTAAAATCACCAACCAAAATGATACATAGATACGATGTTCTCGACAGCTGTTCAAGCGGAAACCGACGTAGCTAGCTGAGTAGCCGTGTTCTCGTACTCCATTCGTAAACCGATAAAACGTTGCCCCGTTCGCCTTCAAAAAGCCATTTCACATTTGTCTTTTTTTTTCTGTCAGCTGAATTTTGTCGAATATATTCAACTCCCTCGTGATTTCTATAGGTTTCTGCATTCGCCAGCTAACTTCGATGGAAATAGATAGTTTGCTAGCCAGTCGAATGCAATATACATTGACAACTCAGTTATACTTTATGCACGGCATGAAAATAAACCAAAAATTTATAAAAAGGAATTCAAACTTTTCTAAACCTAATATATAGAATTCATTATTGCAAAACGGCGAAATAATGGAGCACAGAATTATTCATTTTTTATTATGCTTTTTACAGTATAATAAATTTTACCTTATTTTTCTTACTATGCATCGTCGTAATAAATAGATTAAAAAGCAACGAGGAAACACAAATATCCCTAAAGGTATTTCAATTAAATACAAATGATTCAGAGCATAGGGGGTTAAACTAAGGAAATTCGATTCGAATATTACTCCAGCAAACCGTAAAATACCGCATATAGAAACATGCCATCAATTTGACCGATAAAGTACCGAACGACCAGTTGGAGCAATTTATTCCCACCTTTTTCGCCCGCTTCGAGACGAATTTATGCGCGGCTAGACGCCGCGCCGCCGTCTGGCGCGCGTGCCAGCGCGGACATTTGCATACCGCTTCCTGCCAGTGTATCGCGTGCGGAAACATCTTCCGCGAAATTGGAGCGTATTCGGAATTTTTTCAGGTGTACCCAACGGAGGTGGCTAATTTTTTCCCACGCCTCTCGCGTGTTCCACGTGGAAAGCTTCGAAGCTGCGTAACGAACGCAATTACAGCGTGTACCGTGCGAACAGTCGATCCTCTCATACTGGTCGTTACTTAATTTCCCAGCGTGTTCATTATGACTCGTTAAAATTTCATCCCCGAGGGGTAAACTACGTTTCGACTGTGTCCGTGTTTCGCGCCAACTTTTCCAGCTACAAATTAGGGGGTAAATGGCGGGAAACGGGTCGTTGCGATATTCGAGACGATGTTACAGGCGACGTATCGCGTTAAGAAGCTACGAGGCTATTCGCAATGGCGACAAAAGAAAAAGAGGAAGTCGCCGATGGCGGTGGAGGGGGATAAAATGGTCCAGCATCGTAGACACCGCGTTAACGGCTAACTCGAAGCTACGTTAAATTAAACGAAGGGGAGATAAGTTTGGACGTGTCGCTAACTTTGCTTCTCCCGAACCTCGCCAACCCTCTCTTACGAACTGGTCGACGTTTCCGGTGGTAATCTCGACTGCCACTACTTTTCGACCAGCCGAACGATGCCAAGATGCGAAACGCTCCAAGTTTACGCCCGAATCCTGTGATACTCGGTGCAGATAGTCGACCGAAGTCCGAATACACTCGTGGCATTCGATATGGACGTTATCGACAGGCGAGAATATCAAAACTTATCGATATCAAGTTTGGCTGAACATAAGTTGGAAGACTGATCTCGTCAGACAGTACGAGATCTGTCGTAGTGAATTCAATTAACAGAAGAAGATTGTCATTTTCATATTTAATTCGTATTAAAATAGAAACCGTGAAGTATGGAGCAGGTTAAAATTAAGGTATGGGCCATGACGTATTCATGAAGTTCTGAAAGGATCTGCTACACAATACAGCAAATAACTGATCAAATTGGTTCGTTACTATTTCGAAAACGGTGCCAGAATATTTTCATTGCAGAATCTAATCCATGCATTTTACACCAATAATTCTGACCCAGATTTGAAAATACACTCGTCGGCATTACAAATGAAAATGATCGAGAATAAAATGAACGATCCGTCGAGCGATTGGCTCATGCAAATAGTCAGAAGTTACATAAAATATCGTGGTTCAATATAACTCGGCCGATTTCCTGGCTCCGGGAAAAATTTGAAGAACCGTTCTCCATTGAATATAAATCACGCGTTGCCCCGTGCTACGTCGATCCTTGACTTTCGTATTCTACCCACGGATATTCCAATTTCTACCCAGAGATATGGATTCGACGAACCAGTCTCTATCTGGTTGGTGCCACTTCTACGTTCCATTTACATTTCGGCCTACATCCATAGTTAACCGACGATCAACAAACGGATTGGCAAGGATTGAAAATAGAATGATGTTCGACACATTTCGATGAAAAGAACGATCAAAGAAACAAAAAGACTGTAGAAGAGTATTATTATCCGCCGCGATTCGAGAAGAATACATATTTGAAATAGTCGATACAGAGTATGTGTAGGTAGTTCAAAATAGCGGGAATAAATTTGTTTTATTTAAACCATGACACAAATCATGTATAGATAAAAATAAAGAATAATAATCAATGGAAATGCAATAGAGGATATAAGGTAAAAATGGTTAAAATTGTTTTAGCTAAGGTTGCAAAAACATTGAAAGCGTTTTTTGACTAATTAATCCAAAAATATTTTTCGCAACACATGTATTTGCAATCACTTTTACCGGAATTCTGACATGTTAATTAGAACGTTAGTTCTGGTTAACAATAGTGAAGCCAAAGATTGTTATCCGTAAGGACCTCGTGAATCAATTCACAACAAATGAAATTACAAAAGCAAAGGATGAAATTATCAAATATATATAACTTATGGTAATTTTGAAGACTAAGAGTGGAATTTACCAAATATGTTGTAAAGAGATGGTTTGGAAGCGAAGGGAGAGCAGCAAGGCGAACAGGTGAAGGTTATAAAATTTTATACCACCCGGTTACATCGCATCTCCATTAGCGACGTTTCATACCTCGCCTTCGTAACGCGACCACGTCTTTTCCGCGACACATTTTCCACCTGTTCCCTCCGCGAACCGAAACGGGAATAAAGGGGCGAACAGTGAAGAAGCAAACGGTGTTTTTATCCTTAAACGCAAGGGTATGCCCGTGGTTCCACGTTACGTTATGGAACAACGAGTCATGGGCCACGGGATAATACTTGCAGAGGGAATTCCTGGCCGGTTCTACGGGTTTTAAAACGCCCCATCGTGGAACGGAGTGAGAAGAAAGGACAAATGTTCGAGAGAAGGAAGCGACGCGAGTACAGGGAGAAGATGAGGACGAAAGGAAAGGGTGAGGAGATCGAAAGGGGCTGGATGTTAAGGGCGCGACCCGACCTGACTCCGTACCCGGGCTCCCCTTTCACGTCATTTAGATAAAATACGAAGGCTTTGCTTAGACCCCCTACCCCCCGTCGTTTTGCTTCCACTGGTTCCGTAACGGGCTGTTCAGTCAGCTTAGCTTTTCCGCGAGAAGGATTTCAAGGATAATACGCGTTTATGCGTTATTCTCGGTGGTCCAACATGCACCCCCGTCCATAAATCATCGGACACTTGAACTAACAATAAGATAAACGAAATATTAACGTTACCCCATTTTCATCATTTCATTGTACTTGTTTCGTTTACTTTGCGATTTATTTCCTTTACAGTATTCTATGCAAGTGAACTATGCATCCTTGATTTCGATCACCGATGCAATTATAATTATTCAAAGCTTTATTTTTCAGTATAACTATTCCAGTTACCACCCACAGAACAGCTCATTATTATTAATGCCCAAAGTTGCGTAAATACAGAATTTTACTATGTATAGTGTGACCACAAATTTTTATTTCAGATAAGTAGAATTTATTCTGAATAAACACCTATTTACATTATCACCCTTTTACATATACCTTTATTTATAGGTACTACGAAGTGATATAATTAAAAGTAATATATTTTCGTCCTCTGTGCATTAATGGGTTAACACGGGACGTTCTTGCCCCGCGATTGAACAATGCACGGCCGACAATGCAACTCGCTCGAGGCCAACGTCAAGTAGCTTCCGTCGCATTTGTTCGTCGAGAATCTAGAACAATGGTGTAGCTAACCGAATCAAAGTGCTTCTCTTTATTTCGTTCCCGAGGGAGTATCCCTTAATCAGGTGGGTACACCGTAAAGCATGGGGTAGCATCGTTGTCCCGTAGGTCCGCGTTGCAACGAGCATGGGTACCCGTTCGGTCGGTTGTTTGTTAAATACGCCACTTAGCCGTCAAGTCAGCCATGGTTAGTTGTTTGTTTTACCTTAAGCACCCGTGGTAATTATTCATCGTTGCCTTTATGCCACGCCTGAATCCTTCATACCATTCGTGGAATAACGAGCCGGGTCCTCTCTATTGATTCGATGGGTGCTCACGGGAGACCCACCCTTCACCCTTTCGCCGTTCGTTCGACTTCGGCAAGAATAAACTGCGAAAAAGACCGGTTCTTTCGCACACTTACTCACCGTTATGTTCCATATTCGCAGTCGAATACGATAGTTCCCTTTTTTCTTCTTTCTTTCTTTTCATCCCTTTTTCAAGCTTCCCGCGTCTCTGCTCCGTGTCGCTTTTTTTTTCTCACGGCAACCGGTGCTCTGCGCCGGCATTGTGGCTGTCAAACGACGTAATAACGACAAGAGCGTTCCAGAACGAAAGGGAGGAAGAAAAAAAAAGATTTTCTCGTTGTTCGCCGCCGTTACGCGCCGAAAACGCGAAGGGTGAGTAGGTGTATTGCTCTTTCATTACCTTCCGAGCCGACGTCCATCGATTTCTATTCGACTCGAATCGTCTGAGTGGTGTGCTATTTTCTTCAATCTGGTTTAAACGCGACGCAGATAACTGAGAATCGGGGAAACAGGGTTGAGAAATTGTTCGATGAAATGAGAAGAAGGGTATTTCAGAACGTAAAGCCAGATGGCAGTTTAATTAAAAAGAATAATACCTGGGTTAAAGTTAGTCTTTTTAAAAATACAATATTTTCAGACGAAGCCAGAAGATTAACAAAATATACCACGCTATTATTAACAATTTTTTCACGATTTCTAAATGCAAACGAGCTTTGAAGAATAAGGGGTTCGAGGGTTCACGATGGAAAAAGGGAGTTGAGGAGCCGGTGTTAGAAGGAAACTCGCCCTCAGCGTGAAAATTCCAGTCCGCTCGAGCACACCGCTTTCACCCGTCGTTAAAGTCTCGGCGGGCCTTCATCGCCGCGGTTTAATTTCGGCTACGAGGCGAAACTTTTCGGCCGCGCGAGATCGAGCGGAACCCATTGGACCAGCCACGCAGTCGAACGGTCCTCGAGGGTGAGAGAGCGTTACAGCGACGCTCGGGGATGGTCGATGTTTGCGCTCTTCTACTCGAAAAACCTGAAAGGGTTCTCCTGTAGATTAGAGAAGCCGCGGTACATGTATTTCGGCTCCGGAAGGGTAGATTGGCTTTCTGTCTCTATTAGAGCGCATCTCTGCTCCTTCTGCGTCACCCTCTTATCCCCTTTTGTCCCACCTACCCAGTATCTCAGCTGTTTTGTGCCGATGGTTCTCCCCTGGCCTTTTCTGGCGCCTCAGATATTAACTGCGAATCTGAAAAGGCTTCGCCGTTATTTCCGTACGTCTGGAAATCGTGCCAGCGATGCAGCACGATAATCGACGATTGTTCGATGGGGTGCAGGAAAGCTTCCGCTGCTTGAATCGATTAGCGGTCCCGTCCGAGATAGGCTTTTGTGATCAAAATTTATAGGGTTGCTTCGAAATTTGTTCATAAACTGTGCTGTGATTTTTGACAATTTTGTACACCCTTTCCAACGTAACAAAGTATCCTAGGATGTTCAAAATAATAGGTAATCTTAAGAATGATTTTATAAAAAATATCAAAAGTACGACAGCTATTTTTATTACATGGAACTTTGTTCTCATTTTTAAGTTTTGAAATATAAAAGAAAAGGGGACAATGTGTCGACATATGGGTTAGAATAACAGAGTTCTTTTTCATAGTTTCATCTAGGATTTAAGGGGAAGAGATGGATGATTAACTTTCTCAGTTTTAACGTAGATGTTATAAATGTCAATGTTTTTTATTTTAAACGATAATTACAATTTGTATAAGCTATATTTCTCGGTTGATAAATATTTGCAAAAATTACTTCTACATATATTTGTTACGTATTTCATTTTCTGTATTTTGGGATCACCGGGGTGCCTTTCATGTTTGGCCAATGTTTCGATTAAATTGAAATTCATGGAAATATAGCGTTTTACAGCAATATTTCATCGGCTATAATTTATCCATAACGGACGTGTTATTTTTTTTCTGTTCCAGATGGTGAGTACTGGCACAGTTACGCGTTTCCATACGCGAGAAACATTGAATTCAAGTGAACGCCGCTGTACGAATTGCCCGATATCCGTTAATTAACAATTTATTGGGGCCATCGTGAATTAATTTTTCAAATATTGAACGGAGAAACGAATTTCATCATGGCCACGTTGAACCCCAGGCAAATGGTATTACGTTCCCCTCTGTTATCTGATCAACATAACTCGATGCAGCCGGTGACCACCGTAACACGATACACTGACCAGAATAATGCGTGTCCGTGGCGGATGAAACCTTTGATAATTACGAAACGTTGATCGTTTAAAATAAATTAACAACAACGGTACAATTGAATCGACAAACGAAATTTTCTACATACAGTATGGTCTCTTGAAAACAAACGTAACCGTGGTATTATTTTAACTTGAGAATTTATACTTTTTATCTTTATTTCTTTAAGATTAAATTATTTTCTTAGGTATCAGTTTTCAATGTATGAAAAATCGTTGTTTAAAAATTTGAGTGCTTAAAAATATTGTGCACTTTTCGTAGGCTTAGATTATGAGTAATTAAATTCAGCTTTTCCAGTGTTAATTACAACTGTAGAAAAAAGCAAATTTTATATCTATAAAAGTAATATTATATAATATATCATGAAGTAAAGATCTTTTGAATAATTAGGTTTCACCACAAAGTTTTGGTGCCCCCTCTATTTTAAACAGACATATCGTGGCTAAACGTATACCCACAATTTTCTCTCATTATTCACCACAAGTCCGCAACATTTTTTCGTGATTTACCGATTTTTAATTCCTCAAAAGTACCCAAAATCGCAATTCTGAAAGTGTACCAATGACATTTGGACGCGAAATCGTTGGCACCGTTTCGTAGCACCGCGATTTCCGTTGCAGCAGGGTGATTAGTAATAATCAGCAGGCGCATTCATCGGTTACAGAGCAGATTACTCAGGTGGCCGGTGCGTTGATCAAAGCCGGATTCCCGACGAAATACTCCAATTGGCGCGTGCATGCTTCGCCGGGGAATTTGATTTGCTTTCCGTTTGACGGAGGTCCGCAGATTGACCTTGACGATATTGCGATCCGTGTACCCGTGCCGGCCCAGAGAAAATACGAAGCAATCTGACCTCTGTGCACTCGCGTCGCCCGCATACATGAATACTAACGTCGAGGAAGTTTATTGGATGTTCGACCGAGGGGATCACTTTCGGCCGAATTTAGGCCAGGGTTGAAATTATCGGCGACAAACAGGAAGACCCGTGTACGGATGCGCGCCTGCGTCTGTTTGCAGATCGGAAAGATAAGACGAGGTTGACGTTACGATGGCCGTTCGACAATGCAGGTCATCCATGAAACTGGGGAACAGTTTTCGACGATCGAACACAGAATCTCTGTTGAACTTTAACGCGTGCCTTGAGATTGCTTGATGTTGAGGCTAAGTTATAATTTGATCAGGCGATTGACTCGTTCGAGACTGGCATATTTTGATCAATTTTATAATTACCGTGAGCACGCAAAGATTTTGCAAAGATAACCTGAAACATTAGATCAGAAAAGAATGAAGGTTTAATCATTTTAACACGTCGCGGTGTAAATAACTGTTGGGTGACGAACCACTGAAAGAGCTAACAATTTAATTTAAATTTTGACAAATTTTGAATGCTTCATTTATAATTGATAAATCATAGGAAATAAGAAACAAAATTAATTTTTCTAACACCACGTATAACACAAATGTGTGAGGTTAATATTCTAACTCCTGCTCGCGCAACAAAGTTCACGAAATGCAGCGCGAACGGAAAAGTGGGAAACGTCGTGTCGCGTTCGAACAACTGGATATAATTCGAAAAGGAGAAACGATCGTTATTCCGGCTAACAAACTTTGCATTCTAACGTTACTAATTACGAGTTCACTCCATATAGATACCCGAGAATCTCAAGTTTCGCTGCGAAGTATCTGTTTCAAACTTTCCATAGAAGTTTTCGCAGCATCCCGTTCTCGTAAACAATTAGCAAATGCCAGGGATTGCTTGAAGCTGCGCGAGGTGTCCAAGACATTCGATCCACTGACATTTCAAAGTATCGCGAAACAAAACAATCTTACACCTTTCAATTAAGCTCCATTTACATCAGAAATCACTTCTTTTCAATTTGAATCGTATCAAAATTAGTCCGAGTTAGTTTCAAAGAATTTAAAGTAGCCAATTCTCTTCTTTCAGTGCCTAATGTTAGTACTCAAAATTGCCTCGACATATTATGATGGTAGGTGTCAAGGAATGTATAGACGATCGATTCGAAGATCGTTAATTGAAAATAAGTTGGACACCCTTCTAAACCGATTCTAAGCTTGTCTCTAGAATCCTTCTGAACAGAGTGATCTCCGGCGATGCGTATCAGCCACGATTCGACGAGGACAGATAAGCAATCAGTGTCAGTTTCAGAGGTCTGAAAGCATTCACTCGACAGTTACGTTAAAACGGGTTGATATCTATCGTCCTGCACAGCCGAATGTCCTGTCAGAACTTTGTGATCCCTATCACGAGAGTCATACACGTCACCGGCATACACCCGGATCTGGTCCGTTTCGCAGATAACTCATATCCATCTATATTAATTCTCGTGGTGTGCATGCACGCCCTCCGATATTAAGCGACATCCTTATATCCCCGGTGTGCCTACGATTGTTATCGATCCAAAACATCGGACCCTTATCAGATCTTTGCGATAATTACGATACATCTTGGGCGCGTTATTAGTTCTGGTCTGTCTGGACCCCTGATCGAATCGACGTATCTGCGGCCATCACGTTTGCTGCCGTTTGTCAAATTGACGCTGATTGAAGTGGTAGCATCTTGGTAACGATACTTCTGAATTGAGTTTCTTTTATTAGTTATTTCGATACGTTTGGTTTTGTAAAACGAGCGTTTAACTTGACATGGTTTAGCTTTTTATTCGTCGAATATGGATTTTTATTGGTATAGAATTCTTTGAATTATTTTCAAGTTGAAAATTTGTATATTAAGGATATGCAAAAGTCCCCATCATACTAGTAATTTGATATAATGAAAAAATGAATTCTTAACATCTTTAACACACTGATGAGAACGCAGTGTAACTGTTAATAGAGAAGGTTGCCTTACAAGCTATGGAAATCTTTACATACCCCTAATATAAAAATTCGGTATGGTCCCTTCTTTTACAGATTTCAACCACAGTTTAATGAAAGTTGCGAAATGAAATTTAATTTCTTTTTGGTCTCAATAATTTCGCCCATCAGGAGATTACATTTCTCCCGTCTCGCGAGTAGAAACGATTCTAGGAATCAGACAGTCGCGTGACTTTATTCGCCAGTTATTCAGTTTTTATTCCCCCGGTAAAGGCAGTCGTTGAGCCAGGAATTTTTGATCGAAGCCTGGAAACAAAATGACGGGGGAAAAGTCGTGCATTCTGTCCGCGTGACTGGAACGTTCGTCTGATCGTCGGCCATCGTCTCTCGACACCGCGGCTCCGTCACGCTACTCGCATGCCTGGTTGCTTCGTTTCTTGGAAATCGATCAATCGTTTCGGGATCGACTCCGGGAGCGTCGAACAGCTGTCTAATTAACCCGACCGACTGATAAAAAACGAGCTTGTATCGGCAACCCTGACACACGGCCCGACGTGCAACCCTTTTCCGTACACGGACCGTTCGCCCGAGTTGAAATTTTTCATTTGTCGGTTTCGAAACGAAAATCTTTTATTTACCAAAAACAAGCTTCGTTCTCACGAAATGCGATGACTTGACAGGAACGTGTACGCTTTGGCGACGGCGTGCGGCAAGAGGTTGACGCTCATTCCACGCCCAGACGCGAAATTCCACGGGACAACGAAATTTCCTGTTTCTCGTACCGTTAAAAAGCGAATTAGCACTCGTTGGATTATCGTTCGCGTAAAAAGTATGGATTTTCATAGAGGATCCGTCAAATCGCGACGCGTTATCGAGCAGACGTCAACCTCGATCACCAGGCGTGTTCCAATTAACAGTGAAACTCTTGTTTCTCGTTTAAAAACGGTTTTACAACACGGTGCAGCGTTAACGTTGAGCTATTCAAGAGGGTTGGGGAAGAGTGGCGTAAAATAAACGATTTTATACGTTTAATAATCTCCGTGTACAGCACCGCGCCATTTTGTTTGCCGAACCACGCGGGTCTAATTGAACGCGTGTTTAATACGCGTACGCTCGCAATTGAAATCACGCCCTAATTAGCAACGGCCCGAAAATCGCCGGGCCAAATGCGGTCCGCGTTTTCACGCGCGACTACGCTCGAACGCTACAGACCGCTTAGCTCGTTGGCACAGGCCAGCTGGCGCGATAGCTTTTCGACGAGGTACCTCGCAATATGCAGGAATCTGATAACTCTGGATGAGAAAATGGATTGAAAATGTAAAATGAAATTGATTGATTGTGTGGCTCCATTTTCGAGAAAATGGAATCTGAATACTCCTCCAGCTGCACAATCATTTTGTACTCATAATATTGATGGGCCGCCTACACAGTCATTTTTGTGAAACCTTAAACTTTAAATTAATGTACCGTAATTGGCATTTTGTAATACTTTTATGTCATCAAATCGTGAAAGACTTGATATGTTCCAAAATCTATCATTATGTACTGTAATTGACAACCACTAATTTTATATTGTGAATATTAGTGAAAGCTGTTCATGGCTATTTTCTTCCTGTCTTGAGCTTTAAATTGATGCATCATAAGTATAATTTTACTATACTTTTGTGTCATGAATTTGCGTTAAACTTCCTACGTGTCGAAATCGTCCATGTGATATGCGCCAACCTAATACTATCGCCGCCATTTCTCTACGCACAAAGTCGACGAGTTCGTGATAACAAGTCCAGTCGTTAGTCAAGCAAATGCCAGAGGGAACGATCGTCCGCTGGAACCTGAAAAAGGGAAAACCTCCTTTTATTTTTTCTCTCGCGCAGGAGAACGCGAAAATTGTAATGGGTGCACGTGTACCTGCTCGTGGAAAAACGACGCTCGCGTGTCGTTCGTGCCGCGTACGCTCGCGTGTGTGCGCGTGTACGTGCGCGTTGCATCGGTGGTCGGTGTGCTAATTAAGACGAACGAGCCATCGAGGGGATTAATGACACCCGTCGAGTCTACCTCCGAGTATCGTTACAACGTTCCGCTCGAAAGCATCGAGATACTCTTCCTAATTGCCTATCGGGCAAGAATGTTTTCATGGCAGCCAATGAGTTAATCCGACGGGCCACGTACGTAACGTGGATGAAAATGGCTAACAACGAAGTATAAATTCGAAGCATAAAGTTGTTAACAAACTATACCGAATCTTTTGGGTTTATTGAATCGTGCAGTTTGTTTCTTCGAGCTTGCTGGGGAAGGTTACTCGAGACGCTTCTCGATAAACCAATAGAAATATCCGTGGGGTTTATTATTCAACTTGTTAGCAATTGTTAGTACCAATGCAATTTCGCGACCAAGTTTTCATCCGCGTCGGTCTTGATTTCTGAACAGGATTGAATCTATTATTTAGAGCAGCACTAACAAGCGAGTTCGGAACACTTTGTGAACTGAACAGGTAACAATCGTGTTATCTGGACGTCTTATCTAACGTTGTTAACTGAGATCTCTTTGTACATTATATGTTTTACGTGAATTGATTAAAGTTAAGACGCTGTAACTTAAGCAACTTTGTACTGTCACAATAAGAAACGAATCCAAGGTTTGTCATCCCTGTATTCAAATGATATAATATTATTTGAAACGTTATAGAATGGAACCTACGGTATTTCTTAATTAGTAGTCCATTATTTTCTGAGACTATATTTCCTATCGGTAATTTATACATTTTTCATTTGCAAAATTGTTAAGATATCGATCTGAAATAATCGGATACCACTGTTCTTAATTGCCCCTAATGTTCCAAATTTTGTATCAATGGAAAACAGATAAACTTTTTAATCCCATAATAATACAAAATTACATATTGATAAACTGACTGGTGGTAGGACCATACCTCGAACCACGAACACCACGAAAGCCTCACCGTACGAATAACCGCGACTAATTTCGAATCTACAAATATCACAGAACACTTTTTGTCGCCTAACGAAAAAAAAAAAAAGGATGATTCGTTATCCGATACGGTTTCCTTTGGCTGGATCGAGCTTAGCGTTGTCAGTGGCCTCGCGGAAGAACGGTGCGTCGCAATAATTCCGTGAAATTGGTTTATCCTTTAATGCATACGGCGGATTCATAATGCGTCCGTTCGCCGGCGCTATGGTGTCTGCACAGCCTCGGTTCAGAGTGCATATTTCTGTCTCCTGCTGTGGTGTAGTTTGGCCCTGCTGTTACCTTTGCCCGTCATCGTTCCACGAAGCGCTCACCTTTTTGCAGCCGCTAATGCGCACTAAATTAATTCTTCGTCAGCTTGGTCGTCGCTCGTAAGGGGGCACGGATGAAAATCGAGGGAAATGCAGATCGGGAACGGTGATAGAGGGATTCTGTACGCGGTCAGATCACCGTTGAGGGAATAATTATCAAAGCGACACGGTGACTCGACGTGGAAATCGGACACGAAAGGAGAAACGCATAATTGAGACCGACAGACAGTCTTTCGACGCGGAAAATCCGACACCAGTTTGGGATTCAACGCGATCCGTTGCTTTGATTCGTCGCGTTAATTGGAAAATGGATGTTGCGCGATATTGTGTTTTAGCTTTCTTCTTCTTTTGTTCTGGTTGTTTTTACGAATTTCACGGCTAAACGACTTGTCGACGATTAAATTTCTTCAAAGTGCGTGTTACGTTCTTGCTCGCGAGCATTAATTTCCACGAAGATACAGATTGAATAAGTTGAATGTCATTCCCTATGAGCTTTAATACGGGACGCATAAAGATCGAGATGGCATATCCGCGCTCTTTCTCTTTGTTCCACAACAGAATATTAAAAGAACGAGGTATACTTTAGCAGCGAGCAATACGGTTTTATGAAACTCGCAATAAGCTGAAGATTTTAAAATTAAAAAGGAGGTGGATATTTGCTTTCATCTTTCCTCGTGTTTCCGTGTACGTACATCGATCCCGAATTGTGAATGAAAAATTTACAGGCTCCTTTGACAGCGGCACGTAATCCTCGGCTTTTATAGTATTTCATTTCACATGTGTATCACTGTTACGCGATGGTCCGTTTTCGTTTATGTTTCTCAAACACAATCTCGAATCGAGTCACGCTTATATGCGAAGTGAATTTCTGTATTTCATCAAAGTAATATGAAAACTATATTTTTGAAACTTCATGCTTGTACGATCGTTCAAAAAATACGATGGTCGTATATTTAAACTACAGGTTCAAATTTAAAAATTAACACTTCATAGCATTTGACTGGTTTTAAATGTCAAAATGGGCGAGAGAAGTAGTATAGAATTAAATTTAAACTGTTTGTTCTCTCCATGATCCGCCGTTTGAAGATTAATGCGTCTTGCTACATTCGTCAGTTTCCACTGTGACATTCGACGCTACGATCTTCAATCGTTTTTGACAGAGTTCGACGGTTTTTCACACAACAATTGTAACATTAATACCGATATTAATGGTAACGATACGTAAATTAAAATTGAATTTTGCAGTAATACCGATAAACAGTGGTGTTCCATAATAATTGAATCCTGCAGAAGCTTGCAAAAAGAATGACACATTTTCTGCTTCGTCGCACAACGTATCAATTTCCCCGTAACCCGTTTCAATAATTTCCTGTCGGGTCTCGAAAGGAGCTCGGTTTTTTCTTTTTTTAATAGACGATAGTCGTCTAATTTCCGCGATATAATGAAATTTACCGGCTCCCCTGTCGCACCCTACTCTCAACTCGACGGAGGCATTGTGCCGGTTTGGCTGGGAGTTGCTTGCAATCGGGGCTACGAATCGGGAGTCGTGGTGTACGGCTGGAAGGACGATAAAAGACGAAAGGGAAACGAAACGGAGAACATCGCATTATGTACGGGAAGACAGGCGGCCGATGGAGGAAGGGACGGACTCCTGTAAATCTACGCGGTACCGGCGTGGCGAAGCATAAATTTCCTTTCAGTCGACCTAGCCTGTCTGCTTGTTGGATACCCAGGTACTTATCTGTCGAGACCGCACTCGCGGACTAACGCGTCGTTCCTTTTGTTTCGCCGCGACATATTGTGCGGCGGCCGTGTGCACCGCGGATCGTGCGCGTTTTAACCGATGTCGGTGTCCCGCATCGCCTCAGGAACACCCGTGTACGTAGATATATCCTTTCGCGACGGAACGCTGCCATGTCAATTTCTTGTTGAATGTTTATTGTATGATTGCGATACGTGCGCGCGAAAGCACACAGGCGCATTCGTCGTCTGCGCTGTTCGCGAATGAGAAACATGGAAACCATGGATGGTAGCACATGTGAAATATAGATATAGGAGGTGTAGACTGAAATTCTAATAAGAAAATATATTTTAATTTTTACTCACATTAATGTTATGTACCAAAATCCTTGCTAATTCCTGTTTTATGTTGCTCACAATCGGCCACGAAGGAAATTGATAGAAGAAACTTGATCATAATTGAAAAAATTACAGCTGCTTTGACAGAATAAGGGTTACAGGAGGGACGACTAGTGAAATTTCAGGCGAAACGTATAGTAAATCGTGGACTACATATATTTTGCAAAGATGTGCCGGATTCAGAAAATTAAAATACAATATAGATTTCAAGAACAACAATTTGTATGAGATTCGTTAGACAGAAAAATAATCCAAAGGATGCGGGAACGATAAATAAATACCTAGTATGTCATGGGATTGTAGAAGAATAAAGAAATACTTGTCATATTCGCATGCTTCAGCACAACAAGCAGCGGTTACAATGGCGAATAATGCCGTACGAAAACGGGAAAACGCGGGGAGAATAGTGCGTATGCACTTGACGGTAAAAATTAAAGGGAAAAGGGTGCTCAGGCGGTGCAAAGGTTCCGTCGCGGGTCAGGTGAGGGCACGGAAGCTCGGGAAGGTCGAGCAGAGGGGGGAAAAAGAAAGGAACGGGTTACGAGAGAAAGAGATCGAGAAAATAAGGGAGGAAGTGGGTAACACAGAGGTGGGAAGCACGGCCGCTCAACTCCCTTCGGTGTTTGTAAGCACTTACCTCGCGGCTTATTGTTACCGCAGCCCTCTTTGTCGGGATTTGTAAAAGCACTTGGTGCGTTAATTCCATGGTGCCGGATGCGGCACATCGGCCGACGAACGCGCGGTCCTGACACACACGATTTGTTTGCCTGTATCCCGACCGTTTAATCTTTTTCTACTTTGCTTCCAGAACCGTCTGGAGTTAAAGAGAAGATAGGCATGAAAGCGCAAAGATTTCATTGAAAGTACAAACTGCGGTGTACCGTAGACTGCGGATAAGAAGAGAGTGTTAAATATTATAGTTTGGATCACTGCTTCTTCTTGTACTATCAATTACATTACACGTGTACTACTAATCGGTCTGGAATCAATACGGTTCCTCACCAAAACCAGTACGATATTCGCCGAGTTTATTGTGATGCCGTTAACAAGACATCGGATAAAAACGTGAGTCGCTTCCCGAAATCGGGCCATGGTGCAAAGGGACGATAACCTTGAATTGCTTCCAACTGAAACCGCACTTAGTGTTTGACACGATCGACCGGAATCAGCCGGTTGCGACGTGCTCGGGTCTCGAAAGCTTTCGTTCGAGCATGACGGTCGATTTCCTACGACAAAGATTTGCTCTCACAAGAATCTACCCTCCGCTTGCTCTTTCTTCTTTCCTCCGGTCGGCTGATCGCCGTAGCTCTCGTCTATCCTTCGAGGGTTCCTTCTTTTCCTTTTGCAGCCGGGACACGTGTACGTGAACGCGACCAACTAACGACGAGGATGACCAAACCAACGGGGACGGTCGGGGAAAGCTTTATCGGAAATATCTTCTTACGGGGTGGTGGTAACTCGGAGGGATTTTCGATATCACGCCAGAACGACGCTGATTATATCGGGCAAATTGATGCAATAAGTCGCAGATCGACGCCTCGCAACGAACAATACGTAGGAGCTTTTTATTCAATCGAACTTTATCTCTTTTTATCAAGAAATATACGGGGAATGGTAAACCGTGTTTCGCCGGTTGCTTTTACCAAAACCAGAACTAATCACGCGCGAACAATACCAGGGTCCAATTAGTACGATCGTAAAATTCATCGACAAAGAAGCTGACGGTGGTCGAAGTGTTCGAAATTGCGTGTAACGCAGCGAGTACGCGCGTGTATCGATCCGTAAGCGTATTCGGAGGTGTAATAAGCGGTAACAGACTTTATTAGCTTTCGGAACGCGCATAGCGTTTAATGTATTCCATTGTGCGGTAGCAGTGGCGGCAGCAGTGCTAATTCCGAAATTCCCGGTATTATGCCCCACCCCCTTGCACCCTCGGCCGTACCAAGTGAATTTCGGCATTTGCGTACTCCACCAAGCACGAAGGACCTCGACCACCCTTGCCATAGTATCAGCGGATCGGCCTCGAGCTCTATGGATCCCGTAGGCTTGGTATGACATTTCATTTCAAATTGTCCCAAGGCGTGGAGTAAAAAAAAATAACTTTCAATTAACGGAGAATGACTTGGTGGTAATATGAATTGACATAAGTATAGTTGGCTAATGAATATTGATCGTGTTGAAACTTCTTGGGTTTATTGTACTGATACAGGGATTCAGAATCTTGAAGACAAGTATTTGGTACTAGTTCGGAACTGTAAGGGTGTATACTTAAAGCCTCTAAAGCGTATATTACGATATGTCGATTATTAAGCGATACAATTTGTTAACACAAAACTTTTATGTATTGGAGGTAAAAATGTTTGTAGGAATGCTTTGACATTCCAAGAATCAGCATAACAGATGGTCTAAAATTCAATTTAAATTGTTAGTTCTCTCCGTGGTCCGTCATCCTAACCTTAACTTGTAGACTTCCCAAATGGAAAAGAACGGCTTAATAAACGTTGGTTCGAAAATGAATATTTTTAAGACATTCCTACCTCAATTAACCGAGTATTATCAGCCTTTAAAATTCTCAATTCGATTGTTTAACACCCTGTATATATTGTGAAACAGATTCGAAAGCATTTGAGAGTAAAAATTTTCCCGTCGGCGATTGGTATCGTCGATTCTCATGATTTATTCAGCAGTGAAATCTGTGCCGATCGTCAAAAACTGTGTTTCATCGGTACCGTGGACCGATAAGCGCTTCTTTCGCCGAAATGGGCACGCACAAAACACGGATCCATGCATTGATGCACCCTCGCCTCGCAACTGTCACGTTGTCTGACTTTCCGTTCGTTCTTCCACGTTTATTCGTCGCTCGCCTCTCGTCGACGGTGTCTCGATGGATTTCTATTTTAAAACTACCAATCATCGGTTATTGACCTAGTTTCGCGGATCCTGAAGGCAAACACGTCATCGGCTAGAGTTGTCTGCCCCTCAAGGGAAACGTATCTACCTGGAACAAGGAATCTGTGTGTGTACAGGATCGTCTACTTCGTCGGTCTCTGTCCTTGGTAATATCGAGACGTTCATAAATTGAGATACGTATCTAGGAAATTGAAACGTGTTACGGCTTATTTGCTGCGAATAGGTAGGTATATTTGTACCGTTGACCGAGAAACATTGATTTCTGTGATAAACCTCAATGCTTCTGTAATCCTTCTTAATAACAATGTAGATTGAATACTTAGAATGCATGAAGTTTAAGTTTCAGGTAATGATAGCAATTTTGAAGATTCAAAATTAACGAATATTATTCTCGAATTCGAGGATTTCTGTGATTAACCTTAGAACGACGTACCACAGTAGCAGCGATAATTTAAATTTAACGGTTCACCATTAACTCCCTTTCGCCGTTAAAGAGTTAAACTATAGAACTTTAAGGAGGTATCGTAGAAGCAAATAGATGGTCTCGGAATCTTTATTTCTTTAGTTCGAGATTCTTTATTTTTCCAAGTACAACTATCCGTTTTAGAGAACAATTAAAGCACCGAGTGGAAGAAAGTTTAACATTCTGGGTTTAATTTACGATCGCTCGATTCGTAAAACGAATCGTGTCGTCGAATCTTTCTCCCTAATCGTGTACCAGAAACTTTCGGTTCGCTGCGTTCCGTACACTATTACTGTTCTAGTTGCAGCGCTGATGCAAACTCTCATTAGAATTTCTCTTTGTCGTACGCTAGGTGTTACGGCACTTAGTACACAACGGTGTTTCCCGTGTGTAACCTCTTACACTACTGCCTCCACGGTAACGTACGTCTCCCGGGACAATCTCTTTTGTAACCGGTATTATTAAGTTACAAGGGATGTATTATTTCAACGTAATTTCGTTGCACCGTACCAGTTCAGGTGACATAATGCCTGTGGGAATATACGAGGATCTTAAAAAATGAACATTATTTGCTTACCGCGGTTAACGCGTTCGCTATCACGCTGAAATCATTATAAATTTCGTCAGATAGTATCTACGTTATCAACAATCAGGCATTCCTTATAATATTATTAGGTTGTTCCAAAAGTTTCTTTCCCTACCTGTAGCCAACAGTGTAGCTTTCGGGGAAATAGAAGAAGATAATTGGCCAGAGCTAATCGTACATAACTCAATAACATGACATGAAACATATAGCATTACACATTCGTTATTTATTAATAAAACGAAAGGAACATTTGGGACAACCTAATAAAAAGGAGATTAAACACAGCTGTCATTTTAGAATGCGATAGATTTAGATAGTTTGCGAAAAACTCGTTAAGTAATTCAGATATCATGAAAATTATTAAACATTCAGGATTGTAACTGGTTTTAACACCAATTGCATTGATTCGTATTTACATTTATAAGTCTTTCCAATTAGTCGTATGATAATTTGTGACGATTTGATATTCAAGACTTCAATTCAAGAAATATGAATTTGTAACTTTTATACAATTGTAACCTTGCCATAAATAATTCTTTTCCCAACGGTTCGCTAAATACATTTAAATTCGATTTAAGGTATCTGTTCCTTATTTCTTCCCGCGTTTGTTGACACGATACGAATAATGGATGCAATGAGAAGTTCCAACTGCTTTGCTCCATCAAACATTAACAACTTTTGGTGAGTCGTGAATCGGTTCGAAACGAGAATCATCAGTATATCGTTGATAGAAGTTAGAGCATTAGCGTCTCTCGGTGTCATCGTGGTCCTCGCCGACGTAATTCATCGACATCGGGCGTCGCGACGCTGAATTATGCCAATTAACGCCAACCACGATGAACTTCGTGAATTCGCGAACGGATTCTCTTAAACAGTCCCGTGCGTTTGCGTGGCGAGGTTCGAGATCCGTTAATTGATTCTCTCGACGTTCGGTCGGGTTTCGACTTTCGTCCCTGACATCTTTCCCGAGTTTTGAAATCCCTTCGCATTTGGGACCCGCTAATTGATTCGTGCTTCGTGTTTGGCGAAGCTGCCGTTCTCCGTTTTCGTATCCTGTTCGAATTCTATGCCACGGACTTGCTAATTGGTTCGTTGGATCCCCTATTGAAGTTCTAATTTTTGGTATTGATGTTTGTCTTGAATTTTGACTATTTTGAAAATTACAAATACACATCGTATTGCAAACACGTGAGTGTCCAGTTACTTTTCTTTTCAGGGCAGAGACTTGAGGGCAAAGTTCAAGTTTCTCTCCAACCTTGTTCGCGGTGCATTGATTCCTTTTGGACTAATTAATGTTGTCTGCAGGGGATAGGAACAGCGGCTAATTACACTATTCATAGATTCGTTCTCGACCGAATCGATTTTCTTCGTCGGGCAAGGAAGAAACGGTCTCTGATTCTCGACTAAACAATTAAGTTACGGAAGAAAAAAAAAAAGAAAAGGTTTAAAAGCTTCGGACGAGTTGAGCAATGCAAACAAACCGAAGTAAAACAAGTCGATTGAAGGATACTTCTTCTTCGAAAGACGCTCCTAGTTATCAATTATTATCGAGGGGCATTGGTTTTATTGAAATAGCGAGAACAGTCGGTTTCGAATTAAATCACGAATCACGGTTAACGGACGCCGGTACTGATCGCTTCGAGCAACATAAAAACTCCGATAGACGGATCGTTCGAGAGAACTTTTACAATCGCAATTAAAACGTTCCTAGCGTTCGCCATCTTTTACGCAATTTACCTTTGCCCATCGCGTCGTGTCCCTCTGTTTAAACAAAGTAATATCCCGGGCCGTGAACGTCTCGTTCGAGGATTTTCAGAGCAAAGATACGGAGCACCGGTGTTTTACTAATTTAAAATCAAGAACGAAACTGCGGGAATTGAAGTCGGTTCTGGGAATTGGAACGGGTCCAAGAGGATTTAAGGGACACGAAACAGGTGCGGAAGGTTTGAAACGTTCCAGGTAGAGAACCTTGCCAAGCATTGAAAACATCGGGTGTAATTGATTGAAAAATGAAATCGTTCGATTCGATTATTTTATATCACTGTTAGGTAGTGATTTTCGAAGTGGTTTGCGATTAAATTCGCAATTTCCTTCGACAGATAATTAGTTTTTTCGTAAAAACGTTGCCACTCGATTAAATACATATGTATATTACCCTTTTATACAACCGTATGCAATGAGCACACACTGATCATTTAAACGGTATGTTGCTTTTTCACAACGCCATGCATTTAAGGGTTGATTAGTTACAATCAATGCAAAGCAATTTCAACCTATATTGCAAAGGGTAAAATAAATTACCTTTCACCATATTTATGGCAGTTTATCGATCCCCTTGCGATACCGTTTAACTAATTTAAAACCAAAATACTTAGAAAACTTGCCAATCAAATATTTGCAAGAATGAATGATTAATAAAAATCCTTTTAAAAGATGTGTCCACCGTGTATAGAAGAACGTTGTTAGCTCACGTTTCAGCACTTTCAAAATTCTAACCAGCGACTACTAGCGATCCTTTAAAGGATATCCCGTGGTTTCCGTGTACATGCAAATGCCAGGAACGTGGAATTTGCAAATAGGCCTCCAACACCTCGAGACAAAGGACAAAAGTGCCGATAACGATCTCGGGGGGAACTGGATCACTGGGAAAAGGTCGACGCAACGCCGGAGCAGTTCGTTGCGAATCGAAGGGATAAGAATTCGAAAAAGGGAAACGACTGACTGTCGAATGCAAATCGCGCACGTGGGAACGTAGAGCCATGGGAGTGGAACGTTAAATTAATGATGTACGGTTCGCATGGGAAACGTATTTCGCGTTCGCGGCGCGGCGGTCCGGCGAATTTACTGCTGGGATCTCGGTCGTTCGAATTAATGCGAACTGCTTCGATAATACGATTCCTTCGATCAGTTCTCTTGGCTCTTCGAGGAATCGTAATGCGATCACGGTGTTTTCGTTTCAAGGAATGAAGTTCGTTTTCGTTTCGCCAATTTTATTCTGGTACTCCTTTCGAGGATACGCTGCTGATCAAGTGCGGATGCACGAGATACTGAAACAGTTGGAAGAAAAATTTGATTCGTAAAATTTGATAAATTAATTTATAATGGACGAAACCGTTTGCAGCAACTTTAGCAATGTAGAATACAAATACAGTAGATAAATGTACGTTTGACGAAAGAGAACAAGGCATATGAGATATGTGCTTACGAAGAATGAATGAAGATAGGTGAGAAGAAGGGGTGCAAATTGTAGGGTGGAAATGAATGAATGCCTGACTTGACCGCAGCTAAATGTACAACCAGGACTCCTACTATTTTCTCTTCCAAGTTCATCGACAATGCTGCGACGTGTTCAATAGCTCTGTGTTTATATTCTATGGAGGTGGTCGTTCGGAATGGAAAGGGAAAAGGAATAGGAGCCAACGTTGCAATAAGTCCCAAGATTTTTAGTATTAAGTTGGATATCAGGAAACTTGAATGTATAATCTATTATATATTATATAGCCTCATTTGCACAAATCATGAAATGGATTTAGATTTCTTTTCATAAATCGTATTAATTGTTATTTTTAAATCTCGAACTTGTGGTTGGTAGCATTGTAGGCATTTACCATAAGAACAAGGGACAATGTACTTAATATTGGAAATTTTATTTAAAAATGAAATACGAGAAAAGGATCATGCAATCAATTGAATAATTTATTTCCAAAACTTTGTACTGTTGGATCGTATTTACATTATTCACTGCCTACAAAGGTTAATAACGTTCCCAAGATAGTTAACCGCAAATTTGCAGAAAATTTCATTCGCGCGACAACTTTAAAGTCAATTTTCCGTGCGCACTTTGTTGCCAGAGTTTTTTTCAGCCGGTCAGCCGGGAAATATTCAAGACGAGTAAAATTATAATAGCTCGTAGTTAACGTTCTCATTTCAACTTGCTCGAAGCCCCGACGAAACTAGAAGTAATCGCACTTTGACTCGCGAATGCGCGAACAATATAACTTCATACGCAATTTACATATAATTCTACAAATTGAGTTTCTCTGTGTACGGTGGCCCGGTCCAGGGAAAGTATAAAATAATAGAATCATTATGCATTTATGCAGATACGCTGGCAACGAAATAACAGTGTCCTCCGCGAGCCCGTCGTTTTCAAAATAATTGCTTTTATTTTGCCGGTCTTCCATTCGTTCCTAACAAGTTTCCACCTCGGCGTGAAGGAAGCCATGGTATAATCCATTTGTCGACACACGAACTACGTGAAAACCATAGAATTCATAAAAGAGAGGGAATTTTCCTAAAATTTGAATCTATTTGGAAATCTACATTAACCCTCACATATTAACGCCTTTTCACGTGAACTGGAAGGAAGGGATGAAGTAGGGGGTGGGGTAATATAATGATTTATTGAAGTTTTATATTTTGAATGTACATATCTAAGGACAAAGGACTTGAAAAGTTAAAATTAACAAAATTTATTGTAAATTCTTGTGATCATAATATGATGCGCATAAGACACGTAAGTTCTACCCCTATGGTATTGCAATTACGAAATTTTCATATGAGTATTATAATATTAGCATGTTGAATTCTATCGGATGGGAGGTGTACTAATTTCAAGCGCCACAAATTACACATATTTTGGTTATTGTATAACCAAAAACTAAATACTAATATCACTAATGCAAGGTATCACATGAAAACCTTGAAGTGAAAAATAAAACAATCATATTTTGAATAATTGCAACTTTACTGTTTGCATCGTAGTATTCAACGCGTCAATAATCTCCCATAACTCCAAACGTGTGCCAAAAATCAACACTTACGGCGGCCGTAAGTTAAAGGTACCTCGTTTTCTGGCGGATGCATCATCGTTTCGTTGGACCATTGAAATTTTTCTCCCATTAAGCAGCCCTGTTCGAGTCGTCGCTAGAATATGCACCAGGTTGGACCGGGCTGTCCTTTTACGAGCGGATAAAAAGTGTGCGGTTTCAACCGGCATAAAAATGATTGCGCGACGCGATTCGTTGGTAGAGAGGAAAAAAAAAAGTCCAACCGAATTGTAACGCGGGTTTATTACACGGACAAGCTGGATTTTTCGCGCTATTGTTTCGCCACGCGGTCGCGTTCTCACCGGCACATTTTTATCGCGATCCCTGACAATGAACGGGCTACACGTATCGCCATCTGGCCCCGACAGCTTGTTGATTTCCGCGGATATCGCGCTGTTTTAATCCGCGGCCGGTTGTTGCGTAACTATGTAGCCCGGTTACTCGCCGGCATTATGATGTAAAGCCGTGATAAACGATTTAACGTTGAGTGAATCGCGCGTCATTAGGGCGTCGTGTGACAGCCCGCCGGATCGAAATGCCTCGTGTCGGCTGCGTTCTGATACCGTCAAAAAGTCCACGTTTCCGGAAATGTGTAACAGCGTTTGAAACAAAAAATGGTTGGACGAATGAACCGCGTACGATACTGCGGATTTAGCTGGTTAGTTATCATGGAGATCACTGGTGGACCGAGTGTATGAAATTTGAAGGAGGTTGTATTATTTATTGTGGTGCGAACAGGTTAATAAAAATGTAGGGTAGGAATGACTTTATTTAACGATACTCAGTGATTGTACTTTACGCTTTGCGTGTTGCTTACACTTAATTATGAAACTTTTGAACTTTAACTGTAACTGGCTATGGCAGATAAATTTGTTGAAAATGCTATATATAATAATTCATAATATTATCTTTATTTGTTTTTTTAATAACCTATTGGATCGCACCATACTTTCTACATAAACTTGCATTCATCTTTAAAATTCACTCACTAGAGAGCACCATAAACCTTTACACACCAATTCGATGGAAACTTTGTAGGTTTATAGAGTGATTCGAGACAAGAATAACGGTATACCCCGTTCGTTGCCAAATCGCCCTTGAAGGGTGTGAACATTATCTAAAAATGTGAAACAGGCACTTCTACTTTTTCGCAGATAAATTTTAACGCACAAGAGATAGTTGAAGAAAGTTTGGAATAAAAGTTTGATTAAATAATAAACGCTGTGAACCTGCATTAACAAAGTTTTACAGAAAGATATTTTTCTCAAATTTAATTTGAAAAGGCATTCTAAATGCTATTAACAGTTGAATAGCAAGGGAGATAATTTTTTAGTACAACAGTCATCGTGTTATGAACACATTCGAGTATGCTGCGATGTCGCATGTCGGATCGCCTTTAAAACTCCTCAGCTCCGCCGGAAGGAGAGTGTGCTTCCTGATGGATGGATCGATCGTACGTAAGGGCCTATACACGGGTGTTTAACGTCTATACGCATGAATACGGTATGCAAGAGGAAGCAGAGGAAGATTATGATTCGGGTCACGATATCTAGCAATACCAGCCGCACGGTTCGTAAATTGTTTGTAACTATCAGCCTCGATTTTACAATTCCGTTACTAATCTTTTGATTTATTTTTAAATCTTAATGACCACGAAATGCCAGACTCTGTTAAAATTAGATCCGTAGTTCTTCTACGCGAAAGTAGATAATTTATCCGTATTTTTACTTTTAAATCATACTAATTAACATTATTGCAAATATCGAACTATCCAAACAACGAAATTGTTCCATAACCACGTCCTATCAGTAACAAACGTGCGTTGAAATTTATTTGCGAACGTGTTGTCGAATTTCTGCGTCATAAATCAACGGTTAATGGTACACAAGCAAGTTCGTTCCTACGACCGTGATACCATCAACGGTTTCCTGGACATTATTCGCCAACGAGCTTCAAGAAGGATCAAACTTTGCCAAGACTTAATCGAGGAACCGACCATCACCACCACGAACAACGAATTCTTCGTACATCGATGCTCGAGCTCCGGTTAAAGTATAAACACGATGCCTTCGAGCTGGTTTAATTAAAGACACCGAGGAAGCCTCCTTCCTTCAGGACAGGTTATGAGCCGGGAACGCCGAAATGCTTCGAGGACCAATGACACGATGCGTCCCAGGTAATAAGGATAAATGAGATATAATTTGGTACTTTGGTCATACGCACAGCCACCTAGAAGTTCAGCCCCAGGACCTGGGCGTAAATTGGACGACAACAGCTTAACGCGGTAATCCGAAAAGTATCCAGGCGTGCTGAGACGATTTTTCTAACCCCTCGTCGAATACTAAACACCTGGACGAAGTTTTGATGGGTTAGGTATCTTGAAATTTTCAGTGAACGTTTTATTTATTGATGATATTTTTTGATTTTGGTACGCGATGACCAACGAGACGGAGTTAATATTTATTGGTGATTTCAAGAGGTCGACGAAACACCTGTCGATGATTTCAAGGTAACCCGATTTCCGCAGTGATATTTACAAGTATAACAAACCTTACAGCAAGTTGACGGTAGTTGGGTTATATTCAAATTTCCCTTGCGGCTTTTCACCCTCCTCTCTTAGATGTTGCTTCTATTCACCAAGACTTTGCTCGGTGATTCTGACAAGGATGACCGGAAGACAGGAATCAAGCAACAGATCTATGGAAACGAGGTCTGTTCTGGCTCTTGTTTTCAAGTTGGTTAACACGTTGACTACCAGTGACTGGTATCAAACGACTGAATCTAAATTTGACATAGAATATTAAACGTAGCAAGTGGAAAATGTAATTTTGAAAATGAAACGGTCGTTTTGTGAAAATTTTCATTGAGGCATTTAACGCGTTAAGAGGTTGCATGATGGATGATTATTAAACGTCGGAAAATAAACAGCGAGGCAGTAGGCAGAAGCAGATTTAACGAATTCGCTCGGTCGAGGTTTGTTCCGCTCGAGATCACTGGCGAGGAGGAGAGTCAAGGCACGTGCATTAAGCCGGTCTCTGCTTCTGTAACCGTCTTCGTCCATCCCCTCGACGGCTGACAGCAACGTTGACCCGATTTCGTTAACTTCAACGTTACTTACTTATAGTAAGTTTTTATCGTTCCTCACTGACGAAGGCTCTCGTCATCTCGTCACCTATGTTTGTAATAGCATTAAGAAACAAACGTCAATCGAGAGTCGAACTTTAAAGCGTTCGGTCCTTGTACGGCCTCTCGATACACGGTTGCAGAGTTTGAAAGAGCAAAGTTTGCTTTTGAGAATTCGATCGAGACCGTTTCTCTCAAGGATAACTTATTATCTCTTTTGGTGTACCTTGTTCAAAGCTGAAGACACATTAAATACACCGTAATTAAAGATTTAGACGTTCGAGAAACCTGTAAATAATTTTGAAACCGAAGAATCTCGATTACTAAGTCCGTTTGAACGTTGAAACGAATCTCCCTGTTCGATGCAGGGAACGCTAATTGCGATCGCTTGTGCGAATGAAATAATTTAAGTGGACTGATTAGCAGCAAAGGGAAAACTTGAGAAGATCCTCCTTAATACCGAAAGTATCAGTGCCCGTAAAGAAGAGGTCCAGGATTCTTAGAGTTGTCGCTGCCAGATGCTACCCAAATTATCAACGTAAACGCCTAAGGTCCCCGAAGTTTCTTATTAATCCGTAAATTAATTCCCCGAAACTACGGCATCCTGGCCACTTGCTCGTCCCTCACAGTATCCCTCTCGTTCCAGGTTCTCGCTTATTAATCTCGCAGAGCAATCGTGATCATCTTCAACTTCGAATCTTCCAGTTCGTTAAAACGCAACGTGCTATTGTCTGCTGTTTCATCGTCTTCCGGGTATTCTATGTTTCTAAGTTTGCCGTTTGTGAACACTGACCCGTTCCCATGGCCTGCACTTCCTTGAATCCCATCAGAAATTCTTATCTTGTTTGTAATCGTAAAAATCCATAGAACCGCCTCGAGGCTCGCGGACGACGCTAGCAGGCGTCTATATGGACAACGTCGGCAATTCATTAGCGCGCACCTATAGTCGATAATTGCATTTTCAAGCCATTTTACTAAAACGCCCGGCCCTAGCGCCTGTCTCGTCGGTAAGAGCGCTAACGTTCTCCCCGTGCGAAACCAAGGGCCACCGAAAGGGGGACCGGCTAACTGCATTAACCTTTCTGCCACCCCATCGAGAGAAGCAGACAGAGCAACCAAGAGAACCAACACGTATACATACACAGATAATATCTGCTACTACTCTAGAGAGATGGCCGTTCCTGCGCCGTGCCTGTTAATTTCATTCAATGATTTTGAACACCGGTACTAAGCGAATCTCAAATCCGATTTTCGTGACCGCCGCTTGACGCGCCTCCTGTTACGTCGGCTTCTTACCGGGGCTGTGTTTTTAAGCCATACTTTCCGAGGCGTTCAACGTCGAGGATAATGGAACGTCGTCGGGGGTTCGGTTTCGTTCGTCAACGGAAGTGAGGATGAAGGGGCAATGCACCAGCCCGTTAAAACACGGCATTCTGAATGTACCATAGAAAAATTGCGACAACTATCATGGTACACGATATATCACGACCTAATAGAGTTAGACAATCCAACATGGCACGAATGGTTCCGTCATATTTCAAAATTTTGCTTGGCGTGGAATTAATTAATACGTTGAGTGGCACAGTGAAAACGGACGTACGTAGTCAGACACGATGAAATCCTAATTATTAAGGATGCAGTCGATTAATTTTCATATTTAACCTTTCAATTCGATAGCCATCATTACTAGTTTAATATTAATTTCATAGCGGTTTATTTCATAGTTCTTTTTGTCAATTATTTGATTGGAAAAAGTTTCGGTTGACTGACGTAACGCTTAACGTGTTAATCGTGTTGTAGGAGATAATAATCAGATTGATAATCCAAAGATTCGTAGTTGCCGTTGTACTATGTAAGTGGATCAATTTTCTACCCACACAAAGAACTCCAAGAAAGATTATTCATTCGAGGTCTGAATCGATTTTCATACTCTCGGAAGCAAAAAAAGTTTCTCTGATGCAGCGAACTTATGGTCAATTCCATTATTGCTGTTATATTATTCAATCGATGAACGTTTCCCCAGTAGTTCGGTGGATTCGTAAGTTCTTTTCAGTGGCTAGAAAACATTTATAAACGCAACGCAACGTTTTTCGTCGGTAAAAACTTCTTTCTGATTCTGTATATTTTATTAAGTATAAACATTAGATGTATGAAAAAGTTAGAATCTTGCTATCAACATTTTCGTGGAATTATTTTAAATTCAAACGAATCCCCGCCTTTATATTGCGATATTGTTACCCTAATCATAGAAGGTATAAGTAGATAAAGGGCAGTGTATTAATGGTAGAATAAAATTTGAACATACTCAAATACGTGCACAATCCAAGTCTAAAATACCGAATGCTCCACAAGTGTCGTGCAATTGTGGGCGACCGTCTAATCAGAGCATCCGTCAAAGTTGATTAAGAACGAACCGGGTAGTCGAAACTTTGGACAAAGACTCGACCAGCTGCAAAACAACGCACGACACGCGACCATGGTTGTTTACTCAGACGGAGTCCCTTGTCGGGCTGTTCGAATCGCGGCGTTATCATTAAAACAATCAACAACCCGAGCCCGAATTCAATTTCCACCGAGCGGAGCCACCCTCCAACAAGAAAGCACCGAATTCGCGGGCCTGGGACAAGTTTGCTCCTTGTAGGAGGGCAAAATCCACGCGGCTAGGACAATCTCGAATTTTCATAAAGCGTTCGTGTGTCTGGTACATTACTCACGATAATCCCGGCAGCGGTTGTTCCTCTTTCAGGGTATGAAACCGCAAACCAAAACCATCGGGACGAGTATCCCGGCTAGAGAGGATGGGGCCAGGCTTCCGCGCGGTTTACACCAGCCCGAAAACTTACGGTTCAAGTTTTAATTCAAACTTTTATTTATACGAATCGTGCATTATCGTAAACCTGTCGAATAACAACGCCCGTCTTCCATCGCCGCCCCTTCTCGTCGGTTGGACTGGTAGTCCCGGGAATTATACTGGCTGCGGATTATTCCAGCGGAATTCCGCGCGAAGAGGAACGATTATGCCATTGGTTTTCGATATTCGGTACGTCGGAGCCATTCAGGAGACCTTCGAGGTCACATTCCAACCGACAATTTGGTATTTTACGAACGTTTGAGAATTGATCTCTTCGGGCACGTGGTCCTGAAGCTTCGTGGTTATTGAGAAGTGGAATCGTGGAATGGAAAATGCTTGGGCAAGATTTGAAGTCTGACTTTCTTCTCTGTTCTCGATAATACGTGTTCGCTATGTAATTGCAATTCACAATGTAATTTACTACATTTCTGGAAATACTGGAAAATGTAAACGAAGTATAAGCATTATTCATGAAGATCAATTAACATTTTGCAAGGGAAATACGTAAAAATATAATTGATTCTGAACATATGGTGATTCAAAAACAATTGTTTTCAAAACATACACTTTACCAAATAGGTTTTCACCTCTAAATATAGTACATGTCATATAAATCTTTCATCATAAAGGAAGGGAGACCATATGTACTTACATCCCCCTTTTCTACGTGTAACAAATGCAGGTGCCAGCTATTATCTTTTTAATACAAATATACCGATATATTTGGAACGAGAGATCCATTGCAAAGATACAATTATCCATTGAATTATACCCAGTTAAGAAGTTAATTAACATTTCTTATCTTGCAAAATTCGTTTCCAATAAAATTCCGCGATTTGTAAATGTAATAAAGAATCTAATCCACATGAATCATGTGCGATACTATCATTCGTCGGGTCTGAACGACCGCAACAGTTTTGATACATCAATTAATTCGTCGAGACTTATTTTTACGCCTACGCAAAGAGGCCGAGCAACGTTTCGGCCGTTACCACGTCGGATTTTACCGTATCCCGCGGTTTTACGTCGCGACCATACGTGTTTCGTTCGTCGTCCACGGGTTTGCGGCTTCGAATTATTAACCGCAATCGTGATTGCCGTTTGTTTTGGATGGCTTTAAGCCGGCGCGGCGCGGCGGCGTGTCACGGCCGCGACGAAATTGCCACGATTGAAAACGACAATGACCGGGGAAAAACTGTCCGGCTTGTTTTCATCGTTGATCAAAAGCGTCTCTTGTTCGTTTATTACGATGACATATAAGAATTAACAAACAGCACTTATGGTACATCAATTAGAAGCTTAAGGTATGGTTAGATAGTGATCATGATAGTGAACAACTACCACTTATAGTAAACCATGGCCAGCTTCACTGTGTAAGTTTGAGCTATGTACAATCTTTTTATGATCGAACAAGAACCTGTCATTGTTTTTACAACTTTGGAGCTTGTTCTACTAATCATATTGAATCGTAAACCATATTCTACGTATTTTTGAATAATCATCAAAATTGATATATTCGCGGTATAATGTTCTTTGATGTAAATTCGAAAGAACTGCAGTCGAGCATATAATAATTCAATTTGTGCCTCGATCTTTCCTTCGTTTCTGAAAACGTCGCTTGTTAAATTCTACCTTATCAGCCGTAAAAATTGCCTGTTCTTTCTTCGATCGAGCATAACTTGGAACGCGAAGGAGTCCAAGGGAGGATCATGCCGGTTCTATAATATAATCCGGCTCTGTGAATTTAATTACAATTAGTAATCACAGAGCAGAGCGTTGTAAGGGCGATTCTAGGTGAAATCCTGGGAAGCTGCATACGGCTATGGTTCACTTCACGCTCCGCTGGGATTTCTGAGGCGTATCTAACCGAGAAATCCTCTCCGCCTTCCGCCTTTCCGCTTCCTGATTAGCACCGCAATTGTCCCGAGACTTTTTCCCCGGTTACAGACGGGAAACGAACGATCTTACAGCGTTGTAATAACACGATCGTCGTCTCGTCTGCAGCGGGGAAAGAAAATTGCGAAAGTCTCGCGTTAAACTTTATCCGGTAACTGAAAATTACCACGTATTACGGGACAGTTATTAAAGTGGAACTGCCACCGTGGATGAATCACATAAATTTTCACGCCCTGCGGTCCGAGAACCTTTTCCATCGAGAAATGGCCGCAGTTGTGACTTTAACCCGATGTTGCATTAGATTTAAAAATAGAAATTTTTTTATTTAAAAAGAATTAAGTACCAAGTTTCTTTGCTCACGTTGCCACTCAATCATATTTATAAGAAGAATAAATAAAGGAGATTTCGAAGAAAATGCCCCTGTAACAACTCGGTGCAACAGGAATTGCAGTAATATCCCCGGTTCAAAGGGAAGACAGGCTAAAACCGATACCGAAGATCAACCCTAGAACTTTACCCCCCTCCTCTGTTTGTCTAAACACGCCGTGATACGAATCCTGAGCCTGAAGCGGACGGGAGCCGTGTTATTCGTATTCACGAGGAGAAATTGTATTTGCGACTGCGATTACGTGGCGTTCGGTGATAGAATCAAAATCCATTACTGATCAACGGGACAGACCGGGCCGGTTCCCTTGTTGCACGCCAATAAAGCGGAAATGAGGACTCGGAGAACTTACGGGGTCCGATTGGCGTCCGGAACGATTGGCGGCAATCCACCCGTGCAGCCTGGCTGGCAGATCAAGAGAGCGCGCGTATTTCAATTATTCTGAATTACGCGAATTGCACGTCGAAAGGAACGAACGTTCGCTTTTATTGGCCCCTCGAGCGAGTAATAGCATGCAGCCGCGTTTCAGCGCGACGCGACGTTCCATTTGGTCGGCTCTCTAGCCTGCCCTGCCCGTGGAAATAAGACGAGATTGCCGTGCCGGAAATCCCATACACACGCTCGTGCGATTGACAATGGGACTGCGGAATCCGCCGATGTTGAATCAATAATGCACACGACTTTACGATTTTCGTTATCGTTTAATCTATCGTTTGGATGAAGCTGTACTTATGTGATCTGATGATAGTTTCAATTTTTTATTCGATGGTTCGAACAATAAGGCAAATTAAGTAAGTAAATTTCATCAAATTTATCCCAATATCCCAAACTTAAAGATTGGAAGTACAGGCGATCCAAAGGATTCTGAAGTCTTTTAGTTTAGCCCTTTCCTATATTTCCTAAGTTTTCTTTGAATAAGAAAAAAGTACCGAAGCTTTTCAAAGATAATTTTCCCCTGACGATACCATAAACTAAATACAGAATTAAAACGTTATTTTCAAGGATCGAAAGAAACTTTTTCAGTAGTACTTCTACACGATCGTTGTCCTATTTCTCGCTTTCTCTTCAGAGTTTCACGCCCGTTACGCTATTAACGCGATTCTTATCGAACTAGCTAGTCGCAGAAGCGTCGTTTTCGGGGAAAAAGACATCTTTATGCAAGGAAACTCGAACAACTTTTGGATAGCCATCGGAAGACAAAACGAGAACTTCCTGAAAGCGGAAGTTCGGTATCCAGGCTTTAGTTTCAAGACTTTGAACCTCGTTTCGGTCAAGAAAGAACCGTATTCCCCTGAAGTTTAACGGGCGTTCGCGATTCATGAGCCGTGTCTTAACGAATTATTCTGTCAATGCGATGGACAGGGATGGACGGACAAAGGGTGCGATGGGTGCCCGGGCTAATTAAAAAGGTATGCCCTTTCTTGAGAGGCGACGAACTTAGCGAATGTTAATTTCAACGAGGATGCCGTGCAATTAACTCGACGCTTGTGAGAGTTTCAAATAGAAGCAAAAAGGAAATGAGATGTGTGAAGAAGTTTTTCTTTTTTTGAAGAAAAGAAGAAAGATATCGTTTGATTTACATTCTTTGTTCGTAAGCTCGGCGAGATAAAATGATCAACTGTGACGCATGCTTTGCCGGTTCCTTTACATTTAATCGTTTCAATTTCTTGCGGAAAACGGCGATTCTGGTTTACAAATAATTTTAATTTATATTTCGGAGACGGCGCAAAATTAAAAATTTTCTACATTGGAAATTGTCAAAATTCTTTAATCCTTTTACATATTTTCACATTAGCAACATCTTTCATTTACACAATTTTTAATTTTGCGCCGTCTCTGAAATATAAATTAAAATTATTTCGTCCTTTTTAGTTTATTCCGAAGACGATTGTATCTTTTTCCCAAAAATTTTTTTTCGACATGTAGAGAAAGGGAGGAGGGTGAAAACGATTTAGACGAGAGTTTGTTGTATAGCAGTCGATGTTTTGTAAACTTTTGTATTTTTGAAAATATTAAGTATCGACGTCTCGTTATACGAGAAATATACGAGAAATATATTAAAATTCAGCTGGTCGATGATATTTCAAGCATTTAATATTTTCGTAGCTTTGAAAAATTCACAACACAGCAGTTTTATGGATATTCAACTTCCGCCAACAGATGTCACCACGTTACCGAACCGAAAAATATAATCTTCAAGTTTGTATATTAATTAACAGGAAACACTTGACGTATTAAGGATCCCACAGGTCAACGCGAAACATTCAACGGCGGTGAAATTCCTGGCAATAAATATAAAAAAAAACATGAATAAATTTTATGCAGTAAGTAGCTCAGAAGATAGAGGAAAGCGCGTACATAATAACGCAATTTGTTGCAACGCGATATCTTAATTAGTTCCTGAGATATAGGGCTTCAAAGTTTGTATAGCGGCCGGCGCGTCCGAGGGTAATTATGAATGGGCGCGACCGTAGACATTTTTCTAGGAAATGCGTACTACGCATTACTACGAATAGTAAAGGGTTAGACGTAAACAATGACCACGTGACCGCTACGCTAGACACTCACTGTCTGGGTCCAAGCGTGCGGCGGCAGCGAATTTCTACAAAAATTACGTTTGTCTTTACACGACGATATCTCAGGAACGGATAAAGATATCGATGTAAATCAAAAAGCGAATTAAAGTGGAAGAATTCTACTTTCCTACGAATCTAACTTTATATCGAAATTCGAAACAGAACTTTGTTGGTAGCCCTTTAAACTTTTAGTAATTTTAATACGCGTTTCTTATGCAGTTTAACACGTTGAGCCCGGCGCCGGTCCCTGGGGACCGGCAGTGAACTTTCCGTATGGCCGGCGTCGGTCCCTGGGGACCGGCACTGGAATTTTCGTTTCATTGTTTTACATCGAAAAAGAAATCGAAACTTCTCCTTATCTCAAACGCGATATCAAAGGCGTGCCGCCGTTAACATTCGCGACCATAAGCTTTGTCATGCACAGGCAGGGCTTGTATGTCGGTAGCCGACAAAGCTCACCCAGCAGATAAACTTTAACTCAGTGCGTGAAGTCGCGGATCACCATGCAACATTGCACCGCTTGATCGCTCGCTGCCGGCTGAACGGAAAGGACAGCAAATTCGGCGCCGGGCTCAACGTGTTAACATAGTTTCTGACTTTCAATTGCTTCTAAGTCGGTTAAAAACAGCTGCAGTTTTTACCTTCCACCGTTTGGAGACAATTTCTCGGTTCAAGGGGAGAGATTCGTTTCATCTCTTATTGTTAGAATTTCCTGTGCCTATATGAAGATTTCTTTTGCCGTGATTGTTGCGCCGTTTGAAGTACAATTTTTCGACGAATTAGGATGAGCAACGATTCAGTGCAGAATTGTATTTATTATATTTGCTAGAACCAACATAGGGGCGTCTTAATTGGAAATACTGCTAGTACTATTAATGTTAATAAAGCAATACTAATACTGCTAACCCTGCTAGGTAATACTAATCAATATTAGCTACTTAGGAGCTAATACTACTAAAGCAATACTATTAATTGCTTCATCACCTATATTACAAGGAATTCTGTAGCTTTTATAATTAGAAATAGTTGTATTCGTTGTTTATCTATGTCATGTAAGTGTAAAATCTTACATGACGAAAGAATTCGCCTGGTTATTAAATGGGGTTAGAAGATCACGTTTCTTCTCAGACGGAAACTCGCGTCGTGTCAGATGTAAATGATGAATCGGACTATTAAAGCACCGTAGTCGAGGCAAGAAATTTCCCTAAAAATAGTATTCCAGCCAGGTTATCTATCACGGGCCGCGTTCTGCGAGAAAAACACTCGAGGGCAAAAATTCCGAGAGCGCTTCGTCCAAATTAAGCCGTCGCTCGAGCGTGAATTGATAGATGCTCGCCAATAGTTGCCCCGCGTTCATAAACAAGACATTATCGCGCGAATATCGTGATAACGCAGTTCTGTCGATTCGTAACACCGACGAGTCGAGAAAGGAATCACCCTTGTAGGAGGATGGAACGATGAAGTTGGGTAATGCGAAAATAACAAGTCGGGGGATGAATCATTCTCGATCTGACTGCCGTCGGGCACGTGAAGGGTGGACGTCGAGGGACGTGGTCTCGAGTCGATCACCAACGAATGGATGTTGGATATTTTATAAAAACGGCCTTCCATGACGACCGAAATGTATTATAAATAATTATCTGACTATTCTTGTTTAATACTTTGAATACCACGTCCCCCATAAACGTGTGACCCATGGTTTTTGACAAGGATCTGTTATCTGTTTAAATGAGGACGATTTCATTTAGCTAATTTTCAAAGTGTCTACCATAGTGTACAGTCGTTTTCTACGTCAAACGTTTAAAACTTTTAATGATAAAAATTAAAATTTGGAAGAAGGTTAAATTTGTTTGTAACTCGGATTGCTTGCAAAGAGTTATATTTGTTTATACCTTTAAATTGGGGCTGTGAAAGTTTAAATAATTGAACTTATTCAACAGAGGATGAACCATTTTGAGCTATAAATTAAGCAGACATATGTACGTGTATCAAATAGACTATGAGATTAAACGCTTAATTTTCTCCAATTTTCTGTATTGTTCAAAAGTGTCATTCATAAATTTGTAGCCAAATAAGGAATCAAAAGAATATCGATTAACTGCTAGAAACAATTCGTACATCTCGTATTTCATCGAAAATTACCCCTTTCACTCTCTAACAATGCGGACCCGATTGCATGATCTAATTACTCCAGCATTATCGGCAAACATATTTCTCGAACGCTGTCCACGCCCGAACGACGCTTCGTCTCGATAATTCGATCACAAAAACGGACTGCGACGTTATTAAAAGTTGGAAAATGTCGAAGGGATCTGATTTCTATTCCAATCATTCAATAACTCAAAAATCCGAAAATTTATTTGATCTCTAAAGCATTGAAAAAAGATTCAAACTTCTGTATGTACCAAATACTTCGTCATTTTTGTTTGCCATCCTCTTCGCAACCCCTTCCATTTTCCAACTCGCCGCTTCGATTCTGCTTCGTTAGCGAAAGACCCATCATAGAGGATCGGGCGTACTTTAAAAATATTAAAACCTACGCTCTGTCGCTACTCGAACGTTGCGCTTGTCCTTTGTTACGCGCTGCCTAAGAAGCTCTTCGAGGAGTTTCTTACCCTCTTGCCACCCCTTGATACACCTTCGATCGTTTCCACGGGTCCCGTTGGAACGAAGCCTCCCTGAAATCGTTTCATTCCTGTCAGGGGGGTTGCTAGTTCGTCTCGCGAGACGGGGAAAAATTTTCGTATCGTAGAGGAGGGTACGACTCGTCCGCTGGCTGATTATCACGGACAATATCGAGCATGGCGCCGAGCGAATTAGCTTCTTCGGCATCGTTCCGACTTAGGGGAACGTTCTCGGCTCGGGCCTGACAGAAGGTTTTCGTTTATCATTCATGAAAGGTCTTCCGACCCGTGTACATATTTGATTGGCGCGAAAAACGCCCGTCAAAATTGCCGTCTAATTTCGGCCCGCTTAGCTGATACCTGTTCAAACATTCATGCCTGAATTTCGATGCGCCGTTCGATTATTGTCGAACGAATCCCGCCATCACTTTTTTGTCACCGAATCATGGCTGACGTCGCTTTGGAAAATTGGATTTTAATATTCTATGATGCCCGTGCGCTAATCGAATGACGGAATTGGAGAGTCAGTCATCATGATCAGTGATCCTTTAATTCTGAAACGGACAGGGAACAGTTTCTGCTGATTCGACGTGGTTTGAAAGTTTAAACTCAATTTTACATACTGTTCTATTCTTGTTTTCGAAAATTGATAGTAGATATTCCATTTCATATTATTTTGTTAATATATGAAGTTTTGTTCGTTTGAAAATTTAGGTGTTCGATATTTCGTTTTTTAAATTTGCAGGACGTCGTACAACTCTATTGTTATCAATGTACCGAACAACAGGGGAATCGTAGAGTTTTCGTGGTAAAACGGTCGGTGCTGATTTACAACTTCCTGGATGGTGAAACCACGGCCAGTTATTTTACCAAATTATATTCTCCGCGGAAACGATTTTCGACCGGGGTAGATTCAGCGTTGAACCAACGAGAAAAAAACGCGAACACCCGTCCCACCGTGTCATCCCCCATTGTTCCTCCTTCGTGGCGGAAAAATAATTCCGCGTTAATTTATGAAAACTAGTCGACGCGCGTCACTCCGTCCCGCGACACCCAATATTCACCGCGAAAACGTCCTTTCGTTTTATCTCCAATTTCATTTTCCGCTCGGTGTCTCTCCACTTGCAAAAAGGTAAAACGGACGCGTAACGATTCTGGTAACTGGCTCTCTTCTCCGATTTATATCCCATTACATTTATGCTTTATATCGACGGTTACGCTCGAACGGGACCATAAACGATCATCTTCGAAGGTACACGTGGAAATTTGCGAATCGCTTACGAATGTACCGGCGTGTTTCATATATTACAGTTAATTACGATACGTGAGTTTGATTCATTGATGGAAGAAAATTCGTTAATTTTGAGTGGAATGGTGGGTTGATATTCAAGATTGGCAGATATACTTGTGTACGAACTACCTTCATATCGACGAAATTTTGGATATTTTTATAATGTCATTGTGCGTGTATAATTAATCAAAATATCACCTTTTGTTTGGTCAATGATTTGCACACATACAAACTATGGCTATGTCGATGTTAACTTGGCGAGCTTAGAATTAAAGAAGCTTTTTGGCCACGTTTAAGGAATTTAATATTATCGAATAATTGAAGGAAAAAAGATTTGAACACCACAAATTATTTCCAAAAGTAATCATCATCTCATAAGAATATTAATATCTAAAGACAATATTAATCATATTCTAATGTTACGTATCAACAGGTTGCAAATTATGAATAGGTTAATACTACACTGTTTATAAGCGGAAAATTTGATGTGAAAAATGAAACGTACGTATCCTGAATAATTGCAATTATATCAGCATATAGTTGCCACCGTGGTAGTCGCACATTAATCGTACACCCCCGCGAGAGGATAATCAATTCCGCAAACGTGTTTCCTCTCGATTTTCCCTACTTCCACGATTTTCACAATACTCGGCACGTACGTGGTCGCGCCATTCGAGCGGGCGACGTCGCCGATAGCGAGATAATACCGCGACGATGTCATCGAGATCGTTCGACGGGAATAAAAAGATCCTGCGGCTTTTAAACGGCGCGATAACGGAGCGGAATCGAGGAAGCAAAGATCCTGACAACGTTTTACGTGGCGGACAAACCAGCAGCGACAAGGAAAGAGCGCGCAGTCAACAGGACCGTAAATTTATCGGCGTCGAATCGAAACGTACAAGAAGATGCCGGTCAACTTAACCGTTCTATCCGCTTCTTTTCTCGCCCCGCATGTATACGGGATCTCGTAAATCTCTTTACGTCTGGCGGCTTTATTTCCCGTTTATCGTTGCCTCGTATAATCCGTTAATGATGCAGTAAACGCGAACGGGATAACAGATAGCAGATCGTTTTCTGCCTGCTGTTCGGAGACTTTGCACCATCTACGATCTGTCGATTCTCGATCGAATTACGTGGCACAGTTTCTTTTTTTCGCGAGGGTAATATGTCATTGCGTGGAAATTTATGACAGTAACATTTACCATTCTTCAGTTATATAGATCTTTCTTCTGCAACGTAAACGGATAATTTCGAATGCCCACGAGATCGAGCCGGTCGGTCGAGGAAGCATAGCCAACAATACTTTTTCATTAATCCACGAGCTAGGATTAACGCGTCTGACGAGTCCGCGTATCCTAGAAATCAATTTATATTCCCAGCGCAATCAACTTCGAAAAAAGGGACAGTGCTAGACGCCGATAAAAACGTGGAACAGTGGAAAAAGAGTAAGAGGAGGGACGAGACATGAGTGCACCTTTGGAATCGTCAAAACCAACGACGCGCAAGATTCAAGAATCGTTGAAGAGAATTTAATAAAAAAGACAAAAAAACTCAATCGTGACTCGATTCTTGAAATACGCTTCGGGACGGTTGATGAACGTTTCGAGCGATTTAATTATAAAAAGTCTGTGGCTATGTTTCTTTTTTTCATTACGAGGAAGTTTATAAGAATGGAAATTGGTTTGCGATTTTGTTCATCGGTCATTCACGATGCTCGGTATTAAGCTTTTTAATTATTCGTTAATGGAATATGCTACCGTAACTCTCTTCCTTTTCGATTGTTCTCCTTCGGGCGGTAATCCTCCGAAGAACGGAAAGATTGAAATCGTAATTATTTCCTTTACTCTCGTTCAACACATACAAACGCGGAGAAATAATAAATCCAATCCCTAAATCGGTAAATTACTCCTTAACCCTCTGTTGACGGCCTGAGTTGTTGATGGCACAAGCTAAATTTGTATTTTTATTTAAAAATGTTTTAAACATTCGATGCGATAAACCATTGCATAACATAATAGAAACGTTGCTGAGTATCATGATTCAGGTTTTCTATGAAATGTGGAAAAATGTTTGCCTAGAATGATGGCTGTCAACGTGACAAAGTATGCTACTTTTACCAACCGACTGCTTACAGTCGGTATTGTTAATTGTCTGGTTAATGCGCGTGAAATTAATGCGCTCGCAACTTCGTGTTTGTCTACAATAACCGGAAAGTCAATTTTCCGTCGGCGGCAGATGTTCGGAAATGTTTGACCGCGAATTAGTCTTCTCGTGAAGGAGAGTCTACGACAGATGTTTCCAAAAACAAATGGCTTCAGAACTTTCTATAATTGAAATTAATGGTTCATCGGCGTGTCGAGCTTTTAAGAAGAACGCACGGCACGAATCGTTGAATTGAGTATACCCATGTAAGTTACTCAAGATATACTTGTCCAATGTAATACAATTCCATTTTTCTACAAAATGTTGGAGGCGACCTGATGGTTTAAGTACCTGGGCTACTTCTTTGACGATGATCGGGTCGTCGTCTGGGCTGCTGTTTTGGACGAATTTTGAGATGTCCTGTACGTCTTTCGACGAAATTTCAGCTGTCGATACCTCTGATGATGACCCACCTGACGGTATCCCGCAGGTGGGTATCTTGAGTTTCCCTGGTCTCGAGATTTAGTTACGTGCTTCTGTGGGACCTTCTCTTTGATATCTGCACACGCTTTTTCAATTTCCTTGATATCTTTAACCTTTTCTTTAAGGTTATCTCCATAAAGCCACTCATTGGAAATCATGGACTCTACTACCGGTTTGACGCTCTTATTCAGTTGCGGGGTGATAAACGATTTTCGTGCAACTGATTGTTGATAAAAGACGTCAGCTAGAATTTGACCAGCATGGCTTATATAGTCAGTAAATAAATCCCCATCCAATTCATCATCAGGATGGTCAAGGATTAAGGATACAGCCGCACCCAACGCTGCTATGGCCGTACCAACACAATTTTGAGTATCTACAAAATGCTGGTCCCTTTTCTTTGCTATTTCCGAAAGAAGTGGAATTATTTCTAAGTTCAACTTAGGTGCCTCAATATAGAAATCTCCTGTCCTGTTATAAGATTCCAGAATTTTCTTCTTATTTTTCTCTGGAAGGCCTTCCTTTTTCCACTTCAACCATGTATTTTTCAGTTCTGGCTGGTAATTAACTTCCTTATATTTACAATCGCTAGGATCCATTCCAAGCACTTTGAGGACATTCTCAGTTTTTGACTCCAAGGAATCTTCTAATAACTCGTCCTCTTCCTCAGCATTTGTAACCTTTTCCGCCTCTAAAATATCCTCTACAATTTTCTCAGTATCTAGAGAAGTTAACAAACCGAAAAGGCAGAATTAACGGATGACACTTATTGTGCACATTGTGAAATTTATGTTCTTGTTGAACGTAATCACAAAGCTTATCCTCAAGGTCGTATGGACCCCAGGCAAACCGTATGGGTTTTGCCTCTCAACTTTCGTATGGAAAGATGAGAAATGATAATACTGAGAAAGGACTTCTCACTTACCAATTAACTGATTAACAGTAGAATGTTCTTTTTGAGACGGATTTGGTGGAGTCTGTTCTTTTTGAGACGGATTTGGTGGAGTCTGTTCTTTTTGAACATTCACCAATGATTCTACAACTTTTGTTAGGTTACATATTTGATTTTGTAAATCACAGAGCTTATCGCTATATCTCGACTTATGCCGACGACTCTCTTGCGATCGTGATCGTGATCGCGATCGTTTCTTCTTTTTAATTCCCTCACTTAAGTGAACTTTCTAGAAAAATTTGGAAATGGTGCGAAGAGAGGAAAATATGGTTAAGAGCGTCGTATATTCCTTCAAATGAAAACACAGAAGCTGACATCGCATCGCGTATTATTAATGCAGATACTGAATGGGAACTTTCTCAAACAATCTTCAAACAGATTGAAGAACGATTTGGTCCTTTTTCAGTGGATTTATTCGCGTCTAGGTTAAATTCAAAATGTGAATTATTTTATTCTAGGTTCCCGGATCCGGAAGCGTTGATCGTGGATGCCTTCACGGTATCATGGAAAAATAAAAATTTTTACGCTTTTCCTCCCTTCGCAGTCATTTTGCGTACATTAAGAAAGATAATTAATGACAAAGCAGTGGGAGTTGTTATAGTACCACTGTGGCCCACTCAATCATGGTGGCCTCTTTTTACGTCGCTCCTTATCGAACCTACCATCATATTCAAACCCAGTAGTTCCTTATTGATATCTCCTTTCAGAGACAGGAAACATCCTCTAGCATCTCACCTTTCATTGGTGGCAGGCAAATTATCAGGACAGCGTACTTGATTAAAGGTTTGAATGAAGAGGCTGTAGAGATGATGGTTAATTCCATAAGTGACTCAACGTTAAAACAATACGAATGTAGTTTAAAATGCTGGTGGGAATTTGTTCATATAAAAAGAGTGGATCTGTTTAATGCAAGTACGGCAAATATTATTAATTATTTAAATGAACGTTTTAAAAAAGGTGCAAGCTATAGTTCGTTAAATACCGCTCGTTCCGCAATTTCTTTAATTTCGGTATATGACATTAACGAGAATGGTTTGATTTCTCGTTTCTTAAAGGGAGTATTTAAACAAAGACCATCCAAACCAAGGTACTCTACAACCTGGGATGTTACTCCCGTACTTAATTACATTGGGACATTACATCCCCTTAAAGATTTGAAATTAAAACAGGCTGCAGAAAAGGTAGCAACCTTATTAGCTTTAACAACGGCTCAGAGGCTACAAACTTTGGCGTCAATCAATATTGATAATATAGTAAAATCTGATGTTGGAATAAGTATAAAGATTACTGATCAAATTAAAACATCAAAGCCTGGAGCTTTCCAGCCGGATTTGATATTGCCATTTTTTAAAGAAAAACCGGGACTGTGTGTAGCTTCTGCAGTCCTGGATTATATAAACCTTACCAAAGTATTGAGATGTAATAACAAAAAATTGTTTATTGCCACAATGAAACCTTTTGGTGTGGTATCCTCACAGACTATTGGTCATTGGATAAAGTCATTGTTACAGAAAGCTGGCATCAATATTAATCAGTTTACAGCTTATAGTACCCGGCACGCAGCTGTATCTGCAGCTCATAAACGGGGAGTAGATGTCTCAACTATAAGACGTAACGCTGGATGGTCTTCTGGTTCGCAGACTTTCTTTAAGTTTTATAACAGACCTATCCAAGCCCCAAATAACGAGTTTGCACTTGCAATTTTAAAATAATTGTTATTAGTTCGTGTATTACTAGATATTTATTGTTATTTACTGTATTACTATTACAAGCTGAAGATATTAAATTGTTTTTAAAAGAGATCAAGAATTATCACTCGGTCTCTAAAAATCTACAATACTATCATCGAGAACGAGACATGTAATATAATTGTAAGATCAAACGAGCCCGCCGAAGGCGGGCGAAGTTTGATCAATATTATATGAAATGTCTCGTTCGAAGATGATAGTCTCCCTCCCTTGACTAACCCACATAAAAAAAAAAAAAAAAAAAAAAAAAAAAAAAAAAAAAATTAGATTAAATGAATCGAATAGACTTCAGTATACCCGCTATCATCTTAGGAAGTACTCCGTGATAATTCTAAACATGTTACACAAAACAATATGAAGTTGGCGGGCCCGGACGACATCAGAAGACGGCGGTGGGATACCGTTTTTCAAATATTTTTATGCGCTAAACGTTGTGGTGTTAGGCATGACAAGCATGACTACAATACTATCATCTTCGAACGAGACATTTCATATAATATTGATCAAACTTCGCCCGCCTTCGGCGGGCTCGTTTGATCTTACAATTATATTAATGGATTGTATAGTTGGTAAACGACGAATCAGCTGATAAATATGTTCGTATTTCTTGTTTTCATAAATGACCGCGCGTTTTTCAATTTCCTCGATTACAATCGGGACGATTAACGTGTATGATAACAATGAACCTTTTTAAGCACGCGCGTTGCATGGATTACGCTGTCACATAATCGTAAATGTTTGCAAGCACCGGAACGTGGATGAAATTTTTAAACACCTGCGCTGCGTGTGTTCCATTGTCCATAAAAAACGTGCATGTAAAAAGCAGGTTATTATTAGTATTATTCATATAAAATTTCAAATTTTGGAATGGCAAGGTATAAGTGGTATTTAGTGATACTTTTACATCACGAATTTCTGTCCTTCTCCCTAAATCCGTAGTTTGATGTACCGGCTTCTCTAGAGAAAATGGTGCTATACACATACCATCGCTTTTTGTAATATTAGACAGTTACTACGTTTTGTGTGTAGGTTATAAGTTTGGATTAATAATTATATTAAAGCAAGATAGTTGATTTAGTACCAAGAAAAAATGATGCGTTAGGTTAATTATCGTGGCTAGGCACAGGCGATGAAGAATGATAGGATTTTCTTTTCATCCGATCCTATTTTCCCTAAAGAAATCTAGACAGTGTGCAACGGGTTAATGCAAACGGCTACGATTCCATCTTGAAATCAAGTGCTCTCATCTATTTCACGTTTTACTAGTTCGCAACGACTGATTGGACTACACGGTTTGGGCATGAACAAACCGAAACCAAAGTGTCCTCGTCGACGAGGACGTTTGCCGCGTTGGGTCGTCATAAAATCGCGCCACCAAACCGGCGAACGCAATCTACCAACTAACTCGGTTACCGCACACTTGTGTCGTCGCCGACCGACATCCTCTGCATGTCTCTGTCTCCGTCGGTTACCCAGTTCCGCGTATCGTGCCGTCCTCGTCGCTCTCGCGACACATCCAGCATTCCCTCGCGCAAGGGAGAGAGCAGCTCTCTTTGCAACGCTGCTGGCGGCGCGTGTACCTGCCCATTATGGCTAAAAGCGTAGCACACTCGATTATCACGTCGTCGCGCGTGGCTGAAAACTGAAAATGCCGTGGGCCTTTGACAGTGTAAGAGCCCGACCCCTCTGTGCCGGCGCGGCGACGACATTAGCCACGCCGTGAAAATTCCGTTAACAGCCTTACCACGAACTTGCCCGGCCGCCACAGGTCCTGATCGATCCTCGTCGAGCCCTATTTTCGGGCTGCATCGTCCCCACGATCCAACCCCCGGCCGGAGACAGAAATTGTTTCTCACCTGCCTCGTGTAGTTATGCCAACTTTGGTAACGATTCGTAGCCCCGGGCTAGGACCGGATTTTCCTACCACGTTCCGTGGAGATTCACGCCCGACACTACTTAGAAAATTTCATTTCAACCGGCGGTTGGAGATTGTGCGATTTCGAGGGATGCGCGACTAGGACGAGGGTTGATATCAAATCTGATTTGCTTCGACTGGGCTGAGTATTTCGAAACAACTAGAATTCTGGACATTAGAAAGGGGTGAATTTTAAAGAACATAATCATTGGGTCGTTTGAAACTTTAGAGTAAAATTTTTGTTCAATCAAACGCGGCTTAATTTGAGATGGTTTTTAGACGTTTCTACGGTTTGGTTTGTGCTACGTTTTGATCCTTCTGACAATAAAATTTCATAAATTGCTAAAAAGTTATGGGGCAACGAGTCGAAGGCAGGTCTTATTGCATTCATAAGGTGAAAAATCGTGCATGAAAACCCGACTTAGCTGACATCAGCGGAACTTACAAGTCGGCATATACTTATTCGTTGAACGATAGGTTGAGAGAGGAACCCTCGTTTGTCGAGGTTCGACCACACCCTCGAATCATTAGTAGGAATGCTACGCTGTTGTGATTTCAGGGAAAGACGACCCTCTATTCAGAATACGGGAACGATCTTGTTTAAGGACACCGTGTGCTTCAAAATCCTTAGGACAAGATTTTTTGTTTGCTCCAAATCCGAGACTTTTCCTGACAAAGTATGGAGTCCCTTGCGAAGGGACTCGATAATGACTCGACAGAACTTTCTAAAGGTAAAATCTCGGTATTGTATTCAAATGTCAGTTTTTTCTTTTTCTTATAAAACTCTTAATTGCCTTCGATGAAATATTTGTAGGCATCAAGGATCATCTCAGAAAGTAATTTGAAAACGAAAGCATTTTCACCTTTCCAAAACTAGTTTTTCTCGAGTCGCGAAAAGGTCACGACTAGACAGCAAATTGTCTACTCTCTATGGAGACGCTTTTCCACTTTGCTTTTTATACACCTTTCGGCTTCACGCCCCGTGAAAGTCCGAGTACATCGAGCGTAACCGCGCAGCTTTTAGAAACTTCAAAGAGTCACTCAACCGCCAGCCTTGTCCTTTTACGTTCTTTTCAGCATGATGGCACAGGTATATATAGGTGTACGTGCATCAACGTGGCTGTGACCAAAAGCTGATTGCAATCCACCGGTGGCTGGAACGTCTTGCTCGACAATCGGTTGCCGGTTGAGTTGCACAAAGGGCGAGCTCAATGTTCAACGCTGATTCCTGACGCTCTCCTCTAGTCCGCCTGATGCAATTGCGCTAACGAGAGCATTCTTAAAATACAGAATTTCAAGGCAATTCGAATTCAGGTTAATAAGTCGCTGTATCGTCGTTACAGAACGTCCATTCTTCTTTTTTTTCCAACTATAATTTGTATATTCTTAGTATGTGACAAATTCTTTCGAAACTAACGCAGAAATAATGACAATTATACGTATAACTTCGTAACGAATCGATTCTATTGAAACGCGCAGCTGTTCGATCAATCAGTTTTTTATCGAAACAATATTTATCGATGCACAGCATTAAAACTCGGCCAAGGAGACGTCGACGGTGAATCTCGTTTGGCAGTCTCAGACACGGATCCTGCAGACCCTTGGCCGTCTCGAATCGAGATTATAAATATTGATCCTGAGCGTCCTTCAACTTTGAGTGCACTCGAGGAGTCCCTCTTGTCCCGCATTTCTATACCGAGTCCGGTCGAGGGGAGATTCTTCGTGGCGAAATTGAAATCCGAGAGCTTCCTCCCGCTCGTTCCGGCAGAAAGAGAGTCAAAGTCGTTCGGGCAAATTAAAATTGTAGGGCACGGACATGTATAACCGGCCTTTGATAGCCGTGCCAACGGTCACGGATCATCTAGTAGTCGAAATAAGGAAGAGACGTGGTCCGCAGGGTTGGTATTTCTTTGTGGGGATCACGGGGCGAGTTAAAGGCCGGAAAAGAACTGTCAGTCTTCTTCTTAGCTGGTCGATCGTGGAGATTGAAAATTCTATAAATGATTGATAAAATTGTGCCACACATAATATCTCTGTCTGAGGAGTCAGACTTTTTTTCGAAGACGTTTCTTTCAAATTAACAGCAACTATTGCAAACGAATTTTTTAAGAAATCTTCATCCTTTAAATGTAAAAGTAAACTTCCGCGGGCTTCAAGGGCTTAACAACCGAAGCTGGCTCGAAGGAACTAGACTTTAGCCCAAGATCAGCGATGGCGTTAGGTCATTCGTCCCTCCGTCTCGTCTTGCCCTGTAAATCGGTTTAACCGAGCTCTCGTTAACTTCGTTATCGCTAATGCCCGTTGCAATGAAGCTAAGTGGCTGTTGCTGCCTCGAGCTGCACTAGCCCGGAACCTTGCATCCTTTGCCAATTACTTTACTACCGTCGAAGTTCTGATTCGCTTAATCAATTAACGTAAGTTAATTTGAACAGCGACATGCCATCGGCGTGCTCAGCGTGGACGGCGTTTCTCTGCAACTATGACACCGATTCTCTGGAAAAAGGTTGGAGAGTGTACTTTTTTCTTGGCGTGTCTGAAGGATTTCGCGCTGCGCGAATGAACGGTGGGATTTCGTTCAGGACTTACAGACATTTCTGTTAGGAAGACATTCAATATTTTATTACTTCAGATGGGTCTTGATCTAACTTGAGTAGTTCTAATTACTGTTACATTATTAATCATTGCTAATCAGTATTATTCTAGACAATCTAGACTGTGTAATTTAATGTGACATACATTTTTTCAATTTGACATCGATAATTATTTTGAATAATGGGAGAAGCTTAAATAGGAACCGTGGAATTTCTTTTGAAATTATCTATACCAAGCTGGAAGATCAATTAAACCAATCGGCACTAAATTACCAAATTCTTTTTGGGGAAAAAAACTTTCCCTAATCAGATACTATATAACAATGTTACAGGTATGTTGTTCATTATCTTTTTAATCCCTTTTGTCCCAAACAGTGATTAAATCATGATTCAAAATAGCCTTTAAACGGGTTGTTTTAATTAATCTCCTAAAATATAGAGTGTTCCCAATTTGTGGGTACAATTTTGCCAGTGAGCAGAAGGTATCGACGTTTTGAAGCAGGATTTCGTAATGTGTTTGTCGGTCTCTGTAAACGACGATCAGTTTTCGTTTGACGATCGTCCACTTTCAGCAAGCGAAACAACTTATTTGGATTCGTAGCTTTCGGAGACACGCGAAAATTACAGTTCCAAGGATAAATGTCCTAGAAATCCCAGCCACTAAGTCGGATCGACCCGCTGGATCGTTACGGTACGCTGAGTCTGCATCAGACCCCCAAAGTGCAATCGAGTTCGCCGAAGTGCAGAACGTTACTGCGCTATTCGGGGATGCTGTAGGTGTTCTCCTCATTTTCATCCCTCTGTCCCGTCCCTTACTGCATCCAATTACTCTGATTTCATCCTTTGAAACGAGTAATTACGGTTTCTGAGCTACCTATAATTAATAATAATGAATTCGACTCGTACATTCACTTCCGACCGTCTGTCTCCGTTGCTCTCGTTACTCGTCATCTTCAGTCGCCCCTGCTGTTTCTTAATTCCATAAAGAATTATTTATTATCCTCGTGAAGTCGCATGAAATATTTGCAAATTATTAAAGACGTCATTTCATATGCAGAAGAAGCGAGAAATTAAAAACAGTTGTTAGAATTCAACAAGAGATTGCAAAATGTCAAGTCGTCTTCAGGATGCACTTTACGTGTGAATTTTGCCAGCAGACGCTTCTTATCTGGTATTTTGAAGCCGTGGTAACCGCCGCTCGACGGAAAAGCGGCTTTCTGATTCCCGTGAATCAGGCCTGATGAACTACTAAAAATGAGCTACATTGTCGCGCCAAGTTTAAGCCCGTAATCCCGTGATATTTGAATCTGGGCGGAAACGAGAGTAAAACAACCAGGGGACGCTGACGACGTGCAGAGATCACGAAACATCGTAACAGTTGCCGAAATAATTTTAGCAAACGTCGATTTTTAATTATATTTTTCTCGAAATTGTAGGTTTTTTATAGGAACACTTTCAAAAGTAACTCAATAGCCGAGCTAATTCGTTAATTAGTTTGGCACCGAAACAGAACAGAAATTATCGTCTAAAATACTTTTAATTATGTCAAATGCGAAATCCAGGGTAATCAAGGGGGCTCAATTATAGTAGCATAAGTTACCAAACAGTTTAACCTGCCCCTATTCGAGGATTTTGACGTGCTATGATTTTACAGAATTATCACTTTAAGGGGTAGGTTTGGGTCAAATCGATATTCCAAAGATGGTGCACTGTCTTTGTTAGTGGATGGCAATATCTATAAGGTTTTTCAGGACGTTATCGACTTTCAAATCGCAATTACTATGTACCAACGGCACAAGGGGCCGCAAATTCAATTCAGAAACACGTGGCACCGTGTGTACGCTTTGCCAAACGTCGTGTCGTTTTCGAGATTTAAAAAACAAGAGGAGCCCTCGTAAAGTAGGTGAACCGTGGCTCTGGGTTCGACGAGTACGAATAATCGGGGCCGGTGGAATGTCTCAGACCTTAGGTGAGAAAGTTTTGATTTACGACGTTTGGTTCGTCCGATAGGAAGGGGATGGTGAGTGTGTTGCAACGGTGTACCACTCTGGGAGAAGTTTCCCAACGACCAGGAACGCTCTATTAGTACCATTCGTTATTTTCTTTCCTTCTCCGCGTGGCCGTGCAAGAACGACGAAGAAACATCCGCAAGTTGGCCCGACAAGAAAGAGCGAAACCGGGATCCCAGAAGGATATCCGTTCGCGGTTCAAGAGACTCGGATGGTTTTTCGTCGTGGAAAACGGGTTATTGATACTGCGCCAGGAACTTGTTGGAAAGTTTGCGTAGCCGGCGATGGAGCGCCACTTCCGGTCCCGCCGTTGCCCATTCGTAAAAACATATTCGCCGGGGACCGATGTTAACAGCCCCAAGCTCGTATCGTTTGTCATTATTGCCGACCCTCGAACTATTCTCAAAATATTGTAAAATAATATAATAATTGTATCATAAATTATTGGATAATCTTCAGATTTCTGAAATATAGATCGTAAGGTCTTTCGTACAATTTCTAAAGCATAGGCAGGTCATATTCGGTACAGTTAGCTTGCAATATTGTATTATAATTTTCTTCGACTCGTATCATTGTTTGTAAATATTAAGTAATCCACGCTAGGCATCTGATACGCCCCATAATGTCTTCCCGCATAGTCCTCTAATCTAATGAACGCATTACCAGATACATACATATATCGATACCGAATTTTAACTTTGAAACTTCGACAACAGAATCGTGATTTTTCCAGATAACATCTTAACTGGTCGAAGCTGGTGTCGCGAAAATCTTGGCCGATTGCCAACCTTTGATCTCTGCTTCCGACTAGCTACGTAGTCAGAATTCTATTAATAGTCGGCTAAGTTGCTTTTTTAATTTTTAATTCGCTTCGTCTGCGCGATTGCATGAATAGAAAGGTGGTATTATGTTCTTTTAGCGATTGTAATTCGAAAATCGATCATCTTGAGATTAACGTGGAGATGTTCCGTTCAAAGCCTGTTGCGTGGACTCGTTAGCTGGATTATTTAAACCTGCAGGTTCGGCGTAAGTAGAATTTTGGGTCAGATCGAGGGATTTGCATGGGGAAATCGATGGTTAAAGCAGGACTTGTGGAAATAGGGATTACTGGAGAGTTTACTCGTGGTGAATATTACAGGTTCCCTTTTATACATCAATGTTTCAGTATTAAGAATGTGGTCTGAATATTCTTGATACTCGGATTATGTGTAAATAATACATATGTACGTATCAAATACATTTTGCATTAATCACCAATGAAGCTTAATTAACGTTTCAGATAATACTACAGTGTAAATTAATAATATTCATTTTACATTTATCCCTGCAAAATTATTTATTACAATTAAATGGAATTAAGTGCTATTCGAATTAATAATATTTTGTCACGTTAATTTTTCAATCTTCGTGCGATAAATTTTAAAAAGTATACAAATAAATTAATATGTAGTTGCCAATTCAATATACGTATTTTATTTATTTGAGAAATGGATTTCTTGGCAAGTGGCTGCAGGATGTGTACACCTGTTTTGAAAGATAAAACTGGAATATTAATACTATGGATTTAAGGTTTAATAATATCAAATTGTCAGAATGAATTTTGAAATCTAAATAGAAAACACTTGATTCTGTTGCAGTGTTTAAGTGTTAAAACAATGGATACACCAAGGAATCGAACGTGGCTGAGAAGAATGGGTTGTCTATTCTGGCTGGTCTTCCTATTCGTCGGAGTTTCAGCTGGAACGTTGGAGAAACTACACGAAGGTAAGGCACCTTCTTTAACAAATTGAATGCTGCCGGGGTCACCGGTGACCGGCAGCCGAAGTTTTTCATAATTAAATAATTAACAAAAGAAACGCCGAAATAAGCTACGGATAGGATTAATATTAAGCTAATAATGCTGCCTATCAAACTGAAAGGTGAGATCTAAAAATTAGTTGACTGCATCGTTAATAATTACGGTTTTAGCGCGTCTGATTACACACGTCCATTTTCACTTTATGCTGATAATATCATGCAATATAGACGACGAGCAATATAAAACGAAAAGTCATTATCACTTCTGTCTCTGAAGCGAACTTTCAACCTGCGTTGCTGACAGCATTTTCGCGACGATGATAAATTTCTGTTTAAAGCATTAAATAGGTAGCAAGATTTATTACAGCCATAGTGTTGAAAAATTGATAATATGTGCAGAATATTAAATGAAAGATTTCTTCTAAAAGAACAATTTATTTTTGAATGAAATTTCAGGAACATCGTTTATACAAGGTGATTCAGTAACTATTATCTTAATTTTAATCAACAGATCCATAAATTTTCATATTTCAAATCTATAAAAATTGAATATTTACACATAAAAAAGGGGGGAAATATAAAAAAATAGTTGGGGCTAAAATAAATACTTCAAACAAAGTTTGTAGGATGTTTATCCGTCTGCTTTCATTACTTTTATTTGCTGCAATTTGGCCCTAGCTCCCAGAACGCCTTGATTCGCTATCGAACGTTTCAATTCCCACCAAATCGCGTCTCGACTGGCCCCGACTCCCTCGGGACGCGCGAAAGCGTTAATGACTACGAGATAACGCTGAGAATACCATATGATTTAACCATATATTCGATCTACATAACAAGGCGACGACGTTGGATCCCCGGGCCCCCCTTCATGAATAAAGTCATTCGTATTTCGATATTAATCATGCCTCGCCACGCCATCCAGAACGATGAGTTTAGCCGTACCCTCCCTTTCATCTTGCCTCCGTTTTCCTTCTCCCGTTCCTCTATTTTACGCGATTCTGTCAGTGTCCGTCGCGTCTATTTCGCCCCGTCTGGCCTGTTCCGTTCGTTTCCTAACTATTGGAAATTTCAGTCCTTCCTTCGTCATGTTTATCGTCGCGTAAAAAGCCTGAAACGTTAAACGGCAGTCGTTCTATCGGTTTTGCGGTAATTGAACAGCGTGTTGTTCTCATCGAGCGAACCAGAAGTTTCGATTCGCATATGTGAATGCGGCATACCGCATCATTCCTTGGAGCGGTACATTGTTTATGTCAATGTACTTGCGAAAGGCATACATAATAAAACAGATGAATTCTACAAGAAAGGGGTGGTAATGTTAAAATTCTTCAAAAATAAGTACCTGTGAAATTGCAATGTGGAAGTAAGAGAAAATAGAAGTGTCGAAAGTAACAGTGACTTGGATAATCATGATAGAACCGACCGCACCTAACCCACCCCGTACATCCTACTCTATTCTAATTAGCTGGCTCCTCTAATTTCACAGACCACTGTACGTTATCGGCGCACGTATGTTCACACGATTGAACGCAAGATCGACGATACGATCGTGGTCAACCTCCGGGACTCGAAGAAAGTCGGGCAAAGTAATCTGTGATGGTCGTTAGCGACGGATCAGATGTATTAGACGCGTCGATCGTAATTAGGAACATTCTGGGGAAATGGATCGTGCATCAGGGATCTAGGATCCTTACAGTCAGACCGATCGACGTTAAAGAACGAAACGGTTTTATCGAGTTTTCCAGAGAATTATCTATCGCGGTCGTTGTAGATAGAGTATCTACGGCTTCCGGCCGATAGGTCCTCCTGCTTCTCTCTCTTGCTTCCTGTCTCTTAGCTCTTCTTCCACGGATCGGAGAAGAGCCCGCCCGTTCCCCTTCCCTTTGTGAAAGCCAGCAAGCTCCGTTGCAACTTCCGACTGAATAAGCATCACCTCACTTCCGTTTCCGACGATGTAGCCTTTGACGTAATACGTGCGTCGCTCTATTGCTGTCTCTCTCTCTCTCTCTCTCTTTTTCTCACTCGTTTTGTCATCGTCTCCGTTGCTCGTTCGTTTCTGTACGTATCTACTTCCTCTTTGATACTTCCCTTTCTCTTCCTGCCGCTTCTGCATTTCTCTGTGGATCCGGGAACGGCATTCTTCGTGGCGTTGCAAGCAACATCTTTGTACGTTTGTTCTCTTCGTGCCTTCGTTTACGCGACACTCGTCGAATTTTTCAGCTCGTTATTCGAATTAAGTGGACGAACCTTTGCTAACCGGAAGGATCGTGCTTCCACTTGCGGATTTTAAACTCGAAACTTCGTAACTTCGTTAATATTTATGCTATGGAATGTTTTATCTTGAATACTTTGTCTTGCAACCACGAGGGGTCAGATTAACCGTTGACAATTGTGGCTTTGATGGCAACGAACGGATTCTTTGGTTATTCTGATAATTATCAGTCATAAATCGTATACTTTTATTTGTGTTTATTATACAAACGTTCTTAACCTTCGCACGTTATCATAAAATATCAAAAATTTTTTATTTCGAAACTTCAAAATTTCAAATTTTCCAAAAATAAAATATTTCTTTTCTTAAATTCTATTAAAAAGGTATAAGATCTTCAGCAGAAACGAGATATAGGATGAAATTTTCCCCATAACAATCCTTAAAAATTAATGCTGTTACCTTGAATAATAGATTCCAATAAAATTAGGTAAAACTTAGAGCTAATAATTGTTTAACGGGAAATCACAAAGATCAGAGAGGGTTAAACTGGAATTTGTATTTCGACACGGGTTGTCTGAATTCAATTTCACACGAGACGGTATCACTGCTTCGATCCTGAACTTGAAAATAGAAACTGTACGTGACGAGATGAAACGGCTCTGACGTCTTGCGCGGAATACAAATGTCACGCTGTTATTATCAGTTCCGTCAAAGACAAACCTCCCGTGGAAAAGCGTGTCCTCGCGTTATTAAAAGTTTCCGCGTCTCGGATCTGAATCTCTCCTCTATTTTCGATACTTATTTTCAGCTCTTTCATAGCACACTGTTGAATACAAGCTTTGTATGAACTAATCACCTTAAAATGTTAAATGTCGAACTACCCTTGAATGAGATAAAAATAAATAATTAATTAGAAAATTGTTGTTTGATAGACATCGCGTTATCTTCAAATGTGTGCAAATGTTTTCAGTTTCAAAAATTACCTGAAAATCATCCCTCGAAATAAAGAATCCTTAAGAACCCAAAAAAAAAGTTTCTCTGTCATATCTTACGAAGAGGACGAACACTAACGCAATGATGCATTATTGATTAAATAATTTCTATCGCCAAGTAGATAACCTCGAGCATTTTCGAGTATGTTCATCAGTCACGCGTCCGGCTATCGCTCTGTTTCTCTGTTGCACGTGTTCCGGGCGTTCGTCGATCCCGCTTCCGGTTTCCGCCAGACTTCCGCCTCGTCGGCGGCCGTGAAAAATTGCGCTTCGTCCTCGCTGGCTGGTTGCTCGCTGAAGCGTCACGATGCGTCCGATGACGCAAGCCACGATGAAATCTTGCTTCTTGTTCGACGATCGTTTCGTTTCCCTTCTTGCTTGAACCTCCACGATCCTCTTTCACCTTTTGTTTTTCTATCCCCCGAACACGTGATCCCTGTTTCCGGTACCCTCTTCGAGTCCATCTTTTCTTCGATCCGTCGTCTGTTGCACGCGTCCCGTTCCACGAGGAAACGTCGACATCCATCATCCGAGGAAACCGAATCTCGGCGCCGAGGTATCCTCGGTGTGACTCCGTTTTGAAGGATGCGACCGTCGTTCAAACGAGAGAACAATTTATCAGATACAGGATACCTTAGACAAGGTGTTGAGATGGACAAACTCGATATTGGAATTTAATTTGAACATTATTCGAGTTCGAAATCTTCAGATCCGAATTGTGTTCTATTAGAACACGTTTTTGGAAAATTTTGTAGAATAGTTGTTGGGATTTATGCATTAATATTAATAATTATTAGCTTAATATAGACGCTATTCAAGACCTGTATTACCCTTTCTTTCACTAATTATTCGATTATAAATACTTAGGGGCACCAGTCACTGGTGTTCCCGATTTTGTATATTATTGCGTTAATTTTTGTTGTTATGAAAATATAGAAGGGTGGTTAATTGGTATAACGATAAGAAACTTCATACTTTGAAATTTTGTACGATTAACATGGGCAGAAATTTCCTAGTTTAAGTAATATACATAGAATGATGGTTACTTGAAAATCTGGTATTCGCAAGAAGGAAAGCAGGGAAGAGATAAAACGAGGAGGAAATGTAATTTCGACAGGAGAGTACGGACGGTCGCATAAATTTGATGAAACCCTCCGCGCCATAAAACCAAGTGCAGATTGTATGCGCAAATGCAAGGTGCATGTCCTGGGGAGTCGTTTTTGCCAGCGGCTACGTACCAAGCCAACAAGCTAGGCATCCTCTTGCCAACATTGTCTTTCGCTTCTTATCGTACGGTCGTAAAGTGCGTTCGCTGGTGATAATAAAACGTAACGAAAGGCAGGCTACGAATTATCGCAACAACATGTTTCACGGTACATTTGCGGGAAATTTCAACGAGAAAAGAATTCGTTCGTCGTTGTTATTTAATGATAACGTGTAAATAAAATTAAATCATTCCTTGTCTTCGTAATAATTTTACAATCTACAATATTTGGTATTTTAATTGGATGTTAAAAGTCTAACATGATCTAATGACATAAATGACACTTATGGTATATCAATTTGAAGCTTAAGGTTTCAGAAAAATAACTGCGTAAATATTTCACGAATATTTCTAATAGAAATTGTATAATTAGAACCCACACTTTACGTTACGAATATTGATAAACTGACTAAGTAGTTATTTTTATGATATTTGTATGCCATCAAACTGCAATCTAACAGTATCAATTCTGTTTCAAAGACTTCGATTACCAATCTTTCAAGTGTTCCTTATAATTGCAACTTGCTTTTTATCCTCGAATAAAAGAAATCAATTTGCTCACGTTTTGATCGACAAATTAGAGGCTTTCGATGTTTTTTCTCGCCGCTCGTCGAACCGTGCCAGACAACGTTATATGCAAGTTGCCGGTTCCTGTTGTTCCTGCTGATTGGAAATCGCTTTTGTCGTTAAGCCAAATCGTATTTCCAGATTGCCTCGTTACCTCGAGCTATTCTGGACACCTCTGGACAACGCCGGCACGGGAACGAACTTGAAGGGATATCGGTTAAATCCTGTATTGCTAAAGCCTCGTCCAATTATCAGCATCTACGGGACCCAAAGCAGTCGCTTCCTTTATTGTGTTTACTGATTGCTGACGACGCTGCCGAAGCTGGTGCAGTTTCGTCTTGTGCGAAAGCGCTCGATACCCAAACTGCCGAATTTCAACTCATCCCCTCTGAGATATCGAACTTCGTTGCCTCCATTGACACTAAACCGCCTAGCTGTTATATAATTTTTAACACGGGCTGAATCCTTTATTTCGATCAAACTTCTCGAATCAAATTTTCCCATCCCCTTTGCCGTCTTTCCTCAATCACGTATCGACTGATTGTGCATCGGGTTAACGGGTCAACCGAGCAACTTTTCGATTCCCTGGCAGAAAGATACCCGGCCATTGGCGTAACTAGCGGAAACTTTTGAAATCGAGTATCGCGGCGGGGTGGGTCAAGGGATGAAAAAAATTCTTGCGAACTGTTCGGTGGTTCGGGACGAGAAGATTCCGCAGGACGGAGAAGAATAGCACACCGGTGAACAGAAGATGGCTGAAAGTTTGAAAATTCGTTGAAGCAACGCCAAGTTCGACATAGTATACGGAGGGCAGAAAATGGCGGATAGAGTCACGTTTGTCTTACGGTTCTTGCCGGGCTTAGCGCCTCTCACACCCCCTCTGGTCGCCACCGTTTGTTCTTTTGATTCTTTCCAGTCACTTCACCGCTATCGTCGTCCATCTACTCTATTCGAAGTAACCCCTGGAATCTTTCTGGAAAAGTTTGGTTATTTAATTTCCTAGCCGCGGTCTGCCAGCAGAATTCGTCCCTGTCCTTTTTTCATCCTCCTTATTTTCCTCACCCCTTTCCCCTCCGTGCCGTAGGGACGTCCATTTCATTCGCAGACACTTTTTCCTTGTCAAACCGTCTTATCGTCTGCCGTAGATGATTCCTCGTTTAATTATTTGCAAACGAATTAGCAGCTTTTCAAGTTTAGAGGTAAATGACCGTTAATACATACAGGAATTTTGTTATATTTGTAGTATCGGACTTTGCAATCGAGAATGGCGCGGATTATCCTTGCTAGAGTGGCTTTTATTTAGCGATTTAATTAATAATCTATATTTTTGTGATGAAGAGTATTAAGAGAAAATTGAGGAGTCACGAAGGATAGGTCTTTACTTTTCCCTCCCTTTACCTGCGAAACCAATGCCGTAACAAGATCCTAGGCTTCTGTTGTTTCCGTTTCGAATATTCAAAAATGGAATAAAACAATGTTATTAAAATACGTATGGTACATCAAGAAACAACGCATCGTCACGCACAGCTTCTCACGATTTACCCGACGTCTCACGCGACCAACAGTTCCCTGAACTCCCCCCATTCGCGTCGGTGTCCTTAAACGCTCGTTATCATGCAAACTACGATGCCGGGCAAGAACGGTGTTCCATGGAAAAAAAAATAAAAGAGGCACGCGTGAATTTCGGGTGTGGCGTATCGGGTCGAACAGCTTCTTCATGGAGTCGCGGATAAAGATCTCTCTTTGCCGATTTTATACAGAGCCGTCTGGCCATTTCAAGCTTTTTCGTCGTGCCATTCAATAGTCGCGCGCTATCCAAACGAATCTTTATCCCGTAAGGGTCCAGAAGGGGCTGGAAGGGGGTGGTTGAACGTTTCCAGCCGGATATTCGTTGTATATACACCGTCCTCGATGGGGCCACGATCTGCAACTACGATTCGCTGGGAGCGTGTTCGTGCGTGTATATACACGCTCGTGAACCGTGCAGCGCGGGCATACCAGCGTCGACGTATAATTCAGTTTTACCCTGAAACGACTCATTTATATGCGTTCGTTTGATTGAATCTCTCCCGCGTAGTCCTGGCTCCGTCTCTCTTCTCCTTTATCCATTTCCTTTCGTCTCGCTTTCTCCGCCATGGATTTCCAACCCTTGTCTCTTACACCCTGTTCTTCGTACCCTTTTCCCTCTCCGTCCCTCTTGTTTCCACCCTCGTCGACATCGGCGCGGTTAGCTGTTTCAATTTCCCCTCGCCGCACAAAACTGAAAGGCGTGCCCGTCATCTGTCGTATCCTCTCGCCGCGTCTCTCCGCTTTCGTTTGTCCGCTCGCGATCCGCTTTCGAGCACGACGTCTGTCCGCGTGTCACGGATATCGTCGCGGGTCCTCGTTCGATGCACGCAGACCTGGCTGATCGCAGTTGTTTGACGGTCGTCGACATTTTTTTTCCTGGAATTCACACACCAATCGCTATCACGATCTTTCTTTCTTTCTTTCTTTCTCCCTCTCTCTATCTCTCTGTTCTGTTTATCGGTTCGTGCCTGGAGGTAATTCGGCACACGATCCTGCGAAACGATCGTCTGGCACCAGTAATAGCTGGTTCATTCCGTGGAACGATTTTGATACGGTCAGAGATATTTCCATGGATTCAATTTTATTTAAGACTTATCGATATGTAGAATTATCGGCGTCGTGCGACGGGTGAATTCACACAGCATCAAATGCGTGTTATAAATTCTTATTATATTACTATATTACTAATTACCAAATTAGTAATACTAAATTCTTAAGTTACAAAATTATTTAGTGATCGCTCAATTAGTATTTTTAGTAATTAATAACGATGGTATTCCCTTTATCTTAAACTTTAAATTAATATGCCACAATTGTCAGTTTGTGTTACAAGATCTTCTTCTTGATCGTACTTCGATTTTTTCTGTCAATTTTTCTTTCATCAACGATGCTGAATCGACGTACGCAACATTCAATCCATTTTACGCAGAGTCATCAACCTAGATGGACGATTTAACGCAATTACATAGGCTACCGGGGTGGAAACGTGTAAAATGCGACTGATTATTCGACGGGAATCAAAAGGACGAAGGGTTTGGCTGGAGACAACCTCCTGGTTGGCTTAGGATGTACGACTAATGCAATTATATCTCCACCCTCTGTCTTTCGGCTCATGAATATCAACGTTTGATTTGTATAATGTCGGGTTATTGTTCCGGAATTGAACGAGGGGAAGGACACATTTTATCTCGTCTAAACTGATTTTCTTGTTGAAATTACCCCGTCTTAAAGACGACGTAATTTGGGATTATTTCGAAAATAATTATCCTCGCCGAATTTCTATTGTGCGTCGTGTAAATTTTTTCCACTCAGAATATTCACTATTCTAAAATATTCATCCTTTTTATTTCTTTTTCTTTTCAAAGGGATGAAGTTCCCGGATGAAACTATCTCGGCGGGACGTTAATTGAACCGGAAGGAAGCTTTTTTTTTCATGCATATTTCGGCATAAATTATTTAATAACGGTATCCTTAACAATATTACGAGGGACACGGAGAGTGAAGAAAAGTTTGAGAATCATTACCGTCCCTGTTCGTTGCACCGTACCGCCTTCAATCAAGCTCCGTTGTCTAGACAATTAACCAGACGGTCGATGTAATTAAAAGCAATTGTTACGAACGTATATACGTGTGTATGTGTGGGTGTGTGGGTGCACACCCGCGATAACGCGACTGGGAATTAATGTTCTCACATTAGAACAAACGGATCGTTCGCGAGACCATGGATTTTAATAACCATTTTATCCACGAGAATTTCTTTTTATACGATCGGATCGCTCTCGCTCGTGCAAATCAATTAATCAGCTGTGTTATTGAGTCGCTTATTTCACCGCATTCTTTCGGAAACTTTACGAAGAATATAGAGTATACATATTTTTATTCAGGGTAAAATTAGAATCCTTCTCCTCAATCAAAATGAATAATAAATATATGTATACTTTAAAATTAATAACAAAGAAATACTAGCAGGTTCCAGACAAAATTTTCCTCCCTCAGATTCGAATTTGAATTTCGATAAATTCGGCGAAATCAACCCGTCGCTCTTCTCATTATTTTAATTCCTTTCACGAGTCCCAATTATGAAAGGAGACAGTTGCCCTTTTCTTCGTTAATTCGTGACGAGATTTTTCGTTTTCCGTTTGACGCTGATAATTGACGTCTCGGGAAGGGAGGTCGAAAGGTCTCAGTCATCGCGGCAAGGCCGATCGATCCAGCCTGATGTCGTGAAACTCTATTCAACCCGTTTATTTCGGTTGCTTGCCGGCCCGGTGGCTAATTACTTTGGTTAACTGCTCGTGAAAAATGCACTACTGGCCGAATCCCCTGAAACGGAATGTATAATCAGGCCGGATCGGTGGTCATCGTGGAAGGGGACGCGGGAGATATACGAATCGGGGAAGGGACCGATCGTTTCGCACGGACATCACTGTAATCACTGGTAATGCAGATGGTGGTCGTTCGATGATGGGTGCATCGACAATCAGCTATATAATTAGAGACCTCGCCCACCAATTAAGCCGCATTCATCAGGACGCGATCGTTAACCCGATGGTAAGCATATCGCCGTGAAAAATGTACGCGTCGTTGCTAAACGTTGTTTAACACGGTCGTTGAAGGGATTATCGATCCACGACCGATTTGTGTGAAAAATGACGAGCCGTCGCAGACCTTAGAGTAGGCGCTTCCATGCGATCATTATCAAGAGGAATAAAAAATGAAACAGAAAGGGACATCAGCCGCTGATACCGTGACTGATGAAATCCTCGATGGATCACGTTTATATTTCAGATTTTCAGTGTAAAATATTCGATGATTGACACTTCTTAAGTGCCTTGAATAGTTGATAGAAGAAGAAATTAAATCAGATTTCAGATGGTCTGAATATGACACTATTTTAAGCTTAAATAATATAATAAGATAATAATATTGTATGAATAATTGTGGTCGAAGTGTGTCTTATCGCACTTAGCCATTCTCCCTATAACCGTATTAAGAATACTGATTTTTAGATTGAATGACAAGTTTATTTTCAGCTAAAAGATCTTTAAAATTGATGCTGTCATGACGAAATCGATTTGAACGAATTAAATGGTCATAATAAATGAGACTAAAAGACAGTTTGGTTTTAAATACGTCTATCGTGATGGTACTAGGGTCGTGGAATAAAATCTTCATGTGTGTACGTCACAGTCGGTGACATTTAAATGTTAAGTGTCAGGAATAAAAGTTTTATGTCCGACAACTTTTGAAATGGAAAGCTAAAATGTAGACGTTTGAAAGAAAGTGAATGATAAAATCTGGTCTTATGGGAGATTAAAACGTCTGAATCCACGTAAACCTAGGTTTCATGTTAGAGCCGCTAACACAAGTACCATCAAAACTCTCTTACATCATTATACGTTACGGTCCAAGCATGGAATTAAAATATTGCAAAGAAAATTAATCGATAAAAATATGATATTTTGAAATTCTGATGATTACAAATTTCGTGAAATCCACGATTCTTGCAACTTCATTTATAGAATTATATTTGAAGCTTTTAATTACCCACGCTGAGAAATTTTAATTAACGCAGGAAGACAGAAATACGATAAAGACCACCCAGTCGTTAGGCAATTAATGCAAATCTAAATGGTACTATAATCGAGGTGGAATTCGTGGAATGAACGCGTTCAATCAAAATCCTACACAAGTTCTGTCGTTAAGAGTCGGAGAGCAAGCAATCTCGTTACTTTCGGACCAAACCACGTACTTACTCCTCGGCGGCGTTATTTTGGAGCACGGTAACCACAGCTCGTCCAATAATCTTCACGAGCTGCAAGGTAGCTCTCGTGCAGCCACGAAGCTGGTTGAAATCGCGGTCATTTCCACCCTCGGTGCCGAGAAGAAGATTCCCTCTCGTTTGCCTTATCGAGAACGATTCCCGTCGACGATCGCGTTCCGCGTATCCCGATTGCATCCACCTACCCCCTCTGACTTCTGTTCTTTCTCTTTCGATTCTGTAAAGAACAATCGCGCATAGGATCGGTGGCTCGGTGTACCTGGCTGCCTGTTGGCCCAATTTCGTTACAATCGATCTTCCGTTCGAGCAACGGGTCGGATTCCTTTCTGACGTCGTTACAAAACGACCACTGTCGGTTTGAACGATCGTGATGCTTCATCTTACCGGCTGGCATACCGCTCGTGAAAGAGAAAGTACGCTCGTTCTTTGCGCTCCGACCAGCTACGTGTTTTACGATCGGATTTAAAGCCAACCATTATGAAACTTTTGATTCTTCTGCTTGGCGTATTGTAAAACGTGATTCGGGAAGATGAAGGATCTACGTACCGGTGAACGTTGTTTCATTGTGTGCTCCGTTCGGGGAAGATGAATGGTGAAAGCTGCCTTAAGTTTGTAATGAATAGAGGATTTGAGAATTGGTGAAATTCGACAGAAGCGTCGATGTACAGAGGATTTTTAGATTTCTCTGGTTAATAAAAGCGTTGTATCTTCAATTGGCAATATACGTGATTTCTAATTAGACAAGTCACAGAATTGCTGATAATATAGGTGATTGGCATCTATGAAAATTCATGGGTTATCCACGTATGACTGATGTGGAAGTCAATGTGTCGGAAATAACCTGAACTTGAAACTCGTGCGGGTATCCGATACCCGCGATACAACGTCCAAAGGCACATATATTACGTTTTCCAATAAAGCCCTTCATAAATCAAACTTCCCGCTAAAGAAATCGGTCGCCGCGTTGAATTAACCGAGCGACAAACTTTTGCACGAACCTCGATAACTTTATGAAGCCGTTACTCGAGTGACAACAATGACCAAGCGAGTGCAACGAGAAAAAAGAACCCATCAGCTCAGTTATACGGGCTTCATTTTATCGAAAACTGCCACGTGATCGATCTCTGTTGGACTCGATCCACCTAGCCGTCCATAAGATGGACCCACGATCTGAGCAAAGACGCAGCAAGAGAAAATACATCCTTCCTCACGGCGCTGTCTTTTTTCCTTTCGGTCGTCTAATATTTTTATTATTATCCCCGGATGTCTATCGCGTCGATATGGAGGATGTATCGGCAGCTGCTGCCCGTAGGAGCGCGCAAGCGTGCAGCCTATCCAACACACGTATACACACACACACGCGCACAGACACTAGGTTAACGTACACCTTCCATGACGGAGAGAATTTAATACGGGCGGGTGACCGTAAAGCCCCGATTTCGCTAGACGAGAGGAAGGTAGAGGGTAAGGGATGGGGTTCCATCGGGGCGGTCCAGGTGTCGATATAATCGAGAGGCTTGCTTGTCATCAAAGTGCCCCTGTGGTTCTCCTAGCCCGACGACGGTAGCAGCCAACAACGACGACACTGGCGGCCCTCGTTAACGCAAAAACGCGAGAGATGATGGATGGATGCTAAATTGCATTAATTAAATCCACCGTGACACCCTAGGCCGGCTCAGCCTTGGTATCACTCCGGCTACGCCGCTTGTCTGTGATCGAGGCGTGAGCCCCGTTTAACGGGGTGTAGATCACTTTGATGATTACACCCTGTGTACAGACGGATCCCTAAACCTGCCCTCCTTTGGCCACCGCGTTCCTTCGTGCCTCGTCTTCGGGTCTCTTGAAGCACAACGAAGGAGCCAGCTTCGGACATGTTCCTCTTTCGAATGCCTCTGTCGAAGCTTCGTTGCACCGTCGTCAGACGTCTTAACTATCAAAGTCGTCCCCCAAACCGATTAGGCCGCAACGCGATACCGCTGGCCGAAAGCACTCCAAGAAGGAGCCTTTTGTCGTTATCGAATGACGACCTTCTCGTCGTCGAACCTTGGCACAATTTCGCGCGGCTCTGTTCACCGGTTTCCCCTTTGATCCTGATTCGTTTAGCGGTTCGGACCATCGACTGCTCGCGTTTCCTCTATATTGGAAAGTAATTTTCTTCCTGTCCGCGAATCGATCCGTCGTTGTCGATTGATTATTTGGGGGAGAGGACAGGGGGTATTTTAAATACTTTGAGAGCTCGTGCCAATCGGGTAAAAAATTCGGTTTTCGAATGTCCCGAAAGTGACCATCATTCGTGAAATTTATGGGCGATTTTTAATTCTAAACTTTAAATTGAAAAGTTGAGGGAAACTCAGCAAGTGGGGGGGGGGGGGGGGGGGGGTCTCTGGGATTTCTGTAGTGATCAGAAGAAGAATCTTGGAAGGTGCAGTAATCTTATTACGCGAAACCTAATTAAATGCAAGACGCAGCAGTTTCCCTGAAAATTCTTGCTTGTCAATCATGTATACATCTTCTTCGATAGAAATCATTTCAAACAAAGTATCTTGCTGTTTACAAGCACCGTTTGACAAGTTCCCGGAACATTAAATGAGATCATCCTTTCGGTGTACCTTTTGGAAATTACGTTCCTTTCCTTTGATGTTCTAATTTGATCCCTGTCGACGTAGAAAGAAACGGGGCTAAGTGGATTTCACCGAACGGAGGAACACCGTCACGAAACTCGCGTGGCCAAGTTAAGACATTAGCCGGAGCCTGTGGCGTGGAATCTTTGGATCCTACTCTTCGACTTCTCGAACGAGATGATGAGATCCCGATGCTGTTGTGTACCATGTGTTTCCGAGGAGAGATAAGTGAGGGTTAGGCAGCGTGGATATTGGGTATAATTTAGTGGGCTGGGGTCTCGCCAATGTTTCCAGGCGGGAAAAAAGAAAGGTAGACAGACGGAGGAAAGGAAGTTCGGTTGGTTGCAACGGGAAGGGGTGTTCTGTAGAATATTTTCGGATGCAGTCAGTTTTATCCAACTATATAAATAATATATGTATACACACTGTAGATTTATCGTTGTATTAAAGTTGTGTAACCTAATTCTTCGGACACGTTCAGAATAAAGTATAAATATTAGGTGATGCATGTACAAATTGAACAGTATTCGTGGGTTAAATATTAACAATTTAACTGGCGGTACCATGTTAATATTTACAAAAGAAATTATATTTTAAATTTTGCATAAAATTTAGTCGTCGAACCTGCATACAATAATGTTTTAATTATTGGTCAAAATAGCTTTGCATTCGTTTGTCGCGTCAACTCCAGATTATCTATTCATCAAGAGTTAAAATTTATACCTTTTAATAATAAAAGCCAGCAGTCTGGAGCAATCAAACTGCCAGTCACCGGATCGCGTGCACGGGTCTCTTGATACGTGGCTCGATGCAAAGCGGCAATTATAACCATTACATTGTCGCAATTAAAATTCCTAATGACGATCTAATAATCTCCATGAATTTCGTTCCTTAGCAAAGGATATTCAAAGAGTGACGTAAAAAACGCGGTTTATATTTCATCTCTGCGACGTGTAACAAGGTCCAGCGATTAAAAGGGGAGAAAATTGGGCCGATGAAATTGTTGAACTTCCTCGAGCCGACGTTCTTCTCTTTTTCATCTTTTACCTCGACGAATAGGCTGTTTGTTCAGTTAGGTTAAGAGATCCATCTCACGCGTCCCCGTTAAATTATTTTCATTTCAGTTGAGAAATATTACGCCTGGGACGCGGGAGCGAATGAGATTAGAGTGGCACGAAGATACGTTTTGGAAGGGAACGCGTAAACGCGTTTTAAAACGAGCAGAAAAAGCGAGCGTTTCTGTCGGCGCAACAGAATTCTGTCCTTCTTTCATCCCCTTTGCTTCTACGCTTTTTACACGATGGATTTTGTTGATCTTCGCGCTGACAAATATTTTTCATTCGTAGGTGGTAAAAAGGGATCCGTCGATTCGCGCCTCGGGCGCGACCAGGCGTGCAGGCTTCAAAGGCGCAAGGAAGTAGCTCCGCGGAATAAGAGGATAACACGGACTCGATTTGACGTTCTTGAATATTTAATATCTCGCGAAAGCCTTCTCGTGGTGTTCTAGGGACTGCTTTTTTTTTCAAGACGAAAATAACGGGGGATCGGGTCGGGTCCGAAACGACAACGGGGGATGCACCGTTGGTCGTCTTCGATTGATCCTGCGCAAGGAATCGTTTAATACCGACGGATTTTATGGTCTCGTGACTCTCAAAGAATCGTAAAAGTAGAACGGGAAACGGAGTATGGAGATAACGCGAAAATATTACCGCTGAAAGTACGGATTCGAACAGGGCGGAACGGTTTTATTCGAGCTCGATTATACGAAGACACGGTTAACTCTTTTTCACTCGTGTCCCTCTGAAAAATTCAATCTTTCCGTCGGTTGAAATTCAGATGCAAAGCGTCTTGTTCGAATCTGTCTAAAATCGAATCCGTTAACGCGTTCGCGTACACTACGGTTTATAAGTCACGGGACACTTTACCGTCCTCGAATAAATTTTCATTAGAAAGTTATATGATTTTACTTTGAAGAAACGATGATGATCTTTCGGTGGTTCAAACGTATTTGCTCAGTTGTTTGTGAATTCGCATCAATCGTTCTTGATTCGAAAGACAAAATTCTATTAGCCGCGTTTCACACCTCTATAAATCAAATACGGTACATTTAACTGCGATTTCGCTTCGCCAGAACTTATCCACCCCGTCCCAATTGTGTGTTTGCGCCTTGCACGATGGTCCATTCAGACCTACGCCGTTGCGTAAGTCAGAACTTCCTTGGAAACTTTGCGAAATTTAACCAGACGCGTGGAAATTAACCACGTTTTGCAAAACACCATCCTTCGGTAGATGTCGTTAGAAAATCATTCGACTTAACACTTTTTTTAAAATTCTAAAGAAAATTAAATGTCCAGAGAGTTATACGTAGCACCTTGTATGCCTGTTTCCATTTTTGAACAAGTTACTTTCTTTTTACTATTTATGAAAACAAATTTTTCCCTCCGATGTATCATTTTTATTTCTTTCATATTGTTCTACGATAAATTTGTGAATTCACTAAAAGGAATAAGATATCCTGAACGACACGTAACAATTTCTCCGACGTTTTTCATTTTGTCGTAATTTATTGGTCCGTAGACTCTGCACGCGATTTTCACAGTTCACTCGTATCCTACGCTGATAGTTTATATCTAGAGCGTGAACTGCAGTACAGCTCAGGGTTTTTCCAGCGATTTGCCGGTCGCTTCACAAGAGGTTGAAGGCAAGGTTGGGCTAGGCTGAGAATAGAAGAAACGACAAAGGAGTTGGTCACAGCACAGGAGAGACTCATGCAATTCTAAACTATTTCAATGAAATGGGGCTGGCGAGTAGTAGATTTGTTGGTCGTGAGAACCGGCTGACTCCTCATTCGTACCGAAAAGACCGGGAGAGTTAAGGAAAACCACGTTTTCTGCAAGGAGTTGGCTCTCTTCCTTTGTTCTAAAATTCTTACGACTTCCCTCGTGTCTAGCCGGCTACCCCCCTTTCCTCTCGTCAGGGACAACAAAGGAAGTGGCCTGTATCATCATAGTGGTAATGGTCGTACGGTGACGGCATGGCAGGACGATACGAAATTGTCTCCTCGTTCGCGTTCAGGTCGTCAGACACTTTGTAGGTAGCGAAGCGTACCGGATACGCCTTGCAACTTTCTTTGCCCGTCGGGCTGAGCGTCTTGGCTCAGCTAACTTCGAGGGTTTTTGCATTAGCATATCGACTTATTCATACAATCCGCTTCGGGTTCTTGTACCGCGGACGAACGCGCTCCTCCAGGCTATATGGGGCCGTCGATGATGGTACCGTTGATGGTGTGCCACGCTTTTTGAGGGGCTTTGAATTTCGCCTTCGACCCCTCCGGGGAATACGTTACGACGTGTTTCGATACATTGATTTCGTTAAACTCGAGTGCTGACTGCTGCGCACTCGAAACGGTCCCGATAATGCTATAACGTGCTCCACGGGAAATATAGATTCGCCTTGACGGACATAGAATCGTATGGGAGGAGGAAGCTTCACGGATCGATAAACGATGGTGTCGATTTCAATAGAGCGTAATTTTGCAAACGTTACCACAGACAATCGTCGTCGATGTTTATGTTATTTTATTATTTTTAATCAAGATCTCTGTTGTATTATACAATGGTTTAATAATAAAATAGATATCACTTGTGTCATCAATTCACGAAGGGTTAAAACAATTTTTCGTCCAACAAATTATTGTTCCGCTTAATTGAATGTTCGAACGATTAAATTCGCTGCAATTTCCACGGGATTACAGTGGGTCTTGTTGATTCGCAGGAACAGCGAGCGATTCATTAATTTATCTCACACAGAATCGTCCTACTTAGCCTAGTCTTCAAGTTTTATTGAAGTTCCTGAAACTATCGCACGAGAGAGTGTGTACTTTAGTCGGTTAATTGTGATGTTTCCGATAATTAAACGAGTCTTTGTTATTTCTACGGAACTTCCTCCACCGTGGAAGTCTTTGATTCCGTTTAGAAATTTTGAATGTACATTTTAACTGTACGTTACAGACGAAATTTATTTAACCGTTAAATAAAAGTGTAATATACGAAGTTCAAATAATCAACGATATGCAATTGAATAAAATATTCCATTATCAATTCACGATAGACTTCACTAAATACGAAAAATACATTCACTGTTATCTCCGGGTCAACGGAGGAAACTTCCAGATTCATTTGTCATGCATGAAGAAAAGATCGTGGAGTCGGACATGGGGAAAAAATCCGTAATAGAGGGTGGATAACGGGGTTCCACGGTTAAGTCCGTAGAGTGGCTCCATAATTCAAGTGTTCGCTGCGAGAGTGCCGCGAAGTCCAACATCGAGCAGTCGTTCTGTCGGTGTCCGTATTGGTCCCGCGTAGTCGAAAATTTTTCATACGGGCCATAAAAAGCACCCCCGGGGGGCGAGGGTTAAGAGAAATATCAGAGGGTGACGCTTCTTTTCCGTCGTTCGTTCGAATCCCGGTGGTGGACAGCGAGTAACTCCGATTGGAAGGAACTGGCGCGGATCATACAGTCGCGCCGAGCACGAGCAACGTTCTCCGAACGGAGCCGAAGGTGGCCGAGGTTGGCCGAGCGTTTCTGAACGCGGCAACTTGCCTACAAGGGTACAGTCGTGCCGCGGCCTCCATAGAGGGAGGTTTATGCAACCCGTGTTGCTCTTTAAAACTCCATTCCGTGGTGAGACGCGTGTTCTGACGCTATTCAAACGAGACCATGTTGTGACCGTCGTTCGATTTCTTTCACCGATCCCGATGTTGCGGGATTAAGAGAATCGTCTTGTCTTTTATCCGCGAGATAAGATCGTGGGCCGCGCAACAGATGTGACGCCGCGAGCCACGTTCTTTATATTTAGTTGCCCACGATTACCTCGGTTGTTCAGCCGCGAACGCAGACACGCGTGCGAGCGTATACGTACACGTACGTCGATTCAACGATCGGCCGCGTCTGTGTACTCCGACAGTGACGTAATATGGCGCGAACGAAAGTGTACCATGGACATAAAATCAGTGACATAAAGTTCTGCGTCGATAAGAAATTGTTGAATGTTTAAACGTTGGCCGTAGATAAAGAGTCTTGAACAAAAGCTATCCACGGTGTCTCGTTCCTATTTGCGTCCCTCGACGAAGCTATTCTTTGTTCTTCACTGTGTGCGACTTGTCGTGGTTCGCGTGCAACGCCAAGTGCAAGAAAGAAATAAAAAAAACCTACACCAAAATCGACGATCGTACGTCGCCAACATAGTCGAACCCTCTATCCGGTCTTCGACCAAATCGACCCCTCTTCGTCAAGACGCTCCTTACCTGAGGGACCTAAGGACGTCAGGTAGTAACGCGTCGTTCTTGGAGCAGGAAAGAGAAGAGCAGGAAGAATTCCTTTGTCCTCGAAGGAGCTGGCCACGGAGAACGGAGCAGCAAAGAGAAGGGATAGAAGGAAGCAGCACAGCACGCGGTCGAGTTTCTACCTCGTCCAGGCTTGTATATACCTGGCGGAGCGTAAGATCGTGATAAAGAGAGACGAGAGGTGTCCACGAGCAAGACGGACGAAGAAAAGGAGCCTCGTGGCATCGGTGAACGTCCGTCAGCGCGTTACCAACGGCAAAAGGGCAACAAACCAAGCCGTGGGCAAACACGGTGTGTGTGTGTGTGTATGTGCGTGGCGTGCTGTTAACCAAGGCCAGCTCGACCATCGACGAGCTACGTTTCACACAAAATTTTCGTCCCGTTTGATCCACGTGCTCCGTTATGCTCGTTGATTAGCGTCGGTTACACGGTTGTCCGGTTCGCGTCAGGTTATTCATCTTGGTCCGAGTGCTTCGTATTTCGTGATCCGTGAATCGAGGATGCAACGAGCAAGATTACCGGATGCCATGTTGCTGCTGGTCAGAGCAGCTGTTCTCGCAGCTGTCTTGGGACAGTTCCTGGGACCCAGCCATGCGAGCAGACCCGCCGGTGCTCATCCGGGCCACGCGTATTTCGAACAACCATGCTGCGGACGTTCTCATCTCAGGCATCACAAAGGTTAGATATCCACCTTTGTGTACAGTCCAGCCAATGTATACATTGCTCAGACGTTTCTGACAGTGTGTATATTATCTAAACTACTTTAGACGAAGTATTAATACAATGTGTACTCATTATTTTGAAAAACAAGCATAAACTTGCTCTTATTCTTGCTAATTGTATGAACCCCTTTTAACATAATAATCTTGAGTAACTTAAAATAACATTGCAAGAATATTGCATAGGTAGTGAAAATTTGATTAGCAACTAATTTGATAGTTCGCCTAATTACAATTTGCCAGTGTATACATTGTCTAGACAGAGTATGAAACGTACCTTATTTCCCAGATTTCGGGGTTTCATCGTCGTGTCGGTAATATAAACATACATACTTCGTACCGTTTTATCTGCGAAGGAAAAGAACTTTGTGTAACGTAGATAACAAGTACGTGTTCGAGGAAACGCGACAATGTTTACATGTACAACGTGTTCCTCATTGTTTGACCGATAAGTTCATAGACGCGTAGGCTGTATCGTAAGCAACCGTTGGCCGAGCAGTTTGAGTTCTATTCGAGAATCTTCCGTTTTCGTAAATCTTTCGAAAATAATTTGTTATTTCTTGCAACTTGTGGCAAACGTGACTGCTGACTTTATTGACTGTCTGACAGTAAAATTTGACATTAAACATCACATTTATTATGAATTTCTCAAGCTTATGATATAGGATGAAAATTTTAGAGCACCATGTAATACCTGTATAGTAATTTATTTCTTAAAAATACACGTTGGTCATACAAACCACCAACTTTCAAATATTCCGTGCCGTTTGGTCGCACCGATCGAAAAACTCACTAGCCGGCCCCTGCCATGAAGTCCAAAGGTTAACCGAAGCTCCCTAGTGGGTTAGCTGTCAGAGTTTTCGGGTTTGCGCGCATGAAAACAAAAAAAAACAAACAAACACTTTTCGCCACGTTGTACACACCGCGGGGGTGGGATTAAAGGATCGTCGGTTTTTCTTTCGCAGGGGCGGATGGGATAGGGCTAGTGACCGGGCACCGTGCGTTCTTTTTTTTCGCGGTAAATCATTTAGGAGGACACACGGTACGAAAGGGACATAAAAACGACGTAGCCCGGTACCGAAAAGCCCGTTAGCATACATCACCAATATTATCTTGGGGAGGGCGCTGCCACACGATATTACCGGGGCTTAGAACGCCGGGACTGACTTCATTATGTGCCAGGGGAAGAGAGAACCGTCGAATGGAATGTGGAATGGTTGGTTGGTCGGCCAGCCGGCTGCTTGGTTGGCTGGCAGAGAGGCAACCGAACAACCAGCCCAGCCAAACCATCCAGGCCTCTCTCGTTTCTCTTGCTTGTGTGCATAAATTGTCCGTCGAAGGTGTGCGTTTAGAGGTGTACGCGCCATTCGGTCGTACGAAAAACTAGAGGGCGTAGGGATGGTATCCGCGGACGGAAAACGATGGTCAACGAGACTTTTCGCGAGAAATTTTTCCATCGCCCCGTGAGAGGTACGAGCAAGGCACGCACGAAATTCACGTTGGAACTTTTTTGCTTGTCGTTTTTCGCTTTCTTTGGTCGCGCGAACGTAATTTTAATTGCGCGGTTGTCCGCCTTGTTATGCGAATTTGCTCGCCACTTTTTCCTCTCGTTCCGTGTGAAATTACTGATGGGACGGGAGGATGCGGAGGCGGCGTAGCGCGGGGAACACTAGTTTCCTCGAGTTTCTCGTTTCCCGTTTCTCGGTCCACCTGGCGCGGTCAGCTAGCAGCGGAAAATTTCGTCTGGTTCCCTTCGTTGGCTCTTACCGGCGTCGGTTGTTTTCCGCACGTGGGTTTGTTTCGTTGGCGGTCGAAGGAAACGGACGTCAGAGTTCTTGTAACGATGACGCTGAATCTGCGTTGCGGTCTTCTCTCGAAACGATCGTGTAATACCGCGTCGAACGGATCTACATTTGGAGTATGATGTTACCACATCCTGTGCTCGCCGCTGTAACTGAAGATACGTAAATACCGTGGAAGCGCGACCATGTTGCAGCATTCGAGTTATTGTAACGCGAGCTCTGTGATAACGAGGCTTTGCACGCTGATATTTGCCGTGAAATCGATATTGATCACGCGGTATGTACGATCGGTACCCTTATCGTTCGATAGCGCTAGGGTAGATCGTGGATATATTTACAGAAAGGTACGACTTTTGTAAAAAAAAAAGAAAAAAAAATGGTTATTTACAGTATACAGTTCAATTTGTTACAATTGATACAACTATCCGTTAGCGCGATTGGTATAAAAATCGGGAAAATTGATAGGTACGGAAATCCTGTAACGTTACCGAATGTTCGGATTTTAATTGAGGAAAAATTGCAATGAACGATGAAACCGCAGATCACGGAATCTCTATGTAACAACTAGCAAACAGGACGTTAATTCAATCTACACTTGCGGCCACGATTGTACGCCACGATGCGATTCATGAATCGTAATCTCGTGATATGGGGTCGCCGGTAACTAACAGAACGGATATTAATTTCGACGAGCTTCTCAAACTGATCCATTGATCTAATTTGCACGCACATTTGACATCTAACGTGTTCTGGGCGTGCATGCGCGTAAGTAGCGTAATGAAATTTACGTGAAACGCTGCGCATCTGCTTGTGTTTGACTCGAATTAACGCGAGCTGCTTTAGATTTACGTTGAAATTTATACACCGATGAAACGTTAAACTTGTTTCTTTTAAAATATTGCCATGTGTGCTAGAATCAAGTTATGTTAATTTATTGAAAGAACAAGTAGTGCAGGTCGTAAAATATGTATTAATTTACTCTAAGGATGACATGTTTCAAAAATCGTTAGTTTCTACATATCTACACAGATTAACCATACTTGAATTATGAAAGGAATTAAATTTTGTCACTATAGTTAATATATAACAATGGAATTTATTAAACTAATAAAACTTTTCGTTTCTCAACGTGGGGATTAGACGACCTACGCCATCATGACTTTTCCCCTCGTATGATTCTTCGATCGTTCCCAACGGTAAAGATCCTTTGTCAGTTTCCCGAACTCGCGTAATTTGTTTGCAAGCAACGCAAAGTTGTCCGCAACGGGGCAAACTAACGTCGTTGTCGAAAATAGCCCGGCCGACGATCGAACGGTTCACGCTCGAACAGCCTGGAACTTGGTGGAATTTTCATAATCGGAAATCGTTCCATTTAACGAACCGTGTCGCGAAGTTTTCCCCCGTCGGTGTCGAAAATTTTCGAAACTAAAAACCGACGTCGAGTTCGATAATTGCCCCAGCCACGAGATATTCCGCGCAAGATTTGCCCCGACCGTTTGTAATTGCCCTCGCGTAAATCCTTAATTCGACCGTAAACTTGAGGAGTTCGCCCCCTTTTTTTCTACTCCCTGGACGTCTAGAAACGATGTTTGCGCAAGTAGCCAGACAGGTAGTGAAGTCAAGAGAGCTCGAGTCGGCTACGACGAGTTTTCCTTTGGTCGCCAAACGTCCTAAAGATTCTCCAGATTAAAAGCTAGCCTACCACCGGCCATGCCTTGTCTTTCTCGTTTCGACTGACAACCCTCTCGAACGAGGCGAAAACCGAGCGACTGGCTAATGAAGGATGATAGCAGGGTCTCATCCGGCACACGGGTATTCGAAGCCGCGCGTTCCTGCGGTCTCTCGGCCGACCCTTCATGAATGCCGAGACATTGACTTTGCTCGACGAACTTCCGAACTTGGACCTTGGCCTCCTCGAAGCTTTTGGACACCGCTACGGTCGGCTCCGTGGTCGAATTATCCCCTTTGATAGCGTCTTCAGGATGATCCGTTGAAAGAGTTACCTCGACGGCCGGGCGTATTCATCCGCGAAATCATTAGCCAACTTTTCGTGATGGCTGGTCTTGGTAAAAGGAGATTTTTCGACGAACTGGATCCTGGTAAAAAGCAAGCCGGGACACGGGGAGGTAGACGAGGAAGGATCGACGCGTTTCTTTCGCGTATTAGTCGCGTGCCACGTTGACTCGGTGGTTTTTGTACCGGTCGCGCCACGAAGTTCTCCTCTTGGAAGTTCTCGAGATCCGCGGCTGAAAAGGGAAGGAAAAAGCTTGCGCGTCCGCAAGAACCGGCGCTGGCGAGGGAAAAGGTCGCTGGAAGGGAGAATGAATGTCTGAGAGAGTGGAAGAGCGGAAAAGGCGACCGAGGAGGCGCAACAAAACGGCGACTCTCCGCTGGTCTGGAACCCATAGATTCTGGAGAAAAGTCGTAAGTCTGTTTTAAGATGGCGACGCCAGTCTGGCGATATTATTGCGTCGACGCGGCAGGAACAACGTGATAAAACTTTCGGATTAATTGACGTTTAATTTTCCAACGTTTCGACACGATAGACACGATGCTTAGACATCTTTTGTTATACGAAATTCTTCTTCTTTTATCTGTTTCTTGTATCTGCAATATTGAAGCTTGAATACGATGTTTATTACCAACATTAGTCGACTATGAATTAAAACTCTTCATATCGCATACGAAACTGATTTGCCAAAAATTGAGAGAAAGCAAAATAATAAAAAGAACAGCGGAAAATTCGACAGCACCGTATACGAAAACCATCGGTTTAAACGAAACTAGTAGGTAGCTCGTAGCAAGCAATCTCTTACAATTCGAGCCCGGGGTTACAATTAAAAAATAATTCCCCCTAATTAACACTTTGCCCGGGCAAAGAGCGAAATAGGAGTTTTAATTAACACGGTGAAACAACGGAATCAAGTGTGGGAGGGGGATCGGTGGGCGGTCGACGCGTAGAATTAAACGGACAATTGTTTCCAGAAGCCGAACGGGCCGTAGAACAGCGACAGTTTACACGACGAAATCCAGAGAAGAGCAGCAGCTTTGCCTGCATTACCTTCGTGTCTTTTTCTTATTTTAACTGGAGATCCGCTCGCGATGTAAGCTCAGCCTGTGTTCTGTGCTCGAAACGCGGAAAAATAAAAAAGCTGAAACGGCGAAAGCCTCGGTGACAACGGGAAAAAGAAAGAGAAAAAGGGCAACACCGTGCGAGGCTCGTCTCTGATATTCCAACGACAGGATTACAACCATCCTCGAGAGTGCTTTCCTTTTCTTTTCCCCCGTAGGCACTCCTCACCCCCTCTGCCACCGTCGTTTCTCTTTTCCCCGGTGGAAAACACTTTGTAGCCGACGGTGTAAACGTGTGAAAGTGCCCTTGCAACTCGACGAGAGAGGAAATCATTCCAAGAGAGAGAGAGAGAGGCGTGACACACACCGGGGGTGATATTCTGGTCGGCGATAAAAAGGATAATGAGGATATAATGTGGCGCGGGCCACGTTCCGGATGTTTAGACGGAACGCGCGTTATCGCGTCCACCTGGTGGTTTAAGGTCCTCGCGTAATGAGCGTGCATAAAAGGAAAGAAAGAAAGGGGGAAAAAGAGGAGCATCAGATTGCGTAACCCGTTTGCCATGGCGGGCGTTTACGGAAGCGAAGAAGCATCCGGGCAACGAACCGTGAGGCCGCTAGGAATTTTAATGAAATTTCTAACCCCGCCAGCGCGAGAACAACCCCCCGTTTTTTTCTCGTTTCGAAGATAAAAACGAAAGCCTAGAAACGCTCTGATTCTCTGATGGATCGTTTCACGGGAAATATAAACAGTCGTAATGGGTGTACGGTTCGCGTAATTCGCTCAAACCGTGTCCGTTTAAACGAAAACGGGGCTCCGATCGATTCGCGAATAAACGAAACGTTATTTTGATTGCTAGTCCGTCTGCTCGAAATCGGGTCAGTTTTTTTTCTGATACATTTCCTGTTCCATCGGTTAATTCGTCGATAGGAACGAACAGCGTCGAATTCGGTCGGTGAATCGCTCATAATTATTGGGATTCAAAATTCAACGCGATTGTCGGTTTCGATTTTTTAGAACAATGCTTCGTTTTAATATCAATTTATGAAGGCGTTACTTATCGTATACCAATCGTAGCTGTTTTAACGTTTATACGTTTAGAATATTGGATACGAAACAAGATTGGAATTATTTTTACAATATTTTTAGAAAAATATAAATATGGGTACTAGAGACACAATCACTAAAACAAGGATTAACATCTTTACCTAATATAATAAATGCAAAAAAAAATAATCTACTACAAAAGTATAATACGCTTTGTTATACATTTAATTCCGTCAGTTTATCCTGCCGAATTTAATTTCGTTCGATCAGTCGCATCAAAGTATTAACCGGCGATAAAGCGTTTCTCGTTGGATTTCGAGCTTGTTCGAAACAGCTTGTACATTGTAGCCGTGAAACGGAGTTAACGTAAAACTAGTTTCTCCCTGAAGACACGGCAGCATCGGGTCGCAGGCTCGCTCGACGGGATATCCTAAAATAATAACGTCTGCCAGAGCGTTATTTTCTTCCGTGGGAAAAATCTCTTGCCTTAAGTCTTCGGTTTATAGCAGTCGTTGGCCGTGTCGCGTTGTAAACTAGCCGGTATCACATCGGTTCGCACCTTACGACACGAGTGTGCTTTAACAATGCTCTCCAAGTTTCTCGTTCGCGCCCGGCTTAACGAGATTTCCTGCGCCTCGGACGCGAGCGTCTCCACGCTCGAGGCGAACGTATGCACGCACGCACGACGATATTGTCCTCCTTCGATAGAAACTTTCCCGGAGAATCTGGAGTTTCGAGGAAACTGCGCGAGTTGCACGGATTCAATCTTTATAAGCAACGTGATTCGAAGGATAGTTTAAACGCGGTTACAATGAACTTTTGCTGTTACTGTTAGATTGATATTTAAATTTGTTACCATATTTGTGATAATTTTTCTCTTCTTTCGTGGCACGAGTTTGAGTTATTTGTAGTTCTTTAATTGCGAAAGGAATGAACAAAATTTCTTTGGTTTTCTATCAAAATATAACACAGTCAGACGATTAAAGCTTTGGGGCAAGATTTCCAAAATCACAGAGCATCATATTTGAAAATATAATTAATCGTGCTATCGTATTTTAAGATTATGTGGTGATTTAACCGGAATGTTTTCACGCACTCTGAACTTCCTGACGATCCATTTACAGAGACCACGAAGCGAGGGATAAGTTGAGGATGTAATTTGAATGAAGTGCACCGTCAATAACCAAAAGATATTCAATTTCCTCTTATCGGAGAATTTTACCCTCCCAGTCAAATCATCAACACCATTAATATCAAAGTATCTGGAGAATACAGTCGATCAACCGGCACACGTACACCTTGTACCCCCCGACTTCCATAAAATCCTTTCACGTGTTCGAAATTATCACGCGTTCTCTCCCCTTTACCCTTCGACAGTCGATATCGGCCGGTCGCAGGAATCTTAGATCTCCCTGTTCATCCTCCACCAACGGGGCGTTAATATAAGAGAGAGGTAAAATTGAATCTTGCTTTATCTCGAGCGACGATATTGGAAAGAAGGCGGAGAACAAGAGTCTTCTCCCAGGGATCAGACGCTCCCTTCGTGACGCGCGTCGCTCGACTGAATAAATTGTTACAACCGCTATCAACAGCCTCGTAATATAAGAATTCTCACCCCTGCTACCTATTATCGGATCGACACGTTCGATTTGCTATTTCGTCCGCCATTAATTCACCTCTGATTCTGACACGATTCCTGTCTACGATCTGTTACGCCAATTGGAGTTCATTTAAATCGCAACGTAACACCAGTCTCTACAGAAGACGTAGAAAATCCGTCAAATTTATGATTTTGGTTTCTATTTTATTGGACAAATCTTCAAATATTTAATAAAATTACCTCGGTCTGGTAACACTACTCGCACGATACTTTGCATTTTCAATCCGTAAAAGATTGTTAACATTTGTTGTAAAATATGGGTCGGACGTAGTCCATCAGGGTTCAATTTGATACAGAGATCTGATGCGAGCGACACAAGTCATTTCCACTCAAGAATTTCAAATTGAGGGTATGGAGATTCATCGATTCTCTTATACGAAACCGTATAAATTAACTTTACGTAACGAACGACACACGGGGCGACATGTTTCCGTTTCGCGTATACATCTGCCCGTGATTACGACGAGCCTATGGGTCTGGTTCGTGTACCACGGGGACCTAATTACGCTAACGACCGGCAATAAAAAGCAGCCGATGCGACGACGTCGCGGAATTCGCACGCAATTATACCGCGAGATCCGAGGGTCGGGTACTTAGTATCGCGTACGCTTGCCGCCCCAGACCCAGTCCGTTCGCAGACAAGAAACGGTCCCGATAGTTCGACGAATGTGCATATTAACCGGTGTAAATAATCGCGTGGCCGTTTATCTTGGAATTGCGTGCGTCCGACCATAGCCCCCCTGGATTCCATACTCGTTACACGTACGATTTAAATCGCGCCGATTAGAAGCAAGAGCCGAAGGAAAACGAGCGACTGGAAAGAGGAATCGCGACGATTTTCGTCAAGTATCCGAACGAATTTCATTCGACACAATATTTTCAACGCTGTCGGTCACGAAATACCAATTTCTTTGAAATAAAAGCGTGTAAATGTGCGATTTGTTGATTTCTTAAAAGGCTCTTCAGATCGTTGCAAACTCGAAAGGTATCGGCGCAATCGCGTCTAACACTGTGATAATAGGACACTTTTGATCGCGGGCTACAGATTTTTTCTGTATTATGAGATTATTAACCCCTGTTGTCGGTAAAAGATGAACTTTCGTTAAGAGCCCAAGGTGGGGTGTAATTCTGCTTTATTGCACGGTAATTGGGCCTCGATATAAGTTAACGACTTTCGAGTTTATTATTACTTCGAAACGCGAGGAGAAATGAAGTCGTTGAAAGCCAGCCCCGCTTCTTAAGCACGAACGGTCGTACTGCCAGGTTAATTACTTTGCAACCCCGGTTCCAGGTACGTCTTTCCCTGCGTGTACGTTCGCCAGCCTCTCCACCCTTATGTTCCGGGTAATATGACCACTTGTACGTTATACTGTTTCCATGGAATGCATTTTCGATCCAGGAAATTCCTACCGCCCAACTGCAAAAGTACAGGTTTCGATGGGGGCACCGAATAGTTGGACGTTGATTCACGTTGGAAATCCGTGTATCCGCATACATGTTTCCCGGGTGAATAAACGCAGTTCAGAATAAATTTAGCCATAAGTTCCGAACTGTGGCGTATTTAAAATTACGATAAATTCTAAGCAACCCGTATTAACCAAACTTGTCGCAGCAAAGTACCAAACGCTTAAACCTGGGGGAGTGTTCATGAAGCGGTAGAGAGTTATCACGTAAGAACAGCTCCCCGTGAGTTCATTAAATCCACGGCACCTGGTTTTCACGCTTGCCGAAACGGTTTAATAAAAACGCGCCGTAACAGCCTCACATGTGTCTCGAAAGCGGTTCGACGGGGGGTCGAAAGTTTCGGCCCCTTCGTTTTCCGAACGAACGGCAACCATTCGAGGGATCCAACGACAGCTCGAACTTTTTACCTGCCAGGTACGGGGTGGGTGGTGGAGGGTTCGTGACAGTCGGAGGCACGACGAAGACGAGCGACAAAGTGGGGTGGCGTAAAATCGTGGCAACAAAGGGCAATAAGGAGGAGTTGGCTCGACTGAAAACCGTGGTATCGGTCGGGCCGAAAGAAGTATTATAACCGTTGCTACGGGGCTAATAGTCTACAGGACCAGTTAATGCCTCGTAATGGGTGAACGAAAGGGGCCACGATCACCCTTCGTAACGACCTGTACCCGGCGTAACACGACCGCATAGCCCCATCAAATCTGATACCCGGTGTGTACTAGCCTACCAGAAGCATGTTGCCGCCCGCGACGACCCGGAACCCTGCTTGAATAGTCATCAAAAAAATGTGTACTACATTCAGGGACGGGCTTCGTGCGAAACTTTACGGGTATCACGCGTTGTTTTCGTGTTCAAGGGTGTCAGACCGATATCGATAATTTGTACGGGGTCTAACGTTGGAAAGAAGAAACGACAGACACGGGACCAAGGGGTCGCTAGGGTGCTAATGAGTTTTATTAACCCTCGTGTTAGTGACCATGTACCTGGGGTACCCATTTGCACGCCGACGTTAAAAGTTTATTACGTCCCCTTAGAATATCTTCAAGTTGCTTTAAATTCTTATTCTTTGGACATTTCTACGTTCGTGTCTGTACCTTTAAAAACAAGTAGAAAGAAATTAATCAACATCTTATGTCATATTAGAATTGCATAAAAATTGTCCTGTACCAAATGGTTGATGACTGCGTGTTGGGTCTAGTTTCTGAATGGACGGCGAGCAATTTTTACGGAAAAACCAGCAACTGGCGGTTCATTATCTGGGCCGTTACTAATAGTTCTAATTGCCCGACGGCTTTTAGCAGAACGAGCTGGGGAACGCCTAGAAAACGGTGTCGACCCGTTGTGTACGCGGGCGAACGCGCGTGAAAACTTGTCGTTCCTCTTTCATCGTTCGTGCACACCGCACCGTTTGCAGTACACTGCATTTCTTAATTGTTCCCTAACAAGAGAAGTTGGCACTTGGCACCGTTTGTTGGCCTGTCTCACCTCTCTTTCCCTGGTCCTCGACCCACTCCCATGAAACAGCCACCAACAGTGCTCGTACTTCTTCTTGCCCGCCTTGGAGAACCTCGAAAGAACCAACTTCTATCTCGCACGTACGTATACTCTCTCCTTTTCGCTCCGAGGCTTGTTGCGAAACGATTAGTCGAGTAATACGGCTGGCTACTCTCCGGCTGCGGTATGTCGTTAATGTTCCGCTGGATCTGCGGCTGCAGTTGCACTTCACGGCACTTCTTCTTCGAAACTTGGATCCACGATCCGTCGAAAATTTAGGAGACCGTTTGGACGATCAGCGCACATGTTTCTGAACCTCCGTAATCGAAATTTTGTTCGGTTTCTTGCAACTTTATCGATCAGAGTGTTTGGCTGATGCGTGTAATAAAGGAACACGCAAAATTCCTCAGAGTCGACAGCGTGTGTCATCATCTGCCTTATTCTAATCTATTAATTAATTAAATTGATAGATTTTTCACAGGTGTATTTAATACTAGAACTATCAAACGGGTCAGAATGACGTGCTTCAGATTTCTTATTTTAATTTTCAAAATTTATTATAAACGCTTCTGTCGAGTTATACGTTGGCTTTTATCAAGATAAAGGATTATTGTATACGTAAGTTTACGTTTTATATCGTAATTATTTTGTTTTCTAATTTATTTTTATCTCAGAAGTTAGGGTGCATTGAACGCCGGTAGTTCTAGTGTTAACTCTAATGTTAACGATGTCGTCTTAGGTTCATGTTTGCAAAATAATACCATAGTTAAAGCAGATTTTGGGCTTATTTTGAATCGTTTTCTTGTTTCGTGGTGTACCGTAGCACCAGTCGAACACGTTTCTTAACCGTGTATCGTGTTTGGAGAACATTGTTCTAGGAACAGCTGCCGCAAGTTTTATTAGATTTAACGGTGCGTATAAAAGTTCCGCATGCACGCTTCCTGTTTACACGTACCCCGGTACCCCACGCAGTTTATACTGAATTATTTCTATGTCCACCATATTATTTTATACAAGTACGTTGTGTACACGTGGTGTGTTACGCTGCGGCAAATACGCGATCCAAGTCCAATTTGTACTATTGCATTATTGGTTAGTTCTCGTTATCTAAGTATTTCTTATTAACGGTGATGAAATTCTGTTTTCAACATTTTCGCAAAGGGAGTTGTTCTGGAAAGTAATGTTTCTACTGCGGAGAGTTTAGTAATTCAGTAAATATACTTTCGAATTAAAAATCAGCTATGTTTCGTCTAAACAATGTTGCATATCGACGTTGTATTTCAGAGGAACGAAAAATATTTACGATACATGAACGAGTTATCAGTGGAATTAAAGATTAATAATGAATAACGTGTGTATTATTTATTATTCGTAAATACCGCTAATTTTGTCCTGTATGAATGATTTCATAATGAAATGTGACCAAAAGTGGCTGAAATGACCGATGTATTTATTAATTGTTTGCATCAACGATTCGATTAATTAATTCTCCCGTTTCATTGCAGTTGGCCGCGTTCATTTTGTTAACGTTCGTTCGGAAATTTTAGATAATACAATCGATATATAATTTCGGTGTTATCCTATTTGATGCAACCTACACTGGTACAAGTATTTTAGTTCGATCAAGAATTAATTATTCCACGATATTCATGCAAATGAGCAATCGCAAATTTCATCAATTAATTTCACTTTATTCATTTCATTTCACAAAATAAACGAGCTTTATAACTGCGCAACAATATATGGCCGAAAACATTGCCACTTTGCTCTCCTAAAAAATTACCCAAAATAAAACGAAACGAAATTGTGGCCCTGGTTTTTGGACCGCTTCAAACGCAGCTTTAGTTTGCAACGTATAATAACATAACGTTAACAATTTCAACAATATTATATTAATTGGTTGTTTTTGTTTTATTTCTTTTTACAACAATATGACGTTCGTCGCGGATTTTTTCTTACTGGTACACGTTTTAAGTTAAAACTGTAGATGCTATGGTAGATTGTGCGTGCAACTCGTGTACTCACTTACGTGGCTTAAACTTCAGAAACTGACGATGCACACGTTACCCGGATGTACACGCCATTTCCCGTAGCTGCCGTAGGCCGTGAGATTCAGTCTCGTAGCCAGAAACCGCGTGCCTTGCATTCTTTCCGCTCGGTTATTTCATTCGAATTAGAATTCAGCGTTCAATTAGATTGAAACCACGCAACATACTCCGAACATATGTGTCTTGAATTAAAGGTTACATTTTTATTTTCCATTTTCAATTTCTCACCACAGCCACATGTAGGAGCCAAGAGATTAGGTTGGGGTAAAGTTCTGTTAGACTTCTTCCATTCTTTCAATATCTAAAAATGACATAATTTATGCTATTCGAAACAATTCCTATTGTCGTGATTAAGTGATGTGTTTCACAGTTACTCATACGTTCAGTTTTCGAAATGGGCGATTATTTGAGGACCTTTGGTGGGTCAGATCGGCACGAAACGCGAGGTGGCCGATCATCCTTCCGAGCGAGCAAACTCGTGGGAACAATACCAACCCGTCGCAGCTGACATTCTTGGGGAGCGGGGCGGTTATTTTGATCGACCGGCATTATAAGCTTGCAGTCGCTGCTGCTTCCGGAACCGTGAAACGAGCTCTCGCGTATTAAGACGATGATATTCGCAGACAGAACGCGCGGACCATGATTCAGAACGAGACACGCATAGATTAACGATACGGGATATAAAAGGAGCGGAACGATCGTGGCTGGCTGACGTTATTACGAAAGTCTTCGGGGGTGGATTCGCGGGGGGGGGGGGGGGATACTTGTTGTTAAACCACCCCTGTCTTATGATTCTTCTCGGCAGTTGCGTTTGCCAAGTATGTATTCGCCCCTGCGATGCAAATTCAAGAAGATGAAATATCACGCGTGCTTTGCATTCAAATGCAACTACTGTGCATTTTATTCTATCCACTTTGTACTTCTCAGCGCAGTCTTAAAATTCAGTTTTATTATTCAATTTAAGTTTATTACATTTGTACCGTAAGTCCACGGTAATCATCCTGATTTGTTCCTTGCCATCGCAAAATGATCGGAAGAAATAAAATTTCAAAACTAGCAATCAATTATACCAACCGAAGATAAATTTTCAAGCCCCTTTACCACGAACGCCGAGGCGGCAATTGTTATCATCGAGGACTGAAGGAATTACCGTTACCAGGACCCTCGAAATCATTCGATATCATCGAAAGTTGGGGGTGTGAAAGGTTCAACCCCTCGATGGTTGGTATTAATTTTTGTCGACGCAAGGAATTGCCGCGGGGATGCGATAAAGAGCGGAACGACAGAAACGGAGAAGGATCGGGTCGACACTTGGGAAGGAAATTGTTAACGCGGCGGTTTTAAGTTTTCCCGAAGCAATTGCATTGCACGAACGCGTCGCGTCGAGTTTCGCGGATGTTTCGCTTCGTTTCACCGCTTCGAACGCCGAGCGGATAATTAGCAGGCTGCCTACCGCGATAGAAATAAATTTCGGCCTTAAGCAGCCATGAAGTCGCTATTTAATTATACGTCGCGTTGCTACCACTCCCCCCCCCCCCTCTCTCTCTCTCTCTATTTAACTTTCTCGTAGCTTTTCTATCGCTTTTCCTTCGCCGTGAACTTTCTGTAAAATACAATACCGAAACTCGAGCGTTCCTAACAATCCAGCCTTTATCGTCGACTGCAAGCGACGCAGCTTCCTCGGAAAAGGCACGTACCACCTGCAGAAGAGAGCAAAGCGTCTTAATGGCCGCATCTATTTCTGCCTTTTCCCGGGGCAAATGTACAGTTGAGCAACGACCGGCTCGCCGGTGTATTGCTGGTCGAGTTAATCGGTACGATTCTAGTTCTACTTCCGTAGTTCTCGTGTCGTTATTGGAAACACGCCGGAAATCGTATCCGTGAGAGAATATTGCTTCAACGTTTTGAAAAATTCCAGGACAAATATTTGAACTAATGGCAGGCTTCCTTCAACAAAGTCAAACAGTTTTTGTTCTTTAAAATAACGTCCTAGTATAATGACCGAAAAGAACGTAATATTTGGATATTTAAGAAAACAGAGGTGTCAGGAATGTCCAGAAAAATTCTTATTAAATAAAAATAGTTCACCAATCTGAGGGTGAAGAATTTGAGTTGCTACTCCAACGCACTACTTCCCCTTTAAGAATTAGAGTTTAAAATTCTTCAGATATATTTGTGATATATCAAACTATAAAAAAATGTAAAAAATTCAATATTGAAGCATGTAACGTTTCAAACTTTAGATTTATTTTACTTGAGTATCCTGTGTTGTAAATATTAGGAACTAGGGGGTTCTGATCTTCATAGAATTTTAATTTATTTATAAAAAATAAATTCTCGTTGACAAATTAAATTTCACAGCCGTTCTGTGTAATCCATTATATCACGTTCGAGTGCAATCGACAAACATGAAATGGACAGACTTGAAAAGGCGACGACGGTGCAATTTTTTAAACCGCGAAACAAATGAAACCAGTGTCCACGGGAAACTGACATTTTCTGTCCAGAGAATTGCAACATTTTTCAGGTGTTTCAGTTTTGGCCATGCTGGGTACAGCGGCAAACAAACGAGACGCGTGTTGTTTTGAACCGTTTAAACAAGGGAACTACGCGCGCACGGTCCTGGTTGAAAGCAGAAAAAGAAGCTGGAAAACGTTTTAAGCAAAGTCTGCGTTACGATGTTATAATGAGCACATACCGTTGTGTAATTTACAATTCAGAAAGTTATGAGAAAATATGAAATTTTAGTTCTTGGAGAAATTTGCAATCAGAAGTGAAACAAGGATTGTACGGTCAGACATTGACTGGATAAGATTCAGCTATAACAAATTTTGTGTTATTGTGAAATCAGTGAATGAACAGAGAATACAAGATTTCGGTAGCGTTAATATTATATTACTTCAATTTGAGATAGAATGTTACTCGTAACCTTAATAATTAGAATTTCAGCATGTCTGATTATACACGTCTATTTCCACTGCGGTGGAGTAAACTGAAAGACCAATATTGCGTTAATGCAACAATTTCTCTGCAATTTTTTTCCAGCTAATTCATGCTATTAAATCCTATTCTTAACTTCTATTGAAAAAATTTTCGTCTCCAATTCTTCTCCCAATTTTACAAATTTTGTAAAAATTGAAAGGAGTAAAAAGCCAGTAAAAATCTTTTACAGAATCGTATTATTTCGAAAAATCACGGTATAAGGTTGCAATTATTCAAAATGTAATCGTGACACTTTTGCTGGGCATGTTAAATAATTTTCCTATGATTTTTGAAACGTAAATTGACAATTTCTATTTTATACTGTTTATGGTGAGGTTCATAAATTTACGGACTAAGGAACATGTTATACGAGGCAAATGTACGAACCAGTTGTACGATACAGATCACTTGGAGCAATACAAATTGTCAGCAAGCTGGCGTTAAAGCGTGACCGTTTATTTATGATAATTTAACGCATTATTCGCGCGAGCGTTACACACGTTTGCATATAATTTATCAACGGGGAAACGGTTAACCGATTAATGCAATCAGATTGATTATCGCCGTGAATAAACGTAGAACACGTTGCGTTGATCGCGTATTTCCGGTTGCAAATTCAACGGCGGTCTCGTGAGCGATATATCTTCGTTAAAACGTACAATTTTTCTTACCAACCTCGTCGAACAACATTCGAGTTGAAATTTTCTGAAAAAAATTACCAGGTTACGATATTTTCTTTTCGAGGGCTGTATACCAGTGATCATAGAACCATTTTCGTCGGTGCAGAACCACCGGGGTAAATTAAAAATTTTTTATCTCACATTTTCCCATTTCCGGCCGAGCTCCTTTCTTTAATCATTGATCCAACGAACAAATAACGATTTTAATTAAATTTCTAACCGTTTCCGGACCGTGTTCCCATAGAACTCAAACGCGTTTTACGTTTTTGGGCCGCATACCTTATTTCGTTTTTCGTTCACGTTGTTTCGTTGTTTTTGTGCGAAACCAAACACAATCAGCACCCTTTGGTTCGATTAACCCTTAATCGGTGAGGTGAGTTCTGTAGTATACCAATTGTTTTCTACTTAAACATTGAATTTTCAAATTTTATTTGTATGATTTTGTTTCAAAATTTCGTAGGCCGTCTTCAAACCTTGCTTTACCAAATATCATGAATATTTTTAATTTTTAAGTTTTCTAATTTTTAGTATAGGGTTAGATTTAGTCCTTTCGAGGTTGGAATCTGTCTCAAAGACTTTTGTACGAATTTATAAATAATTATGGCAATTTGCATACTTTTCATAATTTTAATAAAATTTCATTCAACTGTGGGCTGTCTCCTCTCTTTAAAAATTCATAATTTGGAATCTTTCTTTTTCATTGCTCACACAAAACAGAGGCGGTACTTTGTTTTATCCGTAAAAAGGGAAATTCCGTTTCAGTTGGGGGCGTGAAAACGAAGGGAGCAATTGCTCGTTAAACTTTCGTCTTGCTCTCATCGAAGCGTAACTTCCTTTCAACACCGATGATTATCGAGATCCGAGTAAAAGAGAATCCTCGGCTGGTTCGATTATTTTAACGATTGCTTGCAACTTTTCTGAGTTATTCTTCCTTTCGTGGATCGTCTCGATCGATTTCTCTGCGGTGTAATTGCGTTTCGCTTCGGCAAATTTCTGGCCAACCCTACGTTCACATCGAACAATCAAAGTTTCAGAATCTACAGAGATAATCGTGTCAGAATTATTCAAAATATAATTATTTTATTTTTTTAATTGATATGAAATAACTACCCAATGTGGCTTGTCTAAACTTTGGGAATTTTTATCATTGTTCTGTAAAGTGATTGGAATTAAAATTTGCAAGTAGAAAATTTGAAGCTGTTTTAATAATCTAAAATAGCATAAAATATGGTTAATAAAATTACAGTGTATTTCAAATAAAAAGTTATTTCATATTTCTCAATTTCAGAAATAAATAAAATAGTTGAAATTGTTACTGACAAAATGTTTGATTATTAATCAATGCAGTTAATTATCTCGAATCACTTTGATCAAATCGGAACAACGAGTATTATGTAGCGAGTATTATTGAAACGGCGCTAACGACCTCGAAAAGAAACGAGGACTCCGGATATAATTATATTTAAATCTGCACCAGAGTAGTTTTTTTTACCTGTAACATAATTCGCGTGATTAAATGATTGTGCGAGCCGGTGTTCCGGAGTGAAAGAAGACGATTTAATTACAATTTCTGGCCAGAAGGGATTTTATAACGCGTGTAATGCCAGTTTCCGCCGCGGAGATTTTCATTTTCACAGATCCCTTGAATGCACGGCCAGCGTTAAAAATGATATAATGCGAAAAAGGTGGAAGAAAACGATTGACGTTGGCGCGATTTAATCCAGTGTACGACTCAAATTAAACGAGGCCACGAGTAAGGAAACAATGAAACAGCATTGGGCTACCTGTGTAAATAATTATATTCGCGACGACGCGACGCGACGGTGCCTGAAAGCCCAGTTAAAAATCAAATATGCCAGGAGGTGGAACAAAAGGTGCTGGATACATTAAATCACAGCCAGGTCGAGTTACACGAATGGAAGAAGGAGAAGCTGATGAACGAGTGTAGTTAACGTCACCAGAAAAGTAGCAAATGTTTCCGAAATTAACTCTTGGTACACGTGCGACAGATCGTCAATTTCGAAGGACAAAATTCGGGGTAATGGAGTTTATTGCATCCATCGATTAAGTTGCTTGGGGTTTTATTAAATGTGAATCGTATGTTTGTCAGTTACATATTTTAGGCAATTAATGCAGTAATTAACTTAGGTCACTTAGGTAACTTAGGTTCGATGTCATAAATCGCTCACTTTACAACAGGATAATTGCACTAATTGGTTAAGGTTAGGTTAGAGTTGATTAATTTTAATAAGTGTCTATTAAATTGCACAAAATTATTATCATCAACTATTTATAACTACAATAAGCATTTATAATGAAATTCTTGCAAATATATATTTACTTTCCGAAGTGGTAACAGTTGTAAGAAGTAGTAAATAAGTAAGAATAAAATATATTTAAACAAGCCTATAATTTTAAGTCCACTGGCTACTGATTGTGAATAAATAGGTGCTTAATTAATTTCGTTCGATGCTATTTAAATGGAAAAGGTAATATTATTTGATAAGCTAGCTAGTTCATATAACACGAAAGAATTTTTCAAAGAATCCAAAAATAAAATTCCATTAAATAGACTGCATTTCACGTTGCACCGACAAACATACAGAGCAAAGCAAAAATCCTTTCATCGTCATCGTGGGTTTGATAAAAATAAAAAAAAATTCTTGCTTACTCTCACCATTTCGAGCAGTTGATTCGCGTTTTCATCGAAACGATGTTTGTTCAGCTGTTTGGCAACTTTAATGTTACAAAATTATTACTCTTGTTATTGCAAAGCTACTGCAAAAAAAAAACAAACAGTCAAGGGAAAAGGGAATCGAGTAACAACACGGTCAAGAGGTTACAAACACGGTTCTGGACATTTGAAATGACCAGTTTGTATGGTGTACCCACTAAAAAGTGGCCCATTTTTTTCGATTGCTTAACTCCGTACATTTATTTCTTTTTGATTCTGCACGCTATGTAATCTGTATGCATCGCGTATCCTCTTGGCAGGCTTGAAAAATCATCATTCTCGAAAAACGATCCCGGCGAACCAACGATTCGCGAATTCAATGACGACGACTACATTTATCAACGGTGAATGAAGCCAACTTCTCTGTTGGCTTCTTGCCGCGAAATGGCGCGGTTTGCATTTAATAGACGAAAATGAGCACATGTAATTCGTGTGTCGCGTGACTCGGCCGTTTTTACCTGACTTTCTATGGAAACTCCGACCAAGTGGAAAAACGATTTAACGAAAACGACGATATATCGAATAAAATTAAACATTTGAATTTGCGAAAGAAAGATTTTTGTGTATTGGAAAAAAAAATATCTTAGCAACTAGTATAAAATTTAGCAAATGGGAATAAAAACGAAGATAGGTCCGCTATTCAAGTTGGAACAAGGGACGTCGCGAGACGTATGTAGATCGATATTGTTTTTCGTACATTTCGTGCTTCTTTCGTTACTTCTAGTGCATTTCTAAATGCTTCTTGGCTACCGTAGCCACGTCTGGTTTTAGAGAGATGCCATGTGCCGATGGGATTTCCGTTTGCTTGCTTTAACGGGACAAAGTTCGCTCTTGGGGAGGACCAGATACCCTCCTTCTCCAGAAATAACCTAGCACACGTCAGAAAGACAGTAACAGAATGCTTTTAATAACTCGACTGGTGTCTCTGTTTTGAAACATGAAGTTTCTTTCTCAATAAATTATGAGATACAGATTGCTTTAACATCGGTTTACGAACTTTTACAAGTTTACAAATTGATGCGCTTGTGCTATTGCTAGATGGTGAGATATTTTTGAATCGTGTGCAAAAAAAAAATGCAATTTCAATTTAATCTTCTATGTACTCGTGTACATAGATAGAACTTTGAGGAATATTTCTATAAATGTTTCTAAAGATACTTTACCATTTCTGTTTGGAATCGTAGAAAATTAGAATCGCAGAGGGTTAATTCAATTTCAGCGCAATAAAATGTAACAAGCTTTTCAAAAAAGAAAATATAGTAAAGATATATTTTCCAAAGTCATTCTTCTAAGCAGCAGACGGATCGCTAATTTTGTAAGTGGAGGAAATTAAGAATTAGCAACCTGTAGACGTTAATATTCTACTTCCTGCGTCTGGGATCGAGATTTGAGGAATTTCCAGACTTCTGTTGGACTTCCACTCAACGGATGGCCACTAATTTCCAAAGCAAACTCGGCGCTTAACAGATTTCCAATTTGCTCGTTCGAATCGTATACACGGGCGTGGATTGTACGGCTTCTCGGTTCACGATTTTCTCGAAGTTAAACGTTATTCGTACCGCGACCAGTCTTTTTCACGAAACACAAACTTCGGAATAAAACGTGTTCTTGGTCTCGAGAGAGTTTGCCAGCCCGATAATGCACAGCTACTCAACGACTGCGAACAACTCCTTTGGCGGAACGCGACCTACTCAACGTCAAAAGCATCGCCGGAAGTCTCGTACCGCTCCGAGGGAGGAGTATTTTGGAGTAAACTTGATTATCACCGAACGAAACTTTTCGATGGGATACGTGTATGGACGTTAGAAACGATAATCACTGTTGCTACTTAATTTATGGTTCATAATTGATCGAATTTAATAACGACTCTTTAAAAAATGAAAAGTTAAATTTGTGGATTCTCTACTGTTTTCCTAGAAGATCATTTTAATCAAATTGTTAAAATTGTTTTTGAAGTCTGGTGGATATCTAATGCGAAAGGTGGTAAAATCAAGACAATTGAAATTTAATATCGAATCTGTTTCTGCTATTATAAATTGACTGCCATGTATATTTTTGAGGTTACCGTGTCGTTTTATGTCGTTATTAGTTATAATATATGATAGTCGAAGAGCAAATTTTTTCCTTCTTCCCGCAATAATTCTTCCTCTCCGTTCGTCGGTCCGTTCAGAAAAACTCCCGGAACACGGTTTACATCATTTTGACTTTAATCGGTCCATATAATTTCTTCGATAATAGGCCGGCCATAACTCTCCGTGACCCTCGATAAGACCCCGTAGCTTTCGTGCTGGAACAAAAATGCTCTCGTCGAAAACTCCATTCTTGAATAATGGACTTCACATGCGCACGATCTATCAACCCTTTTGCCTTTCCTTGCGTAGTCACGGGAATCCGATATCCCATGGAATATGGGTTACACGTTGAAAGAATCTGTCAACATGTACGATTACGTACAACATCTCTGGACATTGTTATGTACATATTTTTCTGCGCTTTATGCCTATCTTTCAATCCCTTGCACTTGGTTTGATATTTTATGGATTAGTGGATATCGTGGATAAACACTAAATTCTATAACAGTTTCATCTTGTAATCAATAAATATCAATAAATCTTCGTCATTCAATATAATTTAATAAATTTCAAATGATTCAAGTAACTTAAATTAGATTTATTCCTTATCCCGTTAGTTTTCAATGCACCCTTTCGTCTAAAACTAAAGTCATAACATAGAACAGTTATTTCTCCACTCATCAAAAGAGGAAGGGCACTCGGAGCTATCAAATAATACTAATTAGTGTTTCAAGCTTTGCTCGTGAACGAGCGAATGGAACTCTCCAAAGAAAGAAGGCGCCGGGAATGGATATAAAAAAAAAATTGAAACTATAATTATCCTCGCAGGATTGATAACTCAGTGTGTTCGACGATTCGAAGAGGTTGGCACAATACGCGCATTGATCCCGGGGAGACAGGGAGGATCGCAACAGCTGGCGTGTTCACGATGTTCCTCATTCCCTTTGCCCTGTAGAAAATGTGGGTCAATCGAAAGCTGTCAACAATCCTGATAGATTTCGCCGGAAGCTCTTTATCGGGAGTTTCTTATCGAGCCGAGGAGACAGCCGTGACGGGAACGGATCGTCGTGTGCGATTAGCTTAGAGGATCTCGGCACGATCCGAGAAACTCCGCGTGGCGGCTTCCTCTCGGGACGAAACCGAGAAACGAGCCACATTTCGCATTCCTTCGCGCGACGAGGACCCGGGCCCATTGTAGCTTATCGATTGAGTGCAAAGTTTCGCCCGTTTCGAAACATAATTTTCCCCGAAACTTTCGCTCGAACCACGGATTTCACGCTTCGCACGTGAAACTTTGTCCATCGAATCTTGTTCATCGGCTTTCTTATTCTTATTCCAGACATCTTCTTCGAGTTTCTGTTTCGCGTTACCGCAGAGATCCGTGAATGCGACGGTTTACGTTATTTTGGAATAATTTGTACGAAAGGGTGAATAGGTCGCCGAACAAATTGGATCGAATCGGATTCGCGGGCGTAGCGGAACGTTGTTTATTGGTATTCTATAATTAGTATTGGAAAAACGAGAAAACGCGTCGGTTGGTAGCGAAGCATTTATCTGTTAAACCGATGGAATTTTTGCAGAGGGAGGCCGATATTAAAATTGCTCGCGATGTACAATTAATTTTTCGCTACGCTTGTGCTGCTCGATTAACGTCCAGTTTTCAGGGATTATATTGATTTTGATGCACGAACCGCACCGTGTATTAATTCCCCGTGTATTATAACGTTTACTAGCTAGTAAAAATGAAAAATTGCTGCGATTAAATATCCCGAACGATTTTTCAATTTCAGAGAATCGTAGGTTGTTAAAATGTATTTTTACCTTTTTCGCTGTCCTCTTTAATCGAATCGTGTAGGTGTATGAATCATTGAATCGTAATTCGAAGTCGGAGGCTGTTGTATCATCGATCGAAACGATTTAGGTCGTCGATATACGTTTTCTCCCACGTTTCGTATAAAAAGGAACATTTACACATTATGTTGTATAGATAAAATAATCTCGAAACACGATGCTGCCATCTTTTTATTACACAAATAGTAGTTATTATGATTATGAATGTCAAAAGAAAAAATTCTATGACATACGGAAAATATGACGTAAAACATTCTTAGTAGCATGCATTTACGAATACCGGCACATTAAATACCAAAAATAATATTAATATATCATATTTCGTTATCTAGGAACACCTACTAAATATCCAAGTTTCATAGATTATCAAACAGTCGATAATTTCAATAGGTATCAGATTATCAGTTCCCAAAATATTGTATGGTACATAATATACCATTCATATACCATATATAATATACCTAGAATTATTGATCATCTCTCTTCGACACATGAGCCAAAACAATTAAAACATCGGCCCCATGTCACGTTAACTCGTCGATAAGCTGGTTAACAGTGGTTTCTAATCGAAACCCGGATCTCTCCATGCAGCAACGATCGTTTCCTTTGCCGGGAGTCTTCCGCGTTTGACGACGAGCCGATCGCGCGAAGATCTTCCGCTCGCGTGAACGAAAGGCAGCCCATATATCGAGACGCGCGACGCGACGGTCGGCATACATATTCATGAAGGTGGAACAGAGTCGAAACGGGCGGAGAGGATCGGCCTAATGAAGTTGTTGTCTTCTTGGAAAACAAGACGAGCTGCGGTGGCTTTGGGCCGAGCGTTGGCGTAACCTGTCTTTGTCTCATCTCCTCGCCCGATCGTTGTCTCATTCCGTCCCGTATTCTGGATTACCAAGCTTTCCTCTTCTCTGTGTGCGCGTGGATCAGGCTGGTCCACCTTCGCCCGCAACCTCGTCAGCCTCGTCAACCTCGTTGCGGTCGACCGTGGAACTCGTTGTTGACGACTATCCACGAACAGTCGGACCGGTCTAAATTGTTTGATGTCTTATTTGCTTGGCCCGGAAACGCGCGAGCCATCGCCGTCCAGGATGCGTCAGGTAGGGTAGGGTTTATTTGCGGTCGTTAGAGATCCACAGATATATGCAGACGGAGCGAGAGAAACACGTCAGCTTCGAAAGGTGTAATTTATTTCCGACGTGGACGTTAAGGTCACTTTAATCTGGCCTCATCAGGTACCAACGCTGACGAGTCGACGAAATTCACGAAAACGCGCGCTGGAAACCGGCTGTCCGCTCGAACAAATCATATTTGGTCGTGCGTCGGTGAGACACGAAATACCGTTTGCACGAAATTTTGGATCTCGTTGACGTTCCAGTTGCACGACCAGATACTCCGTTCCGAACGAACTGATCCTGTTTGCGGGAATTTGTAATTTTCGGACCGTGCACGGGGCGGAATTATTCAATTTCGGAGAACGCTTCCGGCGACGCTCATCATCGCATCGGTGAAAAGAAAGATTACAACGGAATCTGGATATTCGTGACCTAATTTTTTGCTAGTTTTTTAAGATAAATTCAAATATCTTATTCTACTAGTGTACTAGTGTACTAAGGGGTCATAACGCTATTAAATTGACGGTTTATCCAAACATTAATTGTACAGTGTTTTCGAGGGTTAAATAAAAATCTGATTTACGTTTTTTAAATTATATTTTCGTCAAAAATTCGTATCTATAAACTCATGAAACTGACTATACACCAACATCAGTAACAAAGGGGTTAATTCATCGATCCACTATGATAAATTATAATTACAAATAATTAACGAAATGAAAGGCACGAATCACCACTGAAAGAAGCTGTTCTTTCTCCGCATCCTCTCTCAAACGACGAACAACATCGTCTACCACGGATGTGCGGTCAATTTCCGGCAACAAGTTCGTAACCGCGTTTCAGCGTAGCTCGTAAAGCAACGGTTCGCTATCGGTTCCCAACAATGAGAGCCTTCTTATGCGCACCAGGTCGGCTCGGTTCTATAATAGCTGGACTATCAACGACCATACAGACGCTGGGTATTTCAGCATTATTGGACAGTAAATCGAGGTCGTTTAACAGGATATTTATGGAAGGTTCGTATGCACTCCGAATGGACCTGGAGTGAGCCGATAGTACGCGAATGCACGCTCGTGTGTATCTGGACGGTCCATGGACCATCTAGCAATGTTCGTGCGACGATATTCGGCTTTACTTATCGCGAATGTCGTGCTTCTTGCGTTCATACATTCCCTGGATGAATACCTGAGGAGCATCCGATAGATTCTCAGCATTTCGAACGTTGGGTTTTTTATTCATCGTTTCTCTGGTAGTCGTTTTTGCAACGATGAAACTCAGACTGCTGAATTTCCTCCCAACGGAACGCAGGATCCACGGTCTGATGGATTTCAATCGTGATTAAATTCGAGAAAACGGAATTGTTTCGTCTCACGGAAAGAAATGCAATTCTTTGCTCGTCGCGTTTCCTGTTTCGAGACTTGTTTTTCGCCCTCTGCTACATCGTTCGTTGTTCTTCGGCGAATTTTCTTTCACCCTCCGACGAGGTTCATTAACGGAATACCCTGTTAACGACGTATTCGATTAGGCAACGAGTTCACCATGTGCCTCGTCATTTTGGTGCATGAAAATAGCCGTTTTATCTATCATCGACTAAGCTTTATTAGAAATTCATGTGTCGACACGTGGAGCAACAAGTATCTATCGCTGACCTTAATGAATGAAACTATTCTTGTTATTAAATACTCTGTGACAGTGAAATCAATTATTGAATATATTCGATAGCGTGATTGAATATTATTTCTATCATTCTTATGAAAAAGAAAACTCGAAATAGGTTTACGAATGAAATTTCTATGAAATGGACAATGTTTAACCGAGTCGAAGCATTAGGATATTAACCAACACAGTGTCGGTGTCGTATCTTGGTCGATTCAGCGAGGAACCCTGGGCAAATTGTAGGACACAAGGGTCGATAGTTGGACATTTTGATTATGCTGAGTTGTTTTCATACGAACGACGTGTCAGGGCAAAATGTTAAATATAGACCGTGCATAGCTAAACAAACGATTACTCTGTGGCTTAACCAGAGCTTACGCTCGAGTGTTAACTAGGGTTTATGCTTATATTCGCGGTGCAGCTGTTAACTAGTTCCCTGTTGTCGAAACAGTGGCACACATCACGGATTTCAGGCCACCTAGGATCGATCTTGGTCTTCCTAAAGTAGGAAACTTCGAAACGTTTAGGGATAAACCTTTAAAGAGAAAGGACACGTTGACGACCTGACCTAGTTGGTTGAAAGGTAGTACTTGATGTAGGAGTCCAATTAGATGACTCTGTGTTTTTTGGGGGCAAGTAATTTAATTAAAGAACTTATTGAGGAAACATTATTTGGATTGTAGACGATGTGAAAATTTTAATAGTTCAGGACATTCGGACTTTAATAATTCTACGAGGAATCCTTACAATGTGTAAGGTGACAAACTGAAAGTTGAAATTTCAAAATTAATCGATCTTATCCTCGGTAATTAATGTTTCGACGTGTCTGATTACGTATGTCCGTTTTCACTGTGACAATGAACGCGTTAAACGAGCAAATCGAACATCTCACTCGTTGTTTTCGGACGAAACGTTAAACAATGCTTAACGACGAATAAGTAATTCGCTTAAATGCTTCCAACGCGTCAGTTTAATTATTCGATGCACAACAAGCTGGCGATGCAGCGGCGGGCTCTAATGAATACTTGGGAAATCACCGATGAACGCTATTTAATTTGCGTTAAAGAGGACGTTCGTGGTGCGCCGCAGTGTCTTCTGGGGGGATAATAATGGGCTACCGATTTTAGGGAAATTACTCGTTCAACTTGTTTGTAACGGTGCTCGGTTATTTCGTTAAAGAGCGTTTTTACGCGCACGCATTAACCTAATTAATGTTTGCGCCACTTTTTCATTACATGTCCACCGGGGGCTGTTCTACGATTTCTTTAAAAACACTATAAAAACTCTTTTTATTTATAAAAATTCTGTCGAATCTGTACTAAATGAGGCACGTTTTCTTAGGATAAATTGATAAGATAATTAATGTTTGGAAAGGGAGATCGCAACGAACGTTCGTACAACAAGGAGGCCGTTCACCCTCGACCCCTTTAAGAAAGAAAATTAAAACGGATGGTTGCTGTCGATGGCAGAACCGTCGTTTCTTTTTGCAGCCACGGTTAATGCTCGACGAACGAAAAGAAGATCTCTCGATTCAACCGCGATCGTTCGACCTAATACGACATCTCATCAACCTACTCCCGGCTTCCGTTTTATCTTCGAAGATTTGCAAGGTATTACGGCGGAACAGGATTCGTTCGGGGCGCGATAAACCGGGATCCGCTTTAATCGAAATGAGACGGAAAAGAAACGGTTGGAGGGCCGTGTTAATTTGAAATACGAAACACCGGGTACACTTTTGGAATTGGAATTTTAAAAACTTCGCTTTGACAGTTTCGTGTCCCGTTCCATCCGCTTTTTTATTGCAACGCGAGCCGAGATAAATGAAATATTTCGTAGTATTTTGTATCGCGAGCAGACGTTGAAAATGATTATATGTGATGGACACCTTGATTGTATTTTAAAATATACAATATATAGAGTTTGACACGAGAGTCTAATTTATAGTGTGATCAGGAAATTTCCTCAGAACGTTAAAAAAAAAAAAAAAAGAATAGAATCATCTACGTTACGTCAAATAAACTATTTAAACGTAAAATCTTCGTACATTGGACGAAGGAATATTTAAAGGAAATCTTTGAAATTTCAATTATTAGCTGTCTTCATGGTCGTCTATTTAAACGAGTTATAAAATAAGAATAATTGTTTGGTCTATATCCAAATAAGTGATTATTTACTGTTATTTACAATATTATTATTAAAAAAATACATCATCTACGATTGTAATAACCTTCGAGCCGTACTTCGATTGTTCCTTCAAGTTCAGTTCATTTCTGATAGTAGTTTTCTACCATCGACAAGCTTCCTCTTTTCAATCATCATAACCGAACGTGATTTAACGTCGACGTTACCCAATGGGCCGAGTCGTGGAACGTTTTACATTTCGTCGACGACGGAATCAACGTAAAAGGGAGGGACGAGGAAACGTGAAAAAGGGAAAAGCAGGGCGTGAATCGATTCGACGTTTCGTTCGGTTTTATCGCGAATGCTCGGCTCGTTGCTGGATTTATGCCCGCGTCCATGAAAATTGACTCCTAATAACGGGTGCGAAACGGCGCCACCCGATGGTTCCCCGGCGTTACGCATCTGATTTAAAATTTATATCAAGATAATTGCGCCTACGGGGACCAGCGGAACGGAAACCACGGGAATTCACTCGGCTGCCAACGTTTCCGGACAACCGGGCACCATAGCCGACGTAATCGAGCGCGCATTATAATCAGCACGCATTGACTTTCTCCAGCGTACGTAATTCGTTTTAAGGCTCGCGATTCGTTGAATCGTGATGATCGTTTCTATTGATTTTCAGCGTCGATTTGTTGGTCTCGTTGGTCTATGCGATCGTCAGCGTACCTGCTACGGTACCCATCTGTTGAACGATCAAACGAATCCTATGATTTTTGTCGTATTATGCTCGAAAAATTATGCTTGCCATTGAAAATATTGGAATTCGATATACACCGTTGAGACGATGAAAGTTATAAAGTGATGGTGTTTATCTATTTCATTTTCAAGTGCTATGCGAGCATGTTAATTGAAGATATCGTGTTAGTTTCCTACAGCGTTAGTACACCTGTCTTCTGCCGTGTGAAGAATGGTGTAACCAGCTCTGACGATATAATAACTGTTCTAAGGACATCAAGTTACTCAGGTCAGGTGTGTCTCGTACACACGACCAACTCAACAAATTTTCCTATCCAGATAGAACTCGTTCACTTCGGTTGGTCTTTATCTGCTGATTACGCTGCATCGCGTGAAATTCACGGTTTACGCCAAGCAAGCAGGAGTGCGTATCAAAGACGGTTTAGACAAAGGGGTTAAAACCTGTTGATGAAAAAAGTACGCACGTCACGTTTCTTTCAAAACTCGCTCACGCACCGGGCGCACCTGTTAACGTGTTCCCCCCTGTTCGGTGTTAAATTGAATCGCAACAGGAGAAACGCAGGGTGTATCGCGAAAGGAACATTTGCGTGTCCTGAAAGATTCATGGCGATGGTTTTATTTAGTTGCTCAACTCGATTAGTAATTATGCTGTTTGACTAACAAACTTGTGCTTTTGTTTCAGGTAAGCCACCCCCTCTCGGACAGTTTCAAAGGGAATCGGGTACGGGACGTGGGTCGTTCGGATTTTCGGTGAGTAAACAGCGCGTATCGACGCACGCATAATTAGTAGCCCGACACCCCCGGAGGGCCGTCGAATTTTCTGACGGAGGGTGCGCTACGAGGCGTTTTCTTCTCTTTTTTTTTTCCTTTTCTCTCTCCCTCTGTAACGAGGATACCCTTTTATCCCCCGCATCTCGACGATCTCTCGCACGCAAACCCGCCTGAACTCTCCTCGTGTATACACGCGTGTAGGGTTCGTTTAACGTGGTTCTTTTAACCCCCGGCCGCTGGTGGCTGGCCTTGCATTTTTGTTAACTAGGAAGAGGGTGCGCCACGACCCGGCTGATATAGTTTATTTACGCTCACAATTAACACTCGACCAGGTACTCTAGAACGACGATGAGCAACCTCTGGGGCCCGCCTATGGAAAAATGTTTGTACAACCCATTTTGAACGCTCGTATAACCATCTTTTTACAAGATATATTCTCTGACAAGTATTTCTCAACTGTTGCGTCAATATTATACACGATTAAATCTTTAGTTTCACCATCCCCTAATTAAATTCTTTCTATTCAGTGCACGCAATGTAATTTAATTTTGATTTTTTTTAAATTATTGTTTGTGAGTTTCGAGTGGTAAATTAATGCCACTCGAATATTTAGGTATGATGCAGGTAAAGCACAACACCTGATGTTTCAAATAAAATTTAACGTGAAACTTAATATTTCACGAGCTCTAGTCTTTTTGGTGCTGTGTCATGCTTTGTATACATAAATTCGAGTCTTACAAGCGGGAAGTGTTTTTGTGCTTCGTGTAGGTGTCTTGTTTTTCCATGTTGGGAAATTTGGTTGTCTAGTAGATGTCACTCTATAACGAATATGTCGGGTAAGGGTAAAGATCAATATCGGTTGCTAAAAGGTGATCTGTACTCGCGCAATCTACCTGAAAGTTAAGCGAGGCCAGGTCGAATGTACAAAAAATAAAAAAAAAAATAGGAAAAACCCGAAATTAGCTTGGGAATAAATGAGCCATCTTCTCTTCGACAAATATTACTTCGATATAACGATCACCTCGGACAATTATGCCTCCAAATAATAGCTCTAAATTGCTCATAAAAATGAATATAGTTCTTTATAATTTTTTTTTTATAGAAAGAGTTCTATAAAAGACTATTCTCGTAAAATATTTGTGACATTTACACGATTTATGAATAACGTATAATTGATTCTACAAAGGCACGATTGCAATTATAGTAAGTTTCAGATCAGTGATCGATAAGTAATGATTTGCATCCCTTTCCATATATTTTAAATGCGGTGCTATATCGAATTCCCGTCGAAGGGGGGAGAATTGCAATGTGTAAGAAACAAAGAGGGCAGAAACGGTTCGGGCTGCAAATGAATCAGCCCGAGGGAAGGCATCGGGTCATCCATACTCCGTGGAGTTGCCATTAAGTACCGCCGTACGCCACAAACAGAACGCCGGTCTGATAGAGGCTGTGCTCTTCAATTAATCGCGCGATAAAAGCGGTGGAAATAGATTTCCTCCATTTAGAATCGTGTCCCGGAGACTCGTTAAGCTTAATTGTCGAAAAACGTTATTGAGTTAATTTGAACGTTGCACACGGTCTTAATGATACCGTTGCTCCACTTCTTATTTCATTGTTGCACCGTGAATGGGTGACGGTGAATAAAGGTAAGGAGGGGATGAGAAAAGCGAAAGGTGACGTAGAAAGGGAAAGCTTTCAGAAACGAACCGTTTAACGAACGTAACGAACGGCAGTTTCAATTGTTGTTTCGCAATAATTTACCGAAAATAAAGAAACAGTCTTTCTATCAATTATTTTTCACCGTTTCAAACGTAACACTGCGTTGTATAATTCTCATATTTTTTAATTTTATTATATTCAAAGTTTGTCGTTTCTTTTTCTCAAGCAAATTACAAGATTAAACTACTCAAGTATTGAACAGCCATCACAAAGATAATATAATCGAAATTCCAGAAAATTGATATTATATTAATTTTGCAAGCTATCGAGTGAAAACTTTGAATTGAAAGACACTCGTAATCCGAATAATACCGGTGTTAAAAAGTAGTCAAACATTTTTCAAGATATTTTCCAAAGTTAACAGATATAAAAAAAAAAAAAATAATCAAGAATAAACGAGACAAATTAGAAATAGCGTGGTTTCTTGAGAACACGTGTTTGAACTTTCATCCCCTTAGGGGTGAATCCGCTCGATTAGTAAAGGCCGTTGAAATATCTTCGAAGTTTTCCTGATTTAAGAGCTTCCCGGTAACAATATTGGCGCGGGTCCGGGCGGATTCGAGCGGATTGGCCGGAAGAATCGTGGCTGTCGCAAATCAGTGGCCGGCAATATAAGGCCACGGGACGACGGTTTGGTGCGAGAGAACGCTCGATTACGCGGCCGCTATAAATATTGCGTGCAATCGGGGCGCGAAACCGAACGGGGCGCGTTACAAGCGGAATTCTCCCGTCCGCGTTCGAAGCTGTTACCTCGACGGGAGAAGGCAATTCGCCGACTCTGGTTAATTTATCGGCAGGAGCCGTTTATTTATTGGCAGAGCCCTTTCGTCGGCCTACCTAGCCGAGAGCACCCAGCCGACGAAAATAGTCGTTTCCTGCCGTCTCGTCGATTACTCGAAACGCGACCCTCTTGACGACCCGACAATCCCCGTAATTGAACCCTCCTCTCGAACGTGATTCCATTTCGGGATCAGAGTTGCCTCGGATCGATTTTTTATAAATTATTTGGTAAGACGCGGAATCGTCAGGTACAGGTCGATAAAGATAGACGTGGACTATTTATTTGAATGTAAGAAATGTATCGTAATTTTATTAGTATAACGTACGGTTGCTATTTTTGCTTCGAATCGCTTAATATTTTTCCAACATTCTCAATCTTCAATTTAACGCCAATCTAAGATATTAACGCTGACAATCTCCGTTGTTAGATCCAATATATTCTTGTAAAATTTAATTTATCATACCTGACAGTACTCTGCAATGTAGGGATATTTTCGTCCAAAAGTCCATCTATTTCCCTCAAGTAGATCTGATACGAATGAACACGTCAGTCACTGTTTATGATGATTTAATTCGAATAAGAATGGCAAGGTTCGTATTTAAATTTATCGAGCCGACTCCAGTTTCGATCCGTTTTGAATGCATTCCTCATTTTGCACGGTAAATTCGTTGGGAGACGAGACGCAGCACATTCTCGCGGGCTTTTAAACGATAACCACGGTAATCAACGCGAGTAATTGAGAAGTTCTCGGAAGTTCTTGAAAACCGACCAACAAAACTTTTCAGCCTCGTCTGGGAACGTTGTGCACGACGGCCATCAGGATAGGAAACCGTGGTTGAATCGCATATCGAGGAACTTCAATTAATCTCTAATTACATTGCTCGATCGGCCGATGAAAACGAGACTTTCCTATCGCGAGACTTGGTCCTTTCATATCGACATTTCTACCTTCGACAGTGGCAAATCTGTTATGACTTATCGTTCGTGACGCTGGAAACGCGTACTAATTTTCAAGTGACTCATTTGTCGCGCTCCAACGAACCGATAAACTATGTTCAGAATTGCTACAATTTATCAATTGACCGTGCATGACTTGTCAATTTAAGAAAATAACCGTTCGCATGATAAATTGAGGAAATTTGTTTAATAAAACATGTATCTAGGTACATGAGATAAATGTGTAAATGAAATATTAAATGATGGATCAAAGAAATTTAACTTAAAACAATAATCTGTTGGCATTGTTATAATTTTACTACTTACTACTTAATTCTAACCCTAATCAGTATTGTAGAATCTGACGGAGGAACATTGCAAATTGCTGTCGAAGCTTTTGCAATCTATAGTTTAAAAATTTCTGTACTTAAATTTCAACGCAATTTGATATTTGGTGGATATTTTTAGTTGAAAAACAACGAGCAAAATTACGAGCATGTGTTTTGAATTATAAAGATCAGAAAGAAACATCCTTTGATCTTTCCAAACGAGTCTTTAAACTGTTACGGGTTTGCTTACGGTTCCTAAATGAATTCGAAGATCGACTTCTGTTTCGCGTGCTATTATCTTCAATTCTTGCCAAATCGGTTTGAAAATTTGAAGAGTCGTTTGACAGGATGTGTAAAAATATCCGAAGATTCAAGAATCTAAATGTACTCCGTTGAAAATTCTATTACTAGACAAAGCTAATGTTTTTGAAAAACGAATCCAGGACAGAATTTCTCTGCAGTGACCGAATCGAAGAGCTTGAAATAGCTGGAAAATCGCGTTTTGTTAGTCGAATCGTATTGAAAGTCCGTCCATTGATTCAAACACGGCCAAGTGTCGTGTGACAACGACGAGGAATACTGGTTTCGTCGATTGAAATATATTTTAGCCGTTGTTCCGACCGATCGACCAATTCTGTGGTCGAGTTCAATAAGCGTCTACGTCAATTTGTTCAGATTTCGAGGAGAAGAGCCAGAGTACATAGCTCTTGATTCTCGCTTCCTGTTCGCGAAAGTGGCGTGTATCGATAGGTCCTGGTGCACGGTACGGTAAATCGTTCGGATTTACGTCAGCTTGAATGCCGTGTACTTCCGTGATATTTCACTTTGAAACTTTTCTTTGTAATCAGTGGGGAAAAGGTGAAAGTCGTTCGACGCGATGTATGGAATGAATAGAAGAGGGTCGTTGTGCATTTGGTTCGTCGTTGTTTAGTGACGTCAGACTATTTTTAGTGTGGATGACTCGCAGGTGGATATTTTCTGACCCAGTTTATTTTTGGTAGTTATTTTTTAATAATTACCATGGCTTAGAAGTAGAAATATAATATACAGGGCATAGTAGAGTTAATATTTTAATGTATAAACAGTGCTGGTTTATAATTCTTAATGTTATTATTGACATTGACCATTATTTAGTTTTGTGTAAGGATACTACAGATTTAAGTTTGACGTGGGTCAAATCTGACCTTCCCATGGTGCTTAAGGGTGAATTATTTGTTAATTTAGTTTCTAATGAAAATTTATGGGAATATATGTATTTCTATTACATCAAAGTAGAGAAATGTAATGAATTAAGAATGTTAGACTTCAGATTTATATCGTATAAGTGATACTTATAGAAACTTATAGAAATACTGATGAAGTACAAAGTTTCGATTAAATGATATAATTTCTTGTTCCTAATTACAATTTCCGGATGAAAACAATCCATCAATTATTGCATAAAATAATTGCTAAAAAATTCATCCGGCTTCACAAAAATATGCATCGACTTTGATTAAAATTTAAAAGCGAAGCTCTCGTTAAAATCAATATCATATTTTTCATTCCTCTGCACTAGCTATCGAGCATAAAACTCTTGAGAAACTACACGATAATTACCAGAACACGTCGTGCATTAATTTTCAATCGAGCGTGTCGTATTATCAGTTATGGAACGATTAAGAATCCGTCTGAATGAACACGGAAACGAGCAGGACGTTAATTGAAATACCATCGTCGGATCGAGATACCAACGCGTTTAATCATCGTGAATTGGACGACAGGAAGAGCGAGGAAGGAAAAAAAAACAACGTAGCATTCTTTGTTTGGGCGCGTCAGTAACCCTTAATAACGTTAATTATCGGTCGAGCTATTGTTCGTAAACCCGAAACCATATGTCCACGTCACAGAAGGGCCGATGCTGGGCGCCGTTTTTCTGATCAAATCCCGCCAATTATCATCGCTCCAGGGTAGGCGTAGCATGAACGCGTGTCACCCTAAATTTCGTGGTTCCTGTTTGTACGGCATGTGGCGACGAGCAAGAAAATACACAGATTACCACAGCCTGGCAATTTAATGGTCCTTGTATCCAATGATAGATAACAGAACGAATTATTTTGTTAATGTTTCATTTGTCAAATTCATTTAGCTAGAAAAGCATATTATGTCCATGGAATTATTGTTTGAAGAAGACTTGGAAATATTATATGTGTGTATTGTCGAATATTATAATCGACTTTTAATAGAAATCTGAAGTTTTCTAGATATTTTGGAAACACAGTTGTTATCCTTAAAAGAGTTGGATCAATGATGACTCAGTTACGACAGTGGTTACGACTAAAATGAAGCACACAAATTCCTATAAAATAATATTAATAGTATTTGAATAGAATTACTTTTGCAATTTTATACTATTATTTTAAATATTGATATTAATACTTATATACTTTGAAATGAACCCCCTTTCGAATTACGGGGATCGCAGCGACCCTCTTCTAAATCTCCAAGCTCAGCAAGCTTTACTATGTGTCGACATAATTAGTTAGATATTTAAGTAATCCTATATTGTTTCATCGAAATTTTAAGTTTACGAATCCCAGACTGATTGAGAAATCCAAAGAAGGGTTAAATTTTATTTGCTATCGTCGGAAGATTAAGAATTTGAAACTCAGGGCTTACACAGATCCAAAATCAATGCACCACGTCGATAATGATTTCATAAATCCCCCTCAAGTATCGTTTTACTCGTTCACCCGATCCTGTTCTTCAAGGTAATTAACTCGGTCGTGTTTAGAATCAATTAATCCGCCTATCCAGCACGCACAATCGATTCCTCGCTACTCCTTTTCACCCTTTTCGATCGTTCTTCCCCATTGTCGTGGTCAGTGTTCGCTTTATTGCATTTTTTCCTCGTTGGCGCATCGATACAAGCGCGGACAAGCAACGCGATCGTGTGTCTCGAAGGCTTTGTGCCCGGTCCGTGAGCTTGAAGAGGACCAACGTTGCAATCTTCTCTTTCTCCTTTTTTTTTTTTTTTTTTTTAACTCACCCTCTGACGAGTTTCTCGGCCGGGCTCAAAGCTAACGATTACACGCCAGTTAACGATCCCTTGTACGCGAACCTCCCGTTCATACTCCTTGCAGCCTGCTACCTTTCAGTCTTCTTTCTCTCTATTTTCCTTTCCTTTGGCTAGCCGCTCCCTCGATCGATAGCCCACCAATTGTCTACGGTTTATCGTTTAGCGGTCGATCTGTTCACCAGTGAACAGTTCAAACGTTCTTGGCAACTTGAAGCTTTCGGACACTCTTCTCCAAGTTGAAGGAAGATAATTTTGTTTCGGACATCAGAATCATTGACCATCTATCGTTAATCGATAATTGCTAGGTTATTCTTGATTGAAATTAAATGTTTATTGTCCCATTAGTGGTTTCTGATGAAATATTACAGTAAATCTTGACCTAGTTGAAGTAAACGGGATATAGAAGTTATTCAACGCACGGTACTGTTGCAAAATGCTGAACACTGATCAGGTCACACATATTGACAGGATGCAGAACGGCTGTGCACACGGTCCGGGTACATCGATTCTGATCTCACCCTCGGTGTCCTCTTATCGAGGATACTTAATCTGCGTTTCTATGGCATTTAACAGGGAGAGGGTTCGAGGCCATCGCTAGGGGGGTTCAATTCAAAATCACTTGCAGCAGAAGAAGCCGACGGAAACTCCCTTGGAAGGGTCTGCCCGTTGGATTTGCGTAGAGATCAATAGTTTTTCTAGGAACGATAAATACGACGCGTTAATCCTGTGTTCGCAGTCAATTTCTCCTCGTGTTCCGTTTCGCGAGCAAATATTCTTCGTCGAGAGGCCGGCGGAGCGTGCCAGGGTCGAAGTTTCGTGACGTTGGCGAGCGATATCGCTAATTACGGCCGTTAAGGAGCGCAAGAAGCAAGGAAATTGTAGGAAAACGTTGTGCAACCACGGCAGCCGCAATAAAAGAGCATCGAGCTCCTTTTTCTTTTTTCTTTTCTTTTTTTTTTTAACGAACTCCCTTCGGACAGGTTGCTTTTCTTCCGGCGCTTAAAGTTGGAGGAGAAGTAACGATTACCCGAGAAGAGGAACAAACACTCGAGGAACGAAAGATGGAAAGCATCCGGTCAAAGGGAGCTAGGGTGACCCGTTTGAATGTCTTTGCTTCTCGAATTATTGTATAATTGTATATTGCGGCGGAAGAAAGTTGGACGAGGAGCGTTTCGCGACGTAATAACGGAACGAACGTTTCTATAAAAAGCTTCCTATTCTCTGTTTTCGTTTTGTCTGTTTGTGTCTTTCGCGTTGCTGCTTCTTCTTCTTCCGTTTCACGGGGTTTGAGATCTCGTTTTTCTATTTCGCGAGAAAAGATCACCGTAAGAATCATAGCAGAACAAGGAGCAAGAATTTATGAATTCGCCTTCGGACCGATTGCTCCCGGTTTCAACTGCTTTTCCGATCGCTCGCGCGAACGACGAAACACAAAAGTTGACGATTCAGCGCGAAAGAAAAGCGTGTTTCGTTCCTTTTATTTTTTCTTTCTTCTGCGAACGATAACTTTGCTCTTGTCTCGAGTACACTTCCGCCAGTTTTTCTCTCGCAATTTGCAGCAATCCTCTTGTTAAACGATTCACCCGGGATTCTTCTTTGACGGAACATTTTTCCGGAAATTTCAAGCGAAAGATTATCACTGGTCAGGCCAGTGCTGTATTCCCCGAATCCGTATTAAATTTAATGCTCGATAAACTTTGCGACTTTTAATCCCGGAGATTTTGCGTCCCAAAATTTCTTAATTCCTTTTAATCTAAAAATCGGTATTTTGAATTTGTAATAATAAATATAAATAAAATAGAAATATATATATATATATTGTGATGTATTCGCGGTGCTTGCACGGTGTCGGCGTAGCGTTGGCCACGTGATTTCGAGAATCCCCAAATGTTCCGATATCGCTAGAGTGGGGGCACGAGAACAGGTAGTACGCGACCGGCGCCCGTGTGTAACGTGCGAGCACTCAGCATACGAGTTTATTAAAGGCTACATCGGCTAATCCACCTGTTTAATTATCCGACGTATCCCAAGACGTGACATATATCGTATTACTTTAAAACAAAAGAAGTTATGTTACAACCTAATACTAATACATATGTTCTTTGAACTTTTTAATCACACCAGGTCATGATTAAAAATTATCCCCCGTGAGTGGCGCAGTATCGTTTTATCTAATTTTTAATTATTTGTCAGCTGTGCAGTATATGGCAATTTTATTTCACGTCATAATTTGAAGAAGGCAAACGTGTGAACATAATATTTTAACGCGATTCGATGAGAAACGATCGACTGAATTTATTTCCTAAACTCGACACGGTTATTCATAAGATATGAATCGAAATACCGTTGGACGCATATACATACACGTCTCTCGCAGCCGATGAAAGTTCACGAGAATCGTACTTCATCGGCACGTACTTCAGTTAGCAATAAAATATGAGGGAGGGTGTTACATTAATCGTCCGCTGTCGTGCGCACTTCACGATCATCGGCATCCTTTTTTTCTTCCTTGTCCGTGTTACAAAATGAGCGAGAAAATGACAAAGCTGAATCGTACGACATCAATCAAACGGGCAAACGGGTCGTCACTGATTATTTCTAATGCACCGGTCGAACAGATCGACACGCATCGGACAGTCATGCAAGGACAGCCTCTGAATGGAATCGATGAAGACGTGGAACGATGGCCAAAAATGTCCCCGACGTTTATTGATAGATAGACGTACCCTTCCGTGAACGCTTTCTCCCTATCGCAGCCACCGTGTTACGGCGTTCTTTATTTCCCCTCCCTTTGATCCTCCTTCTTCATCGTGTCTCTTCTAGTACGGCGTTATCAATAGCTTCACGGTGTACCGCCACGTCACGCTCCTGCTGGTCTACAAGGTGTTTCTTACTTAAACGAGCTAACTGCTCCAATATTTTCCGTGGTAAAAATAACGAAGAAATTATTTCAGCATTGGCGTAAAATGATGTAGAGGGAAAGGGGTGGATAATGATAAATTTATATTACTCTTGGAGTCTATTCTGATGCGTTTATTGTTATCAGGGTCACTGTTGATAGGGACTGAAAATTCTATTTTTTATCATTTTTATACATGTGGTTGTACTAGAATTCTAAAAAATATTTAAATAGAACGATCGTATTCTAAATAATTGTAATTATTACAATTATTGTAGTGACTGGTTTCACTAAATATTAAATACTTTGTTATAATAAAACGAAATTCACCAGAATTCTGAAATTCTAACACTACAATTACCAAATCGATTAAGACGACTGATTTCAGATTTCTTATTCAAAATTCGAATAATTGCAGCATAGTAGTTTCTTATTTTAGATTACAAAATTATTGTGTCTGTATATCGAACACTGCTAATTGTATCGTTAAATAAACAGAAACACCCTGTATAACCATTCGTGCTTTATGCAACGAAGAAACGAGATATCGTTGACGACTTGCTGGTCGACCGATGCCAGGCGTTAGATATCATAATCGGGATAGGTTACACCGGTCTCGACAAGTGTAAATGAACGTGTCCGACGATCGATGTCCGTAACCTACCTGACTGTACTTTGCCATCCCTTTTGTCGGAAATTTTCTCCTTCTTTTTTTTTTACAATTTCCCGGATAAATTCTCCTTAACTTCTTTAACGAGCCACGGATAACGACTGGTTCTTTGTACCATCGTCAGTTTTCCCGATTCTTTTTCAACCTCGAAGGTAGCCGAACGAACATTGATCGAATATCGGTACCCTTTGTAATTGACACGTACGGATTTGCTGGTCGGAATCGGGGCGAAATTACACGACCACCAGTGAGACGGTGTTTCAGAGATCTTGTGGTTTTGACCACGATTCAGCGTTTTCGTTGGGAAATTCCATTCCCGGCGAAAAGTATCGTAGGGTTTCGTTTCATTTCGTGATAGGATGATTTTAACGTGACTCGCTCTTTGTAGGAGATAAAGATTACATTTGAAAATTTATACGACTATTCGCCCTTGGACGTCAGAGAGTGGACCAGTCGTGTTTAATATTTCAATCGAACACACACGGATTGTTAAAGAAAAAAGTTGAATACTTTGATAAATGGTATTGACAATGATAGCAGAAAATTTGGAGAATTGAAATAAATTTAAATCGTCACTGTCTATGTGATCCACCGTTCAAGGATTACCGTTACACGATTTTCTTTTTTGAAACGGGATTAATTATAAATTGGACCTGTGGTATTTGCGGTTATAAGGGGTTTCTCACACCGTCGTAACAACATTTCACTGTGTCCAATGGGCAGACAAATGGCGTTGTTATCGAACAAAGTCGCCAATTATTGCCGTCAAAGAATCGACATTTCCTAGAACTCGTCCATATAACCCCATTCACCTAATTAGCCCGAACGCGCACGATTTCTTTTTCATTCGTGGCGATGTTCGCTCGAACCGAGAGAGAGAGAGCAAGATGTAAAAACGTAAAAACAAAAGAGTGAAAGAAACGGTGTTCACAGCTGCGTTGTATTGTGTTCGCCCTCATTTGCGAATAAATCCTGATTAGAGTGGAACTGTATCTCGCGGCACTGAATCGAGCAGCGTCCGGGACCATTTTTTTTTCTTTCTCTCTCTTTATCACGATTCGCCTCCGTTCGAGCGATACACCATTTTGTACCAGCTGAATTCTCCTTTGCAACCGGAAGATGAATTCTCGGGCGCACGAACCGTTGAACGAATCTCTTGAATTCGGTCTCGATTTTGTTCGTTTTTTGTTAGCGTTGTTCGTCGAAGGAAGGAAAGAAGTCTGATCCAGAGGGAGGCAAGAAGGGGTCTCAGGGGTGGCAAAGATTATGGAACGATGCCAAAAAACGTTCTCTGTTCGAAAAGGGGACCGTGAAAAGTTCAACGGCGAATCTTGGCGAGTCCAAAAATAATGTCCCGTAATTCGTCGAGTAGTAGCAATGCGAAACGACGTCGCGATTCTGTAGGTCGTCCCATTTTGAATAATTATGTCAAGATCAATCGCTGCTGAAACTACCGTTTCAATATTTTATTTTTGAGGAATATAGCTTTCGAAGATGCTGCTATTAATTTGGCAAGTAAAAGTTCGAGATTTTTTACACTTTATTAACAGAATTACCAGTTTTATCATGGAGTGACGGAAAATTACAAAATAATTTAACCAGGAAAACTTTTAAAATTTTAATACTGTGCCATGTGTACCTGAATTTTCATGCTATATTTCAGACCATCGGACAGCGTTTCTGGCAACTAAAGCCGATCCCGTTCGGTAAGCCATCGCTGCAAAAATACACCGAATCATAGTAAATTCGAGCGTTTGTTTTGGACTAGGGCTTTTTTTCTCTCTCTCTCTCTCTGCACGGAGCAATGGGGGGATTGGTGATGTTGTCTAGTTCGGTTGTCGATCGGGTCGAGAATTGTTCGAACAACGTTTATCGAGATTGGCCCGTAGCGTTTGAACAACCTTTCGTACCGGAGGCGAGTCGGATTTTTGAAAATCTCGAAAAACTTGCCAAACACACGATAAATATACCCACTTGTGCGTGGATAACGATTCTGTATCCGATGCGTGGTCATACGAATACCTGTGTATACTATTTCCCTCCTCGTTTTCGAACGTACTCCGATTGCATTACCTTTTCCACGTCGTTGACCCCTGCCCTCCCCCCCCTCCCTCCTGTTTGCTGGAAAAAAATTCACCGATACGCTCTCTGTGGGTCACGTTTTATTTTTGCCTCGGTTAAACGATATCAAATTTTTTGGGCGTTTGTCTCTGTGTACACGCGATAATTCAATATTGTTAAGCATCCATTTTTGATGAAATATTTTAAACAAAACATGTATACAGTTGTATTTCTGTACTCTGTACGTGTAGTCACAAAATACGGAAATCAGGCTATTTATGTGTTCGCCAAATGTTTCAAGAATTGTCGCGAATTACGAGCGAATCACTTCATCGATTACAGAAACGTGTGCAACAAATAGAAGGCGTGTCGTATTTTAAGGATTTCTCATGGCACGGTTGAATTATTTTACACCCGACCGTAAGTCGTAACTCGAGCCGAGATTAATTCCTTGTTTTATAACATCCAGTCCGACCGTTTTCGTTCGTGCATTGAATAAACAGACAAATTTTATATTTTGATATACTTTTACCTCTGCAAAGTTTCTATTTTACATCTCGTCGTATTTCATGCTCGAACGAACGAGCGTTGCGCGAGACATTGTTAAAAGTGGACAGTTTGTTATTTAACCATGGTACGGATGGCTGTGAAACAAATTATAAAACAAGGATAAATCGAACATTCTAATTACTCACGTTTTCACAATTAATTCAAAATCGAATTGTAGTCTGGCAATTGAATAAAATAATATGGAATCGGAAGTTTTAGACGTCTAATTGTACAGAACCCAAATGTACTGCAAAATATTAGGTTGGTAATTAAATTAGCGATTCTCAAAATTTTTTTACCTGAAAAATTATTTGTCAAATCTCATGAACTAGCAATTTCTAAGCAAGACAACATTTTTAATTACTCTGCGATAGAATTTGCGTAATTTTGATGAAACACACGAATAAATCACGAATGTAGTTGCCAATCTAATAATTAACTGTTTCGATGTTTAATCTCGCTGGACTGGTATATTAATCAAATCCAGGCGTAATATAGATGTCAGTGGAACCCGAATTCTTACAATGATCGATCACACTTAGCCAATGCGATCTGGGAATCGCATGATGACCCGTTTGGTTCGCCATGAAAGTGCAAAGTCCTGACAGAGGACTCCTCAGGGAATCCTCGTTCGTAGCGATAACCAGATACTCTTCCGCTTCCAAAACGTTTCTCGTTAGGCTAATGCGAGAGCAAAACGTCAGCGAATGCTGTGTTTTCATTCCATGTAACCGAACGTGGCTGGGCTGTATGGGTCGTTGCGGAAAATCGAACGTTATGAATCGAAGTACGATATCCGATGCAATCTTCTGAAACAGCGATGCAATTTCTTTTCGAGTTTGTTTTTGAACCCTGGTGTAGATCGATGAGCTACGATATCGCTGGTTCGTTGAAAGAATCTCGAAGAAAGTTTTTCAGAAAATCGGTTCGAAATTTTCCAGCGTTAAGGGTTGAATAGCTTAATAATCTTTAGGATTAGAGAGTCTCTGTTAAAATAACTCTATTCTGAGTTGTAATATTGGTTTCGTTGAATAGTTAATATTATTGGACAAGTATAGTCCACTTTTTGGACAGTTTTGTCTTCGGTACTTTAAGCACAAAATGAAAATTGACAGGAACTAGAAAATCATTTAACGAAGGATGAGCGTCCAGTTCGCGGGGAACAAGAAAATTAATTGATCCATTGAATAAGCTGGTTTACATTTAATTCATTCATTTTGCTGCGTCAGAATTCGATAAGTGATTTTCCAATTATTAGCCGAGTTTGCTTTAACAAGTGGAATTACCTACATAATCACCAGACATCATTTTTCCCTACTTAATAGAAGAATAATTGATTCGGCAGGTTGTGAAAGCTTGATTTCATCAGTTAATCGCGATTACTGCTTTCATGCACGTTGGCCTTAATACGTACCTCGCGTCTTCTTTCAAAATCTAGGATTTCAACGTTAAATCTTTGCGCTCAAAGAAAATCCCGAAAGCTTTTTCGTTTCCAAATAGGTCGTCCGCCGAGATTAAACGCATTAAATCGTTAAAGACAGCTTACTACGACCCGCGTTACCGTTAGAATCGACAGGATCAGGATATTACCCGGAAGATTAAAATCTTACCTCCCCACCCCCTTCCCCCTTTACGTGCCCGGTTACATTATGGCTCCTCGTTTTCACGATCGAACTTTCCAAAAGGGAATTAACGGGTTACGTTCGAGGTTGTGATCAAGCTAGATACGCCGTTGCACCTTTTACCTTTGATCGGCGATGAATGAAACAGCATCAACTTGAACGACCTGACCGTATCGACGCGTTAACGAACGGATTCCAATAGCCTTCGGCCTCGTGTACGCGTATCTCTCGAGATTTGCATCATCATTGAGTCATTAGTACACTGGGTCGTCGAGATGCAGTCTCGAGATGTAACGGTATAATTGTGTCCGGGCAACTTGCGTCCGGAAATCTCTCGTTTGGAGTGATTGTGTTGGACCGAAAAATTCTCTGAAACTAGGAATTAATCGATCAAGGAGCTTGAATATCCGTTCGAAGTGAATTTAATCATTTAATGTCTAGATACCTAGAAAGTAAGAAAGATTCTTCCAACCATGTCCTAAATCTTCTAATTTTAAATTCTAAAATTTCATATTTTCATACATCAAATTTCAAATTTAATCAAGTGTTGCACCTACGTCACCGGACGGTTTCCGTCGATGAAATTCCCAGTTGGCAGGCACGAAGACGAGAGAAATCTGTGAAACGTCAGGATCTGGCAAGGGCGGAGGCAAAAAATCAGAACGACAAAAAGATAGGGTCAAAAGAGATAGAAGAGGGCGAGGTAATGCAACGATATGTAGGTCTTACTGGAGGGTGAGACACGATTCATAGAGAAAGATAGAGTGGGATGGGTGGAAAAGGGTGGAAGGAAAATTCGTGGATGAAACACGGTTCGCCGAACACCGTTTGTTCTTTCCAGCTCGTTGGACCGTGCAATCTTTTCGCAAATTCAGGTTACTGCGGAACTACGGACTCGTCCTGTCGGTCGGTTGGTCAACCTTCTGTCGTTGTCAACAAGTATTTCGTCGGAGTGCACCGGATATTTCCGGGAAATTCATGAATCTCCATACCGGTACAGAATATTTCTATGTGTGCTACGGTCTCCGATTCACCGTTCCCTCCTATACGCGCGAGATATTCCTTTTAGCGGTCGACGAGGCGTGGATCGACTTGTAAAACGCTCGAAATTTATTGGTATTTTTATCGCTGTCGGGGTCGAGTTTTCTGTAAGACGCTTTTGAAATCGTGATTTCGAAATACTTTCGTGTTGCATGAATGTTGATACGAATTGAATGTTTATACTTTGAATTGTAGAATTAGAGTAGGGCACATTATCGTTGATTTCGAAGTATAGATTATCAATTTGAAGTTTAAAATTGAATGAAAATTACTGCATAAATTCCAGTAGCAGGTATCATAACCCGATAAAGAAATTTTATATTTATTTTACCATACAATTGCAGTATGCTTCTATAATTTTACATTCTGTACTTTAGTCTCCCTATAGAAACAATTGTTACATTCCAATTATTCCTTCAAGACGACAAGAAGTTAGATTCAGAATTATGATTCCGTTCCTGTTGTAATCGGGTCAACCTGATCCTGTTGACTAGTCATTAGGAACTGCACAATGGACGTTCTAAGGACGGTTGCAGGGAAATGTTACGTGGATCGTCAGGATTCACGATACCCGACAGGATCGAACAGCCTCGAAGCCTCCTTATTGTTAGTTACGTCAACTCTCGGGCCAGTGAATCGAACCACTGTCTATTCATTGTCAGTCTTACAGATATGCCTTAGGTTTCGCTGGTACTAGATCAACGGCACCCGGATGAACGAGCGGTAGATTAGTCTATGTCCGTTGTACGTACGCGCCGGCTACGTTACGGTCATTAATTTCATTAATTAAGGCGAACCTGCTCTCCGTTTGCAACGATGCGCTGACTGCTTGCAAATTCGACGAAGATTTTGTGTCTGGAGATCGGTCGACCATGCGCCCGGGTCAAATTTATTGGCTACGACGACGGTGTTAATTAACCGGGCAACACGGTTTAATCACTGAGAAAAATCGTATCTGTAGAAAGCTTATAAACGGACTTCATTAACCTTCCTGTTTGCTCTCTTTTTTTTCTGTAGAAACAAGGGGCTTCATACGATGATATTAAGAGGATGATTTTATATTTCAATTAAGGGGCTATTATTTGGGTAATTTGCTCAATCTTCGAATTCACATTTGCAAATGCAAGAAAGTACAATGAAGAAATTTGAGAAAATAACTACTTGGCCCTTTTATATTCTTAAACAGAAATTGCGGAAATAAGTATTGTATTTCGAACAGTTTGAGAACTCTGAAATATTTTATTTTTGGAATCTTAGAAATTTTAATCTTCTGACATTTCAAATCACAGAATTGGAAATTTACCATTACTATTTTGAGCGATCCATATGTCAGCAGAATTTCATAAAAATTGAATTAATCTTCACGCCATTTCTTTATTAATATTTTTACACCGTGACGAGTCGGAGATATTAAGGATTACTTTTTAAAATTTAATACCTCCATTTAGTATTTTGAATTAATAATGAAATTTCAATAGTATTTGTGTCTATATTATATACTGCTAGTAAAAGGAAAATATGGAATTGAACGAAAATATTTCAGAACAAAGTAGAAACCGATGGTAGGCCGCATCGAAACAAATTATCGGAGAAAGCTGTTCCTTGGTTTATACCGTAAATAAAACTTTACACGATTCCTGGACGCGCTAACGTCGTTGGTTGTTTTTTCCGTCGATTTTTCGCACGATCCTGTGCACACAGAGTTCTCACTGTCAAGGCACATATTGACGTTATTGCGCAAACAGTACACACCTGAACCCCCGGTCCGATGAATATATTGTTGATTCCACGACAATTTATGCGACCGTGCAGCTCGACCACATTTCAATCGCGAATTATTCAGCTCCGGCTGACAAGCACTCCATCAAAGTGCATTCATATAAATAATTACATCGGCCGGCATTATTAAATCATTAATTTCAATTCCGTATGGCTGGCCGGGCAACAACCTATTAGTTATTGTTCGTCAAAACGGGCCGACGACGAAATTCCGACAATTCGTCATAATCCTACGCAAATATTGCCCTCGTGAGATGTCATCGCGATGCTCGCACCGGCTTTATATTCAAAATAACATCGAGCAATATTGTAAGATTTGTACTTTTATTCTGACGTTTCGAAGGTATGATGTATCGAATTTTAATTGCTACACCGTTGGCAATCGATCATTCGTCATTTGATTTTTTTTTTTTTTTTAGGAACAATTTGACAGGTTGCGCGTTTTCGTCGACATCGAACGATTTGAATATTTATAGCGATGAAACGAACGCATCATTGTGTAAATATAAATATTCATAGCATTCAAGGAACCTAGGTGATGTGTTCGCGTCGTGAATGTTTCTATCGAACCGTCGATAGAACTATTGAAATGGCGATCATATGTTCGTTACGCTTTCGAAATTGTTCGAAAAAACTGTACTCCAGGCTATTCAATAGTTACCATTTTTAATATTATTTTTAACTTCAGCATGATGGGTGATGATAAATTTCTATTTCTATTTAAGAAATCATGATTTTGAATAAATATGGTTCCATATAATTGTCCATCGTGCGGTCATTTGAATCAGGGGCTGCTAAACAAGATTGCATCATTCAAAGATCCGTATTTCCTAAATAAACACAAAATTAATAAAATGATCACTTAAACTACCCCTAATTCCATGTGCACTACGTTTCTTTTCCTTTTTAACAAAATCCCTAGTATCTACGTCGAAAAACTATAGACTCAACATGAAAAGAATATTCTTCCGTAATAAATAATTCTCGAAGTATCGCATCTCCAACTTTACTAATTCAATCACAATTAACTGTTATTAAATTAATCATCATCCTTCATTCAAACGACTTCGATTATTTCTTTAGTCCATCGATTGTTTCGCGTTAATTATAATTTACAACGATTAATCAGATTTCGTTTCGTCCAACTCCGGTTTTGCATTTCCGTATCGACGAAACAGCGCGGCGCGGCGCGGCGTTCGAACAACGGGAAATTCGACCGATTCCTGGAAACGGAAGTTGCGGCCATCGACACAGCAAAACCAACGGGCATATTCGAGCCGCGATTATAGACGAACAGAGGAGGCTGTAGGACCGGGGCCGACTAACGAGGAGATGAATGGTCGGTTGTTTGCAACCAGGCTGGCGGAGGCGTTGGCCGACGATGCGGCTCCGCTTGGCGTGTAATTAAATATTTGCACTGCCATCGGCGATCTCGCTTGATACCCGAATTGATAGTGTTCCATTTTATACAACGCTTACGCGCCGCTCGGTTGCTGTCGGATGTCGATAAACACGGATAGCAGGATCAGCGTGTACCCTTTCGTAGAACACGGCCGCACTACAAATCGTAGGATATGTGTTTGCATTCGTCTTCTCTTTTTTTTTATTTGCTATTTGCTGTTCCTCCGTTGTTTTTTCTTTTTCTTTTTTTACTATGTTATTTTCAAACAGTCAACCCTGCCGGTCGCGTTCCACACGACAAGCTTTCGCGATTCACGAGCACGCGAAATGATGAAGAACTTTCGTTCTCGACGGATTGATGAAACTATTGCGGATGAGACGGAATTTGATATCGACCCTGGATCGTGTATCTGCGGTTCGTGGAAGTTTATTTGATTTTGTCGTCAAATTGATTAATTCTTTTACATATATCCAGGAAATTTTAAGATTTGAAGCAACTTAGATTTTGGATCAATTTTATTTCGGTTTCTATTATTAATAACAGATAAAAAATGTGTTTACACTGTCCATAAAAATTCGGACTCGTAAGAGTTGTAACGTAAGTTCATAGACTGTTCTTTTTCTATTAAAATAAAATTATTTACCATGCAATTCTATTTTACGTGCCATCGGATAGCTACTTCCCTTCGTTACAATATTGCAAAATTGTTAACTAAAATTATCAATTTTCAAGTTAAAAGAAATGGTGCTCCAAGTTTTATTTTTGCTATGAATATATGTTACAATTTAACTTTTTTTCTTTATAAGCTGATAACGTTTCATCATCACACTATGAATTTGAATTTTATTATCTAATTATACTCGATCGTGTACATACGTGTTCATCTCACTATCCAGGGTACTTTTGATCAAAACCTCGCTTCCGAGTCCGTTTCGAACATCAGATTCCTATATTTAACATGGTGAAAAGGTTTCTTTGCCTTCGTTTGACGTTTCTCATCGTTGCTCGAAATTAAACCGCGCCAACAAACCCCTCCCCCTCAAAAAAATGAAAACGAAAATAACGTGTGCGCACCTAACCTGCTTCCCTCGCGAATTTAAGTAATTAACCGTCGAAGCAGAACTGAAATTCTCGACAGATATTTTATTGTTCGTTCGAGAGAATAAATTGAACCGTCGGGCGCGTTTAACGAATTCCATCGTAGAACTAATGATTCTCGAAACGATTTCCGATGTAATTAGTCGCATTCAGCGTACCGAAATTAATTCTGCCGCTGAAGTGTCGCGAAATGTACAATTTTGCACCGTTCAATAATAAAATGACGTCGCGTTAGTTACCCTCACGGATCAATACCGTTCTACTTTATCGACGATCGGAAATCATCATAATCGGGTACGATTGGGAATCCTGAAAACGATCAATCGCTCGTGAAAATTCGTGAAAGGGTTCCGGAGTGGCGATCGCGTAGTCCCTTTTGTCTGAAATCGTCCGTCGAGCTGGTCGGTAAAATGAAAAGGGTGGAAACGTTTGTCTTTCGTTCCTTTCTTATTGATAATCCCGTTATCGGACGATTGGGCGAACATTATCCTTTATCGGGGGTAAATCGGTGGAAAAAAGGGTCGAAGAATTGTGCGAAATGTAGGATCAGATTCGTCCCGAAGACGTTCAGGATTAATTTCGGCCGAGTAAATTAGTCTTTATATCCTGCGATCCCCTTGACTGTTAAGTTGGTGATTTAAAATCTGACGATAATCCGTCGGGGGATGAAATTTGCGAACGTAATGCTAATAAATTCGACGATCTATCCCCTCCGAATTATCCAGTTCGTATTTCGTCGACGATCGAGAGTTTTTCAGAAAGAATACGCGCAATTTTATGTTTAAATTGTAATAATGAAAGACGACACGGTGATGTTGATACAGTCGTGTTCTCCTGTTGAATTGTACCTAACTCGGAATGACGGATCGATATGTAAGCTTGTAATCCGTAGGAGCAGGAGATTAACCACGTGTAAACGTCAAGGGGTACATGGGTGCTAAAATTTGCGATGTAATATAATTGAAACAAACCTTTTTTCTTCTGAAACGATTGTAATGGAAATTAAGTGTAATCCTACATTTTGCAATCAATTAGTTATAATGTAATTAACGCTTTGCCGGTTGATATCACTCTTGACGTTTAATATTTTATTGCTCTGCTCTATTAACTGCTTAATTGTAATTCAAAAATAAGTAACTGTGCAGCGTACCGTGTCGTGTTCGATAGGCATATTTAGGGAAAATAGCATCGTATGAGATGTCCCTACTGCTCGCTAAATTAGGTCTATATTAGGTTAAAGTTGACGAGTACTCGACTCATAATTAATCAGTATTTCCAACTGGTTAAATCTAAATTAACAGGAAACACTTGACGCGTTAAGAATCCACAGGTCAACGCGAAACATTCAATGGCGGCGAAATTCCTGGCAATAAATATAAAAAAAAAAACATGCTTAAATTTTATGCGGTAGGTAGCTCAGAAGATAGAGGAAAGTGCGTACATAATAACGCAATTTGTTGCAACGCGATATCTTAATTAGTTCCTGAGATATAGGGCTTCAAAGTTTGTGTAGCGGCCGGCGCGTACGAGGGTAATCCCGAATAGGCCGCAGACTTTTTTCTAAGAAATTCGGACGGCGCATTTCCAGGAATAGTAAAGGGTTAGACGTAAACAATGACCACGTGACCGCTACGCTAGACACTCGCTGTCTGGGTCCAACCGTGCGGCGGCAGCGAATTTCTACAAAAATTACGTTTGTCTTTACACGACGATATCTCAGGAACGGATAAAGATATCGATGTAAATCAAAAAGCGAATTAAAGTGGAAGGTTTCTACTTTCTTACGGATCCAACTTTATACCGAAATTCGAAACAGGACGTTGTTGGCAGCCCTTTGAACTTTTAGTAATTTTAATACGCGTTTCTTATGCAATTTAACATAGTTTCTGACTTTCAATTGCTTCTAACAATAGAATATTATTATAAATATCTGTCACACGCATTATTAACGATTCTTTTGTTCACTCAAAAAACATTTTTGGAAAAAAAAAAATACAACCGACTTCGGAATACACCAAAAAGGACGAAATAATTTTAATTTATATTTTTCAAGATTAAAAAAAACCTCCTCGTTTTCGAAGTCGGTTAAAAAGTAGTCAAGTGACGACGTATAATAAAATTTGCTCGAACGCGGTTTTGTTCGTGAGAAAATCAACACCGAACGTACGGGACGAGGTTCTACTTGGCCCTGGGTACTTTTATTCGGGCCGAAGGAAGAAAAATTGGCCAGGCGTGTCGCCAGCCAATGGTTCGAGGAATCGTGTTTGCCGAAGGCTGAAAACTCAAGTCGCGAAAACCCACGGGAGGGATAAGTTTCGAAGGGTGGCGTGTTGTAAGTCGACCGGGATCGGTGCGGAAGCGCAGCTGGTCCAACGGCGGCGAAGCAATTACGAAGGAAAGGAGCTTTATCGCGAAAATAGCTGTGTGGCGATTATTTAGCTGCGGGCGAAGCCGAATTATTGCGTAGCTAGCCACGTAAACGATCAAATCCTCGGGCATCGGCCACGCTCGTTAATAGGTAGCCACTTCTATTTCGAGACTGTACTAATTAATAGGGATTATAATTGGCAATTAAGTGCGTTACTGTGAGAATACGGGGAACGATATGCGCACACGATCAGATTTGAGTGTTGGAAGAGAGGGTGGATTCGAAAGAATATAGGTAACCATGCCATTGCTATTCGAGCCTTTTGTCGGCAGGGAGAACCGTTGGATACTTCTTATGGACATTTTATGGGGGTACCTTCATAAATTTGGTAATTTTGTAACGTATTGGAATGAAAGGATATTGATTTGAACAAATATAGGGCTGGATTTACTTAATGCTGTTATTTATTGCTTTGTAACGAAGAGCACACGTATCCTAGATTGTGGTTCAAATCTAACAAACTACGTTATATTTGTAGAATAATCAAATTTTAAGCCTCGATTCTAAATAGAATATTCCAAACAAAATACATAGACGATGAATAACTAACCTTAACTCACTCAATTTTAACGAAACTTTAAAGATAGAGAATCGATATCTTAAAAATAGATTGAGAGGATTTGCAGGTTTAAAAAGAAGGAATCGATACGAAATTATCAAATTACTGTTTCACAATTTTTCATAATTTTTTAATTAACCTTCATATATGATCAACTATAGAATTTAGCAAATATTTCTCCGGGCGACGACGAGAAATGGACTCCGGTCCGGTTGAAAACCGTCTTCCGTTAACAGGCTGCATCGTTCGCAGTAAATTAAATGTCAACGTCGAAAAGTTGCGCGCGATGTTTCATCGGACGCGTCATATTTCTGGGGAAAAATTGGACGGGAAGCCCGTCTCGGTGGTTGTAACAGAGAAATTTCGTAACGTAAACTCGGTGCCTCGCGTAGATGCTCGATCAACGTACCCGTTTCGTTCGTTCATTCATTTTTTTCCCCCGGTTTCTCGAGGAAACGATGCATCATGATCGTGAGCGAATCAGGGCGTGTCTGAGATTTTCACCGTGAGAATTAAACGACAGATCGTCGCGGCACGCTCGCCGCGTCGACCAATTTCTGCATCGGGACCGGCTAAGTAGATCAACGTTTCGTTGCGCGATGCCAAAATAGATAACTCGACAGTGTATTGACGTCGATTGGTGGCATCAATCACGGGCCGTGTTCAACACACGCGTATCAATCACCTTCGCGACACTATCGAGACCCGGCGATATCCAGGCAAGCAGACCGCTGTATCGAGGGTGTCGAGGCTTTTTGTCGTGAAAATCCTATCAATCGGTGATAAGAAAAGACTCCCGACCGTGTACCGTGATCCTCTGCCCGGAGAAATATAGAACGATCCCATACGTTCCTTCTCCGTATGTTGATCACCGCGTGTACGAAATATGATATCGTGTTTCCGATGACACAATCTGCCCGGAACAACTGGAAACGCGAGGGGTGGTGATTTAAGGGATGTACGGGGGCATCGTGCGCGGTGCGAAGTGGGTCGATTCTTTTGGGAGAAATATTCGAAGATTGTGGGATTGATTTTTTTGGTTCTGGAGAACATTGTGTCGATGTTGAATAGAGGTGTGGAAATTGAAAGCGAGTATTGGATGAATGTTTGAAGTGTTATGTTCTTATTGAAAATGGTAGACAATATTTTTTTATGTATCCTGTGTCGAAGTTAGGTATTCCTTGATCGGGAAACGGTATTCGAGGTGTCGAGGTAATAAATTGGCAATTAACATTTTCATTGCGGCAATCTTTGTTGCATAATGTCTCTGCGTGATTTTATATTAAATTATTTGACTTCACATATATATACAATAATTTTATGTGTCAAATTGAGTTTACGGCTTATGGACGATTAGTTTATTTATTGTGTTTAATTGTCGTCTGGATCGTCCATAGATTTAGATTAAATCCGTGATCCTGACATTGTTTCTCTTATAGATTTATTTATTACAATTCAACGAACAACAATTTGGATGGTTCTGGAGGACACTACACCTGGACTATTTTTTCCTCCCGTCCATCTATTTCCGTGATAATACATTTCTATGAACGAGAAAAACCACCGAGAACGTACAAAAATCAAAAAGCAGACTTTTGTCATCGGTAAACGACCAGCGGCGTATCAGTTGCGTTCGTCTGGCAGGAAATAAGATAAAAAAGGAATCGCAAGCTGAGCCAGCCGGTCCGTTGGTTCAGGGGTGCCACGATGAAAGGGGAGAGAGAGAGATATAGGAAACGAGGGTGACTGAGATAAGGGCTCGCAAGGGTTATGACCTTGGGGGAGGAAGTCGAGTAGGATTAAAAGGCGCGCGCGATTCGGCAAGAACGTAAATGCCGAGGACCGTGGAAAACGTTTGTACGTTTCAGCCAGGATAGAATTTGCAATTTCCTAATCCACTTTAATCGATCGATGCGTGGTCTGTACAATCCAAATTTTGTTGAATATTTGTCGATCAAGGAGGCTCTGTTGCAGTGTACTTTGGTCAAAAAAGCAAGCCAAAGAATATATAATAAATATTTCCACCCTTAGAATCTATCGACGACACCTAGTTCTGACGTTACGTCGCAGAGAATCCAATTTGAAATCGGTGGACCAATCTGGCCGAGGGGGGTTGCGAAGTTGAAATTGCGAAGATAGCGACAGCAAAACGGCGGAGGTCAGACGGTTGCGGGTGAAAAGTTGGTCGTTATCGTGGCGGCTTTTTACAGGGAGGAAATAGAGACCGATTAAGCCTCGCCATTTTCCAATTAACGCCTTAATTAAATCCTCCCGTTGCTGACTCGTCGACGGCTCGGGCAGAAGCGGTGGTCCGTCGCCGTCTGCGTCGGTCTGGCGAAAAAGAGACGCGCACGCTTGAAATTCGCACGACGTGCCGTGGCAACCGTCACACTGCAGTCTCGATTGCACTACGTTTCGCTGGTTGATTCCTGTAATTGCGTTCTTACGCGACGAGATTACCAGCCTCTCGTTGCCGCGACGATTTTTTGCCGACCCCGGTGCCAGACGACACACTCGTTGTTGTCGGCTCTCGATCGTTGATCGTGGAGATCTTTCGTGAATTAAAACTAACAAGAAATGTTAAAACGGATGATTTATACTGTGAAACATTTGATAGGTGTTTTATTTTGATCGTAAATTAAAAAAAGATTCATCAGCGTACAGTAATCCGAAATTCAGGGGCAACCGAGAAGTAACCGACCTTTGGGAATTTTTTTCAAGAAAACTATTAGAGATATTGAAATGAAATTTAGAGATTTTATTATTCGTATTTTGTAACAGTTGCTCAAATTTTTTTGTGGTAAAATACAGTACACTTTTCGTCTGATGCGTACCTGAAGTAACCTTTGGACAAAAGGTACTTCTGACACATTGCAGTGCAGAAATACTAATAAATATTAATAAAAAGATTGTTGTATAAATTATGGAAGCTTACATACTTTTAATGTTATAGTTAATATTCGTAAATTCCTCACTTTACGATGTCCATTGCTGCTTGGTGTGAAAAATATTCATCTGCAATTAATCTTCTGTACAGCTTTAATTAAATCAAGCAATTAAGTTTGCCATAAATTTGAAAAGGAATTTGAAAAGGAATCCTGTATAGATCTTTTGTTCCGACGGCGAATATACAAGAAGCTCTGACTTCGTTGAATATTTAGCCTCGTCTACAAAGGCACGACGTGTTCCAGGTTACGTTGCAAACAACGAATGCTCCGGAGAATTCGAATGTTAGTCAAGTACAAAAGGGGTAAATGAGCGAGCACGTGTACGGAACATGCTTAAGTTATGTAGATACCCGAAGGGAGAGGACGAAAGATGCAAGAAAACACGGGATGAGATATAATAAAAATCATGAGAAATGCGTCACGCGTTTGATGCTAAAACGTGAACCGAATAAAAGACTGAATAGTAAACGGAGCATCTAGGACAAAGTGCATGTTTCGATGAATGTTGAATATTTTGCAACGAGGACTATAGATTTCAATTTCGGCCAACGACTCTCTGAAAGACAAATTCAACGTTCTTTATAAATATATTTGAAGCCTATCTAAAGTCTGTTTCTTTAGTATAAACAATGTAGGCAGTGTTCAGCTCACGAAAGTACTAAAAGAGTAAAATAATGTAATGAAAACTTAGAATTTGCTTCGACAAAAATATGATTCTTATATTATATTTGACTATGATTCATAAGTAATTGGGGTCATTCTAGAGATTTTTGTATAGGAAGGAAAATTACATAACCACTATCCTTTTACCATTGCTCCCTTATGTTACTAACATTTGAATTGCTGGTCTAGAAAAAGGGTAAAGTCGTTTAATTTTTAATATCTGCGAGATTTAATATCGGGTTCTGATAAAAAGTTTCTGTCGGAACACGGTGTTCATTTCTTTTCCTCGAAGACGCTGTATCATCCCTACTATCTTCTTGAAACGAACCACCTTAGCACGACCCTACCGTCTCATGCACGGTTCGATGTAAATTCAAACAACCCTAGCCGGTTTGAATATTCAGGCGACCCAGTTAATCGCGTCCGCCAGTTCTCGCGCAAAGAAGCTATCATTACCGTAAGCTAGCCGAAGAGGCGTTTTTAACATCGACCAAATGTAACCCGAAATCGTTGTTAACTCGATATCGCGACTATCGATTCTAGCGGAGCAACGGGAAGTGAGGCAAGGAGAGGGTTCGTGGATGGTAGCGTTTACCATCAGGTCCATGAATTTCAAATGCACGTTCCATCGTGTAACCGTAGCCGAAGCATCGGTATCCGTTTCTCTGGTTATCGATCGAGCGATATCGAAGCCAAGAAAGCGGGCATCATCGTCGTCAAATGACAGCTCTCGACTCGTTCGCTTCAAGACGTTCCATCCCCTTTGGAAATCGTTCCTTCCTTGGTTATAGCTTTCGCCTTTTTCGCTACTTTCTGTTGAACGGGCTTGCAATCGTTCGAAAACTCTTCGAACTGCCATATAAAGAATTAATTGTACAGAGTGGATGGTGGAGTGTGGTACTTATTAATATTGGTAATTAATCGACAGTAGTACTGGTAGCAATTTTTTACCTCTATCAGCGGTATTTAATTTTGTAATAATTACTGATAATTCGCAAAAAAGTGTCGTCACCTTGATTAAGAAGTAATAATTAAGTAATTTTACAATTTTAGAAATTATGCCGTTGTTACATCAAAGAATGTTATTTTAATTAATATTTTCGTAGCTTTGTTGCTTCCTCTGAGTTCGCAACATGAACTTACCTATTGCCATGAACTACAAAGCCGGTGTCGTTGATTTCAAATCTGATCCAATCAATTAATCTTTCGGTTCAATCGTCGTATCCAATTGGTGTCGTAATACCTCGGGTCTTTTCAACGATTCTTGGTTTTTACTTCCGCTCGTGCCATCTAACAAAGCCGATTGATGGTGCTGGATAATGCACGGCTGGGAAACCAGCTAACCGGCTGGCGTGACTGTCGTTCTTTATAATGCAACCGCCACCAATGGAGGAGCACGTTCGATGCTAACCAGGATGGATGGTCTACCCGGTTGGTTTATTTATCAGCCAGAAAACGATCTCGAATAGGTAACCGGACAAGAATGAAGAAGAATATGCAGCACGTACGAGCTCGGTGCCGCAATGTTCGAGGAGAACGTTGCTTCGGTTGGATAGGTGTATGCACTTTTCAAGATCCAGCCTCTTTCAAATGATTGACCCGTTAGTCGATGATGATGATGCCGTGATAGGAAGCAGGCATTATCGCCGGTTGATCAGGGTGAATCGTAATTTTTCTAGAAACCAGGTTACAGATACCACGGTTACCTGTCCATTCTTGGGAGGATCAATACAGTTGTTGAACACCGTTGATCTAAAAAGAAAAATGCTAAAAACGTATTGCATTGTAAAGTTATGTAATTTCAGATTTGTAGGAAAGTTCGAATGTTCGTCTATTAATTAATCCAAAGTTGTGATAATAATAATTAACCTCGCTTCAACAGTGGATTGCTGAGACACCTGCGATTTAAATTCAATCTTTTACTTTAGTTTATTTGAAATATATGAAATCCTTTCCTTTAAAAATTGTCACATCTAACTTTAATTGAAATATTATGGTATTTTTTCTGTGACCGAGATTCAAAAAGTCACGAATTTCGCAATCGTGGCTCGAGAGTTATAATGTACCTCTTGATCGCAAAAAAAAAAAAAACGACAAGATTGTCGCAGGACGAAGTGAATAAAGATATCGAGGTGCTGTGAAACTGGTCTCCGTTCGGAATAACACGTTCACAACGAGGCGACAGCGTCCATCTATCGCAAAGTGACATAACCAGTTTCGCCGTTGATTATTCCAACCGATTTTCGTCGAACGTCTTAATTTCTGTAGGTGTGCTCCGTGAAACACATCCCTCGCATTATGCTGATCGAGAAATTTGTACCTTGTAATCAAATGCAAAACGAGACGATGAATTCGTAAACGTTCTCGTGCGATCGAAGCGTGAACGTTTTATGCTGTATTACGGATCAATGGAGATCGTTTATGCCCGATATCGAATATGTATTTATTCATAATTCAACGTTTGTCATGTTCACACTGTCCTCTTTTATCGATGATTTATTTGGAGTTCAGACTTGTCGTGTATAATTATTCTGATTTAAGAGTTAGCCATTTTTTAAGTAATCTTGAAATAAAAAGTGTCAATTAAAATGAAGATATCCCAGAATAAAGTATAATTTTTCATTCGAAGATCAAATGACATGGCTATGACAGCCTTCGTAATATATGACTAGCACGGTTTTATAATTTTAATTTTAATTTTTTTTTAAGTATTTCTTCCATTCGAAGAAAAATATGTCGAATAACGTGTACTGCGACATACATTTAAATCGAAAAGTCACAATTTTAATTTTGTATGGTTTAACTCCATATTTTTGTAAAATATTAAACTATTTGATGAAGTGATTTTAACCGTACATTTTTCCTTTTTGTTCCAGGTAAGCCGGCAATTCAACACCTCGCTTCTTGTTCCTCGGTTTACGTAAGTAAGATTTAGTCGAACAGGAATGTTTCTAGCTTTCTAAGCATGACCACGACCACGATATAATGTATTATTCAACGCCAGTTTCCTCGTCCGATTAAAAGGCACCGCAACTTTAATTATTCAGGTTTCATAAATACAAAAACTGCTCGTTCCATTCCGAATGATGTATTTCATGTTCAGTGATATATTACAAAAAAAAAAACTAAAAAAGAAAAGAACCTATCATTGGGTAATCGTAAAACCTGCAGCTTTAGGAGTATAAGATCAATCATTCTGTGTAAAATTATCACCTTTCCATTTCAACAGCTCCGTATCTAATATCTATCAACAAGATATATTATACGCCTTTTAACTTTCAAATTTTTATGTTATACCGTATCCTTGCTCGTAGTTCTGCACATTATTATAACAATTGTTTAATTTTGCAATTGAAGGTTTTTGATTTTTATCATTTATGTATTAATACGACTCGAGTTATTCCTTGATTAGAAATTGATCAATTTTAAACCTTTTTAATAGAAAAAGATTTTCTTAAAATGTTTAGTTATTTAGCTGAGTTCTGATGGAAAAATGATAAACCTAACACCAAAATTATCATTTAGAACAAAATCTGAGAAACCATATCCTATAAAAAAAATTTCGATCAATTTCTAATCAGAGCCAACGGATCACGTACGTAAGTTTCTGTAAAAATTTACGATTCACGAGGAACCGTGCGAGACGACGCGACGATCGCCCCTGGGCACATTCGACAATGGTTACCGGTCAGACCGGCTCTCAGAGCCGCTTATGGGAGGTCTCTGTTCTCAAGCTAACCTCTTTTGTTCGCCTTTTATTTCCCTTGGTTGCCTTCGGCCCCGATTCTCCGCCCTCCGCGTCGAACAGGAACAAAGAAATCGGCCACGATTCGATCCTTTAAGGCGCATCGTCAGCAACAAAAAGATCGGTCGGCGAATCGATGCCAGATCGAAGGACCTGTAAACGTTTAATCGCGGAATTCCTCTTACGCCGGCAATTCCATTCTGTTGTAGCTCCTCGGAGAGCGTTCGCTACCGGAAAGTGGAACACCGTGTTCCATTTCGATCGTTAGCAAGATTCTCGCCATGGGAGAGTGCTGAAATCATTGCATTGGACATGGTCCCTCGAGTGTCGCTTTTAAACCGACCAAAGATTCGGCCAAGCGTTAAATGGACCGCGTTTGAGTTCCAAAACTTTGAATCTGTTCGCAGCTCGAAGCATCTTGAGGATTCTTGTTTCTATCATTTTTTATTCTTGGTCCAACTTTAAGTTTCTTCTCTTTTAACTATTCTCAGTGCTTTGAAATATTGTCTCTGTACACTGAGTTATCCTTCGACACAATACTGTTCAAAATTATCTTTTTAAATTTATAGTGTTTGGTTGTCAATGACTTTCACGGCAGTCATAGTATTTTTAAAGTAAGACACAATTACCATATTTATTTTATCATAAAACTGATAAAAGAAGAATATCACTTCCCAAAAATTTGAAACAACCGAATCGTTGATCCTTTTATTTCAATACTATTTTACGCAGAATATTGTGTACTTGCATTTTTTAGATGTATCATTGTAGGAAAATGAACATTTCTATCCCTTTCATTTTTTCCCCTTCATAATTTATTTTCTACCATTAATCAAACTTAACGTACAAATCGATCAAATAGTGAGGTTCAATCTGTAAACACGTTAACCAAAAGTCCATTCAAATGCTCTATGTGGATTTTAACATCCTGTGTAAAAAGCGCATTATTAAATCTAGTATTAAGCCTGGATGAAAAGGAGGTGTATAAAAATTCTATGAGTCACTCTCTGGATCACGGACCCCAGAGTCGGATCTCTGTTGACGTTACGAGTAACGTTAAATCTTTTCTCTTCAACTCCCTCCTTTTCTACCGTATCAAATTTTAAACTTATTACCCTCCCGGTCCTTTATGCAGTATCTAGTCCGCCGTTTCCGTGATTTGCATAACTAACCACGGTTTTCATCTTGTCTGATTTCTAATTCGACTCGTATCGTGTACCTTTCGTTCTCGCAAATGACGTTCGTTGCAAAGAAAATTTGTAACGTCCGCTCTGATTTTACTTTCAAATTTAGCGTATCTCTTTGGATCGTTATGAATTTTATGTACAGTCAGTCGCAAATGGTTGCGTACGCCCCTTAAATATGGAACACTCTTACGAATGTACGATATTCATCGAACTGATTAACAAACAAAATTAAGAGATACAAAATATAATATCAGATGTATTTTTAAGGATTACTTACATATATGTGATATTAATATTTCTTTACTTTATCACTTAATTTGGTCCAAATACAATCAATAGGAGTAGATTGAACTGGGATGGATGAGTTATAATTATAATAGACATTTTCAAGTTTAAAAGAAGTCCAAGTTTTTCTTTCGCTACTTATTTATGTTACAATGGGATATTGTACGTCGCAATATAGTTCTTCTGAAATATTCCAAGATCCTCGCGAATCAGGATGTCTGTATTACCAGTCGTTAACGGGACCGATCTCTTCCGGGTTCAGAGTTTCAGCCACGAGTTCGGCCGACGTGACGTGGAAATTATAAAATACTCGCGAAGCTTAATCTCGACCAGCTACGGCTTAGCCTTACTTAAGGCTTCGAGGAAGAACATAAACGATTATATCCACCTAGTAATCCCCACGTAATCCTCTGTTTCCATGAAGTAGGATCCTCGAGGATGCATCCCTGTACACCTCTAATAAACTCCTCGCTTCGGGAATCGCTGAATATTCCAAACCGTCCTACGTACAGTTCGCCGGATATCCTGCGATACTCTCGAACGCGAAACTCGATGTATTCTCTGTTTTTCTTTGTCCCTGAGAAACTTAACCCGGTTTTCACGGATGAAGAATGACGGGTTCTAATCGCGAATGAGAAATCGCCCGATCATTCTCGTCGAGAGGCCAGAGGTTAATCCGGAGGGTAGCGTTCGCCAGCGGGGTGGCTCGGAGAGGGATTCGCGAGAAGAGATTCAACGGCAGGCGGCGGTGGCGGCGGCGATGACTTTTCGAGAGAAAAGGAGGATTAGCCGCGGATGAGTGGCAAGACTTTCCATCTCGAGCCGTGCTCGTTTTTCTTCGTTCTTTTTCCCCGTGTACACCGAGCAAGAACCGTGCTGCAAGACTGGGTAAAAGGAGTGAAAGGTGTGGATGGATGCGCAACCCCGACAACTGGGGAAAGAGAGCGAGAGAATCGTTGAAAGAGAACGGAGAGCAGAGTGATGCGAGCAGGTGATAGAGCGGAAAGCAGAGATGTTGATGCGATGGAGTGGCAGCATGTCCGACCGGTAGAGAGCTGATCCTCCGAGGGAAAGAGCAACGGGAGAGGAGTTTGGGGTATCTCAGCCTCGCGTCCGTTTAGGAAAGACCAGAGGAAAACACGAAAGATAAACCAGAAACGTCGTGAATACAGATAGACCGTGCGATAAGGGGTGGCTCGTTTGCTTTACGAACCCTTGGATGTCTTCTTCGTATCGTCTTGTCACGGCATAGCTTCGCGTCACCGCTCCGCTTCGCTTTTGCCTGTCGGCCCTGTTTACGATACTCTTTCGTGGATCCAGAAACAAGCTCGTAATGACACCTGGCCCCGTGTCACGATAAGGAACAACCACCGTCGGTTTCGCTCTATTCCTCTACGTGACTTCGGGCTAACGTTTCCTGTTCCTTCCACCTCGTCTGGAAACTCGTGGATAGTCGCTGCTTTACCATTGAATCGGAATCAGTAGGACAGAACGATCACGTTTATGAAATTACCGACACGACAACTGTTTGCAATTTTTCACGGCTCTAGGATTAACAGAGCTCCCATTGTCAATTTAATTATTGTTATGACTATAATTTCTGCAGTTTTCTTCTTTTATTTCTGGTTATTATCTAGAAGTATCATACCTTCGAAGAAGAATGTCTTTGGTGTTCTGTTCCATTCGATCATTGGAAAAACCTGTTTCCACGGGTCATTTGATCAACGTACGGTCGCTTCGCTCCGTTTCACGATCGAGAATTTAGATCGACCAGTCACGCGACCCGCTGGCCGATCTAGAGCGCTCTAGATCCACAGACACGGACGGTGGTGGATCTCGGGCCGAACGTGTAAATCTCTCGAATGCGGACTCCGATGGCAGAAAGGCGAAACTGATAACCGCGGACCATGCGAGTAAATCAAGCCGGTATGACGTCGAAAAGGGTTACCGGCGTGGAATTCCATTTCTCGGTGGCGATATCGTCGCGGCGTTTATATCACGTCGGCCAGAGGAACGGCCGAAGTTAATCACAGCCTTGGCTATTCCGCCAAACGGAACGGTTTCGAGTCGAACAATGCTTGTACGTCGCTCGTGAAAGATGGAAACCCCATTGCCTATGCCTATACTCATCGAAGTGAAAATTCTCCATCGAATAAAGGTTTTATTTAGAACACAGTAGTCCACCTTTCGTGTGGAATAATCTGCAGCTGTTTTAACACTTTGACTCTCGTGCCGTCCACATTTAGGTGACACTGGAATTTACATAAAAATCTATTTAATTGGAAATACTTATATTAGGTAACTTGAAAGTGTGGGTAATAGAAATAATAAAATATTGCAGAAATAGAATATTAAAATTCTGAGAAATACAAGTTCTGTTTGATCAAATTTTGAATTCGTTCGGCGTGGCAGTCAGACTACCATCAGAGTACTAAGATTGTCGTAGACTATCAATAAATAATTCATTGCAATTTTAAGGTTCCTAATTATTACTTACGCATAACAAACTTTCAATTTAAACAAAATTTAATAATGTCTTTTTTCTTTAAAGTATACATTCTAAACTTAAAATATCTATATCCATAATTTATATTTTACAAAATCATATTTGTTCAATTTTTCTCTAAAACTATATACAAGTGTCAAGAGATTTTTCATATTTGGCATGAATATTTCTTGCACGTGTGCGAGTAATTTCTTTTTTTTTTTTGTTTAATTTATATTTGACCAACGTTGAATAAACACAATCTATCTTGAAGATTCTTGGCTCACGATAGAACAGCTTGCAGTGTGCCAGTTTTATTCGTACATCAGATAAGAATTTCATGCGCGATCCAGCGTCACGTGACACTATATACACCAAAAGATAAATTCAAGAGAATGAAATTTGTAATTTGCATGAAACGTGGCAAAATATGGTACAATATATTACCGTATAAATAGTGCTGCAGAATTAGAAGAATGTTTCAAGCTGTGCGGGAAAGTTAATTCTTGAGATAAGATCAGACATTTTATGTTTTTTATTTTGCCTTAGTCTTTCGATGTAACGAATCCAAATATAATAGCATTCTTCGTTATTGGATAACACCCCTAGTCAAATTACCTTTGAAATCCTTTGTTCTCGTACGTGTAATAAAAAGCGAACTAAGAAACGTTACCCTCCTGTACCCTCCTGTAGTCTTTGGCTTTTGTTAATTAACCCGAAATGGACATCCAGAATTTAATAATTTTTTGATAAAACATTTTATTCCTGTGAAAAGTAACCTTTATGGGAGAAACTAGAAGAGTGTGTTCATCGAGTAAAATATTATTAGTTAAGGGTGCAAAGGGTTAATGCGAATTACCAGTGAATTGTTTACCCTGAGTAACACGTTGACGTTGATTTTTAAATTTAATCTTTCAATTTATTACTGAATATTGTTTCTCTACTTTTGTTAATCGTTTTTTATCATCCCCGCAGCAGGTGTTGCCTCTACACCCTGTAGCTTGTATTTTTAGTACAATTGAATTTTATTTTATTTCTATGTATAATCGACAGTGTGAAGAATCATCAAACATAAAGTATGTATAATATTTTGATGTGTTTTTTTATTTATTTTAACATTGAAGCAATAAATATTTAGCTTTGATTGATGCACCGATCAAAAACCCTTCATACGGCAAAGGGTTAACAAATTAATTATTTTAAACTGATGTCCTGAAGTCCCACAAATCTTCGAATTAAAGATCCTAAAATATCCAAATTTCTTGTCTCATCGAAATTACAGAATGAAACTGAACGATCCCACGATAAATGTTGAAACTCGGCGGTGCCTTTCTGTTTGGAAGTCCCGAGACGCGCGACTCAGAGCTTTTCCACTCTTCTTGTCTTATTCAAGCAAGATTAATTTCGTTGTTCCTCCTTCCATCGTTCCGAATCGCCGTTACGTGCTCGCGTCGGCGAAGATGAAGGGTGGCCACCCTCTAAGTAGAAGAAGAAAAAGAAAAAAGAAGGATCGAAGGAGAAATTGCCTCTTACTAATAATCATTCACAGGCCATTACCGCGAGTGATTCATCCGTCACGGTAGACGAGCCACAACCCCTGAATCATCGAGGCTCGTTTTCGTCGGCGCGTCGCGAACCGCGGAACGGAATCCGACAAATTTCGGCGTGCTTGATCGAGCCGGTTCACGAAGAAGACGCTGGCCAGCGATTCGAATCGAATCGTCCGGCACGCTTCAAACAATGCCCGCAATTACGGTGCGCCCAGAACGTCGACGCTCGCCACCCCTGTGACGCCTGTCGACAATGCCTGGCAAATGTACCGTCTCATTTGCCAATATTGTCCCACTTTTGTGCCTGCGGAGCCTCGGCGGTCGGTGTGCGTGTACATGGCTCCGACGCCGATCGATCCTGACTTTTGTACGTGGACCAACATCACGGGATAACAATGGAGGCCGCGTATGCCCGAGTGTCGGGGGAAAGAGGCGTGAATATGGATTCACGATCGTTTTTTCTTCGTTTCGTCCAGGTGGAAACGACGGGGTTCGAGAGATATTTGGGATTGATTTGAAATTCGAAGGGTTCGCGAAGAAGAAACTTTGAGGCGATGCGCGTGTGTACGAGTGAAATACGAGTTTTCTTACTGTATGCTGATGGTTCAATTTTATTTGACGTTAACTAGTCGCAGGTTTTGTACCTTTCGCAATGAAATAATTGGAATCAGGTGATTTCTAAATGTAATAATGAAAAGGTTGACTAAGTTAAGATATTATTCACATGGAAATTACTTCTTAATTTGGTCGTGAAGGTTTTTAAACTAGTTTTAGTTACGTTAGTAACTACGTTAGTAAAACAGTTAAGAAAGTTCTAAACTAAATTTTGAGCAAATTCGTATTTACGGTTTTACGAGAAAATTGCACGGTTTCTGAATTGGAATAGAACGAAGCAGAAAAGGCGGCCCAGATTTGTTCTACTTTTAAGAAAGTTAGAAATGATGCTTAAACTTCGGAACACGGATTCATAAAAATATTTCTTGCGTTTCTTGTTCGAACGAGAATGGAATCTACGGGAGAAATGTAATCTCGATTCGTTTGGGATTTTTGGCAAAAATCGTAAGTAACGCTCGAAGTTTGGAGCTCGAACCCGTCAGGTTTTCGCTCGGCTTTTGGAGCGGGTTAGCATTCGTTGACTCCGTGAATTTTCGTTTTTCATCGAACGAAAGAATAAAGTAACTTGTTCCGTTCCGAAAATCGACGATTGCCGGTTTCAGAAAGAAAGTTTTCTCATTATACTGGGCTACGATCTTTTCTTTATTAATCCGGAAGGTATAACTTCGCGAAACTAAAACTAGAACCTGATTCTCGACTTTTGTTGCGGTAACTTTTACAACGGCGCACCTCTGCCGTGAGAAAATTCAACAACCATTGACTTTGATTCGAAGAATTCCACGATTCGTTATCTTTGATTTCAATAAATTACTAGAGGAATGTAGGAAAACAATAATCACTGACCCAAATTACATCGCTCTTTTATAATTTGAAGCACCGTTTCAATCACCAGTCGACACAGAGTGGACTGTCGTGAAACCGGGAAAATTAGTCTCCGAAGTTTCAGTTTTTAGATATCAGACGCGACGGGAGTTAGTCAATTACCTTTCAGCCGATCCCGTTTCAAGCCGGATCTAATATTTCTCGACGCGTTTCAACGACGATCAAAGACTTCTCAAAGACTCCTGTGAACACGGTTCGCGTGCTGTCGAAAGACTCGCGATAGCGTCGCGTCCCCGTGCTCCCCATCTTTCTCCCCTTTTCAAGCGTTCGACAACCCCCTGAAGTTCTCGCCCGGAAAAGACGCAATGAACTGGCAGTTACAAGATTACGAAACTTCGGTTTCCATTCAAGGCCGAACGTGTATACCGTGTCTTTCGACGATGCACCCGGTAACCGTGTCGGATATTACTCGCTTGGCACGGTGCGCCGCGTAAATGCAGCTCTCGAGACGATAGCATCGAGCTGCAGTCTGTAACGCGTGAACGTGTCGCAATATATTCGTGCCGCGTACGTTCTACAAATAACGTTTCTCAGAGGGGGTAGATGACAAGAGGGACAAGGGTGGAGGAATCATAGAAACGTTATCGCGACAGTTCTCGCATGCGAACGATGAAAATACTCGCTGCTTCCCGTTCGTTATGCGATCGTTTATGGCTTTGTAGCTTCTGCTTTCGCATATATTCAACTGATTGCGAGGAAACTTTGGGAAAGATTTCTATTCAACTTCTGAGAGTGCAGACTGGAGCAAGTTTTCCTCTTGATTCACTTTTTTAAATGGAACTACATTTTTTTCACGTGGATTGATTTTACGAAACGTTCTGGATAGAAAGGTGTTAGGTTGCGATATAACAAAGATCGATAGGGTGTAAAATATTTCAAATTCTTGGATTTAGAATATCTTATGAATTAACAATTTTTTAATATGGTGTTTTAATTCTTGATACTAAAGCGAAAAATTTATTTTCGTATAATTTTATTTTGAAAATGACTTTCAATGTAAATAAATATTTTACTATATCATTAGAAGTATTTGTATTATACGTGGATGCCTACTAGTAGTAAAGAGAAAACAAAAATTTATGACACAAAACTAATAGAAAAATTCTAAATATTATGATGGTACAATTAATCTTGATATTTTCTCTACATCTCCACTTACAAAATTATTATTATTATAATATTAAATTGTAATCCTCGAAACCAAATAAAATTTCTATTACACGTACAGCTGAAGTATATAAAAACGAAGCTATTCGTAGAGTTCCTTTGAAAATCTACTTTGTATTTCACAATACCATCCAGCTTTTGTGACAAGTTTCTTGTCGTTGCAAAACTTCGATGAAAAAGGATCCCCTCGAAGCATGAAATTTATACGGACGAAGGATCCTTCGATTCAGAAAGCGGCCGATTCTTTTTCAATCTGCTTCTCAGAAACAAGACGGATTCGACCGTAACGGAGCGTTTCGTTGAAAATTCGAACGTCCACTTTAGGAGCAGCCGACACGTAACTCGAAGAGAAAGAGAGGAAGGCTTTTTGAAGTAAAGCTTCGCCGTTTACGGTCCATTAATATCACTTTGGTAAGCACAGTCGGACGAAAGGCAATCCGTTTTCATCCGGATGCTCGATGGAGAGACGCGGACGGCCCGGCAGGAAGCGAAAGAGAAAGAAATCAAGAGCGTACCTCTCGGTGAACGGATGCAATAATTAAGGTGGATACTCGTGAACGGGCGGCAAAGAGTGTGCCACGGACGCGTAAAGATGAAGCACGCCCCCTTAATACCGAGATATAGAAACCATTAATTTACGTCACATTACGGGGTAGAAACGGGTGTGCGATTTCAGTCCTGCACCGTAATAGGCTCTCTGCCAAGACCGTGCTCTAATTTGTTCGTCGCGTCGTTACCGCTTTTGGTACGTGTAGAGTTTTGGATGAAATACAGTGCTCGGTCGACGTTGTACGATTTGAATGGATTTCAGCTACCTACCGAAGAAATTCCGTTGCTTTTCGTCTTCTAAATTGAGCACGAAAGGTTCTTCAACGAGTACGATGAATAAAATTATGTCAGTGATCGCGAATCTGACGACAGATCAAGAATCAAGGCTAACGAAAGGTTTCCGATTGCGATAGAATCTATTGAAAAGAATTGCGACAAACGAGACAGCAATTCCAAGGCCGTGCAATCGTGGCAGCACGTTGTCAAATATCTTTAGACTGTTGCATTGTCCCCGAACCAAGATGTTTGGTTCATCCGTTTCGATTGGAATGATCGGCGATCATTCATCGCGAAATGTCGCCTTTCGTTATGTGAAAAGTGGATCATGCGTCGGAAGGGATCTCGATAGACACAGATAGAGTGTTACGAGTTAATGCGAAGCGATATTAATGGGATCGAGAGTGCTGGTATCGTGTCAAGGAAACCTGGTCGTAATCCGTCAGCTTATTACGGTACAATGAGTAAGCAACGTTCGTGGCGTGATTCCGTTCTCCTCGTAGTTGATAACACGCGCCAGTTTTCCTCTCGGAATTCCACCTTGATGCGTTCCATCGCGAAGAGCTACAAGTTCCGGGGCAACGGTGCATCGAGTTTTATCGATACTTTCCACGGGGTCAATGAGATCGATCCGCGTTCGCGTGGCTTGGACATCGTGAAACAGTTGATGGGCCATAAACTTGCGTCGGATGGGCTTGCTAGGTAGTTGGCGTAAAAGTTATCGAACAAATCGACCAAGAAATTTTCAACCAAGGCGTGAAAGCTTGGAGTATTTTGTCCGAACTGATCATCAACGTCTTCTTCCGACTCCTCGTTCGCTATAAAACTCTTAGATATCCTCTTCTTCTGGGATGGAATAAGAAATAGTGAAAAATTGCAACGTCTTTCGTTCCGATTCTTGGTTGAAGAAAATACCATTTATATAAAAACTCTAAATGATAATTATATCGAAGTGGGAATTAATTTTTCACGTGAATACACCTCCACGGAACAATAAAGGCTACCGATCGATAGCTATCAACGATTGAAGATTGTACTAAAAAATGCTGTTTTAATTAACTGCTACATACAGTATTTTAATAAACATTCGTGATACTTGGGATTATAATCTTTCTTATAAACCTGGAACTTCGAATTTTCAATCATCACGAACGATTATGAAAGTATCAGTTAAATAATTGGATCTCTGAGCAACAATATCGTTTCGCAGAGAAGATCTATAAAAATCTCGTGAAAACAAGATTGCACGTGTTTACCACGGATATCACGGTTCAAAGGAGTAACGTGCAGTTAGCTTTTCATTTTACGATACATACTTCGTAACACTCAACGGGATACGAGAAACGGTGTAACGTGCTCCACGATCATCTCCCCCGGAATCGTTCTCGAAATCCCTCGAGCCAATACAAGCAGGGAAAATTTTAAAGAAACTCTCCCCGTCCGGGGAACGATTACAACAAGCCGTCGCTGCGTCCTGTTCCTCCGACGGAACAGAAGAAGAATTCAATATAGACCATCGCGGGGAACTGAAATTACATTTCCATTGTGTCCCTTTTCATTCGCATGCGAGTCACACGCGACTCGTTGCGACCCTAACCCGTGTTCGGAGTTAGTTCCACGGTATACCCGGCACAGGATGTGTGCGTGTATGTGCTCTCGAGCCAGACGGTTTCCTGGCGGCGTTCGTTCCACGAGGCTGGTCAAAAGGTCCCAGAGAACGGAGGACACCGGCCATAAGTCATCCGCCTTCGATATTAGCCGGCCAACTCCCGAGAAGCCGGTCCCCGAAGTCCAGTTTCCTATATTGATATCGGCTGACCTATCTGCTCGTGGCGACACATACGCACACGCGTCCCGAAGAGTGTGCCAGACGGGTATTAGTTGGTGTCGTCCGAGACCCCGGAGAGCCATTTATCTGGCATTTGCGAGAGACAACAACGCGAGAAGAACGTTTGCACCATTGACTTTTATGGATAGCGCGTTCACCGGATACCCTATGGATGGACTCACCGGTGGACGAGAAACAAACGGACAGCCTGCCAACCGCTAGGCGGACAGACTAAATTGCGTGTTTCTGTTTGTTCAGCGTCGCGACGCCGTCTTGCCGGTCTTAAGGGAATAGGAGCATCGTAGGGGATGATTTCTATATCGTGACGTCGGACGTGTATTTGAGACGGTGCGGTGTACTGTAATTTGGTTCAGCTTGGGGTGTGCTAATGTTGAAAGTTCCAAATGAAGACCAGTTTGAACTGATACATAAATTATCTTTGTTAGTTTGCGTCACTGAAATGTACTATATTTTATAAAACCTTGTTGTTATATTCTGTAGGTTATAAAATTTCACTATCAACCACTTAACACTTTTATGTGTTTGCGTTATTTTGCTCAAGTTAACGATTAAATAAATCTCGATGACCCTGAAGTACTTCCACTGGATCTAGTACAGAATATAAAAAAGGTTGAAGTTCGGAAAACTTCGGGAGAATCTTGGAAACGTGCTCTTGGAGTATTTGGAACAACATTGACATCGATACGTTGGTCGGTACGTGTCCTGCGTATTTGGAACCGTCAGACTTCACCCTTCGGGTCCATTCCGGACAGAATTGGGGACGTTTCAACGAGGAATGTAAACCAGTCTCCGGAGGTTTCTGTAGATCGTCCGGCATTCGACAAGATCCTACCACCGGTACGTTTCAACTGGCCATAAATCATCAGGATGGTTCGGGTTGGGTTTCTTTCGAGGTGTTTGTCATATCGAACCGTTTCTTCCCGACATATTTTTCGCCCAACTCTCCGCTGATACTTCTGTCTCCCCTTGGAAGTTTCCCTGAAACGATGTCTACGTGCCGTAATAGCCACTAAAACGTGGAGAGTCTTCTACTTCTAAAACGGTTGGGACTTCGATGTTGAACGATATCTGTAGGACAATCAAGATCGTTCAATCATACGTATACCGAAGAAAATAAAAATTAGAAAACTTCTGGAACACCTTGGAATACAAACGCAGCCGTGGACTTATGGGTCACTTATGGTTCTTACTCATGGATTCTGCACGCGAACATGCGTACATATATCAAAGAAAAGTGGACGGAGAACGGTCTGAACGGTATTGCCTTGGAACGTTGGCAAATAAGGAAGTCGATTCACCGGAAACTTAACCATTTGAAGTCGGAAAGTACCACCACCATCTCGACGGCATGTTCACCGACGTATTCAGCATAAACGCGTGATTGTTCGACATCTTGAGACCCGTTGTTTGATAACCGGACTCTTGAGGGGCAGGTTCGCGGCGCCGGCTTTTACAAGGAATTTTTGGGAAGCACTCGAGGGTGTCGTAGATCGCGTGGCATTCACCGTCTGCTCTGAACGGGCTATTCTTCCATTGGGAGTCGACAGGGCATGGAACGAGTCTTACAGCACCTAAATTACTCGGATTCCGAGGGACGCGAAGCATAAGCCGGAATCGGCGATCGTAGGCGCAGTTTTGCACGCTAACTGACTCCTTGGAATGGCGACCTTCGTTTTGAGAAGGCCATCCTTGTGAAGTGTCTCCAAATGCCTTGATGATGCTCGTCAAAAAACGAGTATCAACAACGCACACTTTTTCGATCTTTTCGGAGAAAGTCGAACACCCTTCAGATACAATTGGATATTCTAATAGTCCTTGATTGAAATCTTGATGATCTCATGATTATGTACAGTGTACAGGGCCGGACAATGGGTCATTTATTTGGATATAGTACGTTCGAATGCATAAAAACCCCACTGATCGAGTGGGAAAATCGAATCGAGCGATTTGCTGGAAAACGAAATCTTTCTCAATCAACGTCGCACACCGTGAAAACTTGGAAAATTCGTCGTTCGATCGACAAAGGATCGTCGGCTCGAAGGTGTTCGCAGTCACGTAGCGACGCCGTTGAAATTGAACTTCACCGACCCTTTGGTGCAATCGAAGTAACTATCGGAAATTGAACACGCATAGCGACGACGATGCACGTGATCACACATGCTCTATCCGCCAGAAAATGACGGGGAACTCCTGGTGGCCGCTCTCTCGACAAGCCGCCAGCGACCGGAAACGTAATTCTGCCGCGTCCATGCCGAACTCTCGGTGGACCAGGTTATTTCAAAAGAACGATAATCTCGACGATCAAGGTCTTAACTTTTGCTGAAAAATGTGGGTAGGAAGCAATTCATACAATTTGTTCATAATCAAATAAATATGGTCGTCATTTATGTTTTATTGTCTTCCGTTAAAAAATGAATGCTAATACACCTTCTGCATTAAAGAAAGTCGAAAAGAAATCAATTTACCTAAAAAGTGTTCATTTAAAGTAATGTTATTTGCATTCAAAGAACAAATCTTCCTATAACCAAAGTTGAAGTATAATTTGATCCAATTACATACATGTGTGATTTAAAAAATGTAAGAGTAATGCTTAACAATACTGTAGATAGGTGCTTGAAACGTTCCTGACGTATGATGCAGGCATTACTTCGCTTATTTTGTTCAACAACTGATTTAAGAAGCGAAGGATATTTTCAACGAATAACGAAGATCAAACGATTCCATGCAAAATTGAAATTCGTTACGATTCCAGCTAAAAGCACGAGCAAAATATTCACCGTGCCAAAATCTACGATCGTACGTACGTGCCAAGGGAAGGAACGACTTGTCGAATACCAAAGTAGCCCGAAGTTTTACACGAACCGATTCGCGATGTCGGGACAATGTATGCCTGATTCCATTGGTTTGTAGCCGGAATCGAAATTACTGGACCGCGAACTTCTGGTTGGCAGCACGACGAACGCCGGGATTATTTCCTTCGTTGTCGGTTGTTACGAAAATGGAAACGGGCCGCGTAATTATTCCACGGTACAATAATTAACGTGGCGCCGCGTGGTGACCTCGCCAAGAGAAACGCCAGTTAATCGTCCCATCGATGTTTCTTGACACGTTTCAATACTTAGTTAAAAGAGTACTTCTAGTTATTTTCATGTTAAACAATTTTTGTTCCAATCAGTTTGATGAAGTTATTAAAACAGTAGGACCCATCAAAATCATTTATTGTTTCAAAACATTCTCAAACCAGTAAATCTTCTCCACCGAAACGATGTCCGATCTAAATTGTAATTCATTCGAGTAAACAGTTCTAGCATTTTACTGTCACATCATGCCGAGCTACATTAAACGCCCCATAAAAGGAACAGAAGTGTATTTATATACGAGCACTTGATTCTCCATCGAGCTCGTGTCACATAACTCCGGGAGTAGCTGTTAAGATCTGAACTGTTACCCACGTCAGATGGAATTACCTAACTCAGCTATCCGCGTAATCAACAAAGTATCAACCTGAATTCGATTTGAATCTCCTGTATATCGGATTCCATCTGAATTCCGGCAGTTCAGGTAAGTAACCCCGGCGGATATTCGGTATCGTGAATGAGCTGAAACGATAAGAGGCTGAGGGTCGATGATCGGGGTAAATGCTTTGGGGCAAGAGGCTCGAAATCATCGGTTTCGCGATACGGTACGTTCCTCTCGCAGGCGATGCTGGAACCTCGAGAGCCAGAGCACAACGCTCGATACGCGCTTATCGTACAGAGACGGATGCTCCATTATGTCCACATGCTCGACATGCCGGCTGCTTCAATTGAATCGTTCGCCAGATTACCCAATGACGCATAATGCTCACCTACGTGCTGCCCTCTACGCTAATGCACATATATACACACACGCATATACACGCGGACGTTCCTATTCCTCGTTCTGTTGCACCCCTTCGGTGCAGTTGCTCCCTGCGCACATCCTTTCAACCGATGCAGGTATGCAGCTCCGCGGACTATTGTGGCCCGGTGAGTAATTCCAGACACGTAAAAGCAATTCCCGGAATCCTGCTCATTGTGATGCAATCACGACCGTCGTCCAACGCAAACCGAACGGGGATCATAATTTTGTCGAGAAGCCGGTAATGCCGCGACGCTGACGCGCCAAGTGTCCTGTTTCCTTTGACGCACGTAACGTATGCGACGACGCTTGGCCCTCCCTTGACCCTTCGACTGCGTATCACCGGCTCGGTTATCGTTGGAATCCACCGGACGATCGGTCATAGGATGACAGCTGCGAGTCGGACGCAACCCCCTTCGCCCCGCGTTCGACTGTTTTGCATTTGGGGTGCGTCGAGGACGAAGGTGTCTCGTGCCACCCCGTTAGAAAAGGTGATTTAGCTCACGCATAGGTAAATGTTGAAATATCGCTGGAAACGGAGCGTTCGTCATCAACTTTCTTGAGAATTTTGCAAGGTGTGAGGATAGAAGATGTTGATTACTGGTGTAGTCCAAATGTTATACGTGTTATTAGATATTTTGAAATGTCGAGTTGGATGACTCAATATGTATACCGCTGAATTCTGAAGATCAACCGTGTCCAGTTATTATATCTGAGAGTGGCAATTTGCAACGTTTATTCGTAATTAAGTTTCAACAACAATACTCGCCAGACAACAGTTGAATCGCAATGTCTCATAATTATACGGCGAGGCCACGCGTGTCAAGTACAATATACAAGGAACTTGTTCGTGCTTCTTCAGAAACGATCTCCAATTTTAAACCCTTTCAAGATATCTTGAATCTTCGTACTTTTTCTTTCCTTTGAACAGCCTCTTGAACGGTTCCAGAAACTTTCTGGCGAGTCAGGAGTAATCGAGCAGCACCGATATATCCACCGTCGAGGTAGCGGTATAAAAGACCGAGAAATCAAAGGGGCACGGTTTCCGGCCACCAGAAGAACGGTTTGGTTTCGATCGACGATGTACGTTGCTTCCTTAAATAGTGTTCGACACGCGAGATTCAACCGACAATCGGACAGACCGGTCTCTGTCGAGCTGTTGCGTGTTTGATGATATACATTTGTTCGTATGTTTCAGATTTCTTGAAAAATACTATTGTCTTTTACGCTGGATGGCTTTCTTTTACCAGAATAGACCCAATATACTGTCGAGTGGCTTAGATTTACCTAGGGAAAATGGCATCGTAAGGGAAGATTGTTCCATCAGTCGTCTCAATATCCAAAAGTTACTATTGTTTCATAGAACGATAGTTTGTTTAATAATAACGAAATGAATTGGAATGGGGACTAAGTGAATTATTGTTTCAAGCTATAATTCCTAGTAACTTTCAAGCATAACACGAATAATGAGGTCTCCTTCCTCTATATTGCCATTTTCCCTAAGGAAGTTCAGTATGCTCCATCGGTATAGGTCCTGATCGTTGTCACCCAAAGCAGTCTGCTTAAAATTGTTCAAAATTGTTTTTCTTCATCGGTACAGTAAAAAAGGGGCACAAGTTTAAGCGGGATTTGATATATGGTCATGTGACGTAACATGTTGGTAAGTAGGAGATAGATCAGCATGGCAGGCGCAGGTTTAAAGGCAAGTTTCCACGAAGCGGCTGCCAGGTTCACACTCGGGCCACATTGTTTTGCCGCAGGAAACTTGCGAGCTATTTAACGCCTTGCTTAAACCGCTCGGCTCTGTCGCAAGAACCTGAAACCCGTGCCACACGCTTCGCGGTCGCCCTCTTTCAGTTTGGCCGCCCCATCCTTCCCTTCTGAACCAACCCGCCCCCATTTTAACCTTCGTCTAGGCACCCTTTGGAACGCCCTAGCTCGCGCCTCAGTCCTACGTGAAACTTTGCGCCAACTTTACCTACATATTGTTCCCGAGTTTGAAAGGAAGCGGCCCGCCACGAGCTTCCGGCATTAAGGAGAAAGACTCGACGTGTGCACCGTTCGAAATTTCAAGGAACAATTTCCGATGTGCTCGGGTATTAAAAGCTTTTTGCCACGATGTCGGTTACAAATACTTTCTTATCCCCTGCTCATTCTGCGATCGAATCCTTGAACGATTTTGATTATCGGTTAGTAATTAATACGTGAATTGCTGCAGGATTCATTAGTGGCCAGCTTTCAATGCGATATAATCGAATAATTAGTCAAGAATAGGAAACAAATTTTCGAGTATAATTACTGTTTCGTTAATAATTTAAAGTAACAAAATTGAAAGCTTTAATCTGAAAATTAATTATCTACACTATTAATAACTATAATTATATATAAAAAAAACATGGAATATTTCTTACAATGTAGTTACAATGTAGGTACAGTGTAGTACCTTCTGATTTTTTTTTCTTTTTTATAACGTTATAAGGTTACGAAGAATTTCTTTTTCGAAGCGTGGTTTTCAAACGTCTAAAGGGAAACAGTTTTAATGATTCACGGAAGTTGATTCGTATACGAAAATGGGAATATTTGCTTTCAGAAATAATTTGATCCACGTGTGGGTTTCAATTTTCGTTTACCGCCCTATTTTCCGGGCTGTATCAAATTAACGAGAATGATATTGTTGTGACCCACACATTAGATGCATCATTGTCACGTGGCGCGCAGCGGGCTCGAAATTAAACTTTTCCTTTAGAACGAAGTGGGGCACGATAATGACCGCATCCACGCCCAGGAACACGTAATTGCATCGCGATGACTCTACCAGGAGGGTACGGCTCATAACCACTGTTAAACGCTATTGCTCTTCATGGAATCCGACAGTTTGCGTTTCAACGGATTGCGTAAAATCAGAATGTATTTTATAGAACAATTCTTAATTCTTCATTCATAATTGCGAAAGGAATGTGTGGTTTTTTTTTCGCCGGAACAGTATTTAATCAAAACAAGATTCGATCCCGCATAATTGTCGGGAAACAACGTTTCCTGGTTCCGTGATTTTCGACGATTACCGTTTCGTTCCATCAGCGAAGGCAATTGAGGGATCGATATTAACATTTATAACGTTTCGTTCGGTGTTTTTTAATCGGCTCGGTCGGTTTCGTACGATAGCCAGAATTTCCGCTTTTGTTTCATTTCACGTTCTTCCCTTCATTTGCGCTATCGTGGAAACGAGCTATATGGAGCGATAATTAAAAATTTGATGGATCGCGTGATGGCTACGAAAAGTAATTTGAAGATGTAATCAAAACTCTGAATACGGGTCACGGCAGGCGCATAATCGAAGGGGGAAATAGCTGCACGATGACCGTGCATGTTGCTTCATTACGGAACAGATAGATTTTATCGTTTGTTTCACTTTTAATGGCGTTTCGCCGTGATGGAAACGGAATAATTACGTCGAGATCTACGAGGCCCGCTTTATTTGGGACGACGTTGCATCGATTCGTGTTGTAAATAATTAATCATACTTTAAATATCGGTTGTCCCTTGCAGAAGCTACAGGGGGTGTTGGACTTTGATGCGAACAACCATTGCGTTGCTCTGCTTTTCGATAATTATCGTGCCACATGACTCGAACGATCCTCGAACCATTGATCTTTTCTGGTACACGGCACCGGCAATAACGGTAATGCTCTCTTGGTTGCATTGTTAGGGGACGATTTGCAATATCGCGACGTCATGGCTGACTCCTGTCGTGAGAACATTTCGCTTCGAAACGGGACATAAGATGGTGTTTCATGAACCTTCCTTTTATGTAAGCAGTAGATAGACGTGCTTAATCAAATATAACAATCTCAGACGTTGATCGTCACTAATTGTTAAATAAATGGAGAGTTAATTTTATAATTTAAAATTAAAATTTGCTGTTTTGTACAACCATTATTTTTATTAACCCTTTTCGCTGCCAAGGACGGCTACGGTCGTCCGTGAAATAAGTTTAGATAGTAATAATTATGTTATTAAATGCATAAAGGTATAGCTAACGTAACGAGTAATGCATTACAACAGTTGCAAATTTAATTTATTAAGGACAAAATTGTTTCAGCCACCTTTCGTGACTTTCCACGTGTCAAAGTATATAAAAATCAGTTTCTAATGAATTATGTATTTATCGTCAACTGAAGTTCTTTTTCTATTCAGTTCTTTTTCATGGCAATTAAGCGTCAAATATTAACGAAGGTAATACGTAACATTTTACTTGGCTCGCTTGAACATTAATTTGCATTTTGAAACGAGAACTATCGCGATATTATGAAAAAGTTAAAACATTTCTCTCTCTTTCGTTTTTTCCAGGTGAGTTTCCCTATCCAGATAAGAAGAGGCTCGTCCTCCATTGTGTAAAGTGAGTACGCGGTAACAAAAATGTTAAATATTCAAAGTTACAAAACAGCCTTTTTTTTCCTTCCTCTTTCTCTACCTCTCTAGTTCCCTCTGTTTGCATATAATTTGCCTTCGTGGTACCTCTGATTCTTCTGCAATTCCGCGGAGGGTGCAAAGGAAGGCGAAGAAAGAAAATTAAAAGAAAAGATGAATTCGAAAGGGTAGCGTACAATTTTGCGCATTAAATTCAATGACAATCAATATACTTAATTGCGTACTACTTCGTTAATCGACGTAATTAACGTTCGAGAGCAAAATAGTACAACTTTCCGCACGAGAAACTTCCTGGAAATTGAATCGGTTTATTGGATTTTATGATTGAAAATCGGTCGAACGAACGATCGTTAATAAGAAGATTTCAAAGGTTCGAAGAAAAATTCATGAATGCATGATGATGAAAAATAAATATTTTCTCGGCTGCGTTATGAAACACATATTGCCCCGGATGTGTACATAATGCCCAATATTCACATCGATTGTCTGAAAGAGTTCGGTTTCCTGTATCGTTCATTTCCTGCTATAATTAGCTTGATCGGTTAATTGAAACGATACTGGTAGTCGAATTATTCGTCCAAAAAAAAAAATGGTCCGTTTTCGTTAACTTTGAAATAGCGAAGATTTCTGTTAAATAATTTATGTAGTAGATGTTAGCAAATTGAATACCTTGGAGTAACCCAAGACAGATATCACGAATTTAATCAAATACCTGAAAGGGAAGTTAATTAAAGCCAATTCGAAACAGTATAAATATTACATGGTATTCCTAATTTAGTTGTCAACCTAGCATATCAGTCTTCGAATGGCGGAACGAGGTTATTATTGGTCGAACGTGTACGACTTAAAAAGTTTGAATCCAATAATTTGGAACTCGTTCACAATTTTATTTTCTAGATTTTATTTTATTTCTTTGGCTGTTATTTTTCTAATATAAGAAAATTTGTCATTTTCTATATAAATTTCATAAATGCGAGTCACAATCCAAGATTAATTTTGTGAAATAGAAAATGAAAAATTTTATCTTGATATTGGAACATCAAGCACAGAATTTTCTGTTCATATCCAGAAGTTATCGGTGCTCTTTAAAAATTCGCTTCAGTACAATTCTCTTCACGAAAATCGAATTTTCTCCCCGAATCGAATGAGATGAAATTTATTTCAACGATCAAGTTTTCGTTTAATCTCTAACGAATTAATCGACAAGAGACGAGGTTTCGAGCTCCATTAAACGAGCCAGTGTCTTTGATACCGAATAGCACAACAGTTTCATGGGTCCCCAATTATAATGGTCGCGTTGTGTTTTGGAAACAATGGACACTATACTGACTAACAGGCAGCCTGCAGATATCTGCGCTACACATTGTATCCCTCTGCGTTTACAGAAACAAATGATTCGCGTCCTATTTTCGGAAACGACATGATTGATATCACAAGAAATTATATATCGATACCGTACGCGGAATCGAGCAAACGAAATAATTAAGGAATCGGTCCGACTACTCCATGCAAATCAAATGCCCAGGCTATACCTTAATCGATACATGGAAATAAGATCGAAATTATTCAATTTTCTCAGAAATAGATCGACGTAGATGTTCTACTTAATTCCTCTTTTATTCTCGCACTAAAGAACCTTTAATTTATTGCATTTTACGAACCATTTTGCAACAACATCATTCGTAATAAAAATGATTACATATTGAAACTTCAATTTACATCGGTTGTTCACAAACGGGTTGATTATTGTTGGATCAATTATTTCTTCTTGTTATGCTAACAGAATTAATTATCTCGATCAGAATTGGTTGAAGCTGAAACGCTACATTTATTCGTCGATAAAGTAATCGCATTACGCGATGCTTCACTTTAATCCTGCTTCTCGTCGCGAAATATTTCAATTTTTCACGAAATCAGCGCGGGCTTTTCATCGAAACGTTTTCCACTCTATTTTCATACTGTCAAGCAGAATTTAAATATCGGATTTCGCGTCGAAAACGTTCCATTTATCAATGCGAGAAGTCAGTAAATTCAAAATACGTATACAGCTCTGTTGATCCACAATCAACGGCAAAGTAGAGATTCATTTAATATTCAACGCGGCAAAGTAGCTTTTCATTTGTAAATCGCGAGTGTTCTTCACACCCAATTATCCGTGTTTTCGTCGTTCCTCGTCGAATTCGTTCGTTTTCCACCAGACGTGAAATTTACTCTGATGCCGATCGAAAATACCCTTCTTTTTTTTCTCATTTCACGCACTCGAAACACTTTTCCGCGTGATTTCTGTCTGTACAAGATTAATTAATCCGAAACATTTTTTTTTTTAAGCAAAATTTTCTAGATTAAATTTATTACACAAAAATTGCAAATTTTCCAAGACGTAACAAATCGAAAATTATATCAAATTTCCAAAATTATCTGATATAAAATAAAAACTTTCGAATAATGCTGACACAGAGAAGTAACCGATCGTATACGCAATTTTACTGGACGTTAGTTTTCCCCTTGCGCCCATTTACGGACAACGAAAGCAGACCGGAAGTCGACGAAAGGGTCGATCGCCCGTATGATCAGTAGAGTGATTGTAAGTAGTCAATTGCTTGAGATCAGACCACCGTGCAATCAATTCTGCGCTCGGTTTTTATTTCTCGCGTTGCCACGGTAACGTTTGATGAAGAAGAAACGGAAAAAAGAAAAAAAGGAATAACTGACGCACGAAACGAACAGAATTTCATTTGGTTGTCGTCCGTTTTTCATTTAATAAACCGTATTTATTCGGAGGCCACGCACGAGCGCGGGCAGATGGAAAAATAGAAAAGTAATGCCCGCTCGAGTAACAAGGCGCGATATTTCGAACGCGTGTGGAAACTGGGTCCGCGTTCGCGCGCAAAGACAAAACAAAACAAGAAAGGATCGCGAATTCAATTCAACGATGGGCATCGACTTGTTTTGGTCATTGAAATTCTCTTTTTCTTTTTTTACCTTTTCCCCGCCAACGTGTCGCAACGACGTCCGACAAAAAACGAGCAAGTGTAGCGTGTAACGAGGCGGGCGGATGGGCGCGCCCCTTTTTTTTCGCCCTGTTGTTTTCCATGTCGCGTTACGCGAAACATCTATCCGCGGTGTTTTTTTTTCCGCGCGACAGAGAAAGGATCGGCGGAAAAACGAGCGCACGATCGATACACGTCACGGCGTGAAATCGTTTGTTAACTTTTCTTGGCGTCCGACCGACTGACGTCTTCCGAATCGCGCTTTGAACCGTGAATCTCCAACGGGATTGTCCTTTTGTCCGTCAGACTGAGATGTTTGCGAGGAAACGGGACGGTAACATCGATCTGTGCTAACCAAATCGTCGATTTTATAGAATCCTGGCGCGAATGACTCCCGAATAAACATGAAGTAAATGATGAAACGGACGTCTGTTTTGGCACAGCCTGTACAGGAATCGCAGGGTGGCCAAGCAGGCGAACCGAAATTAACGTGGTCGTAACGTTGGTAAATAAACACGGGAATCACGCGAGGTTGAGTAGGCTGCGCCTCGCGTTGACGGCGCTGCGGTGTGCATTACAGATGTAATTAAGATAACTGAGGCGAGGGCAGCTATGCACAATGGCTGATATATGCGCCGATGGATCTGCACGACCGCCGCCCATCGCATAATCGCATCCGCGCGGCTATCCGCAGAAATCTTGGCCCGAGACACCCCTTTCGCGTACCACGGATTTCCCTTTGATGTCGAACCGTGAGTAATGGCGTCGTTGCGTCGGGATTTACCGCGTTGCAATTTTTCACCAGACTTCACTTGCATGCGTGTCCTTCCATTGTGCTCGGCTGTTCGATTCGAACTCTCGAATTAAAAAAAGAAAGAGAAAAATAGAAAAAAGGCCTCGAGATGGTATCTCGTTCCGATCGATCTGTTTGCGTGCAAATGTTTTGGCGAAGGATTAGGGCGGGAATGTATGCAAGGTAATCGTACAAAATTTGGGAAATTCTTATTGTTAGTAACTTTTTTATCCTACGATATCTTAACACGTTGACTGGCACAGTGAAAACGGACGTGTGTAGTCAGACACGTTGAAATCCTAATTATTAAGAATATAATCAACTAATTTTCAAATTTAACCTTTCAAATCGATAGCTAGCATTATTAGCTTAATGATAACGTTATCCATGGTTTGTTTCGTCATTTCTTTTGTTAATTATTTGATTGTAAAAAATTTCGGGTGCCGGTCACCGGTGACCCGCGTGGCAGCCAACGTGTTAATAATTTTGAAGTAATTTTTGTTCTTTCATTTTGTCTTTAATATATTTTTATTACATACGTGTTTTGGAACTCCCTTTAGTGGTCGAAATTTGTCGAATTTATGTTATTTTGAGATAAAAATATTTTAACTACCGTGGTAAAACTCGCTGAATACACCAAAATGGCTGTAAATTAATAAGCTGTATTTGAACGTTCCATCAATTTCTTCTTATATGCATTCACAGTCTAGCAGTTTTATAAAATATAAAAAATTCCACGTATGATAAACATCAAAACTGTTGACATGTTTAACCTCGTTATCCCGATATCGTGCTCTGCATTCGAAATCGTCCGAGTAATTAACAAAGTCACGGTGAATGTAATCCGTGTGAAAAGCACTGGGAAAAAAACATCGAATCGATCTGATACATATTTGATCGTAATTAACGTATTCACGGGTCAGATGCGTCGACTAAAAATTTGTAAAAATGCAGATATTTAAATGTACTGAAGCTAATTCAAACGATGACCCAAATATATTCATATTTCAATCCTGTATTAATAAAACTCGTATATTACTCGTTTATCGAAGAAGGAAATGTTCATTATAGAAATCAGAAAATCATATTTTTTTAAACAGTTTCTTTCATCCTTGGAATATACTGTTCAATTTGCGTTGAGAGTTATAGATGATGTCAATCATACTGACCTCAAAAGTCTGCATTGTTCTGCTCCTTCAGAAGAATTCTTTTCGTCTCCCATTGTGTTTCAAGAGGAACGGGTCGTTTAAAAATTACTCGAACTCCCGAATCTGGGTCTCCCATTTTAAAAATATTCCATAGAATTTGCATTAAGTATTCCAGTCGAAACAGTGTCGATCCTCCTTCTATCCACTTTAAAAGCTTTCAGCCATTCATCGTCGGAGAAATTAACCCTTTGGATACTGAGAGGCACACGAAGAAGCAGAAGGTTTTAAAAATATCTGTAAAGAAAATATATTGCATATATTTTTATATATTATTTATAAATAAGCTTTATTTTGATAAATATGATAAATATTAACAATTGAAGGTATAAAGGATTTACAGTATAAGTAAAACAAGTTTCATATTATATATTATAAAGATTGACAATAAAAATTATAAGCAGTGATGCACGGTAAATTCCCTCACGAGGGAAAACGTGACGTCAAATTACTCCCACTCTACAAAGCACAAACGTTACCCCCAACCCCATTTGTCTATATGACGTCATAAAATCACTGATTGTAGTATTTTCTTCCACTAGAATCTTACTAAATCTGGTGACTCTGATTGTAAGAAAGTTTTACCATACTTTTGTTTCAGGGAACACCAAATGAATTAAAGAAAGGAAATGCTTTCATCCGAACAAAACTTATAGCTATTTATTATAAAATATCATTTTCGAAGCAAAGGAAGTTTTGTTTAAAATATTTTGCCCAGTGAATGAATAATTCAAGAAACGATCGCGCGGATAGAATAAAATGAATGGCGTTTTTCTCGATAAATTATCGGTAGTATTTCATTTATCAAACAGTACATGCTTGATTCCGCTGTTCGTTCTTATCGCGATCGATGCGATAAAAAGTTTTCACCCTGAATCTCGGGGCCGAGTTAAAACTTGTTCGATCAAACGTTTTGATTGACTTGCCGACGACCGATAGTCGATATTCTATTCGAACGTGACCGGGATTTCTTTCTTTCGGTCGAAATAGGAGCGAACAGGCAGATTTCGGGAATAAAATTGGACGATTGAATCGTCGGGCGGAATTTGGGCTTGAACGTGTACGTCTGGATAACTGTTGTAATCGATTGAACGATTCGGCCCGTCAACGAATTCCCCAAAATACAACGTAATTCCAGGTGATCGACGTCCACGATTAATAAGTACTCCAGGTGTGCCTGTGTCTCAAAATTTTCATCCGTTTCTGGATATCAGGTATTCTGATTCTATCATAAGCCTACAAATGTTCGTAAACTCGAATTATCGATTGCACTACAGCCGTCTAATCGAGAATTACAACCTTCTTTTATTCTGCAATCGTATACTTTATAAAATCAGATCTGGGTAATTTTAGAATACCTAATTACCATTTTGTTTTATTTTATAATTTTATCCTATTTTTCGAACAAAATTGTGCTATCTTATTACGAGATATCATTTTTTTTTTTTTAACTGTTAATATTTTGACGATTATTTCTTTCACGAAATTTGAAATTATTATTAGCTGGAATTAATCGGTATTTTTGATATATTCAAATAACATCAGTGGAAGTAACGGAGGGAAACATTATTTCGAATAAAATTTGCCCGAATCTGCATAGAAGTAAACGAAACGTGCCTCGCTTGATTGAAGCTACAGCGATAAAGCCGGGGATTATGAAATAAATGGCAAAGGAAAAGGAGATAACGAAATGGAATGGACGCTGTCAGGGTTTCTCGTGAAGGCAACATAAAAAAAAGTTTCTTATTTCGGTGGCGTTTGCTCGTCAACGCCGAAACGAGACACGGTTAAAAATTTTAGGGGCGAAGAGACTGTTCCGTTGGATTGATGCGTGCAACGATCAATCATTTTCATCCCTCGTTCTATCTTTTTTCCAGCACGCTTCATTTGCTTTACGGAGATATCGCAAATTGATTATGCGTGCGAATTCTGAGGAATTTAGAAGATATGGATTATATATAAACTGTATAATTTGAAATTTCGTCTAAGTTTTACAATTTTTTCATCCGTTTTAACTGTTTCTTATAAATTTGATTAGAAAATGGCGATTTAAAGGGTTCACGGCTGGAAATAAAATTCTGAGAAAACACTGAAATCTTGATGCATTTCACAAATTACTTTGTTGAAATTTTGCAAATATTTACTTTCATTCAGTAACATTCAGGGAACTATTTCACAGGTTGTTTTCCAATTTATTTAATTATACAGATTTGTAATAGAAACAGGTAATATCCTTGGTAATGCAGAAATTTCATTAATCGTGATTAAAGTAAACTTTATTTAAATAAACTTCGAAAAATTGTTGTTTGTCCTTTACCTCCGCTAGAAACTCCATTAATTTTCCTATGATCTTCGCCATACACTTTATCTGGCTCGGTAAAAATTCCCATTGGCGAGTAATTTACGTTTCCCGGGACACTCGTATTTCAGGATATCGACACGTAGATTTTATCTTGAGACTCCTCGTTCTCCTCTCGCTCTCACCTCTTCCAATTTGTACCGCTTCCGGCTAGGTCGTTTCATGATCATTTCGGGATAGTAGGGAATCCAATTATGCAATCTAAACGGAGCTTGTATCACAACCCAGTTTCCAGCGTATCTAGGAAAACAGTCGAATCTCTTCTAGTGTGAGATCGCAACATATGCCAAAATACAGGGCTGCGTGCAACACGTACACAAAAGTCGCAATTTCCAAACTGTACTGTTATATTTTTTATTATTGAAGGCATATAGAAAGCATTTGATGGTAGGTTCAAAATCATGTCGTACAAGAGAGTTGAGAATACATCATTACCGAGGAAAGGAATATGTATAATGTTTTTAGTGGTTCAGAAATTGCAGTGTTATATTTTTAGGAACAAAGAAGTTCATTGTTTTGGATACTTAGAAATGTTATACTTTTAGTATGAACGATCAAAGGGAAATCGTTACTTGCAACAGACCCACCGGCCGCTAGATTTGCATCGACCGCGCTAACGAAACCGACCTTTTTCGCAATTGAAACGACTGAAAATGAACCGACATCTGCATAGATGTTGTATCAATAATGTATAAGGGGACATGACGGGGGTTGTTAGCGCCGGACTGTCCCCCGTGGACCCCACGTCGGGTCGGGACACGTCACCGGCGCCGATGGTTCAACGGTGTGTCATTATTTTTGCAACAGTATCGGGATAATCGATGCAACAGAAGGTGAATTGAAAAAAATAAATGCATAGTACGTGCTTTCCTTTGTGATCAAACTTTTCTGAACCTTTCATTGAATGTGATTGTTCAAATTGATAGATACGATAGGATTCACTCTTTCGAATTAAAAAAAAAGAAAAGAAATCATATGTTGCTTTTGAACTTTTAGTATCATTGTTCAATTTACAAGTTTTAGATATTTTACTTATACTTACAGTCTATTCTTTTTGTGAAAACTTAAATTGTTGTTTTGAATAATTTTAATCCGTTTTCATCAGTATTATTGCCATGATTAGTGTATCGAATGTATAATTCTGTAGTGATTCTAATGATCTTCCTAATTCAGTTTTAATCCATCATACTGCTGAAAGTGTTAGTGTTTAATTATCGCAGCCAAAATTGCCAAATAGCAAGATAAGAAAAAAATTATCCGATCCTCGAAGATGGAAAATTAGTCTCGAAAGAAATCCATCTTCAATTCCGAGCTACCCTCTTACTTTCTTACCCTTCGCGTCGTATCATCGCAATAAACGAATTTCAATGATGCTTCCATTTAATTAGCAATATTACAGGTTTATTCGTCCCTTTTCGTCGCGGAACGATCGCGATGAAATTCCATCGGACGGAGGCAATATTATTTTCGCTTAAAGAGTCGGACTCTCCGCGAGGGTGTCTCGTTAAACAAGGGACACGGCTAACCCCTACCGTCGACAGGAAACGGGGGGGACAGAAGAATTTCAGACTGGCTGACGTTGGTTGGCCACTTGAAATGCCTGACTGTCTGAGACCCAAATTATCGATGTCGAAATGTACTCGAAAGCACGGCACGCGTAATCCTGCCTCGAACCGATGCGAAAATATCAATCTTTCGGAGGGAAATCCCGATAATCCATCTGTTGGAGGCCATAGTCGTTGAGTGATGCCGCGATCACATGTCATTACTTTCACCCCTGTGCAACTCATCGACAACGGTTTTATTATTTTTTTTTTTTTTACTTTTTTTATCTCTAGTCTACATTGTTCCTGTTAGGACGAACGATAATACCACGCATCGGGACTTGGTTCGTGGGGCATCGACGTTAATCTAGAGAGCGTGACACAGCTGCGAGACAGAAGAGGATGGCAGAATCAGGGTGGGTGGATTCAGGGGGTATCGGTTCGCGTCGAGGGGAATGAAATTCGCATACGTGTAGAAATATTTCGTGCATGTGCGTGGAAAATATCGAACCAACTTTCTTCTCGTTCCCTTCGCGATAGCTGAAATACCCTGAGCACGACAGACCCCACTCACCCTCGATACAGACAAGAAGGGGATAAATTCTTTCGCTGGATTTATGCCAGTAATTAGAGAAACGTTATATATCCCCTTACCTGGCCCCTGCTGTACGTTCGTTCTCGGATCGGTTGCATTAAATTTACGCGCAGGAACGATGGGGATTACGCTCTGAATAAATATCTCACGCATTAGGTATTGTTACGTCGCGGTACGTTGGAATCGCGTTTGACACGAAATTACGGGAAGGTGTTATTAAAGTCTAGAAATTGCAAACTCTGAAAAGTCCATAAAAATGATATCGGACATCTTAATTTTGTTAAAATGAAAAAAAAAAGCGTTTGAAATCGCGGTTGTTGAGTCAAACGCGGCAAAGACACGACTCTGTCACTGGCAGAACGTCATAAAAATCCGCGTTCCCGTCTATGAAGAATAAATTGGCCCGTATATCAAAACAAATTAACGGCGACGTGTCCCGCGGACAATTAACGATTTTCTATAGGCCGCGAAGCCGCAGAAAGAGAGGACGCGGTTCGTTTTGCGGCTATAAATTTCGTCGACCTCGGCGGCCAGCATTTTCTACGTGTTCTACAGCTGCCGCCAATTTTATGTTTCGCCTGTTACGTTGTCTCTATTACGGGCCTAGCGGTTGCCCAGTTTACCTGTTGGCTACCTTATATCTTGATAACGACCCATCGTCGGGTTGGCTCGATTTCGACCGTATTTTAAGCCGGCCCCGCCGTTCCCGTGACTACTTTATTATTGAAACACGGCCGAGCAGCTGAATTCGGCACGAGGATGCCGGAATTTTTCACAGAAATTCGATTAACGACGTTCGACGTTTTCCGGCGATATTTTAAACGAACCTTCGGCGCGGAAGTAATTCATTTGTTATTTATATTTCATCGTACCAACCTTCATGCGTGGTAACAGTGTCGAGAAAGTCGATAAATGTCAGTCCTGCAATTAGCGACGAATTTTTATCATGGTTCTTAATTGATAATTCGAAATTCTAAACAGGAACTCATGGCAAATCTTCGTAATATTTATAGAAACTGATATATCGGTATTGAAATGGAATATTTTGATTCTAAACGAGAAATCGTAATCATAGTTCAGCGTCCTTTTACGAAATAAAGGATAATTTATAGGATGATAACGGAGCACAATAACGGTGTACATTAATTAATTTCAATGACGATGCTTTTCGCATTCGCCCTGGAATACCTCGTTATTTAATGCGTGTACAAGGGAACTTCGACCGGCACGGCACGGCGTACGTAACTTTTCGCTTCCTTCGTTAAGAGGCTTCAGTTTGATGAGATAATTTCAAATTTAATGCGCTATAAAAGTGAAACTTGCGTGAAATCGCATTACGTCGAAATAAATTATTGTAACGCCGATATCCGATTCTAAAGATAATCCTTAAGAATCGAAATCTTTATTTTCATAATCGTTAAAAAGTAAACCGTTTATTCTCTTTTATAATAGCAATACGAAAGGTTATAAATTTTTCAGAAGATTACCTATCAAAGTCACGAACACGTGACACCAGCCGTGAAAGAGCTAATTATACGTAGATTACGGGGGTTGTAACTACCCCGATAGGAATTAATATTTGACCAGATATCGGTTGCGCATTTTCGTTAACGGGCGAAATTCCGAGAACCGATCGTCCATGAAAATTTTATTTCAGCCCGCTATTTCGATCGGGCGACGGTTTAACGAACGTTCCGCTGACATAGCAGGAGAACGAACAAACGTCACTCTCAGGGGCAATGCATGTTTTATCGGATCGATTTTCAAGTGACGTCATGTGGGTATTAACCGCGGCTTCCTTGAATTATTAATCCACCTACAACCGGCATAGATCCGCCACCTTTCATGTGTTCCCTTTTACGTAAGCAAAGTACTTTGACCTATCGAGGATCAAATAATATCCGTGTGGACGTCACATATTATATTCCTTTTTTATGGAAAGGACGCGACACTTTCTTCGTCGATTTCAGTTTCCATGAATCTTTAATAATAAAAATGATATTGTTGCTATCGGAAATAGTGCTTGGCGAACTCATTCTTAATCAAGGCCGATCTTTATAAAAATAACCTAACTATATTTATTACTGTACACTTATAATACAAGCCGATTAATAGAATTTTATAGTAAAAGGCTTTCATAGGCTCGAAAAATATTGTAAAATTCAGGAGATGAATAATAACCATCCGGTGATTAATTTTTCTAATTAACACTAGAACTACCAAACGAGTCAAAATGACTTGTTCCAGATTTTTTATTTTATGTCGAATTGACTTTTACCAAAATAAAGAATATTTCTACATACTAATTTATATTTTATCCTTTATGTATTTCATTTTTTCTATTTGATTTTCGATTTAAAACTAAATAGACATTGAACATCGATAGATCTAGTATTAATTACGTTAATGGTACTCCTTTTTCATATTTTGTCGATTATTTAACCTAACTGAGTTTGTTCAGTATATCAGACGAAGATGTGGGAATAATGAATTAACATCATTTTCTTCTTCGTCTTGTAAAAATGTGGTTATATATATCAAGGCTGGCTAAGCCCTCAGTCTATATAACTATAACATAGTTGTACGATTACAGTTGAGAAAGCGATTATATGGAGCCTGAGAAGTTGGAGAGTGTGTTCTGAGAAGTTTTTAAATGTAAGTTTCCCGTTTTCCCGGCAATCTTAAAGGCGCCGCTTTTTTCGCCGTTTTTGTTCCGAACAGTGTTTCGCAAACTTGTAAAAGTATAACGTAACACGGGTAACAAAAGTTCGCCAACATCTTAGTATCTTGTATCTATTTAAAGTGGTTAATATTTACAGCCACTGGTTACGCGGTAACGATGATCTTTCCTGGAAAATATTGTGTCAAATTGTTATAAATTGCGTATAACGGTGCGTTAATCTTCCTTTGACGACGTGCCAAATTGAAAGTCTGCCAAGTAGCTGCTAACACTGGATCGTGGCGCATTATTACTGGTTGCTAAACTTAAATGTACATTATTGATCAAAAGTATTTGAGCATACGTCGAATGGAACAAATACTTGTTTATATTAATTAAAATAATGTAGAGTTATACCGAAATTAATAAAACTTGACTTATATAATTTTAAAAAACACAGTTAAAAAATAAAAATAAAGGTGTTGTTATCATCCATGGCAATTCTTTGATTTATATCTAGAATAAAAGGCTTGGTATAAAGTTATCATAGAATTTTTAATTTCTGATTATGCTTCCAGCTTTTTCGGTATTATTCTACTTTCACGGAAAGGATATTTAGCAATAATAAAATGTAATATTATACAAATTATAGTACTTGCAAATTGTTGCTTTATTTTCATATCATAATATAAAATATAATTTCTTACTTTCTATAATTCAAATTCCAAACTTTGAATTTAAAACAATTATGTTAGAATGCTGAAAGAAAAATAATAAATCAACATAGAAATATCAAAATAACAAAATATCTTCACAATTTCATAAAGATAAATTGATCAACTACTTTCTGCGATCAAATAGTTTTGAGCGGTACTGTACACCGAGTATGTAGAACATCCGGTAACAGAAATGCTTCCAAGACCATATATTTTATGCAAAATGAAACCAACAACGTAATTGATGACCACTGTCATGTTCAATTGTAAGATATTCTTACGATAACAAGAACAATACAAGTTGTTAAAGCAGCGGTTCACCAAACGTTGAACAGGAAAGGTAAATTCCTTCATCGCGGAGGAAACTTTCAGGCACATCCGCTCCACGAAGCTTCGGACAAGTGGAAATTAAGTTTCCTCGAGTATCGCCTTTGAAATTCAAAGCTCGCGATTATCGTTCGACGTTTACGCTGGATAATTCACGCAGCGAAATCGTATTACCGCTTTTGATCTTCGTGCCTTCGGTAATCTCGTCAACGGCAAGATCAGAAGAGCAATTTTTCCATTTTCTTTTTTTATCTCAGTTGCACGCATAATCGTGTTCCCCATAGCTTTTCACCACTTTGGGCGAGAGAAAGGACCCTCATTCGTGACACCAATTTCCAAACTGTCTTTGTATGAAATTGTACAGGAAAAGAGACGCGGTTGACTGATTGGTTAGATAATGTGTTCTTCTGGGCATAAAAGAACTATTTTCTCGTTAATAGATACATAAAAATACAAATATACAAAATTCTATTACAAAGGGTCAGGGTCAGTTTTGATCCTGCCATGTTCTGTACCCGATAACTATTTCTAACTTACGATACTTAAGTTAAATGAAATATTGTCTAATAAATTCATTTAAAGTACCTACATGATTATTCGAGCTGAGCTGTCTGATTGCTAGGAATTGAACTGTGCAATGTGTAGAATTACACGATTGTTCGAATCGAACAGTGTACGTCTAACCGATTGATGATTTGATGTGAGCTCTGTGATTTTATCATTTAAGCCGTTCTACGTCTACGTAAGCGAATTGAGCGATTGGCGCGGCACTGTTTCGCGCCAGCAGTTACGATCAAAGAATTCAACCCTTCAAAATTAAGTCTAGGCGAAGTTAAAAGTAATAAATACTTGAATTAAACTGCAATACAAGCGGGTGCAGCTGTTCATTAAGACCTTCAGTAATCATTTTACGGGAACAATTGAAATTAGATCTTCTTGAAAAAGGTCTAATCTTTCATTTCCGTATGCTAAGTCGGAAAATCGAACGAATGTGTCTACGAAACGATTGTTGGAACGGCGAGAAGAATACTTGTTCACCGAACAGTCGAATCGAGTAAAATGGCGTAAGCTGTCGGGAAATTTGATGAGGCACCTCGCGCGGCATCGCTGGGGCAGGTGACATCGACCGGGCGGGTACGGTTGAAACAAAACAACGCGCTGGTAACAGGGTTCCAGGGAATAATTATGGTTCGGTGGCTAGGTGTGCTCGGTTTTTCGCGCTCGATATACAATTATCGATCCAATTACGGGAAATAGAACGGTCGATTGTGTCGTTCAAGTAAGCTTTATTCAATTCCGTCGGTAATTGTGTTTTGACTTTGACGGTCTTTTGTGTGACGAGAGGGGGTTGGTGGTGCGCAGCAGGGGGTGGGGGTGGAGTTTGATCCGTGACGTGACGAGCCAGGCCGGAAATACCAACCGGAAATATCGTGCCCACTTTAGTCCGGGGTGCAATGATCGTTGTAAAATCCTCGATATCTGGCTCGCCCCGTAGCGTGCACGTTTGCGCCGACAGAAAAACACTGTTTGCGAGGAACAATCAGGCTTGGATTACAATGGCCGGCAAACAGATTGTTCGGGAACATATCGGGTCGCATTGTTGCGTGTCCCTGTTAAAAAGGTACATCGAGCGATAAAAGTGTTCGCGGGAGTCAAGGAGAACAATGAGAAAGATCGAGCGAGAAGCAGAAACGTGGGAAACGGGCGTTGTATCGATGCCTCGGATAAACGGGGGTGTTCGTGACGGGCGTGTGTGCACAGGTGTATCGGTCTTCCTTTTGACCACGTGAAATTTTCCCGTTTGCTCTCGCGAATTCCGAGAATTGATTTTTCGAACTTTGTTTGTCGAACGGGACTGGACGCTTTTGCAGGGCAGGCTCGAAGATATTTGAATACCTCCGAAGTGGAAAAACAAAACTACTTCGAAAGTAAAGCTTAATTCTAGAAATTGATCGTGAGTTAAATTACCGAGCTTTTCACTTTTAAGCAGCTAACCTGTGTTGAAAATAAATACACTCGAAGAATTAAATGTCGCCTTTAATCCTTTAACAACGGCAATCGCGTTTCAAATTCTTTCCATGCGTTGTGAGTACAGTTAACGTTAAATTTTGATCGAAAATATCGGATTAAATCTCCTTGATATGTTCATGTACTCCTCTAAATTAAGAGTAAACTAAAGAGTACAGCGTTACAAATTGAGTAAAGTTCTTAGTAAAACCAGGAAGGAAATAAATTTGATACTTCTTAGTTATTACCGTAGCTTGATATCAGTTCCATCACCCCGCCAAGGGTGGCCACTATCATTTGTCTCGCATTACTAATCGTCCTGCACTCGTTTAACGCTCAGAATGACACCGGTCGTAATACTCGGACGTTATCTGAGGAGTCAGCAACGTGACAGAGCGATGCCAGTTGTCTATAGGGGGTCGTTGATCGATAAGACGATGCTGGTTAACCGTGCGAGATACGACACCCCTCAAGTTCATATCATGCTGCGAATAACGTGGACACGAGCTACGTGCACGGAAAGAAGTGTCCCTTTAATCATCGCATTGATCATCCACTCGAAATATTTTTTCTTGGATAAATAGAGCTTTGGACGGGGGAGCCTCTGTAACATTTGGGTGTCGCGTGAATGTTAATTTGTGTGTAATTCTAAAAAATGAAAATGAAAAGAAACCAGGTTTTGGCGTTAATACACAGAACCTCCAAACTAACAATAAGTTCATAACAAGTCAAGTAGGTTGAGACTACTTGAAAGCAGAATTTTAAGTATAATTACTCTCATATTAATTATACATACCGATAAGTGGAGAACTGAAACCGAGAAAGAAAAAGTGTCTTACCACACACGGCTTGTTTCCACTGCGGCGGTAAACGCGTTCAGTGATCGATATCATCGTGTGCTGTGCCAGACATGTCTGTTTCTACTGTGCTAGTCAAGCACAAATATCATTAACATGTTTCTTTACCAAATAAAAATACCACTCACAATCTTTGATAAACACTATCAACAGTTTTGTAACCGGGAAGTTTGTATGCGTTTTAAGGGCCAAATAGGCTGTATACACGCGACTCGATCCAATTAAGCGTTTGCAAATTTAACGACTATACCAAATCCAAAGATCCCAGATCGGTTTAGTAATCACACATATGAATGTTTACTCGTGCAGCCTCGATCTTAATTAATCGAATGCTTGGAGCAACGAGTGGCTGGCAACTCGTGTTCAGCTCTATGCAAATATCCAATAACGGTTCGAAAGTGGTGTTCAGCTTTGGTTGTCGTTACGGTCGTTAAAGTCGGTCGAAACCATCAATCCAAGGTATCCATACCCTACGACGCTTATCCCCGGGGTTCGAGGGTCGTTCCACCATCCTGCGGGGCGAGCTTCAAAGAAAACATATTTTCCAAAGGGCCTACGGCTAAAAATTAATATTCCTCGCTGGGATCGCCTTCTTCGTTCCCCTCGAACGGTTCAACGTACGTCGAAATAAGCGGGATCGGGCGACACCGAGGCCAAAAGTGTTTCCTAAACTGTCAACCAATTAATCTTATTAATTTGTCCCCGAGTTCCAACCAGGCCATCCCCTCATCTCGCGGTCGACGTGATTTATGGAACGTTTAATTAAAGGTTTCATAAAGACGCTCTCGACATCAAACCGCCTCGACGGCTGATCCATGCTCATTGATCTGTGTTAATGATCGACGAGATCGGGGGGATGAACGACTTATACAAATTTCGAGCCACTTGTGATCGAAGTAGTTTCTGGATTATGGCAATTATGATGTTAGGTTACAGTCTGGCCTCGTGGCTCTTGGCACGAAACGCGTCTCGTGTTCACATGACGTTAACTTTGTTTCGTTAAACTCCATTTCGTCTCTTTAGACAAAGTCCGGTGATTAGACGTTTGTACGTAACTTTTGCAAAAATCTAAATAACAAATATAGTATTATTTCTAGTACTATATTTTTTACTGTGGATTAAATATAAAATCTTTGCATGTACAAAAAAATGTTTGTTTTGCGAACGTAAGTAGATACGAATTAAGCTCTGGTTTTCCGTCTCATTACGAGCAAGATTCTAGCGGAAACTTGCCACGCGCTGTCAAAGACGAGAATCTTAATCATCCCGGTAATATCCGTTTCCAAAAGAACCGTTTGACAGAGAGAGCTTTCAAGGAGATCAAGCTATTTTCGTCGAGCTTCTTTGATCAATTATCCCGACGGTTAAACGCGTCTTAGATAGGGAATTCACGGCGTCAAGTTCGTAGCGAGAAAAAGGAGCAAGGGCATTAATTAGCCGGCTCCTAATTTTCCGAAACTGTGCGCAATCGACGCGTCCACGGTGTTGATCAACGAACGAGAACCTCGATTATCCTGCGTACGGCGCGATTCGAGGCTGTTCAAACATCCTATAATTACGACGTGTAATTACGTTGTCGATTTCGTTGACAGACACGGTCTCTCAGCTGCAAGGTGACAGGATTCTTTGAAAGCTCTCGATTGCGTTATCGGTACAGGCAGCAGAGTAATTGGTCCACCATTACACTTAATCATCGTAAATATCTAGATCAAACATCGAATACGTGATATTGGCTCTCCGTTTATGCGATTTTCAAATATTATAGGATCTAATTGTATTCTATTTGGAATCTTCATGGTTCTTGGTAGACAATGATGGTGTTTTATAATCCCTTAGAAAACTTTTATTTGAAATTTGTATATTTTATCTTCTCCGTTGTTCTTCAGCTTGTTATAAAAAAATCTTCTGAGATGGCCAAACGAATGAAACGTATAAAACGCAATGTTTTATACAAAATAATCGGTCAACATGTCATATGGAAGCCGCGTACGTGCGCCGCAGTATTGTGTTTCACGATAGATAAGCTTTAACAACGTGATAACTGATAGGAAGGAGATGGCGTGGGACGATATTCCTCGCGTGTGCCGACTTTCTGATAAACCTTCCTTCCATCGTGCGTCCTTCTGGGCTCTGACAGCGTCCGTGACGCGTTGCGTGATGATCCACGGAACGATCGATCGATCGTCGGATCGAAGATCTTCGAGCTGCTCGGCCAGAACTCTTCCCATTAAAGTTACTTGCGAAGAAATTGGGACACTCGAGGCGACGACGGCGCGATCGGAAATTCCGTAAACTTTCGGCCGATATATTGGTTTAAGGTTGGCTGGGGAGATTGAAAAAAAAAGAAAAGAAGAAAATAGGCAAAAGTATGCTCGATAACGCGAGTTTCATTACGGCGGCGGAAGGTAATAGAACGGCGCGGAAATTATGTCAGGAATCGGGTGATTTATGAAATTTTTTCCCCTCTTGGAATCTGGAAACAATTCACAGCGTGAAACGTTGAAGGATTTCGTGTAATTTTGATTAACTTTTGATCGGAGATTTCAGTTTAACGAGACTGTCGTCGATTGTCCGGAAACCTCCCTTTTGTTCTTTGACGGAAAAAGAATAGTTTGAAATTTTTAGGAGGGAAGTTTTTACATGGTGAATATACAACTTCGGTTTTATTAACACCGAGGGGGTAACTTTGGCCAGCTGCAACTCTAATGTAAATTCTAATTTCTCCGAAATAAGCTAAAACACGTTCCTACCATGAACTTGGTTACGTTGGTTAAAAAATTAATCTGAAACGTTGTTACATTTTTGTAAACGAAAGCTATCGAACTTAACTTTATACAAATTACTTACACGAACAACAACACAAAAATTATTTCCTGCCACGGTTCGTCTTCCGATTAATTTCCATTCGATTCGTTCCCGATACATATTCAAGGATTGATATTCCCCGAACCGGAAAAAAAATTCTTTTGTGCCAGATATTGGAATTACTTTTTTTTCTCGAAAGCCACCTTTGTGCTTACAAGCCACGCGAAACGAAAGCGAATGAAAAGACCACGTGGATATCATGCAGGTACACGTGAACCCTCCCTTTTCTCTTTTTTTCTTTTTTTATTCTAACCCGTGAAAATTAGGGCAACGACCGAGATAAGGGTGACACCACGCAAACAATCCCCTTTGTTTCGACCCTCGTTAGCGTTCGTCGGACCAAGGCCTGGTGTAACCAGGCACAGAAATACTTAAATTGTGCTGCCATTAGTTCCGGAAACCGTGGTGCAGCGATATTGTTGCTGAACGCGAGCGTACGAATCGTCAAGCTCGCACACGCGATTGTAAAATGTATCGGCGAAACTTTTTACCGTCGAAAAGGTAGTCGGCACTGTTTAAATAAAAAAAGGAAAAGAATCATAGATGATTGGCTTGAAATTGCAACCTGAATCGGATAATATGCCTCCGACGAGCAGGTTTGCGAGCTGGAATCGATAAACAATCTTTTCCACGGAAAAATGTGTCTGAGAACACGCTTGCTGTCGTCGAAGTAATAATTCTTTGCTTCGCAAATGGGTCAAACTCGTTGGACGTTAGGCGTTTGACGCATTTAAACCATGGGACAGAAAGTACCGTTGATATTTTTCAGGATTTTAGACATCACTGATGAAATTATAGTATAATAATAATTCTTCAGAATATGGTTATATTTGTCAGAATCGTGTATTTGTGGTACTGGTAAAAGAAGAAAATGTTTCATCAATTTCATTTTTATCTTGATTAGTTTCACAAACTGTAATTTCTGAAAGACACCAGGGATCCATCCGGATCGTCGGCGACGCACGGTACTTATTGTTAGAACCACAGCTCTTCTATTTGAAAACTTAGAAACTCCATCCAAAAAATCCTATGTCGCCCAAAACTTTTTTCTTTGTCCACACTGGTGGAATTAATTCTGGACACTTTGAATAAAAATATTCTGTATTTCATATTTGTGTAGAATATGTATAAATTGGTACCGTAATATTTTTATTGTAATCTATAATGTTTATACTCAATATTTTCACATTGGATTGTAAATGTTTTAAAATTTTAATTAAAATAATCTAAACTGTGTTGTTATTTTTGTTTTTGCGCCTGGCAACACGAAACATCGCATGATGTGAATAAGTCAATTAATTAATTAATTAATTTTTTTATACCTCCTTTGATGTGTTGAAACTGTAATTTTTATTGTATATTAAAAGCATGGCTGTAAACGGTCCTTTTATTGATTTGTTTATATAAGCGACGACCTAAAATTAGAAAACAACGATTAGAACATAAAATATAAACGATCATATGTTAAATAATTTGAATAAATGCGAAATTTAAGTAAAAATTTACAAGTGTCCCGAATTAATTCCACTAGTGTACATAAACTGCTACGGTATTGCATTGGCGATTCGTGTACAATTAAATCAGTAGATTCTAAAAATACGATAACCGAAAAAAAGCCCATGTTACGAAGAAACGATCCGTTAATGGAGCTCGCGTGACCAAGAGGCCTACGATTTATATCGTGAAAGGTGTTAATGTTTTCTTCGAAAAGAAACACGTAGAATAGGAGAAGAGGTTAATTGGCGGACAGTATTTATCGTTTTTGTTTCTCTTCTCTCCTTTTTTTTTCTCGTCGAAATGGACACGAACGCTCGAATAAATTGTGAGCGCCAGGGACCCTTTCATACGGTCGTTTTTCTGGTTGAAAATTCTTTCCCCGTGCTATACCAAAAACTCGATATCACGCTTTTCTCTCTCAAAAGTGGGTCAGATTTATTTCAAACGAATCCGATTCGCCCGTTACAAAGTCACCTGCGTCAAACGTGCTATTCGTTCGAATAATCGTCAATTTTTTTTACCATGGTGCGAAATAAATCACGATCTAGATTGTCTTACTTATCCTCCAAATCCCAGTCACTCAAACCTCATCAATCACCAATCAAAATTAAAAAATTTCTTTTCACCGATCGCTTTCGTTGTGGTTCACTTTTACCATCGAATTAAACCCGTCGATGAACAAAAGCGCCCAGCAAAGAAATGTACGAAAAGGTACAATACAGTGGTACCAAAGAAGTTTCCCAACGCGCGGTTCAATCGAATCAACGAAAAGAAAACAAACCTACAATCAAAGAGCACCATTCGCCAACCGGTCACCGACTTCGTGAACAAGAGAGGGAAGGCAGTGGAAAGAAACAGAAACGACGAAAAGGGTGCTCCAGCTCTGTCTCGACAAATGGATCGATACACTGGGTAAACGATAAACCGTAGACACGGGTTTAAATAAAGCGTGGATTCTGTTCATAGCCGAGGCAACCGTCTCTCCTTGGAGTCGAAACTTTGTCCCGAGTTGCAGGAGGTGATTCGTACTTGGCAGAGTTGGAGAGAGGTTCAGAGACCGTCGGAGGGGGCGAATACACACTCGAGGCGTAGCATTTACCAGGGGATGCGTGCTTTCGAGGCTATTTGTTGCGTGCCTCGGCACGTGCTGGCCCTATATTTCTGTTTACCAGGGTAGCCAGACGAAGAACTTGCTTCTTTGTGTCACTGGCGCACACCAACCGAATCACTGTGCCTCGCATCCTTGCGTGATAATGCGTGTGACCGTGGGCATGATACCGACGACACGTGGCTGCAACCGATATTCGAAGCCTGTCCAATATTCTTCAGGGGCGATATTGCGAGACGGCGAACGTTAACGAATTCCTCGAACGTCGTAATGTTTGTACGGGCTTTTGAAGTTTTATGGGAAATAAAAGGGGAACAATGCTTTATATAGCCTGTCTGGGTCGTCGATGAGTTATAAGTTTCCCCGGAAGAAAAATTGATGGTCTCCGATGGTAAGTGGCTCCGTTGGAATCTGACGGCTGTTAGTCGACCAACAGCCACCCCTCTCATCGATCGTCTCGTTTCTTTGTTTAACTTGTGTGCCGACTACCTGAAGTACACGCAGAACTGATGAGTGGGCTCGTGAAAAAGGGTTCTCTAATCTTTGCTAATGCCTGCTCCAATGACGGCTCGTTTCTGTTACAATTGTTTCACAATTTCCGTGAATGTCCCTTTGTTCGACGAAGAAAGCACGGCCCAGGGGTTCCGCGTATTCTTTTCCATTATGAAATTTTCCGGATGTTAAAGGGAATGGGAAGGTATCTCGATGTTCCTTAATTTGTATCTCTTCACATACGTCGCTGTAATCTATTAAACGAGTTAAGTATATTTATACTTTGGGGATTAGTTCAAAGGAAAAGATTAAAATGAACCAGCTTTAAGGGTTGATGACACGGCATTAACTTTTCAAGGCTCAATGTCGTAAAATTACGTTTGTTGCGTATTATCTTAAAATCTATTATCTCTGCAATATTACTTTTGACGAGAATATGGTATTTCCTTTAGTACTACTCAGGTATTATTATAAAAGAAATTAGAGAGTGTGTCGGGGAAGTATTTAGAGTTACAATCGGAAATACGTAGAAATTACTTTATCTCAAAATTTCCCGAGTTCTTAAGAGACTAAACATGTATCATTTGCAATTGATAGCAAATAATAGTTTCAATTTAAGAAAATGAAACGATTGGATCGTCAGTCAACGCAATTATAACGTGTCTGACTACACACGGACATTTCAACTTTGACCATTTGAATTTCTGTTTTCAATTGAAAAACGGAGATAAAAACTCAAAAGGATGTGGAATAAATTCGTGCAAAATGTATGTAGATAAGCCGGGTCTGTATTGCATTTTTGGTAATCCTGGTGAACGCATTAGATCCTACCATTTATGTGTCCCGAGTAGCCGACGCGCCATTGTCGTGTAACTAATGGAAATTTAAGCCCGTGCGCGAATCCAGCCTTTACTCCTCACTAGCATGCGTGTCACGTATCACTTGCGAGCGAGCCTTCAGCAAACACGCCTGTTTACGATATTCTCGAATGATAACGACCGGTCTTATCTCAGATTATCCTTCAACACGAATTTATTCACCGATTAATTGCTCCCTTTTTATCTCTTCTGTTCCAGGTGAGTTTGGAATTCGCGCAGCTTCTTATCGCTCTTCCAGACCGAAGATAATCGGTATAGTACGCAACCGTTATTGACATGAAGTTTAATTTCAACCTGAGGGAATATGTACACTTGGTTGTTTGAAACATTTGAATTTTTCACAGATTATTAAAATATTCAAGCCGATTTGGCTAAAATTGGATTCGTGCTAAGCAGACAGAGAGCATTTTTGTTTTCAAAATTGTACTTCTAAGATCAGTATCAAAAATATATGAAAAATATCCAACTTCTCGTAATTTTTTATAAAGTATCTTTTATGAAAAGAGGTGTACACGTTCCCTTAATCACATACTCCGAATGTTATATTAATAATGGATAGAAAATTGAAAAGAACGAGGATTCGTATCGTTGCTAATTCTCGGTACAAGCATAAAAGCGAATACGAATAGACCTTTGAGGCACCATTTATGGCCGAATATTTTTCTGAATGAGACGCGAAGTGGTAAATAAATGGTCCAACCCCTGTGCGCGTTACTCTGTTTCCCCGTTTCAATATCCCTGTCGCCGAAACTTTCGTACAGGGACCGTCCGGATATAAATATACGAATATATTTTTCGCGAGATCCGGATGAGATAGGAAAAAAAAAATTGCGAAGTACAGATAGCAGGTGCATTAGTCGAAGTCGTGTGTACGGTTCCCCAGGAGAAATCATAAGGTCTTACCCTCGCCCCTTCGTAGCGCCGGTACCCGCAGGGGTGAGTGGCCCTAATAAATCCTAATACTAAATCACCCCCTCGTCCAGTTCTCTTCTATTACTCATATTTTGTAAGCGGCGCGTGGTGTAGACGGCACACGCACACAGGACCGGTATTGTTTTCGAAATACTAGACACAGGGTTGCGTTTTCATTAAATGTGACGCGACCTCCTTGACGGTTAGGGAGCATTTAGGTAATTGCCTTACGGATTGTTCAGGACCGTATCGATTATCCATTAAGTCGGACCGTCGCTCTTTAATTGGCCGTATCTACGGTCATCCACCATCGTCTTAAGCCGATCGATTTATTTTTTACCCCAAAGCCTTCTGATTTTGTCCTTTTAATGCTGAATTGAAGAATTTATTAGCGAGTTTGTTTCTTGTTTCGTTGAAATATCGATGAGAAATATTCTGAAGTTAGTCAAAATTCTCTATTTCTCAGGGAGAATATTTCGTTCGGTAATTTATCAAGGTGCAACAGGGTGCAGGTACACAGGGATTTATCTAGCATCCGGTCAACGGGGCTTCGTCAATTTGTCCTGGCCGATGGGTTACGATATCAATATCCGTTTCGTCGAATTATGCTGGTAGGCTGTTCAGCGCAAAATCAGCGGCCTGTACGTGTAACCGAAATGTAATTACAAACGCTGACTCGCTGTAAACACGTGTGCCTAATATCCGTGTACACATGTTGCCCGCCGGATGTACACCGATACACGCATTTATTCACATCGTAACATTTAACGTTCATTTTCGTGATATTATTATCTTTCATTAAATTTGAAAATTAGTTTTACATCGAGTAAATTGAACATTCGTGTATATTCAAGAACGAAGTAACATCGCCACTTTCCTTCCTTTCTTTGGAGAAAATTTGTTTTATGATAAATTGTCGAGGGACTTTCCTATCGATGTTTCGCGTTCAGAAAACAGTGCATTGTTTCTATTTCCGACGATGCAACGATTTTGTATTATAATTTTGATTGGACTGAAAGCGTATGGAATGTGCGAGCATCGAGGATCTCTTCATAGACTCGTCATTTTCACACGAACGAGAAATCGTGACACAAACATAGCCGTACGAGCACAATCAGCCTGTCATTATCAACATTAGATTCCAATCACGAGGGCATCATCGGCTAGTAATAAATTATTTGCTCGTGACGTAGTCGGAAGCTCGCGTTTGAACGGTCACGCATCGATAACGAGCCAATTAGCTTGTTGTTACCGCTATCGTAACGATACAACGCGATCCATCGATCGGTGAATAATCGTATAATCACTTAAAAGGTGGTGCACGATTGAATTCGTCGAACTGTTATTCGCGCGTTTCGTCCACTCGCCCGCCCGCCTGTCCGCCTCGGAATTAATAATCGAACGAGTCTTCTCGTCCAATTATACCGTGGCAGCAGTTATTTTATCGTTCCGATCGCGGCGCACAGACTCGGCCGTCAATTAATTTCAGGAAGCACGTTTCGATGCGTCGATCGCCATTTTCTTCCCTGTGTTCAATTACCGGCTGGCAAATGAGATAATTGCGCGAGAAAGAGACCGTGTCTTCTGCCTTCTTTCTCCTCTTCTTTCTATTCTTTTTTTTTTCTTTTCTGTTCGGCAAGCGAACTTCCTTCGCCCGTCGAATATATATCATAGGTTGATTCGAATTCATCAGGCCAGTTGGCGTGATTGCGAGCAATTACACAGTTTCTTACGTGGCCATTTTCCCTCGGACCAATTATTTATTTTTGCCGAAATTAACCGTAAATCGTGGACGGACTCGTCTTGGGGATCCTGTCTCTTTCATCGAGTTCGTACTAATCGACTTCAACATATCGTGTGATCGTTTAACATCTTCTGTGCACATCATGTATACAGCGCATTGAGAAAGTTGCAACCATATTTCAGACGATTCTAACGATAAGATGGTTTTCAATGTGATTCTTGGGGTTCACCTTGCGAGCTAATATTTATCCATTTAACATTAAACGTACCGGCACTTTACATGCACCTATTCTTACCATAAGGGGTCATTTGATCACTTATGAAATAAATGCCGATTTTTAGAAAGAAATTCTGAATTTATTATAGGAAATAATTCGCAACATAACCCCTGATTTCTAATCAAATAATCAAACATATATTTTCATTTTTATAAATAAAATAATCGATTAATTACATTTGCCGCCGCTTGGTACGTTTAGTGTTAATTCTGAACACAAATTTGTGTAAGGTAGTTTATTAAAGATAACAAGGGTTATAAATAGATACAATATAGATTCAATACAAATTTGCCAATCTCGTAAATAGCAAAAATCCATTAGACAACGAGGAATTTCGAATGAAACTTTTCATAACCATCCCTCCGCAACATTTCTAATTACAATTTACTGTATACCCCGAAACATTGCCGAGCCTATGGTTAATGGAAAAAGCATTCCAGGGGTATGCCCGTTGAAGTTCGACCCAGCGATAATTCACGCGCCCAAGGATGGTGTTATTAATTTACATCCCCCTTTTCTCGTCTCTCCGTTGAATTTTTCCGACCACAGAGAGAGAAAAGAAAAAAAGAAAACACGCTCGTCGCGGGGTTGGTTGAACGAGGAGCTCCGCTACGCAACGATGATCGTGGCCAACAATGGTAGAGAGGAGGAAAACAGGGAAAATTGTAGGAAAAATTCACGGGCACGCAATTTCGCGTTTCGTGGATATCGGCAGCCAGCGTGCGGGTGGTTGCGGCGTTCGAGGTGGCGGAACCGGTACCGTTGGTGGCCTGCTATTTGCATACGTGAGGGGGGGGTGTACGGGGGTGGTGGACGAGGCGTAGGTGGCGGAGGAAGGCAGGCTTTAATGCCCATGCATCATGCATATTCAAACCCCCGGCACGGTACAGCTGTACACGGAAGCTAAATCCCAACGCGCGTCTCCGTTGGTGGCCCCTTCTACCCCCTCTCCCGCTTGTACCCCTCTTATACGTCCTTCTCTGTCTGGCTCTTCGTCCAACGAACCCAATCCTCTTGCTCGTTCCGCTGCCGTGTTCGTGTGTATTTCGTGAGGGGGATTTGTCTGGTCTCTCTCTTATTGAAAATCAAAATTCAAGCGAATTAGTTTGGGCGGAGATGGCGGGCACGGGTCCTCCTTGTCGTCGTCCTCGGTACTTTCGGCTGGTCTGGACGATTTTGTATTGGTCGAGCTTAGCGCCGAGAATCGGGATTCCCTTTATACGAATACGAGAGCCTCGTTACGTCAGCAGGAAATTCGTGTTCGTGGTCCGCACACGTACACCGGGGGTAGAAGTATAATTGCTCAATCGTAACCTGGCCAGTGCTGCAAGTGGATCCTGGGTACCCTCACCTGCGGCCGGGATAATTAAACTTCGTAGACGCGGTGGCGCTCTAACCCCGCCGTTCGAGATGCACCCTGTACGAAAGCTTGTCGGAAGTCGTGCTTCTCGATCGCTGTCCAACCTTGCTAACGGGAGAGAGAAATTATAAAAGTTTGTGTTCTTTCTTCTCTTTTGTTATTGTTCTTTCTCTCTTAAGGTAGACGCGTTGCAAACGAACTTGAAATTATTTTAAAATTGATTGAATTACTGTGAAGTTTAACCCTCTGTGCAGTCGTGCAACTTTAAGATTACATTAAAATCGGTTTTATATTACCATGTTAACTCATGAAATTATGTGTAATAACAAATAAATCGTGGGGTTACAAAATAAGTATCGAGTCTTAGAATTTACTTGTAATTTGGAAATATAAATGCCCCCACATATATTTTATTATTTTCTCTCGATAACGTAGAACATTTAAATACATATGTATAGTGTAGAAACAGTAGTTGTTGAAAATACATTTTTAATTCTCTATTTAAAACAGAAAAATATGGATAATTTACCATCTAGTTTCGCTTCTGTAATTCCATAGATCAGAAAAAATATTTATTCTCCACTTATTTATTCGGGAGCGATATTAAAAATTATTTTTGATAAATTATTACAATATATTGTATATCAGAGGTCGTTTGTTGTAATCGTCATTGACTTTTGCCCATTATTGTACATTTTACGAAGGGATTATGCAACGGAACGGTGCATTAGTGATACAACGTGAATATCGATTTTCGCATTGTTGATTTTTATTAATGCTGATCCGTAATGACATATATTTGTTTTGTAACACCATGGAAGATATGAAATTTCTGATTGTACATGCGTATTGTTACCATTTCTCTGATATTACGCGAGCGAAAATCGTTTTATATTAAAACAAACCGATCGGTAATCGTCGCATAAGCTTACATTATAAACATCTGTTTATTTTATTGGGATGATTTCACGTGAAATGCGATTTTCATTTCGGATAATATTACATATTCATGGTAATCTGGTTTTAATCCTGTTCCCTGTTTAATGGATACAGTAGATGTTTGTTATACAGAGATAAAACGTGGAATAACTTGCATCAATTATTGTTAACGGAAATTAATAATCAAAAAGCCCTCTGCTCTGAAATATCAAAAATGACTTATTTTATTGATTTTAATTAATCCAGATTGAATATTCGTATCGTTATCGACGAAATTGTCATTTCATTCCTTGTTCCGTATTCTATTGACAAGTGGTGCATCAGGAAAGAAACTCAAAAGCAAATTCTTTGTCAATTCTCAGTGACAGATCAATTAAATACAAAGTGCTCGTTGAAAGTTGCTTGTCATCGTTGGAAACCAATCGAAATACACCGTGCATCTGTTCCCTTTGTTTCGAAAGCAGAGTTCGGAAAGCGATTGTTGCTCCAAATCACATTTAATACACTAGCCATCACAACAGTCGCTAATGTTACGAATTAAATTTAACCTGACATGTAATTACACAATTCGAAACAGTTGGGCAATTCTGATTACTCTGATGATTCCCAATCACACAGATTTCATATGAAGTAAGGGATTACCGTAGTAACAAGATGGCACTGATAATTTAAACTAACAAAATCGAAGCATATGTATATTACAAAATTAATTTTCGATGTCTTTAATAATGCATATTACATTGCTAAATGCGACAGCACACCATTTTTCCATAAATTCTGAGTTTTCTCACAAATTCCCTATATTTTTAATTAGTCGAGTATTGGATATTTGGTATGATACAACCTGACAGATTTCCAGATAAAAATATTCAAATCCTTATAAATTGTTTTAAATCGCGTTTAGAGCGAAATCCTGAGTTCCATTTTTTTCTTTTTTTAATCTGAAAACGATCGGTCGAAAAGGGGTGATCGTTCCCCGGCACCCTTAACTCATCATCCGGCAATCTTTCGCCGACACTCCAAGCTTATTTCGCTTGGTCGGCGTCGCGTCGGGGCGTCGAGGCATCGACGCACGACGCTACCTTGTCACCGCGAATCGCGTTAAGGGAACGATGAATGGGACCCGTTTTCGACGTGATTCCGTGTAAAATTGGAAACGAACCGGTAATAAAAACTTCCAATTTCCCCGTCGTTTCTCTTAGTTGCCCCGCTTTTATCCACGTCTATCCACGGACCCAGGTTAGGTCGTTAGACGGGGGATGAGAAGGGGATTCCAGGAACATCGTGGCAACGCCTCGGGGGTAAACGGTGTTGAATAGAGCCAGGAAGAAGGTAGACGAGGGTGCAAAACCCGGCTCGAGCCGGGAGAGTAGACAGTTTAGCCAACTTTCAGATTTACACCCTGACAGTTCGTTCACGGGCCGCTTGTTTTAAGGGAAACAGAGAGAAGAGAGACGGAGAGCTTCGTTCTGAGTTTGGACGGCATGGGATATCCTCGTTTCTTATGGCGTACAATGCTCTCGATTTTCTCGCTCGTGTGCGTGCCAATCTCTATGGGAACCCCTACGAATCGGTTCGCAACGTTCCGTACGTTTACCGCGCGAACAGGTTGAAAGTTCGATCCTTGGGATTTGCCGGTGGGAATGTCGGGCGGGACCGCGAGCTTTTGTGAAAACTAAAGGAGGCCCTCTGATTCTAGACGATTTAAGGGGTCGTTTATCGCCTGGCGAAGACGTAATCGGAATCGTAGCTTCTCCCGAGCAGCGGCTCGCGGAATACGAAAACGACTTATCCGAAACTCGGCTGATTCTATCGCGATTTCATTCTTCTCTTTCGGCCGAGTTTACCGATTGAAACGTGAATTAAAATCTTGTGACGGTGAAAAAACTGTCCGCGCCCAATTTCAATAGTTACTAGGGGTTTTTTTTTTAAAGAAATTTCATAATTTTTACGCTTCATAGCCAGTGAAAAGGGACATTATTTTCGACTGATTCTATTGATTTACAGTTACAATCGATATTTGGATTTTGTACTTTTTAGTAAGCTAGAGAACTGAAGGAGGGAGTGGCCAATGATATCCTGAAAATTGAATTTCAGTGAAGAAGTTAGCATGCTAAATCAATAGCTATTTCTAAAATTAAATTCCTTAGTGCCGTTAATTAACTATAAAAAGTAAGATATATCATTTATTTTTATAAAGCAATATTTTCTCTCCAATAAATCGAGTTTTTGTTTCCTTCGCGTGACAAAGCGTGTCCAGTACCGCATCAAAATCCCGTGAAAGTCGTCGTTAAACACGATCGCCGGAGCTCTAACAATTTTCCAATAATCCGTTAACAGCCACAAAGATCAAAATCGCTTTCGACAGCAGAAAAATCCGTTCATCGTATCGCATGCGTTCCCCGGACGAAGTTCTGACACACGTGTGTCTGTAGGTGTTCAAGCGGATTAACGTTCCGTCGCTTTACCCTCCCTCCCCCCCCCCCCCCCGCCCCCGTCCCACGGGTCCCCTCCCCCAGCCGCTCCTCTTCGTCCTTAATAAACGACGAAAGTCTAATGCACTTATCGCCCTCGCTAAATAAGCGCCCGCTCGCCGAGCACTCTTCTGGCGTCAAAGAAATGTAAGCAGCTTATTTATTTCGTCGTTTGATAAATACCGGCAATTAAGCTTAAAGAGCACGGCCGGGACGCGAAAGGCCGCGTGCCACGGGACGGAGATGGAACGATCGAGGGATCGCGAGGAGGAAAAGGGATGGAAAGGCGGAGGGACAAGGAGGGATTGAACGTCGATGTTCGCGCAGACGTCGGAGGATTCACGAATGCTCGACTGTCAGAGAGGACAAGATAGGAGAGACGCGAGGAAAAACGAAGACGAAGAAATTGGTCGCAGGAAAACGGGAAGACTCACAAGCAGTTACAAGACGGGAGAAACGGGTCTTTCTGTTCTTATCTGCGAGTTCCAATATACCCGGACTCGAACTCCCCCTCCCTGTTTTCCGTTCGCGGAAGGACCACGACGCCTTCCACGTCGTCTTAATGCAATAAATGATCTCATTCCGCTGATAACTGTCTTGATATATCGCGAGCAAAAAAGGGGCTGATCTTTCGAGTTGCGAGCTGAGGGAGGCGACCGGCTAGGAGGCGAACCGAACATCCTTTCCATCGGCTGCGGGAGATCATCCCCAGTCGATAGATAAGGTGTTCGAGAACCGTCCGTTCGTTTATCTGTCCACTCGCCTATGCATACCTATTTATCTCCTCTGTTTCGTTCAGATACCATGGGTTTAACCGTGTTTTTCTTGGTGTTCAAGTTTTGGGGGAAACTTGTACCAAAAGATCTGACCTTTTAGCTTCCAAGATTTAGAGTCTAAAACGCCTGTTTGGAAGAATCTTATCCGAGATACTTTCGATGTGTCCATTTGAGATTTTTGAGAAAATTCTTTCGTAGCTTATTATCTGATGGAATTCCTACAGCTTTGTTCATTTGAAATTCTTCCATCTTCAGTTTCGGTTGACTGTCACTCGCAGCATTGTACGAGAAATGCTGTCGATAGCTTTTAGCACGAATCTACTTCTAGATTCATACATATTTATTTTGTTATAGATCAGCTGCGTTTACTGAAGTCTACTCTGTATCGAATGGTGATATTACATACCAGAAAATATATTAAGTTCCTCTCAGAATATTGTGAATAAAAGTGTTATATTCACTTTTAAGAATTGGTTATTGACAGAAGGGTTAATCTTCTATAACTCGAACTTTCTTTGATATCTTCTATCTCAAATGTGATGCTACATTATCATTGAATCCTTGCTTCTAATCTCAAATTCCAATACAAAAATTAGTACAGGCCGTACGAGCCACAGATTAGATCATGCTCCACCGAGTGTTCTGGTGTTTCGCAAACACCTATTACGATATTAACGTAGAAACCCCTATAGCGAACTGTCTGATAATAGTCGAACGCTCGGATCTATTCTCCACACGTGATGCACACGAACGTGGTTCCTACATACTGCGAACGTGTTGCATACATATTTGTTCGTTGACCTATGGTTTATGTCCCGGTTGGGTCGATTTAGGGTTCACCTTGTAGATGGACGTGCACGGGCACGGAATACTCGCCAGTCAGGTGTCTGCTATTGGATTCTGTGCTCGGAATGCTGAATACGAATCGTCTCGAGCCTTGAATATCAGTCAACTTATTAAAAATAGAAGCATATCTTGCCGCTACAAATCGTGTTCCAGCTCTGCGATAAATTAATACAGCATGGGGAAAGTTGGCGTGCGGGTCAAACAAGTCTGCCTTCATTTTCGATACCGTCAAAGACTTCGAATTTTGGTAACACGATGGTAGGATTTCAAACATTGATGGGTGGCTCTTTTGAGATGTTTACAGACATGATTTGGACGAAATATCTCACATCTTTCGTCAGTCACCGGTGACTGACACCCGAAATTTTGTGCAATTTGACAGAAACAACTATGAAATAAACCGCGGATAGCGTTAATATTATGTTAATAATGCTGGCTATCGAATTGAAAGGTTAAATTTGAAAATTAATCTACTGCATCCTTAATAATTAGGATTCTATCGTGTCTGACTACGTACGTCCATTTTCACTGTGGTACTTAACGTGTTAACCCTTAAATCAATAGCATTGCTATTTACAACTATACACACAGTCGCAAAAAATCCATTGTTTAAACGAAATAAGTATAATTTATGATTTCTGAGGTTAATGACGTCAATTCATAATATTTCTCGTTGCGAAGCATACTGTCTTTCTACGAGAAGTGTACGCGTGCTATTTCCACGATTGTGCAGTTCTAACGAAATTGAATGAAGTTCCTCGAACATACACCTAACAATCAACAACAAACTCAACCATTCCGAGCCACGATCTCGTTCGTTCAGGCTGGAGAATCAGGCACATCCTCGCCGGAGGTATCGCGGTGGAAAAGTAGTAGATTTTCGAGCGTATTTCACCCGACGAAGACAGGCGGCGGAGTTTCTTTCTCCTCCGGCGTGTCTGACCTTTACTTCTCATTGGAGTTTTCGCCGGTGTTTCCGGCGCGGGTGGAGGGAAACAAGCGGCCCGCCGCGGTGTGGCGCGTTGAACTTCGTGTCGGAATCAGCGGAGCGGTCGAGCCAAGCTGCAGGGTTGTATATCAGAAGGAAAACGTGGCTAGGTACACCGGCCAGGGACGAGGTTTAACGGCTCCCTCTAGGGCTGCCAGTTACCACGGTCCGATGCCTACCCTCTCGACCTGTCCGTCCTGGAATAAAGATGGCCGAGGGTTGCAGGAGCATCCGCACGGGGTTATCCTCGTGGGATTGCAGAAGGGTACGCGTGTACGTGTAACAGTTGTTGGTTTCTGTGTGCGTGACCGAGAACAGAGACCATCCGGGCTTTTTTTCCTTCTCTCTGCTCGTTGGATGCGAGGACAGACTTGACGAGATGTAAATTCTACGCACCACGGAAGAAAATACTTCGAGGAAGGTATACAGGCACGGTTGCAATTATGAGATTAGCTCGTGTCGTTGACAATTATTTGCACCACCGCTCGAATGTATTTCATCTTACGTCAGCTGGGATAAATAATTGTTTTTGTTAATTAAAGGAGTGCTGCTGCGATTTATGCATACTTTTGGTTAAAACTGTTGATGTAAGGTTATGATAGGATTTGTTGATTTTAATGACGATTCTTGTTCCACTTTCACAACTTTTATCTTACACAGAACAAATATTTGTCGAATCATAAATTGGTAATGTTTGAACAGCATAATTATTTAGAGATTATTAGTTATACAAGTGCAATTGTTGACCAAAAATATAGAAGAAAATGCCTGTGAATGATAGCAATCATAGCAAGTTCCTGTATAGTGCTTAATATTTCAAGAAACATCAGTTACGTCGCTAATACTATTATTGTGTTCGAGATACAATTATTATTATTCCGTAAGGTTGCATGTGCGATGGTTACCCTGATTAATTCCAGATTTATAATGAAATTGTCGGCTTTTGTCACGTGTGATCAATCAAACCTTCTCACGATACACTTCGTGTTCATTCCGTTCGAGTAAACGATGCTTTAATTAAGAAATCAACAATTCTACAAATAACAAACCCAAAGATGTTAATCGTCATGGTATCGGTGAACACGAATACGATCCACGATTCTGTCCAAGTTGTTCGCCATACAGGTAACAGGAAATCTTGTATTTTGGTGATCGAGAACAAGATTTCTATGACAGATTTCGCAGCCGGCCGAAGTCGAATTTGGAGAGGTGATCGATGATCTTTCGACAGGTTGGCCTGATAGGAAATTTCGAGCCCGGTTAGATAACCGGCAATCTCGTGATATATCGGTTAACGATATTAAAAGCCGAAAAAGGGGCATGCATATTCAGGGCGCTACTTACGTTTTATCAGATCGACACTGGCAGGCGCCGCCAGGGAATCTTGACGCGCGATGTAAACCTGCCAGAGCTTGATGGATTGCGGTGCCGGCAGAAAGCGGGTTACCCGAAGACCGAACCACCCTCCTGCCGTTACACCTCGATCCGACGTTGCTCTAATTTGAATTAAATAAGGGGTTAAATTACTGTTTATTCGACCGAACTTGTACACCTTGCATCGCGTTACCTTCCAAGGAACTTTCCAAGGGATACGACCAATTGAAATGCTGTACATGTTAGAGTGCGATAAAAAAAAAATGGCAGACATCGTAAACTGAAATTTCTAGGCAACCGTATAGCGTTTGGATAATGGTCAAAACAGGGGGGTTGTTACGTTTATCGTCTCAGTGATCACTTTCCAGAAATATCAGGTGTAAGTTTACTAATAAACGCTTCGAACAGCTTTCATTTCTTATTGGTACGACGTTGTTCCTTCACAAAAAGTGCTACTGACCGGTTAATAATGAAACGATACAATCTAAATAGATTGAAATAGTATAATACACACATAATCCTGCTATAGTCTTCCCCTGTCTGATTACATAATTATCAAAGTCGTACATTTAGGTTGTAATTCTCAGATCGTTTAATTAAATCAACGCCATAAAGCAACCTTATTCGTGCATCCTCGTAGAAACGTCGGCGAATCGGCGATCAAACGTATCCCAGCATCCATTACGTTTATGAAGCCTCTTAAATTCGTTTCTCCGGTTTCGCGTAGGCTAACGGCGGGATCGAAACGGAGGGCAAAATAGATGCGCGAACAAACGAACAAAGCCGGGTTGCTCTCCTAGCGAAATATTAGGCGGGTCTTCGCCAGCCCCGGCATTGTGTTTTGTACTCCGGAAAATAGCAGCGTTCCCGGCCGCGAATCAGCTTGAAATATGCGACAGAGGGTGGTGGCCCGTTGCAGCTGCATCCGCAGTTGCAGGCCGTACTCTCCTGCGAGCGAGCGTCAGTTCCAGAGGAGGCTAAAAAGCGACGAATAAAATAACGAACATGGGGGTTTGCAGGGGGATGGTTAAGCAAAGGACCGACAGGAAGAGAGCATAGCAAAACGAACGGTCGACCGCATACGGTATTACGGGCGTTCGTCGATGCGCCAGCCATTGCTGTTAAATCCCAAACCGTTTCGGTGAATTATTCCCGGCATTACGAAAAGTGGAACGGCATATTTTAACCGACGCGACGCGCTTGGCCTTCGGCTTGTACTTAATTAATCGTTCGCCAGGATTTATTATCGTCTCGGCGATCCTGGTCGAGGAACGGTTTCCTCGAAGACGCAATTCGCTCGATCGACCTACGTCCGCGTGAATTACGCGAAACAATATCGAATTCTTTGCCAAATTTTTTTCGGGAACGTTTGTCTTTCGCATAATTAATCGTTTCGAGCGGCACCAATCACGTTTCTTGCGAGAAACGTTTGTTCAATATAGCAAAGTGTACGCCGATCACCTGTTCTCGATACGAGATCGTGACTGCTGCTTGAATTATGCGTAACAATATCGAAAGTTGTCAAATTTTGCGGCCGTGTTTAGCCAGCGGTGAATTATTCATGCGGGTTATTAGAAAAGTTCCCAAATGACGGGCTGGGGTGGAATGTATTTATGGCCACGGAGGATACCAGAATTTTCCAGGAATCGCCGACCATGGTGGTGCTATAAATATGCGAACGAGCATGAAAGTTACGTGTAAATTGTGGATGTTTGTTCGAATGTATGTTTGTATGATACAAAATATTGTCTCTTTTGAAGCGCTGAAAGGTGTTAGTTTATTTGGCACTTTTTCCAGATTTCATTCATGTATCTACATATAATTTTAACACAACTATTATGTGTCAATAAGTTTATCCTTTCTCAGCGTGATTGCCAGTGTGTTTTACAGCAAATGTTTAATAAATATATCCAAGTTTAACTAGGTTAACTAGAATTGATTATTTTTCATTTGTATTTGAAACGAAAAAAGTGATCGAATATTGCACAGGACAGAGACTCAAGCGTAAAATAAAAGAGGATTAAGACGATTATGCACGCATTAGGTTCAACGCGAAGCGGTGCAAAGCGCAGCGAATCTTGACGAAACGAGCCTGAAGCGCTAGGGAATGAGCTGCAAGCGGCAATTCATCCTCGCCTTTGTACACGCGACAATCCTCTTCAACGCTCACCGCCTTAATAGACCATCGCGCGAAAAATATTCAGCCCGACGATGGAGACGAGCCAGAAAGCAGAATTCTCGTTCACGGTTGTCAGAATTCCGCTATCGTCTCTCGCGTTCCATTTTTCTCCCGACTTTCAGTTTCGTTTTACGAGCGATATCCGCGAGACGGTTTGAAGCGGGACTCCGCGCGATACGCTCGAGATATTTTTTAATACGACGGTCAATGCTTGTTTCGTTCTTTTGTTGTAACTTCATAAAATCGTTGCTTCGCGAAACGAGAAGACACGAAAGGGCATTTTATCTCCTTGGCTGATAATAAACGTCTTTCTCTCCTTATTCTTTGCTCGGTATCTTCGGGATCAGAAAATAAATTGTTCGGAGTACTAAACCGTGTTATTTGTTCAACGGATATTTACACTTGTATTTACGTTTATAGTCGGTGTTGGAAACGCGATAAGAAGGACAAAAAGAAATAAAAGAAAACGAAATAAAACTGATTTATCTCCGTGAAACGTATTACTCGATCCAGCGACACGGAATGTATGCATTCGTCATACTTTTTGAATGGACGCCGCGAAAGTACCAGCAATTTATTCGTGTTTTGATATTCTCGCCCATCTTTTCTTCTTTTTTTTTTGTCCGTCGGTTTCGCAAAATATATTTGAGAGGAAGGCGACACGAGCTGGCTCCCGTTACAGATAACATCGCAAGACCAACGAACGAGCTCGAGCGGCTGCTGTTCTAATAAATTTGTACCCCTGGTCCCATAAAAATGCATTGAATTCGTAAAGTTGGTATGGGAACACCCGAAACGGCTTCTTCGTCGGGGGTGAAATACTGAGAATGAACCGGAAGGATCTTAAAGAGATAAGAACGGTGATCGTTGATTGCAGATAGCTCGATGATGCATGATTGGAATATAAAGAATTCTTGTAGTTGTTGTTTATAACATTTGTTGAGCATGTTGAGTTGATTATTAGTAACCTGTGGATATTAAAATTCAGGCATCAATCGCTAAATATTAAAGAAACATGGGAAATAAGTAAACAATGTTGGATAGCACAAATGTTTGTGGGAATAACTTTTGAAACTTGGAGAATAGTGACCTAAATTTTGCCGGATTTGGTAAATAATCATCGAATATAAGAATCACATAATTTAACTGAAACAATCAGTTAGATGGGACATGACCTAGCTTAACCAGTTGTAACATCCAACTAAGGCAATTGTATGGTTAAACTCAAGTAATCGTGTGATACGGACTAATCAGTCAGGCGGTACATATTTCAAACCCGGCATATCACACAGTTCATATCAGTCAGTCAGACAGCGCGCAGTCCAGCCATGAACCATCAGTGTAATCCATTTGTAAACAGCAAGGATAAAATATATCCTATAAATTAATCATTCGATCCTACTCATACATGTACACGTAGCAGAGCAGGACGCTTCGATTAATTCTCTTAATTGCCATTATTATCACTGCTCGGTAGTATCGAACGTTACCTATGATTTCATTCGCTCACGTTATTTCTGTGTATCCAGACATTACGACCAATCACAGCCCGGTTCTGGCATGAAATTTTCTTACACAATATGTTTTTTCCCCTACGATATTGACTAGTACGCGTAACAAGATTAATTCCATCGAACGTACAGCAAACATTTATTCGTTCGAGCGTATCACAAGGGTCGCGGAGACTCGAACGGGGGAGGAAAAGCGGTAGGCAAACGAGGCAACGGAAAAATAGTTCGGCGTGGCTCGATCCCTTCGTGCGTTCGTTCTGAAATCCGGAATATAGGATGCCGTAAGTCTTTTGAGAAACCGGGAGCAACCGGTGGATTTTTATTTCAATTCGCGGCGCAATATATTATTTGTAAAGCTCGGTTTTTCCTGCACACGTACGAATCCGTCGTGTTCGCGAACGAACACACACGCGCGCGTTAACCACCCTCGTCTACCACAAATCCTATCCGCGGAAGCGTGGAACCTTTCGCCGGGGCCAAACGTTTTCTATGCGTCTGTAACGACGCGGATAACTTTTATGTTCTCGTCCCTCCCCGATATTCGTTCGTCTGTTTTCCTTCTTTCAAGGAACCGATCATACCGAATGCAACCGCAAACGCCCTCTCCCTCTTGTTCGACCGATCTATCGTTTCGGCAATTGCATTCTGGAATTTATTTTCCACGCACGAGCGCGGAGATTAGTTGGGTACATCAAACGGCGGGGAACGAAACATCGTGCGACCTTTCTTTTTCTGTTGCTCGTTTTCCATATGCGACGAAGGGGCGCGATGGATAACAATGGAGGCACTTTGCCGGCCGGTTAGAGAATGGGGCTGATCTTCAGGGTGGTTTGAAAATATGGTGAACTATCGAAATAATTTGATTAGCTGGAAATTCATTTGGTGACGTCGTCCAAAATCTGTGTTTTGTAATTTTATTAGAGCGACATAATAATTTTTTAATGTTTTGTGTACGTTTTATGATTGTATAAAGTTCCAACATCGATTCTTTGAAAAATAAACCATTATGTATTATCAGTGAGTTATTCCTTACATTAGTGTCCCGATAACCATTCAATATCGATCTTCTTCGTCGGTGTTCTCCATCGAAAGCCATCCCTGGAATCCAGCAAAGAAGCATCTATATTTTCTGTCCGCAGCATACAGAGAGAAATAGATGTACTAAAGCATGACATTGGCTCGTAATTCCATGCGTTTGACCGCGTTTGACTCGCGTCGGACAGTCGCGATTCTCGCCGAATGGATTTCCGGTCGAGTCTGGAATCGACAGCTTCCAGTGGCCGAGCCGATACGGGTGGTAATCGATTCGACCGTGGTTACGGTCCGAGTTGGACGAACCAGTTCGATGGACAATGGGGTCTTGTAAAAGAGACCGTTCTAATTTCAACTTATCTGTCATGTTTAATTCAGTCGTAACGCGAGTTTCACGCGAATTGTTCGTTGTCGAAGATCCTGCTTAACATCCGTCCCGATTCGACCGTACTAACCGACGAATCGTTTCCAAACTAGTCGTTCATGTTTAATTCAAGATGGATGTAGAGTTTCTCGTCAGAGATAGAAGACGAAGAGTTTGGCAGAAGCGCAAGCGATAAAGGAGCACCGGAAGAGGATAGGTCGGGGACCGAAGCCTCGGCCTGGTTTCCTCCAAGTACCAAGCGGAGATTTACTTTTATTCGCGGACGAATGCGACGGTGCATGTAAAATACGTCTTTACATAAAATGTCGCGCGAGTCTTTTGCCCCGCAAGTGAAACTGCCGCTCGTAAATTCCGGCTTTGCAGTGATATCGACGACACCCACCTGGACGATCCCAAGTTTTATTTCGGAATAAATCGACGCTATCGTTGCATAACAAAGCAGCTGCGTTCGTCGCTTTGTTTTTCAATTAAACGAATCAACTGAAATACGATCGTTAGGAACGTCACGAATTATCCCTACAATTTTTGATAAATTTCCCATTTGACGACTGAACAAATTCGTTCACTAAACCTTGGTCATTGTTGGCGCCGATCGATTGACCGTTTGAACGAACAGCCAGCCCGATCGAGTATCTTCGACCCTCGCTGCGTGTTCCGGACAGGGCCTGTCCAAGTATCCCGTGGGACAATCTTGTCGTCGGTGCAGACCTGTGCCATTACCTGGCCACATTGTACGTCCACCTAGTAACCCCGGCGCGATATTGCGTCCAATGCGAAATCTGCCGTCCTGATCGCAGCCTTGGTGCCTCTAGTCTGCATGGTTCCCTTCGATAACCTTGTTCGGTCCTGTAGTCAACCAGCTTGTTCGTCCGGTCTCGGGAAAGAGAGACAAAGGATGAGATTCGAGGGAGCGGACACGAGACACGTCGACAGGACTAGTAGGATTATAGGGTCGCTGGTCATAGGGGTTTCCCGACCCACACGAAGGTCTCGAGATTGAATTATCTGCCATCAGGAGGGGTTTTGACCTCGGCTATCACGATAGTGGAAAGTCGGAGAAAACTGAACGGCCACTAATCATATACCCCTGAAATATAAGGGGGAAAACTCTTCTATACTGGGACAGAGCCGCAGGATATTGCCGGAACAAAGGAAACAACCGTCTGCGATGGCCATTCACCGAATCACCGGCATTGCCTTAAATCATCTCTGGCTACAGTATTTGGTGGAATTGCGTTAGAAAGATGGTACACGACCGGAGGACTACCATTTTCAGTGTTGTTCACACGATTGATGTTACGCGTTGGACGAGTAAACGAACCTCTTTTTCTTCGGGATACAGAGGAAACTTGGTTGTTATCTGTATTCGAAGTTAAGAGCGGGGAAGTTTGCACTTGAAGCAGATCAATGCGTTCGCTGTTGTCTGTATACGATATACCGGGATTAAGCTTTTCGTACGAACAAGATAGAAATCAAAGGGGAAATCTGCGTTCTCTCGTCGGCTAAAAGTTTCACGGAAGTTTTATCGGGAGCGACAGTAAGTTATACGAAGCGTCTTAAGCTGATGCTGTTGTTTGCCGTGGCGACAGACTACGACCAACTTTCATTGTTGATTGTCAAAAGATATTCATTAGTTTTATTCATAAATTGTATAAATTGAAATAGTAATGAAGTATTAGTTCCTCGTTAGAAAATTTTCCTTTGCAAGGAACAAAGCGGACCCTAGAGGTCTTGGAGGTCAAAGGGCTGTTCCAAACCGGCGGTGTTCGAACATGTTCGCCACAAACATTCCGCAGAACACGAGGACAGATGCGGTATATTGCGTCGGCAGTTGGTAACGGAATCTCCGTCGTGACGGTATCCTTTGGGGCGGTCCGCAGATGTGTTGAAAGCTATGTCCTCTAGCTGATAGTATATAGCAAACCACCATGGCTTTGGCTATTCGTGGTTTTGACAAGATCGGGACAGTCTACCTGTCGTTCGAGGCTGAGATTCTCGGTCAATGATTATTAAGCGTCACATCTTGCGGCGACGACGAAACCGCGAAACGTGGCAGGTTCCTAATTATCAGGAACGTTTCGGTCGGATAATTCGGGTGCCGTCTCCTGGGAATTCTCGTGAACGGAAGCTCTTCCTTTGCGCGGTGTCGTATTGACTCTGGATTTTCGGGAAATGATACGAGGAGATGAAAGTCACTGATATCTAAGATATCAATCTAAGAATATTTATACCACCATAACTCGTATTGGAATAAAATTTGTAAAATGTAATTCAAATATAAAATTGAACCTCGAATGATCGTCGAGGGTGTTGGTAGAATACAAATGATTTCAAGGGTCGATGAAATTTGGCGGTGCCTTATGTAAAAATAAAAAAAAAAGAACGCGATCAATGTCGACTTACACGAACCTTTTGCATGATTCATGAGACGGTTCGGAAGCATGGGAAACGAAATGAAATTAGACGGCTAACAATTGAGATTGTGTAGGCGGGGTAAAAAGGAAAGTGGCGTTTACGGACTGTTTCGGTGTGTTACGGAATAATATAGAAACGAATACATCGTGCATATTTTGTTTGAAGGTGGAACCTCAAATCTGATACAAGCCAGATCGATTAACACGGAATACGTTAGTATTTACATTACAAACATCTTGTAACTTATACATGCATTTCTGTGTTCACGATATACATATATATATATTTTTTTTAATAATTCTCATCCGCCAGAGTAAATTTTGTCCGTATGATTCGCATAATAAATAATAAAAGAGAACATAGAGGACAACGATGCGATTAATGTTATGCAATTATGTTTTTGATTCTTCATAATTTGCTTCAGTCATTTCAAGTACAGGTATCTGATTACACAGAATACGAAGACCTCTCGACACACCTGTTTGCTTGAGTGGGATTCAAGGCTCACCTTTCATGAGAAATAAAATAAAGCAGATTCAGCTGGATTTTCCTTCAACCACTCTTTTGAAGATTGAATGACAAGTGAATCATCGTTTCAAAATTAGCACCATTCTCTGGTAGCACTTTCCTTTAAAGCTGACACTCGAGTCTAAATGCTCAAATATTGCGGTCGAACAGAATTGTTCGTCGATTCATGAGCGCAACCCTAAGGTTTCGGGTTCGCCATTCATCACAGGACACGAGCACAACGTCTTCGACCGTAGGGCGCAAAAACGGGTCGCAAGTTTCGCGAATTGGGCGGTCTCGGCCATCTGGCGCGTTTCTAACGGGTTATTACGGCGGTGAAATCAACCCTATCCGCACGTACACGCTCGTCGCACGGTTCCTCGTCGCCCTCGCGAAGCCCATCCCCTTATCGGTCGCAATAATGGAAACTACGTCGTCGATTCTATTTTCGCTCCCCCGGGAACCTGGCAACCGCCCCGGTGCACGGCCTCGGACTCCTGCTCGCACAATAATGGTTATTTATTAGCGTTAAATCAAATGCGTTAGCACCACAAGGCTTTGGCGCCAGAGCTCCGGCTACGGTCAATATATATGATAATGGTGATAATAATCCCGGAACCGACCACTTCCGGCAACCAGTTCTCATCGCGGCTACCGTGCGAGGAAAAAACGAATGTCCAGCCATCTCGATAGTTTAGGTTTCGTTTAACCCTTCGCCATGCAACCCCAGATCCGATTCGGGCGAAGATATCGTTCCATTGAGTACGATTTAGAGGGTGACTCGAAAGAAAGGGTGACTTTTGGTTTAATTGAATCGTGCCACTTTGGGATGCATCAGAAACTGGTCTTGGCTGACTTGGATAAATCAATTTATTTTGCAAAAGATTAAACTGATATGAACGGAAATGTGTTATAAACCCAAATCATTAACAAAATTCTCGAAGGACGTTAAAGAAACTCGAATAATGCTCACTTGCAAAAAGATAATTCAAAACCATCACCGAAACAGTAGCCATCGAGTCTCATTGTTCATCCTTGAACAGGAATCCAATTACAAGCGTGTACCACGGGTCTAGGCCGTATCTCATCGATGGGCACCGTTAATTCCGTCCCGAAAACTCAAAGTTTCCCGTTGAAACTATAATCGTATATCGAATGAAATTGTTCCTAGAGTCAAAGCATTCCTTCGTTCTAGTCAGACCGTTCGCAGTCCCACCGACAAAAGGCCAATTTCCGGATCGAAACGCAGTCAGCTTCAGACGCTTCTCGGTTGCTGCTACGGCCACGTTGTGGTAATATAATTCAGGAAGATCCATGCTGTTGCCGCGTTGCTGTTTTCCTCGTTAAATGCCAGTGGATCCGGGTATGGGTCTTTCGTTGCGTCCAAGTGAAATTCCCTCTCGAACCGAGCTGCGATCTGTCTAGATCGAGGTACGGCTGTCACATTCGTCACAGAGGTGTGTTCAGCGTACTTCTTGTTGGAAAGCCGTGCTTCCATGCTGAAACGTGTAAACACGGCAACGTAATAGCGACCAGCAACGATCCCACTAGTAGCCGGCATTGTGTGCGCATACTGATGTTTCATTAGCCGACTGTTCATGTCTCTCCCAGGCCGTCAATCAAGTTCTCCAGCCTGCGGCTGGCTCCTCAGTTTCACCCAGACGTCCGTCCCGTTTCTGGCCGCAGTATCGGCTTGCTAGGATCGCTTTATAAGGGGATTACAATTATCCAATGTTTGATTACCCGTTCCGCGGTTGCAATCTGTTTAGACGCATTTACCTACGAGATTCTCTCCTGTTTCTGTGCCTGAATCACAACAGGATAGATTGCTTGGTTTGTTCTATTGTTGGACTTTGAACGAGTCAATGGATTCTTTAGTCGCGAGTCAACATGACCCAGACCTACGAAACTTATACAATGATATTTTTAAATAAACTTGGAAGTGCAAGTTTTTAAATGCAAGGGTATCTTGCGCTGAGAATTAATATTTAAAAGAATAATATAAAATTCAATTTAGATTCTCTGTATCTCAGTGGCCTATCCTTCAAGCCAGAATTGATTTATAAGAGGATTACGAATATTATTATCGTTTATCTGACGTTTATATTTACGTTTCTGCTTGAATTCGTACTAATACTGGCCGGTGATGAACTGCAACGCATATTTGAACCATACTGCGGTGATAACAGGGTCGATTGTTGGCGGTGCCGGGGAAATAACCTGGTCCATTGTTATCCGCGTTTCATTTTCTCCATCCAGATTATAGAAGTCGACATAGTTCGTGCAATTACGCTTTGATTACGTACACGATCGTTTGAGTGTTCTTCGTTGCAGATTTATCGAATGATATTTTGATTATAGTGTCCTTTTAAAGTAGAATTAACTTTATGAATTTCAGCTGAATAGATTAAATGATTTTTTCTTGAACACAAAAACAACCAGGGCTGAGTGTGCATACGTACTTTTATAGGTACTTTTAATCCAACATTGCGAATAAATCGCACAAAATTAATTTGACCACAGAGGATAGATTATTTTTGATACAGCACGTAGACATAAATGAAAATTTGGTTTGCACCATACATGGCACAACACGCGGCAAGGGGTTAATCCGCTTTTCTCAATGATATTTGCAGAACTTTTTGATCGTTCCCTTTATAAAGATACTCACGGATAACGCCCGGCTAATTATATCGCTCGAAGGGTTTCGATGGCTTTGTGCGAAAGGATTAAAATTATTCGTCTGTATTCGATTACCCTTTTGCGATGGCAATTCGTTCGAACCGAATTACGACGGCGCTACGTGTACGATCAGGACCCTCCTTTGTGATATGTTTTCTTGATTATACAAGATAACGTTTAATTAAGTTAACATCGAACGACGTTACTTTTATAAAGTAAAACTGCGTGGAATTTGTGACAAGAAAGGGTAACATGTATTATTTGATTTCAGGGAACTTTGTCAATCGTTTCAACGCTTCGCCTGATTAATTATTCGAATTTGGTTCACTTTTAAGTTTACACGCGTATGTCTTATATTAAATGAAACAGACGGTATTGAAAATTATTTTGAAGAAGCTAGCTAATGTTCTTAAATTTATGAAAGGGTTCTGGAATTATTTGTCTTAAATCCCTCTCAAAATTGAAATCCCTCGTCGTGCATCCAACTGCACAATCCCTCGTGGCAATAAAAGGATAAAAGGTCACAAAGTGGCGATGCGTTTCAGCGTGGACGAGATTGCTTTGTCAACTGCAGGCGTAAGAGACAAGTACGATTGGCCTGTGCCGCGTATTATCCTGCTGATGTTTCATTACACTGTCAATCATTGGTGTTTGTCCGGATGTCCTGGCCGCAAATCGATCGACTCGTTCTCATCAACCGAGCCGAACCGCTTTCATCGGTCGCTTTATAAAGAGATTACAATCATCCATCGTTTGATTACCTTTCCGCGCGTGTGCGAGTTAGTTAGACGGCTGCGATGGGTTACGCGAGCGTGTGAATAGCGTGGCATCCATCGGAGCAACCAGTTTCAGTTACTGTTGGCTGTGCAGCAATCATATAGCGATATGGTTTGCAATGAAACCCATTAAGCTTCGATGGGCCAATTCTACGACGCGATTACACAAACTTCTCACAAAGTGGCCACGAATATTGGTGCGGTACAATGCTGCAGCGGTTGCGTATACCAAAATACACGTGGGCCAGGTGTTGGACCGAATAGTTACCGCTCAACTCCCTTTCTATCCTTCTTTCTGACGTTAGTTACATTCAATATTTAACACTTTAAACAACAAAAAAATCACATTTCGCTTGTGTTATCAGTTACCCAGATTCCCAACGAAAAACAAGGATCAATATTTTTGAACGTGTTTGAAGCCAAGATAACCTGACCATTATTTTACCTTAACAAATACACAGATCAATGAAAGTTTATGATATTCTGAATATCTAATATTATTCGAGACAGATTCTTCCACACCCCCGTCAAAAACCAGTCACCAATATGAAACGTTCCTTGATAAAAGATTTTCGTGCCCTCATAACCTATTAGCTAGCTCCAATTTCTTTATTATAGATCGTAAGTTACGTCATTGGCAGTGACAACGTCGACTCAAGTGAAACCGAGGGATCGGTGGTGGTATCGTGTCGACGGCTGTTGTGCTCTGTAATTTCATCGAAATCTTTAATTACCGAGCTTGCGAGACGGTCCCTGTTCCGGGTCGATCGTGGAACGTCGGGTTCGAGGGTCGGTAACAGGCCGTGTACATGTAGCCGAACGGAATCTACAATGGGACGATAATTTATGCCCGACGCTCTCTCCAACTACCCAGCGACGAGAATCTCGGGCGAGACAGGCCCTCGCCCGAAAATTTACGGGCCAGCATTGCTGGGACACGTTCGTAAAAACCGGCCGGGATCCGCGCGTCCATTAAAAACTGCCGCGTTGCAAAGTGCAAATGTCTCTGCTGATACCTTGGTAACCGCGAGGCACGTCGTCGTCCCTTGTGACGAATGGCCCTCATTGACGGTTAAGAGAAAGAAGGAAGAGCGATCGGGAGGAAGGAAGGAGGAAGGATCGTAGAGGGTCGGTGAAAAAGTCACGGGACATTTCGTTCCTCTATCTGATCATCCCCGAAAACGGATCCGTAGGGTGGTGATGCGTGGCTCGCACCCTCGGTCAGCTCTGCGTGGATGTAGGAAAGGGTGAAACGGGGCTGGTTTGTGCAACGTGTGTGATTACGTTGGCAATTACTCCCACCCCTCGGACTCGAACAGGCCGCTGCCCTTCTTCCATCCCCGACATTCTCTGCGCCGTTCTCGGCCGACGGCGGAAGGGCTGTAACTCGTTATTAGCGGGAAACAGGAACGGCGGAGGGGCAGGTGATTACAGCCTCGAAGTAGATTCCCCAACGATGATAAACGCCGGTCCGCAGATCCGATCGTGACCGGTTCTGCTGTCCCCCTTCGTTACCTCGCTAACTTTCTGTCTTCGCTGGCTCGTCTTCTTCCTTGTCAGGTGGACACTCAAAATCGTGAGTCAGGTTCGGTGAAAAGTACTGGAGTTGTTGTTATAATATCCTTTTATAAAATATTATACGATTCCATTAAGTTATCGTACCTTTTTCGAGTCACCATTCGAGTCTATAATGGCAATTTTTCGCTTCCTTCGCGAGAATACTTGAAATTATTTTAATTTAACATTCAGAAGAAGGTTGTGAAATTTAGTTGCCAATTTATTATATTGAGTTGGTCGCTTTCGAAGTAATTTCCTGTATTAATTATATAGCGTTGCCAGTGCCTTTTATATTTTTTAAAGCTATGGAGGATCTAGTGTCATATCAACTGTGTGTTTCAGTTGCAATTTGTGGACGAAACGATAACAATTTTCCCAGCTAAAATTTTACGAAGTTTCTCAATCCTACCCACGTATACCCAAAATCCAACAGTGGTTACGCGAAAGCAGTCGCGAACAAGGCGGGAATAAATCGTTCACGGTTCAAGAATCGCCGATGCCGGCGGTCGTTCGTTTCGCGAGAACGAAAGCTGTCTCCGATTTTTTTATTTCTTCCTTCGTGCCCGTCGAAACTGGTTTTCTCGAGCTCGTTACACACTCGAGGGACATCGATGAAAAGGCCTCGATACCGGGCACGAAGATCGACGACGACGGATGTTGAATGGGCCGGGGAGAAATAGGGACGTTGAGTTTAAAAAATAAAAGAAGAAAAAGGGAGACAACAGAAAACGGAGAGGCAGAAGAAATGAGAGAAAAAGGAAATACCAAGGGTCAATCAGGAAGAAGGGTTCTCAAGGATGAGCCGGGAGGGAAAAAGGGTGCATCACCCGATCCTTTCACGTATATGTATGTACCATCGACGAGAATGCTCCTATAGAAAAGATTTCGAGGGTCCTTCAAGAAAGACTGCAGCTTTTGGTGCATGCAGCAATAGTATTAGCAAATCGATGTTTCGTGAGGGCTTTATAAATTAAACGTTGTTTGTGCTGTTAAGTTGTTAACCTGTTCGTGGTCACATAGGACAAATGACTCAATAGTTTGACAGTGATTCGGTTATTGGCAGTTCCTTTATTTTTTATTTGATAATAAAATTCAAATTAGATCAATAACTATGAATTTATCCTTTTTTGTATAAATCTGATCTTTATAGAAAGTGATTTCAAAATAGTCTTAAACATCAACGGTTGTACATACAAATATAATTTTGTCAAAATTGTGATTCGTATTTCACGGAAGTGTATTTAAAATACGAATCAGCTTAAAGTGCCAATAATTGGGTACTTTAGCCCACACGGAAACAGAATAAAAATCGATGGGAAATATAAATTCAGTACACCTTTACACCGTCTACAAGCGATCAGCAGAAGTTACTTAACGACCTAATACACCGGTGGAAGTTATACGCGTGGAACGAAAAGATAACGCAATTTATTTCAGCCTTTATTCATCCTCTTTCCGTTCCCTCTTTCGGTCCGCGTACGAGCCGGCTGCATCGTTGAACACTTTTGTAATTTTTTCTTTCTCCTTTCTTCTTCGTCCCTTCTTTCCTTTTAATTTCGCTTAACTCCCCACCGGTTCGCCCACTCTACATATTGTCCGCCATTAGAGGTTCACTCTTCGCCCATTATTATCGTAGCGGATTTAAACGCGTCCACTTAACACTACCGCTTCGTTACGATAAAATCTAAAAGTTCTGCCCTAACGTACGATTCGTGCAAAAATAGGTTCTCTTCGAGGCTTGTTTCGCCTTCTTTTCTTTTTTACCTGGAATTGTAGGTGTAACCTTCGTGTGGCAAACCGCTGTTGGTTGACCAACCATTTAATCCCAAGTCCGTACAGCGTCTAATTTTTCTCTAACGATTACCTTGTACAGGTTTGTTTATCGCCATGCTTGCTTTCTGTGCCAAACCACCGACAATTTTTGAAATTATAACCCGAGTACCTTGCTTCGTTACAGCTACAGGGTGCCACAAAAGAAGCGTCACCCTTTGTTCCGCTGTTATTTCTTCTCTGTCGAAGTTACGTCAGTTTTTATTTAAATATTCTTCTATACATGATGCAGTAAAAAGAAAATATGGATTACCTCGAAAACAAGACACGTTGTTTGCGATTCTCAGTCAATTCACCAGAGCGTTAAAATCCAACGCTCGACTAATCTAACTCGATCGAGCTTAATCCAAATTCGCGCGCTTCTCATTTCCGTCTGCTTGAAATTCCCTGTGTCGCGGTTGCACGCGATTCGTCGTTATGCTTCTCCGTTTTCCAAGAGGGGCGAACGGAGCGATACGATTAACATACCAGAACTTGCGCCATTATTTGGATCAACTGTCTGGAGTTGAACAACTCGCGGCGCACACGGAGAATGTACGTACATCAGCGAGCGATGATTTGGGTCATTGGGCTGAGACTGGTACCAGGAAACACGTGGCGTGTGTCTAATTTCCTTACAACAAGATCTGCGCCAGTGTCTTACAACCGTAACCTTTCGTGCATACTTCTCTGCACAACACATGTTTGCGTGAAATTGAATTTTGTGTAGACACGAGCGGTTGAAATTGGCGAACACGATTCTTTGAAGTAACGGGCTGGCAATTAAATTCGATCCTACCTTATATTGCGTTTCAAAGGCACCCAAGTATAATAGAGTAATTATTTTTCAAATTACAATGAATGATTTCTTAAAAAAGAAAACAAGTGTGGCGCGAGTAAAATCGGGGAACCAAAGTAGAAAGAGTTTTTCTGCCAAAATATAGCTTTTGACATAAAGAATCATCCTTCATTGGCGAAATTATTTGTGTAAGGAAAGTTCAGCTGAATCTCCGTTTTGGTAACAGCACATTCTCTGTATAATGTTTGCTAATTCAAGCCCTAATTAGGTACCCAGAACCGACACATTGTTGACATATTGTCTGCCCTAAGATATACACAAATGTGCCGTACCGTCAGTTCGGCCCTCGGCCCTAAAATATCCTCAAGTTTGGTTAGGTTTGAGTGAAATTTGGATAAAGTTCGGTTAATCCAACGTGTATTGTTGAAAAGTATCCTGCATATTTTGGAATTGAAAAAAATATTCCGAGTACGAGGACCGTATCCCTGATTCAATCTGTTTTCACACGCGAGAAATTAGTTTCGTTTGCAACAAGCATCAATTTGCATGATTTTGATACAATCTTCCGTCTGCTATCGTAAACACCCCGCGTGGAACATGCGACGCAAGTATAAGTAGCATCTTTCTCAACGAGCTGATTGTTGTGCAAGAATGGAAGGCGAGAACGAAGCATAGACGACATTTTAGGCTTAACACGTTAGACGCAAGTTTCTAGTCAAAGCTTGACAAAATTTCACGCTGTGGTCCGGCGTCTTTCTCGGTCGTCTGATGTCGTAGTTCTCTAAGAACGTGTTCTCGGCGCTCTGCCTTTAATTGTACACCTCTGACCCCGTTTCTGAACCGGGGTGCATTGTATCCCGTAATGACCCTAGCTTTGTGTACACGTCAGCCAATTATCGGAAGGGGACTATCGCGTTACTAATTAAGCCCTTTCTAAACTCGGCTGAAACCTGCCGAATGAAAAGCCCCGCTGAAAGTCTGGCTTCAGGCTCCTTGGAAATTATAATAAGCATTCGTGCGTGTGGGTGGAATGAATTTATGGTTCATTTCTACGAAATGAAACAACGTTTCCTCATTCGCTGAGATTTTGACTCGCAATTCGAATGAGGTCAAACCTTTTGGCGCCCGAGTGTGCCTTCGCCACACACGCTGTTGCCTAGATTTCTGTAAGAGAATGGAATTCAAAAATTCCATTTGAGTTTCAACAATTTTTCATCTTGGTCAAAGTTAGTTTTAACAGTTGCGAGTTCAAATGGGTGCTGTGTTTATTGAATAAAGAAGTTAAAAATTGAATGCTCTGACATAAAGAGTTCTTGGCGCAATTAAATTTTAACAGGAAGAAATGAAAGTAGATGTGTGAATAAGTATTTACGATACCTTTCGAACGCTATCATTCAAGGAATTTCGAAAGAACAGAAGTTACAAACTGCTTTAGTATTCTGATACACTCAGCCGTTCAAGGTTACATTTATTTAACGAAAGACATCGAACCGGCAGTTCCTTTTGCGAATCGTGTCGCGTACAAAATTACTCGATATCGAGCAGCCGATCGAGCGATACCGTGAGAAAATTATACATCGTTTCAATGAAAAGTAGTAAGATTAGAGGATCGAGTTCCGGTCGTTTAAGTTCGAACAGAAGTTGTTCGCTCGCGGAGAAGGTGTTTCCCATTAATCTGCGAGCGTGTTCCGCCGATGTAAGCCTATTACCTTGATTAAAATATCCAATAATCGAATTCGTGCGAGCCAGATAACGACAGGGTAACCGAGCGACAGAAAAACAAGAGCTCGATGTGTACGAAAGTAAGATAGCGAACGAAACTTCAGGGGTTGATACGAAAGGGACGAAGAAGGACGGACGATCGCAGAAGGGTGGAAGGAGGTTGATTAATGAGAAGGGAGTGACGCGGCGGTACGCCGCGCACCAGCCACGCTTCGCCCCATTTCATCTCTGCTTTCCCCTTCTGTTTCATTTTCCATCCTTCTCGTTCTATAACCTAGCCACCCCTTCTTTCACTTTCCCTCTCTTTTCTTTGTTTAATTTCGTTCTATCTGGCGAGGTTTCCTTAACTTTGTGATTCCTTTGTTTAGACGACTCCCTTGCCGTCTGCTTCGCGGCGCCTTCTTTTTTCTTCGTTTCCTGGACTTCTTTCTCTTTCTTTTATCTTTTTCTTTCTTAACAGAAAGCATCTTGGTGTGAACGTATCCCGAGGAAGTATGAATTCTTCGAGGGGCTAATCAAAATAGAATCTTTAATGAAGTAATAATGCAAGAAAAATGTATAAAATAACTATCAGTCGATTGCAATGCTAGCATTTGAGGTTACTCGAAATTTTAGCTCAAACTTTGTATTTTTATAGGGAGCCCAGAAGTAACAGTTTTGCAAAATTATTCGCATTGAAAATTCAGAATCCGTTATTATACCTTTGTCTATTGGCGAGGTGGAAAATGTGCTACACATTTACAAGTTAAAAACCTTCGAACGCGAATTCCTCCCTCGTTTCGAAGGGTCGCGTGCTATAATATAAGAACGCTAGTTTCCCGTGCACATCAAATAAATTTCATCAGTTATCCTACTCGAATTAAGGAATAAAAATTAGATTTGCGATCCGTACAGTACCCCAATTCCCCAAATAAAATAATGAAATAAATTCGAAGCGTCCGAACGCTAAGCAAGAAAGAATTTCAAACGGGAAGCAGCCGATATAAGCCGATCAAAATGAAACATCGGATCACATTTTGATCGTGGATAGTGCGGCTCGTGGGAGCTGGCCTGCTGACGCGTTTCTAGGAGCTTTTATCCGCTCTAAAACGTAGCCTCTCCTTCGTGTCCATCAGGAGTTCACGAACGAGGGTCGTCCAGATGCGAATACGTACACCCTCGACATCCTAGTTCACGCCTCTTCACGGAATCAAACATGTTTCCAACTCATCCGCGTTGATTGCGGATCGAACCACCTCGAACACGACAATACACTCTTCTCGGTGCACCCGAAACGCCAAAGGGTACGGTTCGAACTTCCGAAGTGCTTCCGAGGCATTCATAATGTCGATAGGATTCTTTTTATTCGCGTTGCGCATCCTACGCGACCGTTCGTTAACGCGTTGCAAACTTTTAATTGATGTTTAATGGCCTCGTGACAATGAAAAAGTCCTTCCTTCGTTTTTCTTTTTTTTTTTTTTTCGAAAAATGGACGGTACATCGAACGGCAGGAGGGAGCTTCTCGTTTGGGGCCACTCGAGAGGGAAAGTTGCGGGATTACGAAACGTCTGAGACACTCGAAACGACGGGAATTGGGGGAGAAATATCTTATTAAGGTTTGAAACTTTTTATTCATGTTGGAAGATATTATTATGGTTCTTTATTATGCTACGTTTCTGTAAGTCCGATGTCTTCGAGGTATTGCAGCTGATGTATACAAATATCTGTCTTAGGAAAATAATGAAGTTCGACCTGGAACCGTAGCTAAAATTTCTTGTAAAAATTGGTACCTGCGCGTAAAAACTTTCAATCGACGTTCTCGGGCCTAGCCGAGGAATAATTTACACCGATACGATTTATCGCGGCCGTGAATGTTGGCGAATCCAGACGCGAACGATCGAGATAACCGGAAAGTCCAAAGTTTCCGGTGTCTTATCTTTTATCGCTCCGCTGCGATCCACCCGATTTCAGCTAATTCGAACCACGCTTAAGGGCTTATATGCAATCACGAGGTTGGAAAAATTCATTTTTTCGAAGAAGGGTGTTTCGGATGCTGGAGTTTGCTGTTGAGGATCCTCAATATTGGCTTGGAATCGATGACTCCATGCAAGTTAAAAATGAAAATTTGTTCTTACTTTTATTGACACTCAAAACTACATTTTTTAGGTCCTCTTCGGTTAGAATTTTCATTTATCGCTTTCGAGATATTTAGTTCTGTAACAGTGCTTCGTACATCCATTCTGATACACCGTGGCACCTTGTTGAACCGCAGGGATTAAAATAATAATAATGGTCGGAAATTGGACACGGTGGCGGTGGTACCCTCGCAATCTTCGGTGGCCATATGCCGGTACCGGTTGGAACGAAGCCAGACGAATGTGAAAAAGAATAAAAACGATCGCACATCTAATCTGGCATTGTGCGAGCGGGTTAGGGTGGCGAACTTCATTCAATCGCGGCCGCGTTTCGTTACGGTTTCGCATTTCGAAGGAAGAGAAGCGAGAAGGGGCTCGAATAGGGTTTACGCACGTGTCGCGAAATCCGCTTGTCCCTCGATAAGATCGCGCTGATAAAAGGACCACCCTGTATATCGACGATACACGGCGCATAAAATCATCCACCGCTGCAAATCTTCGGATTTACTTTCAATTATGGACGTGAAGTACGTGTTCGAAGTCGAAAGTTAAACCGGGTGCCAGTATTCTTAGGCGCACGTGCCATTATTGGCATCGCCAGTGTAAACACGTGCTAGACGCAAGATAATGCAACGTTGAGTACGCTACTCGGCTAGGTTGGGGACCAAAATGTTCGTTGACTACGTTGGTTAGAATTTAACTAGGAGTTACCGAGTTTGTCTGAAAGCCTGTTGACCGAGCGAATCGTTCTTTCGCCAAGTTTCCACGCGCTTGCTTTCAAGGGAGGATTAGTTTCGATTTTTCTCCGGGAAAATGCACGCACTACGACCGTGAAATGATGGTACACCGTTGGTGGAGTGCGATCTAATGGTCGGTTGAATGGTTTAGATGAAAACGGAAGAATGACGATATTTGATACTATTACGTTTATTGTGACTCAAGATTACAGTTTAAAAGATACAATTTCTTTGTTAATTCTATATTAATTTTACAATAATTGAGACCCTTGTAGTAAGAGTCTTCGACAGTTTCTTAATTATGATATATGATTTTATATATGATAAATGAATTTCAACCTTAAGTCGGCAAAAATAAAGTTGCACTCCTTTAATCAGAGGTTCCTCAATTGATGATAAAGCATCGCAATAATGGATACACACCGAAAAATTACGAAGTAAATTACTTATAAATGATCCACAGAAACGAATCGTTCCCTTCTGGTTTCCAGATACGAAGTTTATTAGCAGAAATATGGCGCGAGCGATTTTAATATCACCGGGAACCACGTCCCTTTTTTTAGCACAGACACGAATCGATTTATTAAACTCGAAGAGATCCCTGGGGGTCCGTTATTCGAAAACGAATCGCGAAGAAATGAGGTGTGCCGAAACGTCATTTTGACGAAAGAGAAATGGAACTTAGGAAAATCTCCGCTCTACCCTATTTTTCTCGTACCATTGAATTTAATCCATCGAAACTCCTTCTCCGACCAGTTGTAATTCTTTGCTCACCGATGGAATATTTTTTCACCGAAGTTGAGATAAATTAATCGATCCCCCGTTACCATTTTTATGATCCTTATTACGGGTTCCACGAAGGTATCGAGATTCGTTTTAATTACGATACACGGTCCCTTTAATGGTCTCGTAACGATAAAAAGTTGCTCGGGCAGACGTTTCGAGGTCGAAAGGAAGATAGGAGGGTGGACGTGTTTGAACGATCGTATCTCGTTCGTCTAGTTAGTTCTCCCTTCTTTTATATCGAGCCTAATGAACGCGATTACGAGAGCCACGATAACAGGGAAAACGGCGGTGAAACAGGGCATCGGTTTGGTTAATTGTGAAATACTGTTTAAACGAATGAACGCTACTGCCGGAACCACCGAATTCAAATGGATAGCTTCCGGTCTCGGGGTCGTTTAGCGATATCTCGTCGCGTTAGCAACCTCGTGGGGCAATCTTATCGTTACGCCGTTCTTAACGAAATTTTTCTTACCGTTCCAAGACGATTTTCAGTAAATAATCGTGTTCGTGGTACGATATACAGTTACGTAAATATTAGACTGCTTCATATCTAATTACAATGTAACAGCATGGCAAAATGGCACTCGTATGTTAATTTAAAGCTTAGGGTTATGGGATATTAATTTGATGATTAAGATTTAATAAAGATTACCGTATAAATGTTTTATCAAAATTCTTTCGTCAGTTTGAGAAGTAAGCGAGGATTGAATATTCCTTATCGAACTAAGCTCTTTCAATATTCAACCAGCCATTTTGTATTAACGGTATTTATGGGGCATTTATGTAGTCATTTTCGTTACGCTTTAAACTTTAATTTGATATTCCACAGGTGCCATTTTGTTACAATTTTATGTCATCAAATTTTGTCGGACTCGATGATACGAATTTGATATATTTAATATTTATTTTCTGGAGTTTGGTTGAATTTTTCACAATACTGAATTTCTTATCAATTACAATCGTTTCCATATTCTTGTTGCTCCTTTTTATTATTTAAAGGATCCTTCCACGTGAAATGGTAGTTTGAAGCTTGAATTTCAGACGAGATTAGAGAGACACAATCGAACGCAGCAGCTTTGGCAGGCAAAGCCGTTCGCGATTCGCAAATATTTGACAATTAGCAATTTACATTTCATGATTAGGGTATTATTGTCTCGATAAATACGCAAACAGTGCCGCGTTTGCGTGACATCGTTCCTAAAGGCAGGGCATCGATAATTATTTCTGTCAATGACCTGTAAATGATTTCAAACAACTTCTCGATCAATCGAGCAACACCGTATCATCCTAAATGAATTTATGGAATTAAAAGCAGGTGCGATCTTTTAAGGTTCCAAAATAAGAAATTGCAGTTGGATGGTTACCTCGTTTATTTTTGGCGGGAATTCTCGAGCCGTAACACGATCGGCACAAAATGAAGGAATGTCCGCGTAACACGACCATCGAGCCGTGGAGAATGCAAATTTCAGCCAAGATCAAAATAACGCTCGCTTTTCCTGGCGCGTAAGTGGACGTTTATGAATGAAAGACGGATATAGAATCAGACGTGTTGCTTTGTCTCTCGTCTGCACGTAAAATCGATTTCACGGGTGTACGCTCGAACGACGCTCAAATGAACAGCGGCTCTCAACAACGACACGTGCCTCGAGAATTCTAAACTCGCAGTTGGGAAGACAAGTTTCGGGACGAAAGTTGATCGACTTCGAGCCGAGTGGTTTCACGCCGCGTCGAAAATAGACGCATGAATTCACGAGAAGCGGAAGGCAACGGTTATATTAACTCGCCGAACGAGCGACAGGTGCGGGTATCATCTTCATGCACGCGATACGATTTTATTGCGACAATAAAATCAGGAATAACGCGAACGACGAGCTCGTAGCCACGTTGACGAGCTGGAAAAACGAACCGTCGTATTCAAGGGTGGACATAAAGTTTTGGCCTTCTCGAAAAATTATGTGGCTACCGATTCGTGAGTTTATTCGACGCAAACCTAACAAAATGACAAGTGTTTTTATAAAATGTGTAAATCTTTACTTTCCTTTTTCGTAAATTTCGGACCCGGACGTTTAAAGCATGATAAATTCCTGAACCGACTGATTTACTTATTTCTTTATATAATACTGTCTAGATACTATCCAAGGTATTGGATGAATTATTTCATGAATTATTTATTCCTGGAAAACAAAATCATAGCTTTGCTAAGCAGTTCTTTGAATTAAATTATAATTGTTCAGTTGTATAAAATATTTCCGAGGATTTCCCAAGGGGAGACCTTTATGGTTGTGACAATATGAGGACAACGTTTACAAACAATAAAATTTATTTATTTAGTATGTCCTTATACGAGGACACAATGGCCGAAAATAAAATATTTCAATAACGTTTTATGAACCTATGGAAGTTTCAAATTCTTATCATGGCAAAGTATCGACACGGCGCTACCGAACAAGGGAGATACTTTCGTACGATAACGTTCCACGAAGGAAAGCGTATCGATTCTATGGTGCAACGTATCTGAAATTTATTATATTCATACGGAGTGCGGTATTGTTACCAGCTTCAACAACGAGCATCAGTTTTTCGAGTGGGTCCCATATTCAAAGGGGTCTCCACGTTACTACGCCATTTCGTCGCGAGATAAAGCGACGATCAGATTTTTGCATTCATTCATGAATGGGAGATGAAGGCCAGGCATCGTAGTGTCGGTGCAAACGAGCGGGAGAAAAGGAAGAAAAAGATGAGGGTTGTGTTTGCATTTCGTAGGGCAAAAGAACCCCTTTCGTTCGACGACGAGCATCCTGATACCGCATAAAATATAGTGGTTCGCGGTGTGTTAGTTTACAATGGCGAACGAGTATATTTAGGAAAGGGCGGCTTTCTTTCATATGTTAAGCAGATCAGTGTCGGACAGCGTGATAGAGAAAAAAGAGGGAGTGGAAGAAAGGGGGATGAACCGGGGAGAATCGAGAGGCGAGGATGGCTGTGTCAGTGCACGAACGACCCCTTCGACTTTTACCCCGAAGAACTGCGCGGCACACGCTCCTAAATGATCGCTGGCTTGACTTGATGTCGTGAAAAATAGCCGTGAACGCGCATCCTTTGGACATTTTTCTTTATGAAGCGAGAAGGTGAAGAGGCGAAATGCGATTTTTTTCCCCCGTCGTATAATTTGATACTTCTCCTGTGGCAGACGCTGTACGACGTTGTTCATGATTTATTTTATAATATGCCTTCTTCCATTTCATGATCTTAGATTATTAACAGTTGATTTTGATTTAATTAACTTTTATCACATGACCTATGCTACGTCCCTTATAACTCGGTAATAAAAATAATACTGTTTCATATAACAAAACTTAATAAACTCCCATATCGCATTTTTCCTAATTAACGTTCATTCGGTACTTCATAACAGAGTTCCTGGCGTTCGCCCCATCATCCCCTAATAAATGCATCCGTCCCTCGTCGAAACGGGAAACGACAGTTATACCGTTACGTGCCATGTAAGTCTAACGAGTTTTACGATCGTCACATAAGTCGTTCGTTGACTTTACCTTGCCACCGTGAGCAAACGGAAGTGACAAGGGGAGGAAACAAATAGAACGACACGGATGCGAACGAGCGTTATTATCAAAGTCCTGACGAGCGTCTAACGATCCGACGGACACCGATCGGTAGAAATGAATTTTCCCGAGGTCCGCTCTGCGTCTACCTGGTGTTTAATCTCCTCGTTTGCTGTTGCTTTCAGAACACGTGAGGGAATTCAGCTGCGGGATGCTGTATTACAGGACGTTGTACTTGGACAGCAAGAGAGATGCCCTATACGTTGGCGCCATGTAAGTGCACCATTCTTTTTTATTCAAATATTGTGGGACAAAATGACGGAATATCGTCAAATTTTATCGCTAAAATTAAATATACAAATTCTTTTAAATATAATAAAAGGACGTTAGGTGAATCGTCGAGACAGTAGCTAATTTCAATCTAATTTTTTACCTTATCTAATTTTCATTTTTTACATTTCCTGCCATTATTTTAAATATTATTTGATGACGTTTGAAAACTTACTATTTTAATCGAAATATCACGGTATTTTTCTTGATGGGTCACGATTGACCCAAGCTCCGCCATTCTAGGATTACAACGGTACGAATAAATAATTATTCGTAGTGTGTTATCATTTTATTCCAGAACGTAACGAACCACCCCAACCCCCTAAACGTTCACTTTTATACCCGAGCAATAAAGCATCGCGCGACAAAAATTCCTCGCTGAAAGTTGTTCTTTTTGTTCGTCATGAAAGCGTGTTAGAAGCGTAACGTGGATTCGATGGAGGCTGGTACGTGTTGCGAAACGGATTTTTATGATTTTCGTGATTAAAATTCGGCGCACGGCGCCCAGCGTTCCGATTGATTAAATTTCTTCGTGACATCGAACATCGGATATAATCCGTGTTTTGAAACAGTTCGTGTGTTACTTCGGCGCCAATAAGCGTCGGCTTTCACGATGATAATTATCGTCGGCGCTGATTTCGTCGAATTGCCACCCCCCATCCGCAACAGCTGCCCTCCCCTTCGATAGATCGGTTTTTATTCGAGACCTTGTGTCGGAACGTGTGCCGAATCGACGAGCAATTCCGTCGTTATTTATCGCCAGGCTCGGGATCGAAATGAAAAGTAACGTTTCGTTCGAGGGTGTAACTGGGTCGCGCGTGAAACATTTCATGCGTTCGACGTTGATGCAAGCTTAACAGAAACTGAAATTTCGCGTTTTAGAATACTTCGATAAATCAAGCGTGGCGCCTCAGAGGCACCACTCGAGTGCAAAGGGTTAATCCCTTAACCCACAACGTCGTGTCACATTTGAAACGTACCCTACAGTCCAGATATGACTTCTTTCCTTCAAACTTTGATTACAATCGAATTTTAAGTTTAATTCTAATTACAATTTACACGGTGAAGGTCTGCGAAGTGTGAGGTATACACAATGCTTCAATTTTCTCAATATGTTTCTGACTGACGCACCTGTCGGGAAAATGGTAGGTTAAAAAGTGAAACAAAATTTGTATTTCTAAGAATTCTGACATTCTATTTCTGCAATATTTCATTTTTTCTGTTACTCACAATTTAAAGCACACGATACGAGTATTTCCAATTAAATGCATAACAAGATGCTTAACAATATTAATGATGGATTTTTCTAGAAATTCAAGCGTCAGCCATGTATGATCGAAACGTTAATTAAAGATGTGCCTTTAATAAACATCGTGAACAATGTAGAATTCAAGTCGTTAAAAAATTATTAAAAAGAACTTTGCTTGGAGTTGTTTTGAATGATTATTTGGCTTCTTTCTTGCATCGAGACGTGTCCATGTAAACCCACTATAACGATGCTCGAACGCTTCTGTGCTCCTTTTTTGTAATCGGCTCCCTTCACGATATTTGCAAGCACTCTTAGCTCGAGCACTGGAATATATACATATACCCCGTTTATGTACCGTATCGTTCCTCTGTACACGAGGGGATGACCAGCTTTCGTTTGCTGAACGTTTCAATTTGCAGAAAGGTAATTTACTGAAACCTTCGGGGCACGAGAGAAACCGGGACAAGCGCCGCGAATTAAGCCAGTTGAACTTTTAAGAACGGTTTCGATTAATCTTGACAATTGGCCAAATAATGAAAGAATACATGTAAACTACGATTACGTGTAATCGAATCGTGAAATCGTTTCCACAGGCAACGTCGTTTATCGACGAAATTGTCTCTGCAATGTTTCCTTACCGTTCATCTGATGATTTGACAAATCCTATTTGTCATGATTGTTTTTCAATTTCAATTGTTATCTTCTTTGTTTGACTATTAAAAGCTTGATAACTCTGCTTTATTTTCACGAGAAATGATAGAAATGCATGTTTCGTTTATAGGAATCATATTCTAACTAATTTTTAACTATTGATAAGAGTACTGTTACATATTAGGGTGGCAAGTAACTTACGACCCTCATAAGTTTATTTTACAGAATCTATTTACTAAAATTCTACAAACAATTCTCAGCTCAAGTAAATATCCTACGAAATTAATATATTTATGTTATAGAAACATTTCTATACAAAACACAACTTCCAATAAGTGTCTTTAATTAAATTAAATTTCTATCCCCCTTTTAGCGTCTCAATTTAGCTCTCAAAGAGATACTTCCTGCTGGAGGAAGCAAAATACAAATCTCCTACGTAGTCTTGTATCGGTAATACAATATTCCAGTAAGGGGGCTATCCTTTAAAGCGTAGGTCGTCGGACGAGGGAGTAAAAGAAAAAAGAAGGGGGTGGATAGAGATTGTGACGAGGGAACGTTGCATCATTACTACAGAAGTATTATTTCTTGATTCGGTTCCAACCTTTCCTTCCTTCGGCCCTTGTGTTACTATCCTGCCGGCCATTCACTGACGTTTCCTTTTGTGAGGCACCCTTCTTAATTTGGTAAATGCCAACGAAATGCTACACGGTTCCTGGTAATGGAGAGGCGGCGGGGGCAGATTGTCCAAAAGACGTTGGATACACAAACCAGAGTCTCTCGTAAGAAACGAGAACAAAAATCGTGTAATATATCTATCGTGACGGGTAAAATTATATCGTGGATTATATCTCACGAGTAATGGTGAGAGAAAACGACATTACGGCAATATTTGTCGCTGGAAAAGAACGAGTCACGTAGTGTGCCATACAACATCAAGATTTGTGCTGTACACAGATGTAAAATGTAATAAAAGCTAGCCTTAAAGTATCTACTTTAGCATCTGCCATATGGAATTAGGATATTTTGAAATAAACGTAACTAAATTTAGCTAAAAATTTTGTAGAATATTCCAACGAAATATGAAAAAGGATACTATGTTTCTGATAAAATAGGGAAAATAGTACTGAACAGAATAATTGTTGTAGTTAAAAATTGGTCAAAATTTTCAAACACACTTTGGCGAGTAAATGGGAATCGTGTGATAAATTTAATTATCATCAGAATCGCTTTATCGGGTCGTTAGTATTGCAAGGTCCTTCGAATCATACAAATGACTCGAATAAGGACGATTCATTCTATTCATATTCATCGGATTGAGTGGTGGTTACGCGGTTCATTTGGTAAATAGCCGAGGTAATGAAGGTTTAATCCTGATTCTGATCAATAAAGTTACATTATGCTAATGTAATAGATAATTCCCCGGTAACCGGTTGATATTGAATTTCAAAGCGCGTCGATGAACAAATTGTTAAATTTAGTCCCGCGATAAATTGATTTTCGCAAACGTTATCGAATTTGCGATACGAAAAGTTTATGTGTTGTGTTTGCGTGAAATTAGTACGTTACGCTTCTGATAACTAGTGTCTGATTATTTCCGATCTCTTTTAACATCTTTTTTATTGCGTTACGTACAATTCTGTGATTTCGGAATCATCGGTGTTTAACACCTATTTTGTATAATTTAATTGAGATTCCAATAGTTCTTCCTTTATTTTACGATTTACCAAGGAAATAATTATTTTCACGATGTGATTCGTACTTGAAAAACACGATATATACAATTAAAATTAGGCATTGATTTGGACAATTATCGAAGGACTATACCTCTATTATGATCAGTAATAATTAAACAGTATTTGGGGAAAAAAATTGTCTTCGAGTTTGTATATTACTTTTCCTATCAACTGATGTTATTTAAAGCTAAATTAAACAGAAATACTTGACGCATTAAGGATCCCACAGGTCAACGCGAAACATTCAACGGCGGTGAAATTCCTGGCAATAAATATAAAAAAAAAACATGAATAAATTTTATGCAGTAAGTAGCTCAGAAGATAGAGGAAAGTGCGTACATAATAACGCAATTTGTTGCAACGCGATATCTTAATTAGTTCCTGAGATATAGGGCTTTAAAGTTTGTATAGCGGCCGGCGCGTACGAGGGTAATCCCGAATGGGCCGCAGACTTTTTTCTAGGAAATTCGGACGGCGCATTTCCAGGAATAGTAAAGGGTTAGACGTAAACAGTGATCACGTGACCGCTACGCTAGACACTCGCTGTCTGGGTCCAAGCGTGCGGCGGCAGCGAATTTCTACAAAAATTACGTTTGTCTTTACACGACGATATCTCAGGAACGGATAAAGATATCGATGTAAATCAAAAACCGAATTAAAGTGGAAGAATTCTACTTTCCTACGAATCTAACTTTATACCGAAATTCGAAACAGGACTTTGTTGGCAGCCCTTTGAACTTTTAGTAATTTTAATACGCGTTTCTTATGCAGTTTAACATAGTTTCTGACTTTCAACTGCTTCTAACAATAGAATATTATTATAAATATCTATCACACGCATTATTAACAATTCTTTCGTTTACTCAAAAACAATTTTTGGAAAAAAAAAATATAACCGACTTCGGAATGCACCAAAAGGACGAAATAATTTTAATTTATATTTCGGAGACGGCGCAAAATTAACATATAGTTTGTAACAGAAACTTAATATGTTGCTTTCAAGTGACACGTTTGCATGAAGGGTTAAAATAACCCTACTCGTTTCGATAACGGGATGAACACACCGCCGTGAACGTCGAAGGGATAGAAACGCGATTTACGATAAATTGCATTCACAGACGAGACAGATGGAGGAAAAGAAAGTAGCTCGATTTTAACGTTTCCTGTTTCCTGGCTTCGTTCCATGGCTACCCTTTCCTTTTTCTCGTAGCACTGGGTGCACCTCGCCCATCCACCTTACGGGGTTACGTACGTAACCCGTCCCGTAATATCGGATTCCGATAAGAATTCTCGCGCAAAAGGAAAACGATCCTGACATTCCCTTTCCAATGATGCGAAACGATTAAGCTCGATGATCCACGAGAGCCGATTCAACGATACGAGCCTCGATTTCAGACGAAACGTTGAGGCCGGTTTTATAATTTAATCAAAGATTTCCGAATTAAATTTTTATCGTTTGTTCAATTCGTTGCCAAGTGAAAGAACTTTGATGTTATTCGATTTCTGCAGCCAGATCGACGATCGCATTCTCGATTGTTAACATTCGTCAGCGCAGAGATAATTATTTATTTTCATCTACAAAAGTTGTATAAACTTTATTCTTTCGGGTATCAATGTTTCCTCTTAATTGGACGACTTTCGCGTTCGCCAAGCGTACCAAACCGAAAACAATATCCACCACCGTAGAAAAGCATCGACGGGGTTAATTAGCATCGTCGAATTACGAGATTCGATATTAATTCGATAACTGGCGGATTGCCAGGTGGTAACCACTTTACGGGTGTTGATTAACGATCGACGTACACGGATTTCAGTAACGGTGAACCGTTATTTCTATCAGCTTTGTCGATTCTCGTGGTTCGGCGAGCTACGAATTTTCCGCGGTTCGACTTTTCTCGTGGACGCGTATAAAAAATAGAACAATATATAAAAAAAAAAGGGTAGCGCACGGTTCGAACGACGGATTTATTCACTTTTGTGACGCGGCAATCTCGCCGGACCTTGTTAAAATTATCACGGGTTCCACCTTTTCGCGCGCTGGAAATAGAAAAAAATAACATCCCTTTGCGGCTGGAAAAATTTCATAAAAACAACGGCTCTCCCTGTGGCACCGTGTCGATTGAACGAAAAATAAAAAGAAATCGGTGTTCCGCTTGGAATAATGGACAAAGGGGAGGGCCGCACACGGCGATGGAGTTAAATCGATACGTCAAAACAAATTGCTCGATAATGCTTCGACCTGCACGATAATAAATCCTTCGGCTCGTGTAAGAACCGTGTCTGGATCGTGGCATATCTTGGGTAAGACGAAAATTGAGAAGAAAATAAAAACCGAACAAGATTCAGACAGAAAGGAGTGTAATTGAAGCATCTTTCAAATCATCATTGATGGCAATGAATAAACTGTAGATGTTTATTTAATTACATATATATAAATTGATAAAAATTGTTGTACAGATTAGTATATTTGAAAATATTTACAAAAAATATATTGCATTATTAATACCTCGAATCTGTAAATTATTTCAATCAGAACGATCTTCTTTAATGATTGAAAATAATTTTATTTGATACACAAAGACAACAATCTGAAGAGTCGTTAATTTTTTGAACTATTATGTTTTAAGGTTGATGAAATGTTTAAGCTTCAAATTCATTTGAGATAAGTGCAATTTTGGAACACTTTTATTTGATTGATTCGTCAATTATTTCATGACTTGATTTTAAAACGTGATAAATGGAATATTTAAAGTAAGAAATATATTCTTAGCAAATTAAATTTCTGCCCTAATAAAAATATTCATTTGCACAGACTTCCATAACATAATGATAAGTGATAGTGGCTTGTTATTCGGGTCATTAATGCAACACGTTTCTAATGAGTTTATTTGCCCTCCTCATCGATTCTTGTCCTTTTTTATCTCTGTCTATTGCCAGCACGGATCGATACTACGACCGAGCATCGTTCCTCGTTAATTAGAAAGGTGATACCTATTAATTATAGTTCGAGAATCGGTGGCCTGGTTGCGGTTCGCTCTACAATTAAGGCATGCTAATTGAACGCTTCCAATTATTATCAGACACGATGAGTCGTCGACTGGTTTGCAAGAAAAAAGCTTGCGTTCGCGGTTATCGTGGTGTCTACTATTTTCGCGAAATAGCGCCACGACACGAAAATCTTTCGATCGTTCGCAACAAACCCTCGGTTCTCTTCTTGTTTTCGCGATTTCATGGAAATTATCTTTCGCTAAGGGTCCCTTGTTCTCCCCCTCTGTCTCGTTTCCCTTATTCACTCTGGGTCGATTCGTTATTTTCTCACCGACCCTTTCATCAAACTCCTTTTTTTGTATACCTATCTACCTGTTTTTGCCTTTTTACCCTTTATAGACGCAGAATGTCTAACAAAGGGAACGCACGACTTTCAAAACTTGATTATAATAGACATAAAAAATAATACAATTACGCAAAATTATAGCATTTGTGTCCTTGAAATAATATAGGAATTTATATTTAAAGTTCCTATAATGTCTTTATAAATGTAAATTAATATTCCAAATGTCGTACACTCCCGTATTTATTTCAAGTAAAATAAATAACAATTTCATATCAATTTCTATTGTCCATGCTTGTAATTGTATTTGATCCGAGAGTACAGTACCGTATTTGTCGAACTTGTATGAAAATTCTGTTTGGACGCATATGTACGTCGATGGTCCACACAGGGTTAATAGTGAACAGTTTCTCGTCGTATCGATAGCAGCGTAAAACAATGGCATCGATTAGTTTCATCGTTTTTAATAATAAATGTCAAGTTCGTGATGGTGGAACACGGGCGTATCGAGTGCACCGTTAATGGGCTTTAAGTGTTACATAGATTATGATATTTATGACACTTTCAGTGATACTTTTCTATAGCCATTATCACGGAGATTGTAAATTTTTATAATGTGAACGACAGGACCTGATCGTAACAACTGTTGTCCGCATGGTTGTGTGTTGTATACATCCAGCTAATGTTCCAAATGTTTTCGTACCAACTTTTCCAGTGCATCCTGTAATTAAAAATAAGACTAAAATGTTGCGTTACAGAGGATCCATAAATATTTTATCGAAAGTGTGTTCGTTTAAGTTTGATATTCTTGTCATATTTAATGCATCGCGGATCGAATGATGTCGCAACTTTTTAATGCATTAATAAAAGAAGAAGAAAAAACATTTCGAATAGCAAGTTGCTGCATTTAATAATATAAAGTAATTTATACAAAAATTTCTATTAAACATATGTCGAGTTAAGTTTTAACGATATTTAATTCTTACCATTAATTATACTTTCAATTGGGCAGTGTGATTAACGAACAACTTGAGGGTGAAAATACTAAGTTTCAAAATTAACACTTCATATGCCCATTGATTAGAATTTCAATATTTTTGATTAGGTGTGCCCGTTTTCACTGTGGCAGTTCTGTCAAATTCTGTTTCGCCCGTTCGATTCGTTTCGTCTATCATTTTCTATCCTAATTCAACACATTTTATCGACGTTTCAATCAACATTATATAACAACGTCAAAATTTACATAGATTTCGGTTATCGCAAATTTCAAAATTAGAAAATTTGTAATTCGATCGGGGGAAATTTCGGGGGGCATTCGAGTACAGAGGGCGATTAGTCGGAACCATAAAATTCGGATCATTAAAATGTAACACCATAGGATGGCCGCTATATTTTGCATAATTAAACGGACAGGGCTGTACGGCACGATTCCTGGAAACACGGTAAACGCATTTAGCGAATCAATCGAAATCCAACGGTATGCGATTAGATTTCACGCATGATCGGTGCTGACCATTTCGGCAATTGATACGGCATAATGCAGCGTATACGTTTGAAATCGATAAGCGTATATTGTTATACGCCATTGGGGGCTGTGATAATCGTTCTCGGCGTACTGTTACTGCGTTCTTTCGTTTCGTGTAACAAACGAGCCGCAAATGAAACAGTGTCGAGTGAAATTTATTCCATTAATTGATTTCTGGTCGAAAATTACTTTTCAATCATAAAATACAGTAATGATACCTAATTAGACGAACCACTGAAATGGTGACAGTTTAAATTTAATGGATTGTAGCGGATGATTCGTAGTCGTAGATCATAAATGACACCATTTGTGAATTAACGATTCCATTAAACGTGTAATTGACGTTAATTTTCTATTACTCCAAAAAAAAAGTGTATTCTTCTTTATCTGTAATTATTTTATTTTGAATTGTTCGGAAATATATGTTAAATTTCAATAATCTGATTTTACCATGTGTCGATTTTGCGAGTCTTGAATCTAATCGTGTTTCTTCGGTGAAGCACAGCTTGAATTACTAAAATCACTTGATTATGTTAAGCTACATCGAATACATTATTCTGAACAAAGACGTGGTTTAAATAGCAACGATGCTGTACCTCCTTTCCGGGCGCCTGTCGTACGTTCTACTACTTAAAATTTAGGGGAACGATGCGGTACAGGTCAGACCTGTCCGTCATGACACGACAACAGATTATTCTTACTTTATTCGTCATTATACTGAATTATTCTTTAAGACTCTTTAAAAATATACTTCATAATTTATATTTGAATAAAGTAACATTTCATTTTTACTGAAATATTATTCCCATTCTTTTTATTTATCTAACGTCAACCTAACCCTAACCAGCACTCACTTGGAATCTAATTAAGACATCAAATAAAATAATATAATTTCAGACTACGTACACCATTTGTTTATTATACCGTTTTTTTAGATCATATGTTAGATTTTCATTTACTCGTTTCAAATTTAGATAAATCTCATTCCTAAAAATTTTTGAAAATGTCCACGTCTCGATTAATCAGAAGTTACAAAAGTGAGAAATCTATCGACGAAAATCCTTCAGGGGGTAAAACCACCCCGTGGTCACCGATTTCGAAGCTGACTGTGCGGTATTTTTTAAATCGAAAATACGATGACTTCACGGTCGCGTTCCCGCCGCCATCGATCACCCCCGCAAATTGCTTTCGTACGAATTTTTTTTCCTTTCCGCTTCCGTCTCGAGCGACGCGATCTCGCACGTACACAAGACTTTATACCCGTTCTTTTTCCATCCACCTGTTCAGACCTTGGAAAGTTCTTTGGAGCGAGAAGCCGACGCGGCTGGATTCCAAAGTACGGATTTGTTTTTCCACGTCGCTATTTACTTTTTCACGGCGGCGTGCACAGGATGAATGAGGAAGGAAAGCTCGAAGGGTGGCGGTACCGACTTCCTCGTCCCCCTATTCCATCCTCTTCCTCTTTCTCTCTGTTCGTCGGGTGTTCTTTCCTCTTATCACGCTTCCCTCGCATTCCGTCTGACTGCGTGCTTCCATCGAACGCCAATGATAAATGGTTATTGGAAATAAAGTTATGCGCCACGTCGGCGTTAATGTTGCGAAACGCTTCGAAACTGGGTAAATTCGATTTACGAGCTTCACGTCGCGTGTACCGTTCCCCTAACCCACGCACTTTTGTTTTCAACGAGTTCCGTCGAAGAAAGAAAGAAGAAAAGCTGTAGGTAACCAGTTTTATGGTGTCTGGTCGATTTAATATTTTCTAATATTTATCGAAAGATTGAGGGATGGTAAGGAATCTTAACTACGGTATGGCTCTAATTCTAATTAAAATTATACCAAAATTTAACTTTATTAAAAATACGAGCCAGGTGTCTCGCGTTTGAACTGTCAGGTGATAAAAAATATTGTAATTTACTGGATTGATACGATTGTTAAAGATAGTTATACTTTTAACGATTAAGGATTAAATTAAGGATACCTGGTTTGTAATCGAACTGTTCGAAATTCGATCGTCGTAAGTTTCTATTCCTCCCGAGGAGATTCGTTCGAAGGCACGGCGTTGAGTTACGAAGGAAACGCAAGCTATAACGCCGTATTCGCTGAACTGGGGAAAAGTTCCGCGAAAACCCTCGTTACTTTCCTTTCCCGTGGTATTCTTCTTTTTTTTCCGCTGTGTACCAGGCAACCAGCAAGAGGATCGTGCTTCGGCACAAGAGATCCTAATAAAAGCAAGCGATAGAACGGCAACGGGAAACAGTTCGTGATTCGATGGAAAAAGACTGAAAGGTGAGGGATAAAGATTCCCTTTCCTTCCGATTCGAGTAGAAATTCTATGGTGTTTGCGAGCAATATTCTAACAGCCAGAAAATTGCAAGCAGAAAATTGCAATTGTACTGTTATATTTAGTGGAATGAAGAATAACTGAAGTTTTTTATTGTTGCTCTGTTTTCATCAATCCTTTTTTAGATTTATAACGAGACTTATTAAGATACTGTGTAAATTTTCAATTATTTTAAAAAATGGTGGTAAAATAACAAATTTCAATTTCCACACGATTAGTATATCATGAAATCAATGAAAATCAATTACACGCTATGATAATTATGGATAATTAACATGATGGATGTTTCTTGTTGCAGGGACAAGGTGTTCAGGCTAAATCTTAGCAACATCAGTCACTCGAACTGCGAGGTAAGTGTTTTTCATGATCCCACAAATTATTTATTATTTCATCATAATCATACCAACACATGATTCAATAATTACTCTGAAATTTCCTTTCTACATCTCTTCGTATCTTTCGACCTACCCTGTACTTGTTTTAACGTTCAAAACCCATTCATTAAAATTAAGTACTTCGTAGATAAGATAGTAAAGAATCTTGATAAATATCGAAGATGGATCTTCTGAATCGAAACCTGACTTTTCGGTAACGTCAGAAAAGTAAACCTTGCAGTGCAGAATGAAACTTACCGATTTTCTACCCTAATTCGAACGAGCGGAGCAAAACCGCCGTCTGTCGCGGCATCACGGTTCGATTAGCATCAAACGTCTCGTAACCGCTCGTGTTGACCCCACGGCCGGTTCGGTCGGATGGTAAAACGCGCGATTCTGGCCCGTAAATCCGGAAAACGGCGTTCGTCGTTCCCCATAAAACTGTCAATCACGTCGAACGAAACGTCGTCTGCATCATAGCGACAGCTGACGACTCTGACCCGTTAAGCGATCCATTGTAGGCGAACTGTATCCCGACTTTTCCACCCGGCTTTTTCTTTCATCCCTTCTGGATACGAGCGTTTCGTGTCGAACAATCGACGTTCGGCTTAATGCACGCCGCTGAAAATGGACTCTCGCTACGGTGAAAATACGTGACGTTTCGTGGGACCGTTTCAGAGGCCGGGTTTTTTCCCTCTTTTCGTTCGTTTTTTAACGTTTCCATGGAGTCGATTCTAGTTCTAGCGACGACGTGAATCGCGTGAACACCACTAGGGCTTCGTTGTCTCTTCTCTCGAAGAGAAAATAGCCTTTAGCGTGACGTGCCATTGTTGGCGCCCAAAATGCCGGCTCTTATTAATTCTTTGCAGAAGATTGACGTATATATCCCTCTAAAGAAAATGATCATGGTAACATATATTTGCATTCTGTTATCGTGGTTTATTGTACCTCTATTTGGAAGATTGTCCCCAAGATCAGCAATTTTCCTCGATTTGTATTTAAATAACGAAGTCCTGAAGGGCGTAGTGAAATGTTCTCGAGACTCGTTTCGCAGCATCGAATGTTTGCATTCAGAGGGTCGTGATTTTGAACGAGTAGTCGTTCGCAAAAATCAATTGTCATCGTGGACGCATCGTTCCCTCCGAAACGTCACGAATCGAAAGCGAGGACCCGTTTTTGGCCGTTCCAGATAACCCTTTATCGAATTCGGGCGGTTTGTCGACAAAAGAAGAGGCAGCGACGAAGAAGGAACGGTGGAACGAAGGTTAATGGCAATTTCGATGGAGGCGTTTCGTGTAACGGCAGAAAGAAGGCAAAAGGACGAGAAAGCGTGCTTCCACACAGATCGGATTTCCCTCTTCCTACAAACCGTTGCAACTGACCGATCCAGGGCTCGGCCAACCAATCTCTCGAAACTTACGATCGTTGAAAAAGGTTAAAAAGCAATTTTATTTCGGTGGTCAACAACCGGAGAATAAGTGACCATCGACACGGCAATTTCACTGGTACCGTGTACGTTTCAAGAAACCAATTTAAATTCGATCTGTACGAAATATACTGGTGGTACTTGATTAACATTTCGCAACATTGAATGGCAATTGTAATTTGTGTTTGTGAACGTGGGATAAATTTATTGTTACCAAAGTTATTTAAAGTTTTATAACACCACAAATTCCTGTAACCGCCAATAGGAATTAAAGGGTTAACTCTTTCTTTCTAGCTAGGTATATTATATTTTTGAATAAAAGTTTAGGAAATATATATTATAGATATTATTAGAAACTTAGAAACTTTTAAATATTATATTTTTAGAAATTGAGAGATTTACAAATATATTTTTCATTGTCATTTAATTCTTACTATAAATTATGTATAGAAATAACACATAAAGCTTTTAAATCGTAATCTGTCAAAGAACAAACTTCCCTTGAAAGACCTATTAGTACCAATTTAAGAATTATCATCGTTACAGACCAAGGTGTTTTCACTTTTGTTGAAAAATCACGGGGACAACTTTTCGCCGTCGATCGAATATCGGAAAACTGATTGCAGCCAATCGTTATTGTTCCCGTACGGTGCAAGCGTGCCAAAATCCCGGCAGATTTTGCGCGAAATGGACGTTGGTAAACTATTTGCGCCGTGGGAAAAAAAAACAAGAACATTCGCAGTTATCGATGACAAGCGGGGATAACGAGAGCGCGGGACGTTATTAAATTTCCAGCGGATTGTAGCCAATGAATTGAAAAACGTCGGACAACAAATGCCGCAAATATTTCGAAAACGGCGTCGGGTTCTCCGAGTTGCTCGAGAAGTCGTGAAAAAAGAAGCGAAGTAAATAAAACGAAAAATGTACGGAAGTATCGGGAGAAGAACGTAAGAGGAAACAATTTTCAAGGTATCGAACGTACATCGAGGAGTAGCTTTTCACGTATCTTTACCTTCTACGGTCCATTGAAATCGGCCATTGAATTCCATCGAACTCCCGCGGGAAGGATGAGGCGGAGTTTCTGGAGGAAGAAGAAAAAAAAAAAAGAAACAGGAGTCCTTCCCGATACCGATTCTATGGCCGGACACAAAGAACGGCGAAACGACGCTCCATCGTAGGGGAGAGAACGACAATTCGAAAATGCAATTATTCGAGCAACGTATCGTTGGTCGTGCCACCTGTCGCGAAACCGAAAACCACCCCAAGTAGAGGACGGTGAACAGACAAAAAAGAGGGGAACACGTGAAAAAGAGATGGAGAAACGGAGAGGGTTGGAGGCAAAACTGTAGCCTGTCTCTTTGGCCAGATGTGACGATTGTGACGACACGAAAAAATAATTTAAAAGCGGAGAACAACGAGCGATCGATGGACGGGGGGTCATAGTTGGCAAAAAAAAAAAAAGTAAAAAAGGATAACGCTCGAGTTTCGTCCTTTCGTTTGGCCCGGCCAAAATGGATCGAATTTCCAGCTGGACTTGTTTTGTCTCTTCTTCAATTTTCTTTAATTATCATCGTTCGTCCGGTTTGCGAATAGCAAATTGATGCGTGTAAAACGTTCGCGTATTGTGTTTTCCTCGCGTAACCAGCGTGTCCTTAACGTTCGCGTCCTGTGTATAAAACGGGATTTAAATTGACACGTAGAATGAAAATCGTTGAGGCAAATAGCAGATTCGGTAAACGAGTTCTTTTTTTTATGAAATGGGGAACGTTGAAACGTAGCAAGTCTGACACAATTTCATGACATAAAAGTATCACGAAATGGCACTTGTGGCACATGGATTTGAAGCTTAAAATTGAATAAAAGGTTTCACGACCAATTTTCAGTTTAACATTGGATATCCAACTTATTATTATTAACAATTACCCAATCCCAATCATACCCCATCTTTTGCATCCAACAAACCAGCAAAAGCTGAAACATTATTGCAAATTTATTTGCAAATTTCATTATTTTTACATATTTCAAGCAAACTGTGGTTTCAAACCGATGTTTATTGATCGTAGCCGGTCTTTTTTCCTCGAAGCTTTGTTTGCCTCGGTTAAATTTATGCGCGTATCTCTAAAAGGACATCTCCGCATGCGATTCTGTCGAACACGAATATAGGTGTACCTGAAGTTTATCTTTTACGCTGTCACGCTATGGAGTAACGTTAAAGCTTGACCGGCACGAACGGTTACAGGAAAACAGTTGCAATAAAATTCCGTCGCAAAGCTGACGTTACCGCAGAGAGTTTAGTTCCACGGAGGATTCGACGGAAATGCGGTTTCAACTTTGCTCACCGCGGCGTCGTCGTTGCAACGTGACCAAACGTTAACGCGTTCAACGTTTCACGTTTGATTTTCAAGCCTCGTACACATCGACTTATCTCGGAAATCTCGTTTCACTCTTTCGTCCTCGTTAAGGTGGATCTTTACATCATTTCAATTCCCTACATAAAAAATTTTCACGGCAGGTCAACGTCCAAAGAAATCCTGATCATCCCAGTAAGAATCTAATAACTTCTTATGTTCCGATCATTGAATCGAAGTTCCTCTACTTCGTTAAATTGATCAGAGAAGATGAAACAAAAGGGGCGAAGTCTTTAAAATTCAATCTCCCCGGGAATAATTTAAACGCTCGTCCGATTCTCATTAGATTTCAATTTGATCGTTGATAAATGCAAACGGCGTATCCCGGGAAGAACTCGATTCGAACCGAGTTTCCTCCGGTGTCATTATGAAGTTAGAACCGCCAAGGAAGGAGCGGGATTCTCGTCGGGAAAAGTTTACATACTGGCCAACGGGAAAAGCGAGCTTAGCGCAGTTTCATCCCTTCGTTCGCGCCTGGGGGAGACCATGAAAAATTCGCGAAAGTTGGCCAGCCGGTAGCCGGGTGCAGTTACAATGAAATCCCATTGGCGAGCCCGTCACCGCAGAGTTCGATTCCATGGAGAATTAACGGGAATGGGATTTCGATTTTGCTTTAGTGGCGTGGTGGTGTAACGGGGCCGTAAAACGTTGGCGCAGGCTCGGCTTGGCCGCAGGAACGGCCATCCCTCTGACAAACCCCATGGGTGTTTCTCGCGACTGCAGGGGCACCGTTACGCGGGGTTGAATTTTCCAGGCAACGAAAGGCGAAAAAAAAAGGAAACGAAATGTATGCCTTGATACGTAAGAAGTCGGGTTTAAATGTAATTTTGTATTTTACATACATGCATGGCAATTGCGGTTTGGGATCCGACCACGGTACGGTGTCGTCTATGGGTGTTCAGGTTCAAAGGCGATTGATATGCTCGAAGACTTTTAGGTGTACTCGAAAATTCAACCTTTGTAATTTTATGTCATATATGCATTAAATGAAAAGAAAGCCCCTTTTGTATAATTAAATAAGAGTAGTTAAACTTTTAGCAATATTAAACTTATACTAGTAAAGTATCGTAGCAAATTGCAAGTTTGAGTTTTAAGATTAAGAGATTGTATCCTCAGTGATTGGTGTTTTAACGTGTCTTACTACATACGTCTGTAGTCACTGTGGTAGTCAACGTGTTAAAATGATTTTTAGCAGCAGAACCTTTTACTTTTCTGAATCAGTTCAGTTCTTCAAATACTGCTGGAGGGTAATGTATATAATAATTCACATTATCGTGTGTCGTCCTGCGTACGTCTGTTTCTCCCGACATTGACTTAAAGCAAATCGATATTGCACATCGGAAATGTTACGAAGCTTAATCAAAAAAATTCGATTTAATTATCCCGGCCGTCGTCGGAGGTGTCGGGCATTTCAGAATAATCTGTAGCACGATCAATCAATCTTAATCCATGACAAGTCCGTTCTACATACGAAGTAAATTACATCGGCGACGCAAGATGATTCGTACGCTGTCTATTTCCATAATGAACCGTTCGAACGGAGAATTGCCGTCGCGAAAAAGGGAACGATCCTCCGTTCCATTAATTTTACCGACTTAAATCGTGGCTGGGGTGAAAATGGACTCGCGTTCTGTATCGATTCGATAGCATCGCGGTGTCCCGTGACCCGTCACGCGATCGTGTGCATTTCTTCTTCGCAGGGTGCACGGTGGCCCCATGCTAATCCCCGAGCTACGTTACAATTTCATAAGGGGAAGAAAAGTTTCGACGCTTTACGCTCGTCCTGGGGGACGCTCCCCGTACGTTCCACGCGAGTTATAACACGTGGTTCAAACAGACGACTGGGGGCACAATGGTTCCTGCATCTTGCACAAGCTTTCACGTCGTATTCGTGAAAACACTTGGAACAAATCATCTTCGCATGATAAGTTTCTTAATTCTTGACTCTGACTTCTTAGATCTTCGATAGGATCAATCATTTCCATGTATTGGAAATTTACAGAGCTTCGTTCGCAAACGTTCTTCGTTCTATGTTATCGACATAAATAAATTTGAAACGTTCCCCTTTTTTAAAGAAAATTCTATCCGCGTTAAATGTATCACCGAACTGAATTTTAAGCTAAAATTCTGAATTCTCAAGTTGAAAGGAGTTCCTAGGTCATAGTATGGTATTCCAAAAATATTATATTATATTATATTTAAAACGACTGAGCAAACGACGTATACACGCCCAAGAAACGTTTCCATGTCGATATCTTCGAAGGCACGCATCAAACGATAAAATTGGTCCCCTTTACTGGACGCTGACCTTTCACCAGGAAGCGTAGTGGTCGATTCCAGGACAAACGAAAGGAGTAAGAAACGTGTTCTGTGTTCGGTTTGCATCGATTTGATTGCTCGTCGGGGAACGAAGCTCCATCAGGTTAAAGACGAAGCAGAGCAGGGGAGAGGGGTTCGAACCGGAGAAACTCGAGTGGTTACAGCGGCCAGGAGGAAATCGGAATCTATAAAACACCGGTACGCCCAATAAAACAACGTCCAATCCGGGACGGGGATCAGGATCCACGATACCGGCGGATGGTAGCACGAACGCGATCCGGAAACCGCATCACATCAGCCTGTGCTACTTCCATCGACGACTGCAACTCAGGGAAATTGGACGCTGGGGCGGTTTTACGTTTTACATGACGGTAGTAAAGTATTAAGAAACCCTACGTGGGATTTGCACGGCTGTAAAACCGCGATAACATACCGACGTGCCTATCCATTTTATAACACCGAAACGCAATAATAATGAGCAATGCCTGGATTTCATTTGACTGCCGCTGCCGTCGTTCTGATCCTTTTTATTCGATATTATGAAAAATTGAAAGGATACACTTATTTAAAAAATACGGTGACAGATAAACTTTTGAACTATTTTGTTAAAAACAGTAGTAGGAATTTTTTTATAACTACAAAATATGACACATAAATTTTATGAAAAATCCTGGAATTTCTTCCCGGATACTCTGTACAGAGAACTCGAAGTAGACCCCTTTGTTTGATTTAGATACACGAATTAAATGTGTACAAAATTGAAGTTGTAAGGCACGACGTTGAAAAAGGACTCGACGGAATAGAGGGTGGAGAAAGTGAGATGGGGAGATTTTAAAAATAATTTTTTCCCGGTTCGAGTTTCCCCGGTGACCTAGAAATACAGCGTTTGGAAAGAGCAACGGCTAGGGAATACAGGGGATGATTAAAACCTTCTCATTCAGATTGCTCTTATTTTTACTCCGCCCTTATTACGACGTGGAACCGAGCGTTATCTCGACGCAAAATTAAGAGTTCTTCGCCGTGTGCTCTTTTCCTTTTCTTTTTCTTTTACTCTGCATACTTATCACCGTGCTAGCACAAGAAGTGGAACGCACATAGAAACGTGCGGCAGCAGTGAGTTTTCTTCGATGAATTAATAAAAAAAAAGAAAAAAGAAACATAGTTCGTAGTTAGTGTGTTGGGTTATTGTTGAGCATGAAACGTGTACAACGCCGAGGGTTGGCGACGAAGAAGAAGTAGCGAACAATCCTGCCAAGGATTGAAATATAAACGGGCCTGGCCCGTTGCTTTCTAGAATGATGGCATTAAATATACATTTCGCGCCGGAGCAACTCTGTATAAATTCGAGACCTCTTGCTTTGCCTACGGAATTTCTATCCCTAACATCCCCCTTCTCAGCTTTTCTCTTTTCTCGCCTCGACTGTCGTGTCTCGGGAACCGACAACCCTCTGCTTTGGGGGAGAAACTGGAACCCGGACTCCTGTACAAGCTGTAACGCGGAGTTTATTGCTACGATGAATTTGGGATAAGATTCCTGGCGAAATTTCAGTTTGATGAGGCTCTTCTTGGCGGCCATATTTTCTGGATGACTTTCCGCTTGCTCTGCTGACAATCTTGTATCTCGAGAAAAGAAAAAAAAGAAACAGGAACCTTTGTAATTTTCACACTGAATTTATGTCTTTATATTTTTCTCTTCTCAAATATATAAATGTATAATATACATAAGTATATCAAGTTCATTTTTATAGATAATTATTTTTTAAGGTCTTCTTAAAAAATATTGATAAAAAAAGACTTCCATACTTTGTGTATCAAATTTTATACAGTTCCAATCATATTTAGTTCTATATACAATATTTTATTGTTGTTTTTTCTACAAATCGATTTTCACGCTTTTCTAATACAAAATGTAGATTTGCTAAATATATTTGATCCTTTAAACTGGAGTTTTAGCTCGCGGTGGCAATTATTTATAAATTACCCTATTCGCCTTAAATACGGTTACCTTATTGAACGTAACTAATCATAAATTTATAATAATGGAACTATTTACCCAAATAGCCTTATAAAATATCTATTAGATTCTCGTAAAACGCCAGCTGGGAATAATAAATATTGAGAATGGTATCATACGGTGGCTGGGAGTAGACATACGGCCATAAAGGATTAACCCCCCCCGAAGGTTGAGCTATCTAGTATTAAGTTGACAACTAATTCCACGACCTCCTGTATTATACGTGAAAATTATTCAACGTTACTACATAAAAAATTATTTGTCATCCAGTAAAAAGCGTTTCTGTTCATTTCCTTCGTTCTGATTCAATTTTTGTAACGAGAAAGGAACGTAAACGCAGCTTTTGTTATTGTAAAATGTAAACCTATGGAAAATCTGCTTAACTTGGTATCTATAAAAGGCAAGATTTACTTTTCCTCCGGTCGGTTTTGTCGGTGTTTAGACGCCTTTCAACAAACTTGTAAGTAAATGGATTATGGTGGCGCACGAGTGCTCGCAGATCCGGTGCTAACGCAGTTTTAAATCCGTTCCACGGGATAATCACGAGGAAGCTGGAAGCAACCGTACACGGCGACGGCGAAAGAGAAAAGGCAAACACAAAGTTCCGTGGTAGTTGCGATGAAAAATTCTCACGATTCTGTTCGTGGAATCCCTCCCTTATCCCGTCTCTTTTCTTATCCTCCTTTTTTCCTCGTCCGAAAACTTGTTTACATTTTCCGTGTTCCCGATTTTTCGTTTCCGTTCCTAACCAACCGTTCAAATGAATTCCTTCGAATCGTGACCCTCTTACCTTTGACTAACGCTGTTCATTTTCAAATAGAAATCTTTTTGATAGTAGATTATAGAATCAGCTGATTATAGAATCAAGCTTTTATACGAAGATCTTTTGTAAGATACTTTTAATATCACTGGGTTCGTCAAAGTTCCTGTGAAATAATATCTTCTCGGTTTCTGATGGCAGCATCAATCACTTTGACCAAAAACGGTACAAGAAACGAAAAGGGACAGAGGATAAATTCGTAAAAGTTGTCGAGAGAAGGAGAAACAGAATTGGCCGAACGATAAGATTTCTCGAAGACAGCAGGGGTGTCTGCGGCGGAGACGTAACCCTTTCCTCGTCGTCCCGAGCAAACAACGAAATTGTAAACGGAGAATTCTCACGAAGCGTCGACTAAGAGGACCGTCGGTAGACGGTGCTCGACGATCCCGGTAATTGGAGCCTACGAAACGGTTCTATTATCCGAACAAGTAATTGTCAATCGTGTCTGTCGCGTCTTTCCGTCCGCCAACAGTCCCTGTTCTCTGCTTGCTCTTTTCATTCTCCGTCCCAGTGTTTGTTCGTCGCTTTCGCGCCGTTTCCACGATTCTGTCGCTACTTAGAAGCTTAACTTTTTAATTGCCAGCGTGACTCTTGTTTATCGTCGCTTTTGTTCTCTGTTTCCCGTGTCGGCGGTTGCACGTCGTTTTCGAAGCTCTAGCCCGTGCTAACGAGCCTCGAATCGGCCGAAAGGCGCGACACGCCGTTCGTGCAAGTACGAATGGCGCGTGCGAGAAGGAAAGGGATGTAAAACAAAACAAAAAAAAAGAAGGAAAAATGGGGGAGAAGGATCGGTGCATTGCGCGGCGCGAACAACTCTCGAGCACCCACTCTCGCGAATTTACGGCGAAAGTGTTCAAATAGCCATACAACCCCTTCGTCGCCGGCGTCCTCGTCGTCGTCGCGCAAAATGCTTCGTTCCAGACTGGCACTAAACCGCAAAACAGAGATAAAAGGAGCGCACAACGGACCACTTCGGTTCGAACCGAAGCGTGATAATCTGTGATTATTCCGGGGTCATCGACGACGAAAATTCAGCTTTGCTTTGGATATTTATTGCTTTACTTGTCCTGGGCTTTTTTAACGCTTCCCTGGTAACAGGGGTAAAATAATATTCAGCTTTATTGAAACAAAAACCATAAATAACCATCGTATTTTGATAAATGACAAAGTAATTTGAAGTTGATTACAGTAATCATTTTATGTGTTATTTGAAGTCGTCAGGTTGTGTGGTTCACCCTGTATATCCTGTATAAAAGTTACAAGTATCCATTCACCTATTTATTGTATTATCTATCATTTTAAATATGTTCTCAATTAAAACAACTAGAAACTCGAGAAGTAGAACTCGCTGATCCTATTTCATCATTAAAATTCACGTCATCGCGTTACAGACAATTTATCGAGATATATTGGGCGAACGAGTTCGTCATTCACGAAATAAAGTCGATAATTTGTTATCTGCTCCAGGAGGACAGTTGTTCTCGCGAACTTTAATGTTCTGGAACTTTGGTCGTTAGGTGTTTCTTCCACCTCATTGACTTCTTGTAATTGATACGGATAACGTGAAAGATTCCCCCGTTTCTTACATCCCCCTGTTCTCTGTAACTTCGATTCTGCGCGAGTGATCAATGAACGATGAGGAAACAAACAAATAACTACTGAGCAGAAAGATTTCGTACCAGGATGGAACAACGCACACTTTGTTACAAGTTTTGGAGAAAATGTATTACTTTATACGAAGAGTGATCATGTAGTTATGTTAACTGTTAGAATAGAAATGGTCGTGCGTATTAGGACACACCATAATTGCGATTATTCGAAATATAATTGTACTTTCACTATCTAGTTTGTGTAAATAATATAATTTTCTTTCCTTCAGTTATTTTGCGATATTAACCGACGTAGCAACGATGGTGTGACAATTTTTTTAATTCCTTCATGTTCGATCGTTAATCACTCGAAGATTTATGATGGTTTCATTTCGCCCAAAAGAACAATAATTTAACGTTTGATCGATGACCACGCGACATAGATATTCATCCAAGAGTTGATTTTCGAAAAAAGCCTGAACCGGGCATTTTTTTTTTTCCACGACGCAGATAGTTTTCGCGCCGTCCGCGTAAGAAGTAAATCACAAAAATTGGAATCCGCGATATCGGATTGAAATCAATATTGAATGCAGATTGAATCCCGGTTTTTCGCTACTTTTACCGGCTCCCTCTTTCTCTTATCCCGTTATCCCCTTCGACGCGAGAACGAACACACGTGCGTAAATATCCCATTCTGTTTCTCCATTTTCAGCTCTTCCTGCCACCGCTTCCTTTCTGTCTGTATCTTGCGTGCTGGATCGCGAAAGGGCGCGGCGACTGACGGGTTCCATTAAAGAAAAGTGACTTACGCGGGCGATCGACAACGAAAGACACTTTTCGCATCCGTCAGACAGGCTCGCGAAAATTTAATGGCTACGATCGGTATCCGGTTCAATTTCCTCGCGAAACTGGAGATTTTTTAGTCGAAAGATGCCAGGCTTTTATGACCCAATTTCAAAACCATATAGCATTCGTCAAAAGAAATAAAAAGGGCTTAGTAAACGTGGGCACAAGAATTCTTCTACTTTCTCTGATTCTAATTATACCTGTATAAAGATGATAAAATTTGAGCAGTGTTTTATATTTTTCTCTGACGTTTGTAAGAATTTCAAGCATGCGTTGCAACGAAATATTGCATTCAGTATTTAGCATAGAAATTCATGCATTAATCTTTGTTTCTTCTCCCCTTGGGGAAGTTATTAGCATATGGCTCACGTAGAACGAAACCATTCTATCTTCTAACGGTTCACCGCCGCGTGTTACTATTTGATGAGATAAAAAGCGCCGCGGTGGCTCAGCCTGATGAATTTTTAACCTTGCCTCCCAGGTACCATTACGGGCATACGAATTTCGAAGGTTAAGGGGTGTCGATACCCCAGAGAGAGGGAACCGTGGACCTTCGTTCTTTAATAATTCAACGCCGTAAATTGTACCGGTCGCTGGTATGGACTTGATCCTCCACTTTCTTTTACTTTCGTTCAAGGCCTTATTTACGGAAACCGACGGCCACGTTAATATTTCACACGCCAGCCCCCTTCGTGAACCTTGGTTCGATTTCACTCCCATAGAATCGTAGCCTATTTCGGGTGTGAATGAGCCGGGTTCGTCGTAAAATGATCTATTTAGAGGAGAAGACTGGCATTAACTTTTCATGATGGTCGCTTACCGTATGAATGGAATCGAATTATCATTTGTTTTCTTCGTCGTTTTTTTGGTGAAGACATTTAGAACCAGTTAAAGTATTTAATTCCTTAATAATACATATCTTTTATGAAGCAATGAACTATTGGATTGTGTAATAAGTGTAATAAGTATCGCGTATAAATTCTGCTTGTTTCGACTGCAATTTTTATTGTATCAAACTACGTAAGATCTGGATGTGCTATATCTGCAACGTTGATCAGTTGTTTGTTGCTTTACATTTAAGAAAACTTGGCATGGCAAACAAGTAAGAAACTTGAACGGACTTATTACACGACCTAATATATTACCCTACTTAGAATTAAGGCAAGTGTCTAGGAGACTTTAGCCCCGATTAAAAATTACTAAAGACATTTAAGACCTTTCAAATATTTTTAACATTTGATAACAAGCAAACGGGTCATAAGTTTTCCACTTGGCAAGTTACAAGATTAATATAGTATTACCATTCCTGAACTTCCTTGAACTTCTTTTAATAAACTCGCGACGCCAATCTTCGAGACCCGCAACGGCAGAGTGTTAATCAAAAACCGCTTTGTCTAGAGGTTCGTTGATGGAACCTAGTCTTTTCGTTCGGCTAAACGATTCTTGTCTCGCGATTGGATACAAGTTGCGAAATTTCAAGTCGCGCGACAGCCCCGCGATGATTAAACCGGCGATAACAGCCCGGAGAAACCGAAACGAAGGAGCAACGAGTTCTCCGTAGTTTACGACGGTATGACAACCTCTGAGGATTCCGTTCCCGACATCATCACCTCGCCAAGAGCTTAATCAAGCCGGCCTGCCAAATGCCGAAAGTCTAAAGCCCGGCCTGTGTTTCATCCATGGCAGACTCCTTGAATAGAAGAAGCCGAGAACAGACGGCAGAGAACCGTGGATGATTCGGAGACGAGCGGCACCATAGCGCCGAGTTTGTCGAAAGTGGGACACCAGCCTGCTGAAACAGTGATTACATGTGGACACGATGTTCTCGAGAGCTGTCTCACCTTTGCTTCATAATCAGGCCGCCTTTTCTGCAACCGGTCGCGCCTTTTGCAGACAATTCTTTGCCTACGTCGACTGCTTCTGGTGATTGCAAGAGATCCGTTGCTAGGGAAGAGATTGGCCGAATTTCCTTCTCGTGTGACCTGATTTTAGGGATTCAGAAGATTCCTTGATTAGATAGGGGGATGTGATAGTAGACACGTTTTGCTTTTGCATACCTGAATAAATTTCTGAATGAAAGAGCTTCTTGTATTGGAAAAATAATATTCGTCGAAATAGCATTGAATTTATAATTCGAATCGATTTAAGTATCAATTTGAGAAGATAGTAATGTAGGAGGATGTTTTTAAACGCCGAAAGACTTGCTTACAAAGCGTACAAAACTTGAAGTATATTTCGTCGTCGAGAAAACTGCACGTCTTTGAAACCGTGGCTCCACGGACCAGCCGAAAGAAGCGTCGACCTATTTTTCACCTACACCTTTCTTTCGCCTCTTTTGTTTCCTAACGTTCAAACGAGAAACTGGCCGAGTCTAATGAAATGCAAAGATGCAGCATCAACCGAGGACAAAGCCAGTAAGCCTTGAAACGCGCAACATGTAAATACGGAGCACGTTTCCTCGACACTGCCACAGTACCAGAATCGCGAAATTGCATCAATCCATAAGCAAGCAAAAATTCTCAAACACAGCAATTTCCTCCGTCGAATAACCGGGAAAGATTGTCATGCATAGATTCCTGTCTTGAAAGCGACGAGTCTGCTTATCTCACCAGCATGATCGAAGAAGAAAATTGCGAAAAATCCGGTTCGTAGAAAAATCGTAATCCGTCGTGTTATTTAATGAAATCCTTCCTAGGCCCGCGAATCATCCGGTCCAAATAACTGCTCGAGTCGCGAGTTCGTCTGCCATCTCGCAACATTTTGGCGCATGGGGGTGTTACAGAGGTAAGGGGAGTAACGTGCCGTCTCAAAATGCAAGCGTCGACGATTTTCGTCGTCTGTAAGACGGGCAGACGACGTTTCTCCTCGTAGACTGCTTACCGAGCGTGTAAACGCGGCTCGTGAAGGTTTGCCGTCGCGCACCCCCCCCTGTCTTTCCATCGTATATACTTGCCGCCTCCAGCGAATCCATGGAGAACCAGGGAGTTTAGGGTCGGGACCAACCGGCACAGAGATGGCAAATATTTCTGTTTAATAGTCGGCACACCGTGGCCCGGTAATGGAAGTCGTGGCGTTTGCATGCCGCCAGGCACAAGGCTGCCGTAAAGTTAATGGCATCGCCAGGAACACGATAAAATGATGCACCGCTGTCGGCCGACAACATTATTGCGCAAAGCATCCAACCGTGTCCTGCGAGATCGGTTTGCTTGGCTCAACAGCGTGTAAATTTTAGGACAGGAAAATGGATGTAAAGTTTAAAAGCAAGGATCGACTGAAGCTGTTAAAATTTTTAATTAGTTACGAAATAACAGTAATTTCTTTACTATTATCTTTTCCGTTCCAAGAAATCTGTTATAAAATGAAGTGTGCTGGCTGAAACTTTTATTCCATACATTTTTGCATACACGGAGAACTGTTCTTTTCCTCGAAAGAGAAAAAGTTTCACGTGAACAGGAAAAATTAACGTCCTATATTTATGCTGCCTGAATATTGCTAACGGAATGCTAAAAAATACTCGTTCGCTGTTGCATGGCCGAAACCAAAAATTTAATTATGTAATTATACCCATATGGGTGAAAATTCATTATGAACTAATTACGTTTTCTTGAAATTTTTAAATCATTAATGTAATTTCAAATTTAAAACATTTAATTTGAAACATAAAACATTTTTCATTATGGCATTCGATCTAGTAAATTTTAAAATATGTACTGAACTATTGATTTTTTAATGATTGTGCTTCAATACTTGCTTACGTATAATGCTTTAACGAACCAATTCATATAAAAAATCCATCATTCCACAGTTAATATGGCTTTGTTCGTCCAAGATATTTAAATGAGTTTAAATTCGGGTAGTAATTAACTCTAATTGGGTTCGTGCCCGAAAACTTAATACGGCACTCTGTGGTTATAACTGTTCTCAGTATCTCCGCCGTTTCTAATGGCGAATACAAAATCTTCAGAAGAAAAAAGAATTCAATTCCAAGGCTATGTTCTCTGTTCTAAACCACATAATCGTTCGTTCAGATCGAACGTATAGTAGACAGTAGGAACAATCCTGGGGAACTTGCACCTGCTCCCACCCCGTTCTCTGTTTCCTTCCCTCTTTCTACGTCTGAAGTTCTCGGCGTCTCCTCTTGGTCTCCGGCTGCTTGCACGAGAACTTTCTGCTGCTCTTTAGTGAATTAAGGACTGCAGAACATAGTCTTTAATCAGAAACCGAGCGAGATTAAGGTGCGTTCCCATTTCGCGAGGTCGTTAACGGGTCCCTGGTAATAAGAGAAGTTCGTTAGAAGAAAAAAAGAATCACCCGGAAGGAGCTCTGATATCGGGGTGGTAATCTGAAATTGAACCGTTAGATGAATTGTCGGTCGAGGTCAGGGATGAATTCAGAAGCCCTTCTTCAAAGGAACGAGTAAAAGTGTAAATAATTTATTTTACTTCAGGAATAAGTATATAAAATAAGCTCAAGCTGCTTTAGTCTGCAATATATAATTTTTTTATATTTCGACAACAGAATTCTAAATTCTCTTTTACTGACTGAATTAATATTTCATAATATTAATATTTCAGAAAATTGCAAATGAAGAATTTCCAGGTTGCAATCCTTGATCAATTTGGTGTTACCCCTAATCAAAGTTTGGTCTTGCCATGTAATAATAAATTATGTATGTGTGTGTTTTAAAATTTATCTGCTAAGAGCATCAAAAGCTACAATATTTGATTCTTCGTTGATTTCGGTTAAGTAATTATGGAAGGGAAGTAATAAAGGAAGTTTATGGTACGTGGAGTTATTAAGTTACGTTCCTGGGGACATTGCAACGGGCGCGTTACTAATATTAATCGAACGTAATGGAGGGAAAATTTTACGAGTTACATAAGCTTTTATGTTAGCCACTCGGGTGGGCAATGGAAAAAGGTCACGAGCCGAATACGATATTAGATTCCACCGTTCATTTTGTCGTGGTTTTATCGTGGTCACCATAGTTCGAATGAGCGTTCTTAATTAACAACGCGCCGGACACCATGCGCGCGGGAAATCATCGGTGTTTTACGATCCACGTTTTACTCGAAAACAACCTTTCACAGTTTCCCGTGCAAAATTTGACGCGGACAGTGCCATCCACGCCATCCACGCGTTCAAAATTTAAGAGAGCGATTACAAATTTTCTTAAATTTAATTCCAATTCGATTAGAGTTCGTTAAATATGCTAATATTCGAAATTTTCTTTCTTTATTTCAATTATACGATAATGCCAATATGAGACGTTATTTTTTCTTCGCAGCACACATACGTGCCGTAATGTATACGCGCGATTCCACGCTCGTTCGAACGTGTAATCGTACAATCGCGAGGCGTGGGACGGTGTTATCGTTGCGCGCGCGCGAGCGCTCTGTTCAAACACAGGGTAGGTTCGCGACTGATTGCACATACGCGTGCGTGTGCGTCCACCTGTGGACCTCTTGTCCTGCCATCGTCGTCCCATCGCACGTGCACGATTCGCACAGTTGTGCGCGTGTTTGTGGATCATTATATATTCGAGATCTATACGCGAACACGGCTCTGACGCGTGCGACTGTTTACGTACAAGCGTGTTTGTGATCGTACGCGTGTGATTACCGAGTGTCGTGCGTGTACAGCCACGATCGAACGTTTCCGTGATTGCCGAACATGTTGTGTGTGGCGGGCTTCGTATCGGAGGTGTTGCTGACAGATTCAAGGGAATGCGGTTGAATGCATGTCGAATGACGAATATCGAAGCACAGAAAGTCCGATGCGATTTTGATGGCATAATAGTGTCGCGAAATGGTGCTTGTGCTCTGTCAATGTGACCACCCTACGAATTTTTTATGAATATTTTTGATAAAAAATGGCTGATCAACTATTTTAACAAAGATTGACGAATTTTGAAGCATGCAAAGTCTATCATCATTTGATCGCATAAAAGTGGGAAATCGGATATTAGTAAATTGTTTATTTGAACAAACAACATATCAATTTATATTAACGATATTAATGGAACAATTATATAGAAATTTTCGTTAAACCTTAAGCTTCAAATTGTTATACCATAAGTGGCATTTTATATTGCAATCGAGCAGTTTATATTATCTTCGTATGAAAGAAATTTTAAGTTTTTATCGCATTAATTTTTGTATCACCGCACTAAAATTCACGATGTGTAATCAACTGCGTCTGTACCGTCACTACCGTCCGCGATGCAAATTTTATTTTGTACACGTCCTGCAGCATCGAATTAATGTAATAAAAATAGCCGCCCGTTTGGTGTTTCCATACGAGGACAGAGAGTTACAATTGATTAAGGCAATTAAAGCAAAGCGAGCATATATTTTTGTAGCTTGTTCAACTGACACGTTTTTCATTTGAATTGTTGTATCGTAGTTTCTACAACGAATTATCTTTTACGGGAACTCTATTAGCCCCACAGAACGTTGTGTTTTATCTTTGCGCTGTTATTTCTGAGTTTATGGTAATTACACATCTGGTGTGTCAGTCTCTGTAATCAAGTACTATAGGCATGATTTAATTACGCGAACGTGGTACTTCAATTGAAGGGACAAAGAAAATGATTGCAAAATAGGTGCAAGTATTTTCACTGTAATTCTACTTATTACATATCATTAACGAGTATCAAGAAACGTGTCGATAACACGATACGTCAAAACGAGTTGCATAATGTATTTATGAGGCGTACATATAACAGCAAGCAGGTCAAGGAAAACGAAACGTGTTAATTATCCGACAACGTTAGTTACGGATACAAATTTTACCACACTCCGCGACAAAAAGGCGTGGAAAAATTTGAAAGCAAACGACATAAATCGTATTGAATTCCTGCATTTTTTGTTCATTATGAGCGCAACTTTTTTATCGAAGAATTCTTTTACAATTCCTATTTATAGAGCATTGATAGAAACTTTTGTCACACGTGTTTCTGGATCCATGAATTTCGTTCTTAAACGGGTTAACATTCTCAGCGAACGTGCTCGACGATTGCAATCGAGGTGAATATAGAAAAGGTTCGATAGGCGAGCGTAAATCGAACTTCGTGAATCTGCTCCGTGAAGTTGCCGACGAGGAAAAGCTCGTCGAATAGAATTTCTCGCAGGAGTTCCATTTTACACGGCAGTTGCCAGACGATTCGATTTCGTTCGAGGCGATTCATTCTATGTCATCTACTCGAACAAATAATTTTCCACCGCTCGTCAGGAAGCTATCAGCACGTCAAACATCACAAATTGTCTTCGACGCGCGCGACATTCCAAAACGTGCAACTCATTGTGACCAAGTGACCATACATTGTGAATACTTGGCCGACATGATTTAATATCAGAATTTTCGGATAGAGATAGAAATTTTATACGCCAAAATATTCAGTGCCAAAGAAATTTTATGTTTTAAAATTGACCCCGATGTCACTTGGAATTTTTACAAATTTTCTTTTCCTTCACTTCTCGACAAAATATCAAATTGAAAAAATTCATTGCAAAATCTCTTACGAAATACTTTGATGTTTTAAATTGCAAAGTTGTAGTACCTCAGATACGATCAATTTACAAAGCGAATCCTATTGAAACAGAAACACTCTCCCCAGACGAAGTGCCTTAACATAATTTAGAAAAACGGAAACCGGGAGTTGCAGACCCTTCGACTATACATTTCGACGCCTTCGAATGGTGTACCGCTCTCTTTCTCTCCTCCAATCCGACCGTTTCGTGTGCCAGAGGTCGTAGACACGATCCGGAAAAGGAAGTGGTTCGTTTGCACGGTCAATCGTCCGAAACGCGTTGGCCTTAACGATCGATCTCCTGCGGACGTCGCGTGCCGCTCCCTCGCTACTGTCACCGCCAGAAACGGCGTTGATCCTCGAAATTGTCCTGACCCTGGACCCGTGAAAAGCTGAAACAGCGCCCGGTGACACTGATCTACGGCTAATAAATTAACGAAAGAATTGTTTTTGCGAGGTGCACGCATCCTCGCTGTTATTTGTTATCCGCCCGATGCGAAAGACAGCCGGAACAGCACCACTAGAGACGGTCAAAATTTCACGAGGGATCCGGTCTGCATTTCAATCGAATATCTTTATAAGAACATATTAAATTCTATCAAAATGCGAATTGATAAAAATTATACAGGTCTTGTTTGTAACGCCTTAACCGTGTTTTACCAATACTTATTATTTATTATTTTACCAATAATTATTGTCCTCAAATGTCCTAACGGAAAAATTTTAATTGTAATTCCAACTTTTTGACAAATTTTCCTGGAGGGACTTAAATGGATCACCCTATATCGTATCAGCTCTCCCCGCGTTATCCAATAAAAATTCGCGATGGAATTGGGACGGCCAGAGGTGGAGAGCACTGTTGCCGGGGAACTCGTCGAGGAATCCAGAGTTCAAACATCAAAGGGTCTCGACTCTCGTCGTCGGGTAAAGACACGTCACCGGACTTGATAGCCTCCTCGAGCTTACCCACGACTCCGTCTGTTGACCTTATTCCGGGTCACATTCGCAGCAGCTTTGGAAAAAGCGCGACTAGCTCCGCCGAGACGTCGCCGGATCCGCACAATGACACGAACAGAAAAGCAGCGGCGGAGCCTCTCTTCTTCGCGCTCGCGAAACGTGAAGCATCATGCACTCGTGACACCTCTTCGGCTTGTGTTAGGTCAGGCTGAAGTAAAGCCGGCGCGAGCAGACGGCTGCCAAGCACGCCTGGCGGACGTCAAACGGACGTAAGAATACGTCTCGACTTTCTGGGCCTGAATGACTCGTTCCACTGAATGGAATTTTCCGTCTTCGTCGAGCCGTCGCGACGGTAAAGATTCATTTCTTTTAACGGGGCTTTATCGACCCGACGCAAAATGACCCGAGTTAACGAACTTTAAAAGGATCGTCCCGTGCGTGGGGTATTAATCTACTGACGACCGTAAGCGTGCGAGTATGCCCTCCATAACTGACCATTAACGCTTTACCATGATTATATTCGAATTTAGATATTAATACACCCTTGACATAATATTTCGACTTGGTCAGGTTAATATTTTTCATTTATTATTTGAAAATAATTGAAACGTGTAGCTCTTAATGATCGCCCCGTTTACAGCAGCCTATTGTCTGAGGTTGCTTTGAGAAAAATAAGCGACAAAGGTAAATTGATAGAGGTTTATGATAATAATTATTTTATTCTTGTTTTTGTTACAGAGGGACGCGCTCAACTTGGAGCCCAGCAACGTGGCCAATTGCGTGTCCAAAGGGAAATCTGAGGTAAGCTACACTTTCATTTCTCTCTCGTTGTTTAACCCCTAGTCGACGGATCTTGAAGAGAATCCACGATTTATATTGGATTTGTAGACGTTGATTGTCAAAGTGAAAGTTTAGAACTGAAACTTTGAAAATTTAGAACTTCTTCCAAATTATTCAGAGTATGTCGTTGCACCATAATAAATATACAATTCTGAGCGAATAAATGCACCTATGGTACTTTGAACAGAACAAATTATCGAGAGTAAAAGAAGAAATGAGAGGACGATAAAAGGAAATGTAAATTTCTTATGAAAGCGAACGATTTCTTTAGATTTTCCGCTCTAGAAAGCAAAACAACAAAGGAAAGAACCGCTATTTTATGAACTTTGACGATCACAATAGGATCTTTCGTGTCAAAGAGAAAAGGGAACTCAGTGATTCGTAGAGAGATGCGAATTAAGGATACCATTGAAAGCAGATGAAAATGGTAAACGTTCGTTTGAAAATTGTTCACTATATCTTCGATAGGAAAACGTCGGTTTATAGTGTCTGTTTGCCGAGCTCTTCACCAGCAAAAGTAATTCGAATTCTTTTGTAGAAACTGACGTTACAGTTCCTTTGTTGTCTTGTTTGTTCATCGTTTTGCTCGTTAAATAAATGAATCTTAATGATAGAGAAAACAAATCTAATGAAACGTAAATTTGACGTTGAATAAATTCATCAAAATTAATTAGAAATTTTTCAGTAGCATAAATTATTATTTTACAACGAGCACATAAACTTAATGTTTTTAATTATTCAACTCTTCTTAATTAGGTAATACAATCTTAGTTCAAGTCAAGACAGATTTAAGCCAATTGCTCAGATTATGAAATATTTAATTATGAAATAAAAGCCCCAATTTATGTTTATGTTCGATTTCCTTGTTAAGGCGTACATTTTCGTCGCCGCTTATCGCAACTTCATTCGTATTCAACGGGTACGCATCGTCGAGGTGTAAAGTCCACACAAATATTCTCTACGTGACTACGAAACCAATTTATTTTCTGCCCAGCAATTCGCCGCGAAATACGCCCGAAGACGTGATCGACGGCGACACACCGCCAACCCTTTCAACGCTCCGATCGGTGTTCTATATAATTTTCGGAAAAATCCGTATCCGGCCGCGTCGAACTCTTATCTTCGTTTTTCTTCTTTCGCACGTATCCGTTGAAAAATTCAATTTTCTTCCCCTTCTTTCGCAGCACTTCGACTGCCGGAATCACATAAGGGTGATCCAGCCGATGGGGGACGGCAATCGGCTCTACATGTGCGGCACGAACGCTCACTCGCCCAAGGATTGGGTGATTTATGTAAGTATCTGTCTGTTTGCTCCTCATTTCGACCGTTTGTTTCGCGGATCTCGTTGTTGAACGACGATTCGGTGCTCAGAATCGAGAAAATGTTGCGATCGAGGATGAGGAGGAAATTTTGGGGCTGATTCGATCACAGCGCGAATATACGTGTTCAGAAATTAAGATTGGAAATAATTTTGCATAAATTAAAACACTTTGAGATATACATTGAAGAATCAAGTACAGTAGGTTTTCTTTTAACCCATTAATATTTTAATCGTCACATGTTGTGTGAAATTTATAACTTTTACGGTGTTTGACGGTTTTCTTTAAGTTTTGAAACAATTGATATTCGTCTTAATTGGAAAATTTTTATCAATCAAAAATAAGTTTCCAGAAATATCCTTGCAACTACAATATCCACATGTTATCGTAAACCATCAAACTGAATTGAAAAATGTTAAGATATTAAATATAGAATGTCTCGTTGCAACGCAATTTATTTGTTAATTCGTGGCACGAAATCTGTCGCTAACAGTGCACCGCCCGTGTAAGAGTTATGCAACGAGGTAAATGAATCGAGGGTTCAAGTACCCGTGTAATGAAGTCAAAGAATATATTGGTCTCGCTTTGCCGAAGATTACGACTCCCGTGCGTGTAATAGAGTCCTATGGAGTAACGTGTAGCCTTTGCGTGAAAACGCGTCGTTTCAGCCCCAAACTTTCCAAGCTCGAAACATACCGAATCAATACGTAACTCACGAATTAAACCAGCTAGTATATGTACAGTTACAAGATTGTTCCCCTTTTTAATTCTATTTGGAAACACGCCATTTCATATATTTCAGTCATAAAGGTTCAGCGTCAAGACTATTTTTAACGAAATAAATTTATATTAATAGATTAACTAAATAGTCAGACTCAACCCTTGGCCAGATTCCAAAAATTGTACCGAAAGTTAGGAACACATTAAAAATAAACAGACATGAATTGTGTCGTTTACGAGCGTTTTACGTAACTAGGTTGTATCTTTTTTTTTTCTCCACAGAGCAATTTGACCCATTTACCTCGTCACGAGTTCGTCCCAGGGGTTGGAATGGGCATAGCAAAGTGCCCTTACGATCCGGCGGACAATTCGACAGCGGTCTGGGTGGAAAAGGGCAATCCTGGGGACCTGCCAGCTCTTTATTCCGGCACCAATGCCGAATTCACGAAAGCTGATACCGTGATCTTTCGTACGGACCTTTACAATTTAACCACCGGTCGCAAGGCGTTCAGCTTTAAGAGGACGCTGAAGTATGACTCGAAATGGCTGGACAGTAAGTACCCTTTTGCTCGACAATTTCTTCTTCCTCTTCTTCTTCTTGATCTCAAACGAGACAATATCCACGGAATTAGTACTTTGTCTGCTTAACGCAATCTTTCTGCGCGTACCCCTAACGACAGACGAAATTCATCGTTATAATGGTTCAAATTCGAAACCTTTGAAATCCTAGACCTAACAGTATCAGTTTCAGAGTGAAAACAGGCTGGAAGGGTGTGGAAGTTTCTTTGTATTAAATTTTTGTTATATTCTGTTATTAAAAACATAATAATTAAGGTGCATTTGGACTCGAGAAACTTTTGTGCTTATTAATAAGACAAAATAAATCAACAAATTCTATACTAAAATGGATTTCGACTTTTTAGTGGGTGACTGGATTACTATGAGAAGGCAAATTATAATGTTTGGGAGTAGAAATGGGTCTACTGTGTTTTGTTTTTAAGATATTTAAAAATGTATATTCGTATTAATAATTTTTATTAAAGTGTGTGATAATTGAAAATATTTGTTGTATACTCATAGATTTACGTTACATTATTCGTCTATTATTTTGTATAATAAACACCTCCTCCCGCGGCAAGTAGTATAGGTCGGTGTATGACCAGACAAGTGGTATAAGTCGCCAATTAACGGCAGAACATCGTACTTCAATAGCAAGGGATTAAAATTATCGATATTAAAACTCAATTCTCGTCAATATAGAATATTCATTGATTCTTGTTGCTTGTTAAACATCGATTAATACAAAATAAATAAATCAACTGTTTCTGGTACGGAAAGCAATAAATGAATACAGCACCGTTAAAGAGAGGATATAGGTAAATCAGTATATAATTATTAACTCTATTTACATTAAATTACCTTAAAAAAAACTAAAATAAATTACAAAATACAATTATACAACTATTTAATTATTTCTAGTTTCCTTTCTCGTTTCCCTTCTTTCTGTGTTTCATTTTCCTGGCTTCTAGTATTTTATCTAAGATTAACTTTGCTTTACCCGAGTAATAAATAATTGTATCCTTTTTCTATAATATTTTTAAATGATAGTATAATTATAACGGTATAACTTCGTGCTGAAATATTCAACCAAATTCACAACAACAAAAAATGTACCTCCGCATTCGAAAGTGTCAACGAATTCGTCGCAGGGTGTTCTATCAGCGGAGAAACTTTCATTAGAATCTGAATACGGATTTTTGGTGAAAATACTCGAAAGAGCGTAGGGGAAGAAAAAAGTGGAGCTTTCTCGTTACAGGACGGGGCTCTTTGAAGTTTCGAAGAAATGAGTCTCCGTGCTTAAATAGTTACGTAAAAAGGCTTCGATACGGTGTTGCCTGTTCCGGGAAGCGGAGCGAAGGGCTGACAGTTTCGTCTTTGAACGTACCCAGGGTATTCACGGAGAATCGTGTAAAGAAAATTGCCGTGCTGTTTGTGCCCGTGTGGGAGAGAGCGAGATGGAAAGTTGTTCGAAGGGTAACGCGACGGTTTAGTATACGACCAGGGCTTTACAAAAGGGGTTGTAGTTCCGTGAAGCAGCCGGGGTAATAAAATAACACCTTCCTACGATTTTCCTTCGGTTAAATGCTCCTCCGTGGCTGATTTTCTCTGCAAAGAGAACGCCGAAGGTTTCTCTCGATTCCCTATAGAAACTTCCTCCCTTTTCCAAGAATCGATCTTTAATCAGTTTCAGCGATCTGGCGAACTATGAAGAAGGAAAGGGAGAGGGAGGACGCGATTTTTCGTTAGCCGGCAAAACATCGATTGGAATTCGAGAGGGAAAAGAAATTGGAAAATGCAGATTAGAACGTGTTCAGGGTGTTGAATCGTGGAAGGTGATAATCGGATCGAGACTGGTTGGAAAAGCTACGGTTTGTTTGGGTTACCAGAGCTCGTGATTACGTTCCATACCTTCATAGTTCCATAACGATAACATTTCTGAAGACGGTTAATTGCAAGTCAATGTTTGAGTTATATAAACTTACGATGCGGTTATTCAACTGTTACTTTTAAAGGGGGCCGTAATAATAAATTCCGTCATTATAAGATTTTTATACAAATGAAAATTGTGATGAATAAATTTCCAAAGTAAAACGTTTACTTTTCTTCTTTTCGCGAGCAGGTTGGTATCCGAAAGAAAACGAAAGCAAGCAGATTCGTGGCGTGCGATTTTCTCCGGTTCCTGAGGAATAATTCATTCGCGTGGTCGGTCGCGAAACAATTTCATTTGCACCGCGTGCTCCGAGTGTTCTTTACGGTTAATTGGGAAGGTGGGATCATAAATCCCCGGCAAAGTTATCAATTAATTTCAACTTGGCCCCGTGTATCTCGTCTACCGTATTTCTCTTGCGGCGACGCGCGAACCCCGCGAAATAATAGCGGCGCGAACTAGTTGCCTTATATTTCTCAGGAGGGTGCTGTTCTCCTCCCTCGGATCGTGCCGTCGTCCGACCCCGGTGCCCTAAGCCGGTCGTTGGGTCGCGTAAAGGAGAATCAACCACTCTCGACCCCACTTTGTATCTTTCCAATTCAATCCCCTCTATACCCCCCCGTTCGCATCAACCCTCCCGTAGGATGCATGATTAGCCGTTTGTTTCGTCGTTTAATTCGAAGTCGGTACCCTTTCGACCTCTGCGTTTCTCTCGTACTTTTGCCTTGCCCGTTTTCGTGCCCCGGGACGTCAGCGTCAACAAGCATACGCCGCATCGAGTTTGTCTATTAACAGAGGCGTTGATTAAATGCAGGAGGAAACCCGAGGAGACGGATAGGTTCACGTGCTGTTCGTAATCCTGCTTGCCTTCACCCTCCGACCTCTCGTTCTCCCTTTTATCCTGCCATCTTCGTCCCTCTTGGCCAGCCAATGTTCCGGGCAAAGTATCTGCAATGAAGATGGATGCGATTTGCGGGCGCGGGCGAGAAATAAAGGATCACGATGAACGAGAGCGTAACGTTGAGTAGATAGAGGAAAAAGAAAAGGTCGGTGGATGGGGCTTAACAAGCTCTGAATAACCGACCAACGACCGTCCACTTTCTCGGATCGTTGCCCGTGTCAAATGACGTTGTGACGTTCCTCGGTCATTTGTTTCCTTCCACGGGACGCTTTCATATTTCATTGTGCTAGCACGGATTCCTTCGTTCGCGTTCGTTTGAATTCGAAGGCGTCCTGGGCTCGTGATAATTAATCGTTCAGGGCTGCTCTGTTACGCCGACCGTCATAATGCAAATGATCTGGGATTGCAAATTCGGTATATTAAGTACTTACGGAAGGTGTCAAGCGGAAAGCTTAAATTGTAATACAAAATTCAATATCTCAAAGTAAATGTCAGAAAATTATATAAAATTTAGGAAATCAATTGTCAATTATCTCCATGAAATTAACGCGTTAAATTTGATACGGTGGACCGTCTTCAAAACGTAACAAATTGAAAAAGCCATTAATCGTGTTTTGAATGCTCTTCGTTACAGCGTGTCACAGTGTCTTTCGTGACAGTGAAACACTATCAAGGAAAGCTCTGATTCGTTTGAGACAAACAATAGAAAAGGGTGGAGGCAATTCTTGTGACACTTGCAAACAAGCGTGTCAAACTGTGCTACGACACAACGAAGAACTTGTCGGAAAGTTTCTCGACGGTAATTCGTAAATACCGCCGAGACGGCGACCAAAGGGAGAACTTCGAAAGCGAATATTAACCAGCCTCGAGTAATTTGGCGTATTTATTAACGAAGTGTCGTCTCTAATAGCGAACGTGGACGCGGGGGAACCGAAGGAAAATAGAATTTCGTATTTATGCTGGCGAACAAAGTTGAAACACGTCTCTCGCAACCCTCCGCGCCACTTGTAAAGTTTATGAAACTAGCCTCATGGGTGATTTCATTATTCCTGTTGCACGAAATCGAGAGTACCGTGCGAATGTTTTCCGCTCCGCTTCTAAAATAATATACCGTGTTTCATGCTGACGAGAGGCATCCAATCAAAACTCATCGGTCGGCTCGTGTTCCTCTCGAATCGAGACATTTCCTTTTCCTGCCACCCTTTGTTTCCTACCCCCCCCCCCCCCCCCCCCCCCTCGCGCCTATCTCCGTGTCTGCCTTTTCCTCTCCGTTTCTCCTTTTCTCCTCTTTCGCCATCGCGCCTCAATATATCAAAGTTCCACCGGGGAAGCGTCAGACAATCGATTTAATCGGTGAACTGTGAAAGAGATTGCAACCTCCTGCCCGCACCCCCGTATAATGTAAAATCGACAGTGTCTGTAGCCGTTCTCGCACATTTGAATTGTTCGATTTCTGTCTGTATCGAAGTTCTTGCTCATTTTCGTTCTCTCGATTTCTTCACGTTTATTTTGATGATACGCAATTAGAAAATAATTGAACGTAGGACTAATTAAACTTGAAGTAAAATAACATGGAACTTTCATTCCTTTATTTAATGGAAAGAATGATTGATTCAGAGATGTGTAGTGGACTATTCCTAAGGCAAAATATGTTGATTCTTGAATTAAATAAGCAAAAATTGTTAACCTTTATGGTAACGTGATGTCTCCTTTTAGTAAAGATAAAGGAATTTTAAGTTTCTAAAAGTAAAAGAATTGCTGGATTGTTAGATAAAAATTGCAATATTCTATATTCCTTTGTTACGAAAGAACAAGTTTGCTTTTGTGAGTCCATGCGTCGCCGACTTTACGAATTATTTATTTGGTATTTCTGTATTTTTAATTTATAGTAATGAAATTGTTAAAATTCGTTGAAATTATTAGTGTAATAAAATTCTCTTTTTCAAATATTTCTAGCGTAGATCACCGATGATCCTGCTAATAGTTAACGTATTAACACTCCTTTAACATTTATATCATGGAGAAACGTAAAAGTGACAAGTGAATGTTCTTTTTCCAATTTCGACAGTTAACCCGGGTCGAATGGAAGCTAGAAAAGTGGTTTTACTTCCGTCCGATATAAAACTTGTTTCTTCGCCTTGTAATTTGAGGTTCTCCGAATGTCTGTTTTACAGTTTCTCTCATTGCTCCACTGTTTTCTGGAATTTCAAAGTTTTCGACCAGCTCCGACATTTTCGCTCGGATTCGTTTACCATCCCGCGTAATTTCCCTTCCTTTCACGACTTTCGGTCATCGAGAACACACGAATCCGCGATTTCTTTGATCGTCGGCGCAATTATTTTCAACTTCGATCGTTCCTCCTGTTAATAACGAGCGCTCTTTAAACTTGTTTCAGAACCTAATTTCGTGGGATCTTACGACATTGGCAGCCACGTGTTCTTCTTCTTCCGCGAGACAGCGGTGGAATACATAAATTGCGGCAAAAGCGTGTACTCCCGCGTGGCGAGAGTCTGCAAACGGGACACCGGTGGCAAAAATATTCTGTCGCAGAATTGGTCGACTTACCTGAAAGCCAGGCTGAATTGCTCGATACCTGGCGAGTTTCCGTTCTATTTCAACGAAATACGTGAGTAATAAAACGTTTCTCTTCAATTACTATTTATAGAACTACATGATTTAGAAAAAAGATACAAGACATTTCTAAATACAATAGCGTTAATTACATATTTACTCACAAAAGTCGGACACCATTTCATCCAAAAATATATTTTGTTATAAACTTTGAAACTTTCTTCGCGATTAAGAAGTGATTTTCGAATAAAACGAGCAACGTGATTCGCTGTCGATATTCTTGTGGTAAAATATAGAGATTAACGGTTGTTGAAATTCATGTTTTTCCAGAGAGTATTTACAAGGTACCTGGCGACGATACCCACTTCTACGGCACCTTCACCACGTCGACCAACGGGCTGATGGGTTCAGCGATCTGTTCGTTCCACATCGATGCCATCCAAGAGGCGTTCCGTGGAAAATTCAAAGAGCAGGCGACGAGTAGCAGCGCCTGGCTTCCTGTGTTGTCCAACAAAGTTCCTGATCCACGACCTGGACAATGCGTGAACGACACCGAAAGCTTTCCCGACACAGTGCTAAATTTTATTCGATCTCATCCCCTTATGGACTCGGCGATTTCGCACGAGAACGAGAAACCCGTGTTTTACAAACGGGACGTGATGCTCACACGATTGGTGGTGGACAAGCTGAGAATCGATTTTGTGGGCCTTGATTTGGATTACACTGTCTATTATGCTGGATCGAGTGAGTATTTCTTTGGCTACTATTCCTTTAATAATATAATCACGCCTAAAATGAAAACAAAAATTAAAGAACAGTTTTAGAAAAAAATAGGATAACTGCGGGTGATTATCAGTCATAAAAGTCTTAACAAAACTAACTTCCCTTAATAACTATATAAATTAATAATAATGATATCGATAGTTATCTTACAATAAATTAAAAAGATTGCGTTGTTAGAAACAATTACGTTAAGCTGTGCTTAAGCAAAGCTTATTAAAATTGCAGAAAGTTTACTCACAATCAGTCAACATTTGTATCGATATTTTTATCCGTTTCCGAGATGTCGTCCTTGGAAGACAAACGTAATTTTTAGCCAAATAGTGTCTAGTGTGTCGGTCACGTATTCATTGTTTACATTTAACCCTTTTACTATTACTATTAGTGCGTACGCACTTCCTGGAAAAAGTCTTAACGCACGGGGCGTCATCGAAACTTTGAAACTCCATATCTCAGGAACTAATTAAGATATCGCGTTACAACAAATTATAATAAATATTTTTAGGTTCTTACACACTATGAACAATTTTGCCACTTGATATGATTTTTCATTGTCTAGTAATGCCTGATTTGATCAGTTCATCTATTTCACGCGAAACTGTTGAAGCAATACGAGAGTACATGTTTGAAATCATAGTAGAGAATTCACTCTATATGTACATCGTGTTTTGCGCTGATATCCGTCGCACAATTTGCCGCGCAGAAACTTGGATAAAATAATCACGAGCGAACTTCGAAGTTCTTACTGTTAACACGTACAATCTCCTATTGCTATCGCTGGTTTCGCTGCACAGCTACCGAGCGTCTGTTACCAGAAAACCGATGTACAATCAGAGATCGTAGCAAGTGGAAATGATAAGAAACACATATGCATTCCAATCTTAGTTTCTCGGTTCCTCTGTTTAATCAATTGCAATTAATTGAATAACTTTACCGAAATTGAGGAACTAAGTTGATGAAAAGTGTTAATTTAATTTTAATTTAATTTTAAACTCTTCCACGTTTCCGTTTTCCAAACCTTGAACTATTTCTTTAAATATTATTCTGTCATTATATGAAAGTTCATCATCATGAAAAGATTTACTTAATTCTGATCAGAGCATCCTTTGTGTATATTTCGTGTACATGCCGCAGTTACGTACAATGTGCTCTAATCTCTAACGATGATGTAAACTCGATAGCACTTTAGCTGTCCATGGCGTTAGTTTGCACAGGCATTATTCCGTTGTGTTCCAGGTGACGGACGGGTACACAAAGTTGTTCAATGGATAGACAACAATGGGGAGTCCCAGTCTATCCTGTTGGACGTTTTTGACGTCACGCCAGGCGAGCCGATTCAGGCGATGGAGATCTCGAAGGAGCACAAGGCTCTTTATGTCGCGTCCGATCATCGAATAAAACAGATCGACCTGGTGATGTGCACACGAAGATACGATAATTGTCTTCGTTGCGTTCACGATCCTTACTGTGGCTGGGACAAAGATACCAACACTTGCAAACCTTACGAACCTGGGTATGTACATTAATTAATATGAACGAAGCAGCTTGATACATTCAATGACACGATCAATACAAGAATATGCCAGAATGATCCGTCTTATGTGATCGCTTCAATTATTTTCACAAATAATGGGCCGATCGATGTTTCTTGCTTATAGAAAACATTATTTCATAGGATTTTCAGTGTTACAAGATTGAATTTTCTGTCCTTCTTCAAAATAAGTTGTTGAAGTTATATTTTCAGTATTCTTCTGAAGTCTGTTGACTAAAAGAAAATTGAGACCTGAATCATAATAAATAATACATCACATTTTTTTTTACATATTAATTACATTAATATTTCCCAGTTGGCAGCTAAATTTTTATCAAATCTTTTACCGTATTTGTAGAAATTTTATTATCTCTGTACTATAGAAAAATTGTTACACATTTTCATCGCTATGAGATCCTTTTATCATCAGTTTATCTTGAAATATTTCCTTGATTAACGAAATCGTATCCGTTCTATGTTACAGACTTCTTCAGGACGTGTCGAATAGCACGGCGGACGTATGCGACAGCAGTGTCGGTAAACGGAAGCTGATAGTCACCTGGGGCCAGTCGGTGCATCTCGGCTGTTTCGTGAAGATGCCGGAAGTATTGGCGAATCAGGAAGTTAGGTGGTACCATTACAGCAAGGAGAAAGGCAGGTATCAGATAGCCTACAAGTACGGGGCCGGAGGGGACAAGTTCATCGAAACGTCCGAGAAGGGCCTGGTGATCGTGGGCGTGAACGAGCAAGACGCCGGAAGATACGATTGTTGGCTGGGTGGTTCTCTTCTTTGCTCGTACAACATCACCGTGGATGCTCACAGATGTTCCGCACCCGCTAAATCCAACGATTATCAGAAGATTTATTCGGACTGGTGCCACGAGTTCGAGAAGTACAAGTCTGCCATGAAGAGTTGGGAGAGAAAACAAGCAGTAAGTGAATCTAAACACTTGTCCTAATATACCTTCACAAATTTCTGATAGATAATTTATAAACTTAGTATTTTGTATCAGGAAGATTAAGTTGTACTAATTTAACCTTTAGATTCTTAATTCTCTGTTTTCTGATCTCCTCTGCACCTATGTTTGTCATAGCTAACTGTTTGGAGTTGCAACATTAACCCTTTTGGTATAATTTTTTTTTTAATAATAAATTGTCTAACTCAATATTCAAATATAAACGAAGGAATTTTGTTCATGAGATTTTATTTGCAACGAGATATCTTTTAATATAGATATTCTTTTGACTAATCGTCGATAGTTTCTACATCGTTGTGAACGAAGAACATTAAAATAGGCGTAGGTACTTTTGCATTTAATATTTTAAAATTCAATTGTATTGTAAATACAATCCAGAAATTCTGTTCTATTAATAAAAAAAGAGTCTATATCGCCTTCTAGAGGATCGAAAGTTATTAACCCCTTGCCTTATAATTTTCCCGACAGGTTCCGTCAGTCAGAGCTAAATATTTATTGCTCCAGCGTTAAAACAAATGCACTCGACAAGCATTAACAGCGTAAATTGTAAACAGAATTATACTTAAAATTCAATTGTAATCAAAGTTTGAACGACAGAAGTCACATCTGAACTGTAAGGTGCGTCACGTGTGTGACACGATATGTAATTCAAGGGGTTAATAATATTATTGGTAAATTTAGTTTCGAATTGAGCACGGTCGCTACGCTCGAAGGTTTGCAACTTATGTAACAGATCATTTCATAAATATTCCGTTTTCAGAAGCAACGTTAACATTATTAGTTTTATCTCCAAAAGGGAATTTGATACGAACTCGTAGCGTATTTTCGGAATTATTGATCCCTTAACATTCAGAGTTTTTGAAATGGATATTTCATTGTTTATTCATCCAGTACATATCAAGGATGGTGTTAAAAATGCACGTGTATATTCATAAATGTTATTGCGTTGAAATTCCACAAAAGAATAAAGAATTGGATAAAACAATATACTTTCTTGTTTAAAATTTCAATTAGCATTAAATGATACATTCTAGGAACCGTTGCAATTATTTATCATTCCATGGCCAACAAAACTTTTGTCATTTGATTATGTCAAGTCTAATTATTAAAGAGAAGTTAAACAACAATCAAGTGCTTTGGCACTAAAATTTAAAAAAATTCAGATAGTGAAGTAAATCACTTTGTCTTTTATCCTATGCGATTATTAAGTATTAAGAAGAAAAAAAACAACCCCAGACGTAAACTGCACGACTGCCAAATTGATTTGAACGTTAGGGCATATATCCAACAATATCAATGAACATATATTTGTACAAATTGGACACCAAAAATCGTCATAGGCCCTCAACGAAATGATCGATCGAGTGCTGAAAGAACGCCCTTCCCTTTATTTTCTGTTCCAGCAATGCGCCTCGAGGCAGAACGACAGCAATCAAAATCTGCACACGAACGAGGTGTACGGGACTCCCCTAGTCTGATGGAGTCGTTCGTTGGAGCCCTCGTCGAGCCGAGACCCCGACACGAATCCGCACGCGAGCGTCCTGCCGAAGAATCGCGGTCCATCCAGGATCAGTTGGACGAGCCTCACTCTCCTTCTGACCGGTTACACCACTGCCTTTGTCCTTCTTGTTGCCGACGAGTTCTCGATCGAATGAGATCCAACGTCCGTACCAAGAATCGGCAAACCGAATCGTCCAGAACGTGGTCTGGATCGTTTCGGTCGACTCGATCGGTCGGCGCCTCGTCCCGGCTGGTCCGGTCATCGTCTCGAGCCATTTCTTCCTCCAGCAACGGGCAATCTTGAAGACTTGAAACGCTAAAAACGATCGGTGGAACAGGAGCGTCGCGACGCGCGATACGTTCCATTCGCGACTTAAACAGAGTGTCCAGTTTCGTTTCTCGATTCTCAAACCGCCACGAACACTGTCCACCCTTGTAAATACGAGCACAAGTCGAGGACGAGGATCGTCGACGATGGCGGGCAATTTAGCCCCCGGTGGGAAAAGTGCGCTTAAACGCGAGCTGCGGGCAGGCGAACTCGACAGAAGGGGCAAAACTGTGCGGACGGTCGGCGATACGGTTCCTACAGGTTTCGTTTCTCGCGGGGTGAGGGGAGCAGCAAGGGATCCAGAAGACCGTTCTCCGGCCGATACGGACGACGACGTGCTCGTCGGGCTCGAACCGGGGCGTTCGTTCGCGAAGCTAAACCCGTTAGAAACCGGAAATCAATCCTCCTGTTTCCTTAGATCTGTGATACGAACGAGACGAAGCGATCCATCGAGTGGCGAGGCTGCACAGGAACACGGAGACGGGAAGAAACGGAAGATTAGATATTTGTACAGACGAGCTTCAGCCTTAACGAACCGTAATTGCGAGCAAGGGTGGAGGGACTATGCTCGTGTGTACGTGTATATCGATTTCGTTGTTGGGGCTGGAAAAGAGAGAATAAAAGGACGCCATGTCGACGCGTTTCCGAACGTCACGCAGGTTATACGTGAGATTATTTGACGGCTACTTGGGTCTATCAGCGACTTAGACTGTTAGCTTTTTGTATCGTCAGTTACTCGACTCGCATGAATATTCTGCATATCTTTTCTTTTATTTTCGAATTTTTTATACCGTCTGTCGATGCTTCTGTTCCTTGTCCCATAGGTTAATGTGGCACGTCTCTTTCGTAACAATTCATTTGCAATGGAACGTTTTTAAATTGAGCGGTCACGAGTTTCAAAAATGGAAAAATCGATGATCGGTATTGTATATGTACATATTTTTCAAATTGCGCATTTTTGAAGTTTCTATACTATAATGTTTTCTTTTTACATTTCATAAAATTTCAGATTGCTATTCATAATTTCGCCGCGTACTTTTAAAAATAGATGAGATTTTAGAGAATTCAAACTTTAGTTCTATTTCATTTTTCCAAGATGTTTCCAAATGTATAGCTACGACAGAGTTCGTGTTCACGGACATTTTACACATCCGACCGCATCACTATTATCATTATCAACGTTGAGAAATTTGAAGGTGCTGCGCAGGTGCGTGTTGAAAATTGGTAAGGTCTGTGAATCGTTAAACTCACTTTGCACTCGGATCCGAGCGCGTACACGCAATCGTGCGTTCGGTTAAAACCGCGTACGCAAATAAACCGAGCGAATCCGTTCTTGCCAGATGCTGAAGAAACCCTATCGTATATACCTCTGAGCCTAGAATAGAGTGAATCCTCGTTTGCTCGAGGATTTTCGCCAGATCGGATCGGGTCTCGATCCAGCGAATATCATGAAGCAAGCAAACTAACGCAAATCGCGGGTCAATCAGATAAACGATCGATTAGAGACAGTTTCGAGACCGACGAGCAACGTCGCTATACAGGACATTTAAAAAAAAACTGAATCCAAGATTTTAGGGACTTGTAGTAATCACAGAAAGTGATTAAAATGTTTAATCAATATAGATTCTAGAATCAGTCCTTCTAACGTAAAACATAACAGTTTAACCAAAATTAAAATTAAAATATAATTATATCGTAATTTGAGAAATATAATAATTGGCAAATATTGTTAATAGAGCAATAACTAACCCTAATTACACTAGTTAAATTGGATATTGTCATAAAAATTGATCGATTTTAAGACCTATGTTGATCAAACGCTATTTAATCCTCTGAATGAACATTACAAATCCTTAAAGTACCTATTTCAAAACACCCTGTATAATTTTAAGCATCGTACAACTGCATTCTTCGGCCAAGAATGTCATTGTTTCGTTCAGACGTTTACTCTAAGTTCCTCCTTCGGTTTGGGAACGTCTGTGTGTACATAGGATGGTCATAGTGCATGGTATTTTTATAAAAAAGAAAAAGGAAAATTCTCTTCGGAACGATGCAACTGTAGACGCGAGGAATGCAATGTTCCCTGCTCTCCGCGACTACTTTTCTTTCCATCCTTCACGTTTCTCATTTTTCTTTTAATAATAACACTTTTAACGCGTTTTAGTTGTTTATTATCTATAATAGAGTTAGTTTTATTTTATTTGTAAAGTAGAATCAGGATCGCCGAGAGAAATGTTTAATCTTTGCGGGCGGTCCACGATTGTTTCTACCAACGGAAATGGATGCTTACCGGTGCTGTATCAAACGATCCGTGGAACGGTCGCTGTTTCCCGAGGACCCAGTTCTCGTCGTCGTTGATGTATACATACGAGTAGAGTATTAAACGTTCGAAAGATCGCAATCGCATTTCGCGAACGGACTCCTTAAGTTTCCACGAATGGCGACGAATAATAATGACGAAAACGAAGACGACGAACGCCGTGTCGGTGATGGTTTTGCTCTTGCCCCTTTGGTTTGTACATAAAAACGAATGTTCGTATTGTTGAGACGTTCGCGACGCGACCGTTCGTGGCCCGTGAGATTATTTGTCCTGCGACGCGAGGGATCGCGTGCCAACCATGGAGACCGGAAGTCGATGTCTCCCGGGCCGATCGAGGGTAGACTCGAGGCGCGCGAACTGTTAGTTATTCTTGTACAGAGATTCGGAAACGCCGTGATCGACGATTTTTCTGTTCTGTATCTATCGCGTCGACGGCATATAAGAGATAAATAATATGTTAAGGGAGTAATCGAGTGCGAGAGAGGGAGAGAGAGTAAGAACGAGTGCGCAAAATGAAATAAAGGGAGAGAGAGATGGAGATCCGCGGCATTTTTGAATTTGCTGCTTCTCATAAAAAAGGATTTCTTAAATATCATATTAATGATTGATTGCAATTTATAAATATGTTAACAATTTCTTCGCAATGATAAAGAAGAAGTATTTTGTCTTTGAGATTTGTAATAGCCCTTTTGTTTATTAATTTCATTTCAAAGATTTGGCATGTTTTAAATGATTTCATTCAGATATTGATGGCCGAGTCGTTTTGAGACTTCAATACTTAATAAAATCTATTCAACTCCTTCATAAATATTATATATTTTATTCGAACCTTAATGGATTGCTAAAGTTCCACGTTTCTTTTAATCATGTTTTTAATTTTAGTTTGGAGGTGTATTTAATAATGATCGAAGACTTGAAAATCGTATCAGAAAACCAATTTTCCAATTTTAAAATTGATGTGAAATTGTGTTCAAGTGTCAAAATATTTTTGAGATATAGAAATACTACAATCTTTCGTTTGAAGATCACAAATACTAGTTGCTATTATTACACCACCAAATTTAATCAATTCTTTTTTTATACGAAACAGCAAATTTCTAGATGACACGGTCTCCGTACATTAATATGGATAACTGTACGTGTACATGAAAGCAAAAAGCGAGACCATAGGTGTGTAAGGTTAATTACAGTAATCGGTAACTTAATCCTCAAGTATGTACTTATTATGAGCTTCAAAACAAGTATTGAATAGTATTATGTCGTAAGGTTAAGGATATAATTTTTGAGTAATAACGATGTGAGAACGTCAAGTAGGGGAAGGGGGGTAATATATCTTAGAATAATACGCATTCTATGCAAACGAATCGACACGAATCACGACCTGAAAAGTTACGTAAGGAAATTTCTTCTTCGACAATTCGCGTCGATTCGTTTGTAATAATGGAGATTACCTTTGCTGCGTTCAAGTATATTTCGAAGAAAGAAGATAAATCGTCGTGTGCTTGATCGTCGCCAAGGTAAATCGTTGAACGAAGCGAGAATGAGAGAGACTGAACAAGGATGCGCATGCGTCTTGGAGAGATACGTAACAGAAGCAACTTATATCTATATCGTGTGTCTGAGACGAAGTTATGAAAAGAACAGAGGGAGGATGATGAAAATATTACGTAAAGATAATGGGGGACAAGGTCGCGGAGAAACACTATGGTAAAATAAGAGATTTTGACCCCGAGAGTCTCTCGTGTACGCGTCGACGGTCAGCGACGAAACCGGCTCGAGTGAAATCGACAAATACTTTCGATACAAGAGAATCGATTGTACTGGGTCGTACGGACGTTCGACAACCCTCGACGAATGCACGTTCAGGCTCGGTCGAGTACGAGTCGGCGTGATCATGGAAAGCAATCTAAGATGAACCTAACGTTGTTAGATATATTATTTGTAAGAATATCGGAGTACTGTATATTGCGCTGGCGCGATCGTGACCGGAAGTTGGACGAGATTGGAACGAAGCGATCCTCGAACGATGGCACGAGTGTCGTTCGTAAATCAATCAAACGATGAGGGATGGAGTAACCAGAGAAAATAAAAGAAAAAAGAGAAGTGTACATCGGTCCGGAAACGGTTGGGGGACCATCGAGTTTCGAGCGTGATTCCGTTTCGATTCGATTCCGCTTTGACGATCGCGCGAGCCGCGTAGGTTATAGCTCGATTTAGTGTACGAGACGACAGTTACTCGAGCCAGTGAGAGGAAGAGAGAGAATGGCGAGAGGGGGGAAATTAGTAAGAAAGAGAGAACGCCCTAAAATTGAAAACAACTTAACTACGATGACTTATTACTACGATATAAGGGATGAGAGAAGTAGGGTAGCCGATAACGACTAATTCAAAATATATCATTAGGACTAGCCGACGACTGTCTTAGGTTCTCTAGATTTTTCTGTACGGGATCGAGTTTTCGTTTTTTTATTTTCTCATTTTCTGGTGAACATGGGTGGGGAATGGGGTGATCTACAGAAACTACCTTTTTTTTATTTAACCTGCTTCTTTGTAACTCTCACGCTTCGTCCGTTCCCTTTTCATTTCTTCCACAGGGTTTTCCGGTAAGAGCTTTAGGATGTTTTTTTTTCTGGTTACAACGGAAGATATTTTAACGCAGAAAATTTCCAATTTCTTCGTTTCAATATAAATCTTGATGGCAACTATGAAAATGCTTTTTCTTTCAATTTTCGATCATATCTGCGTATAATTGAACGCATCTCACGTAAATTCTAAAAATTGCAGATTACAAATCAGAAACTTTTACAATTACAAATTTCTGTAAACGGAGCAGGCTTTGATTGTTCAAATAATCCTTCGAGAAATTGAAGAAATAATTTGCACCAAGTGTCTTTATCACTTGATTAAATTTATAATGTACGATAAATGGCAGTTGTAAAACATTTGACACGCGAAAGACGTAGCTGAAAAATATCCTGAAGGTACTTCTGGAAAACCCACCAACGCCGTACCCATTTAATATCATTTACACGACAATCTTCATCGTGATGGTGAAATTTTGACCGAGCGACTGTGAAAGAGTGAAATAAAATTTGTATGTGCGCGTGCGTGAAAGAGCGAGATAAATCATTTCGAAATTCCTTTTTCTCATTATCATCGTTACTACCAGCGTGTCGTCATTGCCGTCGAGTTTTATTCCGCCCTTTGTTCGTCCTGCCACATTTTTTGTATTCCTGTTTCTTTTTTTCTTCCTTTCTTCGTTTAGTCGATCTTTTTCCTTTCGTATTATGCTCGTCCTCTCTCGACTACAGCGATCAAGGGTAGCATATAGGATCGGATGAAGGTACAACGTGAATCCCGAGATTCTATTTTACTTTACGACCGAAGAAATTTTGATTCGAACCAAAGGAAACTTCATTCCATTTCGTCGATTCATCGAAAACGGATTCTTCGTTGATGTTTCATCGAAACAAATGTACATAAAACGATTATTTGCTTTTCTTTCATTTTGATTTCGAAAGGAAATGTTTGATGTGTTATTTCTTTCAAAGTGCGTTGCATTCGATTAACAGGATAAATTTGTACATAAATTATTTTATCGTTTTGATATTTTTCTCGTGGGTTCGCGCTGTACTTGTCCCGTTGTCGAGAAACTTACAAATATGTACGCGATTATCATCGTTCAACACACGACTGTAGACACATTTATTTAGTTCGAACATCTTCGTACGGTAAGAGACCTTTTAGATATTCACCTAATACCTAAACCTAAACATCCAATCGCTATTTTTATCAAAACAAAAAAAGAACATGTTAAAAATCTTTAATAGTTATCCATTGTTCACTATTGCTATAATAAAGTTTTGCTTTAATAAACGATGGATTCGTGCGTGCCATTTATTTGCTAAACCCTTCAGAGTATTTAGAATCCGTTATCAATTATTATTCAGGGTAAGTATCATATATTTTGTAAATTATTCCGACATACTGTAACTTCTTAACTCCTTAAAAAATAAAATATATTTTAAGTTTCTAAAAGTATCCTATTTCTTTTCCTAATTTCTGTTTTAAAAATATACTATATCCAGTTGAAACGAATAAATATCTTTGTTGTACAAGCAAACAAATTTTGCTTTAAGGGAAAAATATAAATTCTTACATCGAATCGGGTTGAATGAATCTAATATATGACGTCAATTCGATTTACGTAAGCGCGATCGACCATAAGAATAATAAAAATGAAGGGTAGCTAGAGTAACGTGTTCGAGATTCGCGTTCGAATTAGGTCCGCTATTCTGCTCGAGCATCGCTCGATCAATAGAGCAACCTGAACTTCAGGCTATCCCTCGAGTTTGAATAATTACGTGCAACTACCGACTCGTCGGGGGAATTATGCGCCCTCCCCCCCCGCACGGTCTATAGATTGCGCCCCGTCGAACTTACGTAGTCATCTACTTTTACGTTTACCGTCGTGACGGGTCAAGAGTTCTTCCCCGTCAGTGACGTCACCGCCGCGAGTTACCACCGATCGGTTCCATTTCCGGGGGGAAAAAAATGTTCATGACGTACACCGTGCATTTCCGCGCGTTGGAAAGGTCGTGAGAAACGCGACAACTGATGCTCTTTGCCGGCCAGATTAAATATAGCGCGACTGCTTGAAAAAGGAGAACTCGAATCGACTTCGTTGATGGAAGTAAATGGAATGTGGCGGTAATCGGGGGATGAAGAACGGATACTATGGTGTCGGGGGGACTTTTCTTGTCTTTTTACGGCTGGTGTATCGTAGGTGGATAATTTTATAGAAACAATATTAACACATTATCCACCGCGGTAAAATGAGAAAGTAGACATTATCATTTCATAACTTAATAGTAATTAATGATTAGGAGGAGTAATTCTTATTTTCAGCTTTTCCTGAATTGTAACATACCTAATTTTCATTATTTTAGTAGTGTTATAAACGAAAGAGTAATAATCACAATTATGATTATACATAACAAAAAATATTTGAATGTAAGAAAATGGGTGTACACAGAGAAAAACCAGGGGTTAGCTTTTTGATTTAGAGGAGTAACTTTCGAAATAAAGAATTGTGTACACGGAATCTTCTAAGCATATATAAAATACAATATTTCTAGATGTTTAAGTTCCTAAATTTTATGAAATTTCAAAGTTAGTGCATTCTATTTCCAGGCGACGGAAAATTGTTTTAAAGGTAGGTATGACAAAAAATCAATATAATTCGAAATCTTAAAAATAATAGTCAAGACCACTGTGGATTTTGTCAATCATTCATAATAATTTATGTTAGAACGTGCACCTCTCTTAATCCGATCAACGAGATTTTAATGACCAATTTTTGCAACGAATCGAAATAAGAATTAAGTAAGTGGCCCATTAAGGTAAATGACGTTCCTGATAGATCGATCGAAATGCCTTCGATAAAGTCCTCGTCTCACGTTTCTCCAAAATTTCGTCCGATAATCGTGAACGAAAAATTTAATATGAACTGAAATAAAACGATTCCATCGAAGAGTATGATGTCGAATACATTTTTTTCTGTCGATCGAGTATGAAAGGTATCTCGACATTCATCGTACGGTTACGAGCATTTATTGAACGCGTTTAGAAGCGCTTGAAACGAGATACAGGCTGGATAATCCGAGCGCAAGCGGATCTGCAAAGCGCAATTGACGATAAAGCGTGGTATTCATGGCTGTCTGATATTTTCGCCAAACGCTATAAAAGCGGTGATTAAATCTCCGATCTTTACAGAAAGTTTCCACAACGACGCGTTTGATAGTTTTATTTAACCGTATCACATGCTGATACAAAATAAATGAAACCGACTGTTAAATAAAACAAAATACTTCGTATCATAGAATTATTTAAACGGTGGTTCACCGAGACAGCGATGATCTGAATTAAATTATTTGTTCTATTTTATTACTATTTTGACAAATATTAGTACCGTGATATGTAACTTGACGAGGTCCGTGCTTTTCCTGTGTCCAAACGTCTCGATCTTGCGATTATCAACTGGACCGTACAACAAAGTCGTAAAGAAAGGAACCTTCCTTAGGCGACCTAAAGGTAAGTACCATCGATAAAAAGAAACGCCCACCCCTTTGTAACTGGTGGGACCGTTATAAGACAAACGGTTCACCGCAAGAACGCGTGCATACGGGAGGGGCAATCAATTTTAGGAGATATTTCGAAACCGCGGCGGCCACTTAAGCCGGCTTTATCGTATGACGTACGCCCCGTGTCGTTCCGCTCGATGAGAATCGCGAAATCTTATGGGGGTTTGCTAATCTGTAAAATATTGCGAATGTTTCCCTGCCGGTGCGCTTCGCCGTGCGGAAAACGTACGATGGTCCGAGGGAAGTTTATTCGGGCAAAAATTGCCCCTTGTATTTCCATTTTGTAAATTGATTTTCATTCTTATACTACGCTCGCAATCGTTAAATAATACTTGATTGTTCAATTGTCCCAATGTTTCAAAGTATTTGATAAAAATATGAAAAATAAATTAAATTATTTTTAGATCATCACAAAGTAAGTATGACGTTTTAATTTCCTGTAAAATTTATAAAACGGTAGATAGGGTATTTTAACGAAGGAAAAAAATTTTCTGTTAATGATTCTTTTTGAGTATTTTTAATGATCGTCGGTTAATTGATGTAATCAGTTTCGATGCAATTTTAGTATGACACATATAGAAAATTAACTGTGGAAGTTATAGTTAACACATTGAGTGCCACAGTGAAAACAGACGTACGTAGTCAGACACGATAAAATCCTAATTATTAAGCACGCAGTCAATTAAACCTTTCAATTCGATAGCCAGTATTATTAGCTTAATATTAACGCTATCCACCGTTTATTTCATAGTTCTTTTTGTCAAATATTTGATTATAAAAAATGTCGGGTGTCAGTCACCGGTGACTGACGTGGCGCTAATCGTGTTAAGAAGATTAGTCGAATAGAAATTGCAAATATAAAATAAACTCATTTTAAATTATAAATATGAACTCTTTCAAACATCCCTAACTTTAATGGCTATTAAAGAAACTCGTGGCGAATAAATCTTTTAAAATTATACCAATATCAGTATTACCTATCGTTGTTAAAATTATTTTGAATTAATATACAATAAAAATTCTAATTAAACACGACACCGCAATTTCGTTAAAAATATTGCAATGCTCGGTTCTAATGTGCAACAATGCCGATTCAGCGCAGTATAGAGCATATTTATTTTGTTATACTTTCTAACGTACATTGTTCCTTTCTCACAGCACTCGTTCACGATGGTACGTCAAAATAGAGAATGGTCTGTCCATTGTTGAGCACATGTATATACGAACAAAACTGGAAGCTTTAACGAGATGCATTTTATTCTTGTAGACATTTCTAGCACAAACGTATCGACTATTCTTCGTTGCCGTTCCAATTGCTTTTACGTAACCTCTTTGTTCGACGCACAATACCCACATCGTGCTAACAGCATGAATACCGAAGGCTCTATTTAAGGACGTTTCATTAATTATCGTAAGCATTTCGAAAAGAAAAAGAAAACCGGCTAAGCGAACGAAACGATAGAAAATAGTTCGCCCGATTTATGGTGAAGAGGAAAAGAAGCTAAAGTAGTCGCGATGAATCGTCGTGAATTCGCTTTCAATTACGGACGAACGCTCGTGGAAACAGATTTTCATCGCGAGCTGGTCATTCGGTTATCCCGTTCATTCACGCAACAATTCTTTATTCTCTTTCCGGATATCGCGTTCTCGATTTCCCGTCCATTAGCAAATCGCTCGAATCGTTCCCAGAACATTTATCTTTCATCTCCGGCTTTAATATAGAATTCACCGGTTAAAACTTGTTGCCAAAGGTGGCCTTTATCAGGCTGGTTTTCAATTAGATAACAGTCAGCCACAGAAAGGCAGCCGGTGGTAACAATGAAATCGAGGATACGTTCGACGAACGTGTCTCGCTAATTAAATTTCCGTTTCCGAGTCGCCCGTCTCTCGGCTCATTCCGTAGTTATTTTGTTTTTCAACTCTTTTCATCCGTGAGTTGTTACCAATGATTTTTCTCGTCGTCACACGACTCCTTACTAAACGGAAGTATAGATATTGAACTCGACGTTGTCGAAAATATACCATATTTCCTGAACAATGAATTTCATTTGCTCGATACGTCCTCTCGTTAAAACAAATATTTTTAGGGGTATAAAAATTAACATTTTTATTAACACTTGTAGAAGTATAATAATTAAATTTAATAGGCAGATGCTATACTTTGAGGGATGTTTACTGCAAAATATGTATGTTCTTTTATTATACTTTTAATATACGAGCGATTGCAGTTGCACGTCTTCCTGCATACTCTCCGATAGTGGGAGGAATTCATAATGTCGTTCTCGAGTAGATCGAGGCGTTAAGTTAACGGCTTCCAATATTCGATCTGCATAGAGCTATACTACATCGAAAAGCCTGATAATGCTTTACTTGCATTATGGAAAACAGTTTGTTAATGCCGTATTATCCGTTCTATGGGGTCACGTATACCTATAGTCAGTCAAAGGCTCAGCTGTGTGTCAAGAATCCCTAAGATACGCTATAAATTGTGCTTATTTTTTCAATGAAGTTTTGAACATCGTAACATCAGCGATAAAAACTCCAAGAAACACGAAGCTGACAAACGAAGAAAGAAATTTTGTTAAGTTGCTCTAAGAGTAACTTACTGTATAATTCACTAGAATTTTTAAGATTCATGAATAGTCAATCCAATCTTAAATTTGAATTCCCTCTAAAGTATTTTCAACCGTTCTATCTTGTTCAATTAACCAATGCATTTATTTCTATCTGTGTTCGAATAGTAAACGTAGAATCATCTGATAATTTAAATTCGAAATCATTATTATTCATTGCAGATAATTGTGTTCAAAATTATTTCTTAAAACAGAATAATTACAAAACAAGGTAATATGTTATTTGGAATAATATTTCCAGGGATGTCGTATCGAAAATTCTTAAATTTATTTTTACTATAACAATCGATATGATTGGTAGGTGAATGCTGTACAGACAGCGATAGTTCAATTAAAAATATATCAGGAAACAAAGGATGCGCTCGAACCACCGAGGTTCAGGATCATTGTGAATCAGATTAGAGTTTGGCACACTAGAAGGGTTAAGAAGCCATGATATAAGACTATCAGCGAACCGTGGCTAACATATCTCTCTCTCTCTAATCCGGTCGACTGCGAATTCGAGAGAGGGGCATTGTTCCAGGGTGGTGCCTTATCACCGTTCTCCAATTCCCTTTGGAAGTGTCCCTTACACCTCGAAGGAGCACCCGACGATTCTCAAGGCCCCGATCTTCGGCCGTGTCGTGTGTCCACGCCCACCAATTCGATGGCCATTGTACTTTAAACAATGAGGCTTGCGTGAATTATATCAGGATTTAATGAAAGAAGATAGGACCACCCTTTTATCCGACGAAATGGCTGCCACTGTCTGCTACCACCGACCGATTTCTGAATTATTGAGGCTACCATGGAATTTGTTTAACGAACCGTGAATTCGACGCTAGACGATTTTTCGTCGGGTTGACGAGACTGGTTATTAACCTAGCCCATTTTACATCGTTAGTAAATTAATCAACACACAGAAATAATTATTAAGCTTGTCACGTTTAACGTCACCTAGACCTTATGATAATTTTTGGGGACATCTTCGAGCATGAACAACACTATAATGTTAGCGACGAGTGATCCGACTGAATATGATCGTTATAAGAGCAATTTGTAATTGTTTCCAAAGCAGTTGCAACTTCGTGTAAAAATTCACAGCCTCGCGAAAATTGTAACAGGATTTCCTGGTTCACGGCGGGAAAAAGTACAGGGGGAAACTTAAAGCGCGACCGCTACAACGTAATTATCCGTTCAACTTTTCACTCGGCGCTCGGACAACTGGAGTCTCCACGTTTTTCCGGCCCTCGAAGTTTACGGGCGTTCCTCTCGACGCGGCGACACTGTCCGTTGAAAATTTCTCCAAAAACGCCCCGTGAAAGTATTCCCACGGAAAAGTTGCCGCGTTCTCCTGGCACATTCGGGCCGTGCTTTAGCTTCTAGCGTTCAGGAAAAAGCTCGTCTCGTCCGAAAGTTTACGCGGTGCTGTTTCTGTTGGTAGCCGGGGCAGGAAGGAGGGACAAAGAGATCTCTCTGGCCGGCGATTTGCTGCGGCTCGCGACGAAAATACTCGTCGAGAGGGTGGCTTAACGACGCACGCCCCGGGATAAGGGAGACACGAGTTGAACTTTTTGACGACTGCTAGCGGCGAGCTGCGAGATAAACGTCGCCTTCCTTTACGAGTGCCACCCGTCCGTGGCAGTAGATAGTGTCCGGCACGGGTCAGACAGTGGTGTAACGACTTGTTTTGTCAGGCGCCGAATCCGAATAGCACAAATCATTCATGCGACAGCCAGATCGGGATAAACGTTCCGGTGGGTCTGTCGGAGAAATCGCTGCGACCACTGTTCGCAGAGTTTTGGGAAGATCGTCGGATGTGATAAAACGAGTCGAGGAAAGGAGTTATTTAATAAATCCCTGGGATTTTATACAGAACGGTTTGAAATCCAAAAAGCTTGAATACTTTCTAACATGTACATTTACGAAAGTATGACATATCGTTCCTGTTTTATTTAAAAGATTATTTGAAGCCTTAAAACCAAAATACGAAGATAACTGGAATCATTGTTTCTGAGATATTAAACAAAACACATTAACAGGTAAAACATATATTTCATTACGACTAAATATTTAAAAAATTTCAATTTATATCTTCACTGAAAAGCGATTATGATAGTGTATAGATAGAACGATTTGAACAAGTTTAACGCGAAACAAATTTAACAAAAGATTGATTTTAATCGGCTTCCGGTTGTCGTGCGGATAATTTCAAGTGCCGGTGATGTGATTGCACGTCATCCGTCTTTTCCCTGTGAAATTTAATGATGTCCATCGCCGCGAGTACGGGCAACCACCATATTATTATTTCATTTGAACGGACAGTGGCCAAAATTCGTTTATTCGCTAAACGCAAAATCGGCTTAAAACGGTTTTATTGATTCATGGCTCCGGGGTGCATGCATGGCACCACGTTGTAACGGGCTGAGGGGGTGTATTTAATTCTCAATGCAATTAGCTTTTAATTTTCTATACATTTCCAGATATAATTAACATCGTTGAAACAAGCATTCACGGTCTTACGAAGCAGTCCCATGACGTTAATTAATATTTGTAAAATGCATACTGTCGTGGCATCGTATTTATTGTACGTGGCTCATAATATCTATCCCAACTTCCTGTTGACGTTGTCATTGAAAAGTCTTAGAGTTTCGAATCGAATATTACATTATTTGATGTTTTGTGTAATAAAAAAATAGGAAATTCGTTCATCATACGTTGCTTTTTTATATAAAGTACTAAAATATAAATTAAGTGGCATTTAAGATATGTATAATACAAAGTCACAATTTTACATGGAAAATCTACAGAGACACATTACGAGAAAAATTGTTGAAATTTATATGATATTATATGATATTAATAATATTTCTGTGGAAAATCTCAAGAAATTGTTTAACAAATCAGCAGTTTTGATTCAAGGTACTCGTGCTAAATTTTAAGATTCTGTTTCGAAATAATATTTAAAGGAATCTCTCGAATTAAATTGCTAACCTAATATTTTCCCCGCAAAAGTGGCAAGAGTTAAATAATTTCATGTTTGTATTGAAAACTGTCACTTCCGCAGTACTTACATCGTTTCCTATCTCAACTTCTCAAATATACTTTTGGTCGTCGCGAAAAAAAACCAATATTACCACCATGAAAAGTTCGATCAAAACGGCATGCACGAAAGGGTTAATCGACTGAGACGGGCGAAATTTCTCGAACAGCCACGGTTCTACTAGAAAGAAAGCAGACCAGAGAAAAACGGACAGGAACCGGATGCCGCGTCGAAGCGACGAAGTTTCGGACTTTTGCAACCTTTCACACGGAAACGTTCTCTGATCTATCGCTACGTTAAACCAAAGAGAAAGCTGCGACGATCCCGCTACCAAACGAGAGGAAATCGAACTTTTCCAATTGATTCGACTTAAACTGACGAAGGGAACCACCATCGGTAGAAATCGTTCGGTTTGCACACCCTCTCCTTCTTCTTACCTTCCCCTCGCGTCCTCGAACTTCAACTCTTTACCTTTCGTCGTTCGACTTACCATCGATCTTTCGCCTCGACCTCGCCCCGACGACCTGCGGGCGAAATATCGCGAGAACTTTATCGAAGCCAGCTTTCTATTGGTGTTCAAAGGCAACTTGTTTTGGTTTCTTGACTTGCCGATTTGTATGTTTAATTTCATCGAGAAATGCAGGTTTATAGAAGTGTATGGTAATTTGGGGGATAAGTGAAATAGAAGGCGCTATGGTCAGACAATTACAGTGAAAGCTATTCTTAAGCAAAACAAAAAAGAACTTCCAGTAACTTATTAGGTAGAAAGTATAATGGTTACTAAATTAGCTGGATAAGTAAAATAGGAGTCGTTATTGGTCAGACAAGTGGAATAGGTAGTTATAGTCAGACAAGGGGAATGTAAAATATTTCTGGACAAATAATTAAATTGATTACTAGTTATACTAGTAGTATAGGAACAATTTTCCGTAAACTGTTAGACGTACTAGTTGAGCAAGTAGCGTGACTCGTCACTGATCAGACAAGTGAAGTAAAACCTGTTTCTTCAGGACATTCATGCAGTGATCAACCAAGTAGGCAATTACCCTCCCAATAACAAAAATATATTTTAAATTAAGTTTTCCTTTATAAACAACTAAAATTCTCTTGTGCCTTTTAAGCATTATCACGTACAATTTTTCTTTTCTTATTCTGAAACCAATACAGTTATATGTAACAGATTATGTTAAAGTTAAATATTGTAAGATAAAGAATACTAACATAATCTTATCTTGAAAATCAGAAGTAGATTTCCATCTTTCATGTAGAAGAAATTTGTTCAGTACATTCTTCGCATAATACCAATGAACTATTGCTTGAAGTATTCCTTCGTAGAACTGCCATGAAGACACATGTTCAAATATCTGTATTGTTAACGTAAATATTCCTTGCTGAAGAAAAAAGAAAGGGGGGGGGGGGGGAAGAAGTCATTGATTTCTGAAATACGAGAAAGCATTGGATAATTTCGAAACCTAACATTAACTTATCGAACCGCGTTTCGTTTCCTCATCTTCGCACACGTCTCAAGCATGTTCTCGTAGTTTTTAAAGGTCTTCTAAGGAATCCTCGCGGACGTCGAGAGAAAGTTGGCGAACTCTGTTAAGGAACAATACCACCGGAAGGAAAACTAATTTCGGTGGCTGGAAGACGGGTATAGAAAGAAATAGGAGCGATTCGAAGGAAGGATTCGTAACGTGATTTCGAGGGACAAAACCGAGAGAGCTATGATACGCGATAACGGTACACGTGCAGCACGCGTTCCGCCACGCGGAGAGATTGTCAGGCCAATAATGTATTTTTCGCGGAAAAATCCAGCAAAGACCACGCTCGGTCTAGAGTTTTAGTCATTTAAAATGCATAGAGTTCATAACTTATTCCCAGACGACTATCGTGCCCAGCGAGCAGGGATTGCAACCTCTCCCGCTCTGTTTCACCCATTTCGCACCACCTAGAAACCTTACGGGCAACGTGTTTTCACGCTCGCGACTCTTGCACCGTTTCGTCCGCCACTTTACTTTCGACATTTTACATTGCCAGGATCGGGGATGATGGAACGCGATATCAAATTCCCGGTATCGAATTCTGGAAACGGAACGGAAGACTTCAGGGCACGTTCCATTATATAGTTTCCTGTCGAACATTTTGGATCGATCCTCGTGCTCCCTTATTTTCTGTTGCGAAACCGCTTCAGCTATCGTTTTTATGGATCCACGTGGCTCGATCCAAAATTAATCAGACGGCTTTGTGTTTTATCGTTAGATAAATTTTTGTAGCGTGGGTGATGGATATTTATTGAAATTCCAGTGTTACTCATGACGTGGCGGTCGATAATGGGTCTCCTGTGAATCCTTTCAAAGTATTCAGATTACAGAAGAAAATTGTCGAATTTGGATCACTTATGAATTGATAAGAAGCAAGAGAAAAAATAATTTTTATATTATAATTCGTAAGGATAGAAGTATTGCACATCCGACACGTTCAAGAAATAACAATTTCGAAGCAATCTCCCTGACCAATGGCACACTCCATAAAGCAAGCTATCGATTGGCAACGTGTGTCGTTAATAATTGACGAGTCTCTTAAACGACGATCCTTTAAAAGCTGACGCTTTAGCGTTCCGCTCGATTTTTATCAAAGCCGTTGCACGATGAACCCGTCGAGCGTTCGATCGTTTTACAAGTCTCCACTTTTTTACATCGTTTTTCATTCTTGTAATAAAAATTTCAAAAGTAGCGAACGACGGAGATTTATAACCGATGTTTAATGAAAGTTTTGGTCAAATTTTCGCGACGAAAGGGAAACTCGTGTAGCGTGACGGTTAGAAACTGAGAAATCTAGTTAAAACTGCGGAGCGAGCGAAAACTGACAAATAAACGCTAGTAAATTATTTTGCTCCGTCGAGATTTTATATTTCTCATAGCCTCACCTTTTGCGTCCCGTATAATGGCTTAATTGGACTCCGACACACGGGTCTGACAATTAACCGCACACACGGGACACTTTTACCTCGTGAACGTGCGACGCCACGGTTAAATGTCACCATAAAACCGAATTATATTCGGATTAAGTCCGGTAAAAGTACGTTTTCCCCGACGGTGGCCGCACGCTTCACGCTTCAAGGGTTCTACCTCGTGTTGATGTTCCTTTTGCTATCAATATTGGAAAGGCCATATCTTCCAACGAATTATTTCTCTGTAAGGGAAAATCTTCTGTATTCGAACGTTCTACTATACGATGTTATATTGTCTGAATAACGCGTCTGTTGTTAAACACGATTTTTATATAATTTCTTAAACGAAATATATGGAATCTATAAATATGTAAATAGGCTGTCAGTTATTTAGCTTTTTATTCAAAAAAATATAATATAGTTTTAGTTATTATATCAGGAAGGCGGATGTTGTATTGTCAAAAAATTTATGTTTCCCTACTAAGATGGTCGAATATTACTATTTGTTTTGTAATAATAGTAATAATTGAACGATAGTAATAGTACAGTCAAAGGAACTGGTATAGTACCAATAGTATGTTACTATTATTGCTATTATTATAGTAAACTATTTAGGAATCCCATCCTTAGTGTGTTAAAGGTTAATCAGTTAACAAAACCGTGTAATTTCAAGTTAATCGAATGCTTGGAGGAACAAGTTTTTGCGAACGCATTGTTAATAATTCCACGACGAAGTTATTCGCAGCCGTATCAAGGAATTACTAGGACGTAAAATTAAATTATTTGAGTTACTTCGTACGTAATACCGTTGCACTGCTGTGGGAACAAAATTAAGATACGAAGTTCCAGCTACGCTCCTGCCAGAAGTTATAATTATTATGTAAGGGTAAGGAGAACTTTCAATAACGAAATGGGCATGAAATGTTTGGCATGGAACATTCATTTTGGAGATATTAAAGCACCATCTAAAATATTTTTTTGAATATTAATTCATAAGAAATCCTCGTATTAAATGCTGAAAAACAAACTATTAATTTCATAAAATATCGTTTTCTGTCCTTTTGGAAATATTTCTTGTGCTTTGATCGAAATTCTAAGGAACTTTTGTTACCCAATATATATTACATGTTACAGTAATTGTCATCGAAGAATCCTAGTCCAGAAAAAGAAAAGAATTGCGAAAATTGCTAATTAATTAAAAATACATACACCATACCAGTTTTCCCAGCGAAAGCATAGATAATTAAATAACTTTGAGATCTAAAATTATTTACTACTGATTTTATTTGCACGTTCAAAAATTATATTAAAAAATCACCAAACGACCATATACTGTTATAAATGTTGCATATCCAGACACTGAAGTTCGAAAGGCAACTAATTTTCATAATCGTTTCATGATTTCATAAAAATTGATCAACGCTAATGAGTTACGCCCACAGGACGATAAAATGACGTTCATCTTGGTAGGTCGCCATTCGTCATTAAAAGTGGATTCGGTTTCACCCCTTTCTTGGGCTCCTGGGGGTAGCGCGTTAAATATTGATGAACTGGAAGGACCACTGGAAGCGTCCTGGAGCGAGATACTTAATAGAGTCACTTGCCGAGGATTTCTCCACATTTTGGTGCTTACTGCTTCTCCAGTCACATCGGTAAGTATCTCTTCTTGAGGGCGAGAGGGATAACGTCTTACAGGGGTGAACAGCAGCTTCCAGCAACAGCTTCGAGGAATGATTTAATAATGTGTAGAGCATTAGTCGACCCGAGCAACGTAAGCGGGGATAATCCTTTTAACCAGTTGTCTAGCAATCCCTTTAACCCTGAAACCTGGGCGACAACTAATTCCGCCAGATATTGCGGGGTAACAGGGTCTTACACGAAGGACCATTAGTACCGTGTGTCATACGTTCATTCGTATGGTACAGTGTTTTATGGTGTAACGTTGTTTGCGGTTATTTGATATTGAAACGATTTTGAATGTTTAAGTTAAATATTTATTGACTTAAGATGTAACTTTCTGTTCCAATTTTTTACATTTTATATTATTTCTTTAGCTATTATTTTATAGTAAGTTTTTCGTTTGGAAATGATTGAGAATTGAAATTATGAACAGTCAATTTCGAAAGTAGTAGAATTATAGGCTTCAATCGAAATTTTCTATACTTTTATAATAAATATGTTGAACATTATCCCAAAATTTCTTCCAATATTTTAAGTTTATAATCAAATTGATTTCCTGATTAAAATTTTGGTTTGTTAGTGAGATTCTTGTCGCTATTCCTACTGTAATTATACCGTAGCTCTGGTAAACTTCCAGCGTTTCGACGTTTATGAGTTTCCAAATAGATACGAATGCTACGAAATTAGACGAACCTTGCCTCCAGAAACGGATGTCCTTATTACAAGACTTTCGAGTTTATTGCCGAAAGGGATGGACCAGTGCGTCGGGCAATTTTAGACTCCTTTGCTTTTCCACGGAAATGCGCCTTTTCCAACCCTTCGAACCCATCGCTCGACCTCTTAATGGTAATTGGTCCGTATTTCTAACGAGTCTCAGGAGAAGCTACGTGACATTGATTTAAATAATCCATAGGGTCGAATGGATGCTTTAATTAGGTAAGTTCGCACGGGTCGCCCTGTGCCCAAAATTCTCTGTTCAAATGCGTGGATTCGAGAACGTGGGGTGAAAACCTTTAAAATAATGCTTCCCGAGGCTCCCTTATTACTTCATAATCACATAAATATTCATGGTATTGTCTGTGGATAGAATGTTTTGAGATGCTGCCAGATTTTAATCCTTCTGTTTAATTAGAATTCAATTTGGTCAGAAATATCTGATAGAAAGTAATAATTAATAAATGATAATACGCTAAAATCAATATAGACTTCCTTGGAAATTTGAATTCAATCCCTTCCTATTTCAAAACAAAAGGCTACTGAAGATAATTATTCTGTGCAAAATTGTTAAAAATTTGGCAAATTGTCCTGTCTTCTTAGACTTAATAAAATTCCGCATACGACTTCAAACTAACCCTCTTATGTAATCAAACGTAAAATCTGTAACGTAGCCAACGAATTTGCTTACCAAATCAACTTCCTCTCTATATTATTTACATGCTCTTAAATCGTCACAGTGGGCACTAAATTAAGTTTTAAAAGATAGCTTCTGAAATTTCGAAATCAATGGTGCTTCGAATTTTGATTTTAAAGAAATAAAAAACAGGTGTCATTTTCAGCAACATAAATAAATAAATGATCATGCAATTTACAACAGTTACTGTAATTAAAAAGCGATGCCTTTAGAAGACGGATTGTTACCTTAATTAGCAAAGATCGGTTACAAAGGAAATTCGATTTGCAAATGCTCGAGTAAAACGTCGAACAATTGTCATACAAATGCTTGTTTATTAAACAGACGGGTTTGAACAAGAAATTAATCATTTCCCATAAAGCACAGGCTTTAAAGGAGACCATTCATGAAAAAGCACCGCCGTCTATACGTGGTGTTTGCAATTGTAAATGGATGTACACAGTTTAAAATTGATCGGAACAGGTGACAAAGCGAACACAAAATTCAAATTTCGCTGCAAAAATACCAATTTCGATACATCCTGCAAATATGTATCCGCTCGAAACCATACAACGTATTTAAATCGTAAAAATCTTGTTAATCGACGATCCAACGATCGTCCAAGTTTCTTCAAATTCAACTCTGAAGATTGTGAACTATTTTTAACGGGGGGCAATTACAATTTGTTTCTCGTTTCTGAATATTCATCCGTATTTATAAGTTACCGGGGAAAGTAACTAACAACGAGAACAATTGTGCCGGATTTGAATAATTTATCAGGGGAATATAAACTTTCTAGAAATTGCTTTAAACGACTGCGCTTCCGCGGGGCCGACCAACGATAATAATTAACGAAGTCTTATTACGATCGACGAGCACGAATTCGTTGGTTGTTGCGCTTAGATTGCGCCGCTCGCATTCCCGCCGAGCGGATTTTAAAACCCGTGCTACCACGTCGACGTAATTCATCTCGCAACTGATAAATGTAATTACTCCCGACAACGTATCGTTGGTCGGCTGAAAATCATAAAAGTTACTTTATAGTTTCGTGCGACGTTAATGCACCGCCGTCCTGTAACGCGGCGGATCAGTTATTTAATTATCGTTCCGTTTTAATTAGCTGCAATTTGCGTTATCATCGGGTAACGCGTTTAACTCGAACGACATACCGTTGATACGTTTGCACGATTTAGTTTTGACACTCGATACTTGAATGTTGATTCCTAAAATACATCGAAATTTCGTAGAAACGAGTTGTACGTTCAATCCCGCGATTGCCCGTTTCCATCTACGGTAAACATCAAAATTTACAGGTAATTTTAAGTGTATCGCGGGGTACTCGATAATCGTAAAGTTGAGAAGCTGTTCGAGTATTCATGGTGTTTCTGGATCATCGTAAACCGGGAAACGTTGTTTTAACTGGTTCCATATAGGAGATCGTGAAATGTCAAATTGTTAACATAATTCAAATTATTAAAATGGCGAGAAACTTAAACGTAAGTTTCGCCCTGTGCTAATGTACAAAATATCCAGACTCATAAATCCCGAATTGTTAACAAATATAACACGTACATTGGACTTACATTTGCAAAATAATATTGCTAGTAAATTAAGACACTAGTTTTGAAACTAATAACATTGTATCGGTTCCTTTCCCTTTCGATTTTCCTCCAACAAACTTATGTTCCACCTTGAAGAATACAATCGACGACTCTAACACCGATTTCCGTTTTATCACACATCTTCGATATATTGATTGTTCTGAAATTCGTCAACGCATAATCGCGAGCATCGTCGGTGTTTACAGACGACGCACAGTCGTCGTAGTCGTCCTCGAAGAAAAGTGATTTCCCAGAGGGTGTTGGAATCCGGAAAACACGATGGTTCCTATTTTTTACTCCCCCCTTTCCGCTCGTTGGATTGCCATCGAACGGCAAGCCGAAAGTTTACTTAGCGATACAGGAGCTTCAGCTGCGAAACAATCGCCTGCAAACAACGTTACCCAAGAGTTTTTCGATTTTATTTAAGATAACGCCGCATCATGCTGAGCCCCAGAACCGGCTAATCTTCATCACGATATTATAATGCACCTGCCGCCCGATACAGGTCGAGTTTACGAGCTCGTAAACCGATACGAGGCCCTAATATAAGAATGTTATAGTTTGATTCTCGTAAATTTAGTGGCCGAGCGACGTGGCCTCGATGCAACCCCGTGTTGGCGATTTATACGGTCGGATAATCGAAAAAAGAAACGCCGGGCTTGTATTCATCGACACGACACCGCCATCAAATATATCATTCTGTGAATTTTATCCGTCCATGAGGCCATAGAAAAAGTTGTAAAATTTCTTCTGTCGTGAACGTTACAACGATCTTTTTCAATGCGAATGGGAATTTGGAATGTCTCCGATCATGCGCGAATCGGATCAAACGCAACGTCGACATAAAAGTTTCATTTCATGGAATTCGAATTTGTATTTAGATTACTTTTAGGTGTTTCATTGTCGTAAGAAGGCCAGTATTCGAACTTGGAAATTAAAAATAATTCAAGAAAACACTCGATCCAATTATCCTTATACGGTTTTCTAGTTTTCAAAATTCTCCGTAAAAGAACTCCTCGTCAAAGAATCTACTTTGTAAAGTTTCGATAATGCTCGGATATATCTCTTACGCTTCACAAAGTACTTATGAACCTGTTCAATCAGATTCGAACCTACTTGCACTATACTCGGATCCCATCTCTACACGTGGATATAGTGCACGGTAGATTAAATGTAATGGTAATTGGAAAAATTTACATTTCCCTTACGGCTATCTGGCCATCCTTCGTGGCGCGGGATCGATCCAGCGACAAGTTTTCCACTTTCGGAAGCGAAGTTTCCTGGATACGATTCATGGAACAGGGGTTGAAGTGTTTCACAAACGGTTCGACCGTGCGCTATTGGACGAAATCGGCCGACTTTCGCGAAGGCGTTTCCATAAATATTTATAGGGATGTTGGTAAGGTTAAACGAAATCCAATAATAGAGATTTTTGCGTTCGGACTCGATTGCGCCCTTAATTGTCGATATAGCCAGTCGTATATTACGATTTGTGAACACCGTTGTGTGTATCTTGATTGCACGGTTCTCCTTTGTTCAAGAGGATCTTATTTACTTGCAAATGCGCGGCACGTATGATAACGTCTAAAGTAATCTGCAAAATTTTTAGACACGAATGTAACGTGTTAAAATCTGATACAACTTGAGAAGTGTCTCGTCAATTTTTTAAAATTCGATTCAAGGCGAAAAATTTAAAGACAGAATATTTTCATTTATCATACTTTGTTGAATATTTGTACTCTTTTATATAAAAAAATTGATATGATGAGGATTTTAACACTCACTGATGCTAAACACGACGATCGAAATAAATATTAGATTAACAGCATGATTCGAAACCTTAGAATTATTTATTAAAATTTTAAGAGCAACAATTTTCAAGCAAAATAAACACCACTCGAAGTAATAATCTGTTACCATAATTGGAGCAACATTTCGACCTTTTAGTGTTGGAATTTTGATAATTTTAACTAAAAATCTAATTCCAGAAAATTAGAAATTGGCAAAAAAACTGTCTATTTTATATTGATATCTTATCAAAAATTAAGAATAAATTTTGTGCAACATATTTATTTTATCCAAGATATCTGATTACACCACTTAAAATGTCACAGTGATTCGTTTTAAACTGCATCGACCTTGAAATTCATAAGGTTTCGATGCTAAAATAAGATGTAACGGAGTCGCAAACACCTGGTTAACTCTCTCGAGGATGGGTTAACAGCGGATTTTCACATTTTCGCGAAAATAAGAACGAATCGGTCCGTATATCCGGTGAACTTGGTCTGAGGTATGCGTTTAATAAACGAACACCGGCCTTCGGAATGGCGTTACACGTATTTTCCGTCTAAATACAGCGAAGCAGAGGATTGCACGCGTTCCTTATTCCAGTGTCAAATTTCGCGAGATTAAAAATTCCGAAATATACGCCTCCGCAAGATATACGAACCTGGGTTGAACCATCTTCCTTCGCCGAACAACTGTTACTTTTATTTCATTCTTTCGATCCTTTTTCCACCTCGCCGACCAACAATTACATTTTCTCGACGATCAAAATGGGAAAAATTGCAGGCTTTGGAACACACGAGTTCCGTGTAAAAGTAATGATTTTGCAAAATAATTTCGTAGTGTAAGGTGGAAAGTCATATTTATGACTATTGAATTGTATGAATTATGAATTTAAGCCTCATGATTTCTTATCTTATTTCATTAAATATGAGTAATTAGACTTAGATCAATTAGTTTAGCTTAATGTAGTACAAATTTCAATGAGATGTTTAGCTTTCGTTCGAATTTTATCTTTCCTGTTTCAAATTTAAGTAAGGTATTTCGTATTTTATAATTTGAAATATTTCATTAATTATTTTAATAACATATTCCAATGCTAATATTCTTCGTCAGAAAAAAGTGTATTTGGATCTTACAAAAAGAAGTATTGAGCTAGAAGAATAGAAATCCCCAAAAAGTATATATTTTTATTTACTTCAATTCCAAATAGCTTCCTCATAATTTCAAGGCTTGACAAAAAATATCATGATAGACACGACAACACACGAATTGCAATTCGGTCTAATGCATCCATAAAATCAGCTACGAAGATTGAAAATGTTTATGGAACGCAACATGCATAAATTGCAAATCAAATCCCATTGTTTCTGCGAGTCGCGTAGTTGTTGCGTTCAGCGTTTCACGCAACACGAGCGAATAATTGAATGGAAAAATAAAGCAATGACAGAAAACCAAAAAAGGATAGAATTCTCGTTCCAATGAGAAACAGCTAATGAACTCCACAATTTCGTAGCATTGTATTACGTTTCGTCCTTTTTCTTGTTTTATTCCGAACAGCGTTCATTCAACGTATCACCGACAACGTTCCAACGAAGTGTGACGCTCGACGCAATTAAACAAAAGCTTAATTTAGAGAGGGACCGGCGACGGAGGCGATGCGAAATGTTTGCTTCACCCCTTCGGAGGAATCCTTTATTTCGTGCCCCCTTCCGTCAGTTTGTTAATGCGCATTGCGAGCGTGCCAACGGTGGCCAAAAATTTTCCGTGCAATTAAACCGATTTATATTTTCGGAAGTGGCTTTGTTCGTTGATAGCGACTGTCGTCTGTACGATAAATCAACCTTCACCCGCCGTTTTCCCCTCTTTTCCCTTCGCGTCGCTGGAATAAATTATAATGTAAATTCTTTTTCTGGTTGCTGTTGGAAATAATAACACGTGAAACATCGTAATGTGTTCGTTTTGGTACACGTGTGCTACGGGACTCGTGATAACGCGTCGATGAACTGCCACGCTAAAGGCGCTGAAAACTTCGTTAGACGAAGCATTTATTTCTCTCAAATTTTACCTATTATTCTTACAATTTTTCGTAATTTCTATTATTTAGAATTTGGACTACTTAATACGACGATTTCTAATTAAGTCATTGAAAGGATATTAATGATGCAAGCGACTTTCTATGGAAATTCAAGTGTCACCCGAATATGGGTTACGCGGCAGTCAACGTGTTAAACTGTAAAAATAACATAATCGTGAATCGAATTAAATTGTGAAACAAAGTTGAAAGCGTTTCTTTCGCGTTTGCAGGTGAAACTGTCTGGCAGAGGGTAAACTGTAACTTTCGTGGAACGAAGACGATGTTCAGAGAAGGATCGCAACGTCATCGAACGATTAAAAATCTTGGAGACGAATTAGAAAGTTGTACAATTGGAAATCAAATCAAACGTGGGGAACGCGACGCGAGTTCGAAATTGCTGTTCGTGATCGCTCCGGGTGCACGCGATTGTTTGAAACTTTTTCTTCGGTTATTCACCCGACGTTTCTGCGGCTCTCCAGAGGAGGTAATAATTGTGTACCTGGAATACTGTTTCTTTTTCATCGGCCAACCCCGGCGAAAAGATTGTTCGTAACAATATTTACGATAATATCGGTTTGGCGAACAAAGTTTCGCGGATAATTGACCTCGGGGAAAGTGTGCGAGTTTGACGCACGTCATGTTTGACGTTCGCTCGACGAGTATATTTTGGACTCGTTTAAACATTTCATCAAAGTTGTAGCCGGGAATAAACGAAAAATTCACGGATTCGCCGTTGTAATGATTTTCAACAAAATAGAAAAAAATAAGAAAAGATAAACTTTGAATAGCGCTGATAGGTACTATTAGCAATTACTATTTTGCTAATTATACATTTGAAACTCTAGTTATGGAGAACACGATCGATTAGTTTTTAATCACTGTAGACATGTTACGACTCGTGTGACTTATCCTCGAAGGAAACGACTCGAATTGTCACCCTGTAAAACGGTGATATTTCAATAAAACCTTATTTACAATCTTATCCGTTGAAAGAATCGCCAGTCTCCTGGCAATGTTGCATAAGCTGAGGAAACGTGAATTGGCAGCGGCTTTACGAGCCAAGATTGCGCGATTACAGCAACACTTGACCCACTGTCGACTCGTTAAAGTTCCGTCGACGTACAATGCTGGAAATATTCCAGCTACTTCCGTAACAAGACATTTCCATAATCGGAATAAAAGTTGCGAACATGCTTTGTAAAAATTTCATCCACGAATTTTTACGTCTTTGCATCGCTACACAACGATTGGTTAATAAGTGTACACACGAAAGAACAAATTCTAAAATCTTATTAAGTTATCGTTTATTTCGTGCTGGACGGATTATCGAAAGCTGTCGTCTAAAATTAAACGCGACGAAGAAGGGGTGGTTCGTGGAGAACGATGGATCGAACGATATCGCTTGTTACGTCGAGTTCTTTCAAAACTTTGCTTGCTCGCCTTTCACGAACGTCCTACGGGACGGTGGAACGGGATTTCCGATCATGAATTTTGGATCCTCCGTACAAATTGGGTCACTTGTGCCACGATAATTGAATTTTCCGGTTAAAAGGCAATCATCTTTGCTACACTCGCGCCTCTATTAGCTACGCGTCGTCCTGGAATAATTTTAGGGAAATTGCCCGTGTAATGGAATATTCGCTTGATCGTCACTCAGTTAGTTACATTATATCACGATGGAAAAATGTAAAATTATCCGTCGCGTCCCTCGGTAATTGCATCCTCTATCGTTGTCGTGCGTGCGACCAGCAAAATTTAACCGTCGCTTCGAGCTGTAATAATGTCGTCGTCGAAATTTTCCCAGCGTGAAAAAAGAACTACGTTCCGCGAGGAGGGTGACATCCGATCTCGTCTGAAAATTCGCGGGAAACGAGCTAGCTGATTGACATTTATCTGAATTTGTCTGCAACTTTCTGCGTCTCCGTTGCTTCATCCTTCGTCTTGCTATCCTGACTTCTCTGGCGTCGGGAAAAATATTAATCACAAGTTTAACGGACAATTACTATATTATTCAACGCGTCAAATACCTCGGTTATAAGATGACTCATTAAAAACTACAAGTATTTTACAAATTTGCTTCCCTCTCGATATCTACGTAATTTCAAATTTTCTTCGGTTCGTTTTTAGCCTACAATTCACGATGGTAATTAGCGGTATCTTCCGCGATATTCATTATATCAATCTATGTGATTGTTACAAATTTGCGGTCTATAAATTATGTGTTTGTGACCGAACTCTGTTGTTTTTTCATTAGATTTAACAATCCTTTTAAAGCACCCTGTACACGTCGTCGGCAGGGCGTCCCGGGTCGCGAACGGACAACTCAATGAACGAGTTCAGGAATTTGTCGAGGAAATTCGTTGTCGTTGGTAGGTGACGATCGTTCACGGGTTCGCATGCACCCTCTCGCCCGATGGAATGTCAGGCCACGAAGGATGCGTTTATCAGCGAGGCTGTGCTGGAAACAGGATCCCCGGCCGGTTTCCATAGGTATTCACAGGGACGCCTGACGCGGCTGATCTACTGGGATTCGTAGTGACAATAATCGAGGGAAATCGATGCCGTGAGCACGAGCCGCATGCGCCCGCCCGCCCGCCGCCGCGAGACTAATAATGCGTAATAATGCGTCGCTACATATGTACGAATATTATCCGCCGTGTATAACCAGCCGTGTAGCTGGTGTCGATGACGACGATGATGATGGGATCGTCCCGCCACCTCGGATATCGGCAACGGCTTCCGTCCCTGATCGTGTTGTTACCCGTTTCCAGATTAGCGTAATTATCGGCGTATCGATTAGACGGAACGGGGATTCAGTTTTTCCTGCTGGATGAGACTAGCGGCGGAGGAAGAAGGAGGAGGAGTAAGGCGTGCATTTAATTTATTTCTGACAATTTGCGACTGTAGCTAAGAGTCGAGTTGATTCGAACGAAGAGATCGTGGGATTAATTCGAAGTTAAAAGCAAAGGTATCGATACTGATTAAATCCGTGAAAATTTTTACGATTTTTACCCTTTTCTGGATCGTATAAATACGCATTCTCAATTTTTACTATTCCACTATAATTGGTTTGTTTTACTGTATTTTGTAACAAATGTGATGATTTCACTGTCGTTTCTTTGCAAAGAAAATAAAACCAAATCTCCTCTAATTTCTGTCTTTAGTTTGTGTTTAAATAATTTACCTTCGAAGGAGTTACTACAGAATAATTTTTTATTTGAAATTTATTTAAAACTTTCGGTCTAAAGCTTGACTACCTCATACTTTTTCAAGGAAAAGGAACTTTTGATTAATGATGCATTATGATTTAGCAACAGTTTGTTTTACGTGGTTTACGATTAAAGGTGATGGAAGAAAATGTGAAGTGTAATATTTGGAGTATAATTTATCACTATCAATAGATTCTTCTAGAGAATTGCCGAATGCCTTTACTTTTGATGCAACCAGTACCGCCAACCCTTCGAATGATCATCGTTCCAACGAAGCTGAGTGGCGTTGGCGCCCTTCGCGCATACATATTTGTCGAGGGCATCCGATATTCACGTATTCAAGAGTGAAATCGATCGTGGCCATTGCAAAGAAGCGTCGTCGGTTAAAAACGCGCAAGAACGGTACCTGTGCTTTGACGCGTTTTTCATTACCGGCACGTTCTGCCATGAACCGTTTGAGCACCGATTTCACTGCAACGACCGATCTCTTGTGTAATTAGCGCAATTATGAAACGCTCGGAACGTAACTTTGTGTATAAATATTTGGGAAAAATACCGTCCTGTTTGACTTTTTGTATGCAAAGCGTGAAAAAAGCTCGAACGAATGAAACATTGAAAACCGATTTAAAAACTCCGACAGGGAATCGGAATTCATCGAAGAGCGTGTGCTAATTTCACGACAGTTTACAAAGAAGCCGTGCGGATCTCTCGGTTAACCGACGTCACATCACGGTTTAGGCAACCAAATGAAATTACGAACAGTTAACGATATTCCGTACGTACGGTAGGACCAAGCTAATCTAATAACCCGGAGATCGTAACGGATGTGCCTGCTGCTTCCCTCCCGGTCGATCGTACCTGCTTTCCTGCCTCGATTCCGAATCAACTGACCCGGTAAACCTGGCGTCGCTTAGCTTTCTACAATTAACGCCGTATCCGCTCGAAGGACTCGTCCCTCGCGATGGACCGCAGTCCTAAAACAACGAAACTGACGCGTGTTCTGACTACGAGATCCATGGCATACCGTATCGACCCGGAACCATCGGCCGTGACCACACCCACGTATCGAGATTTTAGAGTCAAATTGATCCGAACATCTGGAAAATTGGATTCCTTGAAAAATTGGGGAATTTTAGACTTTAATGGAACAATGATAAATTTCTGATGTTGGTAGTCAGGAAAAGATAAGAATTACAATTCATAAAGAGGGTAACTTGTATTTTTAACAGGGTGGATAATTGTGGGTATCGACAAGTTGATTTAAGTCGGTTTGTAATTGATATCGTCGTTTAAGGATTGTAAAGTAGCTTCTGATGGCGGATGAAAGCAGTCGGTGTTACGCGAAATATTTTTCAGCAGAAAAAATATAAAAAAAGAAATTAGACAATACCTGACTCGAACAGATTGTCCCGGATTCACCATGGATTCCTATCGCCACCAAAGCAGTCGTGGCATATAAAATTTCACGGGTCAGCACCAACGTCCACAACATTGTTTCACGTTAACGAACGTTTATGAATACGCGTGACGCACGGAGAAAAATATTTGCGAGCGAACGTGCTTGCGAATACGAAGGAACAGTATGTTCCAATAAATACGCGCTGTCACGGTGAGGTGAACTGTTGACACAGTATTTCGAAAAAAGCAAAATGTCACGTGTGTACTCTCCTTTTTTCCTCTCCCTGTACATATATACTGTATATGTTTCGTTCGTTCTGACGTATTGAGAGAGATTTGCGAGAAAAAAAATGAAGCAATCATAAACATGCGGATAAAATACAAATATAAATTACTGCAATTTTTTCCGGTGTAAAGAAATATAATCGGACTTGGTTGACGGTCCGTTGATTCAGAATAACTTTTTTAGTTTGAAAAAATATATACATTGAAACACAATTAAATCTTTATATTGAAATATGAAATTCAAAAAACACCTGTAAACTACACGTTTTCGGATCATTCATGATAAACATTAATATTATAATAGCGATATATAATAAATTTTAATAAATCCTACAAAAATTTCATCACAGAAAACGTTGAAAGGATTGAATTGATGACGTTCAACTTAACCCATTCAGATCGGATGACGAGCTGAGCTCGCAATAATGTTCTTAAGCATTAAAATCGTACGACGAGCGTAGAGATCGAAAAAACGCGTTTGTAGTTTTTTTTATTCAATAGATGATTTTTAAATTAATTTTAAGCTACTGTGTGTATCTTTAAATGCCACGCAGTAGGTTCTTGGGATTTAAATCGGATTTCTGGAATAGTAGAGCGGAGCTTTAAATGAGAGGTGGACGGGTTAATATCCGCAAAAATTTGTAGAAGTATGTTTTACCTACAGAAAAGGTATTTAATATCTCGTTTGTTTGTGAAAGATTTTTATCGACGTGTGACGCGAAGTGATCAATCGTAAGTAAAATGCAACACGAGTAGTGCAATCAATCTATGGTCAGACACGATTGCAAACGTCTCAAACTCGTCGTTTACACGAGACTGAATTTAGGTGAACGTGGTATCTCATGTTTCGAACAAAAGGGCTTTGGAGGATGGTTCGTCGAGCTTGTCCACGCAAAATGGCACGCACAGTTGCCGACCCAAAGTCCTTCCAGATTGGGCTTTGGCCCGGGTTCGATAAGTTAATCTCCCCCTGTCTGCTCCTCCGCGTGTCCGTGACACTGGCCTTTGATTTATTAGAACGTCGATCAGTGTCCCGCGATGGCTCGTATCGAATTTCGAATGCGTCTGTTTGCCTGTCCGTTGCTTTTACGAGACCCCTGCAGAACACGCCGGACGAAAGAAAATATTAGTCCTGGCAAAGATTACACGTCATATTGATTGTGCTAGTAGACGAGCTTCGTTGGAAGCTTTGCCGGCTTCTTTGTTTGCATCGTGTCGACCGGGACAAAGATCCTGCACTTTTGAACCGTGCTTTCGTTTCGTTAATTGCGATTAGCCGCCGCAATCATTAGATTTCTGTTATTTTGGATACTTTTAAAGAAAAAGGAAACGGATGTTAATGGCGGCGTGTTTCTGGTATCGAGAGCATGGAATCGCTCGGCTAAGAATGATTTCGCACATCATCGAAAACACGTTTAATTAACATCGAATTATTGTCAACAATCTACCCTCGTTGGAATAATTTAACGCGATTAAAATAATTTCATCGTGTTAGTTCATTAACACGATAACCAGAGAATTTCCAATTACCGAACAACAACGTTCGCATTAATTAAATTTCCCTAATTATAGAATTATTGGTTAACATGACATCGGTAACGGTCGCGGTTTTCCTGTCCCAGATAAAACAATCTAGCGGTGTTTACATCAATCCGTTTCAATTTCATTGAAATAAATTACACTTTGACAAGAAAAATGACAAAAGTTAAAATTCTTCAAAGTTCTTATCACACATGCAAATTCTGACTTTTCCATAAAATTCATATCGTTTGGTTCAATTTTCAAGAAATCATTCTCCATTCGAGAGGGTGTCCTGATACTTATCGAAATTTTGTTTCGGTCGATTTTGATCGATCAAAGGTTGCTTAATGCAAACATCACCCGGCTGAAGAATAACTACGAGTCGTCTCTCCACGAAACAGGGCGTTCGTGATATGCGGACGGGAAAACCCATCGGGTACGCAGATATCAATAAAGGAGATTCTAGTCTAGGCCATAGCATTCGACGCTGGGCAGGATTCGAACGGCTCGTTCTCAGCAATTCGCGGCATGCTTCGTAGCCGAGCAATAGCAGCCGCATCGAAACCGTAAGGGTTGGCGCTATGCCGCGACCCCTTCGTTCAAGGGGGCAATAACATACCGTACGCCACCCCTGGAGGCACTACGAATAATGGAGCCTCTCGACTATCCATGATTAACGCGGCAATAACGATTATTTATAGGCCTAAAACAATGTTTCACGGTGTCCACCCTATGGCCGGCAGTTAGCCCGCTTCGGTTCTCGTACGCGTCTACCAACTATACGGCTTGAATCAGCAGTTAGTACTTTCCCTGCGTGTGCAACCGGGGCCCTGGATTTATGCAAAAATCTCCGAATGTCTCCGTGGGGTGCCACTATGCGTCTAATTAATTACGGCCACGACACCGGCCCGTATTATCGCTCTCGGTACTGATTGGAAAACTGAAGGATTTACCACCTGCGAAGGGTGTGCTTTTATGAAACGAGACGGCCCTTGTTGGATATCGATTCTGCGTCTTTCTTGTTCTGGAACGCGGATGCCAGTTTGGGAATATCGTGCCAGGGAGAACGGAGGGGGCTTGGTTGCCACGACATATGTGATATTGGGATTATTAATGACACCGGCTTGGAATTTACGAATGCGGTCTCGATTAGCGATCGTTCTGCCGTTTGCGGGGACCGATGCTTGTTTTCAGAATAAATTCTGATGATACATTGTTTGGATACATTTTACAATACCTGAAGATTGGATGATTATAAAAATTGTCGTGGGATTCATTAATACCACGAACCTTAGTTTATCTGGAAGATGATTCTTCCGAGCTGCAATTTTATCCTGAGTCACGCGGGTTACCAGTGACCGATACCACAAATCTGCATTCGATAAGAAAACGAAAGTAAACAACGAAGAATACGTTTAACAACGATGAAAATCTTTAATTAAGATGAAAACGCGCAAGGTTGTTTCTCTCGGACGCAATCATTTCGATAGCAATTTATACGGGCTCACACGGGTACGGGACGGTGCATTGTCGCCGACGAAAGTCCACAAGGAAGGCTCGCGTGTCGAAAATCCAGCCCGATGCCCCAGTTAATCCCAAACTTTTGATTACTTTCCCGGGGAAATCCTTTCGGATACCAACGAACGGCAGTCACCGCGATCGATCCTTCCGACCGTATAACGAACTAGGAAAAACTGTAATTTGAAAATTCCCTGGCCGGGTTCAATCAGCTTAACGAAAGAACGTCGCGACACGAAAGCCAGCCACACAAAAAAGGGGGGGAGGGTAGGAACCGGGGTTCAGATATTTTTCATCCTGTTTACGGCGGAGGGGGAATACTTTCCGCGACGTCATTGTTTGCACAGGTCAGCGAAGGAATAATAATAACCGGACTATCCTACGGTGCGGGTGGAATAAAAGAGCAGAGAGTTCGGTTCGAGAAAACATATCCATTTCCCGACGAACAAGGAAGAACACCGGGGGGAAACTAAGTAGACGTTACCGGAGGAGAAAAAGGGAGGAAAGATCAGAGTGAAAGACAAATAAAGAGGAAAAAGAAAAAGCCGAGAAATGTGTAAGAAAGAAGATAGAGAACATGAAAGAAAAAGAAAGGAGGGGGAGGTAACTTCTTCTTCGACGGAAGAAGGTTCGGTAACCTTCGACTTTTCGCGCTCGATAATGCTGCATCGAAATTCCGTCACTTCTGTCGGCTGCCCCAGGGCTACGTTTGAGCGATGAATATTATTTGCGATAAGAATTTTTCGTATTTCGACGGGGGAATCGACCGGCCATTTCTATGCGGACGTCGGAACTCGTTGGTGTATGCTAGTTCAACCGCAAACACCCAGCAATTTCCTAAAGAATTCGTAGAATTCAATGCATACCTATGAAACCACCCTGCCCCCTCTTCAACGAGGCCGAATAAATTAGACGTACACTCCGCTGACGTTATACCCGCGTTGATACATCCGAATGGGAAGAGATCCAGCTTGGAATTCGTTATCGTCCGCGGTATTATTGATGCTGGCATTAGCGTTGCTCTCAAGACCCCCAGCTACCTTAGGGATATGCATGAGCTCGGTACGTTTCGTTCGGAAAGAAAGAAATATGTTAGGCGAAAGAGTATAACCAATATTCTTCAGATAAAAATATAGGAGTAAAATTGTTATCGCGTGATTTTATGGTAATAAGAAAATTTTGTAGATCTTGAGTTGTTAAGTTGTTTCATTTGAATTTGCTGTTTAACTGTTAAATGAACTCTCAATTTTATAATAGGAAGTTCTATTTAGAAATTGATCAATGTTTTAAATTTTAAGGGTTCAAGTCATCTTTCAAAATTTGACACTTCACATTTTTGTATATAAAAATCAAATGACTTTTGTTAAAGTATCTTCTCCTGTTTTTAAACGTTTTAACATTTCTATAGTTGTACTGCGCGAGTCATGAACCTCTCTTATTATTCGACTAAGCATACGGTGTAACACCACTTACCAGTGAACTTTGCTTTAAGCTCGTAGACCGTATCGAATTACACTATCATTTCATAACTTATTCGTAGTACACTTAAATTTCATTATTTCAGCTGAATCTTATTAGATTTGATGGACTTATTTTTTTACAAAATAAAATCGAGCATTATTTATGATAGAATTTTGATCATTTCGAGGTATAGAATATGTGATCATAAATTTAGTTACCAAATTCATAGATTGATTATTAGTCAAAAAGTAATGACATTGAAAAGTTTATTAATAAGGTCTCAGGGAAAGCGTTCGTTTAAGTAACTGCAATTGTGGAACTTCTTCGATTAGAAATTTAGTTCGAAACAACAGACATTAGTACACATTCCCACTGACTTTCATTATTCGTTTCGACACACCTACTGTACAAATTGAAATGCGAACGATTCGTCAATTTCTCCCGATCACTAAACAATTCATCAATGTACCCACTTTTTTTTTCCGTGAATCGAAAGTAATTGATCGATCTGGACCGTACGTTCAATTTTCGCGTAATTGATGAATAGTCATAGTTGGCCGACACGGATTTACACAAGTGACGAATTCCCGATTGTACCGGCATTATTTCGCGTCCGTGGCGAACGATATTCAGTCGGGGCTGGTTTAAAAGTTTTCCTGTTGGCAGTGTGTACCATAGAATAAAGGAACGAAAGGCAAGCACTGCTGCAAACAGAAACGCGGCATCGACAAACGAATGTAAACGAGGCTGAGTGTGATAATTCATGCAACGAGAGTTTGATACTTGTTTACGCGTGTTTGTCTTCCCTTATCCGGCGTTGTTGCTTCAACTCTCGTAATACACCCTGCCAAGCGCGCGTTCGTCTATTAACCAGTCGAGTGCCGATTTAATACCGAAGAAATTTTACACGTTGATTTGATTGTTTCTTTCTCGCGTCCTAATGCGTCGAGTTCAGAAGTCAATCGACAGATTTCACCTAAAGATTCATTTATTTTCATAAAACCGATGACATTTTGTCACCAAAAACCTCCTATAATGCAACACAAAAGGTTTTAGTAAATTGTTGCAGTTATTTATTAGATGGGCATAAAATAATCCCCACCACCCTTTTGATGGTTCATATAAACAAACTTGGTATTTCAAGGGTTGATATAAATAAATCTGTAGTGTTGAATCGAGTGCTACAGATTTTGATAATTAAATCAATTTTTTTTAAATATTTTACTCAAAAGATCCATTCAGATTTTATTTCTGAATTTTATTATTTGAGAATCGATCCGTTGTTATGTAATTCTTATTACGATAATTCATAATTATTCGCGAACCACAAATATCCTGTAAATCGTGCAATTGACGTGCAACAATAACGTACAAAATATATAACGTTTGAAATGGACAGAATTATCGGCAAAAATTTATTTACCACATCATTAACATTAATCGTCAGCGTGTAATGATAAAAGCTATTTCATCGATCCGGCCAGAATTTTCGAGGCTGAACGGAAGTTAAATCGCCAGGGCGCGCGTCACGTTTAGCAAATCGCCCGGATGTTAATTCGTTTTTACACCGGACAACGGGGTCCGAATAGGACAGCTGGGAAATCGATAAAACCAATAAACTCTGGCAATAACGTGCTAATATCCTGAAGACCATTCTCGCCTACGGCGTTCCTCCGCCTCTAATACTGCTCCGTAAAGTGTAAACGATGTTCGAATCCCTTTGTAATTGCTCCTCGACGACTTGTTCTTGTCAACGTGTTCGATCGCGAAGCAAAATAATTCGATGTACACAATAAGCTGGAAATTAGCGATAAATATTATTTTGCAGTTGTTTAGATTTAATTGGAAGAATCTATCTAATTGGTGATTTATCATCTAAACTATTCTTTTTTTTTTTCAGACAAAATTTATAATATTTCACGACGACCATTGTATTTTTAAACGAAATGATATATTTCTTTTTAAGAAGAAAGATTCTTTGAAATATTCTGTGCAAAAACAATATTAAAAACATGGTGACAAATGTACTGCCATTAAATAATAAGAAAAGGAATCGAATAACATTGTTATTATAACATAAAATATAAAATTGAGATCTTAAGTTTGAAAATTCACTGTTTGTATGTTTAATAAACAAAGTGTACTGCGGTGTACAAAATTTTGAAACATCTCACAAATCTTTGACATATAAATTTTAATATATACAACAGATAAAAATCGAATGCCCTGTTGTTGTTTCATTTAACGCGCTGAACATTTTGTAAATGATTTATGAAATCATCGAACGTATTCAAATTGAGGTGTTTTAATACAGTGATTAAAAAAAGATCTTATTCCACTGCGAAATTAATACAGTAAGCGGATTAATTATAATAATGTGTTTTATCAATATTGATGAGATCACCGTTCAATTTGATATTCAAATGGCTTTCCTCGAAATTAACTGGAAATCGTGTGTTCCCTTAATTATTAACAGAATTGTATAACATTTCATGCAGCACTGGTGCCATTATATGACTGTAGGATCGACCCTTTTTGTTTGTCGCTTGAAGTTGCAAGCTTACTAATATACATACATGGACAATGGTGTAGATCGCTCAACATTTTATCAATTGATCGTCGTTAATCTGACATGAGAAATATCAGCAAAACAGTCAGCTAATTTCGACCAGGAGCAAACCATTTATCAGGGGATCAGGTTGGTTGACTGGATGACCGAGTGGTTTCAACGTGAAAGATTAAAAATTATTTCCCATCGGTATGCAGGAATTCGGGGATCGATGTTTGTGAATTCAAGCCACGACGTAGTTGCTTCCTCGACCCAACAAAGTTACACACTTGGCCTTCTCCAGTCAATAACGCCGACGACCCGGCAAGTAACTACGGGCCTCCAGCATCGAGGCAGGCCTGTGTGTTCGTGAACTTGCCGTCAGACAACCGACCCTCCTATCCTATAGCCCGTATTTGAAATACGTCAGGTGCAAGGGGTGAGAGGGGGTCGATTTAATTCCCTAATTCTCGGGATCGACAGCAACCGTAACATGACGTCCGTGAAACTACTCCTCCTCGCATCCTAAATCTATTCGCTTCGCCCCATCCTCGATCTAACTCTCGCGTCTGACATTTCCAAACGCACGTGGAGCGTTCGAAAAGTTTTGGAAATTATTTCCTTCGCGTTTACTTTGAACAGAAAAAAATTTTCTTTAATATACTCCTGTCGTGTTAATACTCATTATTTCCTACCAACTTTTTTCGGGAAAAAAGTATCTACAAACTAACGTCAAATAATCTTAAAATGCATTTTAAATATTCGTTACGATTTGAACTGAACAGAACCAAAGGAAGTGGATGTGTGAACCGTTGCTGTTTGCATAGTACTCGTGGCAAGTAACGTAACACGATATGGAATCTTGACACAGTAAATTCAGCCATGCTGGAATTAAATTTCCTTATGTGAAAGCGATGAGCAAACGTGCGACAAGTGTAAACGCTCAGCAACGTTCATTTGCGGTATTTGATCTGCGACTGGCACAATTGGTAATTGGGTTAAGTACAATGCATTAAGGATTAGTTTAAGCTGGCTCGACGCAGATTGCGTTAGATTTCTGTTACGTTTTCTCCATTGTATTCCCCACGATGTTCGTTGAAACGTTCTAATTGAGTAATTTACAAAACGTTCTTCATCGTTGCAATGACAATTCCCTTAGCAAATTTCATTCGACAAGATTTCTCTTTCAATGTTTTCATACACAAGTAATTCTTTTGCTACATTTATAATTACTACTTTTTCAGTTCTATGAGGTAGAATTTATTCTATTAATTTCAAGGCAAAATATGCCAAATTTTGTCAATTTTTCAGGTGGAGTCAGATAATTAAATAAACATGTATATAGCAGAGCAGAGGTCAGTTAGTTAGAAATGTATAAAAATTGCTGAAAATTTTCTTTCCATATTTTTTAAATCATGACTTCGTATCGTCCGTTAGAGAATTAATTTCATAGATTTGTTCGAATAAATTTAAAGCTTTCAATGAAAATTTCTGGTTAAATGTGACAGGTTCATCGGTGCACAACTATCATGGACAATGAAACGCGATCGTTCTGTTGGCACAGGAATGACAGGAAGAGAAAATTCCAAAGACGAGGCGGAAAATGGAAGTGGCACGAGGCGCAACGGTACCGTTACGAGGAAGCAATTCCAAGTTGAAATCGTTCCCTGTCACGCTCGCCGAATATTAGTCTATATAAAAACCAACTGTTGCTCTTTGCGGTGGCACGAATAGACCCAGATCGATGCAATGGATGTCCAACCTCTCTGACCTAACCACCCTTCATTCCCTTTACGTTTGTTAGAGAGATTTTGGGAATCGACAGTAAATTGTGTGCACTCGCAATTGTTTATTATTCTGTTTAATAAGCACTGTTCGATACTGCACTGTACTTTTTTTTTAATAGATTGCTGTGCATTCAATTCGCATCTGAAATCATACGCAAATTTATTTTAATCGAATTTCTCACAATCTATAATATTTAAAATATACATGATGGCAGGTTTTGAATGTTCTTTTCACTTTAATCATTCCGGGCAATACTAATTTGCATTATTTTGTTCGATAATTATTACTTTTATACTTCGATAATTATTAATTATTAAAATTACATTTTTTATTGGAATTTGTAAATTCATGTACAGTGCACGATAATCTATGATAAACGATTATTGGATGTTATTTAATGATATCAACTTTTTGAATACTGTGAAGTGTATCGTCACAAATCTGAATTTCAGTTTCTATTGGATTCAGCCAGCAATTCACGCAGCAACCATTATCGAGGACATCGCATCTGATCCGTTTAGGATCGTTAGAAGCGCCACTTACCTCCCTAATGTTCCTGGATGCGACACACTCGATCGCAAGACCGTGCAATTCTCACTGTCACCGAATCACGAGTACATTGGAATAATAGGAAACGGCACGGTTGATCTCGGAATTATACAGGTCGGGATTTCGATAGGTACAAATCCATATTGGATGCAGTGATTCTGATTTCATGGATCTCGATACCTAGATCATCGTAGTAGTGAGATTTAATCCTGAAGATTTTGATGCTGGATCATTCAAGACAGTCTGAAATCTATCTTACAGTAAATTAAGATTGTAAAATTATAATAGAAGTAGATAATCATGGTTCGTTGCTTAATTGTATAATAAATATAAATTTTTCTTTCGATTTATTATACATTGCTGTAATTTAGAAACCTAACGTGTTCTTTTAATTTAGAAAAGAGAAACATCAAAATCTAAGATATCTAATAAAATAAAAATTTCGTTACGATAATTTTTGAACAGTGTAATAAATCTTTGGAGGCAACCTGATGGCACAAGTGAAATCTGAGATTTTTTCAAATTTTTATTTTTATTATGTATTACAAATTTTAAACGGGGTAGCAGGGAGTATTTTTAATTTAAATTAATCAATAGGTTATAAATTAATATTTTAATCGTTGACTTTGCATTCTCTGCCATACATGGAATTAAAAATATTTCACCATCCCATCATCAGTCCCCTTAAATCGTTTACAATTCTCAGAAGAACAGTTGCGAATTAATAAAAATACTATTTAACGAAACCGATATGCAGCTTAATAAATGATAACGATCGATAAATCACGTCGACCGTGAATACTTCTTGGAACGTTTATTTCGAGCCAGAAATTCCTTAGTAATACATTATAAATAAGCGTGGTTGTTTGAGTACCACGAGGGGGATAATCTGCGTGATCGTATTTAAACTAGTGACTCGAGCACGAAATGCCACGTGTACCAGGATCATTTTCTTGCATCTACGGTGTGCAGACTATCCGGATTACAGGCCAATTTCATATTAATTTCCGGCCACGAACCGAGACGAGCACTCGAGGCTTACCGCCAATCCTCGCCCCGATATTTATTAATATTATCACGAAATTCTACCGTGGATATCGAGAATAGCGTATAACCTTCTGACATTTTATCACAAAGTCGAAGGATTTTTCATCCTTCTTCTTTTTGTTTTTCGGATAGATCGATTAACCGGCTGAAACTCTGCTCACGAGAGAGGTTATTTCCTCTGAATTGTTCCCTCGTTGAAAATTAAATCCAGGATTGATTGCGGAAAGAGATGGATGAAAAATGATTTCATTTATTGAATTCATTTTGTACTGTTCTTTTGTGGAAACATTGCCAGAGGCAATTTTACTTGGAACATTTGATCCCAACACTCTTATCTTACGGAATGTTATGGTTTTTAAATTTGCTTTCGTTTTTAGTACTGAAAGCTTTATCCAGAATTTATTTTAGGTAAATGGATCTTTGACGGAGATATATGAAAAGAACTTTATGTTTCAAAAGTTAGATAACCGAAACATCGGACACCAGTGCTTTAGACAGAATGGAAGATGAAGTAGGAAGACTTTAAAGGGTTTGAACATCGATCGACATTCCTTTGAAATTTGTCGTGAAACGATTTCGACAATGAATAAAAAAGGAAGAAAAGAAGGAATCGGCCACTTTGTCGATTTCACGTGAACGTTTGATAACGTGCGATAGGTCAAGCGACATGGAATCAATTCACCGGCGGTCGACTGAACTGCTCGGTTCTTCATTTTTCGAATTCTCTGCTTCACGTTCCACGGTTATCTTCGAATTTTATCCACTCGGTCGAATATTTCATTGGGGAGAAACTTGGAGCCGTTTGCTCGTAAACCTTCTTCGAATTTCGTGCGATTCGTGTGAAATAACGAAACTAATACGAGGCGGATTCGATTCGGTAAAACTTACAATATTGCCCAATAATTTAGTAATTGAAAAATGTTAATAATCCAATAATATTGAAGGATCAGATAATAACAAATCAAGAAAAAATGCACTTCAAAGTCTTTTGTTATTTAAAAAATGTGACACGCGTTTAAAATTGGCTAGCAAATTTTTACGATTATAAATACCTTTATTTTCAGAGACGAAAGTTGAACGGGCACCGTTCAGGCCAGTCTCAGCGATCCGTCGATCATTTTCCCATTAGATTTTTGTTATTTTATCAAACACATTTCCATCAGTTTGTTATCCATCGACGGCCCGTTCCTTCAAACGTTCCAATCGAAACATTGGAACGAAATTAATTCGATGTACGATAATCGATCGGACACTGTCGCGAGCTAGAATCGGAATACCGTGAAATGTTCTCGAATCGTGATACACGTGTTGAAACAATAGCGTTCTCGTAATATTTGCGATCGTTCCCGGCGACGTTTCATTATTTTCATTATTGCATCGACGCTTCCGTTCGATAAGGAAGTACAAATTTGTCTTTTATTATTGAACACATGATATCTGCGCGCAGGTATCGTCTGCTACGTGTCTAATCCGATGGGAAAGCACCCTGTCGACATTTAATCCCCACGATTCCGCTGGTAATCGGAGGCCAGACGTAAATGTGTAAAGAAGGACCAGCGTTCTATCAATATTCGTCCACAATCGTGGAATATAACAAGAAAGTTAAATTAATAATCCGATAATTTTGTCATATGATTTTGAAGATATGGATTTGAAGAATTTCATTTGCAGTAATTGTTGCAGTAAATAATTGTTCACATTTGTTAACAGTACTATTGAATTAATTGGTCTTTTCTTTCAGGCAGTTATTGATTGCCTTTGTTAAAATATTTCTGGCTTTACAGAAAATATTATACCTTCATGCTGAGCAACATTTGTATTATCGATTTTTCTTTACTGCAACATGAGAAATGCGAATAGAATGGCAGAATGACAAGGAAAAAATAACACCTGCTACGAATAATGTAATTTCGGATGTAGACGGATGTTCGTTATTTCGTTCTGTTCTTCTTCGGGCGAACAAGCTCGTTGTTATTTCTGGCTGTCGACGGAATCGAACAAAATGATTACTTTGCCCCGATAGCATGTGTCTGTTAACAACACGTCCGATGTTTTGCACGTTAACTCAAAATTCTAATTAAATTTCCTTTCTCTGGCAAAACCATTGTATCCATCGTCGATCACGATGTTTTGACCAAGTCACGTAATAACTAAGGTAATTGTACTGAATATAGCCTAATCAGTTCTTTGAATGGTATTCAAATTTCCTAAGCATGTATCGTGAAGATTTCCTCGTCAATTGCTAGTTACTTTTACTTAGAACCCCCACTCTTTAAGAATATGATAATCATTCCTAAAAGTTAAGTAAGCTGTATTACAGGTACAGTTTAATATGTTAAGTAAGTAGAATATACAAGTCTTTAGAAAGTAAACGGCATATTTTAGTCTTGTCTAAACAGCATAAAATATTCTAAAATTCGGAAAAATGAAAAAATAAATTGAAATCTTGCTAGAAAAAGTACTTGAAGAAAAGACATCTTGAAATTCTTTTATAGAAGCCATACTTAAGTGGACAATTTAAGAGTTATGCAACATCGAATTGCAGAACAGGATATCACGAACACGGACGATTATTTTATCAGTCTGAAAATTGTACAGGAAGAAGCATGATTTATCGTTGTTCCAGATACATACACCGATACGGATGACGTTTCACAAGACTGACGATGATTTAAGTATGCCCAGAATGTTAGAGGGTAGAAAATCGTAGCCACCCCGCAGCGTGTCTCCGGTCGTTTCCCTTTTCTTTTTCTTTATTTCATGCTCGAAGAATAAGATTTTTCGGCGAACCCGCCCTGTCACTCAACCACCGCCTCTTCCGACCCTCTTATTCGTTTAAAGGGATATTATCTCCGGAACGCCTGCCTCCCGATACCGTATTGTGACGATGAATCATTGAAACCTTCATTCTCCATTCCAGCGGTCCGTTAAAAAATTTAGGGGTGGTTCCGGTGACGTTAATTAAGGCGCGATCGAATCAAAGTTCCTCGAGTAATTCAATCTATTATAACGGGGATGGTGAAAAATTGTTTGGTATTGATCATCCATGTGTGGGGTAGCAACGGAGATAATGGACCTTGAGTGGTGTGAAACTTTCCAGAATCTGCAGGATTTTATGTTGAGAGAATAATTTAACACTCGATAGCTATAAGACTATTAACGAAGTTTTAATTGTCAGGAAAGTTAATCGTTAAAAAGGTGTAAATTATTTATTGTCCATGGCCATAACTTCGTTTCAACTACTATTAAATTACTATTCATCTATGATTTAATCGAAATAATAATACTTATGTGTGCTGCAATTAAGATGTCTCTAATATTTAATAACTATGAAGTTAAGATTCATGCGTGATACCATTAAGTGTATTTCAACGAAAAAGAATCTAATTTTTAGTAACTCAACTTTGGTCAATTTAGATGCATTGCAATTAATACAGGATCTTGATTTTTTGAAACTATTAAGTTATGACTTAAGGCAACAAATAATGCTTAGCTTGATGATCTATGGAAATAGTTGACAATAAAAGTGACATTTATTGGCTACTGTATAAATAACCAAAGTACCATTTCATGAAACTTTAAACACGCAACAGGAAAGCATCTGTGATCAATGTTTCACGATACTAATCAGAGTAATGATCATCGACGAGGAGATCGATCTTTGGCGCGCCGAAAAATGGAGAAAACTTGTTGTCTAATTAATGATTTAATTAGAAGGGGAAAGTTTTGCGGGGTACCAGAAGCATCGCCAGTGTTCCTCCGGGAAACGAACCGTCCCGTGGATAATTGAGGATGCTATGGCAAAGTCTTATGGCTAACCACCAGCACGCCAAGGGTTCGACTAACCATGATCTATGAGCGCCCTGCATATGAGTGACCTTTGTACGGCGGCGCTGGTCCCTCAGGGAATCAAAAGGGTCGGCTACTACTGTAATGAAGAAAAACTCTTGGCGCCCCTGTGGCGCTCGGGAAATCGACTTTCGCCTTTGGTCAGCTCGATTATCGGTAACGATGTTCTTAACGTTGTTAAGACGAGACCCAAAAGTTACGATCGGTTAAACGTTCGAGCATCAAATTCTGGTACACCTGCAACAACTTAGGCATACGACTTTGCCATTTTTCTTCGAGCATTATACAGCTTTTCCAGGAGATACCCTTTTATCCATTTCGCTTTGGTTTTATATGTATATATGTATAAAATACTAATACATAACAGTGCACATAGATAATTAATTTAACATTACAAAGGATTAACTAACAGATAAGAAAAGGGCAATTTTAATACTTAACTTTGTATAGCTACTATTTTATGAAATTTTAATTTACTTAGTTAATTCTACTTTCTATAATATCTACATTTATATTAATTAAGAACCTTTCTGACTTCCTTGCTTTATATCAGAAGTAGGTATCATTTTCGTCTCTAGATATAATATAAAAACGAAATATTTATCTAAATTAATTTCCATATTTAATACGATTATTATTTATTGTAATTTTCAAGGAGAATAATGATCGGAGATTTGATTGCAAAACTGTTAATCAGGTTATTTAAATAAGATTGTTATCGCGAAATCCAATAGCAAGATGCAAAAACGCGATTGATAGGCGAAATTGAATTTGCGAAGGAACAAATGTAATATAGGGAAATTAAAGAGGCGCGATAAATTGGCCATCGACATTCCATCTCGTTTATTAAACGGCAAACCAATTTGTCGCTTTTTGTTCCATCAATTTCTATTTCTACATTTGCGTTCGGACGGTTCTTTTGAAATTGAAACGTTCCGTTTTCATTTCGCTCGTTTTCAGTGCCGTTTCCACCGTGAAAGGTGGATTTTAATTCAAAAGTACTTGCGATACTTTTCGCGCCGCCAAACAATAAAGAAGACTCCTGTAATTTACCTGCATTTTCCTCGAAAAGAAATAATTTTGTTCTCTGGAAACTGAAATAAATTTATTTTTCCGGACGATTATTGAGCATAAAATTTATTATTTAAAATTTGCTAATTGACAGTTTTATACGACATTATCTATTTCTTGTTTTTCCAATTAATTAATGACCATGCCTGAGATATCAGAACTTTTTTGAGAAAACGTATTGAATTAAATTTAATTAAAATGAGGGAATGGGGTACTCAATTAAATTACACTTAAAATTATAAGTGGCAAGATGAATTTTTTTAATTTAACGAAACGACACGCTTAAATTTTGTTTTATAAATAACATTTCCAGAACTCCACATCTCTAATTAGTAATGACGACACCGCTGATTAATCCTCGCTTAATTATTCTTTGAAACGTATCAGAATATCCTATCGATCTCTTTGAACCTATACAAGCGCGAATGAATTCCATTCAATCCCTACGTGGCGCGTGGATCCGACTAATTTATTTCTTTGTTTGCCGTGTTATTCGAAACACGATAAGGACAATTCGTTTAATTCGAACCCAGCTATCTATTCGTCAATTTTCCGCGCGATTCATGCCCGCGAAGCCCGCTAATTAAGCGTCCACGATACGTTCTCGTATCTGGGTCATCGTATACGTTATCAAAAGGATTATCAGTTAATTTATATCGCACCGTGGCCGCGAGGGCCATTCGGTCCGCTTCCTTTGTCTCTTCATCCGCAATTTTCACGTCGTTTTTTCCCCCGTACTTCTTCCTTTTCCTCTACACATTTCCAACCCTCGTATCTGTTCCTTGCCATAAAAACCGATCGAACGGAGTCGCACAAACGCATCGAGAAACGATTAATTTACGAGAAAGATACGCCATCGAGCTGTAAATCGGAACGGTCGCCACCGAATCTCGTCCCCGTTCTCTAGTCCTCTCTTGCCAACGCGCCTTTCTTCTTTTTCTTTTTGTAATTGCAAAAGCAACGCGCATCTATGCAATCCGAGTTTTCCAGCTCCGCGAGCGTGTGTCGATAGGATTTATTTTTCCACCGATTATAGAACGCCCCGACGAATAATGACCATCCTCGATGAAAACGCGGATTCCGCGAGCTCGTACGTTTCCTGATCGAGGATTTCGCCCGCAAAAGAACAAAAACTCGTGCCGTAGATCATTCGACGTGTACGGTCGCAAATCGAAGATTGGATTCTTATGCATTTGCGTTGTTCCAGTTCCAACGCTGTTTTTATACATGTCAAGAAAGAAGCATTGTTCCGTTATTAGATCGTTGCACGTCAAATAGTGGATCTTGATTAATATGAAGGTTTGACACGATTCGATGGCATCAAAGTACTTTGAATAAAATTGAACGCTACAATTAGAAATTAACCCCTTATAACTTGAACTTTCCACGTTTTCAAACAGAAAGATTAAAGTAAGAGTAAGAATAGAGTAAGAATTGTTATTTTGATTAAAAATGGTTTTAATAAAAATCTCTGAATTTGTCCAACATTTTTGAAAACCTATAACCGTAAAACGACATAAGCGATAAGCTACATGAATTGTGCAAAGACTTAAATTAATTTGTTAAATGCAATAATCGTTAAGTTTTACGAACAGTAATTACTGTTACCGTAATACGTGATGCGCGTGCTACTTGTTTCTGATAAAAATAACTTGTCTCCGAGTCTCGTATTTCAAGCTTTGTCCGTAAAGAGAATAACTTGCTGTTTCTTTACTTCTCACAGTACGGAACTCGTTTGTTGCCTTCGCGATTAGCCCGTTAGAAGTTGTCATTTCAAAGAAAAATGGAACGCGCCTCGTTCTTTCTTCTTACAACGATGAAAACGACTTCTCGGCAGTTTGATTACAGGGGGCATCGTTCAACGTAGTTACTCGCTCCAAACAACTAATTGTTATTTCATTCGCATTATTATCTTTCGCAATTATAACTTTCTTAAACGATGCAGCACTCGGTTACTTTTAATAAACTTATTTCATTAATGACGTCTACTTCATCCAACGCTCGCCTCTCAGACTCGAGCAACTTTTCAAACCAACAACGCACCATTAACAAAATTTTCCATAAAGTTTGTGAAATTTTTTAAACAACTGAAATCGATCGTTTCGATGCCGTGCCATCGAGTCTCTCCCTTCGAGGTCGGAAGGACGATCAGAATTTCAATTACAGAACGTCAATCCACGATTCAAACAGAAACGTCCCTTTTTAATTTCCTCCGTTTAAAGGTTCTTCGACGCTTCGCGGAAAAGGAGCAAAAGGGACGCGGGAGAAATTTGTAGCCTCGACAGGACCGAATGAAATATGAAGAATCCTTTGACATTGAGAAGAACGATGATCGTGATTGACTTGCGTAAGTTACAAGCTGCCTGTAACGCGTCGCGTTCGTGCAGGAAACGGTTGCGTATCCGCGAATCGCTTCCTCTTTAATTCATAAACTGTTTATCCGTGTCTACGGTGAACGAACTCGAACGAATCGATGGATCGATCGAAGGAAATCGCGAAGAACCGGGACGTCTTATCGAACGGAAACAGACGGAATCGAACGTTAGCCGGCAGCTTGGTCGAGCCTTCAAGTCGAATTACGAAAGTTTTAATTGGCGAAGCAATTAATTTTCCCGTAAATTAATTAAAATAATATCGGTCTGCTTTGGCCGTATGGCGAAGTGGTCGCCGCTTCGGTTAACTCCTCCCTCTGGAACGGAGTGAAGATGTATTTCTTTTTGCCGTTCGATCCCGTCGAACCTCGTTATTGCTTTTTTCAACCGTGAAATTATACAGAATCGTCGGCCAGGCGTTCCGGAAACGTTCGTTAGAATCTATCCTGGCAAACTTTTGTATCGTTGAATTTGTAATATAAAAAGGGAATGGGGTTGGCTACTTATCGTTGGTCATTGGAATTTTTTTTTTTAGAAATATCTGGTTAACTCCCTCTGATAAATGATTGTTCATTTTGTAAACTATACTCCTACAACCTTTTAGTAATTTTTCAATGCAAAATTAAGGTAAAATACGGGGAAATTTAGTATAAAAGCTAGTCTTCTTTTTCTTTTCATAAGTCTTTTCATAAGAAAAACATAAATTCGAGAATTTTTAAACCATCGATTTGTAATCAAATTGCAGTGGCTAAAAGCTGAGACAGAAAACAAAACATTTGTAAATACTTTTGATAATTTATAAAATTTCGTTACCCATCTTTCGGTAGTGACGAATTAATTCTGACATTTGTAATAATTACAGGCACTCTATTTTATATTTAAAGGTACTCATCATTACACAATGATAATTTGAAAGAAAAAGAGAACTGCTAACACGAAGAAAAATATTAATCTATCGAAACACTGATGATTTAATCAGACATGATGGAAGCTCGAATCGCATCGTGATACAGCGATCAAAATATTTGGAACACTACGCGATGACGATACTTTCGATTAAAATTGTTTCGTTCTTTCTCAACCGATCAAGCACGACTCAATGCACAACACACTCCATCTACTCTATCAGTATCTGATAATTAATATACTTTTATTTGGTGAAATGTTTAACGCTTCGATGACTTCATATTTTATCGAATGAATGGATCTCATGAAACATTTAATATTATAATTAATATACAGTATAGTAAATAGAAATAAAGTAAAGAATCCTGGTATGAAGAAATTACTCGGAGCTGACTATTAAAGTGTTGAATAATGTACGTACCTGATCGCAAAACAGACGGTAAATTAAAAAGGACTTAATTACAGCATTCGAATCATGGAAAGATATTTCTTTCCCGGTTAATAGAGGGTATGGATGTCGCGTTGCAACAAAATGCAAGTACCGACTAAGAGCAAGTCGTGTCGCGGTTTAATTGGAGCGGAATTAATGTTCGCTACGGTTAAATGTAAATGAAGAGAACGTAAATGCAACCGAGTCGTCTTTTGATTTGATTTTTCTTCCCCGTTATTTGCTTTTGCAAATCCACTCTCTCTCCGCGTTGATTTAAGAATGGACTCAAAATTGTCGTTTCTAATTACAATGGAAATAATCATTCATCAAAGGATTTCTAAACTTTTTGCTATTTATTAGTAAACTCTTTCAAATTTATTAAATAAACGATGACAAGCATATATGACAGATAGGAACATTAATGCTGTGCTTTCTAAAAGTTTATTTAATTATAGAATTTATTATAACCTAGCGCTAAGCTGCTAGGTATGTTAAATCAGCATTTAATATCGTAGTTACTATATTAAAGTAATTATATGACCTGATCACGTTTTATTCCAGTATCAAATTTCTCAGATATGTATTGCAAAATCTCCTCCATCGATTCTTATTAACAAACTTAAATTTCAACTTCCACGTCCGAAAAATGATAAAAGATCCCAAATAGACGTTATTGGAATTGTATGCGAATTTCTCTAATTTCAATGGAATGTAAATTATAGTTTTGCAAAATTATTTGTTTCGGCGCCAGTCAGCGTGTTACCAGTAACTAAGCAAAATGATGAATCTGCTTCGGGGTACAACAGTTAGCAGTCCGTTTTACGGGGATCCAAATAATCTAGGTCCAGGGATTTAAATAATAATGTAACTCGATCCCGCGACGACGGTTTCCGTGCATCGCGACGCGTCGCGTCGCGTCGGGACAAAGCAAATTTGCGAGATTGCGTTCCGACGAGCCCAGGGATGCTCCACGGGATGAAACGAGGAGGCGTGGATAGCCATGGGATTACAGCGAGAACGAGAGAGGAAGACGAGACGCAAAACGAAGAAGAAGATTGCAGGAGATGGCGTAGGAGGAACGAGGGGTCTGGTAAAGAGGCAAGTTCCAATCGCGAGCCACGCGACGGACGGGTCGAAGTTTTAAATGACTTCGGTATTAAAACTTTGATGGCATTTGTCAGTTTCCCGGGTCTTCGCCAATTGTTTCGCAACTCTTAAGCCATTTTAAAGCGTCGTTATTGACTGGTCGTTTTCTGGAGGATTCGCTTCTCGGATCAAAAATCTGCTCCCATCACAAACGTTTTTCTTTTACGTTTGTGAAATTAATACCGGATGTTTATGAACATCTTTCGAGGCAATTGGATTCACTACTTCCTGGATATTGACATTATTTCAAACGTAAATGAACATTTCGAAACATAGGTACATTCTGATAGACATTTTTGAAATTTTTAATCACACCAAAATACTTTTCAGAACGAAAGGGTTAATTGATTAAGTAGAAAGCCAAAAAGAAACTTAACGATGTCTTCGATGAAATACAAATTAATGAAAGGACGTGATTGCTTATGAAAGCGATAATTCGAATGACACCGTTAAACCATATTTCCAAAGATTCATAAGTTTCAGCGTAAGGGACGTGTTTCTTTTTCGTCTTTGCTGCACTTACACTCGCAAATGTGTCTATCAGAATTCGTGACATTCGAGATTGCAATCCCCCTGAGTAGTCCCTCGGTTCAAGGAGTCAACGAGGACTGTTACGAAGGAACTTCTTCTCGGGCTTTAAACGGCAACGAGAAAGCGCATTAGCGATAATTGCCAGGCTACGTCAACTTGTTCTGTTCAATCCCGAACACGGCAAGTGAATGCGAAAATAATTGAACGTTACGTTAAGAACTCGGTTCTAGCTGCGATTACCTGTCGTTCGTACACGGATATCACGTTGCAGACGTAAGCCTGACGATTTCTCATATGACCATCTCGTAATAAGAACATAATCAAACGTAATATTCTCGTCGAAGAAAATCGCTGATGAAACTGACAGAAACTGACACAAAATAGTAGGAAGAAAGGAACCAAAGGAAAACAAAAGGTAAAGGAGCAAAGGATTAATTCGAAAGATTTACAGCACGGCTAAACCATTATCGCATTTCGTCGGCTGGATAAGAGTTTGCCCTTCGGGCTTTTAATTCCCCCGCAGACGCCGCAGCTTCATCTCTTCGTCGCTTAGCTTCCTTTTTCCTTCTCCTTCTTTTTCTTCTTTTTTTTTTTTCGACACTTGCCGCAGCCTTAACCCCTTAACCGCCTTAATGCGCCTGCTGTGCGTCGCTTCCGCCTGGTGTGTCTGACACTTAATTAGAACCGTTGTACTTGAAAACGGCGGGCTCAAAGTGCATTCCCGCGAGGAAACTACGGAAACCCTGTCAGCTAACCGCGAGAAAATCTTCGTACCCGGGCTGGGAACACTTTCAGCGGCACGTTGACTGGAAACCATGAAGAAAATCGATATTCGATCCTGTACCAGATTAAACAAAACGAAAGGCTGAACGATATCCTCAAACCCTTTTGAGGTTTGCTACAATGGACAAAGTGAATTTTGCACGGTATTTAGCCCGTACGTTGTACGACCGAAATATAAAGGGGCAAAATGTCTAAAAAAATAAGTACAAAAGATTTTTTTATTATTTCTAAGAGATAGAAACAATGGGTCGTAGAAATATCTCTTATTCTAGCGGGGGTTAATTATAAGAAATATTTTTCACATAACATAATATAATAGTAGCTTTTTAACAAAAGCAATTATTCTTCATTAACTAACAGACCATTATAATAATATGTAAGATTGATAAATATTGCTAAGACAATTGCACTATTGACAGTGTTAATACGTATAGTATTGTATAGCTAATCATAGCTACTAATAGTTATTAACTGCTTAGCCAATTTATATCATAGTAATTCCCTACGATAATATTTTCTAATCGCTAATACAATTATTTAGAAGAAATTTTTAACAGCTGTCTCCGCGAATATTTTTCACACGACGTAAAACTAATATCTATCAGTATATAAAATGGAAATTACTTATCTACTATTTTCAATCCCATCAATTTGACTCCGTATTTTGATTTGGCGCCACTTAACACGTGTCGCTATCATAACAGAATTCCCTTACATCTTGCGGGCAATAAAATATCGACAAACCTTTGCAGAAGTTTCGTTTGCTCACGGCTGAAGTTATCACCGCGGAGACATCATCGTGGTAAGCAACGAGAGGTAAAAAGGAAGGAAACACGAAATCACTTAAAGTTCCGTGACTCTTGGAATTATTCGAGGAACGAAACGTGCCAATGAAATTCTGAATGGCCGCGAACTCGTAGGGTGAGACCTCAGTTTTACGAGCTACATCGACGAATACCCGCGGTCGATTCTTCTTTCAACATCTTCTCGTCCCTGAACGGCTTTATTGGCGCGCCCGGCCTCCCTTTTCTACTTTGGTTAAAGAATCGTATTGGAAAAGTTTTTACGATTGGTTCGTTTGCGGGAGGCTCGTGTTTGCTTCGTTGGTCGGCTTCGGATAAACCAGCAATCGATTTGTTTCCCTTCGCTTCCAGGGAGTGTATAATTGTATGATACATCACCGTAGACGATTTATTAAAAAGAAAAACGATACATTCCTTTTTTCTTTAGAAATGGAAGCTAAATTTAAATTGGTGTCCCATTGATCTGCTCTCGCATGGAGCAGAATTATTTCTTACAATTGATTGGGATCCATAATTTAGAAAATTGAATCGATTTGAAATCCTAAATTTTGTTCCAATGCAAAATGTTATACTGGACACGAAAGGGGTAAATTATTGCTATTTTGACGTCTATGCTTGTCAATTTTATATAACTTCGAGTATTGTGTACCGTTATGCGGGTATTTTATTTACACGCGTACTATACGTCTCCCTTCTTCCTTTCCCAGTATCTATAGCTTGTTTCCCTTCACGCCGCAACATCGTTAGAGTTTAGTTTGACAGGTAGTCTAGCAGGCTGACGGGAAGCTCACCTGCAAGCACAGCTACCCTGGTCTGGATGGTTACGGCAACTTGGCGAGAACACACGGAATTTGAATAATCTCCATTCAAAATTACGTCACGTACGACGAAATTGCGATGATTACGAAACTTGAAAATTTCACCGAGAATTCATCGCCGAGAGTTCATACTTCGCTGGACGCGGTACCCGTCCCCCTTTCTCGCAGCCATAAACGATGCATCCCTTTTTGCGGAACACTTGCAGCACCAAATTACACGCCACTCTTTTGGCCCATATTCCAAAACGATCTTTCTCCCGTTACCCTTTTCGGCGACCCAGTTATTGAACGAACGGGAGCGCTTATTAGCCACGAGAAACGACTTCAATTTTTTACGCGTTACATGTGTTGCATTTGACTCCCTTTGTTTCGACATTTTTCGCCCGAATGTTGTTATTCGCCGTGCTGCATGCGCAGTAATTACCGCGAAACTGGGTCGAGTATAGTGACGAAGTAATTTATGTAAATATATGTTCAACGACCCTGGACGATGACGTTTAGCTTGAAATTTAAAAATGTGCAGAAAAATTCTGACATTTTTCAAAGATACACGTTTCAAAATTGTTCCTGAATGTTTCAAGTTAATCCGAGCAAAATTGACAGTAGTATTTTTGCGATAAAAAATAATTATAAATTTAAATTATTTCAAAAAGTTTGATCGTCGGTTCGTACTCGATAGAAATTTTACGAAGCAGAATCGTCGAAAGCTTAAAGGGGAGAGTTATTTGGTTGAACGAGCGTCTCCTCGATGTTTCTGTCGCGATAAAAACACCCCCTTGAAAGATTCCGTTTCCTCCGGACGGGCCAGACGAGGATAAAAATAACAGCGATCGTGCTAACGTCAGACGATTTCGACGATTTCACGGACTGCTGCTTTCATAGATTTCCGTCGGTACGTATACGAACGAGTACAAACAGCGACGGATTGTAGAGTGTTCGATGAACCCTCTCGTTCTCGATTCTCCTCCTCTCTTTACATATTCGTACGTATCTGTCGCGTTGGGCGTAGGTCAGATTGATGGTGGATATCAATTTTACATGTAAAGTTATTGCTAGACTGTTTGCGTTCATTCGAACAGATCGAAACATAAATCTCCGAAACCTAGGAACTTTTATCTCGGAACAGACGTTCTCCCTTACCGTTTCCTCGGACCACCCAAGCAAATAATTCGAATTCTTGTCTGGCAATCGGTGAACTTCTGACCCGATTCATTTGTCGGAACTTCGACATTACTTTCGTTTCATTAGGTCAGGATTTCTTTTTTCCCGATGATTGCTTTCCATCCACCGAAACTTTTCTCCTCGAGTAATCTGTCCGAGGGAAAAAATAATCACGGAACCGAAACTTGCCACACCTTATCCAGCCGCGATGCGATACTGCCACGCTGGCATTGGCGTAGTTTCCAGGTAAGTATCGTGCCAGCAACTTATCGTACGGCAAGAGAAAACGTGGCACAGGGTGAGAGAGGGTGTTCTGGCTGGTTCCCGTGGCGGTATAACTTCAAACTTGGTTATGGAGTTGCTTGAATTATGTGTCACGTAGCTAGTCGCGCGCGAATGCGCCACCCCAAATAGGCTGAAGCACCCTTTCGGATGCGCTGTTCTCCGTGCTCACGTGTACGTGTTGCATCTCGATACAGACACCTGCGAACGGCGTTTCACCTACGTACACTAGTGTAAATTATTGTACGGGTACATTCACACCGGCGATCTATGGTCGCATGCAACTCGGTTCGCAGGCAGAGTGAACCGTGAGTCAATCATTGGCTGATTGGAAACTCTAACTGCATTGAGCTAGACGTTTCTTGTGGAATAGTTCTGCTCTTGAATTTAGACGAACCTCTTTCTAGTCTTTCGGTTATAAATGGTGAATTAATAGTTTGACGAATGAGAAAGATTGTGGGAGGTTGTTCTCTAGCTATTAACCTTGGTAGTTATGGTACAACCAAAAAGGGATTGAATATTTCTGAGGAAACAAATTTCAATCATGGAATTAAACTATTTTAAAATTGGGTTTGATGATTCTTCAAATTATTATCATGGTAATTCTAAAATTTGGAAGAAATAGAGTTAACATTAAAAATACACACCTAAGCTAAAGATAACACATCAATTTGACATTGTTTAGGAAATTTTGGTATCTGCAGATTTTTACTCGTTTCATGAATACTTAAATTCAAAAATATTATTATATATTATAATCGAGAACAGTTCACGCGGTTGCCAATATGTTAATAGGTAATACTAATAAAAATTCAAGTCGACGTAACAATATTCAAAGAATTTCCCAAGGTTCTAAAAAGTTGTTAAATGAAAATACAGAAATGGGTGACCAGTTGCCACGAAAAGGGTCGAACAAAGTAATTTTGAGGAGTGCTACTACTATTTTGATCAAATGTATCTGTTACCGGCGATACATTGGGGCCGTGTCGCTATGCGGACGGCCAAGTCGCTTACAACAAGAGGACGTGGTCGTGTTTGCGAGGCAAAGCGGCTGGCAAAGTTGCGGGCCAACTTCTCTCCCGCAGTATTATACGAGAATTGATAATGCCAAAGTTGTTAATGCATTCTCGGATCACTGCGCCATTTATGGACCGAAGGAGGATAGGACCGGCCACCCCTCTATCGTTCCCCTTTCAGAACGTCCTCGTCGTATGCAGTCGAGCGAAATTCGAGGCGCGAGCAGTGATTAATTCGTTTCGAAAGTTCGCAAAGGCGACGACACCTCGATTCACCGCGAACCTGAGAACACGTGTGCGTTGAATACAACGATAACGAAGAAAAGGGATTGACGACGGTTAACACGTTCGGTATTGTGTTAAATTTGCGAAAAATTCATCCAGCTATTCACCTTTCTTTAGACCAACTGGTCTATAGATCAACAAATTTAGATGGTTTATTGGAGCCCTTATTTCCCGAAATCGGTAAATGCGAATGAATTCACCCCGAAGTAATTAAAAACTTGAAGAGACCGAGAATTGCATGAATTTTTACAGTGTGTTTAAAAATTCACGCCCATGATTCGAAGAAGGATTAATTCATATCAAATAGCTTAGATTGACAATATTATTTGTATATTAAATTGGTTGCAGATGGCTTTAGAAATATCGAGATTACTATAATATTAATTTAATTAATATCTGAATGAAAACAATTAATCGAAGAAAGTTATAAAACGATGCCGTTTAATGAACTCTTCTTCCCAAAAAGTTACGAAGCTTTCGTAAAACGGAAGATAAAGTTGACGAGAACTTGAAATTGAAATTAAAGTAAAATTACGTCACACTTTAGCCACTCGAGAAATAAAATTACTTCGTCGAAACTTTGTTCCTGCTTTCAAATACAATTGTACGAAATGGTTTTCAATGATTTTTTTTTTTTATAAATTTCCCATTTATATTTTTAATATATACACGAAAACTTCGATTCGACCTGGGAATGTACACGCACAGTTTTATTTCTATCGCGGCATGGTTTTGCTAATTGAAAAACGTCTGTTACGAACACGCGTGCGACCAACATTTTTTTCCAATATACGCACCTGTATACTTTGTTCTCTATAACGTCACGTTTATAGGATGGGATGAACGCACCGTCCATCGGCGTACACTTTTACTATTAACGAAATAGACGAATCCATTGATGGATCCGACCGGCGATATTATTGGTCATGGTTGTTGCGCTTGTTTATTTTTTCTTTTTTTTAATAAAAAGAGAATCGTGACATCGTGTAATGTTTAGAGGCCGTGAAAAAACGCCGGTGCTATATCAATTTGTTAATTAATATCGCCCAAAAAACACAAAGCCATCGCTTATTTCAATTACATTGGACATTTTGTGTTTGAAAACCCATCAATTTTCTACAAACGTTTTGTTGCGTTGAAATAGAAGTCGTTGATTCGATTTTTAACTTGAACATAACTTAAATAACATTTTTAAATAGCTCTAAGTATTTTTGAAAATTTGTTCTAAGGGTGGACAATAACCTTAATCAAAATTGTCTGTTAACCCTTAAACACATGCTACTTAGCATTCTATAATAATTATCTCTCAATAAATCTGTTTTTTAAATAAAATATGTACAAAAATGTGGAGTGGATATTTTACTAATTTTTCGGTGTTCCTAAAATGGTATAGAAAGAAATTAAAAATTGTCAAGAACAAAAATTCCACATTCATCCCTCGAGTCGTCGGCAAATGTTTGAACAAAGATATGGATCACAATATTTCAACGAATTCTGCCTACGTTACACGAATAAACTATCCGGATAATGGTAACGAAATCGAGTTTAAGCGAGATACTTGACGAAAAGGTGAGAATCGAGCCGCTTAGTCGATGAATCCCCGGATTTAAACAAGAGGGTGTTCAAGTCTGAAGTAGTCGCACCGACTTTGTGCCGGTCGACTCGTGCGCGCTTCAATGCCCCTCAATGCCTGCCATCGCCACGTCCTAATTATTCTGGTAATTATTCTAGCCATTATCGTGCCGACAGAGAATCGATAAGAGCGGCCACGGGATCGTTTATGAGATAAAGTTGGGGAGGATCTGCCTTACGGAGTCACAAACCCCTCTCTTCATCTCAGCCATCTACCATCGATAATTTTCCATGGTGGTTGGACGGCGCGTCGTTGCTACGGCCACGGATTTCGACGTGACGTTAGCTGGCCGTTCTAACGAGAATCCAATAATCCTCGATTCTCCGGTATGATGCTTCACAAATAAAAGTTTATTCGAAAGGGGCATTCGGATCCGCGAATAAATACGAGTTCGTGCTTAGCCGAGCCGTTCTGACACACCATCAAACTTCCGGTTCTCACGTTTTTCCCCGTTAACTTCGAAACCGACTCGATCCGCGTAAAGTCACGGCGATCGAGCGTTACGATAGGCGGATTTACAGCCCATTTGATTCGCGATCGAACCGAACAATTAGTTCCTTCGTGGACAGGGTGCAATGGCGTTTTGGGGTGTCGAATCCTGATGATGTATCGCTCGATAAAGGTGTTTGATTTGTAACAAAACCAGTTCGAGGAAATATACTTGGCGAGGGGTATTCGATACGTATCACGATGTGCCTAGCTGGCAATTTTGAGTGTGTTCGATTGTGATGCCTCTGAATATTGAATCTTGTACGATGATGAATCGGTTGTTCCGCATTCGGTAATATATCTTTCGAAACGGTTAATCATTTCTTGTTGATGGCACGCTGCCACGTACCGAGCTGCAAACATTGATTATTTCTTAGTCCGACTATATTTTCAGCTAGGGTAGACGTTCGATAGTCACTGTGTCATAAAGCCACAACCATTAACACTTACACACCCGGCACTATAAACCTGCGGCCAAACTGTCATTAATAATTACTGTTATAGCGTTGGAATCGGATCATCTTTCACCACCTACGAACGGCGGTTGCAAAGCATAAAATGGGAATAAATGTTTTCACAGAGCTACGATAATATTGTGAACACTGTTCTCTCATTTTAACATTTACACTATTAAAATGAAGATACCAGATAGTCTAAAATTAAATTTAAAGTATCATTTACTATGTTTATACCCATTTAATTTGCGAATAACTAAATAAATTATTAGTAACTTCGGTTGTAATCATTTTGTATACGTGGTGTTATCCCTTCAGCCAAAGTATATCTAATAATAATCATCGTTGAACGTAAACAAATAGTTCCTTCATCCTGTCTTTCGCAGGCTATACCGTTCCCCTAAAATCTTCGCGCAAGACGAATTTTCTCGAGGCTACTCCCCGCATAAACTTCGCAGTTAATTTTAAGAGAAGACTTAGCCGCCTCTGTATCGTGGCTGTTGCACGGTTTAAAGTAGTCCCTAACCGTCGTTCCGGCAGCAACAAAAAGCCTCCGATACCTCGGATAATTTTACTGCTCACGGTTAAACCGGGTCTTTCCTTGACACTGACGCGAAACAGAACAAAATACGCGTAACACGTTTCCTCCTTAACACCAGGAAAACGTTTTCTTTTCTATCTTGGCACGTGTGGAAAGAGCAGTTTGCGCCATCGAGTGCAAAATAAGAAGACCAGAAACAGAGAAAAGAAGAAAAACGAATACCCAAGAACAGCGAGCGTGTAGTGGAATCGATAACCACCATAAATAGCAGGATTTAAAGTGGCCGGTTGGTTCGAGAAAATCGTACAATTTGCGACTCAACAATAACCTAACCGTTTGTAAGATTTTCTTTCACGGTAGAATTCATCGAACACTCGACAAAAGTCGTATTTTTCCGTCGTCGTGATTACTTATCAGCTTGTAAAACGTGTTTCTCGATTTTCAACCATCTTTCAACCCTTTCTTTCTCGTGGCGACACAGACCACCCGGGAGGGTCGACAAATTTCAACGATTTATTCCATATTATGTAAATGGCGGGACGTCGAGGACAGGGGCGGAGAAAAAAAGGAGAAGGGACTAGAAAGACGGTGAAGGCAGAAAGAGTGATCCGAGAATCAACGAACGAACCGGTGTGGTACGTAGCCGCAGCCTTCTTTCATCTTCGGATATTAATTTCACGGTGGAAAGAGGGAGAACCAGAAGAGAGAATAGAGAGCGGCCGTAATCCAATTTACCAATGTCTCTCTCGAGCTAAACCTTTGTCTGGATATCCCTGGCCGATCTTCCTTCCGTGTCCCTGTCTTCCTGCCGGCAACGCGAGAACCACTTCTCCCTCAGGATATCCTTCTCGCGCTCGAAAACTCGAAAAAAGAATAGGAATTCGTGGTCGAGCGAACAGCGGCTGCTTTTGCGACGTTTCTTCGTGGCGTCTCGAGTGGCAGCCCCGGCTTGCCTCTCTTCCTGTTCTAACGAATCGTTTTACACGACCACGATTCACTATAATCGCTTGGAAGTGCGCAGGTACAGATACATCGAACTGGGTGCAATTTTTACGGTAAAATTCATTGGTTCAGTATCTTCTGTCCAAGTACTAACGGACATTCGTACATCTTACTTGAAGACGAACGATTCCACTTTCTTCTAAATTCATTCCAATTCGATAGCTGATACAGGATATTCGACTCGGAATTCGTCCCTTTTTGCCGAGGTATTCGCGCGATATCGCGGGGAATCAGCGAAAACTTTCAACCAATGGTAAATACCGGTAGGAATGGTAGACTTGCTCCCTTCGTTGGAAATACCATTATATACCCGACCGACCCGACTTCGTCCTCGTCGCTTTCGTTTCTTCGTCGCTCGTGTTCGTTGCCATACTTCGTCTCTATCCCGACAAGAAGGCGCGGGTTATATTACAAGCCATAGTGGTAACCCTAGCCGGCATGCACTTAGACCCGGGCTGGTATCCCCCTAGTTTCTTAAATGTCCTGGGATCCCTTTAGGAAAGTATTCCTGATGGCATTGCTTCTGGCCGGACTTCGAAAAACCGGGCCCCAACGGTTCGGTAAGTAAGTAGATTTCGTGCGTTCCCGTGAAAATACCATCGCGTTCATTCGATTAGCCGCGAAGGAAGTTGCGTGTCCTAACGCGTGGTGTCTTGAGACCCGGTGTCGCAAACGATATTTCCTTCGGGCGTTAAAGGGATTTCTGTGCGAGAGGGAGGAAGCTTAAGGGATAAGACGGCGTAGCTCAAAATAGGTTCGAGTCTGAAAGAGATACTCGATAGTGTATGGAAATTTTCTATGTTCAGTATCTTCGTTATTTTGAAGAAATAACCGAATTTTATGTGTGGTGTATGTATATTAAAATGTATTAACAACACAGAAAATACCGAAGATTCTTCGGTCGAAATTTAACTAACAGACGTCCAATTAATTATCCATTGTGAAAAGCCAATTCAAATGAATTATTGACCCTCAATCAAAGATTTGTCGTATAATAAATTTGATTTAAACGCAATAGAATTAATCAGATCTCGTTTCAACTATCCCAACTGTCGACCACAAAGGGTTAATTAAATCCCGTTTGAAACCTCCTAGAACGAATTCTCCACCTCGAAAAGCTAGAGAAAATCGGTTTCGACTGCTCGATGCAATGTATCTGATTAATCATTCGCGATTCAGCTTCGATTCGTTCCCTTTGTCCTATTCTTTGTGCTCCGAGCGGAACATAGTTTAAAATCCTTCTATTTCGCTAGAAAGTTGCCCCCCCCTCCGATAGAATGAAAGCTTTTGTGGCGTGGATTCCGGATAATAAGACGAGCCACTGTAATACACGCGGTGGCCCGCGCGTAGATTCTCTTCAAAGGGTTACCCGACACTCAATTCGCGTCGAATTGTATCTCTCCAGCGTGGAAACTGTAATTGCCTTCAAATGACGCCATTAAGCGCAAACATTTAATCCAGGGGAACGCAATGAAAGGCATTAAAACAAATCCACTTGCGCGTAATGTAGAAATTTCAGTGAAACAGACGATCGCGGTCTCGCTTCAAACCGCGTTCATTTATCGCAGGGAGGGCAAGAACAAGAGCGGAATAGAAGAAACCCGAATTTAGTGTCCTGATTTAACACTTTGACCGCCACAGTGAAAAAAACTATGTGTGATAAAACCGCTTATAATTACATTACTTAAATTAACCCTTTCGTTTGCCATTTCTGGTAAGTAATATGTTTTTAATACTGTACGAAAGTTTTTCCAACTGTGCTCATTACCTTAATTATTCGATAATATTAAATTCGTGGTGTCAGTCACCAGTGAACCCCATAACTCGAATTTTTCATGTTTGCAAAAACAAGCGATAAAGTACCCACGGAAACATTTCATAATTTATATATTATACTACGTGTTAGGTTACAAAGTTACAGAGACGCGTAAAGAGTTGAGTAAAATTTTACACGATATTATATTCAACTCATAGTATTACATTTGGGGACCTTCTTCTGCATGTGAACCACCCTAATTTCACCGACACACCTATTGTACCCTGTTGTTTCAGTAAAAATACCAAGAACGAAATTGCAGCAGGAGAAACACGACGGGAAAGGAGGAAAGGTTCGGGTAATTAAAAAGTTTGCCAAGAGGGCTGTTTAAGTGTAGGTCAGAAGGAATATCCGTTGGATAATTAAACGGTCACGAGAGTACGATGAAACCTCATCTCGGTCTCGGTTCGTTCTTCAAACGAGTACCACACTTACGAGAGCCCACTTTCTCCGATTTCCGTCGACTTGTTTCCTCTTTTGCTGCCCCCATTGTCTATTATAACGATATTATAATGGTATCACGCACCGCGTCTTCTTATTCCCTCTCCCCTCGGTTGCTTTGTGCGTGGTCTAGTTCTCTTCCCTTTATACCTCCGTCCACCTGTGTTTTCTTCCATTTTCTTTTCGAACGGTCGAGAGAACCGCACCATTAACATGAAAACCAGCAACCGAGTTTCGGTGGTGCGCTTTCGTAACTGCAGCTGAAATAAAATCCGCTCCTTTCCGCAGGTGATAACCCGCCGTTTGCTGGCAGCGATAAATTTTGCAGCCATTCGGGGATGGTTTTTCCCTCGAACGGTGACCCGTTTACAGGGAAAACAGTACCTACTCGGGTCGGGGTATCCGGCTGCTGGAAGATAGGCACAAATAACGGAAGTAAACGTCAACGGAAACGTTGCGCTCGCTTTTCATGCTGCATAAACGGCTACCGTTTCGAACTTTACCTATGAACGATCGAACTTTCGGTATTTGCAGGCGAATCAGGGCGAAACTTTCTAACCATGTGCAGCCTCCTAGGTAACGTTGAGGATTTTGCGTGTTCTAAATCGAGTTATTTTATAATTTAATTTCGTTTGTGTCGGATCCATTTTATGTTAGGTTTCATGCTATTAAACGATTCGATAAACAAAAATGTCACGATCCTTCGAAACAAGACAAATCAAAGTTGCTTAAATTCGTCGCAAAGTATAACAACGACCTCCATAGAAATTTCGTGATTTGTGCCTCAAAAATTCATTGCGTTAAATTACCCTGAACGTTATCCTGGCACAGAGTAAACCTTTTGTTGGCCAGGCTATAATCTTGATTTACTAACAAAATCGATAATAATCCAAACACCGATTCGAGCGCTTGTTTCTCGAATTTCGAGTATTTCCCCCGTACGAAATCGAGGAGACATTTACGACGGCCCGTTTCAACGATTCGTCGTGCATTTAAATACAATTCCCGCCAACGGTCGAGAACTTTGTCGTTCTTTGGTGCCGGTTATCGTCGCAAAGAACGAACGCTTGTTCTTTCCGCTGCAATTGCACGAGAAACGAATGTTTTCTGTAGGAGAACGTACTGTAAATATCAGTTTGTCTTGACTGAACACCAAAGGCCGGGTCGTTAAGCGGGATTTACGAGCCATTCTCGAGACCAAACGTAACATAAGCATTAATGTTCGAGGGACAATTGCACGCCACGCCACTGGGTCACGATTGTCTCCTCGCAGAGAATGAAATATACCCATCGTTTTATGGGTGAAACAGAAGCTTTGTTCCGAAAAATGCTTTCATTTTTACCAAGAACGGGATGCTGTGCGGTTGTTGTAGTAAATAATGTCATTGAAGATTATTCAATGACAATTTTAATGAAATAATCTATTTGCTAATTTATTGTAGGTAATTAAATATTTCAAAGAAAGAAATATTAAAAAAAATTCTTACGACATTAACACTATACGAAAAATAAGATTAGAATAACTATTATTAGTTAGCCCTTTGAACTCGATTGCCTCGTCTGAGGGGACATATTTAATTTATCAGAGTATTTGAAAATGTCAACTGTAAGGTTTATTTATATAACAATATAGAAAATTAAAGAAAGCAATAAAAATAAATAGATTGAAAAGTAGTAGTGCAAAGAGTTAGTAAAGTATGCCGTGTTATGTATGATCCTCTTGTATAATAACTTATAATTAAAGGTCGATTGTTACAAAATATAAAACATAAAGATTAACTATGATTTTCCAGCATATACATCATTTTCAGCAAGATGAACCGATACCTTCGGTTAGTAGTACAAGCGCGCAGTAGTATAAGACTGTCACGAGTCAGCCCAGTAGAATAACATCCTCTATACTCCCTCTACATCCGTGTCCTCTCTCGTTCTCGTACGCAATGTTATTATTTCGATGTTCCTATTACACAGGTGTGTACTCGTTTAAATATATTTTACTTTCAATATACCTAAGCACACGCAGTCGACTATGAATGAAAGTCACAGTTTCTTCTTGGACAGAAGAAAAAGAGAATAAGCTAAAGATAATAGTTTGAAGGAATAGAAAGAGTATACACGAAAATATCGGGAAAAAAATAAAAAAAAATAAAAGGGACGGAATATTTTGTACGTCGTTTGTCTTCCATTTTCCTTCGGCTATTGCCGTTACCGAGGCTGTACCCGTAGGTGTATAAAAATCGGTTTACGATCGAATCACGCGATCGGACTGGTTCGTGCGGCCTAGAATTGATCGGGCCTCGTAAAAAGGTATCGATTTCCTCCTGGTCCAACGCTGGTAAGGAGAAAGCAAATGAGGATTCAGGGAGGGAAAGAGGTTTACGTCGAAGAAGATTGATTTCAAGGTGCGCGAGAATTGGTATCCATTTGATCGTTCGTTTCTAACGAAACGTGTTCCATCGGTCTTACCGACTATTTTTATTTGAGTTCGTCATATTCAATGGTGAGATTCAAGTACGGTTTCAAGAAAGAAGAAATTGCTGCTATCTATCGCTAAATCCAAGTGAAAATTTCATTATTTTTGACTAAATAAGCTCGTGGACAACGTATTCAGTGATATTGAATTATTGTAGATATCCATACTACCCAGATTCCATAAAACCCACTGGTACTGAAAGAGTTTTTATTATAAAAAGTGAGGTGCAATTGTCACACGCGGTTTTGAATAAAATTGTCCCACATCCTTCTGAGATTTTAATGATTCAGGTTCAGATTACAGCAAGAACCCTTCTAAAGCAGGTAGCATTCGAGTAACAAGACACATGCCCTATATTTTCATTTCAACCAAACCCTCGCGTACCCTGAATTATCATTTTGCTCCACTATCCACAGTGCCGTCAGTTTCTATGACAGTCTTGTTCTTCAAACAACGTTACACGCATATAGCGTGCTCAGCCTGCTGAACGTGTCAACGAAACGCGTACTCATTAGTCTCGGCATGGCCTGGACAAGCCCCGAAACACGAAGCATCAGCGAACATGTTAATTCACGGGATTGTACAATCTGCATGTGGAATTTTGCTGGTTGTGTTCCCCGAACGAACGTGTTTCGCCGATATCAACCGGGCAACGGCAAAGAAAGGGAGAGCAATTAACGTCAGAGGGGATAAAACGCCAAGCGGTATCGTCTTCGATCTTTCGTGCGTTTCTTGAAAATACGAGCGCGGCAACGAACGACAGCCGGTCGTTTTGGCGAACGAATGTAACGAGGAACGGGGCTTTGCTGTTTTCGTCGAAATTGTTCGCGTCCTATGGCGACGGGGCAGAAAAAAGCCACCGATCCTGTACGAACACAGCGCGAGCAGTCGTAAAAAGAAAGGGATTGCATCGAGTGACGTGGCTTTACGTTGAACCGTAAGTGAAATGTGCCTCCGTCGGCGAGCTCTTGCGTTACATATGTAACGGAGCAACTTTCGACGAAACTCGAGCGGCCCCAGCCGGGGATTTACACGTCCGCAAGATCACTAAACTTCCTCCAGCCACCAGTCGCTCGTGCTGCACGTACGTTACGCCTTTGGCTTAGTTCGCGAACAGACGCTGGCTATCGTGATCCCTTACTTGGTTTATCGCGAAATTTTTCGAAATTACGCGCCACCGTACACAATCGACGACGCGATGAAATTTTACGCGGTCGATGAAATGTAACAGCTTGCGATACGAAGGTGGCCCGTATGTTTAATTGTCTCAAATAAAAAAAAAAGATGTTTCTATTTGAAAAATTACTACAACACCTTGTGTCGCAGGCAAAATTCATCTCACATGATTGTAGTCATTTTTCCAGTTATAGTACCTTAAACCAGTGTTAATAAAGCACCGTGAAATATAATTAAGAAGGGCTTCGAGAGACCAACCGCAGAGCTAGGGGGCGTTTTCTCTAGTTGAAAGTCGCTTTGCTTTATAATCGCCCAGTTACACGGGGAATTAGCGTCGTCGTGGGGCTTGCGACGTCGAGCACTGTGAACATGTCTTTAATCCAAGGAGACTCCGGCTCGACGGTAGCGGAGGGGGTTGGACAAAAGGGGTGACGAGTTGGAGCGAAAGAGGGAGACGGAAAGCAAAAGGATACCGACGACGTCGGTGTTGGCACGGGGATAGGCAAGTTGCGGCGAAGTAACAGCAGGCAGCCTTTCCTTTCTTCGACGCGATGTCTCCGCATTAAATATGCAGGCACTTGAGTTGACTGCGTCCTGAGGGAAATGGAGATTTTATTACCGCGGTACAACCTAATGTCTCGTGCAACTTTGAATTACCGTTGCAGGACGAACCTGTGGCGCGCGCTTATAAAGTGTCACGTGAGTCTTTAGCACCGGCAACCAAAATGGAGCGATAAAAGTCGATTGTTGATAACGAGGAAAAGTAACTGTGAGTTTGCTCGTTAACAAGGAATTCCCGTTTGTTTCTAATTAACACGTCGAAAGCCGTAAGAAAAATAGTAAAGTAAAACTGCATAAATTACCGAAGTATTGTAATATTATCTTATCAGTATTTAAAATTCTATTCAAGTATTTTTCCCTCGAGTAATTTGGGATAAATAATGGTTGATAGTAATCAAGTCAAGCTCGAAACATTGGCCATGAATTAACTGTGTTTAGTGGAAACTATTCATGCAATATCCAAAGAAAATAGAACCAGAAATATACCCGGTGCCTTTGATTCAAAGGGTAGCTCCTTGCGTGCCAGAGGAAACAGCTGACGGTTCTTAAAATACAGGACACGCGTCAATCTTATCGGCAGCATATCGAAACGAGCGAATTTCGAGTATTATCGACACGACCGACCTGAAAGTGGCACACAACGTATGTACGTTGAAATTGAATTGCCGATAGACAAACGCGATATCCCTCATTATTCGACGAAACACGTAAATGTGATTGACCGCACGTGTCAGTTGTTCGTGCGTGTACATCGACAATGGGACACGGCCCGATGCAAACAGTCCGGGCTTGTTATTAAGAGTTAGTCCGTATAAAACTGCCGACAATGACGGCGATGATAGCAATGACGCGTTCATTATCCGCGATCCGACCGGATTGACCGGCTCTATCAGCCGGGCACAGTGATAAATGCGGCGAAGAGATAGAGTTAATTCGGTGTTATCGAAATGCAATTTATGCGCTCGCGATTCGAGGAGCGGACCGCGCCAACGAGATATCGTTTAATGTCAGCATTGTTCGCGGCCAGCGTGTATCTCTTTTGGATCATCCGTATCGATGATTCTTCAGTCAACCGTAGGCCAGAAACCGCCGCTAATTAATTGATTTATGAATTCTTGCGACCCTGTTACTCGATCGAACGTAAACCGTACAGATAAAGCGATATACTGCGATGGTAATACGGTAAAAATCTTCGAACATTAGGACACGAACAATCTTCAACATATTTCTCTATGTTAATTTATTAATAATAAAATCTATCGTGCAAAAATAAATTTGAAAACTGCAGGCCCAATATTTTAAGTATCTTGAAAATTAGGATAATTAATCATATAATCACATAATCGATCTATCTTTGTAAAATCTGCCAAAGCGTAGAGTCAACGAGTCACCTATGACGTCAGGTTAAGAATCAAGAATAATATCATCCGTACGTAATACACGAAACGTTTCCATTCGAAAATGGAACGTAGATGGATTTCGATGGTTTTGGCCGACGTATCTGTCTCGCGGTTGGATGGATGACCGGCGGCGCGAGTCATTACTCATTCATCGAATGAAAAAACGATGCCGCTTCTAGGCTCGTGGATATTTCAGATGCTTCGCGTTCGAGCGGCAAGGAAAAGGGAGAGAAGGTGAACCTCCCTTGGGACGCGGCAGCGTCGACCTTTGCGTGAGCCCTCGCCAAGGTATCCCATAAAACTGAACTGCCGTTGCGTGCGATGGGCACGGTTATACCGTCGAATGATAGGGAAAGGGACGGCACCATCGTGGTCGTACACGTTGCACGAATGACCCACGAAATTCGACTGTGTACAGGGGTGCGTGTAATGGGCCTGGATAAAAAGGCGGCGGGGAAATTAAATAAATATTTTCCGTCCGCTGATACAAACAACGCAAACAATGAAAAATGATCGTCGACACCGGCACGCGTTAAGTCCCTCTTTCAACAACCGTTTTGTTCGCTCCGCGTTCACCAATATTTGCGCAATTAGTTTCCTTTGAAACCGTGCAAAACGGAAGTAACGTTTGATGATCGAACGAACACTCGTCTGCCCCCTCGAGTAAAGAGGAAATCGGCGGTTAACTCGTTTGTCTCGGTACTTGTTTTCTTTTTTGTGAAAATTAATTTCACCTGCTAACAACGCAACGACAAAGGACGCACAATGAGTACGTTTTAATGAAAAATTGATAGTCAATTGATTCTGCTTTTTGTGATAGCGCGTTGCGATCTTGATTAGCAGAATACCTGTTTCACGATACACTGCTGGGACGAGTTTTTGGTTGTTTTCCCGATGAAAGAATTAACAGCTCGCCTTTGTGTAGCCGCTGTAATAAATATGCACGCGTGCTTTTGCACTATACGAGAGAAGGGCAGGGCCACCTATCTCGTTAAATATTTTACGCTCGATTTTACGGGCCCTCCGTGCTACTGTTTCTGTTTTTTTATGAGCGGTCACTGTATATCTCGCACGAGAGACATGAAAGTGGCCGTCACGATACGACAGAATCGAACGTGAAAAAGGGGTCGCGCGATACGGGGAAAAAAGGTTGGCTTTCGTGAACCGACGAACCACGTGAAATATCGTTAAATTATGACAAGGGTTGATGACTTTCTCCGTTATCGAAACACTTCCACCAATATGATTATTCCACGTTATAAATACACTTTTCCAATGCACCGCAATACATTTTCCACCGTAAAAAAGAAATTGAAATAATTCGCAATCTCCATCAAATTACCGTGGTAATTTTCGAGATACACGAAGGTTAATTGTATCTTCATTTAAACGTAAAAGAGGATGAATCATTTGGAACAGCTCTTCGAGAAAACAGATCTAATCGACGTGGCATCGAGACTTCCGTCACCCCAGCTTCTTCCTCTCCAGGCAAAGCAAACGTCCCGACGAGTGAGTCGCGTTGAATGACTGCGGGGAACATCGTTTAACCTTGTTTACCGGCAAACACTGCGAGCAGATGTGCACGCAAGCTCGACGAGGAATTTTTCGAGTTGATCACGAGGCAGATATGTCGTCGTGGAAGGATTAGTTGCTTCTACTACTTCGTGTTTTAATTACCTTTCGACCCGTACACGTCTCTACAAAAATTCATGACAAACTTCGAGAGCATATAAAACTCGTTAATAAACGTGGGTAGAAAAATAATGAATAAATAAATTATGATTAACAAAACACGCTTCTAAATTTTGACAACTCCTATAACGGAAGCAAATAACCCTCACAACCCTCCTCTTCTCTGCTGCCTCAACTTCGTCTGTCCACTCGATTACGCTTTTTGCCCGCAACTTATCAATTTGCATCTTTCTCAGACACCCTGTACGCGAATGTGTTCGTACGTTCATCTCGTGCGATCTCTTTTGCTGTGGATCAGGCGATGCAATTGGTCCAAGAATTCCGACATAAAGATCGTAGCGTGTCTGTACGCTGTTGCGCGGTTCTTGTTCGAACCCGTTTGTACGGATGAGAATGCCGTTTCGTAAATGTCTTCTCGTATAACGGCTTCTTATTGCCCTGCAGGCACGACTTTCTGTTCCGTTTCCAGTCGCGCCCTCGCTTCAACCCTCAGGATCGTTCTTTTTTGAAACCTGGCACCATTTCGAAGTACCTTTCGTTTCTTCTTTCTTCCTTCTCTTTCTTATCCTGCATTTTTGGCGATTCCCGCTGCTTTTCTGGAAGCCATCGTTTCTCCAAACTTCCCTGTATTTGACTCGAAGTTCTGGTGTTTGTACGTCCGTCTGTATGTGTGCACTTTGAATTGGTTTTCTTTTTTGGTCGAGTGTATTGGTGCTTTGAATCTACTTCCGTAGGTTTCTCTCTTTAATTGACCTGGTTTTCTTCAAGTTACATCCACAGTACCGTTAAGTACTATTTCTTTGCCAAGTTTATTGCTTTTCGAACGTATTTTCAATGGTTACGAGTACCATTCATTTTCAACGCATTATTGAGCTACGAATCTTTCTACGCCAATAGATGTATTTTGTGAATTATTTTCTTACTCCATAACTTTTGATATTTCAACCGGGTTATAATCGAAGGTTTGTTAATTGATTCTCAGTCAACAACCAATTGTGCTGGAAAGCCTGTCGCAATAACTACAATATTTAATTTCCTCTTTATTCATTTTCTTTTTCTGATTCTTCTTTTTATTCCGCTTGCACCTCATCATCAATTTCGACGTTTCGTCCTCGATCGAAGAGGCATACAAACGCGTCACGAGCTTGCGACAGCTTCTGGCTTTAATATCTCGCCTGAATGGAGTCGCGATTCTCGCGACTGGCTGTCGAAGTTCTCACGCGGCGAAAAATGGAAAATACAGCTATGCAGTTGGGTCGCTGGAGAGGCTTACGATCGTGGAATACAGTTGAAGTGATTTGGAACCGATAGAACGTCGAATATAGACTGTCTGAACGTTACTTGCACGACACTGTGCGCACTCTGCGCGAAGAATTCACTGAAAGCTTGTTGAATCTAATTTTGTTTCAATTCTTAAGTTGATACTATTCATGGTGCATTGCAGTAAAATTGTTAAGACAGTGCTATGAGTATATTTTACTTTTTATGTGTTTCCAACTTAGCTACCAAAGTGACAATATGTTATGGAATTGACGGATCTTGTCATTTTAAATTTCATTTATATCGAAGCATAGATGACTAATTGTAAGAAAATTATATACAGAGGCTACTACAATGTATACCGCAAAACTGCCAATTTTCAGATTATACTTCATAAATAGTATGGTAAATGGAAATAAATTTAAAAAATGATAACATTAAAAATTACATTTCAAATACTTGACACCGATTTTACGATCGATCGAAAGAGCTTGCTCCGTCACTTATGAGACACCCTGTGCGTTGAAATGGAAATGACTTTCTATGCGTTTTTATGGGCAAACGTATGCAAGTTGACAGGGAAGTGTATATGCATGACTCTATTTTCTATAATGTATGAATGCAAACCGTGTTACTTGGTAACATTGAAAATTAGGAATCTCGTTTCCTGATGTTCGTTCCTTCGATCGCGACGATTCGGTTTCCTTGTTTCTCTATAAATTTTTACTCATCCAGCGGATCGCGTTTAATCGTTTCTCGGAGCTCACGAATTTTTTACCACACGCGAACATACTTATGCAAGTATTTTATTGCGACCCGTCACGCGAGACGCGAGCAACTATCGATTCCAACTCTGTAGCCCAGATTTATCGTCGGTTCGCTTAAATTAAAGTAACAGTCTTCTAATTTGTATATCGTTCATTATTAACGTCGCCGCGATTATCAACGCCGCGGTGATATTAATTCGAAGCTAGCAAAGTGTTTATACACGCACATTAATATGCTGCTTGAATTCACGTTTTATCATTCTACCATATGATATGGTTGACAGAAAATTTCATAATCAAACCTTTTATGCGATTGTCAAGGAAACTGCGGCGTATCGCGTTACCTGTTTAATTAATTTTAGTAATTGAACCGAGCAAATTTTGCTTTCGACACACAAAGTACCAGGATCGACAAGTCACTTGGTTACGATCACTGAAACGGACAAGACCAGTTTCTGGGTCCACGATGTAGCAACACCTCTATTTCTCGTACTTGATCTAACGAGATTTCCATCGAGCAAGTTCTAGCCTTACAAGGTAACGGTACGTCTGACAGGTTATTACAAATTCTACATAACCACTTCCAAGTCCACCGCAACATGTTGAACCAACATGGATTCGCCATCCTTCTTCTCGAGTAAACTATTGCTTAAACTATTAAATCGTTGACTGTCACGAGGTTTCCCGATAATTGGCGTCGAGACTTCTGCTTGAAAATTGCACCAGTAAATAGAAGTGGCTGTTAAAAATTATATCATATTAAAAAAAAAATAAATCCTTGACATTGAAAGTATTGTCTTCATTCGTCGATTTTTATTATTTCACAGATTTTATAGATACTTTTTTATATACTCTGTTACGCTACGAATGCGTTCACTTCCGTCGTTTAATTAATCACGAATCGAGTTCGATTCAAACACATCGTTCATCAACCGGAACTGTTGAACACGCCGTTATTTTTGCACCTATCGGTTGACGAGTGCAACACGTTCGTTCGAACGCGTATCTACCCGATCAAGCTTTATACATGCCGCGTTTAATTTATACGCTCTTAAACGGTGCCGAGCATTCGTCCGGACAATATCGATTGCCGTCGCGACACAATCGTTGGCAAACATAAAGCTACGAATTTGTACAAGCGTTTAGCGCGAGCCGCATTACACTAATGAGCGGCGAATTATGTACATTGCCGCAAATGTATTACCGTGCTTGCACATCACGTCCCCGCGATCCGCCGTTACGTCTGGTAACAATTTCGGGACCGGAAGTATTAATCGTGTCGCACAAACACGCCTGCCACTGTATAAATTACAAACTCGCGTCGGGGTTAACGCGATCTTATACGAGCGGAATCCGCACGGTTAGACGGATGAACGTAATGGAACGTCATTAATTCCTTCGTTCGTTTGTTCAACCTCAACGGTCCATGGTTAGTTCCAATAAAAGTTCTCCACCATTTTAATTTTATTTTAATATCGAGCACAAAGGGAAATAGTTATAAGAATAGATGGACGGTCAAAAGTACTCAATTTTATCAAAGTGAAGTGAAATTAATTGAAATAAGTACTACATATTGTGTGTGCGTGAATTGTCGGCTGACTATGTACTGAATTTCTACTTAGTTTTTTAGTATCAAAGAACTACGACTATTTTTCATTCCTAAAACACTCCTTTGGCAAGATTTCTGGATATCTATTATTACAGAATTGATACAAATTAATTAATTACAAGTAAATCTAACTTTTAAAGCGATTGGATAAAAAACTATTTTCCTTTTACTGTTGTATCATATTTGATGGTTCCAAAGATCGCTTAAATACACGTGTGACGAATACGCGCGGTTTGTTTCCATGGCAAGCGTGTTTTTCTCCCTGGAGGGCCTCTATTCCAGTTGCAAAATACCCATATTTTTTCGCGAAAGTCATAAAAGTACATAAAATAAATTTCGCCACGGACAGCTTTAACCCCGAAGCAGGGAATGCCGGTGAGAGGGAGAAGAGGGCGTTGCGTTCGGACTTTGTTAGACGATTAATGGTTTTACAGAGTGTTAGACGCCTGACTGTAGAGATCCCGGGTATATGGCGAAATGATTCGAGAACTATTTCCTTGTTACAGAATAATTTAGTGTAAAAAGACTAATAGTGTTCCGATTAACGAGACAAGAACGAAAGGCTGACAAAGTAAAGAAACCCGAAAATTACGAAACTTTGTATAAAAGTAGAATACCTCGCCAGTAATACAAACTTATATTAACATCATATGAATAATTTAAAACGTAAATTACATTGGAGAAAATTACCTTTTCTTGTGGTCAACAAAAAATTTTCTCGAAGCAACGTTTCTGTTCAGCGAGGCCATATTTATCGTTGTACTTTTACTAAATATTTGAATGTTGATGCATCGTTCCGCCACGATACCCTACATACACAAAACTTCGAACAAATTTTTGTAAAATGCGACTTTTAAACTGTTAACTATCACGGCATGATCAAACTGAACCCCTTCAATTTTCTTACTCAAAAGTAATTATGTTATTCGGTGTATTATTAACTTTTACGTGTACCAGACAAATTTTCAGCCTCTACGCCATAGTGGTTAAGGAGTAAACCGTCAAGGGGGTGTACTCCCTCATATTCGTATCTTGGGTTCGTTTCAAGAAATAACGAAAGAAACTTCGAGGCGAAGGAAATGTTTCGAAACAGAGGGTTAGGTGTCGCGCTGAAGAAAGGGTGGAAAAATAAGGGTAGGCGGTTTCGTGGTAGACGAAACGCATAGTTGCGCGATATGATAGCAAGGGGGAGAAGAAGAAAAAAAGGGGGGAAAGAGAGAGACATCGGCGTGTGGTCGGATTTTAGTTGTCAGTGTCAGCGTTTTTTAGCATACTGCCATTTCGGCGTTTCCCGTGCCGTACGCGTGCGTGTGCAGAGCCGAGAAAATTCATGGAAAATGGGCTCCGCGCCATGCTTTTGACCCTGTCATAAATTTCGTCCCGGATTATACGCGCACGTAACACGTAATCGCCATCGCTATCCGCTAATTTTGACCACCGTAAAAATAAACGTGCACCGTGTTGAGCGGAGCCACGTACGCTTCGCGAAACACCGTAAATTCCTGGATTTCTTATTTCTTTCCACTATTTTTTTTTTTCACAAAATAAATTATTTATTGCACGCAAAACTGTCGTGCCGTTTACGTATTCACCGTCTCTTATCTGAACGCCCCTTGCTAATTTCAGAATAAAGTGATTTTAAGAAGGAAATTCTTACGATGGAAAGGTCATCTTTCAGGGTAACGTTTCGATTCGCGATTAGGATATTATTATGAATGTAAGGGGGACACGATATCGCTTTGCTCTTGTTACCTTAATCTTAATCCATTCTTATTATGATTTTCATTTTACAAATCACGTCCACTGTCAATTTCATAGACCTTCACATTCATAGTTTATAAACCATATTCTGAATGATGTATAAATTTTCATATGGAACAATTATTATTTCGCCCATTACAAGTGATTCGGTTAAATAATGAAAAATTTATCTAATAAAGAATTATTACAAAATCTTCATTCCTTCCAATCAATTGTAAACGAAGGTTTATAAGAAGTTCACAAGATTCACTCTATAAATTGTGATAAAGAACCCTTCGAATGAATTTTCTTGAAATTATTCCAATTATTCTTCGTATCAGTATGGAAAGTTAACAACGGAGTGAATCTATAAGCGAAGGATTTCATATTTGCTTTCAAATTCGTTTCGAAATGTCCAAACGTTATCCATTTGAAACAGTTGATTGTGATAAAAATAATATGTCAAATTTATTGGGAACGAAATTTTGTTAGCCGAAAAGATTTTCCAGGATTTTTGTACGGTGTTCAGAGTGTTAAAGGATCCTCGCGAAACGCGTCCGGATTCCGAGCCTGTCCGCACGCACCGCTCAGCGATATTGCGATATATATTTCAATAAAATATTGAGACAGCCAGCCAGTGGCGGCGGCACCGCGTCTGGCAATAACATATCGAATATTCCTCGCTGGATTTTACGGAATATAAAAACGCGGCAGAAAATAACCGCTACACCTGCCTTGAATATTAATACCTGCCGCGGGCAAAAGTGCACGCACACGTGTATCGCACGAAAAGCGACGCACGGATGAATTTACGTCGCACGACTCGAATCAATCGGCTTCTTCATGAAATCTACGAACCTCGGAGAAGCCGATCGATCCCGTGTTCCCGTTTCCATCCCATAAACGGAAGTTATGGTGTCTGTGGACGTTGCGCACCGGAAACGACGTCCTATCTCTTTCCATATTTTCCTATTGGTTAACCATATCCATGCGTAAAGTATATTTTTATTAACCACTTGTGCAACGTGGGCGAGATTAGGTATTATTTATAATACTATCTTTTTCGATAGTAGAATTTTTATATGCAATGATATTAATAATATTTGAAAGGGTATTCTTTGAAGGAATCTTTAGAATTGAAAATTAGTGAACTAAGGAATTTGAAATGTTTTATTTTCCTGTGAAATCTGTTTGAGATTTTCTTTTATATTAACTACGTGTATTACATATTAAGAATTATGTCATTGGCTGCAATGCGGTAATATGCTTTGGTAAAATATTTTTTTATATTATTCCCAATTCACCATCCAAGTACGAATGATGCTTGGCAATTTTCTTTGGAAACGAAATTTCCTTCAGCCACAAACGATAAACACACACGGATTATTTCGAGACACGTATGAAGGTAAATCGATTAATTATCGAACATCCGACGATCTTGATTAGCCGTCGATGGTTCGACGATCGGTTCGTTAACTGAAAATTGCATAAAATCGTTATTCATTAACGAGTATTTTCGTGCGCGCGACAAAGTGGTGAATACATGATCAAAGTAAGTGGTATTAATGAAGCCGATAATGGACTGCCGGCAGAAATTCCCAAGGGATAATGTAACGTGAGCACAATCATCCCTTACACGCGGCTGATTAGCGGCTTATTAAAATTGAAAAAGAAACTGCTAATTATTAGTGTTACGAGGGGATATCAACGGTTGAATCTGTTGGGCGTAAACTGGCGCACGGCACGCAGCGCACGATAACGTAATAAAGATGGCATACTTCAGATAGAAAACGTAGTAAACTCGTGAAGCACGCTCGACGGTGGACCGAAAATAACCGTATTTCTCTCGTCATTACCGGTCATAATGCGGCATATCGTTTGAACAGCCGAACGATAGCCACACAGTATTATAAACGTTTATTAGCCCGAAAATTATCTGACTCGATGGGAGGTCCTATAGGTGGTCGCCCGTCGAATTTCGACTACGATCGTTGTTAACCAAGAATAACGACTTTCAACGACAGCCGGACATTGCGATACCGTAAATGATGCAGGGATTAAACCACTGGTTCGTGACGTTTGTTCTTTTTCTGAATTAACCTCCTTAGAATTTACTTCCAGAGAAACTTGAGCTAGACGTAAACCCTTGAGTAGCGGATGACAGCCATACGTGCTTATATGTCAGCTATAGGTATTTGTTTACTTTTTATATGACAACAAATTGCTTGCAGTGCCACTTAATATTTCTCCAATAGAATATAAGAAAGAAAAAAAATGATCAGCTCATTCTGGTACTATTCCATATTTTCCTTAAAGTCGTCTAGATTTGTATTTTATATAAATTTTGAATAAAAAAAAGTTTATCGAGTTTAAAAGGACATTAGAAAAATCCCAAATGCGTAGAAAAGAATTTTGTAAATATTTAGTTTCAACTTCTTTCAATTGTTTGAACAAGAATTTTTCTAATATTGACTAAGAATTATTTTAGAAGTATTCTGATTTTAATTAAGGTAGATGACGATAATGCTCAGCTGACTAGGAAACGTGACGGATGACGCCATTGTCTGTCCGTCCATCCAAGAAGTGGGTCTCTTTGGCTTTGTTCTGCTTTCCACTTCCCATCCATCATGGAATAAGAAAGCTTCGAGACGCCTTCTTCGTATGAATATTCAGGCTACTGTGAAGCAACGGAAGCAGGTCGTTGCTGAAAGAAAAAAGGCTGATTCGATTCCTCTTCTGCCTGACAAACAACATGATTCTTTTTTTATCATCGTCAGAACCTTCATTTTTCTTTGTCGCATTGATCAGCTTACAATCAGTATAGAAATAAATTAACAAAGTCTATTTACAAAGGAGTTAAAATGAATGTTTCTCTGTGACAGGAAGAATTATCTCATGAAACATAAATTTCGAATTTGTAACATACGATGTCAATAGAGAATTTTCATTTCTTGGGATGAACCACAGCTACAATTAAAGAGTTATTGTAATTGAGAGTCGTGAAAAAAAATAACCACCTTTTCAATTCGTCTTATTTTTTGTTGCCGTTTAATATCAACTTACGACCTTAGTATGTGTTCAATAAGTAAAACTAAAAAAAGAAACTGAGAAAAACGTGGTAACTTCATTGCCCGCCACTGACTAAAATCACTGTGGGCAGAGATTGTCTTCCGACGATTTAGTCAGTGTGCTAAGTGAATTTTAGCCGAAACCTGGAGATATGTCCCATCGCCAGTTCCTCAGGCTGTGGATCATTCAATTTGTACCTTGGCGCGGCATAGAGTTTGATGATATGTAGATTAGTTCGGATGTTTCGGGGAATTTCGAGACGCGCCGTTCGTGGAACGCATCGAGATCGAAACGTTTAATTCCTCGTTGGATTACGATTTTGCACGGATCGGTCGCGAGGATTTCACTCGAGTCGCCGGCATCTCTGTACGTAATTAACATCGAAGTTAAAGCCGTAATGTTCTTAACGTATATATCGATGACAAAGGGATCACAGGGAATTCCTAGTACCATCAGAAATGTTAACATTCTACTGTGTACTTATGCTTAATAACGCGTACACAGGGGTAATACGAAGTGTAACTCGTTTAGGCGGATTCCACACTTCCTCGAACTGGAAACCCTTCGCAATACGTGCTGAACGCAACGTTTCTAGATTACAGACAATTATAATACCTCAAAGTGCTTTTACATGGGAACGTATGTCGTTCTGTATTAATTGTGCAAAATTGTTCATCTGATGTTGACGTTTGTTCAATTCATCGATGTGAAATTCACCTTAAAATAAACACGAGTATGGATTAGATCATAACATCAGTTTGTGACTAAAAAGATGTTTAAAATCTCATTGTTTTAATGAAAATAAATAATTTTATCTTAAAACATTGAAATATTTCAGCAGAAGGTAAAAATTAACTAGTGATATTAAGTATATGAAGGTGATTCTTTCAATTATAAAATTATAAATTGACCCTTGAATCTCATTCACCCTATACTTAACTGAATATGGATTAAGGAGACGTAAAATTTGCTCTCGTTTAAACGATTTTCGCCGAGAAATAGGAGAACAGACAAAGCAAAAAAATCGAGCGAAGTACAAAGGGGCGAACCGGGGACCGTGTTCACGGGATCACGCACGCGATTATTCGCGAGACACCGGCGACGTTAGACCGATCGGTAGTGTTCGTAAGTACGGCAATCATGGCCTGGTATAATTTTGTGCAAATAGTAATATCGTGCTGTTACTGCTGCTGCTGTTGCTGCTACTGTTGCTGTTGTCGGCATCGTGGTTGGCACGTTTCCTTTCGCCAGAACTGGGCTCGCGTGTCAGGCAATCGTTTCCATTATGCCCACCTTCGCCATCGTAGTCAGATAAAACCAATTATAATCTATCCACCCTGGCCGATATCGAGCCAAAGGTTGCCAGCAGCCGCGAACCGTGCTGCCTGTACAGACGATTTTACTTGCAAACCAGCTATTTCGACCTCGTAAATATCGGGCCGAGCTGGCGAGGGGGGTTGACTTACGTTGCCCGACCGATCATCCTCCTTTCGGGAATTTCAGAAATCACTTTGAACAATATCGGCGGCCTAGAGTATGCTCTGATTTTCGTATTCCTTTTCTGTGTATTCAGATCACCCATAGACTTATCTTCAATTTTATTTTGAACTTGAAACGTCCTTAATTTTGTCAGGGCGTAAGTTTTATTAACACGTTAAGCGCCACGTCAGTCACCGGTGACTGACACCCGAAATTTTCTACAAATTGACAAAAACAACTATGAAATAAACCGCGGATAGCGTTAATATTATGCTAATAATGCTGGCTATCGAATGGAAAGGTTAAATTTGAAAATTAATCGACTGCATTCTTAATAATTAGGATTCCATCGTGTCTGACTACGTACGTCCGTTTTCACTGTGCCAATCAACGTGTTAATAGATATGAATTTTCAATAGATAATTACGCGGCATTAATGAAACAAAATTTATATAGTTTGTTAAAAGTTTGCGTCGGAATAATTTCAAATGCTACCTTGTTTTGAAATGTTAGTCAAGGAGTTAAACATTTCTGACTGAATTCTGACAGGTACAACCAATGGAGCTAAGAAATCTATGAGATCAATAAACGCGTCTGAAAGGGTGAAATCGCATGCGATTCGAAAAAAGAAAGAATCCCATGCACTTGATACACGTAAGTAGTAACGTGCTGGCTGTCGTACGAAGAAACACGGCTTTCGAACACGGAATTCCTGACTGTACCCTGCCACGGTGCATTGATCGCGACGTGTAAACGCTTCTGAGAAAAACGACGCGCCGTGTTGGCTGGAATTAAGTAAACGCGTGGTCGAGAGCTCGTATCATACAGGTATGGGGCTACGCACGGCCTGTGTCGTCACGAGAAAATTCGTTATCAAACCGTAGCTGAAATTATGATGCGTGTTCGAACGATGAAAAACCAACCGGCGCCATTCCAAAACGTTCCCAACATTCTTTCACGTAAACGTTAACGTTGAAAGAAATCAGATATTTCTACGTTAATTAATATTAACAGGCTTGGTTCTTAACCCTGTTTGTATGTACACGCGTTCAGCTGATTTTCATTTCATTTTGTAAATAATAGCCAACTTCAAGACTTTCAAATTCCTACAACCTTCATAAAAATTTTGTACTGTAACACTTTACAAGGACCTTCGCGATTAATAATTGTTCAAAGTGCGATAGAATTACTATTGGCTGTCACGGTGATTCCTGTCAAAAAGATGGCTTGGACAAATTGTCCACGGTAATAACTGTCGCTGGAGGTTACGTCGCGCCGTGACAAGAAGAGATGATAAAGGAGGTGGACATCGACAGCGACGGGTATACGGGCACGACAGGTCGACACTCAACGACGAAGAAGGGCAACAAAAGCAAAAGGGAAGTCAAAGATCGTCCGTTATATGGCCGCCATCCACGGAGCCTCGGCTAATCCACTTGTCTTGCCGGCGAACTCGGACCAGCCTGAACTGACCTATCACGTCAGACGGCAAGCTTGCTCTCCGTCAGATTGCATTACAGGGCTAAGCTTTCATTAGCCTCGTCCGCCAAGCGACAGCTTAACCTATCCCTGCCATTTCTGTCCTCTGTCTACTTGTAACTGATAATTCACTCAACATCGCGACATCGAGGGGGTGGATTCATACTTCAGCTCTCAGCCGCTGTTCTTCTTTCAAGTTGAGAAGTGTCTGGACAACGACGACATCGCAATCCAGCTAAATTAAACTTTTTCTTCTTCGTGGATTTTGACAATGGTCGAGGAAATAAATGTTTATTAGGCTAACGATAAATGAAATTTTGGTGTTTCTTAGAATTTGACTCGAGTTTTGTACAAACTTGGATAGCGCGTTCTACGGTTAAAAACAAGGCTGAAAATGTTGGGGGAAATTTTTTGGCTTGCAGTAGAGATAATTAGTTATAATTAGAAAAATCACGACACTGTAAATAATCAAGAAATAAAGGATAATATTAAAATTAGCACCGTAGTTCGAATAAATGATGTGTTACTATACTTTTTACAATTTTTTAATTCCTCTGAATTTACAGAAATGAAAATACGTAAATGGAATTTTATCGTCGATCTAGATCACCTAAAGTTATTTTTCATTTTTTAACAACGATACGACAAAAGATATCAAGATTAACTTTTTCCATAAGTTGTAGTTTAATAATAAAGGAAAACGAGAGAAATAGTTTCATCCACGACTTCGTCACGTTGTTGTCAATTTTTTAATCGGTACATTCAAACAGAATGTTCATACAGCCGATGGTAGCGTAGTTGTCGCAAAAATTTCTGTTTTCCCAAACGACTCTACCATTTCATTTTTTCGCTAACGATCAAACACAATGGAACTTTACAGACTGTCTGCAATCCGCTCGCACTCTCTGTATCGCGGAATGAGCAAATATTTGCTGTGTACAAAACAGAAACAACTACCTATGGAAATCTACGAGTGATTGAAGTGACATGATCAACACGGAACTGTATTGTTTGCACTTTCATTCGACTTGGTTAGCCAGGGGTGACGTTCAAAACGATGTGCATTAAGTGATGGCATATCAAAAGATGCGCTTCAAAACGTAAAAAGTTCGACGTGGATTTGATGACATAAATGTGTCGGAAAATAGCAATTATGGCATATCAGATTCAAGCTTAAAGTCTAATGAAACCGACAGAAAAAAGTATTTTGATATTCTTAATACAAAATGGTTGAGTTTTTACTGAAGCAATTTATAGCTTAATAACAAATATATACTTTTCAATTGTTTATATCTTAAAAGGGTGATAGCATTTTTTATTTATCATTCTATACAGAATTTTCAGTGTTTGGATTATATTGCTATTATTGGAAAGGTATAGTAGCTTGAAAATTGGATATTCGTTAACAGACAATACCGAGCTGTAAATTAGTGTATTATCTCTTTAATGCTTATGCAGTTATTTCTCTCAAATCTTAAGCTTCAAATTGATATGCCATCGGTGACACTTGCGCAACTTCCTTCGTTTTGAAATTCACTATATGATATGCAACAATACATATTGCTTCTCTGTGTATAGTTGATGTTTATTGTTACAATAATTTATTCTAGCTACTGTACAACATTTTATTGCTGCTGACCAAACAAATTACTTATCGGGAAACAATAACGTTAGAAATATCAGTAAGTGGTACAAATTCCCTGGTTTTTTAAATTGAATATACAATTGATAGAAACATTCTGATTTGTTTCATTTCTCTCAATTATTCATGCGAAACAATAGCGTGCGAATGAACGTAGTTCGGGTAAAGCTCTGCTCTATCAAAATTTTCTTCGTTATACCGTGCACACGTACGCGGTTAATTTTCCAAGCAAATTATACCTACCCGGCATAGTTTTGAAATGCGCTGTCGCGGGAGAAATTGAAACTCGTTTGTTTCGTGGGTCAAGCACGATTCTTGTGGTACCCCTTCTTAACCACAAATGAATACACGCGTACAATTTCTGTCGGAATTACGATATGAAGCTTTTGTTCTATTCTCAATTCTAATTGGATCGCGTGTACCCCAGTTATATACATATAATATGTTTGATTATGTAGGAGATATTGTGATACACATATCCAACAGGATGCATGCTGTCAGAAATAATTAACACTTAGGAATAATAGATACCATTGGTTATTGACCGGCAACTAAATTTTAATTATTATTAATTTATCAGTAATTCAGTTGAAATAATAAAAGTTAGGTACGTTATATGTACCAGAAGATTAGAAATAAGTGGTATACTTTTTAATTCTTACCTACTGTTTCATTTAAAATGACAATGCTTACTCTTGGAAAGTAATATGTTAACATAATATTTAGAAATTAATGAATTTTCGTAAGCAACAAAGGATGATTATAATATTTAGTTAGTATAATTAGCACAACTAAATTACCTACATAACACGGCGTTCGAATAACAAATAAAGAACAATCTGTTGTGTGTTAAATTAAAAAACACTCGTTCACATTCAATTTTAAAGCACGTTTCATTGTAAAAAGATCAATGTATTGATGTTGATTCAATGTTGAAAGCGGAATTCATCTTATTCAGCTTCGATTCTGTCTCGACATCCTGTAAATCGAGGATAGAATGAAAAATGTAACGGGTAGGAAAAACAGGAAAGAAAAATTCTTTTCTTTGAGAAATTTTTCGCGTGAAAGGTTCGTGCGACACTGTCCTTCGTCGGTCAGGTTAATTCAATTTAAGGAAACAATTGATTTAACGCCGTTTTCCTTGGCAATCTTCGATTCTCACCGCTCCAGTCGGCGACCTACTTTTATAAAGTTGAAATGAACAATCGCGCTTGCGTTTCACGTTCAAAGCGACCAACTTCCATTTCAATTTCAACAATTTGCCTCAAATTGATTCTCCTCTCTCGTTTTTTTTTTCTCCCCCAACTGCGCGTCGAAAGCTCGTTTCATATGCAATTTCGGGGTTTTCGAACTTAATGGAACGGCGCACGTACTCTATTTTCCTGGTGTATTTTCCAGTCGATTCATCCATCAGGATTATAATTTCATTTTCTATAATATCGATATGAAAAGATATTCCTTGGTCGAAACTTGTTCGTTTCTGATAAGAAAAAAAAAAGAAAGAGAGATAGAAGAGCACGTCTGGGATGTTCTCCTTCGTTACACATCGAAACTGGATATTCGATTACATGCCATTCGTCATAATAACCATCCGTCTTAATGCAAACGTGGCATTCGATATTTCTTAAGTTTCTCGATGTTTCAGATTTCTCATTTATCATCGCTCGTCCGAAGAAACGTGTATAGTTACATCTTTGCTTTTTTCACAAGAGTGCGCGAGTGTTACTCACACTTGACACGTTTCGTTATTTTTAAGGAGAAGTTACCTTTTGATTGTGAGCTATTTTTCGCCCGAATGCTCATTCAAAGCGTGCGCTGCCATTCATTATACGTCTGATTATGATATTGCCTGCAACCTTCTATTTTCGTTACAACTTGGCTGTAAAAAATATGCTTTTCCATGAGAGACTCCCTCTCTGAATGTACCGTACGCGAATGTCATCGCAGTTCAAAATTATGACCTGAATAGGCAGGGTTCTAATTCCAGAAACATAACTGTGTCAAGTGTGTACAGTCCATTGTTTGAGTAAAAAAATGATTTATGCGCAAGTGTTTTTCTATAATTTGACACATGTTATACGTTTCCATTTGTCGCTGCATATTTGTTAAGCTATTTTCTATGAAACGGTGCACTTTCATTGGCCGCTACTGTATCTTTTACAATGTTTGAAACATCCGTGCATATTCAGAGCCAGCTGATTTGCTTCGCAACCCTCCTGGTGAAATCGAAAAAGGCGTCGCCCAATCTTCGCGACTCCCGTTCAGTTTTGCACTCGCGTGTACACGCTCGTGTTTCGCTCTCGTCGGCGAACGTACGTAATTTCGTGGTCGTTGGAAACGTAGGGACCGAGTGGCTATTTCGCGAGCCGGTTCGCGAGGGTTCGTGAATTTACGAGGACGAGTACACGCGCGTGTGCGAATTATACAATGCGAACCAGCAGGATTCCTAACGGATTCTTCGTACACGGGGTTCCATACCATCCCGCCGATGAAATTCACCTCTCATTCTCGGCTATTGATTTTCGTCGACGATTTAATTGAACCTTCCCATCCCCACCTTACTAATTAGGAAATTAAATTTCGAAATAACATTGCTTGTGCGAAAACATTCGTTTCGTGTTGTTCGGGATTCGTCCACCTTCGTTGTGTTTTTTATTCTTAATTGATCGTTGACGATAAACAGGCTGTTATTATTATTTGTGGAAACGAAACAATAACTCTTTCAAATAATAAATATAGAACCTCTACTTTTCAATTTCTAAACTGAACTAATACCTCAGTTCGGTATCTTGAATTATTAACGCAATTTCAATAAAATTCATGAGCGACGAAGATCCTCGCACACCCCAAATATTTTTTGCCATCGCAAGAAATATGAAACGTGGCACGAAATACGAACAATTTTAAATAAAATGAAGCGTCGAATTTCTGTCCAAGTAAAATATGGAAACTGGAAGATAAAGGTACTCGGTCCAAGTGAAAACGATTCTAGATGATTTTTTGTTTCCCCTTTTCGGTCGGTTTCCCCCTCCCGTTTTTTTGCTCGTCTTTCTATCGACGATCCCGTCCTTGCAAGGGGTGGAATATCTTCGATAATCGACACAAAGCCGACCGATCAGCTTTCGTCACGGTTCACCGACGCTCGAAAGGGAAAACTGGGCCACCGTCTGAAAGCTTTGCGGACCATTTTCCGCTTTGTTCGATCAGAGGTACTTCTCTGACCAACGGTTACCTCCAGTTTCGCGAACTATATGCAAATTGAACTGATACGCGCTTTGATGAGAATGCGAAACGAGTTCAGCTGCAAGCTTAATCAGTCGATGATTCGCGAGCACCGTGTGCAGTTTCTTTGAAACGCGATGCACAACGAGTGCAAAATTAATCGTACCGCTTCTGGCGTTACGTGTTTCTCGTCTAATGAGCAATATTACAATGAAATTCAGTGAAATTTATTATAATCGATTAATTACACAGCCGTCCTATTGTAATTAAAAACAAAAAACAAAAGAACAATACATAAGAATATATACCGGGGGAAATTGTCAAATTTGAATTACGACTTATCAAACAGTTTTAACATAAAAGAAGTAAACGAGGAGGTTCGTTATTTATGCGTTCATAATGATATAATTTAGGGTAGAAAATGACTGATTAAAATGGTGCCATCGGTTCCCACGATTGGTTAATTTGTGAAATTATTTACATATCTCACTTAACCCCTTCCGACCCTGTGCATATTATAATGTAAATAATACTCTTCGTGCTGTATTTTATTACGTACAGGTTTAAACTTAGTTTCAACACCTAATGTGATCACAACCAGTGATCACAAATTATAAATAAATAAATATTTTTGTAAAAAGTTAATTTTAGTGTAAAAATAATTTTTTCTTAAACGAAAAAAAATTCGTGTCTGAAGGGGTTAATATCATAGAGGTCTGCAGATACAATACTCAATTCCTGTTGATATTTGAATTCTTTCTCGGCTTTTCCTCGGAAAATAAATATACCCTTTGTCTTGCCCGATTATCATTTTATACGTATAAGATAGTCGACGTTTTCCACCCTAAACCCTCCGGAAAACCTTTCTCACGACGCGCCGGACAACGTTCGCTCCCGATATTACCTAGCGTGCCTTTTACGCCGTGCCATTTCCATGAGAAGATATCGACACATCTGTCGAATAAGTATCCGTCACATCTGTTCTAACGTCTGTATTTATTGAAACACATTAACTGTAGAATCGTCATGAAATGGCCGTTTTAAACAGTCTTCTATCATTCAACCGTTTACAGTTACAAATTTACACGGAACTTAAGTTGATTCCAAAACTTCTGATTTAAAATATAAACTAACAAGGGACATTAATCCTTCTAAACCTACACACCGGCACACGTAAAGTTACAATTAGAAAATTGTTCGGAACCATATTACTCGAAACATAAGTATTCGGATATAATAAATAACTATTATATATTTTCGACGTTAAGTATTTGAGATGATTTAATTTATATTTAATAAAATTGCTATTGGTAATTGGAACCGTTGAATCTGAGATATATTTAGTCAATGATGTTCCTTAAACGATTAAACAGTAAATTCTTATCAAAATCATGAGCGTTATCTCGCGATACTTTTGCGCCATCAAATTCGCCGTTTGATATGCAACGATTTAATACAGTCGCCTGAGTAATTTACGACAGTTAATACCCGACGTAGCTAAACACAGAGCGAGTAGTTAATCGAGGAAAGGATGCTGGCAGGAGGGGCGGTAGTATCACCACCCTTGTCGTAAATCCACGGAGGCAGCAAATGAGTTTAATTTTAGTTGTATTTCAATGAAAAGGGCAATTCTCCGGTGGCTGTGCATCCATCATGGAGAATAACGCGAGCCGGCCGTTGGGATTAGCATGGATATGACTGAATTATACAGAGACTATGCGCCAGACTGCGTGTACCATACGCCACTCTCCGCGTTCGTCCTCTTCTTCTCCCGCGTTGTCTTTCCAACTCTCGCGTTTGTGCCTCTCCGGAGAGCAGTCATTTCAAACTGGCTGTACATACGATGTTTAATATACCGGTAATGCGGCAAGCTTTCGGGCCACTCGAGGAAATGGCGACGTCTAGTCAGAGTGTTCGTGATTGAATTTGTCTAGGCCGCAATATCGAGCGACCGCGATCATTTATAATAATTCACATACGATATTTCGCGCAATAAGTATACGAAAAAGTTTCCATAGCCCACGCACAGATAGCAATATGAATTTGAAAGATTGAAAGGTACAAAGTCAGAAATATCCTTGGGTCAGCTGTCGTTTCCCTACATATAAGAATATCTTCGTCGTACTTCCCATGAAACTGGAAGAAAGCAGTAGAAATAACGTGGACTTTCAGTAACATCGACAGAGATACGCGTTATAATTCCAGTCCCATCCCAAGTATCACTTCTCACTGCTTTTAATTCATCAGCCGGCTAATTAAAGGAACACAGTTGAAAATTAACGATCTGGGAAACATCAGTGTCAATTTCTTCTCAAACTTCTAATAAAGACCTTCATATAAAAGATCAAGGCTAAACTTTCTTACGCCCCAAATGCAACTATTAATTCCATTTCACTTTCAATGGGAAAAGGAATCTGTTTCGTTCAAATCGGTACCCTTTATTTCTCATCGGCCGAAAGAAAAATCTCGTTGAACCGTGTAGCTTTTTGGACGCGAGGAAGCCGTGCTACTTGCAGAACTTTTCACCGGTTTTCTCACTCTCCGTCGGCGAGGGGTTGGTCGGCCGGGTCAAGAGGATTCGACATCGGTGAATGGAAAGTCACGGAGGTGGGAGGGGAGGGAGGTGGTGAAACGTTGTTGGTGGTGGACTACCGAAAAGAAAGAGAAAGAAGAAGGCTAGAGCGAAAGAAGGTGGACGTTGGATAGAAAGAAGAGGGGTGAGGGCTTTATCCCTTATCGTAAAGCGAGTTTAGACGTAGACGGGCCGAAGCCAGGCTCTGTATTTCCCCGGAGCTCCGCAAAGTCCGTATAGGAAATCAAGTTAAATTTGTTGAGCCGATAAGGGCAGTAGGTAGAGGTTGCCGGAGTTGGAAGAGGGTGGGAGGATGAAGGGAACCAACAACGAGGCTGGGAACCGGGCTCGATAACGGGCGAAAGCTGTCTTTATGTATCAGAGACCTCCTGTGCGTAGGTGCTAGGCTACCACCTCTGTGTGTTAACATTTCGACTGGGCTCTGTGTTTGTGGTAGCACGGGGTTACGTGTGAACCGCCACAGGAAATCCCGATCAGCCGTGGAAAGCTCGATCTACGAACATCGATTGATTCCTCGTGAATTCTATCCCCCAAACTCTTGGCTAGAAAGCGTTCGAACTGGGAGACGGACGACTTTGCTCGTGGAAAGGCACCACGGCCTGGGAATTAGCTGTACGATCGTTGACGTGCAAAGCCCGTTCCCGATATCGATTCCGACCGTAAAATCCAGTCGACGATGTACGACGCGCGGTTGTTAACGGCCTGCTTAACACTTTCACGAACTGTGTCACGTTTTCGTGACTTTTTGTGCAACCCTTTTCTCAATTCACTTCCATCGATTGTATCGTGTACTGATTTCAATTTGAAGATTATGGAACGTTATGGAAACTCCCAAACAAAAGCTCGAATCCAAAAATTGTCAACTTAGAAACTGTCAGAGATAGGAAAAAATGTTTTATAAATAATTTTCTTAGCAGTAAAGAAATGTTACCATTCAAAATTATTGCGAATAATTTTCTCACGCCAGAGTTTATACAAACGAAACTTTGATGTGTATTCTGATTAATTGGGTGATTCGTTTAACCGTATCGGCAGGAGTTTACTGTAGTTGATTACTGTCGTTAACGATCGGGTTAATGACTCGGGAATAAATTGATAATTAGACACGTACGTTGTTCGGGGGCTATTGATGTACATAATTTATTACAGAAAATTAGGCTGCTAATGGAATTGCCTGACGTTACATTAGAATCATAAATTATTCAATATATAGGAAGTTCTGCGTTATATTTGTTAACAATTACCCAATAACTTTTTAGATAATTTAATCATACATATTGAAATGACAGTGTCTGTCATAACCAAATTTACACTATTAATATATACTATTTCTGTATAAATTTAACAAGTATACGATTCATGTTGCTTGACTATTCTGTATAGGAAATGAAACTTGAACTGAAGATATATAATTACGGTGACCATATTTTTCAGAGCGAAATCGGGAACAAAAAAATAGGTGAGAATTAGAACAACACGCAATAATCAAAAAATAACAAAATTCTTCTATTGAATTATTTCATAAATTACTTATTGAAAGGAAGAAAAAAAAACAATACAGAACTGTCCCTGCAAATACAGGACGAATGGTCACCGTATATATATATTATATTAACAAGCCATTTACACGTACAATTCGTCTGCACTAATTATCCTTTTTATAAGATTGCAGACATTTTTATAAAATCTACGGGGTGCCCCACCTAACTCGATCAATTTAATATATTTTGTAACGACTGGAAACAATTCCAAATGATTTACTTCATTTATCAACATTGGCAAAGATAATTTTACCTCCATCGCAGTGCATTTCTTACAATTAGTTTCATAAATCTTCTCAAAGGAACAGGGGAAGAGTGGTTACATTTATGACCTTCAATTGCACGAAACGATCACAATAACCACAACAGAACGGAAGTAGTAAATCGACGTAATCCTGCGGATGCAACGCGGCTCCCTCGCGTAGTGGCCTAGTTTCCAGGCCGCAGTTGAAAATTATCATCGTCCGGGAATACTTGTAGCCGGTTAATTAAAAAGCGCGGTACACGAACCACCGTAGGCCGTTGTCATTGAAATGTTGCCAAAAATTTTATTTCCGGCCAGGTCGTCGGCCACGCTTCCGCCGTGCAAGCATTGGGAACCGTAACCGGTGCACCGTTCGCTCTCTCCTCTCTGGTTTTCGAATTTTGCATTGAAACGCAATTACACCCGTCGCGTAAAATATCTGCATTTCAATGGCGTTGCACACGACCGATGGTTTTCCTCCGAGCCCGGCTCTGCGTTGCAATCTCGCGAATGTTTCATCGTGAAATTTTCCCTCGTTTCCTTGTAAATGGTTGTTTTATTGACGGTAAACTTCTTCGTTTAACATCAAATTGTTACCGTAACCGGGATTTATTATGCTGAATCGTGTGAATGTAGGAATTTAGAGTGGTTTGTAGAAGACATCATGGAGCAAGCGAGAAACAAATGATGTTCTTTTGACAATACCGAGGGAATGGAAAATAATTGTTGAAGATTTTCATTAACAATTCAGTTACAAATGCAAGGTTCTAACAACCTAGTGCCATAAAACTAGCTTTCATACTAATTTATAGGACAAAAGAAAGCAATATACAAAAGTATCTTATGAAAATAGAAAAATCCTCAGAAATAGAATTTTCGACGACGAAATCATTAAATTTCTTATTATAATTTAACAATTAAAATCACAAAATGGGGTATTATTTGGTAATAATCAACCCGAGAATACTACACGCAGGAACTGAATTTTTATCATCTCTTACGGTGCAAAAGGAGAAAAAGGAATAAACTGGAAGATACATGTCCTGCTGGTCACAGAAGGGTTGAGGTCCTTTCGGCATCCCAGTCCATTTTTCCCAGCTTCAAACTTCACAGGGAGCACGTGCGCGTATCCCAAACGAAACATTAAGCTAATGATTATTCCCGCCCAAATTTTTACCGCGTTCTTCGTTTTAACGCGATCGAACGAAGGGCACCCGAGTCTGCACACAGAGCTCAACCCTCGACCGCAGCAGACGGATACACGGGGCGAAGAAAAATGTGCGGATGGACGTTGTAACCATCCCTAAGATCGTTGGACGCGGCAAATGGCCAGGGAAAAAGGGCGAAAAAAGAGGATCGGTGGAAGGCATATATCTTGAAAACACCCGCTCGCCGGATACTCTCCGAACTTTAATTAACATAATGAACTATCGTCCGAAGTGCCGTTACTAATCCGACCGAGGGGCGGCCGAGAATGCGAAATCTGCTGATTAATTTTAATACGTAGCTGCTCACGAGTTCGCCAGTCGATCGTCGAAACGTCTGAAGAATTTATAAACCGTGGCAAGGACCGTCACTTTTAAACAATTTCATTATTAGCTTCAACCATGCGAGGACGTTGCCGCCACGTCGTCGGCTGTGGTCTGTTCGGCTAATTTTTAGTTAATTAGTCGAACGATGTCTCACTACGAGCGTGCTGATAATTGCGTTTGAAATTCTGTTCGACAAGCCTCGTTACAGGGAACGCTTTGTTCGTGGCCGGACAAGTTACGTGTGAAATTTTCGGGAATTAATTGACGGAGAACTCGTACGGTGATCGGAATTGATTCGAGTTGTAAAATAGAATATAGACACTATCGTTTATAAATATCGTAGTAAGTTTTTCATTGGCGCACGCGGTATATTAATTAATTTGTTAACTCTCAAACGGCGAAGCTGGGTACTTCGAAAACGAATAGTACTACGGTTAACAAAGAATGACGTTTTTAAATACAAGACCTTGTTACATTGGATAAAAAAGAGTATGAAAAATTTGCAACTCTTCGGGTAATATTGTCAACGTTATCTGTGAATAAATATTGTCTATAGATTCGAGCCATCATCGAAGAAAATAGGACAACCAAAAAGGTCGTAAAAACCAGAATACACGAAATCTGAAATAAATTCCATCGGCTTCTTTAAAATGAATTCTTTTACGTTCATCCTTATCGCGAATGATATCAAATATCACTTCTACAAGCTATATCCCTGTGTACCTTATTCCCTGAACGAGAGAGCTTCCCGATAGCCGTCAAATATACTGATACTGCTCTCCTGATCTTATCAAACATCCCTTGTCCTCGCCTGAAAAGAGGGAACAAGAAAATGGACACCACGGGAGCCGCAACGTTTTTATCTATCTTTCAATTCTAGTCGAGGATACTTCAACGACGCAAATAGACCCGTTCGTTTAGTGGCCCATAACAAAAGAACGAAGTCTATCGCAACAAGGGTCACAGGGATGAAAACTAAAGATGAATCTGAATATATTCTGAATATATTCTGAATAAACCTTCCTATTCATCCTAGATTTTGAATCCTGTCCTCTTACTATATATAAAAGTATGTCATACAAATAACTCGTTAAAATTTCTTTGACAGAAATCTTAAAGTATGTTGAAGATTAGACAGGAATAAAATTATTTTCTGGAAAATTTCGTTTTTTTCATGTACTGTGCACTGAACTTAACCCTGGATAGCAGTGCTGGTTTCATCTTCTGGGTGAAGCATCGGTGGTTGTTGCCGCAAAGGTAAGCTGTGTTACAACCGGATGTCTCCGCGAAATTACTGCCACGATCTGTTGTTCTATGGTCCGTGAAACTCGAAACGCGGCAATAACGTAACCTTCTTACCGATCTTGCCATCCCTTTCCCCCATTGTCGTCCATACAAGAATCATGGACCAGCTAGGCGAACGTTTAAATCTTCCAGCGGCTTTACCGATAGCGTTTACACGCGTTCGATGCCGTTGCTGTTCGTAAGCGACGAGCAGCCCACGTTGGTTACAGATGCCGGGTGCAACGTCCCGGTTGAGAAAGAGCCTCGTTTGGTTAGTTTTGGTTCTTCTCCTCGGGTAGTTTAATTGTTAAATTGGCCTTGGTAGATTCAGTGGATTCGTTGCGGCAATTGCTGTTGCCGTTCGGTGGTTATTTCCGGGCTCACAGGATGCTGACGATCGATGCTGCTAAAGGCTACTTCTATGCAATAACTTCCATGTGGCACTTTTTGCTTTTAGGACTTTTCTGTTTCATCGAATAACTATTTTAGTAATTTCCTTTATTAAATTCCATAATGGTTAGAATAATAATTTGACCTGATATAAAAATCATAAACTTTATCTTTAAAAGTTCAAAATAAGGAAAATTTCTTAAGGGGGTTGAGATATAGTAAACGCGTGACAATATTTGTCGCCACGTTCGTCTTTCGGCGACGTCTCTGTAGGAACGTACTCGCGGCTGGAAAATTAGCGTGAAATTGTGTCCCGGACTGAACCCGAGTTTCATTCGACAAGAGGATTAAATTCCGACGCACAGCCACGGTCCAGCCAGCTTTTATTGCACTCGGTTAAATGAAAGTTCTTGCGAATCGACAGCGGAAGAATCGACACCACGAGACACGACGTTGATTTAACGCGGTCTCCGCGGTGTAATCGAATAAATTGGTCGCGGTTTCTGTAAAGTGTTTCATCAGTTTAAGTGCAGACAGCTTTTGTTCGCGCTACAGGTGCGAATTTGGAAACGCCCGGGAGTACGCAGTTTGAGCGTGACGATTTTGGTCGCTTGCATATTTAGTTATTTCGTACGAACACGTTAATTATCACGCTGAGGCTATTGAAAGTTTCGTTTGAGAGTATTTATTTCTCGAACATATTTTATCTACTATTTTCACAATATTTCGTTTTATTTTCTTTAATCATATTTTTAAGTATCTATTATGAATATCATTAATTATGTAAGTGGAAGGATTTCGAATGATATGGACGACAGATTTCTATGGAAATTTAAGTATCACTCCCTTACCCTATAAATATTATGGAAAATTAAATTTTAACCCATAAATACCGTGACTTAAGGATAAAAACACTTTCTAATGTACAAACGGCAATATTTTATCATTTTTTAACTTATTTCTTACGTAAGGAAATAACAAGAACTCCCTAATTTATACTCAGAAAATACTCAAATTGATGGTTTACAAAGAAACGTTTATTCCAACAAAAAAAAAAAAATAAAAGAAGTTCTCATGGTTCGTGAGTTCTGTGCAGGAAATTTTGTACCCCGTTCAAGCAATATAAGGATATCAGGATATCTGCTTTTGAAGTTATCCAGAATAGTTGAAAGTCAATTTTCGAAGTCGAATTCTTCTCCCTTTTTTCCCCCCTGTTTTCCCTTTAACGGCAAACAGGTTCCCCTTTGCCCTTTCACTTTCCTTCTTTTTCCCAGACACGAATCGGAATCTTTTCAAACAAGCAGCCGAGCTTACGCCTTCGCTTGGAAGCAGCAGTTTCCGGCATGGAATTTACCGGAAATAATATCGTATCAAAACGCTGGTCGAAAAGCGAGTGTACATGCCACGATAAGGCTTCCTGGCGTCGCGACGCCTCTGTGCAACTTTTGAACTACCAAAGTCAGTTCGAAGTTCCCTGGAATCGTTGTGACTTTTGTTTCTGATTTTTTTTTCTTTTTCCTTTCTATCTTTCTCTTCCCACGAATCAGTCTCACGCTCACATCTAGTATAGCTTCCTGTTTCCGTATTGGTAAGCTTTGACTATTTTATTTCTGTCTTGCAATCTTTTACTTATGTTAGTGTTACACGAACCGAAGGATTATAGATAGTTATTTTTGAAAGTATTTTGAAACGTTTCGTTGGTAAAAATTATACTCAACCGGCGTTGTGTAACTATATTTAAATTAAATACGGATATTCTGCGACTTTGGTTTTTGCAATCATGAAAATTTATTTATTTATCGCGTGGTAGTTAATTTTTATTTTGAATTTAAATTTTACGTCCTTAAAACGCTGACCGCCATAGAGGTAACCGGTTACCAGCACCCGAAATTGTTTGTAATCAAATAATTAATAAACGAAACGATGAAATAAAACCGTGGTCAGCGTTAATATTAAGCTAGTAATACTGGCTATTAAATTCAAAGGTTAAATTTGAAAATTCATTAATTTCGTCCTTGATAATCAGGGTTTTAGAGTGTCTGACCACATACGTCCGTTTTCACTGTGGCAGCCAACGTATTAAATAATTCTTTACAGCCCTCTTCCTCCATTATATCAACAGCTTGTTAAATTATATTTTATTTTTCTATAAATAAGACACAGAATATCATTTTCGCGAATATCATTGCACGATTATTCGATAATATTCGCGATCATAATGCTCGCTTCAAAATCGTACAAATATACAATCAATTCCCGTGTTGTTTCGAACCATTCGTCCTACGACACGATGGAGATCGGAGAAACCATAAATCATACGACTTACCGATCGTTGACTTGCACCTCTGCATCCGCTATGCACCCTTGAGCTGATACAGAAATGACCCACGGATGTGCAGCCTCTCTCGTACACACAAATCACAAACTCGAACACATAATTATCAAATAAACGCGAACCCCTCGACAGCAGGGACAAAACTGAACGAATTTGACCCTCTTCGAGTTCGAGCTGTTAAACAACAAGAACCAAGGTGTTCGGCGACTTGTTTACCTCATCGTATTATCGGCCACGCGTAACAATTTCTACTCGAACTTGGCGATGAGATCATTCTATTTAAATTTATTTCATAGCAATTTTGTATGTAAAATTATTATAACTTTTACGCGCGAATGAATTCCAAATCTTTCTTTTCGATTATTAGATATATTTTCAGACGGTAGTCAGAAATATTTATTGTATTTTAATATAAATATAATTTCTGTATAATTTTGTGTGTTGTAATTTATTTTTGAATTCCAAATATTTTACAAATATTTGATTACAAATCCAATAATAATTATTATCGTTTAACAGAGGGAGTTCACAATCGAATTCGAGACGGTGGCATAATCTCACGATACAGATACCGTATGCACGATTTACAAGCATTAATCGATAAAGCTGGTTCACGGTTGTTTACCAGCAATCGATCGGACGTATTGTTTGGTAATCGTCGACTCGAAAATTTGAGCATCTCGATCAAAAGCCACTTACCGACGTTAAGCACGATAAACGTGGCGCATAACGCGGATAAATTCACCGGCACGTTCGAAATGTAACGGGAACCGGCCAATTAGTACGTATAATTTGGGCTTACTTTTAGCCAGACCGTAACCAATACCGCAAATTCGAGCTGCATGCAAATGCACCAATTCCGCCCGGTTAAACCAGATATCGACGTAGGTTTAACCCAGTGATCTGACCCGTATCTAATTTACAGGTATGTAAGTCACCCGTTGCCTATCCTAACAACCACCTATCGTGAATATTTGTGTGTCCTAAAGTTTATCACCCGTCGAATTTCTCACTGAGAATCAGTGCTCGACACTATTCGGACAACTATTCTTTCTCTGAAAATTACCGAATTTCACACACTCAAACAAGATAGTATTTGATAACTTTTACTTTTACGTAGCTGGTAAAGTGCTTTTTATTTAACTTTTACGTTAACTGAAATATTACGATTTCTTGGTATTTAGTAATTAATTATTCAAGAAAAAGTTGCAGTAAAATTTTCAAATCTGAGGAATCTAAATTACCAAGACAGAGATCTAAGGAATCAAAAGTGGTAATAATACATTGAGCAGAAAGAATATAAATCAGATTTTGATAGACGTAGATCTGACCCTGGCATGGTACTAGAAGGTTAATCAGTGCGCTGCAAGTGACAAACGTATTCAGGGTATTCAATTTTGTGCTCGGTAGTCCTAGTGTTTGGTTCCAGTGATATTGCATCGGTACAGAGGCGGAAACGTCGAATCCGAATAAAACAGTCTGAAGAGTAAATAAATGCGGCGTAAGAGCACTCGTAAATGTAGACAGAAGCAGGACCGCTCGGTCGTTAATGGGCGGAATTTCGAAAAGCTCGTACTTAACTTGAGTCTGCGAGGTGACGCTCGGAATACAAAATTGATCTTAGCATGACATTATCACGTTGCTAGTGCTGTCGGTATCCGTCGTGTTTAACCGTCTCCCGATTCCGCTTCTGACGTTCCTACATCCTCGTTGAATCCAAAATTAAGACCGCCCGCGAGAGGAAAATTAATATTACGCGCCCATATGGTGGCAGCCAGCGTGCGGTAAAAAATATAAAAAAAAAAAGAAAAAAAGGAAGAGAAGAAAGCTGTCGTCTCTGGCTGAGTTGGAAAGTTCCGAAGCGACGGAAGTTAACGTTTTATGACTTTTAATGCTCGCTTCAATGAACATCACGCCCGCAGAATTTATCCCCGACGCGACGAATTTATATTAATTCTCATATTTTTCATCAAACTATTATGGAACTTTTATTATACGATCGGCAGAGTGACAAATGCACGACTAGGCATAACGTTATATTGTGCATTAAAATTTCAGAACATTTAAAATCTCGACCCTGCGTTAGTAACTGATTAATGATTTGAAATAATTTATCTGCAAGATAACAAACAATTTTGAACATAGTTTTCTGTAATTGCTCAAAATCAACACGAACACGTGTGTATGTATGTGCAGGTTGCAAAAATTTTAATTTACCCGATGACGTCTTTGAAGTTCACGTTCAATTGATTCTCTACATTAAACAGGTCAACATCACAGTTATCGGGGTAATTAATACCAGAGAAATGTTTCGTTAAGAATACATCAAAGGTTTTAATATATTTTTATTTTACTGTGTCAACGTAGAAATCAATTAGGTGGAAATTACTGACTTTATTGATTTTCTGATTACGAATGTCGAGTTGATATCTTTATATCTTTGTATCCGTAAAATTACTGTTAAATTACATCCCCAACAGTATTCAATTAAGCTCGTTTATGCGTATTAAAATATTAGCAAAAAGAATAAAAGTATATAGATTCATTTGAAGAATTTCACAGTAAAAATAGACTAGACCCGATGAAATAAAAAGAAAATGTTTCAAGTGCAAAGGGTTTTAACGTCGTTCTCTCGTAGCTATCAAAGAAACAAGCTTTACGATCGTTCCACACTTTCCGCTCGTAATTCAAAAACGAACGCGGGAAACGTGCTACCGTTCGTAATGGAGATTCAACGGGTGGAATCGGCGTTACTACTTCTACCCCTTGGCCGCTCTTAATTAATATTCCGCGTGTAACGTTCCAGCGTGCAGTTTCGACGATTTTTGTGCGTTACGCAAACCGACCGTTTATAGCCCGGTCACGATCTTGGTAGCAGACCAGCCACCCAATACTCGCAAAAAAATTGCGTTCCTTGCATGAAACCTGGGTTCCAATTGATAAGAAACGAGAAATAATAGTAATTATTGTAACCAAAATGAGTTTAGCAATTTTTTGTTAATAATGTAACAATGAACCAATATTTCTGTCCTCCCTTCTTCAATTTATTAATTGTAAATGTAAGAATAATCATATATTCTTTTCCACAGTGAACAGGACACCCCTTAAATACTCACATTTAATTATCAACGCAATCCATGTACATTGTAAAAGAAATATCGTCCCGATGAAACCGAAAAATCCATTTTGATCATATTGTCTTGAGGAAGAATTTTTAAAAATCTAATTCGTTAACCTTTTTAATTGCTTTCTGATACATGATATTTTTACATCTTCGTATATTTTATTTAAGCGTCACGTGGAGCTTAATAATTGATAAGAAGTTATGCTGGTTGCTTGAAAATTAAGTTTTGGTTTCGACTGCGCTCGCTATCAGCATTCGGGAAGTAATGGTTTCGACGTGGAAATCAAGCTGTCAAAACAAGAACCACCGTTCAGCGATGCCTGATTTCTGTTTAAATTCAACGCGATATAATCTATTGTAATTGAAAATTATGCCGCACGAGTAGTCCGTGGGAAAAGCCTACCCGTATCCCCAGCCGGGGGCGGCTTTGTCCTGCGAAAGAAATGAAAAAATTCCGCTGGAACAAAGGGAATCGATCTTCTCCCTTTTCATTATTCGTGACAGGGTCATTTTGTTATCGGAAAGACAAATTAATCGAACCGTGAAAATCTGGATGATTCTATAAAACATGAATTCTATTATAAAAGTATCGAAATAATAACTGTTGAAAGTTATAAATGATTTTTTTTTAAATAGTCTACGGTTTGAACAGAATGTATCGTTTCGTCTGAACATGTTCAAGAACGAAATATCGACGACTATTTGTTGGTCAGCATACAATGCAGAGGGATGAATTTCGCGGTAGAAAGGGAAACTGAAAATCGTCGTTATTCGAGCGTCGAAGAAGACACAAATCTCGTGTGTAACGTGCTCTAGGATCCCGTTCCCATTATTCCAGGATTTTGTGTATTACCCATAACGAATACGTCCGAGATAATAAAATAGGAAGCCCCTTATCTTTCTTTATGGTCACAATACAGCCTGTTCACCGAACCTCTTACAACGTTCGCTGTATGGGGCTCATGATAAAACATTTTTATCGTACCGAACCGTGTATCGATCCGTGCCTTTCGTAATAACAGCTGATCTATGAATGTAATTACAACGGTTATCGTCTGGCTGCAAACTCGATCCGGGATTGCATCGAAACGCGAAGCAGAAACTTGTTCGCAAGATATTCGATACGTTCTGCGAATTCTGTCGTAAAGAACTCTGCACGAACGTGTTTCGACTAAATAATTAGATTGTTTCGTATGAAATGCTACATTTTGTAACGTAAAGATTCTGCAGAATGATTTTATGTTAATTGAAGATTGAAACTTGATGAAAATGATTACCTAAAATTTTTATAAATCTTCTAGAAATGAAATATAATTTAATATTCAATTACCACTGTTTTTTGCTTCAGTTTATTAAACGTTAACATAAATATTATATGAAAATTTCACATTACTAGAACTTCCTAAAGATTAGCAGCCGATGCTTATAATATTGCCTAATGCCTACAATAATAAAATATTAAAAAATATTGTCCTACGCGTCGTTCGTGTATACAATATCAATCAAAGGTAACTATTTGGCGAATCGGAATGGAGCGTTTAAAAGATAGCAAACGTTGCAGGCGACTACTGAATTATTCATTAATTATGACGAGATTTACTTGCGAAATCTTGAGGCGAGCAAGAAAGTGCCAGCGTTTCATTACGGTAAAGGCACTCGTATAATTGCAGAAGTTGCCGTCGTCCGCGAGGAAAAGAATGGTCTTCCGCCATGCCAGCACTTCACCGACAACAATTCATATTAATAAACAAACTTTCCGACAGTGTAACGCGTTTTTGCCCGGGCCCTGTAGAAATAAAACTCACTAATACAGCCCAGAATCTCATACACCTTTTCGCGTATTTTTATTTTGTAATCAACCCCTAAGATCACCCGTAGGAAATTAAAACTGTTTACAGTTGATAATTAGTCCCGGTTAGGAAGGAAAAGGAGAACACCGTGGCTAATAGTCTGGCCAGCAGTTCGCTGTTTAATCAAGCGTTTTACGACGTACTTAAGGAAACTTTTCGTTAACATCAACGGCCTTATGATCGATGCCGGCATTAAAACGTATTTCGCGCCGCGTCGCGTCGTTAAAAGGGTTCGCTCGGACCTCGGGAATAGAAATTATCGCAGTCGCAACGACCAAGAAGTATAAACGAAGGTCTTTCGAAGGTTTGATCGTCGTCGTTCCAAGTATACACACTTGAACGCGCTATCTTGATTTCATCTCGATTCAAAAGCGAATCAAACTGACTGTTAACGCGGAGAGCTTTCCGAAACTTTCTGGAAGTTACACTTCCCGTTGTCGCACGGAGTTTTGCTCAGATTTTCCTTTGACATTGCCGCGGCTGGCTCTTTGTTCAATGAAACTCTTTGTAAACGGTATACGGTTCTATGAAAAGTTACATCAAACTGTTTCAGTCGATGGTAATCTTGATGTGTTCTTTCTTTGACGTACAGATTACGTCAGAGGCGGTCTTCGTCGAATTACAACGGACGATCGATTCTAGGGGTAAAAATCGAAATTTTCCGGGCGAAGTTTCCAAGCGAGGACAACGCTTAGTCGAGTTACCAGTGAAATCTCCGGTTTCCATCGGAGTCGGTGTTCGTATCATGTAGGACACTTGGCCCGGGCACGAAATACTTAGGCAGATTCTCGGCACGAGCTCCCGTTTCGAAAGCTGCGCGGAATCGTGCAAGCGGAACAAGAAGCGAGCGTCTGTAATGCTCGCACGGTATGCGAGCAACGTGCTTCTTGCGAATTCTTTTACGAATCTCTGAAACCCTCTACTTATCTCTTGCACCTCTTTCGCGCCACCCCGTAACCGATCGCCATTTTCAGTTTGCTCGCGTGACGAAGACGAGAGGTAGCCGCCTGCAATTCGACGCCGGTGAACGAAACGCTTCGCTTCTCTTTTGGCGCTGTTTCCGAGACGATGCTGAAATACCACTCCCTAGCTCGCACTTGCCGACGCTTTTCCGCACAGATTTTTCTGTTAACCCTTTGCGGTCCTGTGTCAAGTACGACGACTAATTTTGCTCCTTCAAGTTCTGTATCAAGGGTGATTTGTCGATCAAACTGATCGGACATGGTATAACTCGATATGATAATTCTTGTTAAGTTATTCTAATTAATTCAAGAATAGTTTCCAAAATATTATGACGTAAGTATAAGTTAGCTACTTCTTATCTTGCATAGCATTAATCCGTTGAATTTTCATGTTTATGATTAAAAGTGTTAAACATTTGTCACGACAAACGATTGCATATAGTAGCAGAGACTTTGATAAGTGTATCAGAATTTTCTTAAATCATTCGAAATCTTCGGACAGTAAGAAAATTAATAAGGACTCAGCTTGGCTACAGAAGATGAAGAAATATGTTTGTCTACGAAGGGTTAATTAATTAGTTAATAACAGTAGAAACTTCACTACCGTTTCGTGCTCTTAAAAGCATAAGACATGTATCTGTTTTACTGATAATATCAATGCAATTCTTTATTACTACATATAAGAAGCCCTACACAATTTGACAGTACCAATTTGCATTTTAAAACTACGCTTCGTTAAATAAACTAACAAATAAGACGTTGAACAACGAAAGCTTGAAATTGGCAGGGAAATAGCGAGGGATATGCTTGAAAATTTTTTGAATTTTTATTTCCCAACCAAGAATCCACCGTGAGATGAATAAAACGTTTCGTATTCCATGCACCGCGCTCTTTCATTCCATATTCCATACTCTAAATCTAAATAGTCTTCATTTTCCAAAATACACCGCGAGCGTTGTACCTTGTGCCGTTTCGTCTTTGTTCCGTTGGCCGTGCTCTTTGCTTCTTTTTCGTCGGTTACGACCCGGTTTTAAACGGCGTTCCCCGGTGCTCCGGTGGTGCGGAGCCAAAAACACGCGCCATGCAAAAAAACGGCGACCACCGAGGAACAGCAGAACGCGACAAGAAACGATCTGATTACTCTCGAGACCAGACTTGGCTCTGATATAGCCGAAGAAAAGCGCCGCAACGTGATAGCGAAATTTGTTTTCCACGTTCTGCTCCGATGCTCGGTATTGCGTTCATTTATCGCTCGATGCAACAAAACGTTTAATGATTAATTTTCCCCGAAGAAAATTAATGAAACTGATAACGTTGCTTCTCTGTCTCGTGCCTCATTTAACCTTGAAGGAAATCTATTGTATGCAATCAAATTTTCCCGTACGATGAATAATAATGAGCTAGTAAGGAATTTGAATTTTTATTGGACATCGAATTTGATTAACACTCAGTGCTACGTTTTTAAATGACTAATTAATTCTTTGCACTCGGAGCTTTTTTGAAAATCTTCAAATCTAATTTACTCTTTCACTAAAGCTTCCGAAATCTAAATTCACTATTCTTGGAAGTAAAGTGTTACAAATACTTATGAATCTATTTATTTCTAATCCTTTCATTAATCCTCTATATTGTACTATAAATAAAACTTAAATTTTGCATTTCAAAATACCCTGGTAACTTAAATATGTCCCTCCAGAGGTACCATTCGAGTACAAAGGGTTAAATTACAATTTGTCCAAGCCCGACAGGTACTAATATTTTCAAGCACAAAGTTTACATACAAAATTCCAAATTCTTCAAAATTCGCAGCAACATCAAGTAGCAAGGAAACTTTCTGGGTCAACAGGTACACAATATTCTACCTGTTGTATAAGACAACGGCGAAATGAGACCAGCGGCGTTAACAACACTCGAAGAAACAAGAAGTGGGGGTGACCGATGCGAACGATGGAGAGGAAAGAAGGTCGAGGGACGTCGGCGTCTATAGCTAGATAAAGGTGGAAGGTGGAATAAAGGGTTGCTTGGTCGTGAGGGGGTCGTTTAAACGAGGCGTTGTTCTGACTCGCGTAGAATGTGGGTCGGCAACGGCTTAGCGGCTCTGGTAAGCCTCATGAAACATGAGTACCCACTGGGATGTCACCGTTACCTGCTTTATGGAGATGGAAGCTTATGCATGAATCGCCAGAATGGCAAGGATCCTTCGGTTGCTCGGCCGCCTGCTTGTCTGCGCGGCTGCTGCATGCTTGACGCCTTTAAGTAACAGTTCGTCAGGTAAGATGCGGATCCGGTATCCATCGTCTCAGGCGGCAGGAGATGAGGAGAACTGAAGGATGGAGATAGCACTCTGGCGAGCGTAACCCTGTTGGCAGTAAAATTTCGAGGGTAAGGGCGCGCCATCGTTCCACGGACGGTTTACGAACGTTCGGTGGGAAAGTTTTAGATTCACCTCGTCACCGCGAAACGCTAAACGACCGTTCTGAAGATGTTGAAGTTTCGCGAGGAAGGCAGAGGGCGAAGTTCGGTAACTCTTCTCACGGTACACTGGGCAAATTTTTGAACGGTGCGGCGCCGAGAACGCGTGACATCGGGAGTTAAATCTATGAAAATCGGTATTTTGCTCGAAGATTTAAGTGATCGAATGCTTTTAAATTATTACACATTGATGTTTTCTTCGTGTTTCAGAGTGACTTCTGAGCGATTCATATAGTTACTTTTATTTTCTACCCACTTTTGTATATCAAGGTTTCTTAGAGCTTTCCCCATTCGCGACAATAACAAGCGAATTTGATGATTTATAAAATTATACATTCATATTTTTTATATGAGAGCAGGTGGGAGGGATCATATGGATTTTTCTAGTTTAGAAAACATCATTTATCCTATCATTATTAAATCCTTCTTTCCAATACTCTTAAGAAAAAGGTATTCAACTTATCCCACGTAAATCTAAGGAAAAGAATAAATTGAATTTATCATTCTGTTCGTTCAATATTCATCGCAACGCGTGGCCCCTCCTAATTCATGTTCCATAACGAATAAAAGGCCGGATATTAATTTTAATTATCAATTCTCGTAAATAATCGTGTTCGTTCGATTTATTAGTGGTTCGAAAGTTTAGCGAACGTTACTCGTTGCTTGGAGTCTTTAAGCTCGGAAGATTCGCGACAAGCAGCTGGGTGTAATAGCGAGGAAGCAGAAGGCCAGAAAGTAATATGTAAGAGGAAATAAGCTTTCGCCGTGCGTTTCGTGATATCTGATGCTGCCATCCCGACCCCGGGAATCGTTGAGAACTTAACTCTCTCTCTCTCTCTCTCTCTCTCTCTCCCCTTAAACTAGCTCCGGGATCTTGTCTGATATTTATACGACTTTTCGCGTAATTGCCCACCCCTGGCCGGGAAAGAAGTTGCCGGCGTAATTAACGCTATCGTTCGCGAGGAATCGTCGCGTCCTCCCGCGTGGCCGCGTGTAATATCCTGCTGAAATCTGTTCCCTTCGTCTGATTTATTTTATCCAAAGATTACCGTCGCTGGAAGAACTATCTGAATGCGTCCAGAAAAAAAAATCTGAAAACTTCTTACGAAGAAGAAGCAATTCTGAATATTTTCTGTCCTCCTTGGGATATCGAGAACACTGGGGGAAGAATATTTATGGGAGAAGGAACGTGATCCCTTTTTACGACTGACGGAATGTGCAATAAGGAGAGACACAAAACGACATCGACGGCCCGCGTTCGAATCAATTACGCGATCGAATATTAAAATGTTACGAGGCTCGGTTTGAATATTGCCTAATCGAACGTCTTTCGAATCTGTAGGATGTAATCGTGGCCAGGTTCCCTTGAGGGTTGCTACCGTCGACGAAGGGACGCAACGTTGTTTCGGCTGCGTAAAAATAAGCCATTACAAACACGTGTCCTTGCCGATTAGCATAATAGCTTGGACTTTTTGTACCCGAGCCGAGGCTCTTGCAAAAAATGTTAATACACCGCGCTGTCGCGAGCAGATTTAGAACTGTGTACCCAGATGCTGTGCATGTGCTCACGAAAGTCATTACACTTCGTCAACGGCACGCTCAAGAAGACCTCTTCTCAGTTTGAAGTTCGATTACTTCGGGTAGCATCGATGAGTTTTTGGCTCATCTGACTTTTTGTCATTGAATTTCTTTTTGAGTTAACCTTTGGACTTTGGTTATTTTGGAAAAATGAAGTATTAAAGTATAACTACCTCCTCGAATCTTTAATTATTCATAGAATAGCAAAGGGAGATTACGAATACTTCAATTATTTAAAACCAAAGTTCTGCTGGTATTTGAAATATTCAAATTTGAAGTCTAAATGCTATTAGTATCCGAAATACCAAAGTTACTCGAATTTTAAGTCCCACTAGTATTGAAATTATTCGAATTATTTTTACATAAAATTCAAATTCTACGGGTATTCAAAGCATCCGAATTATTAAAAATTATCGCGTACAAAAAAATAAAATTTTAAGTTAATTTCTGCTATGTCCGACTTTTTAATACAGAAACGTAGAAATGGAATCTCAGAAAGAGACATCTTCTCGACAGTTTAATGCTTGATTATCGAATGCATGACAATCTAGTCGGCGGTAAAGGCAACAAAATTAACGTAAAACCAATTTCTGAGAGCTGTTCCAGCCATTATGAGGTACGCGTAAGAACATTGTGCACCGTTCACCTGCTTGTTGAACGAACAAAGAAGGAAGCCTCTTAACTGACACGACAGCGGAGCTAATTAAGCGCACGTAACGTTTTGCAAGGCGATTAAACCGGCAAGAGGAATTCCGTTCTTATCTTGCCAGGCTTCCTCCGGGCTGCCTCCTCGACCCTTTCTAGCAACCGCTTTCGTTCGCTCGAAATTATATCACGATTCAAGGCGTATCGTTATTTGTTTATAATTAGCGCTCGACCGAAGCTCGACGCCCGGGGGACAAAAGGAGCCATCGGGCTGGATTTGGCTGAGACAACGTTTAAACCCGTCGAATGGCAGCGGTCGCTGCGACATCATTAACAACTTTCTGGCATTGTTTTCCGTGCGACCGACAAACTGGGCTAATTGCTTCAACTTCTGACCCGTTTCCAGTTAGATTCGTGTAACTGGCTGTTTCTGTCGTGCAGACGATTGTCCCGGCCGTTGCGACTGCTTCTCGCGCAGGCTTGCAGAAAATTTACCCCTCCCCCCACCCGCCATCCCTCCCGCGCGGTGACGAACACCACTACAACCACCCCGGCACGTGCAATCGTCGCGGCTTATTAACCCGACGATAATTAACCGTAATCGCGGCCACGTGAACAGCCCTCTCGCCCCACCCGCACCTACTCTTACTCACCCTTCGACGCCACTTCCGTCGGAGGTCACCAACACTTGTTTCTGCGAGAATTCGTCTGAAACTTTGCTCACGCGATAAAAATTAATCCGCTGTTTCACGGATTTGAACTGGAAAAACGGGAGGAAGCAAAAGTGAATTATTTGAAGAATAATATTGATAGGATAGGGTTAGGGAAATAAGAAAATCGGTAGAATTCTTTATAATTAAACTTCTTTCGACTGGTTCGAAGCTTATTAATGGTTTGAAAGGAACGAATCCAGCCTCTATGGAAATTTTATCGAGGATAAATAATATTCTCGTTAATCAATGACCGAGATAATTAATTTCTGATCGCGGAAACAAAATTACACTTACAATTATACTTAAGCTATATTATAACGATACTTGTTCTACGCTATACGGCTTACGACTAATATTAACTTCTAAGCACGCGAGTAAAAGGAAGTCGAGTCGTTGCACGACGAACGACCAGCTGATCTCGCGAAACGAGATAACTGAGATGGAACGATAATAAACGTAAACTGTCAGTGTTCGTATTGACGGAGCAACTGGACAACAATGCTTGTGATGTTCCCTCGCGTGGGCTGACTATTTATACAGGGTGCCCCGTAACTGGTGTAACATCGGGAAATTGGGAGGTAGCTAAGATGATTCTGAATAACAATTTCCTTTGAAAAAATGTCGGATGAGGCTTTGTTTTTGAATAATTAACGAAAAACACTGACCAATCAGCCGTGAAAGGGTAATTTCGAGCCGAGATGTCGAACTAGAAGGATTTTTCGTTAATACTTCAAAAATTTTTGCAAACAAAATTGTTGTTCAGGATCTTCTCAGCTACCCCCCATTTCCCGATGTTACACTAGTTACGGGAAACCCTGTATAGGTTTTTGTTTTAGATAATGGTCCCGTTTCGCGTGCGCGGTCGCGGTGGAGGCGTCTCGTCGCGAATGTTCCCGCACGCGAGTCCATCGAAAATACTCACATCAATATTTATTAATTGAAAATGAAATACCTAATCCGTCTGAATTTCGTTTAAATCGTTTCTTGGCGTGGGTTGTTTTATCAGAAACGAATTACATCGCAACTTCCAGGGAGCACAATTCAGAATAACACTTCGCTTTGTTTATCTTGCTCGCTAGTTTGCAGATTTATTAGAGGCGTTGCGACAGAGAATTTCGGTGCAAGGAAACAATCGAATCGCATTGATCTTCGATGTCGAAGCATCGTGGTCTCGAGCCCGAAATAAAAGAATAATCCAATTGTTTGCTCGAAGGTTGTTTACGATACAGGTTTCCATTCCTTGCTAGGTTAGATGTCATTTATTCGGTCGAGGACAAGGAATAAACAACCACGGTGCAGTTTATTTTTATCTTTGAAATCAGTTCAATCGTTAACGAGCTATCTCGAATGTAGTCTTCGAATCGAGTTGGCTTTTTCTGCTTACAAATAAATCGAATTCGCGACTGAAGAACTTGAAGAAATTCTACAAAGGTGTACTTCTCCTCTATTCGATCTTATTTCATTTTACTTCATCGTCTGTCCCCGAACTTACGAAACATTTATTATTAAAGATTTCGAATTCACGGTAATAGGATCATCTAAAGACAATTGTGAGATAACAAATTTAACAAACAGACTGAACATTTTGTTTTGCATTGGAATCGTTTTCAATCGAGTTTGATATCATGGATGTTCTTCTGGCGTAACTTATACGAAAAACAAATCAAATAGCATTCAGTCGTTCGAAAATGCCGCTACTTTTTGCTGCGAATCGTGTTTTATCCGGGTCAAAATAAACGATAAACATAACGTGGGTTTTTTCGTCCGCGTCGTGTTTCAAATTTTTCAAATTTTTGTCAGTATATATTGATAAAGATTTTATCTTGCGATCGTGACGCGATTTAATTATCAATCAGTAAAATATTCATGAAATTTAATCTAGCACATTTTACGACAAGAGCACATTATTCGTCAGAATTTTATATGACCAGCTGCTTCCTTTTTTTTTTTATTTTTCACTGTTGCCAGAAATAAAAAAATAGGGTGGGAGGAAAAGGAAGCGAACGAGCGGAAGAAAGATCGCAAAAGTTTTATTCACGTCCCAAAGTAGAACAGTACTCTTGCGGCACGACCGCAAAGGATACCGCGTCCAAGTTAATTTGGTATAGTTTACGTTATAAAACTAGAAAAAAAAAGTGAAATTTTACAGTGGCTATCGTAAGTTACTTGTCCCGTGGTGAAGCCCGGGCTATTTTTATTCAGGACAGCGTGCAACTGCTTCTCCCGTGGATCCTTAATTAACATGCTTAAGTTAGCTCCAGTGAAATTTACGCTCCACATCAAACCCAGAGCCGAAAATAAACCCTTTCGAATAGAAGAATAGAAAATAATCATGCTACTTTTGTATCTGACGTTTAAATTTGCAAGCTTTCGACATTGGGGATTGAAAACTCTTCCGAATTTTATTCTTTTCTAAAAATAGAAATAAAAACTGATTAACGTCTCAAACGGTTCGTTAACAGAATCTGTAACTTGATTCCTTATAACCCGAATTTTCTACGTTTTACTTTTACTTTGAATTTACTTTTTACGTGATGAAAGAAGCAAGTAATTTTGCTTCTCAAATAATCACCCCTTTTCACTGATTACGAAAGCAAGTATAGCGAGTAAATTTGTCACATTCAATTCTTCCAGTTACACACCCGGTTTTAAGATTCCTTCCACGATAACCCCTTTATTTTTCGTTTACAAAAGTTCGCGTGCGAAGCGTTTCGAAGATTGCGCATCAGCGATCCGACGCGATTGCACGCGATGCACACGCGGAACAGACACGCGTGTTTGCGCTGGTTCACCAGCTCGAGCTTCGAAAGCGTCGAAGTGTTCTTCTCTTTTTCCCTCGTCCGTCATTTATATTAAAGCGGGTTAAAACCCACCCCGAGCCACACACCTCGGCGATCCAACGTGCAACGTGCCACCCACTTCACCGATGAAATAATATTCCATGTAATCTCCAACGTTCAAACGAAACTTGAGTGGATGCAAAATGTGCGTAAATGAGGTGCCCGCGGCGTTGACGTCCTCTCTCGTCGTTTACACGCCGCGGAGATAGGCTCTTGTCGGGGCTCGGTTTGTCGCGTGTTTCCACGCGCTTTTTGGCTGGAATAATTTCGTTTATTTTTTTGTTCACCTTTCTTTTCTCTTCTTTCAATTTTAACGAAACGAACTTGACACGAGAACACGGCTATTTAAGGACACGAATTAGTGCTGCTTCACAAGGCTGTTAAAATTGCTACCAAAGAGATTGGTGATTCGCAAAATGATGAAAAATGAAGATATGATCGATGAGACCAATAATTTGAGGGGAAAAAAATAAATATATTGATCGAATTGAGTAATCTCCTCCTTTGCGAAGTCTGTTAAAAATTTAGATTGGCGAGAAACTGGGCGATCTTTTTAACCGACTTTGAAAAGGAGGAGGTTACTCAATTCGACATGTATGTTAATTTTTTTTGCATTTTGCAAACCTTTTGCATCTTGTAGGGTATGACTCCCAGTTGGTCCCGTAAAAAGAATGTTGCATTTCATCACCGCTTGCCCCTTTTTTATTGCAAATAAAAAAATTTTTGGAAAAAAAATACAACCGACTTCGGAATGCACCAAAAAGGACGAAATAATTTTAATTTATATTTCGGAGACGGCGCAAAATTAACAATTTTCTACATTAGAAATTGTCAAAATCTTTAATCCTTTTACATATTTTCAGATTAGCAACATCTTTCATTAACACAATTTTTAATTTTGCGCCGTCTCCGAAATATAAATTAAAATTATTTCGTCCTTTTTGGTGCATTCCGAAGTCGGTTGAATTTTTTTTCCAAAATTTTTTTTTGAGTAGACGAAAGAATCGTCAATAATGCGTGTGATAGATATTTATAATAATATTCTATTGTTAGAAGCAACTGAAAGTCAGAAACTATGTTAAACTGCATAAGAAACGCGTATTAAAATTACTAAAAGTTCAAAGGGCTGCCAACAAAGTCCTGTTTCGAATCTCGGTATGAGGTTAGATTCGTAAGAAAGTAGAGACCTTCCACTTTAATTGGCTTTTTGATTTACATCGATATCTTTATCCGTTCCTGAGATATCGTCGTGTAAAGACAATCGTAATTTTTGTAGAAATTCGCTGCCGCCTCACGCTTGGACCCAGACAGTGAGTGTCTAGCGTAGCGGTCACGTGGTCATTGTTTACGTCTAACCCTTTACTATTCCTAGTAATGCGTAGTACACATTTCCTAGAAAAATGTCTACGGTCGCGCCCATTCATAATTACCCTCGTACGCGCCGGCCGCTATACAAACTTTGAAGCCCTATATCTCAGGAACTAATTAAGATATCGCGTTGCAACAAATTGCGTTATTATGTACGCACTTTCCTCTATCTTCTGAGCTTCCTACTGCGTAAAATTTAGCCATGTTTTTTTTTATATTTATTGCCAGGAATTTCGCCGCCGTTGAATGTTTCACGTTGACCTGTGGGATCCTTAACTCGTCAAGTGTTTTAAATAACATTAGTTGATAGGAAAAGTAATATACAAACTTGAAGATTATATTTTTCGGTTCGGTAAGGTGGTGACATCTGTTGGCGGAAGTTGAATATCTATAAAACTGCTGTGCTGTGAATTTTTCAAAACTACGAAAATATTAAATGCTTGAAATATCATCGACCAGTTGAATTTTAATATATTTCTGTATGTATCTGTATATATTAATATACAGATTCTGTAATTGTACAAGATCCCACGATGTCGAGGATATTCAACGTTCTCCTTCCCTTTTCTTCGTCTTTTTGGTACCCGTGTCTGCAGCGTATTACGGCGGCGTTCCCGAGACTGAAGGATGCTCCGGATTTGAGGAAGTTTCACTTCCATCTTTGAGAGCAGAAGGAAAAACTTTCGAGTACCCGGCGAGACTTGCTTACGGAGTCTATTACCGGCTCGTTGAAGCCACGTTGAATCTTTCTGCTGGTCGACCCTGAAAATGCAAACTACCTGTCGGCGCGAGCATTCTCCGTGGCTTGATCATTTCTAAGCGTGCCCGCTGAAACTGAAATTGTACATTTTTATAGGCAATCTACTGTATTTTAACATAATCAGCTGAAAGTCGTCAAATTTAACTGAATCGAACAGAGTTTCGGGTTCAATTGTACGGAAATAGTTGGATTTTTAATAATTCATCTTTATAGAAAGGATTCTTGGTCCTGTCAAAGATATAGTAGTCACACGGATGACAAACTTTTATTTTAAATTTTCTTCGATGCCCTGACTTTGAAAACGTATACCATGACAAAATGAGTGTTTTGAAATTTCAGAACTTAGAATCAAAAATCAATTTAAATTGTTACCTCTGTCCAGGATCTATCGCTCGAAGATTAAACGACGTTATATTAGTATAGTAAAACATTAACCCTAAAAAATACATAAAAGATTTAACAGAATTAGTGACCCAAGGGTAAATGGTATTTGCACGACCTCTTTAAGTTTAAGAAACTCGAAGAAAGGATTTATAACCTGGCCGCAAAACGGAATGCTTTATCGTTGTATAAATCCAACGGAGCGTTTAACAAGCTCACCTCCGTTTCCTGGTGAATCTCCACCCGCTGAGAAGTTGCTTTACGACGGATTCAATTATCTCCGGGTTGTTTACATTCCGCTAAACATCATCCGAGTTCTATTTCAAAATAACCGTACAATAACGCGGTCCAAGAAGCTCATTTTTCATGATCCCGTGGCTGGTCACGTTGAAAGAGAAACAGAAAGAACGAGGGCGTGCAAAGGGTGTTTGCAAAACTAATTGAAAAATTCCTTCGCGCCCTGTCAGGAACGAAATAAAAGCTGGCCGTGATAAACGAGGAAGGAGCCTCGGTCGTGGACAACCCGGGTAGAAAAATGCTCATCGGGCAACCCGAAGTCAGTTTGCAGCCGGGAATTAGTCGACGTTTTTCAAGTTTTGATGGACAACGGTTGAACGAGCCTCGGTCTATTTTTCTAACACTTTCTGAAAATTGTTCTCCTGGGCAGCTGAAACACTGTGAATCCGTCGGTGGAAGAGCATTAATGTCTCATCCAGTTTGCACTTAATTTTCCAATCGGGTCAAGCTGTTACTGCATAGGGGATTCTTTGCGAAACCTTTGTTAATCATTCGTATTTGAAAGATTAAAAAATTCTTCTCTTTCTATTATGCTGTTAACTCTCTAACTCTCTCTTTCCAATTGTCCCCTTTTAGTCGCCTCTTACGACAAGCAGGGGTTACTGTGGGAGTATTCTGCTCCCCTCTCCACAGGGAGTCCATATGACGTATTTGATAAAAATGAAATGTTACAGGAGAGCCAAAAAAATTTATACATTCGTACATTTATACGTATATGAATTCAACATTTTTATGGTGTTATCCACAATCGGAATGTGTCTGAAGGTATCGGGCTTCTCGAGCATTCGTATGTTTGAACGTCCGATCGAGCCGGCCGATTTTTTGCCGAACCCGCCCGAGCCCGTACATTCCTAATATTTTATAGTATAAAATTAGCTTCAAAATGAATGTTGTATTATGCAAAGTTAATTACGAGTATCTTTTAAAGTTTTAAAATTAATTCCTTAGAATTAATATTTTAAAGCTAATTTTACGGATTGAAACCTAACCTAAACCAAAATGCACAAAGGGTTAATTATACTGATTAATCAAGTACGACTGATGATCATTGATTGATCGACGCGAATAAAAATGAGCAAACTCGTCTTTGCTGGGAAACTTTAATTAGAAGAAAGGAAAAGAAAAATTTATAATGAAAACTAAATGTTGAGAAAAGAGAACTCAAAGTGGCTTCATTATAAAGTTAAGGAATTTAAACTTTCACCTGAAATTCTAAACTTTTAACAAATTTTCGTTCATTTCGAAAATGACTTCTAGAAAGATAAAATGTAGGAACTCGTGTGATTCGCTGCGTAGAATTATATTGAACATTAATTTAATTACCTATGTAGCTAAATTAGTAAACCTTGAAATTATAATTTTTATATATTTAATAATTTTTTATTAAATAAACCTTGAAATTTGTACTATTCATCAGTTTAAGGTTTTACTTAAAATTGTTTTCAATGCCTTATTTTGGAAAGTACAACTACGTATCGAAATAGGATACGTGCACGTGCAGGTTTACCTTAAGCCAGCAACGCTTAATTCGAAATGAAAACCACTGTAATTGTACAGTACGCGCACAATGGCGACCCCTTTAAATTGGTGCAAATGATCTCTCGTAGTGTGCTTACAAGAACGGGTGTATTCCTGCTCGAATAAATAACGCGCGGTCTAAAGGCAGAAACCGCAACGGGGGGGAATTACGAAAAACGGAAATGAATGGAAAGCAAGCGGGCAGGCTTGAAGGAAGCGAAAGATCGATGAGATCCCTCGAAAGGGAGAAGCACTGTTACCCGGCTCTCGTATTTCGAGTGGATGCCTTTTTTGAAAGACTCCCAGGAATATATTGCGAGTTTGTAGATGCTCGTTATACATCCCGATGAAATTAGAAGAATGAAATAGCCTTTGGATAAGAAAAATGTTTCTTTCATATCAATTCGACGGATACTCGATGAAAGGGCAAGATAAACCTTGGGGAAAATACTTTTCTGCATTATTTTGTAATACAAATTCTGTGGTAAGAGTCCGAGACTTTTTGTTCTTGTTGCATTCTTTATGAAAAAAATTTTCTTCGATTATTGCCATTTCTGCAATATTGCAAATACTTTTAGAAAGATATTCTATTTATCACAACACTCTCGACTGACACACATTAAAAGGATACTTAGGCATCTTATGCACGATAAAAATAAAACGTTTTTAATTATTTTGATACCGTAATAAGAGTCACTCTCGCGTTTCATCTTAGAGCTTCCAAGTTTTTTTTATCCGTCGAGTTATTTTCGAAAGAAATCTGATGAAGTCTTACGAAGATGAGTTAAGGAACGAAGAACTTCGTGGCTCTACAGTTGACTGTCTGAGATTAAGTAGAACGCTCGTGGATAATAATTGAAATTAATTAACCGGTGATATTTCAAGCGCGAAGCTTTATTAGTTCGAACTCGTGAACTTCAAAGAAAAAACAATTTAATCAACGAATTAAATTTATGAAGGTATAAATGATAATTGAACGTCTGCCATAATGAAAATAGTCATTTAGGATCCTTTTATAATTTTGATTTTAATTTAGATCACGACCATCACGATTACTAAATGGCTTCGATAAATTAAGTCACTTTTATTTTGAAATATTGCAAATCTTTTCATCGGTTTCGTTTTGTTGCTTACCGCAGCTTTTCTACGAGGAGACACATTTACACCTCTGAAAACATATATATTGATATTTCTAAATTGAACAGCAGCAAACGGGGATGTGGTTTTGATTACCACAAAATGCCAACCGAGTTTCCTGTGACGGACAAAATCCACAGAAAGGAAAACAGAGATACATTTTTCAGTAAAATCGACAAGTCGGTTAATGTAATACCGTTTCAAACTTGTTCAAACGACGCAACGTCCCGGGAAAACCATTTCAAAGGGCTTTCCAGCAATCCCATTCAATTTGAAGCGTTAAAGCAAAGCTTTCCAGTTTACGCTCGAAATCTTGAGTGTTTTTAATTAAAGCGATTCCAACCGGTTAAAGTTAAGTAGAGCCTTTCGAAAAAATTGAAAATGCGTTGATAAAACTGCGAATTGACCCGTCTTCTTGTCTATTTGCACAGTCATCTCGTTTTGTATCGAAGAATAGGAAATTTAAACCGGTACGTCAATTTTCGATTGTTCTCTAAACAATCGAATATCTATTAATATCTGTATTTCGCGTTCGATTGGTTATTTTCTGAATTCGGTTAAAGAATTTTTAATGAATTTTATTCGCTCGCGTCATTTCGCCTTCTGTAAATGGACGGAAGCGAAATCAGCTGCGAAGTACACGTGAACGTTTAATCTTTCCGTGTCAGGGAAATCAAAGTAAACGACTCAGAGAGGGAGCGAGCTACTTCTGCAACAGCGCCAAAACCAATTATCCTTCTGCATTTGAGCTTTGAGCCTCGGCCACGGAACACGACAGGTCCTCTCGAATCACCGTGTCAATCATTTCGCCAATTAATCCCGGGAAATTATTGCTTGGATTGATTCTCGTACCTGGCGCACCTGACGAGCGGATCAAGTGTGCAAAGTGCACTTGCCCTCTGACTTCGAGTAGACCGGAAACCGACTCATTGAATCCTCGAAACGCGAAGACGAGCTCTGGTGTATAATACAACAGGATAATGAAATAACGTTTCGACGTTTCGTTCGTTTTCTCGAATTAAACGATGCTGAAATTAGTGATAAAACGTCGGATGATCTGATACTTTAACATTCAGAATTATTGAACGTTATTTTAATATCCTGTTCTTTGAAGTCTTACATTTCGTTTTATATTTCGAATTTGATTTAATATATGCCACAAGGTTACTCGTCTTTGCATTGTAATCAGTATTTCATCAGATGGATGAAAATACGGTGAAAAATAATAGCGTCAATAATTAAACATCGAAATTATGAATAATTAATAAGAATAGGTGAAAGAAATAATGTTTCTTCGTACAAAAATATCTCGATTACCTTTCAAATAAGTCTTTTGTACGGTTACTTGAAAATCAATATTGGTTTTCTTTAAACATGTACGACTGTGGACTGCTCGTGTGAAAAAGCGTCAACCTATACTACTAGTCACAGTAAATACAGATATTCATCCAAATAAACTTTCTGTGATCAAATATACCGTACTATCTTTTACGTAAATCGTCTAAAAAATCGTATCAAAATTAATATAAGCCTGTATGATCAGACACGAATACAGACTACTCGTCTGACCAAGTATCGACCTATACTACTAGCCACCAAATCTCTGTCTAATTAAAGGAAATAATAACTTTCAATTGCAACATTCTTGACTATATTTCAAAGAAATTATCTACAAAATCGCATATAGATTAATATTAATTTTTAATCTGACTAAGCATTGATCTATTCCACTAGCGGTTCGGATCATTTCTATTCGATTGAACTTTTCTTCCAGTTACACGTTTTTATTTTATTTAATGTCCAGAAAATTATCCATTTTTATTATTCTTTACCATTTCTACCATTAAATTAAAATTTAATTCCATTATTTATCACAGAACAAAGAATTCAGGGTTTTTTTGATTTTATAATAAATGGAATGAAATTGCATTTGCAAGCGATTCGATGCCAGTCGATAATTGAAACGCAATGCATTTCCGTTAATATAGCCGAAGGAATTAGCACGAGCGTTTCCATTTCCCCGGTTGTTTTCATGCAAATTTATTAAAAAGACGCCATCTGGAATACCTGGCGCGGCGAGACATTCTCCGACAAATTAGATTACTATCCACTAATCAATTCCCCTCTCTTTTGAACCGGTGCGTTATCTGAAGAATTAATAAAGCCCAGACAGTAGAGACGAGGAGCGTGGAAGCAGCGTGGCCACAATGGGGAGCAGGACAGAGCCACGGACAAGTACCACTTTCAATTCCGTATTTACATAAAATAATCTATAGCACCTGGACGTGGCGAGAAATTAGACCGTGGCTTCGACCGCCTCGAGTATCTGCGCCAAATGCTCGTCGAGTGGGAATATTTATTATAGAAAATCGATTTTCGAGCTCGACGAACGCCCGGCGATAAATGAAACTTAAACGGTAAAGAACTATAAGTATCTTTTTGCGGCTTCCGATCAGAAACCGGTTAAAACTTTCTATCGAATCAGTTTCATGGACTGTGAAAGTTAAGAATCTGTGATTTCATTTCATTATCATAACTGTAAATGGCAATATTGAGTAATAACTACTTGAATATCGTAGCGAATTGAATAAAATCAAAATTGTAGGAAATATCCCCGTAACCCGAAACTCAAATATTCCCGTCTCTTCCCAAAATCATAAAAGATCGTTAACGGGTCGAACACGAACTCCCTGTAGCCGAGGCGCTCCATCAAACAGCCAACTTTGCGGCCAAGAAAGCAATTTCTTACGGACGATCATATATCTTAAATCAATTTTACGAGTCGGTATACAAGGGGCCTGGCAATCGGGTGGGGAGGTTTGAAAGAGTGCACGGTGTTTGCAGCATCGATGCGCTCGAACAGGAAGTCGGGAGGTGGAAGGTCACGTCATTTCATGTTATTAAATTTATATAGATGGCGCAGACCTCTGATCCCCGAGACGTAGATTTGTCAGAATGACGGAGGGGGATGGGAACGAGCCCCGCAGGCCTTGCGGGAATTCAATATTGCACTTCCCTGTGTGTCCACCCTAGCGTGTTTCTCGTCAACCCTCTTGGGGCACCGACACAAAACGACAAATGTTTGCGAATCTAATGCAACCGTTCTCAGATTTGATGGCACACCGAGAAAATGTGACGCCATCAAGACGAACTGGTAGATGATATTCTGGAACTATGGATTATGGGACTCACTGACGGCGACAGCATGAGAAAGTATATAGAATTATTCTTCGATAAGAACTTTCCATTGGAATTTATTTGAAAACAGACTACAATAAATTCACGACCCTCAAAAATTTCTCATCAAACGACAAAGTATAGCACAGTATGAAACAGAATTGGTTGAAACATCTCTCATAAATCTTTTGTATAACTATTTCTAAGAAGAATATAAGGCTTAACTTTGTTTAATACTTTCTCTATTCCTGTTGTCCCTTTCCGTTTCATGGAATTTCGCGTTTCAGGTTTTCAACGACCTCACTCGAAGAGGGAAAGTGAAAAATTAAGAAACCCGGGCACGCTCTCTCGCCCATTACCGCGGGGTAAACATACGGCTTAGGTACACGACCAGAATATCAGACGGCGTACTTTAAAGAAACAAGACAAGAAAAAAAAAATATATATAGTCAGCTCCGATATCCCTCCACGGCTGTGAAAGGACGACGTTGATCCTCTGATCGGATTCTCCGCTAATCGCGTTCGCCCATTCTCTTGTTTCAGATCCTCTTGCTCGTCGATCGAATTCTTGAAAACTCGAATTTCCCTGGTCTTTTGTACTTGGAATAGAAAATCCAATCGGAGCAGGAAAAAGAAGTTAACGGGATGAAGACTGAGGTCTGGCGTTATTGCAATAATAAAGATGTCTGTAACCACCTCGTTGAAAAGTGAAGTTTCAAAGTTAGTGTCTTCTTATTTTACGCACTTTAAACATTTATCTCGTTTAAATCGTATTTTAATCGTGGTTATAGAAAAGAACAGGCAATCTTTAATTAATTGAGGATTTAAATTGAAGCATTAGCCAATAGTATCCTTAATTGGTTTTTTAACGGGTCTAACTGCATACGACCATTTCCACTGTGGCAATCAACGTGTTGAGCACGGTTTTTTTTAACTTTTTTTGAAATTGGACGGATAAACGACCAACTGTATGTTGAAAGAAAGTTGGAAATAAAGATAGGGGGTAGAAACATAAGGAGCGGACGAAGACACGAGCAGCATGCGAAGCAGTCGCTCAAAGCGATGTGAGCTTCTCTATTTTTCTTTTCCCTCCTTTCCACCCTCACTTTAATGATGAGGCTGGCCCGCCCTCGTACTCCACGATCCGTGGTGCAAATGTAACCCACGTGGGCGTACGTGCCAGTTTTTTGTGGTACCGGATGAGAGCCACCTTGTAAATGAAATGGACTGCCAGCCATTACCGATGAAACTTCGGTCGCTCGTATATTTTCTGGTGCACTAAAATATACACAAAAATAAATTTTAAAACGAAAGAACGAAACGTTCGATTTCCTGTATGTAAATTGTCGAAAACAAATTGAAAATTTACGATAGCTTGCAATCGTGCGTATATCGTACGTTTTAATTTGATTTTGCAATTTTTCCTTTTTTTCTTTATATATTCGCCAGAATTATACTGCTGACGTTCAACAAATAATTTTTGCCATTTTCGGAATCAACGATTTTCTGTGGTTTTAGCATTTTGTTAATTAAAAATTGGAGGGGTTCGTAACAAAAATAACCTTTCAAATAGTCCCTCCTTTTTATTACACCCTTTTTACCCTTTATCTGTATCTTACAAACTCTCAAAATTCACAAAATCATGAAAATAAATTAATTCATTCACAGAGTGCGCATTACTGCAAAGAACTTAACCATTTGACTACAATAGTTACCATAGCACATAATGCGGTAAAGGGGAAAAAGTCTCAAACTTGTGTTAATTTATAAGAATTGTTTCGATAGAATATCATCCCTCGAGAGTGGTTCCGAACTTTTCCTTCTTTGTAGCAGTCAAGTTTCTGTCAGTCTCCAAAACTCTAGAAACAAGTTCCCCAGCCTGTTACTTGATTTCACGTTCAGCAAAGGCAACCCTTTAAATTCCTATAAACCCGACGGTATCCGGACATAATCTGTCCATCTCCCCCTACTGCCCGGTCCTCCTCGCTACCAGCCATTGCAGTTCACTTTCATTCAAAGTTAAATACTCGACGCGAAACTTCCAACCCCCTTTCCCCCCTCGCGCCCCTTTAATCATTGATACTGACTCACACCCACTTGGAATGTATAAATAACTAATTAGCCGAGCGACGAGGGTACGGCGAATGCATAATTTAAACGTCCATTAACGTGCACGCCGTAGTTCTTCGGTAATACGCGACGGGGTACCACGCACTTTAATTTGTCCCGTAGGAATTTGAAGTCGTCCCGAATCTCGCCACGGTACGATCAACGTGGTTGACTTATCGTCGACGAGATAAAAAGAAAAGATCCATTGAAAAGACGAGGCGAACAATCGCTGAAACAGAAGACACTCGTTTATGGATCATAAAGCTTCTTGTCCTATTCTTTCCCCACGCTTATTAAACTGCGAAATGTTATTACGGATTCGTGTGATAAATATTGTCCTTAAATATTTATTTAAAAAAGCTACTTGAGATATTGAAAAAATCATGTTGCGTTGTGGATGATAGATTCTTGTCAGTTATGGTGGTTAACGATCGTTTGTTTCGACAGAACAAACATCATTTCATGAGATTTACATTTTGTAAAAATTGGAACATGAAATTGAATGATATATTTCTGTGATATTAACGAATAAAAATTCCCAAACTACTTTTAAACGTCTCAGTACATTCTTAATAAATTTTCCAATATCGAATGATTTCCTCGTACAACTTTAAACATCCTATTCCCGTTCCGCCGGAATTCTCAGTTCTTCCAGTAACCAGATAATTGAACCGTCTTTGTTCTTCAGAAACAAAGCCATCGTTGATTAACCGAATCCTTCCTGTTTTCATCGTTTCCTGCTGCCAGCGACGCAAGAAAATATTGATAAGTGAACCAAAAGTGGGTCAACGGTGCTGGCGAAATCATCCAGGGGCGATGAATTAATTAACGAGTGGCCATTAAGGCAAGAAAAACTCGAGAACCGCTAGGGAAAGCCTCTCCCATTTTTCCTTTTTCAATACAAAAAATGAAAGTGATTCTATACGGGCCGTGTGCATCTTTCTCCGGATTACAACCCGCGAACGACTGCACCGTGTTGCGCGACGTGTATGTACGACGGGACGTTATCGAAACGAAAGCAGAAAAAAAAATGGGGGATGAGAAACGAGACGAAACAAACGATTCATCGGCCGGCTCGATCCACGATGGGAGGCAAGCTGACAGATTGGAAACAGGCCGAGACTTTTACGGCAGCTGTTTCCCGCGCGGCCATAAATCCTTTATCTGAATTGTTTATCGCGCGACCAGAGAGAGAATTTCTCATTTGCGTTAAAATTGTTCCCATGGTTCGTGCCGGCGCCACGCTCGGCTCGTCTTCATCTTTTCCGTCTAACGCGACCGCACCTGAACGAGCCTACATCAAAGCCAGGGAAACGTTCAATTTTATGGGTCATTTCTCGAGGCTTTTCGTCCGCTCTATGCCGAGCCAGAACTCGACGAAAAAATTCTGACAACGACGCCGATCGTCCATCGGCATTCCACCGCGAAATTAAGCGAAGCTTCGGCGAAGTTGATCAATTAATTGAACCGTCGACCGGATGGGACAATAATAAATGGAAATCTTTATGGGATATGAAAGAACCACCGTTGGACGATTGGGTATCGCGATTCAATTTGCGTTCCTTTTGTTCGTCTCTGATTCTCTCCTTGACGAGGGCTGGAGGGTTACCTGCAAATGATGCACGAAATGTGTTGACGGTATTTAAAGTATTCATCGAGCAAAATTATTCTTCAACACAGTTATACATATACGTATGAGAAGAATTAATTTATTAACATATGATTTGACGGGTACCTATAAAACTTTATTAGTGTATTTGATGGATGAAGAAAACGACTAAACTATTGGACAAAAAAGGATAATTTCTTTTAATTAAAAAGAACTAAGAGTTGAGTGCATTCTGGAGGCCACAAAGTAATAGCTGTCTTTAAGAATGGTTTTCTGAAAAAAAATATGTAAAGTACAGCCAATATTTTGAGTGGTATTTATGAAAGTTATCAGCTCAATCCATAAAAACTGTAATTTACATTTAGAACGAAGAATCTTTTATTCGTTCTATTGAAATCAAACTACTCTAAGCGCTTAAAAATCTTTTATCTACCCATGTAGTATCCAAATATGGATGTAAAAGCGCTTTCGTAGCCGTTTATCGCGTACGACGGGGCCACATTTCATAGAAACGGAGCCGTTCATCGCTTTACCCGTCCGCTGATTTATGCATCGCAACAAAATCACAGCTCGAAAAAGTGCGCTCGTGTCGGTTGGACCATTCATAAAATTGATCAGCCGGCCCCGGTGAAGAGTAGCGCGACGCTAGCCAGAGCTGATTGTAAATTGTAAGCAATTTCGTAATTGCGTGGACAAAGCAATTAAGCCATTTGACTGGCTGCATGGCACGGCAAAGCGTTCCACGGTAAATACACTCCCGGCGTTGACGATATAACCGTGCAAACACCAGACGATAATCCAATTTGGATAATACACGACGCCTGCATCGAAACGCTCGCTACACGCTTGTACCAGGTGACCGGAAATGCGAGTGAACGCCAGTGACACGCGACCAAGTCGACGAACGATTGATGAATTTCGACAACTGCAAAGAGCCGGGGTTGCTACTTTGTTCACCGTCGCATGGCTTTGCTGTCCGATACTATTTCGACGATCCTGAACGACTCTCTGTCGGCGTTAATAGACCGTATAAATGGCGTCTGTACGATGGACAATTGAACGCTCGTCTGTAACAATCGGCTGTTATCTTTCTATACAGTTTTCCTGCAAATGGAAATTGTCATTCTTTTTTTCCTGGACAGAATCCAGTCAAGGTTATTGTTCGATTATATTATCATTATCTGCAACTGATAATTAGCTGTTTTAAAGATTATGTAGTTATCTTCAACGAACTTCAACCTTTAAATTATGATGCTGAGGAATGTACAACGTCGCTAGATTGATCGCTGGTGATCGATAGCAAATGGAAAGCTAAAAAGAGATTAAACTATTAATATTTTCAGTGATTGCAATTATAACGTGTCCGACTGCATATTTTTGCTTCATCTTGACGCCCTAATTTTATTAATTATCCTGGCCCCAGTAATTTTTGTCGAGGTACCGAATTAAATCGTCAAAGAATTAAAACAATATATTTCCAGCAGTTTGATATTTAATAAAAATATCTCTCGTTCGTTTGTCCACAAATAGCCGACCCGTCGCGATGGCGTCAACACTTCTGCTCGGTGACTTTTGTCCGTAAATACACTCGGTCCGTTTCCAACCGGCGGATATGTTTATAAAATTTCATCCTATACAGAGGCAATCTCTTTTCCACCGCGGTTTTAATAAATTCCCGCGTTAGGTTCCGTCACTCATTTTTTTAATCTACAACCAACGTATACGTTCCACGTCGCTCGTATTTCACAAATATCGAATCGCTTACAGATCGTAAAGTGTTCCCTGAGATTCAGGCCGGTTTAAAACGGAACTGCCGCCGACTGGTAGAGCATGTTTTATTTTTTTCTCTCTTTCTTGTTATTTTGAATTTAACTCCGAGTCGTCGGGTTGCACGACGGGACACGTAATAACCCTGTCGTTTCGAACGCGCTCGCTAAGTCGCGTATTCTAAGGGATGATTTTACACGGTACGCTGCAAATTAATGTCCGCCGAAAATTCATCGACGGTGAATCTTCTCGAATCAAAGACAACTTCTTCCTTCACAGTAATCATCGATCAGAAAATCGCATTGATCAAATTAACAATTGTGTGCCACCTTCTTCAAATCCAAAATCCACCCAATCGCGGTGAATTCCCTCGATTGACCGGTTCGTTTAATCCCAGCCACGGATTTTACGTCATCCAGTCAGTGGTGCAATTTCTGGAACGACGACGTCGGTTCCGATATCAAAGCCACGGTGTTCTAAAGCGTTTAAAGACCGATTGCATAACCCATAAGACGTGTTAAGATGGAAAAAGAGTCGAATAGGCCCGACAAAGGAAACGTGGTAGATTGAAATAGGAACTATGACAGAAACGGGTCGGCGAAAAAGAGAAGTACAAGCGGAAGAGGGTAGACGGGAGAGAATGAAGAAGAGGAAAAGAGGGTTCCTGGAAGCCAGACACCGGTACCGCTTTACTGCCAAGGCCGCCGTTGCCTTTTGATCTTTCAAAGTCTAGACTTCCTTCAGCGTTCTATCCTATCCAAAGCAGTCGTGCTCACCAGGAAGTAAACGCTCCGGGACCGACTTATCGAAACTTTACGGAACTGTGCCGATATCCGTTCGTTCTGTTCCTTACCAACCGGTTCCCCTCCAACCACGCATTCCATCCTCTTCGACGTACAACCCTCTTTGTTCCTATCGATCCCACGAAGGCTTTTTAGTCCTCGGCAAATCGTGTCATGTGCGAATCTTTCTTGTTGTTTCGTCTCCTCTTTGACCCATCTCCGGTCGTTCTTCCGTGCATCGGTAGTCAAATCCAGTTAACTTTTAACTACCGTGGCTTAGAAACCGAACATTAAATACTATTTTATCATTTTCGTCGGTTTCAGACTTGTAACGTTTGCACAACCCGAATTTCGTGAGATCCGAACAACTGATAAACAAAGCCCCGGATTGATCTTCTGTTATAGAGCAACGGTGGCTGCCAGTCATCCCACCCTTTATACCTTCGCCCCATGTCTCGCCCCTCGTCGGTCGGCAGAATCCTCGTCGTCGACGAACAACATTTCAGCCGCAAACCCGTCTCGTATAACCCGCCTCGCTACTTACCTTCGGCTCCGGTGAATTAAGCCAAGGGAAGTCAATTGGAAAAGTTTTTATTGGGCAACGTTTAGGAATTCCACCGCGTCTGCCCATATCGTTCCGATCCCAGACAATGCTACCACCATCCCACGCACGCCTACAACTCGTTCCTGCGTCTGGGAATATCATTCGTGCCGAACCATCGACGAATCCTTCGCGTGCTATTGCGTCCCGTTACCAACGGGATCCGACTCCTTTTTCCTTGATTACATTTTATCCCCCTTTCCTCGATGTCGTATGCTTTACGAGCCTTCACGTAATGGCGCCCGACGTTCAGATTACGCACGAACCGTTCGCGAATCAGCCAGATCGGCGAAACGCTACGAATCGACGACCTTGTGTTTTCTGATTCCCGATAATAAATGGAACGAATTTCCATTGTTTGTTCGTAAAGGCGTATTTTCGCGTAACGATGAACCGTGACGTTTAGTGTGACGACACTAAATTTAGGGATTCTTTAGTTTAGTTATTGACTCGCAAAGAGTCACAAAGCTGTACAGAAGCTTACAGAATTCACTAAAATTTGTGAAAGATTTTTCTATTCTTACGATTCACAGAAAGGATAATTAAGGTCATGTACACTGTACCAAACGTCATGGTTTTATCTTTATTAAAACTAGAAATTAGAAGAAATCGATCATTGCTGTCCTTGATGTAATACGATCTTGTTCGAATAAAAATATTTGTAATTCGTGTACACGTAGTACGTATCCCTTATATTCCCTTAACAAAAGAACTATCATCAGAAATCGTTGGTGTATAATCGTCACAAGGAATTATTTACCGTGTCTGTCCTGTGATCGGATAAACGATGAGGATTTCATTGTTTCGAAATTGAGGATGAAAGCAGACGGTTGGAGATTTTTTTTTTCTTCCCCTCTCCATCGTAGTCGGATCAATAGGCGCTTTATTGGATTTTACGAAAAAAAAAACATTGCAGTCGTTTCGGGATCATCCGTTCTAATTCCATTATTGGCCAGGCCGAACTTCGCGTCAAAAATAGCCAAGTGCAGGAACGACGAGGCTGGTCGATTGTTAAATTCGCCGTGGTCGCTTGGCCGGCGGCATTATTAAATTATTCTGGTCCCGTCCGATCATGCGGAATAGTTATCGGTTGCCGACAAAAAAAGGAAAGAAAAAAAAAATCGATGGTCGCGCCTCTGTCCACCGAGAACGAGAGCTCGTCTATCGTCGACGATCGGGTATAAAACGTGGTCCGGCTCGTTGGTCCCGGTTCTATCTAGTCGATTAACACTTGATCGATCTCGAATCTCGAGTATAAATGAATTTTCACCGACGGCTACTTTTGTCTGATGAACCGTGCTGTTTAGCGTTTCGAAGCGAAGCGGAGTGAAAGGCAGTATCGCGAACCATCCGGACGGAATTAAAAGTTGAACGCTCGTAGGACATCGTTTTCGAAGCGTGCCGTTTGAACGGTGTATACTAAAAGCTCGAACTTTGAACGAACATTAATCCTGGAATACTAACATGATTTTCTATTAATATTAATAACAACGACCCTACAAATGTGGCAAACTACGCTCGTATTTTTAGTAAAATTGAATTACAATTTTAATATTAATTTACACAGGCAATCGGTATAAGAGTATCAGTTGAGAGACATCTGAAAAGATTTTCCAGATATTAAATTCGTTGTCTTCTTTATTTTGTAATTTCTTTCTATGGTTTTGTACAATAAATATGTACATACTGTTATTAATTTTGAATTATGTACACAGGTGTGTATTCCCCGTTTTCTTTCTTACGAAACTCGCGATCCGGGTGAATTGAATTGCTGGACGTCTCAGGGGATTCTAAAAAGTATAAAATATAATAGTCATACCGGCGGTATTCGAAGGTAAATAAAGAAAACTTTCTCGATTCAAAGTTTCGCAGTATCAGAATTTTAAGCTTTGATAGTTTCTCCGCTTTCAACTTTTCCACCCTTCGAATTTTATGTGACCCAACTTTCGCAGTCGACCCAGATTTTTGTACGTCTTTTTTTTTTCTCGAAAGAACTTTGATTTTAAAAATCGTGCAGTGTAACGTATCAAAATTTACGAGATCGTGTTATCCTCGCCGGCACGTGTAACGGGAAAATGCAATTTGTACGCTCAGCTCATGAAACGTGATATTCTCAGTCAAAAAAGAATCGCGTTTGCCAAGAAATTCGCCGTAAATTCTTTCGCTCTTATTACTCGCCGTTCACGTTCCTCCTTGCTTTTCACAGATTTCGTGAGAGATCAAAGCACGAGACGAGAAATTTGATGCGATTATTAGTGCGTGCTCGAGAAACGAAACCGGCTAATTGCACGTTTTTTATCGGAACAATAAGGTACTCGTTTTTTTTTGTCGGCCCTGCTTTCCTTTTTTCGACGAGAAAACAGAATTCCGTCGGCCTTGTTTCATGACGGGCTCGAATTAGAATTCTATTAACCCATTTCCCGCAATCGTGCGTCAAACTACAGAAAGGCGGTTTAATGACATTTTTATTCCCTCTGTTCTCGCGACACCGAGACATTTTCGTTCCCCGGCACCGGGCAACCCTCGAGATTGCCTGTCGTGCGACGGCAACGTGAAAGGATAAAAGTTTCGATCGTTTCTTTTGTCGTCGGTAGCGAGGGAATTAGCACTCGGCTCGTCTATGAGAAAAGTACTGCGACAAAGCTGTAATTACCTAACTTGTTGCACGTCCAACCTTGATCGATTCTGATTCAATCTCATGAACGACAAATTCAATGACCTCCTATCGAAATTTCACGGATTAAGATAATTGGGGGAATTGTACCCCGAAATAATGAAAAAAATGTTTGGAAAAATAATACAACCGGCTTCGGAATGCAATAAAACGATGATATTTCAAGCATTTAATATTTTCGTAGTATTGAAAAATTCACAGCACAGCGGTATTATGGACATTCAACTTCCGCCAACAGATGTCACCACGTTACCGAACCGAAAAATATAATCTTCAAGTTTGTATATTACTTTTCCTATCAACTAATGTTATTTAAATCTAAATTAACCGGAAACACTTGACTCATTAAGGATCCCACAGGTCAACGCGAAACATTCAACGGCGGCGAAATTCCTGGCAATAAATATAAAAAAAACATGCTTGAATTTTACGCAGTAGGTAGCTCAGAAGATAGAGGAAAGTGCGTACATAATAACGCAATTTGTTGCAACGCGATATCTTAATTAGTTCCTGAGATATAGGGCTTCAAAGTTTGTATAGCGGCCGGCGCGTACGAGGGTAATCCCGAATGGGCCGCAGACTTTTTTCTAGGAAATTCGTATACGCATTTCCAGGAATAGTAAAGGGTTAGACGTATACAATGACCACGTGACCGCTACGCTAGACACTCACTGTCTGGGTCCAAGCGGGCGGCGGCAGCGAATTTCTACAAAAATTACGTTTGTCTTTACACGACGATATCTCAGGAACGGATAAAGATATCGATGTAAATCAAAAAGCGAATTAAAGTGGAAGAATTCTACTTTCCTACGAATCTAACTTTATACCGAGATTCGAAACAGGACTTTGTTGGCAGCCCTTTAAACTTTTAGTAATTTTAATACGCGTTTCTTATGCAGTTTAACATAGTTTCTGACTTTCACTTGCTTCTAACAATAGAATATTATTATAAATATCTATCACACGCATTATTGACGATTCTTTCGTCTACTCAAAAAAAAATTTTGGAAAAAAAATTCAACCGACTTCGGAATGCACCAAAAAGGACGAAATAATTTTAATTTATATTTCGGAGACGGCGCAAAATTAAAAATTGTGTTAATGAAAGATGTTGCTAATGTGAAAATATGTTAAAGGATTAAAGAATTTTGTCAATTTCCAATGTAGAAAACTGTTAATTTTGCGCAATTTGAAATCTGAAAATTGTAATTAATGGACTACGAACAAATTTCAGACTAAGAAATATTGGAGAATTACAGAAAATGAAGAATTAAAGATGGACCAAAAATTATTCAGAACTATCCGGGCGGAACAGAGGGTCAGAGTCGCGGAACGATCGCGATGATTGAATTTCCAGATTTTACGGAATTATCGGATACAATCGATGGCGTTGAATTTTATTTTGACGTTTATACGCGTATCGGGCCGTGTAATCAGTAAAGTGATTCCCGATACGATTCCCTATAAATTGGCGTACGACCTCGCCGTAAAATAAAAGCCGCGAAATTAAATAGATACCTCGTCGATAATAATGATGGTAATCGTAATTTTGACCTCTGAACTGGAACAAAATATCCCAGTATGATGCACCGTGGATGCAAACAATATTAATATCAGTCGACTCGTGTAAACCTGAATCCTATACTTGTTCGGCTATTGTTACTGTTGCTGGTTACATTCGTTCCAGCATGTAAAACATGTACCACCCTCAACCCTTCGTTTATTGTCTCTGTATCGTTGTTATATCCGTGTGTGATTTGTATGCCAATGTTCTGTACTTTAAGATTAATTAAATAGTATTATATCACGTAACATAGCTGAATGTAATTTAATTAATTTCATTATAAATTCTACTCCATTTGATGTATGGGCTGCCTATAGAATTTGATGTAACTTTGTTCCACTTGGTGACTGGAAAGGGGGTGGTTGTAATATTTTGTAAATAACCGCAATCATAGAAACAGTTTCTTCTGTCGCAAAAGGGATTAATACCCGAAAAGAACAACCGAACAAGCAGGAGTATTACAACGAGCGATAATGAGAGAAAATTTCGCAAGATTCACGACAACTTTTAGAAGTTCTCATAGTGCAACAGTTATAATTGCAAATAATGAAATATTTTGACGAACGTTCATGCCCTACCGAGCACTTCAACGAACTACCAGAAACTTATTCCCGCTGTTAATTACCGAAACAACTGAACACGTTTTAAACCCAATTTGGAGACAACAACTTGTTTGACGGGAAAGCGACAGCGTGCCTGTCTTGTTCGTTTAATTCGTTGGTATATCAAATTTCACTCGATGAACATTGAAATCGAGACGAACAATTTATTCCCACGTCTTCTGGTGACATTTTCTTAATCATTTGATATTCAAAATAATAACATTATGAAATGTTAATCATGAAAATAGAACGAAGCAGTTTCCACCACGTGAATCAAAATGTCCCAGCACGAAATCGGTATCAAACGCCGCCACTTGAAAGTGTTTCAAAACAGATAGGAAGAAAAGAGTCGGAATCGAAAGACGTTTGGCGGGTCGATGAAAGAACGTTTTCAATATCCATCGGGAGAGGAATTACAAAAATTCGGATATTAGCTTGTTGGCAGTACGATCGTAATCATGCGCGGGGAATCGTCGATCCGCGAGGGCACTGGAGCAAAAGGGAACCCGAAGACGTCGGGTAAAGAGCTGCAGGGGTGGCATAGGTGAGGGCACAGAGGCCCGACTTCGTCTTTGAGATCGTGCCAAAGAACGTTCAATATGAAAAATAAACCAAATAAATCGCGTGTTTCAGACATTCGTGTAATAGGAAACGAAATAGGATGTCGATAGATCGGAGTTGTTTTTAGCCTTTCCCCCCCCCCCCCCCCCCCCCCCCCCCCAGTAGTACTTCCACCCGCCTGTCGACGTTTCGTCATTTCGTTTCGTTTATTTCTCTCAATGGAATGTTCCTTGCAACGCGTTGTCGGTTCCTGTCGTCGGCGTGTGCACATTTTGCGTAAACCCCCCGAGAAAGCGGAAGTTACCTTGGTCCCGGGAAGTGTGCCTGCGTCGTGTTCGGCTCGGCTGTCGAAGGAAAAAGCAGGTGTTCACCTTTCTGGGAAGAAATATCCAATCTTCCCCGTGTCGGTCAAAGCGCGCCGCAAAAAGGGCCGAAGAATGAACGTAGTTTTGCGTTGATGTACACTGCTAAGATAACGGAAACGTCTAAACGTCGATATCAGATCAGCGACGAGAAACTATGCGGCTATCGAGAAAAATACGGTTTCGATATTTCATTCTCTGAAAATACTCTAATGTCAAAGGTAAAATTTACTTTACATCAAACACCTTGACAGTTAAATAATTAATCGAAGGAAAATTTGACGTAATTTTCCGTATTGGTACTCGATCTTACTTTCGTTTCTTAAATTTTACATTACCAGAAATACTCAAAATATTATATAAATAATAAATATCGAATAATCAAAATATTACTTTCCAATGCACAACGCTCCTTCGTTTAAAACTCCTCCTCATTCCTAAACAGTTTCAACTTTAACAGGGTATATTTCTTGTCCCTCGTAAAACAGCCCGCAGACATATTTCCCTGGTCCCTTGTTGCTTCCTCCACTGAAGTAGCAACGGAAACGCATGCCCGGCTTTAAACAGTCCATTCATGTGTAACTCGTGGACGCGTTCCTTGACACCAGGGAACACCTTTCGCCAGGATTTACAGGCGACGGCACGTGAAACGCGAGCAGCACGGCTTCCAACCCCAGAAAGCAAAAGTCTCTGTCGGATAGGGGTTCAAGGATCGGTTAGACCGTTCGCAAAAGTGGCAGCGATAAAACCAGCGTCGGAGGCGTATTCCGCGGGATGTTTTTAAAACTCGCTTCTCCTCTTGTCGGCACACCCACGCCATTAAGAAAGAAGCTTCCGAATCTTTTCGTTCGTTCCTTTTTTACGCCTTCTTACCCTGGCCGTGTTTCCTCGCGTGGGAGGCCCGCGAAACTCCGCCGAGCACTACGTCTTTCGGCCTCACCCTGACAAGGATATACACGTTACGCTCGAACAACTAACTCTACTTTCCCTTCATCCTCCGATCCTCGCGATTCTTCTTCTCCGAGCTTGCTTTCAATGCACCGTTCAAGGTACGACGTTTCAGTCGAACACCCCCTCTGTCATTCCATATCTTCAAGATTTCGGGCGTACCAGGTCGGTGCACGGATTTAAATATCCGGGAACGGGAAAGACAGACTTTTCCATCGCGTTCTTGCTTCTTTTGCTCGATTTCTTCTTTCCGAGGTACAGCTGCTTTCTTCGGCTGTTTGCTCGCGAAACGTCAATCTACCATCGAACCAGCTGGAAACCTTCACGGTATTAACGTTAAAAGCCTTGTTCCACGGTTAGCTCTATGCTTCCGATTGATTTCTTCTTCTTCTTAGAACGTCTTGTTTCCACTGGAACACCTCGAGTCTTTTATTTTTGAACGTGGACGAAGAACCACGAGCCACCAAGGCGGAAAGTTACCGCTATGTTTAATTTTCAACAATTATTTATGTATTCTGCTTTAAAGTCGCAAGAAATCTATTAAAGATACATCAAAATTGTGATCACAATCATTTCGAATAATAATTATTTTAAGCCTTCTTAGCCTTCATCCTCCAATGTGCCATAACGTACTATTTATTTATTTATCGAAATCCGATTATTCTCGTATATGATAATTCCGCTCTAAAACTTATTTGCCCGTTTCAAGCGTTTAAAACTTGCGATAGAAACATTTATATTTTACCAGAGCAGAGGAAAATGGAACCGTTCCACGTCGAATACAAATACTATAAATCTCTTAACGCGCGCGTTATGTTTTTCCAAAGTGATCATATAAATCGACATTAATGAGGAATGCCGATATCCGATTGGTAGCGAACGTGAGCAATCAAATGAATGGCGAATTATCGGCCGATATAATAAAATTCAAATTCCTGATACAATAATATTTGCAGGAGAAATTTCAGCGGGATTCCAACGATGAAAATAGCCGAAAGGAAGCCGAGTTATTCCGGGAAATAATATTTTCATTATTTTTTGATCGGACGCAAAGTGCCGTTTTTGTAATTCCGTTTTGTTACACGACCGTCACCTTTCCTCTTCGTTCTTATCCATCCCTGATACCATCTACTCCTCCCACTTTGGTTTTTTTTTTTTTCATTTTATAAACACGCGTTTTAATCAAAACATTTATTAAATCGCTTTTCCATCGGAGGGCGTGCAAATAGCGTTAATACCAATACGCCGCAGAGATAAAAACAGCGTCGAAATCGTAGGAAATATTCGAATCGTCGGCAATCGTGTGCATCCGTGGCCATTGAAATAAATATTATATAAATTGCTCGGCCCGTTCGATCGTCGGCTCGCGACCTTTGCAATACTGAAATTCGAAATTTATAATTTTCCGCGACAACTGTGACGCGTATCGGCCTGAAATTGTCGTCGACAACGGGATGGATAAAGAATAAAGATGAATAGAGACAGACGTTTAATATGATTTGGAGAATCGAAAAAATTTAGTTTAATCAAGCAACATTTCCATGAACGTCAATTTAACCTGGACAAAGTATATGTGCACTGTATCAATATTAATTGTAACCAGTGGAACGCAAGAATAATAATTGCGTAAAATCTTAATCCGCGCTCCTTCAAAAGAAGAAGAGAATTTACATTTAAATTTCTGCAACGTATATCTAAGACTACGGTTGTGTTGGAAGCATTTTTTAAAAATTGACCAAACAAATATTTATAGATTATTTCATATCTGTTAGTTTAAGATAATTTTAATGTAATCTTAGCCTCAAGTAGGCATTACAAAGATTTTCTTACTTGAAATAATTGTACACCACAATCTTTTATGATTGCGCAAATTCGAAAGTCTTACGCTCCTCTTATACTTCACTTTATCGCGAAGGGGAAGTTGCATTTTTTTTTTTCAATTTTTCATACGCTGGTTTGCTCGATAAAGATGTGTGTTGTTTTAATACAATTTACCCCGTTAACTTGTGTGCACCTTCGGACGTATCATTATCCCCGCGAAGCATATTTTAATTACGAAAAGGACTAATATGAACGTTAATTTATTAACGTGCACACGTGCGCAACCTCGGCGTATTGTCGTTCGCCTTTGTGTTATCGTGACCCGTAAATAACAATTATCCTAATGGAAATAAGCCGTGCGAGAAAAGATCGTATGTGCTTTACAGATTTCTTTTATTTTTTTATCGGTCGGATTTGTTTTTAATTCATTTAACTCCATTCAATTTCACCCGCTCAGAATGTCAACGCGAGAATATCCGGGCCGAGCTTATTTCATTTCTATGCGGAAAATTTTATGAAATTCCATTAAAATTATTTTCTCGAACGTTCTGCGTATCCATAGGGTGATTAATTTCTATTCAATGTTGGGATTATTCTGTTTTGTTAGTTCTAATGTATCACATGAAAATTACAATTAAATTCCTAAAAAATTCTGACCTCGACAACTAAACCTAATTTCATTTTAAAACAAACGTCTGTCTCGTTGGTAACGATAACAAGTTGACGTGAGTTAAGAAATTGGAAAGAATAGTTCCATTATAATTCAAGGTATGTAAAATTTAATTACTCTATCAGATTATTCACCCATTTTTAAAAAGTATGAATATTAATACTTGATAGGAAAATTCTAAAAATATCGAGGACCCACCAGAGTTTACCTTACGAGCGTTCAAGTAAGATTCCCGGCATTTCGAGAGCGATCGACACCACTTTCCTGATCGAATCTAGTTAACGATCCCATTAAAAGCGACGCCTCTCGATTCCACGATCGACGCGAGCGTTTCTCGAATTATATACACAGTCGTTAATGGAATCGACGACGGGATGATAACAGAAGCGCCTAGCATCGAAGCAATAACACCAATCTCGGTCCCGCGCTCGAAGCCACCCCCGATCCACCCCTATTCTCCCGTGCCGATTTTTTGACTGGGCGTCTTTAATTAAGATCTTCCGTCGAAATTTCCCCGGCGTATTCGGCTTCTGGGGCTCCGCGAAAGCGGCCGCAATTCTCGATAAACCGTGCTGAAAGGAAACTCGTTAAAACCAATCCAGCGGACGATCGAATCGATCGTTTTGCGCGAAAGGACGAGGCTGATGGGTTCGACGGGGCAAGAGGAAGCGAATTGAAAAGAAGGACGCCCACGAAGAAAGCAGAAAAGCGATTACTTTTGGCCCGTAAACCGCGAGATCCTTCCTTACCCGACATCGCGATCGCGTTAACGGTTAATCATAGAGACGTCGATCTAATTAAGAAACTTCATGCTAGACGATACTCGTCCTGATCCGTAACTTTTTGAGATGACGAAATCGGAGCCGACCAATGAGAGAGAGAGGAGCGGGTGTCTCTTTCGACTTCAATAAGAAATGGACAAACGAACGGAAATGAAAGAAAGAGAAAAAGGGAGCGGAGCAGGGACGAAATCAGACGCTCGGTAAGAAAGTTGGACGGAAATCGAATGGAAGATAGCACGAGCGGAACCCGCGGCAGACGCAGAAAGTGAACGTGGCTGGCAGGACGCGAAGGGTAGATAATTAGACAAGAAACACAGACCTTTCCTCTCTCCCTCGCACCCAATACTGGCAGTCTCTTCAAGGCTGTACCATCCCGAACCCGTATCCTCCTTAATTAAATATAAGCGCCGGCTTACCTCTGCTCCTCAAACCTTACCGTCTGAATCCGTCGTCTCGCACCTGCACCCTTCTCTTACCCCTGCCACCCTCTTTATAGATGGTGAAGTAAAGGATACTCTATGTTCTTACAGGAATTCAACCGGAAATACCGTGGCGTGTATCCCCCACAAAGACGATAAAAGTGTATTAATGCAAAATTAATAAAATATTAAATTTACTGATAATAAAATTATCTCGAAGGATCTAGCGTCGTACTAAATGTGAACAATTAACAAATAAAATGAAATATACTGCAAAATAAAATATGCAACAAATTTAATAAATTGGAACCTTTGTGTTAAAATAATTGTATAATATGAGTACTTTTGGGTTGGATGTTATCGTCACGAAAGGATTAAATAAGCATTAACTTATTGAACAATTTAATACCCCGTAGATGCGACACGAGGTGCGTTTCCGTCGTCAGGCGATTACAAGTGGGGCAGAATACGCTCATGGAGGTCACACGTGGGATAGAGCCACCCTCTCGCCCCTAGATACGAGACTGATGATACGGTCGAGGGACAAGGAAGGGTTATAATCGTTTTAAACGATCGTGCCAGGACTGATTAAGGATCGTCGATCCTCTTAGCGGTGACGCCCATGGCGTTACCCAAGGCTTACGGTGTTCGGGCAACGTAACAAGGCACCCATGCTATTAGTTTGTTTTATTATCATGGGATATTTGAAGATATGACGACGGGAGATACGGATTACGAAGTGTATAATATGTATCTTAAAAAATATAATAGCGATGAACAACGATACCTGAATCCTTTGGACAACTTAAGAAGAACTGATGAGAATTTATGGAAATTAGATCGATTACTAAATTCTAATACGTAAAATTATTATAAACGATTTTGTAAAATGGGTATATGAAGGTTGTGAATTAAGTTTAATTACTCTGACTGAATTATTTTCAAAACGTTTGCAATCAAATTTACCACTCTATTTGAACTTCGAACCTTTAAACTCAATGCTATGATTCGTAGGAATCGAATCGTGTTGCTTTCGGATAATTTTATTTGGATCTACGATCACTCCTGATTTCGTCGTTGATTCCGTGCCAACGATTAAGTGAAACATCCGAGGTGTAAATTTGTTGCTCTGACTATTTTGAGTGACGTTGATCGCTGCGGAGCTGTCATTTGATGTGCTATTGCTGTAATGATCACGATTAAATATCCCGGAATAGAATCTAACAGATCGATTTTGATTGGTGTAATTTTGCATTTCCGGATTCAGATTGTAACTGCTGTTAGAACCACGATTAACATTGCCTGTGCTGTTAATCAAATTATTGGGAAATGTTTCGTCGTTCGATTTCCTTCGCTGTCTCTTCCAATTCAAAGTAAAGGGCCAACGATTGAGCAACAAGGAGTCGTTTCGAATTCTCCCATCAAGAAATGGGTAAAGACGAGCCAATTGTTTCAAACCCATCACACCATTTCTCGTTTCTTCAAGTTGATGCTCTTCATCTTGTCGATTTGTTTTTCCTGAAAGCGAAAAGTATAAATCAATGATACAACTTAACTATTTCGATCTTGTAACTAAGATTTTAGTTTGGTGGTATCGATTATCAGAGTAATATTAACACTTTAACTGATACAGATAATTAAATATACGCAAAAATAATTTTCTAATCGAACGCTTCAGTTTAGTTGGCCAGAAATATTCTCGTTGGTCTGTGAGATCCAAAATTAAAAGAAATTAAAGAACTAACAACTAATATTTAAACTAACGTACACTAGTAATTTCGACCTATAAAACAAAGCTCTGTTACCTAACAAATTACTGTTAGAATTAATTGCAAGTCAGAATATAGTTATGTTATTGGCTCTCAAATTAAAATTGGTGCAGAATACAGCGAATCTATGTCTTAAAAAGGGTTATTTGAAATTCAATACACAAGTGTGCTCACTCGATTGTGTCAAAGGTTCAAGAAAATTCTCAATGGTCCGCCTGTTGCTGTTCAACGAGTCGAAGATCCTCCTCAATATCCTCTGATAGGAGTTCTTGGTCTGACCCGTCGAGTTCAGGACGTTGGATACAACAGAATTTATCGATGTCGCGTTCGTTGACCCATCAGCGGGTACCACGTGCACCAGATGCTTTTGTCCCAGTTGATCGGTGCCCAGGATCAGTTTTGGCATTAATTGTTTCAGCCTGTCTCTTACGTTTTCATTCAAAATCGAAGAAACATTCGTTCCCTTTTTCTCTGAAACTTTCAAGCCTGGACGTAGCTTTCCTGGATCCTTCGAGGTCTTCTTCTCATTCGGAACCTTTTTATTAGATGCCACAGTGGTACTATGAACATCCACCCTGGGTAACCTTTCCAGAGGCCTTCCACCAGTAGTATCATTTTTTCTATCCCCGTGATCCAGTCTCTCATCTAACGAATCCTTCTCCACGTGCCTCCAAAAATTATTCGACTTCTCCTTTGGTTCAGAAATCCCATCTTCCAGGTCTACGTAAGCTCCTGGCCCATGGTAACCGAGTTTGTCGTTCCAATAGTCAGCCTGTTCACCCTGGGACGTCACGTAGATGTAAGATCGGGGCCAGAGGTTCTTCATGTGATAACTGCCGTCGTTCTGGGGCACGATGGTCAATTGGAGGTCGTGTCTGGTCGAACCGCGGGTGGAGTATCTTTTCACTCTGCGGAGCACCCATTTGATTGTTGGGTGTGTGTAGTGGGTGCACACTTCGCAACCAACACAGCCCTCCTGACAGAACAACCAGTGACCGTTCGGCAGGTGGTGAACGTCACCCCGGGACAAAACTAAGCTAGCCACCTCGTTCGAGACGGTCGGAAACGGACCAGCGTAAAATGGCGCTTCCAACAGGCGTCTGTACAGCTGATTATTGCCCAGCGGAGGCGGTGATACAGTCCTGAACACGAATTCACGGAGGATGTGCTCCCAGTAGGGTCGCGCGTTCAGCGATTGGTTCATCGGAGGCTGGCGATTCTGTAGCTGCTGTTGCTGATGTTGTAGACGATTCGACCTGGCCGGAATGGCCGTGAAGATTAAGGTGAACTGTGATAAGAATCGTGACTGTGAGTGGAAAGTTTGGCGGAAAGTTGACGGGTTTAACACGTTGACTGCCACAGTGAAAACGGACGTGTGTAGTCGGACACGTTGAAATCCTAATTATTAAGAATGTAATCAACTAATTTTCAAATTTAACCTTTCAAATTGATAGCTAGCATTATTAGCTTAATGATAACGCTATCCGTGGTTTGTTTCGTCATTTCTTTTGTTAATTATTTGATTGTAAAAAATTTCGGGTGCCGGTCACCGGTGACCCCCGTGGCAGCCAACGTGTTAAAGCGCAGTCAGGGATTAGTTGCGCCAGGATTGCTGTTGGGGAATTCTAGATCTTTGCAGAAGAGCGTTTTAGATCGTTCCAGCTGGTAATTCGTAAGGAAAGAGTAGTTAATACGAACTGTGACGTTGAAGTTGTTAGAAGTTTTGTTCTGTAGTATTTTGATTCTTAAACATCCATATTCAGTACTTTTACAAAATTTCGTTATTTCTGTTGTCCATAATTCCAAATGTTTCTAATTCAGGAACTATTCTAATTAGGCAACGTATAACTCGTTACCTAAATAAATACTAATTAGAAATATTTGAAATTATAGATAACAAAGATAACGAAATATCGTAAAAGTAACAAATAGGATATGTTCGAAATTAATTAAATAACCCGTTACCTAATTAGTTCAATATTGGTGATACTTGAAATTACGAATTAATTAAATCAGTAGCTGGATAATGAATATCCAAAATATTATAAAAATTAAGAAATAGCGAGCTGTTATTCAATTATTAACAAAAGAACTAGTGATAATATCGAGACTCCGCTCACCGCCATTACACAGACGAGATGCCAGTTTGTCGGATTCATGTTGCTCGAGGCCTTTAATCACACCGATGCGATACTGAAACGAATCTAGCGTGAAGTAATAATTAAAGGCAATCCATGACACACGTGGGTCGATGTAACGTGTCCAACACCTGACGAGCGACTGAATCATACAGCAGATGAGTAACTCCTGGTATTGAACGGCCGATGGAAATCCTATTACAATTGCCGTAAATGCAGTGGAAGCATAATGACATTACTCACGATATAACATTCAGCCGGTGGATCAAACAGCCGGTCAGATCGAATTTATTGTAACTCGAGAAGGCGAGTTACAATTGTGCCGGTGTCATTTGTTTAATCAACGTTTTTATCTTTATTTTTAATAGATGTTCCATATTGTTATACAGCACTACAAAAGATTACTTACTAATCTAAATTACGATTATTAAAAACTTAATGCTAACGTAACTGCGGTTTATTTTATCTTTTCGTTTATTAACTATTCCTGAAAACCATTATGACAGTCGATCTTATAATATTTCTTCAAGTATAATTTTTGTATTAACATATGAGTATCTCTTCACAAAATTGTTAATCGTAGATTTCGAACGTCTGGGTAACTTGGTAAAATTTTATTAATTCGATATTAATTAATTCTTTGGTTAATTTTTTACGGTCGAAAGTATTCTTGCAGTACAGAAAGAACGACTCGGTTTTTTCTTTTCAAAAAGTCAGTGAAACATTTGGTTCCATTAAGCTGATTATATTTAGCACTCAAAGGCTATTTAATTGATCCGAAATGAAAATCCAATATTCAATAATTATTTAATAAAACGTTCTATTCGTATGAAACCTAATTAAAGATATTTCAACTTTACTTCATTTAATCATGAAGCAAAGATTATTTTAAAACGTCAGGCAAAAAGTATCTATCGTTACCGTATTCACCCTTCGTCAAATTTCCAAAAAACAGAAATTAAAGAAGGAAGTATTATACAATATTTTATATTCTTAGAATCTTAGAAATATATTTCTATCTTATTTATAATATTCTTTATATGAGCGTTTATTCGTCGATACATCTGCATTAAAGAATATTCATTATTTTTCAAAAAGGGTTCCAAACAAAATGACGAGCCTATAAAATCCGTTTATCTCGTTTCGCGGAAGCAAGGAAGCATTTGTCACGTAACGAAAAAAATGCAACAACCGTTCGTTTTTTTTTTGCATTTAACGTGTCAGTTTCGAAACGGCTTCGAGTCCCGTATCACGTTGCGAGCGTGTCATATTAACGAAACGGTAATTCATCGCCTACCGTTCTTTGCATAGCGAAACCGTTTATCTGAACGCCCGTGACAGGTGGTTCCTATCGTGGAATAGAAACAAATTCGCGATCAAAACGGCAGATTAGTCCGCGACGTACATATTTTACGCGACAGCGGACGTATGACATTGTCGATCCGCGTCCAATTCGATACCCGGCCGAACGATCGCCGATATTTATATCGCCGATACGGAAAACGATTAATTCCGTTTTATCGGGGCGATGGCGTAACGCGAACTTTCTGGAGGTTCCGATATTAATGGAAGTTTGTATTGCGGTCCGTAGCCGTGGCAAGATTATAATCCTTGTTCCAGTTTCTCGTCGGCGAATTTATTTCGAACGAGCGTGTAATTTGTTCCTGTCACAGGAAACCAGCTGGTACGGTAACAAATAAAAACAAATGACAGGTAATGCGACGGTGTTTATGGTAGCAAATAAGATTGCGCACGAAGTGTTTACGGTGATGCTAAACAAGATTTTTCAACTATTTGTTTGATCCTTTAACAATGTGATGGGGAAAGTTATCAAGCGAAATTTATTTGCGTTGAAGGAACAAAGTCTGTCTGACAAAGTCGTAGAACTTGATAAACAAATTAGCATGAATCTGAATATTAAATATGTTGTTTGAACTATTAGTATGTACATAATTCAAAGATAAGTCTTTCTACATTATAATTTAATAGTAATTAAGAATTAGAGTTTTAATTATTTTAATAGCGTTATGGACAGAAAACTAATAATCAGAGGTTTATTAATCGGTTTTCAGTTAACACTGGGTAATACTGAAAGTTAAAGTGTTAAAAGGGAGGGATGATTAGAATTTAGTTTAAAAAAGTCCTGCAGTTAATTTCAATCACTTTTTCTTATCAGAGTAGCTATTATTCTTTGAGAAGGATAGTGGTTTATCTCCATAATTTTATTAACAGAAAAAATTATACGTGTGTTCTTATTTTACTGACCTTCATACAATCCAAAGATTTGTTTTTCAAAAACTACGGCTTATTTTTCAAATGTATTGTAGAATAATAATGATAATATTTAAATATTTTTAGTATTGTATAAAGTTATGAATTCATGAATGACGCGGAAAAGTGTAGATAAAGTCCTGCGACCAGCAAATATTAATAATAATAGAATAGACATTATACTATTATAAAACAATTAATTCACTACCGTCCAAGCCATATTTTTAATTATTTTTTCAAATCTGTATGTAGTGCCACCGGAAACGGTACCGGTGACGTCATCGAGCGGCGAGCGGTCAAACCAAGGAAACAAGGCAGGTGCATTCTGGCAAGAACCATCGCACGTTGTAACATATAAAATAGTGTAAATAAACACTAAAATATTATTGTAAAATTGTACAAATCGTAATGATTTTCCTCTAAATAATAACGCCTGTAAAATACTTCCTTCCTATACATCGGTAAGATAGAAATCTGCTGCGGGCACTCAAATGGTATTGCCATTTAGCACACTAACGGTACTACTAAATTTCATATCACCAACCAATATTGTCAGCTGTTGTGTTTCACTTGAAAAAATTAGAAGTGAATGTTTGCTGATAGTGCAAGCGTATAAAAATAAATGAATTTCATGAAATGTGCTTTTGCTACGACATACATATTACGTTGCAGTAAGGAATTATAAGTGAAAAGTAAAAATAGGTGGTAGAATATTCCAAGATAATGAGTTTGTTATGTTCGACATTTTTTTGATTAGCAAAACATTGAAGCAGGACACGAAAGTTATGCAGTTATTATAAGATAAAAATATACGATAAAAATAATCATATTTATGTAACTTGAAGACCAATACAAGCAACATGCTTACTTGTTCTTTGAATGTATCATTAAAATTATATTTGTTTCAATTCGAAATACTTGAACTTAAATCCAAGCATTCATTTTTTAAACTCAGTTCAAATCTAAATTGAACTACCACCGTACTTTATTAATGATATATTATAACAATTGGAATTTTTCAATTCAATGTATAGACCATTTATTTAACGAGCTATTTAAGATTTCATTTAATAACTTCTTAAGGATACAAAGGATGTTCAATTGCGAATATTGATACAATATAGTAGCTCTTAGCTCGATATCGTATTCAAGAAATCCGTAAAGACTATGATTTTTAGAAGATTTCTTGAATACGATATCGATTACCAGATCACACCGCGTGGAGGTGGCTACTACAGTGACCCGCCCTAACGCCAAGTCCCATCCACCCTCCGTAAAATACCTCGTTTATCAAATTGTTGCCAACCGGATAAACGAGTTTTGACTCTACTTTTTCGCGTACAGAAGATAGACATACGGCACGTCTATCTTCCAACCCCCCATACACACACACAGGCACACATTACATTAAATTACTTAAAGCTAATTCCTAAGTAACGCCTCCCTCGTTGGGCATGCCATGACGACGCAGATTAAGTACAAGGATCTTAATTGCTACTTTCTATTCTAAAATTGCTGTTCTCTTACTTTGAGCGATATAGCCACTCGGCAAAAACGATCAAGAAAGAAAAGAAGGAAAGCTAAAATCTAATACGCGAAACCCGACACGACGCGAGGAAAAAGGCCCTAACGATCGCCCCGGAAATCAAAGTATCCCCCTCACTGTACTGCGCACTCTCGGTACTCCATAAATGCTCAGTAACCCACCATTTGCCCAACGCCCCCGAAACGTTTGCCACCAGCTTTTCGTGCGAACAGCGCGGTAAACGCCGTCGGAGCAGAATAACGGGTTAAAGTCGAACAAAGAATAACGAGAGATGCTAACTGCAAGCTCGCGAAACTTGTTCGGGTAGCTAGTCCGCCCAAGTTTGCATACTCGCAACAGCACCATACGATATTCCTATTCGACAGCATCCCGCTACCCCAAACCACGACGATTCCGTCTGAACCAGTCAAGTGGGGTACCGTTCAGTTGGTCGAACTCCTTTACAGGCCTAGGAGGTAACTGGTTCCCGGACACCGCACGGAGTACAGATCGGAGTCGCTCTGACCCGAAGCGAAGATTCAAATTATAATCTAAAGTAGCACACTTTTGGTGCAGCAAAAAGAAAAAAAGCTTGAAGTTAAAGCATTCTGGAAAACGTGACTCTAAGAGTGACCGATCGCTCGAAATAAGATAACGCAAAGTTAGGATAGCAAGCCGCATCACATCGAGTACCTTAATTTATGAGCAGAACCCTTTCCAGCGATATATATTGATTTAATCAAAGACTAAGGAAATCTAAGTTTCTAATCGATAGCCAAAGATAGGGAAATGAATAGAAAAGAGAAAATTTTGAAAATGCAACAGTAATAAAATGATAGAAGTAGAAGAAGCTAAGGAAAGGGTTCCACTTTGTCTTATATATTAATTTAAAAATAAAAAAATAAAAATACAAAGTCCCTACGAGCTACTTTTTATTCAAACATTGCACCTCTCTTATCTCGACCGATTGCCATTAAAGAGATTTCGAAAAAGAATTAATGAAATGATTAAACAGAATTAGTACAGACTTAGATAGGAACACGGGAGAACGCGAGCAAAGCAAAATAAAATAATTCACTTTCATTCAAGAGACCCCGGCCATTCAACGACCCCGTGGCCAGCACCTTTCATCAACAGCACCCCACCCTCGTAAGCCAAAGGGTGGTTGAATCGCGACTTACGTGGAAATGAAGTAGAATCGAATCAAGAATACCAACAAGTAGGAGCAACGAGCGTACAACCCGAGCCGGACAGTCTCGATACTGCCACGCCAAGAGCTGTACACACGCAACGGGCACTTGCCAGCATCTCAACCCAACTCCACCCCATGCCCACTGCACGACCAACCCCATTTGGACTACTCAGATTTGATACTAATCGGTGGAAGATGTCTTACGTCCACAGAGCTGCTGGATGACCGATTACCCGCGTGCAGCGCGCCTACACTCGAGCGGATACGCAGCGTCCAACATAGAGGACACCGAATGAAAGCGACCCGAAAGAAAAAACTTGATCAATTTTACGTAAAACTAAAGTTACTTTAACGAGGGCGAAATTTAGAATTTGGCATATCGTCGAGTAGATTGGTGCAAGTTGGAATAACAAGCGCTTAAAGTTTAACGCGAGTTATTCGTCAGGATGCTTAACATCGTGGCGAACAACTCGCGTTCCGTGCCCACCCTTCCTCCCACGCACGGTATATATGTATTTATACAGAAAAATGTACTGATTTTGGAACAAGAACACGTGTCGTACATTCGGAAATATACTGATTTATTTTATTCATTCTTATTCACATACATACATGAAGAAAATTAAAACTAATGCATCGTACGAAGAAACTCATCAACTCAGATGATGATTATACATTCTAATTAAATTGATAAACGGTGGGGATCGTATATCTAAGTGGGGGTGCTGCAAATTTCGATGATTAGATTATTAGATTAGAATATGCGAGACTAGAATTTTATACAAAATGGTGGAAGTGTATAAGATGAAATGAAAAATATCAATCGAATATAAATCAGTCAATGAAGATAATTGTGTATTTGTAAACGAAATAATTTATCTGAAATAATGCTGTAAAAAGATGGGAAACATTGACACTGTAATGCAAGATGGAATAAAAGGGTTGATTTATTTGAAATAAAGCTGTAAAGAAATGTGAAACATTAACATCATAATACAGGAAGGATTTAATGGAATAATTTATTTGAAATAAAACTATAAAAAAATGTGAAACATTAGCATCACAATGCAGGAAGGATTAAATGGAATAATTTATTTCGAATAAAACCATGAAATAGAAAAGCTAATTTGATAATGATAATAAAAATGAACGAAATGATAACTTAAATAAGAAAATCCTGAAACATAAAATATAATGAACATCATAATTTCAGAAAAGAAATGAACAAAATAACAATATATATACACAGTGTAATACTTTAAAATACCTATGAAAATCTTTAAATTGATTCAAATAAAATAAAAAAGAAAAAAAAACACGAAAGAAAATCGTGGATTGATGGTCGACGAGCTCAAAAAATGTCGAGCTCGAAATTTCGCGGTATCGTTTCAAAATGAAACGAGATAAAACATGTAAAACAAAGACAAAAATAATACAAATTAGCGAGCATAGTGACATTAATAGTTCCCCTCTTCTATGGCAAATTTGCCGGGGCTCTTCAGCATATAGCTTCTTCTTTCTTCGGCTAAATAAGCCTCACAAATATCACTCGCGAAATTTTACGTCCCGCTCAAACATTCTTTACTTTCGTGAAATGAAAGAATAAGCAAACATTCGTGAATCTGAAGTATTAAATTAGCAACTAAATTCGCGAATAAATTTGACCAAAAAATTTAATTTTTTGGAAAAGTTATAAAAATCGCAAATCTAATTGTCAATCTAAGATTTCAGTTTTCACGAATGTTTGCTCTCTTCATATTTTACAAAAGTAAAAGAATGTTCAAGCATAAAAATGTGTTTGTTTAATTTTACACTTCACTTCACTTCACTTTAATACTTCATTTTTGTAATCGGGTCTAGTACCACGACTACGACTTACAAACTAAGGCTTGGCCTTACGAAAAATCGAGACTAAGAACATTTAAACACAATCAATTTGCATTTGAATATTTTCATTCGATTTTTCGTTTTCTTTAAAACCCAGATACAACTTTCTTATGTATTTTACCAAAATACAGAAAGCTTGTTCTGGCCCTGCCTACTTAAAAACTAAGATCAATCACACCAGAAGTAAACTACCTGCCTGCCTGATGCTATATTTAAAAAATTGGCAAAATCATGTACACCAACACAAACACTCCACGATTCTCACACACACCACCCGGGTGCAAAAAAGCCTAAACCTAGGGAGAACGTCCCGGGACGTCTCCGACACCCGAGTTCAAATTTTCACACACACACACAAGCTAAATATATTCCTGAAATCGACCAACAATCGATAGTGAACATTGTGCGAAAATCTGAATTTAATGAATTTTCGATTTATGTTTCTCAAATATAAAATAAGATATAATGATTCTAAATATAACTGAGCAAATAATTTTATTACTTTGAAATAAATTTGAGTTGTTTTAAACCCACACAAGTTCCACAACCTAACCACACACACACATGTGAAACTTATGAGATTTTTGGTTCACTATCAAATTGTCAGTCGCAAAAATATTTTAAACCGTGTCCACCTGCCCTCGCTCATGCGAGTACATCTAATTACCCGCATGAGTTTCGGGCATAAAAATGTACACGGCCAATAGAATCTGTACTTACTGTGTTTCTTCATGTTTGCTGAAAATCCTAAGCTAAAATATATGATTAACAAGACAGAAATAAAAGACAGTTTCGACATCAAGAGCGATTTCGATATCAAAGTGAATTATCTAAATATAATCAAAGACATTTATACTTGGTACTTTGATATCAAAAATCTACTCATCGCGAAATTCTTGTACACATGGTTTGTTCAATCTTTTGACTCGAAATTTGAAATTTAGAAAATGTATTCTGAAATCGGAGGGTCATCCGACTTCTCTACATTTTTGTATTGAAAATAAATTAAGTGTACAAGAAAACCCTAGCCTGAGCTAACAAAAGAAAAACAATCTGCACAAATATCGTTGTATAATTTTATACAACGATATTCGTAGTCACTATGCTCGCTTCAAATGATAAAATTACAACCAGTCCCCGTGTCGTTTCGGACCATTCGTCCTACGACATGATGGGAACCGGAGGAACCGTAAAGCATGCGACTCACCGATCGCAGAATCTCGTTACAGCTCTCGATTCACCCAAGATTTGACCCAGGATTTGACCCATGGCTGACCAGTCTGGCTTTTCGAAGCTTGTGGACACCCCTTTCTTTGGATATCGCCGGAAGGACACCCCTCGTTGGACTGAACCCCAATCTGAAATTTGAAATCGCACAATTTGAGGTTATTACTTTATCAATTATTGGCAATTATAGTTAAATTCATGCAATACAATTACAGTAAATTGTAGTAAATTGTGAACTCATAATTATGTGAGAAAACGTGTGACTAAATATATTAACACATGCATAATTATATCAAAATCTACACCAGTACACGTATGAGTGCATGCACAATCACATAAGGAATCATTTGAAAAAACGTGGAATTAAATATGCTAGCACATGCACTAACACATATGGAACCACATAAAAAAACACATGGTCAAACGTGTGGACACATGCACAATCACATAAGAAACCACACCAGGGAACACATGATCACATATGCTATGTACATGTCCAACCACCTCAGGTGTAACACCAGTAAATGTGCAAACACACCAAAAAAACACGATAAAACACACACGGTAAAACACACTAACCACACGTGAGAACGGATGTATGAATCCTCCAGCTATCAGCTCGGTTATCGGTACGAGTTCGATATTAGATGTTCACCCCGACGCGGTTGTAATAGAACTGACAGGTCGTCCTTTTCAAGTTCAACGACAAAAACAAAAAGTGGTCACGGTGGCTGGCGTTGCCTATTGACTCGGTAATGCTCGTTACTCCGTGACGCTATTGCATCGAAATCTATTGAAGTCGTGTTTACGTTTACTTTATCATGTTTTTGTTGACTTTTTGTTGTACAGTTGTAAATATTTGAACGTTTATGACTTCTATATACAGATATATTGCAATTATTACTTTCGAATCGATATGGTTAAAGTTTTATTTCGCTTTTATGCAATATTCCGTATTTTGTTATATAATTTTGTAATTTTTGTATATAATTTTTAAGTATACGCATACAATCGATTGTTAATATTTGACATTTGTATAAGCTACTTTTAAAATACAGTTATTATATATTTACACATTGTTTATTTTTAACTTGTTAAATGTTATCTTTTTTTAGGATTTACAATTTACTTTCGAGTGAAAAATCAATTTATATAAAAATATCAGCATAAATTATTACGTTTATGTTACGTTACATTATAAAATTAATGTATGCTTCTAATTTCAGTTCATTTTTATGATTTCATTGATTAATTACGTACCATCTAAAATTGCTTCAATCGCAAATATTATGTTCAATAAGATATTCGCAAATAAAGGAGCAGAAATTGGTTGTATGCAAAATAGATAGTAAATGATCTTTTTAAAAACATATTATGTTACCAAAAAATTGCTCCCAATTTATTTTATAAGATTCGATGGTTAGATATTTCCAATAACAACTTATTAACAAGCAGCAATTGAAATAATATTGTTAAAATTGCATATTTGTTTATTCAATGAACTATGGCGGCACTGAATCCTTGTCACTCATGAAGATAGCTCAACGACCGAACAAAAGCCGACACAGTATCTTTTCGAAAATGACATTTCAGTGGTGGATTTACAGAAGGGTTACGGGAGGATCAAGAGGGACTATTATTATGTTTTTTCTTTTCACGAATGTTCAGAAAAATTCTTCGAGTGACGTAGAATGTCAGCGGCAACAGCAAAAGCACCAGTCGCAGCATCCGCAACCACCTCCTCGAAGGACGTAGCCAGTTTACAAGTTTCTTTGCCCCAAATGTTGGATCTTGCGTTAGGAACGCCGGAAGTAATAACATTTCCTACCCCTGAAACCTGAAATTCGTCCACAGAATGAAAGATAAGAGGAATTTTAATGGCAGGTGCATCGTTTTCCGTTCGCGTCTAGGTTGGAGCGGTGAACTTGAACATCCTGCACAATTTCCTGCACGTTCTGTTGCACCAGATCGATTTGCGATCAACGAAGGTCGAATATCGCGGCGATGACGCAAATCGAATCAAAGTAAAGTCATACGCTTTATTAATTAACAATCGTGCAACGATCTATGGAAAATTACTTGACTGTTTCGGAATAGTAAAAGGAGCAGAAACGTTTGTGCTCGGTATCATTAACCCTTCGACTGTCTATTAATATGTACGCCCATTTTAATGCGTTGACTGCCATCGACACCCATCATTTTTTACAATCAAATGATTAACTAAAGAGAAGCTGAAATAAACCACGGGTAGCGTCAACACTAAGCTAATAATGCTGACTATCGTATCGAAACGTTATATTTGAAAATTAATTGACTGCATCTTCAATAATCAGAGTTTTAGCGTGTCTGGCTACATACGTCCGTTTCCACTGTGGCTGTCAACGAGTTAACTTAACTTCGGCTACAATTTTTGTTTCATTTTTTTATTTTAAGACAAAATTGTTTTTTGCTTTTTATCATAGCACACTGCAGTCAAAGGATTAATAATAATAATTAATTTTACCAATACGAGAATTTTTATTCAAAATTATTAAAATTATTAATTAATCATTTGTGGACTTGTAACTATCATATTACTGTAGCATTAAAGTGTAAATATTCATATTATTGCAAAATAAAATAACTGTTTGTGTATTTTCTTTTTTTTTTTTAACATTACAGGTTTAATTAAAATATATGTATTATTTTGTTATGAAAGAAACAGAAATATTCGCAAAATTAAAAATCGCATACATAGAGATGTAAATATAAAAATGAAATGTTGCCTTCTTCAAAGGATACCTACTAATTTTCAATTTGAAAGTAGATAAGACGCGCGACAGTGGTTGCTCTGCTGATAATTTACAGATAATTGTTTATTCCATTGATCAACTGTACGCAAAATCGATCTTTCACCCTTCCAGACGATGGTAAGCTCTCTGAAAGCAGGTCCCTCGTTTCATTTCCAAGAGTACAGTATTATCGATTCTGCCAACAACGTGAAACAACGCGTTCACGACGGCGACCCTGCAAATCTGAACGTCGATGTAGTAACAGATGGTACAAGAGAATTCTAGACTTCCCAAAGGTTTACCCGCTTCTTCAGCATCGATTTATCGTGAAAATTTTACCACAGGTCCCGCGCAGAAAGCAGACACCCCCACCCCTGGAAGCGCTCCTGTTACAGCGAGCGAAAAATCTGAGAAACAAACAGGTTTTTATAATTAGATGTATTTTAATTTTCATTAAGTTTTCCATTCCTTGAGTTTCATCCTTTAATACATTCATTTCGAATTAGCACATTATCTACCGTTCCAGAATAAATGAATACACTCTACTATTTTATAATTTGATAATAATTAAAAATTAAGGGGAATAAACTCGTATTATCAATTTATTATGGATTGCAGCACCCTTAGCTTTCATTACTTCAGCAGTGTTATAGACAAAGAACACATAATCAAAGGTTTACTAATCGGTTCTCAGTTAACGAGTGGTATTGAGAAGTCTATTAATTGGCTTTCGGTAGACAAAGTGTTAAATCAGAAAACTTAAAAAAGAATTTCTACTGAAAATTAAATAGAAGACTTAATTCGAAAGCAAATGAAATACTTCTGCTTATAAATAAGAAATCTGGTGTGGATATTTTTATTGTGTATAACTGTCGTTCGAAAATATCCATTTCATGCTTATTATTTAGAAATTTTAACATTTTGCATTTCGCATTAGTATAATAAATAAAACAAATAATTGAGATGAAACAGGGCGTTGAAATTAAAAATTCACACATTATTCAAGAAGATGCAGACGTTAGGAAGGTCAAAGGTACAAGACAGAAAATTGGCCCCGGAGCAGAAGGTGAACCGGAAACGGTTATCTATATGGAACCAATTGTTAACGGCTCGACACCCTCGGCATTGGGATTCAAACGCCTCGAACAATCTGTAATTGAAATACTAATACTAGATTGCTGAATATCGAATGGCAAATTTCAAAACATAATTTGATGACATAAAAGCGAAATAAAAGAGCACTTATATGAATCTTGGGCTTAAGGTTCAAAGAAAATGACTAGGGGAAATAAATAATGCATGGATTAATGTCATTCATTAATTGTTCGATACCAATAAGAATATTGCCATTTTGAATATTGCTATTTTCATAAAACATTGTGCTTTAAATTAATGTGCCATATGTAATATTTTAAAGAATTTTTCTGTCATGAAATCCTATTAGACTTTCCACGTTTCAAAATGTGCCATTTGAAATGCATCTTAAAAGTAAAAAGTAATTAATCAAATTACATCACTTCGATACCGGAAATTTATATATTGCTTTTGTTTTGTATTCTATATTTACAAAGTTATCTTTATTGTATCAAAGTATATACTTAGGTGAACGAGCTTCAACAACGTTTCCAAGCATTGGAAGAACTGGCGACAACCCCAGAGCTCATCGAACGTGTGAAAGGTAAAATCACCGATCCTGTGACGGACGTTTGGCAGATCATTAATATCACTAAGAGATTGGATGCCACTGAACAAGGTATCGATAAGGTATAATTCATTATTTCAGTTCTTACCTAGTTTTTCATCAGAAAGAAGGTTTTAAAATTCAAATGAAAACTTGCTGCTTATCGAGTGACAAAATTAAATGCAATATTTTATAACGAACACAAACTCAAATTCGAATGATTGAGTAAATTAAATGTGATTATCCTTTACATGGTATTTTTATCGAGTGACAAGATTTCGTTTTCAGTTGACAAAAATGATGCAAGACGTAATGAAAGGCGACATGGGAGTCGCGGAGGGGGACACGTCCAACCTCGAAAACAGATTGGCGGATTTGGAGAACACCCTCGATAACTTGAACCAGGTTGTTAGGAATTTGCAAATAATATCCGACAGGGCCGAGGATGACGGGGAAGAAATCTTAATCGGGGAGGCAACGGGCGCTCAAAAAGAGGATGGACAGCCGGCACAACGGATTTCATTAAGTCAGCTTTTAGGCGGAATAGACGTGAAACAAATGAATCAGGACGTGGCCACGTTGCAGGGCCAAGTTACTCAAATGAAGGATCAACTGCACAGCTTGAAAGAAAAGATTACTAGATCGCAAACCGGTAATTAAAGTTTATTATTTTCTATAACTTTGCCATTATGATACTTTTATGAATTCTATGAAATTTTATTCGTCAAAGGATTTATAGAAGTTTGGCTAGGTAATTTTGGCTAATTTTGAAACTGAATAAAACGAAAAATTCAGGTGCCTTAAAAGTGATGAAAATATTATAATGCATAATCAAAAGGATATAATTTCCTTTTCTTTCAATTTCAAAATTACACATGAACTACCATTCTCCTTTATTTTTTTCTATTTTCTATCATCCTTTCAAACTCCAGAAACTGAAGGATTTATTAATTGAAAAACAGAGCTGGTACAGCATATACAGATTACGATGGAACAGAGGGAACAGGAATTAGCCGCAGAGAATAAAACACCAGTGGAAGTGGATAAACCTGCAGAAACAAAAGAAACAAAAGAAACGAAAGAAACGAAAGAAACGAAAGAAGCGAAAGAAACGAAAGAAACGAAAGAAACGAAAGAAACGAAAGAAACGAAAGAAACGAAAGAAACAACAGAAACAGGAGAAAAACCGGATAAACCAGTGAAAACACAAAAAACAGCGGTTAAGGATACCGCTAAAGTAGAACCTGAATCGCGAAAGGATGCGCCGGAAGTCACACACGTCGCTGAAACGACGAATCCGGAAGAATTGCAAGCAATCGAAGAGCGTATCAACAAATTGGAGAAAGATGTAGCGTGTTTGTTCGAGAAAGTTGAAAGTGCACCAATGGCTGGCATGGGCGGCAATGCTGCCTTGGATGATTTGGTCTCCAAGATCCACGAAATTCAGACTGAAATGGATAAACTGAATCAAACTGCAGATCGTTTGATCGACGATCGAGAAAATCGCGAGATACATCTCAATGTAATTATTCCTGTACTGTAATTCGTTTCCAAGTTTCTCTTATCATTTTCTTTGGATACCTCGTTAGAAGATACTACTTTAATTTTATTACTACGAAATATATTTAAAATGTAGGTGAAATTAGAGTCGAACTATTAGGGACCCTTGAATGGCGAATTACTTATTTTTATTTTCTAAACTTTAAGGAATATCTTGGAAAATTATTCCCATATTATAGAAAATATAGGGAAATATATTTAACATTATTCAAATTTCCAATATAGGAAAATATATTCAATATTATTCAAATTTCCATATAGATAAAAAAAAAATATTTAAACCAAAGTAAATTGAGCCAAAATTGGCCCAGTATCCATCGTTTAATGGTTAAGAAATGATTGCTATAACGACCAGCATCACTAAAAACTGGCCAAATTCATTACTATTATAAAATACAACCAAAACATAATTAATATTCTTCCTCAGGCATTATTGGAACAAGTAGAACTGCTAAAAACCATTAAAGCGGACAGAGAGGATCTTGAGGACGCTCTTGCAGATAAGGCTGACGCTCAGGCGATAAACAGAAAAGTGGGAAAGTTTCTTGGAAAATAATTATAAAAGTTGATGTTCTGAAATGTTCACGATGCAGACTTACTGTTTATCAGGTGTCTTACGATCAATTCGACGCGGCTTGCGACGACCTGGCGCAAGGACTGGAAGACGCGATCGGCAAACTAGGAAAGCAAGAATCGATCTGGCAGCAGGCTTTGGACGAAGTGCAAAGGGAAATCGAGGGAAAGGTCGATAAAATCGAGATGACACCGTTGAAGGACTTCGTGAGTACTCGATTGAAGTCGCTTCAAGAAAAAGTAAAGTCTGTGGCGCAAATGAGGCAAGAAAGCGAAGCGGCTGGAACAAAGAAACTGCTCAAGTAAAATGAATTTCTTATTTTTATAATGCTTGATATGCCGATTGAATAGAAATATGATCGTCCTTTTATTACGCGGATATTTAGAGACGTTCAATGTATATCCTGCGACAAGAACGTGGTCATGAAGATGGAAGATACTCAAAGATACAAAGCAGACACGTTGCCTTGCACAGCGAGCATGAAGCCGTATTTAACTTATGAATTGGATCAGGTTAGAAAGCAGCACAGAAGATTGCCTCACAGCAGAAATATGCTTCAGTTTGAGGCAGCCCTGCAGGAGGAGACGAGGAAGCAGAAGAGTGCCAGGACCGACACTTTGGTGAAAACTCCTAGGTACGTATACATTTGTAGAATATTCTTATTTCAAATAGGTAAATTAAATATTTCTAAAATTTAAAATCCTTTTCTTTATGAAATTTTATACTGGCAGTTATACAGAAAATATATTACTCAAGACGTTAATCGTCAGCATGGGTTATTTCATGATAAATGTTAGGAATTTTGAATGTCACCAAAATTACAGCTGGCATTAAGTTAAAAACGATCTTCTAATACATAATTAACACATTGACGGACGTCTCAAACGTAATATAGCCACATAATTAATAAAAGGAAACAGATTACACATTTTCGATAGCACTGCCAATCTGTTAATAATATAAAATAGTGACTGTAGAAACCTTAAATTTGAAAATTAACTATTAATACTAATTAATTTTACTATGTCTGACTATGTTCGTTTCTACTTCGGCAATCAACCTGTTAAAATTTGACCTTCGCGTTTCAGAGATCATTTGTGTAATCGATACTGCGGCGGAAGTCACACAGTCACGACACCTCAACAGCGGGTAATGCGAGTGGGTCATTTCCTCACTCAATGGGGACCGGAAATCGTTCAATTGACGGAAGGAATGATAAAGGGAACGGATGGTAAGATGTACAAAAGCCGACCAATGCCGGGCAAATTCGACGTTTGTGGACCTAGTTATTGCGAGGATCATGGCGACGAAGTTCGACCACCGGTATTTATTTCTTCCAAGAAGTATTTCATGGTTTCACAATTAACCCCTTAACGACTCAATAGTCTTTCTGGTGGACACATTTTCAATCGTTCTGTCGAATTTATATCGCGTTATTTACTTGGTTTAACGCTTTGACTGTCACATCACTCATACGTGGATGACATCTAAATTGTCACCTGCATTATTGGTATTCTTTCGATTATTTAATCAGAAATAGTCGGATTAGGTACTCCAAATTTTGAATAATAGAAATAACGAAAAATTGTAGAAAATCACTTTCTACGTGACAGTCAAAGCGTTAAATATAACATCGCGAATTTTCAGTGATTATTAAGGACAAATAGAGAATAATTATATTTTAGGAAAAATCTCCTTTGGCTCCACCTACACAACGGAAGTCTGCTGAGAAACAACAACCCCCCGTCAGCGGAAGTAAGTTCCTAATAAGATGCAATTCAATTATCATTAATCATTTGGCAAAATTACACATTTTGATTGGAAGAATTTTTAGACTTTTCTTATGTACTTCTGCTTACATTTCTTTTTAAACAAACATGCAAATTAAGTATTAATCTGGCACGGCAGCTTGCAAGATGTAATGAAATTTATATTTCTTCGATTAGTATTAGTTATAAGTACAGAAGTACAAGATTCTATTAACGTTTACACCTTTTTTTTTTCAGGAAGAAGAATATCAAAAAGACAATCTCGAGAATTGAGCAACGAAGTATTAGACAAAGTAATATACAGTTGAATAATTTATATTTTAATCATTTGTATCAGTACCAATATTGTTTTTTATTGATACTTACAGCTTGTAGAAACTTCTGCAGAAGAAGAAGAGAGACACGTTTCAGACTTATTATCGTATGACACCTCAGATCGAATTGTTCGGTATGTGGATGATGATAATATGGAAGATTTAGAATGAGCGAAACTCTGATTATGCCTCAGCATACCTATCTAAAATTTTGTATATAATTAACACTCATTATAACAAAATATACAACGTATAAAAGAAAAACAACAAACGATAATTGTCCAAGCTAATCGAGATTTCAATTTTTTAAGCCATTCGAATTTTATTAAAATTACGGGTTAATAATTACTCTTTTATACGACTCTTCTGATAAACGATGTGTTGGACACCTACTTCTGAAAACAAATTTGAAGAATAAACAAATGAAGAATAGAAAATAAAGTAACATACAGTATTCTTTATCTTTACAAAAAGTTAATACGAAATGCTGCATTTTGTAATTATAATTTTACAAAACACAATTGTTTCATTTTACTACCATATAAAATTAATATTATTACTTTTTGTACCAATCACCAATGACGCCTACAGTATCCAATGCGTTGAACAATTTCTGTAATAAAAAGTAAAAAAATTAAAAACGGTAGGTTCCTTGAAAACAATCGACGGCATTGTTCGTTTTTATTAAATGTTATATTATTAAGAGGGAGTTTCGGAGTACACAAGACTATCTAATAAAGTTCGTTTCGGAACATCGGTGGTCTGCCATGCTACAACAAAAATATCGGATCGCTCTTCGTTATTGCACATTACATCGTTCGAGAAAAACCGTTTCACGATAAAACAGTTCGCACACCGCCCATAGGCGCATTATATCTCGGACCTGTTTCGTTTCTCCCTCAATCGCTTCCGATCTCACGGATTTTACCTTCTATAAACGGCTAATGCGCTAGTAATAATAATAATAATAATAATAATAATAATAATAATAATAATAGAGTATTTTGTGTATACGTTAGAGCTAAACACTACATCATATAAATTTCAAGGTACAGGAAGTATCTACAAGTTAGTGTCTACCACATAATTTTACGACTGACTTTTCGCCATCCCGTCGTCATTAATCAAACGACGTCATTATTAATCTACGTATGCTATTTGATACTTGTAATACTAAAAGATTATCATGATTTTATCTCGCTATGATCTTAGAGATTAAGGAAAAACGGTATACACGGAATCGTGACAGCAAAATCGGTTTGCTTACAACGACACAATGCAATAAATAGAATGTCAAATAAATAAATACATAGAGAGATAGAGTATACTTATATCTTCGCCGTAATCGTTCTGTCGAGGACTGGGTACAATACAGCGTCTTTTAAACATTAACATGGATATGCATTATCGATTACAGTTAATAATACTGGCAGCTTAAACGTACAACGTGTGTATAATTATACCGAACCTAATCGAGGGACGATGGTAGAGAGTGCCTAAAATACAACGTTAAAAGGATCGCTACTTAATGATTCGGGTAACAAATAGAGATGGGATTCAAGCATTCAAGTAGATTCGAATCTACATACTACAATAACTACTTCGGAGTTATTTAAAAAAACGTGCCATTTGTATGATTCTACCTCAGAATACTCAATATGGTAACTTTAGGAAAAAGAATTTTTTAATATAATATTATATAATATTTATGTATAAAGTATTAGATGATTAAATTAACCGCTTGGAAGATTTAGAATTTTCCAAATTTAATTCTTTCACTAAATTTTAAGAATTTTGCGTCGTTGAACCAATTACGACGCATTGAAATGAATATTGTTCAGTATGTGCCATTTATTTTTCTATTATTATGTATAAAATTTCGTTCTTATGTCGAACACAATCATTTCGACTTGGAAACTATTTATAAGTATTTTGAGGTACCTTTCGTCACAGCTATTTTTATATTTATCATGTTTCTAATCCGCTACTTTGAAATTAGTTTAGTCATGAACCAACTATAGTTGCTCTTAATGTTGGTATCAAAAGGGTTAATCGGTATTTGAACGATCAAGACTCTACTGTATTTGGAATTATTGGAACTGATTCAGATTCGTGATCGATACTCGATCCCACCCCTCATAACAAAAATCGAACACACTACGACTAGTATCACGTTCAGGCGTGATTTCAAGCAATGAAATCAACAAACAGATGGAAGCAATAATTGATCAACTATTAAACAATCGTATCGATGAAGCTACAGAATATATTCTACCCCCGATTGAATGGCACCCGCTACATGAGTTCTAGATTCTACAAATCGGTCTTCAGTTACCGTTCACCGTGAAGCGAGCAATTAATCAAGGTAAATTCGCTCGCTTCGAATCCTTAGCATGAGATAATTATTGTAACACCACGGACGTCTCTCGTGTCGCGTTCTGATAACGCGTCGTTGCCGGTTACTCAATTAAAATAGAAGCATACTTAATCGAATTACCGTTATCGTTCTAATCATTATCGTTAATCGTTACCGTAAACCCTATTCCAATATTTCAAGTAGTATCTTATTATCGTTAGACATAATCGTATCGTACGAGAATATTGCACACAACGACCAACGGACACGGATAAAAATCAAGGGGAACTAAGTGTAACAGATCACAGGTGAAACTAGGCTATCTCTGTAACAAATTGATATCACATGAAAAAATATGTATCGGTTGCCTCCATTCGCAAAAATCTCCTCAAAAATAAGAGACCTGTCGGACGGATGACTCGATTGGCGAGCCATCGATGGTTCGGATTCACTGATCTCGATCGACCAATCTTAATTCGCATCATCCACTCAACGATCGTCAAAATAAAGTAACCCGTTGTCGATCAAGCATACAGATCCGAGCCCAATCGCTTCTCAACGACCACGAACAACTGAACCCCGATTAAAATGATTACGATTAGCGATAAACTTTGGCATTTCAAATGGCGGACGTAGCCGCTGTTTGCTCGTTCGTTTACCTTGCTTCCTCCTCGTGCCACGAGTCGCACGATTTTAATCTCTCTTCTTTGGCTTCCAGCTCCGTCGCAGAGGCCACGTTGGCCACCTACCTGTATATTTAAATCTAAGTACGTGTTACCTGACGCCTCGCTACATTATCCGCTTGTAATGCAGAGATTCTGATCCCATCGATAGTTTCTTACGCGTTACTCGCGGTTTCGTGAGCCGCGAGCACAAGGAACAACCATTTTCTTTATTTGTATGTAAAGCTTTCGAAGTGTTTCTTCTCAGATCCGTCGTTCGAGCAACGACCATTCGATTTTTCGATCGCAAAATGATTCCTCGATCCAGAATCTTTCCAAGAGTATGGGATTTCTTGTATTTAATTTTCACTTTTAACCAAATGCAAGGGATCGATCGATTTCGCGAAAATAAAGTGCAAACCCCTTGCCGAGAGGCAGATTTGCGCGATACCTTCTGGGGAAGACGAGACAGATTCTGCAATCGTTCGTTTCGATAAAATAGCTTCGAAGCATTCCAATTCGACACCTTAAGACGACTAAGTTCCTCTTCAAGCCAGTAATTAAGCTTCACCCGAGGGATTACGTGAAGGAATGAGACCGATTATTCTCAAGGACTTGCTCGCTAAGACTACGAAAACTTTTCATCGATTATGCGCTTTGTACTGTGTTATTCCCCGTAAATGATTTCGTCCACTTAAACTGTTGTTTCTTATCCTTCGATTCACTCCGGAAGCTCGAAAAATTTGTCGTCAAACGTTCATGGAAGTACGAAGTGCTTTGACACGTTGACTGTCAATGCAAATATAAATAATGTGACACACGGTAATCAACTGGATTCAAAATTATAAATACCTTGGAAGTCATGACTATTATAGGCGAGGTTTTGATTTTTAAATCTAATATCTGAATTTCTGATCGTTATTGTAATGCTATTTGATTATTTGTGATGTTCATGACAGTCAACGTGTTAATTATATCTCTATCCCAAAATTTTCCAGTAGAAAATTATTTCTACGCACAACGTCACCCTTCTTATTTCATACAAACAGATGTTTCTTCCCTTTCGGAGGGTACCTTTCTTTCAAGACACTATCCAGATTCTTTGTTATTCTCAGAGTAAAGGGGATATCAAAAAATGAGAGCACCTTAAACGGCGCTGCGATAGATGCGCTACAAAAGCTGAGCTATGACCGGATGCAGAAGACACATATGCTCGGCTCCCCGTATCGGAAGACGGTTCACACTGAAATGGCGTACCATTTCCGGTATGCTGTCGAACGGCTTGCTAAACTGGCCCAGGATGTAAGCGTTCAGCTCCTCGTTCTTTTGGATACGCATATGCATGAAACCTCGGGCGCTTCTGAAAACCAAAGGACGGAATTAGATTGAACGTTTCCAGTCTCGATTCGGAATTGACGTGCACAAAACGCGAAACTCACTTCAACGACAAGGAATAATCTTGTTTCGTCGACTCGCTGTTCCTCACTAAGTAACTTCCTTCTCTCAGAAGACGTAGGACAGCTTCCGCCTCGATACGCGTGATGGATCCGTGGTACCATCTGCGGGAAGAAGAACGAAAGTTTGATTCATTTTGAACTGTTGCAAACTGTTCTAGAAATATAAGAACTTTCTACGTTTATTGTTAGACAAAGTGTTCTTGCTTTGCTTTGTTTCTTCATGGAGAGCAATTTACGGAAATGAAAGAAGAATAGCCGGGAATGGAACAATTTCATTATACAGTGGGTGATCAAATTATTAGAACCACGATCAAGCTTTCTTTTAATTTGGTTAACTTGGTGCAATTTTACCATGTGAATGAATACTATGAATAATTAATGTTTCTATTTCCGAGATTTTACTTGAAGAAAGGTCTTTACCCTGGTCAGTAGTAGAAGTCGTGGAAAGGTCAGTATGCCGAACAAAATAATTACTTACGAATACAGTGATGTAAAAACACTACATCAACAATGACAACACTTATATAACCTATAAACTTCTTAACACGTTGGCTGCCACGGGGGTCACCGATGACCGGCACCCGAAATATTTTAAAATCAAATAATTGCCAAAAGAAATGATTAAATAAACCACAGATAGCGTTAACATTAAGCTAATAATGCTAGCTATAGAATAGAAAGGTTAAATTTGAAAAATTAATCGACTGCACCGTTAATAATTAGGATTTTATCGTGTCTGACTACACACGTCCGTTTTCACTGTGACAGTCAACGTGTTAAAAAACGAAACGGTAATTCGCGTATCTTAGGTAACAATTGTCGACATTCACGCAAAATAACGAAATAAAAAAAAAACGAAGAAAAACTTTGTTTAACTGGAGTTTCGAACAAAAACTAATCGTTTCGATGTAAAATCGTCGATTTATATGAGTGGTTCTAATAATTTCATCGCCCACTGTATTCGCAGAAAACGGAATTGGTTAGTTTATATCAAACTGAAAGAATTCAAAAAACGAACGTCGCGTTGAGATAAGCTGGCAGACGAGCTTTCAGTCTCTACAGGAGGCACAGAAAGTCAGTAAATCCGAGGGACATACCCTTGTCTCTCGAGAGGGAGGTCCACGTCAACGAGATCGGCGGATCCACGGGCGGTATTAATCTCTAGTGGCAATCCAAGGCTGAGTCCACCAGGTTTTTTCGGTGCCAGCTGACCAGCACCGATTCCACCGTTGTTCATACCGTTTCCAGCGTCCAGATTCAGTGTCATCTTCGGACGCGCCAGACCGCCGCCTGAAATGAGTCACGCGACAGTTAGACGCCGTGAAATTCCCCGGGGGTAAACATCGATTATACGTATACACCGTAGACGACGCGGACAACCTCTCCCTGTTCGCAGATTTTATGGCCCACCCTCGTAATTGGAACAAATCGAAACTCGACTTCGCCAAGATTCATGGCGACAGGAAGTGAACTCTGTGCACAATTTCAGCGTCTTAGGATATGCTCGAAATATCGAGAATGATTGTGTAAGATGCTTAATTCTCCGTGGTGTGGTGGATTTATAAGTGTCTCGTGGTTTTAATATTCAAATATGTATACAGGGTGTCCCGTAACTAGTAGTAACATCGGGAAATGGGGGGTAGCTGAGACGATTCTGAACAACAACTTCCTTCGCAAAAATGTCAGACGGGGCTTCGTTATTGAATTATTAACGAAAAACACTGAGCAATCAGAGCACGTGTAGCACGCGCGCTGAGCCGTGATAGGGTAACTTCGAGCCGGAACGTTGGACTAGAACGAATCACGGCTTAACGCACGCAGTACGCGCGCTCTGATTGGCCAGTGTTTTTCCTTAATAGTTGAAAAACGAAGCCCCGTCTGACATTTTTGCAAAGGAAATTGTTGTTCAGAATCGTCTCAGCTACCCCCCATTTCCCGATGTTACTACTAGTTACGGGACACCCTGTATGATAGGGATAACAATTATAGGATCTCCTACTTTTTGGGCAATATGGGATTTTTGCAAAATATTAAAATTTCGTGTTTTAAAAAGTTGCGATGGTATTTGAGTATTTTGTGATGACTATGGATTTTTGTACTAATACGTACTTTTAGGAGATGTCATTTTTTAAATTAGTAAAAGTATCTTTAATGCATTATAACAATTCGTTACATATTGCCCACTGTATTTATTAGAAGTTTGATTATAATTGATGCATCGACCGCCACAGTAGAAATAACCAAACATAGTCAGACATGCAGTAATACAGATTACCGCAACGCCTAAATGTGCTGTTTCAAATATCTGTACTCCTTCTTTCAAAATAATCAACAATATTGTAAATATTAACCGTATTTTTTCAACAAATTACTTTCAAATGTATATTATCGTCGCAATAATGCTAGCTATAATGTTACAAACCTAATATAGTGGTCCACCTATGCCCCCACATCGTCAAATAGAAACATTCCACAATCACCCATTGATCGGTCACTCTATCCTTTTGTAAAATACGTTTTTCACGATGCATCAATCGAAAGAGTGTTTGACAAGATGCGAAACAAGGAAAACATTTGCCAAAGCTGAACGGATAATCGATTAGCTTCCTGCGCGAGATAATTGTGTCATCAGTAACCGTGCTCTCGAACCAAGGACTCGATAATGGCCGACAGGGAATACTTCTTTAGAGAAGGAAACAATCGACCGTGACTTTGGACGTGGCTCTGTAGAGGTATGATAATGGATCGTCTTCGTATTCGTCAATAGATAAGCCGAGCTCTTTCGCTTAACCAGGGACAATACAATCGAAATTCCTTCCTCGAATTTTTTCCTTCTCCGCTTACACCCTTACCAAGCAGTTCCATCGACTTGCGAAACTTTCCAACCCCCGCCCTTGTTGCCACTTAAGATTCGCCCGGAAATTACGAGCATTGTTTCCTCGTAAACAATGTGGCTCGAAATATAAGAGACAACGGGCCAGCATTGCGTTTCCTTCATTTCGAATGAACGAAATGCGGGATTTACGATTTAAGATCGTGAGATATTACCCTTATTAAAGGTTGCATTTAATAATGCCTCGCAATTTATTAATTGAATTGGATAATTAAGCTGCTTATTCTATAAAAGTGTTATTAGCCCATAGTACCATTAACACTGAAATTACCAAAGTTAAATTGAAAATAAAAGTCACCGTACAATTTCTATAAAAACATCTTAATGAGTTTTGTAATTTAAAATAAACTATTTCGATCTGTTCGGTGGTTAATAAATTAATTCTACAAACCGATCCCATTCTCTTCAATTCTTCCTCGCTGCCGTAAGTGAACTAACCGAATACCATTAACATCATGAATAAAAAAACCTTCGAACCTAATTTGCTCCATCGACTATCGAGTAGCCGATACAAAATTTATCGAATGGCATTAGCATACACTTAAAAAACACCATCCACGATATTGTTCGAAACATCCGTTTCCCTCTCATCAAGAATTTATAAATTTCGCTAAGTAAATTCTTCGTTGGGGAGGTTCCCACCGTTCAGCATCAATATTATTACACCCTTGTAGAAAGTTCGAAGATGATAATCGACGGAAGGGTCCGTCGAAGAAAGTGGCTGCGCGGCCGTCAGGTAATTTCATTTGTTGCCTGCAATCTCTTAGCTCGGTCGACTTTTGGAAGGTCGCATGATCCAGGTACGACGAAATTGTTCTGACAGGTGTAACGCCGTTTTACCTTCTCGCCGAGGCTAACGCGTTTGGAGAGTTTCAGCTCGGAACCTTTTGTACTTTATACATTATTCATGTGGGTGTGCTTTGGAATTTACGAGATTCGTACGTATTCGGTTCCTCCACAATAAATGTTCAACGCTACTATAATTCCCTATTCTTTGAAGTTAGAATAATAGGTGTGAATAAAATTTCTTCTACTTTAACACGTTATAAAGGTAAACGGAAAACTTCCATTACTCATAACATAGTTATAGGTTAAAATTAAGTAAGTATATTTTGAAAAAGAAGGGAAATGCTTCGTGTTGTAATCCAATTATTTAGAAATATAATAAAACAATATTGGAACCAAAATCTGAAATGTAACTCGAGTTTTGCAATTGTCTCGGAGCCGTGAGGATATATTGAACTTGATCTCGCCCCCATCTTCAACAGCTGCCATCATATCGTCGCGACGAGCATACAGTCGGCAGTAAACCGAATCGAGAAGCAACAGAAGTCAATCCGGCTGAATAATTCATTCGACGTAAATCGTTTTCGTGCACGCAGCGTGCTGAGGAAAAGTCTCGAAAGGTAACATCCACGCTCTCTTCCGGTTCGTCTGACGGGCGTGCGTTTCAACCACGGTTAAACATTAACGGGCAAAAGGCAAGCGGCCACCACCACTCTCCGAGATTGGCCGTGTCTGTATTATTAAATTTAATCCGACCGTTCGGACAGCTCGATTTATCCGTCCGAATTTTCTCGTCCTCCCCGCCCCTCCATTCCATCAGAAATATCGCTTTTGTGAACGTGTTCCACGACGGCCGGAAATTCTCCTCTTGACACCCGTACACTTATTTCCTCGTTTCCCGCGCAGACTGTTTTAATATCCGTCTCAGACGGAGATACGTCTCAATCAATTTCTTCGCGGTACCTTCTCCATCCAGGCACGGTCTGTCCCCCGGGAAATGGCGAACCGTGGCACGAGTACGTTCGGGAAAACGCGCCAACACGCCTCCAGTATGCGAATAAGCGAGCGTCTGCTTTACCGGGGTTGTTTGCACAACCGTGAGGGGGTGTGTCGCGAGCCAGCGACTTTCGAAACTTGTTATCGCGGGGATGAAGTTCGCGAATTTCGAGAACGGTAATAGGTAACGGGAAAGTTTTTCCCCCGATGCTCTTCTCTTTCTTGGTTGTATCTTCTTTCAATGAGAAACGCGTTCAAATTGTCGTCCTGTTTATGAATTGAATATTTCTTTGGCTGGAGGTATTGGATTATTTCATTAGGGTTTCGCAGCTTTCTCTGCGTTATTTTGGTATATTTATCACAAGATTAGATTATGGAAATACTGATAATAATGTATAAATTTCACGAAGCTTGTAGTAGGTAATAAAAATGTTAAAACAGTAAAACTACGTATATTCTTCGAATATAAAATTATCAAGTGTTCGGAATTAGGCTTAGCACCATCCAGTAAAGAATCTTTCCCTCCGCATTAAGTCCAAGACATGATAATAAAATTTCAACCATCCTATCGTCGCAACTACGCTCAGAATATTTCAGAAACCAACAAGATGCTTCAAGTATTAAAGAAAAAAAGAGTACCAAGATATTCCTGACGCATCGTCTCGGCATACCACTTTCATGCAACGGGAATATTGTCTGGAGAGGGTGACGGAAAAGAAATAGACAGTCCTTGAGCAGAAACTTAGGGAAAGCCAGACACGGCTGTCTCGAGGGAAATTCCTCGTCGCGAAGGAATCACCGGAAATCTCGTCGGACGGTGGCCGGAAATCGAGAGTACTTTTAATTCCCCGTGAAAATCAGAACGTACGGTCGACGTGTATCGAGAAGCCAGAGTAAATGGTTTCACGCGAACGCGAGAAAGTCAAACAGCCCGCGTCGACGATTCGTATTTATTGCCGCAAAGACCGCCGAGGGTGGATCCCGCCATGAAGATTTACGAGGATGAAGAATTTACTGCACACAGGGACGAGAAACGTCACATATTCGCCTGGAAAGGATAGCCGGAGATTCCATTCAGTCTCAGCCTGCCATTAAAGCGGAAGTGTGTACGAACGGAGTGCTGGCGAAATCGTCGGGATGCGCGAAAGGGAGAAAGATATCTCGGCGGAAGGATGTTAAATCGCGTCGTTAGAAATGATACTTTTGAACCATTATCTTGCTTTCACGCCGAAAATTTTATTGCTGGATGCAAGTTTTTGAGGAGCTTTAAATCGAAAACTAAACAAAAAGAATTTGTAGAACGTTCTTTTCTTCCAATTTGTATTAAATTGGCACATAGTTATCTAGATTATCGTATTTATACAACATCAATTTACGAGCTGAATCTCAATTACTTTACAAAATCATACTCACCATTTTCTCTGCGTACACATTTTCATAAATTTATTCTTGCAGACGTGTTTAGGGTTAGGTCACTGGCAACAAATTTTGGCGAACCCTTGAAATTATCCATACAATCTATAAAATCGCAATCTCGACGTTGAATCGATAAATAATCGCGTACAAATCCGTCGAACGTTGCGAGTCACGGTGAGATCGCAACTTTGCCCATCATCCACGCCTCCTTACGATTCCGAATTTCTTTTCGGCAAGCGCCCCTCTTTCTACCCCATGGAAAGCTCGCGATGTGTCGAAATGTCCGAACAACAGATGCGGGATACCGGTTCGGGGGGGTTAGACCTTTAAGATCTTCGCCAACAGATGTTGCAGTTACACAAGCCCTCCTTCTGCGCTCCCCCAAGGCAGCCAGCAGCCCTTATCGATGCGGTAACAAACACTTCGAACCTGCTTCGAATGCTCGATACGAGAGGCTCGATCCTCATGAAATATGAACTACGATACGCGAACGCGTCCTTCTCATCGGAGGATCAATCCTGTAATTTGCTCGAGGATCAACGGCTCGTTCGCGACAGGATACGTATCGATACACAAGATCGGCATCCGTTTATTTACCAACTGCGTCCTATGTTCTCTTGTAATGGACTAGATGGTTGTGAAGAAATACTTCCTCATATGTGATTTTATGAACTAAGGTATCGTAGGAATACAAAAATTGGAGCTTTTATAAAGATTTTCAATCTTTAGTACATTAGTTTTATTTTATTAGCTCAATTATTAGAAAATACGGAGAATTCTAAACATGGAAAGTTAAAATAGTCATGATGTCATATTAATTTAATACTAAACCAACCGGAGCGGTCAAAATGACCGGTCGAGTGTTTCTTATTTTAACTCATAAAATTTATTAGGATGCTTTTATTAATTAATTAATTTATTTTTCTATTTCATTTTCAACTTGAAAGCAAGTGTACGTAAAACGTCGGTAGGTTTAGTGGTAAAGCTTGAAGTTTGACCAAAATTATTACACAAGCTTATTAGTACTTGCCTATAAAAAAATATATGATTTTCAGTCGCTTACAACGTAAAATAGTAAGAAACCACAATCATTGTATTAATCAAAACAGATCAAACTATGGACAAACGTTATCGTAAAAAAAGAATCTAGCTTCTGCAGATTCCACTTCTAATGGGTACACTCGAGTGCAACGTTGACTATCCTCGTTCAAGAGGAAATGTATAGGATGAAGCCCATTACTTCAACGCTTTCCCTCGACCAAAGTAAATCCACATTGCACGCGACTCCGTCGTCGCAAACTCGAATAATGCTTAGTTAATATAGAATCCCCCATCAATTAACTTCAATTAACTGTAATCCATGATTCCCTTCTGTTTCCCATCTCCTTCTGCGGAGCTTTCAGACGTTCTCCGGTGTCGATTTGGGTCAAAAGTTCACCGACGAAGCGAACGTTTCAACGTCCTACCTCCGCATCATTTTGTGTCCAATTTGTTAACGAGAACAAAAAACATTTCCATATCCGTTCGATCTCATATGATCTTCGTATGAAGAGTCATTTAACGATCTGGCGAAGGATTTCGTTGCTTTGGAAAGCGACCACAAGGACGAGGCTAAAAAGTTACTGAGCCTAAGTACCAGCAACGCAATTATGTTTAATTTTTCGTTTGAAACGCGGTCTTTCGGATTAATTAGACGGCCAGGCATTAACGAAGCGGTATGGAAAGGAAAAGGAAGGTAAAGTTGGCGCGAAACGGAGCATCGTCGACACGCGAACGGGAAAACTGGGTTACGGGACGACAGGTTTACGTGAAACGAGCATTGGACGAGTCAAACGTAAGGATCCGTGCCACTTACGGATTTTTTCAACCGTGACAATTAGTGAGCGAAACGTTAAGCCATTCGTTGAAAAAAAAAAGAAGAAAAAAAAAAGATCGACTGACGTCGAGCAAACGTTGCGAATTAGAGCTTCGCCGGACGCTCCGGTCGCTTTGGACCGCTACCAAACGTTTGACGAGTATATGCGTCGGTACGTGTATACACGGGCCGTGTTTCGCGCGATTGGCGACAAACAAGCAAACCGTACGTGACCGGTTTCCGTGGCCAGACGGACGAAAATTGTATTTTTCTACTGGCGGGAATATGTCACTGACAACGTGGAATCTAGTTAGCGATCCGCTGAAATATCGTTCGTTGAATTTCATGGAATGCGCAGAATTCCATGCAGTTTTATCGTTTTTCTGTTTTTCCCGGTTTAGTGTCGCGCCAACGATTGTTGCTTTTGTACACGCTTCGTGACAGCCGGAAAATTTTTCCCCAAATATTCGCTAGCTGCTGCTTGGTAGATTATTAGAATCGTAACATTTACCATCTGGAAACTACGTAACACAACATTTATATTACAGTAATGAATAATTCAAAAGCTAAGTTAAGAACAAAAAGATTGTTAGCTTCTTAATTTTCCACGTTATTTTTACGATTATTGTTTCAAATGGAAACTTCTCGTCTCGTAAACATATCTGAATTAAACGAAAGAAACAAGCTTCAGCCAATTACAGTACCATATTGAATAGGTCCGAACAATTATTTGCACAGGTTTGTAAAATCCTACGAAGTACTTTGGACGAATACCAAAAGTATAACTGTCCGATAAGGAAATCGTCAGAAAACGCCGTTCGAGCATGTGAACGGGGCTCGATCAGACGTAAACTGCATTTCTTCGATAATATCGTAAAATAGTAATAGGCGTTTGAGCAGAGTCGCTACCTTGAATTTTATTGCTTGGAAGATTCGCGTTCGCGTTACATTTGCATATAAAACTGCAGCAAAAGTATTTCTGTTCTATCAGTTCGTTGGCACAGCTCTACCAAATTGTAACGTTTCAACAACGATACGAAATAAATTCGACAGCATCCAAATCACCCAATATGAACTATAGAAACAGTATTCTCAAATTTACCGATATCGATTCGAATAAAACTGAATAAATTTGCTTGTAAATCGAAGCTTATTATTTCTACAAAAATTTGAAACTCTTATTTTAAAAAAGATAACCAATGATTGTTACAATTGCAATCGACGAATACTGTCAGCGATAATGAATCTTTGAACGTGCACCGGACGTTCAAGCACTGTACACGAAGAACGAAATAAAACCGAAAGGTAAACGAAACGTGCTCCGTGTGGCAAAGTTAACAATGAAATTGCAACTTCCGCTCTGTATCGACCCGGAAAATACGAGAACCTCAACAGTGAAAATTTTCAAGCACTTTTTTCCAGTCGAGCTTCTGTACATTCGTTGGTTGATCATTTGAAACATTTTTCGCACAGAATACTAACAAAGTCGAAGATAATCGTTTAACCGAATGCTGAGAAATTTCCATTTGCATAAATTTAAGTTCACTTAAAATATGACTAATGACTTAGCTAATTTTCATTAGCTAAGATTTAAAATAAAAATAATTACGTCCTTAATTTCTGAGGTTTGTGGAAGAGGCAGCTTTTAATATTCAGGTTGTACTTATTACCATCAATTATTAATTGATTATGAGTTCATAAAATTGCGGAAAAGTGGAGCTACCATCCTATTACAGCATTCTGGAATACTTAAAAGGATATTGACATCGTGTCGTCTCCTTGAGGAGGAGCAAACACTGAAAAGCACGTTACAGCACCGGCTGGAAATAGAAAAAAGATCGATAGCTCGGTTATCTAGCGATCCTTTCGGGGGAAGTCAACGTCACCCAGACACAAAAGAAACGAACGGAGGGAAAGCGAGAGTAATTCAGATACGAGTAGCGAAAGTCTTCTCCCCTTTTCTCTAGCTGGTGAATTTTTTCTCGCGTACCTAGCGAAGCGAAAGAACGGAGATACCGGCCGCAAACTTCTTTCCTTGCTCCTGTTAACGACCACCCCTGACCGTAGCTACCCGGTAAAATGGTCTAGACGCGAGGATTGATCGAGCCCGTGGAGATTGTGAATATCAAATTCCATTGGGCCGTTGCTAAAATCACGGATCACACCGTTCGTACCACGAGATTTACAATGTCGTAACCGTTATCTACGGCTGCAATAGCAACGGAAAGCAATACCATAACGAGAGAGCCTTGGAAGATGTACGAGACCTTTGGCACAGACGTATTTATCGATTCGATTAACGTTGCATGTGGTCGGCAGAAAAATCTGCCACGATGAAATCGGATGTTTACGGCGAAGTACAGAATAATCCGTAAAGAACGAATTTTCCTTATACAAATTTTCATCGTACTTTTAGCACTGCTGATTTTGAAATTTGAATGATTTCTAGTAGTGCTGAATGCATTATTGTTATAAATTTTTAGGGATACCTTTAACTCAATTGTCGTGGATTGTAGTATTGATTGTCAAAGAAATCAGTGACATATAGAAATCATTTTATGTATTCAATAAATGGCCACGATATTGCGTAAGCAAGTTGAAGAAGAAACTTCGATTACGAGGAAGAAAACATCCCTACCCGACAACTTGGCATCCTAATTATTTCACCAGCCGCATAATTCGGATGCTCTATTTATTCAACTATGCGAAACGGATGGATTCACGAAACCGCGAGGCCAGATTCCAAATACCAAAGCAGATATTAACTTACCCCAGCCACGGAGTTTTCAGTTTAATTCAGACCTCGTTTTTCTACGTTCAAGAAGAGCTGAACTTGACCTCTCTTCCTCTTCCGCATAATGAGGCACTGTGAGCTAAATAAAGCATACACATTTTTCCCTACGCTCCACGAGGAACACGATTACGTTACCTAATAAACAATTAACCCCATAAAGCGAGTGAAATTTATCACTGATAATCGAACGACCAATTTTCAACCGTTTGACAAAACATTGGTAAAATTTTCAAAATCCACATTCGGCCAGATTTTCAATACGAATGCTTCACGAACGACGTAGCGTTCATCGATCCTGTCCAAGTTATTTCCGTCGTCGGCAAAAAGCGCATCTTTGACAGGAGCCGCTTAACGAAAGGGTCGCCATTGACGTTTACAAGAGCCGGCCGCAAGTAGGGCGTAATATTTCCGATATTTCCAATACGTTCCCGCTGTATCCGCCCCCGTCGTTGCGATACGAAACACACGTGTCGCGGCCGCTTGCACTTCCGTTCGCGCAGGGATGCACACGATTTGTATATACAACACGTGCACGATGCACGTGAACAAAGATACCGCGGTTCGAGTTTGAGGCCGTTGTTGTGTGTTCGCGTCGCTGGCCTCCCGTGTATCGTGAACAAGAGCTAGAGTAGAACCTCGGACGTTTTGTTCGCGAGTACAATGCGGAAGAGCGTGCTTCTTCCGGGTTAGTCGTCCATCCTCGTGGTTGAAATGTCAGAACAGAAAATTGGCAACCCTAAAAAATATCCTCTTTTGATCGACAACTGGTATCCCTGGCACGCTCGATCAATGTATTTCTTTCTTTTTTGTTTTTTGTTTTAACGATGTGCTTTTAATTCGAAGAGCTTACGTTGGATGATTTTGTTGCAAGGGAATGGACGAAGATTAGGCTGACAAGATGATGCTGATGGAACGAATACAGGGAATGAAGGATAATGTTTTTTTTTTCATGATTGGTGGTATTCAAAGGTAATGAATTTTAACATAAAAGATGATATCTTCGATTCAAAATTATTCTGGAAAGTGAAAAAATATTTTGTGGTACGTCAGTTTGAAGATTAACGTTTTGTTAATATTGGTAATGTAAAGCGGTTGATTTTGTTGAGCGATATTTTGTTATCAAAAGGTTAAGTAATGTTGCTCGTTGATCGCCAGTAACTCTCGAAAGGAAGGATTTTAATGCACTGATGATTTTCAATAACCCTATAGAAACGACGTAATAATGCCACGAAGGTTAACGGTGTCGATAAAAGAGCGCCGCTCTCATCCGAGGCCAATTAAAGCGGCGCTGTATCCTTCAAGCTGCTTCAACATTAACAGTGATAGAACACATCAAATGCTTTTACTTCTATTTCAATATACGGATAATTAAACTATATTTCGAAATATTATACAACACAAAAGGAACTAGAACAGATTTTTTCATTAGTTCAGTATGAACAAATTAGTGGTCATTGGAGAATATAACGTAAGGTATTTTAAACGATATAATTTAAGAAACCCTTAGTAGGATAAAGCCTACCAAGGGGTGTGATAATCCTTCCATCTTCTATCTTCGATCATTTAATCCCCGATTCGTTTGGAAATTGCTGTTTTTACGCGCGATCCATTGGCAAACTCATAAAATCGTCCGAGACAAGAAACAAAATACACCGATCGATCATCCGTGCTTAAAGTTGGCCGGGCACGATAAGTAATCGACGGTGGGTCGACGGGGAGAAAAAAGTACAGAGACTTTCGGGAATCTGTTTTAGATCGCGTGCTAACGCGCCTTATCTCCGCCCTTTCCCATCGTCAAAACGTAATTTACAGCTCGAAATCGGCCGACATCCATCAACCGGGAAAAAATGACGGCATCCCGATTGCTTCCGCAGCTGACTGCGATCAAAAGGATCGAGGAATCGTCCAAGGACCCTTCTATAAACCGAGGACACCAACGGGGTTCGAACGTGGTTGAATTAAGAAACCATTATTTGTAACCATCGGACTTACAAAATTTATTCCTGGAAGATATCTAATATCCGATAGTTAAATTGAATTACGAGGCTTCTATGTGACAACTGGCCAGTTCATAGCGTTTGAAAAATTGTATTTACAATAGACAATTAATTAAAGTGTGAACTGAGCTGATGTACACGGTATATTTTAAATATTTCTCATTTTCGTGGATTTCTTTGACCCGTTGTCAATTTTTTTTAATTTTATATCCAGAATTGTTTCAAACTTACGAAATTTCCCAAGAATTAATTACTAACTTATAACACTTAAGAGGCTTTCAAACTTATGAAACCGTTTTATAAGTGTTGGCTGCTTTATATTAACACGTTGACTGCCGCAGTGAAAATGGACGTATGTAGTCAGACACGCTGAAACTCTTATTTTATTAAGAATACGATCAATTAATTTTCAAATCGGCTTAATATTAACTCTACCCACAGGTTATTTCATCGCTTCTTTTAATAATTATTTGATTGTAAAAAATTTCGGGTGCCAGTCATCCGTTCAATGGGGACATTTTTCAGACTAATGCTGAGGTATAACGAAAATAGACAGTCACGGTAATATCAATATAAACGAGAGGACTACAAATTGTTCGAGCAATCCAGAATTCCTAATAATAGAAGAACATTGAAACTCTTCGTTCAAATCTTGCAATCGGAGCTGCTCGAATTTGTTCGTAAGATGGATTAAATTGTTCACTTTATTCCTGCTTCTTGATTTCGTATTAAGGATACCGTGAATTCTCCGTTTAACCTACTTTTCACCGATCGATAGCGCGGAAAGGTGTATTTATCGAAACTAGCTAGGATTTTATCCATTATCCCGTGGTTGCGGTGGATGAAATCTCGACTAGGAAACACGACAAGCGCGAGAGATATGGAAAACAGTCTATACCGCATATACTCGAGCGTCGATCAATTTTGGTTATCAGCTAACCGGAAATGCCGCTACACGATACATCGAAGGGTCGTCATTCACGCGTCCATGGACGTATTTGTTGAAACGAATAAATCGATTTGTTCGCCGTTTTTACATGGAAACAGTTTCATTCCACTAGTTTTCCTGTTTTTTTTTTGGTTTGTTTCTTTTTTACAAATAAATTGCAAAACCATTCGTTTTTGCAGATATAAAGTTCAACATTTGGACGATTAAAAAATTATATCGAAGAATTCAATTTAATTGTAACGTTCGAGTAGCTATAATATTTACTCTGTAAGCTTTTGGAATATTTTCAAAATCTCAGAAGATCATTTTAAACATTCTCAACCTAGAATACTAAAAATTACTGTTGAGGAAAGTATTCTTCGTTATAACTAGGCTACAGATTTATGCATTGATGATATATGGAAATTTGTAACTCATGTATATGCTAAACCTGTGTCAGCTATAAGAATGTGAAATAAAATATTCATAAAGTACAAAATGTGTGAAATTTGCTCAATGAAATATTATTTCCTTACAATTTAAATATTTGCAGATTAACTATGCAGAATAAAAAAGAATGCATCAAGTAAGAGAAACGAATATACCGTTCCATTAAAGAAAAAGAATTAGTTTTACCCTTAACAGTGACTCACAGAGAAAGCACAAAACAAGAAAATGAACTCAAATTATCACGCATTACTTGGAGCACCCTGTCTATAAAAAAAAAAGAACATACGAAACAATAATATTAACAGCATTTCTATTAATATCCCGCTTCGTTAGTTGCATCTGTCCCGCTAGATTAAACGCATCATCCCCGTCTTCAATCTTTCGCCTCGATGAATCCCGTCGACCATTAATTTTCCAGCAACCGATGCTTCCAGGAGGATCGATTTCCAGAATGCTCGCGCCTTTATTGACATTCGATCGTCGTTAAAAATAATCTCATTCCCCGGTACACCTACGCCTGTTCGTTTATCACAACCGAGTCCTTCGTGGCGTTATTTACCATCCCCTTGATTCACGCAACGCGGTACAGATTTAGCCCGAAGGCAGTGTCGGCGAGCTGCCACGTTGGAGCTTTTGCAATTTCGAGCCTGGAAGGGCGAACTTCCATCAGAATTCAGGATGGAACTCGTGTTGCTCCCGGGTTACAAGCTTAATCGGTCGACTAATTCTGGACGACTCGTGCTGTAGTACATATTGAAATATCGGTAGAGCGATCATTGTTCGATGACGCATAAATCTTCGGCAGACACGTTTGATAAATCCCCGACCGCGGTTCCCTTCCACGATCCAGGTCGTTAGTTGGGTATTAAGGTGCTGGATTATATCGTGATAGCTTTGATTTGATATAATCATCGATTCTCTGCGGCCATGCAAGGATCAATCATTGTCATTGCGAAAGTGTTACCAAACACTTTGAACACCAGCATATTTAGTTGGAAGGATCTTTTGAACAAGAATTCGAATCAGTATTTCTAGCTTGTTAGCTGTAATTACTAGTTTGTTCAATATTAAATACTTAATTTCAATTTTATTAGGTTGACGAAAGGTGCAGAGTTTATACGGTAGAAAGCTGACGACTGATCTAAACTAATCCCCACTGAATTTACTTGCAAAGATAACAAACAGTCGATTATTTCGTGCTGCGACTAAGGGAACTTTCAACCCTTTGCTGAAACGGATACGCAGGAAGATTGCGTTGTCACGTGACTTTCGAAACTTCTGAAAGTTTTGAAAGGATGCTGCCAGCGTAAGGTATACACGTGGAAACGTTAATTACGAGCTTCGAATTTCTACAAAGGAACGTTCTTTGAAGCAGTGGCTTAACCGCGAGGCAAATATGCGGCGAAACGTTAAACAAAAGTTGGCAACTCGAAGTTTCAATGAACTTCGATGTGGTAACCGTGTTTTTTGTTCGAACATAACGGCTTGTTGGACAGTGATATATGGAATGCGTACACCGGTATTAACGATCACGAAGCGTGTGTTGGTAAGATTAAATATTTAGTCGTCGAGAGGGATGTAGGCGCTAAGTGAAGCTTAACGATATTAGCCGCTGTCTGGAAGGTTCATAACGATCAGCATCAAATTACGGTGTCCCCTAGCGTTGATAAGTACTTAGTTTACCCGGAGATGCCGAAAGTACAGTTTTTATCCTTTTAATGGCTAGACGCTTGATTAAAGAAGGGACGACTTTCAAGCTCACCCTTTTAACGTTCATTTCAACGTGTGCCTACCGTGTCGGAAGAAATATTCAATAAACGATGGTACATTAAAAGCTGAATCTAATAATCTTTTATTTCGTTTGTTCAATTTCTCCACTGATAAAAAAGCTAATTTATCTTGACAAAGTAAAAATATTTAAACCAAAATCTGTATTTTGGACGTACGTCGTGCTAGTTCATGACTACTTTTATCGTGTCGATGAACGTTTTAACTATTCGACTATATTTAATTTGTGGTATATATTACTTCTTGCAATATATCATACGCTCATCAAAAATCTTGTGGAAACAGAATAAAAAGAAACTTCCAACTTACCGAATAAAGCAGGTGGTTCGACGTCTCGTACAGAAAGGCTGGAAGACGCCTGCGATCCGCTGGATTCCGTGCTCTGCATACATCTGAGCCTCCTTCTGAGCTTCGGCATGTCAAACGGCAAATCCCTCAAATCCACGCTGGTAGCGCTGCCAGATGTAGTGGCGTCTTGTTGCATAAGCAATCGCCTCCTTCGTAGTTTCGGCATGTCAAAAGGTAAATCGGACAGCTCGGGTTCATTGTCGACAAGATTGATGTTATCCAGCTGCGGTTTCAACAAGTGGAAACCAAAGGGTTTGCACTTGATCCCAGCCCGCGATTCGATCGAGATGCCACTGTCCGACCCTTGAATCTCCGCATCGCCCGACGACGAGGATTGCAGGGCCAAATTAATGAGATTCTTGTTCTGCGGTGTGCGCCGTTTCTTGAACGACGTGTCCATGGGCGAGGTCACAGAATTCGTGTTCGTGTTGGCCGTGTTCGTGTTCGTATTCGTATTATTCGACACGGTCACGTTGTTCTCCGTGGTGACGGTCTCCTCGGGCGAGGCTTTCTGCGAGTTGTTGTTACGATTGTTATCGGACGTCTCCGAAGCGGGTTCCTGGGACGATTTGTCAGAGATAGGAGACAGTATGTGCAGTTTATTGGCATGATGAGTTAAAAAACCAGTCATCGACGGTTGTTGATGATGATGGTAGCAATTGGTGCTACCGCTGTCGGAGCTATGAGAGCTCAGGCTAGTGCTATGACGGCTCTCGGAGCTGCTGGTCGATCTGTTACCCTCGCTGGTGCTGCTTCGAAGCGACTCCATGCTGCCGCCGCTGCTGCTGGTAGCCATGCTCTCGGTACTGGAGTATCCTGCTCTGCGTCTAGTGGTCCGCAATTTGAATTCCAAAAGGCCAACCTCTCGACGAGGTCGCAACAGATCGCTTTCGGCCTCGTGAGGCCTGCCCTTGAACTCCATGATGGGCTTGCTCTCGCGTATTAGGCTGCGAGGTCGTTGCCTCTCCTCCCTCGGCCTACCCTTGAACTCCAGTATCAGCTCCTTGTCGAATCGTCGTCCCTGCGACGACTCCACGTTGTCTTGAGCAAAGCTCTTCGGTCTACTTTTGATCTCCAGTATGCTGCCCTCGCTGCTCTGCGGCGAATCCTTCGCTCTCAGCAACGATTTTACTGGCAATCTTAGGTCCTTGAGACGCGGATGGTCTGGCTGGGAAGGTAGGTTCGGTGTGCTGCGAATGTTTAACAGCAAGTGGTCTCGATTGCCGTGGAACTTGGCCGGCAACGGAGCCGTGGATGGAGGCGACGGAGTGTAACCTCTGGCGGGTAACCGCGGCGAGCCGGTTTTCTCGTCGCTCGAATTGATCTGGAGGGATTCGATATCCTGGGACAGAGTAGAAATATTGTCTGATTGTTGCTGTTGCTGTTGCTGCTGCTGCTGCTGAAGACGGCTCGGAATTGGTTTTGGGCGGAGAAGTACGACTTTGCGTCGATCTTTGCTGCTGTGGGATTGACCAGCGTAAGGGACCTGCTGCGACTGCTGTTGCTTCGACGTGTCCGTCGACGAACTCGTTCTGCTCACTGCTATCGCGCTGTTGCTTCTCATCTGCGACAAGTTGAACAACACCGTCTTAACGATTCGACAAAAATGTTGTACCACTGTTCATTAAATGAGCTTATCATGAAAACGAATCGTTTCATTGTAACCCTTCTTCAACGCGAACATGTAATTAGAGTATAGCTTAATCACCGAATACACACTGAACCGCAATTAAACTCTAATTTGCTTGGTAACGAGGAATTCCGGACTCGTGCTCTGAAATTTAGTTACGTTTTGCGTTTCATATTGCACTTTAATTATTGCTTCTGATTAAAAGCCGGCGATCCAACTTTCTCCGCGCCACGATACGATGTTAATAAAGGAACCAGTAATTCAAGGTTAAGTTCAGAGTTTAAATGTTAACTACAACGCATTTCAGAATCCGTCAAGTTGGAAAAGGGCTAATAATCAAATTACCGAGATTAACACTGTTAGCTAACATTATTGAAATACGTTTTGGAATTATTAAGTAATTAGTATACCTGCGAATGCAACACAGGATGATTGGTGACTCGATCGAGATCGTCGAGATCGTCGTCGGACCGATTGACCTTGCAGTCGAAGGCCGTCTCGTAGAGGTGACGTTGCCTAGCCATCTCTTCCTCGTCTTCCTCCACCTCCACGTCCTCCTCCTCCTCTTCCTCGCCCTCGTCCTCTCCCTCCACGTCGTCCTCGTCCTCGACGAGTATCGGTTGCGGATCTATCCTCCGTGTACGTCGTAGCTTGCGCACTTGGTGCCGCGTTAGTTGCGGCTGTCGTTGATCTAGCTCATCCTCCTCCTCTTCGGCTGATGCGACGCAAGTACAAACCGTGGTCGGCAGGTCATGGCTTAACAATCTATGAGGAGGCATGAGGGTGTGATCCCACTCGGTGATGATGCACGACGAGAGGATCTCGTTTCTGACTGGGACAGCATGCTCGCTCCCCGACGTGGGGCTCACTAGATCCTGACTTTGATAATGTAGTTGCGGTTGTAACGGCTGCTGTTGTTGATACTGCTGAGGCTGTAGCTGTGGCTGAGACGAATAGCTACCCCCATCACCTGCCACCGAATTCCTCTTCGGTATACCGGGTGTTCTCGATCTTTCGCCCGGAACGTCGAGGCTCACGCTCTTCCTGTACTTGTTCGGCTGTGTTTTGCTCAGTTGTTCGGGTAACTTGAACAAGTCGCCGTAGTAATAAGGTGACGGATGGCGGACTGGTTGGTTGGAGTCGGTGGGTGACTGGTCCGTAAGATGCACCAGGGCTACACAGTCCACCACTGCAGCGTCGGCAGAATTTAACTCTTTCTCTCTGTCTAGTGAGGGAGCACGATTCGAGGAAACGGCGTACAGACTGTTCTTGCGTTTCCTGATGTCTGGATGGCGATCATCCTCGTCATCTTCGCACGACGAGCCTGAGGCCGAGGGATCTACAACAAACGCATTCAGGTGCATAATTTAAACAGCGGCAAAGAAGAGCAAACAGTTCGTGGGAAGATCTCGTGCGAGCTTAAGGATTCCATTAATCTTCTGTCAGGATAAGGAGAGTCGTTCAAGTTTCATGAAACACGTGCAGGCCGAGGAGACAAAGCGTCGTAACCGTTGGCTGGAAACGTATAAGAATGTACAGTCGGGCGGATGGTAGGAAAATGAAAACTCCGAAACGACGGAAAATTTTCATAATCGTTCCGTTATAAGAAAGCTGGGTTCGGCTAACTCGGGCGTCGAAGCAAAAATGCTTATGGGGAGAACGAAATTGCCGTGAAATGGCTGCTCCCATTTCCTTAAAAATCACTTCCTCGGTCCGCAAAGTATTACCGTAATGGTTTTTAGCCTCGCTGCCCGGCTGACACGCTCTTCGCGACCCTCTTTCGTTTCCTCCGTTCACTATGACCCTTTCCTCCCCTTACCAGCATCTTTCCTCACGGATTAACCATCGTATCGCTAACATCATAAAGGGAAATCGGCTCGACCAACATGGACACGAAATTACGAGACACCCGGTACATTAGTCAACCAACGTACACGCGTAGTACAGACGAAAGGACTGAAGATAATGGGAGCATTATGCTCGGTCGGAGGGCTCTACCGAAATCCTTCCTCGCTCCTCCTTGCTAGGGTGGTAAGTGCAAGAGGCACACCATAAACCACGCCAGAAGCTGCTTCTGACAGGAACCGCCATCTCGGATATAGCGAGAAACTTTTCGAATGGGAGCAAAAAATTATTATAAGGATCCCTGTCTGATCTCTTATGCCACTGTCTTGTCGAGCCGGTCTCTAGAGCTAATGCGATATGGATTTTTAATGGGAACAACGCAGGGGGATTCTGAAATACGACGTACTGTTTTCAACGTGAGTACTGTGTAATTCAATTATGGAAAATTAATGAATTTCACGATGAAATAATGAAACTTTAATGGGGCATACTATAATATGAATTGTCAAAGGATTAATTGTTTAACGTAATGCTTTCGATCACAGGATGCAAAACAATGTCACAGATGTGATTTTGATTTATTAAAAGGAATGTTAAATATGCGACGTTCTTTTAAAGGAAGAATCTATGAATTTACGTTGAGTACGATGAATAAACTTATTTCCTATTTCCAGACAGTTTCATTATCACCGGGGTAGCTGAAACTTCGTCGCCCCTATTCAAATATAAAAGGCCGCACCCAAACAGTGAAACGCGAAATGAGAAATTAATTCCTGAACAATGAATCCGGGAAATTATAACACGTGCGGTCCCATTCACTAAATTGCGAACGTGGTCTCGCCCCCGATTCCTTTTCATCTATCCTCCCGACTTTTCTAACGCGTTCCAACCATGATGCTTTAGATTTTAGATAACAAAAAGCACGAAGATTCGAGCGAACAGAAAAAATCCATATTTCAACCTTAACAAAAAAATTGAAAGAGGAAAGCACCTTGAAAATTTGAACTTGAAATTTTAATCATCGTATCCATTTTCACTGTGGCAGTTAATTTATCAAAGATAAATTTCATTAACCCAATTAAGGACTAATATTTCGATACAATTAACTTCAATAACACGTCACAGAAATTGGAATTTCATTGTCTGTTATTCAAACTGCTCTGTTTTCGATAGAATTTTGATTCTCGACGTGCAATCATTTTCTCACGGATGTGGAACACCACTGACTGAGTCAGCCTGCTAACCGTTCGATATACTACATGAATTGATGCATCGTAAAAATGGCACATGTCCAAAACATCCATCATATTTTCCTGTTAACGACGTTAACGTTCGTGTCGCGTGCATCAAGCACAAAAGAGACGATATCACACCGAGGATTTTTGCGATATAGTAGGGAACACTGCCTGTGAATGATTGTCGATATTTGGAAATTAAAGAAAGGTACAAGTACGATCATAAAACTTTGGATCTTTTCGTTACGCGACGGTAGAAGAAGAATTCTTTCTCAGGAATCCTAGGATTTGAAAATTGCTGCTTCTTTTATGAACGTCTGTCGATCGAACGATACGAATAAAAAACGCAATAACCGGTCGCAGTCTACAGTTAGCGCAATATGATTGAAAAGTTATATTAAAGCAATATAACAGAGCGTAGCAGGGGTTGAACGATGGTGAACGAACGTGGAGTAAAAAGTGAAAGACGAAGGAAGCAGGGTCGAGGGCAACATGAATATGCATCCGCAGCTGTTTCGTTCTCGATTGTTTTACACAAGATATTGGATCAGATCTGCCGAAGAACGAGCGTATTAAGAAGGCTGGCCGTTTTGATTGCCTCCCAAACGAGGAATCGATACCCACCGGCGTGTTACGCACAGAAGAAGGAAATTAAACTTGGACTCTCGGTGTTTTCATTAAGAAATGAGTTCACGGACAACCTCCACCGTTGAGCGAGATACAAATCAAACGGCATTGTAATTGTTCCGCGGGTAACAGTTGGACGGCAGCGGTCTTTGATGAAAGCTACCCTGTTCGAACGGTAAATAAACGTTCGTGTTTTAAACACGATGATACCCTGGCAAGGAAAATCCCGAGTCACAAATTTGCCTCGTTTCTAGAGCTTATCAAACCGTTTACTATCGGTTCAGATTGCGATTTAATAACAGAAAAAGGGTAGAAAAATCCTCCAAGTATAATTATTACTTCTTCAAATACAAAACTTCAAATACAAAATATCTCACTTTTAAAGTCTTTCCAATACAGAATCAATGTTCAGTCAACCGTATTAGAATTCTCGCAGGACCAGGAACGAATTAATTGTCTCAATCCCTGTTTCCATGAAGCTAGCTTGCTTCGAATTCCAATCGTCCGAATTGCTCAACCATTTAGCCCGAAGTTCCTCTGTTAACAGAGTATCCCCGAACGCGGCGAAATCGAACTTGCGAAAATATTTATCGAAAAGCCGCGAATACCGTCGAATTGTTCGTTTGAAGTCGCTCAAAGCGCGATTAACAGCGTTGCACGTGCACCACTTTCAATCATCCCCCTCGTCGGATCGGCGCAGCCTCGTTCGAAGGACGCGCGCTGTGGCCTGGCGCTACGCCAAATTGCGACTATATTGATTACCGATCGATAATCAGATTTGCGAGGCGTACGCAAAACCGGCGGACCTCGTGGACCTGGAAAAGGGAGAGAAGCGACGGGGCGACTCGTTGAACGAACGAATGAGTTATGAAGTAAACGAGCACCCATCGCGGGGGTGGATATATCGGGCCACGAACGGCTGATATATCGCGCGAGCGAGTAGCCAACGAAAAGCTGCAGATAACGCGGCTACGTGAGTCGGTGAGTGGTCGCGTGAGTGCTTAGGGAGTGATACACTGCGACCAGGAACACGGTGTGCGTAAACACGTGAGCTACTAAGGCTGTCGAGTGACTTATTGGATGTTGTGTACCACCACTGGATTCCTGGAACAAGCCTACAACCGTTCGTGCATTTTTTCCTGTGCGATGTCAAGCTTTTTTCACGTTAACTCGATTTTATGCGATTTCAGGGAAAATGGATAGTGGAAAACTTGTCTAGAGTCGGGGACATGCGATACTTGGGATCTGGACTCCAGAATCGAAGACTCCCAACTTCTATTTTATAAAATAGGACTTAAAAATTCTTCTTAGTGACAATTCTCAACACTATACTTCCTTATAGATACCAAAAGTTTATCCGAAGAGTCGGCGACACACGGGATAAAGACTCCAGGCTCTCAGACTTAAGATCCTCAAATCATATTCTGAAACTACCGGTATAAAGTTCAAATACTCACTTTCGCAAATAATCACAGACTGTAATAGCAAGTCATATGTAGACGTGGCATAATTAATTGCTTCCCTACTCATCCTGGATACAGTTCATTTTCTGAACCATCTATATTCCAAGGCTGTTAGGTAATACAGCCCTTAATGAATCACTTGGACAGGTGACGGCGCAAAGATTTGTCCTTCTCCATCCGAAATTGCTGATAACAGTACGAAGGAAGCGAGAACGTTCGTGAATGAATCGAATCGTTGAAAGGAATATGAATATAGCGTGCGAGCGACGTGGTGGTTGCTGGAAGGGACATGTACCGTAGAAATAGAATGTACACGCGTAAATTCTACGCTTGAGGGTCGGCGATGCACTCGAAGGGTGTGCTGTCTACCCCTAATGAATCTATTAGTGCCGGCGAGCGACGACCCCTGGGCTGGCAATCACTACAGATAACGCAGCACGCTGTTACGCGTCGCGTGCAGGCTCTGTTTGCCTACGGTTGCAGATAAGTCAACGAAATAGTTCGTTGATTATCACCGAAGAACGAGTGCGAAACGGTTAGCACGTCGTTATAACGTATAGACTGTATCTGTGCAAGTGGATGGACGAATCGATTAAACCCAAGGGATAATCACGTTACAATTCCTCATGAATTACAAGCCATAGTCAAGGTCGTCGGAGATTAATACTTAACCGTAGCTACTTGTCGTATCGGTATATCGGAATTCGTTTATCGGATCCGTGAAACGATTGCCTGTTTAAAATTGAACAATAGACGCTTGACTCGGTTATTGGTGTAACGAGATTGATCTCTTGGGTTAATTGACCTGAATTAAAATTGCTTTTAAATCGCTGACATTAAAAAGTGGTTTCCATTGTGAAGAAAACAGAAGAGCCAGAAATCTTGGAAAGGATGAAAGACATATTCAATATTGAACGATTCATTGAGACAAAGTACTGTAATTTACAAAAATATCAAACGTATAGTTCCATGAAGATCATTCACGCAAAGGGGTGTTCAAAGTAACGTACGACGAGGCGATAGATAATCGTTGGAAACGACACGATAATCCACGAGTAAGATGTCCCAGGATTTCATCAGGCCCGTAAAAATCTCCGTACTGTCGCTTATACGGTGCTCCTTTCGTTCTGTTATTCGCGAGGGGGAGAAGCGCAATGGCGAGAGAAATTCCGTAGAAAGCTTTATAAAAGAGCAAGCCCGATCGTCCTTCTGGCCACTTCACTCTGCTTTTTATTAGATATTGTCCTCGTAACATAACCGTGGTAGGCTCGGTTTCTATGGAATATGTGAGTCGTGGTATTGTATCGTCCTGGAAAGAAGAAAAAGGGGGACAGAAAAGATACTACGAGGAGGGCCTTAAACGAAATCACCAGCCACCTTAGCCAGGATCTCCGAGGCTTCTTAGGACAAGGCAGCCAAAGATTACTCGGCCCGTAGAACGAGCAAACGAAAGGCAATCTCGGTTATTGGTTCCAGTATACCAGAATTCATGGTTACAAGCACGGAATTGGACGAATCTCGTGGCTGAAATGTGTCAGCCGTGTCAAGGGTCATCGAACGATCGGGTTAACTTATCCGAGCTGGTCTAATAGGGCTGGGAACGTATGGCTTCCTCGATACGGTTACGTTCGTTCGTTTAATTATTTGTTTCACCTTTTGCGTTCACTGTCCTTTTATATTCTATTTCTGTCACGCGTAAAAATCGTCGTTGACACGTTGATTGTGAGAATCAGTGATAACTTGTATCATCTACTAATTTAAGTAGTAATTTTGTTAATTTCAATTTTCAACTTTTAGCTTTCAATTTGGTACCTCGGGTTAAGAGCTTAATATCTACGCTCTCCGTGGTTTGCATTCACTTTTAGGACGTCGGGTGCCGTTAACCCCCGCAGCATAAAACGTTTTAATATTATCTAATTTCATAAGGTAATAAATTTCGCAGAGTAGCATCAACGTTATCCTAAATTCTGAATGATTGTCGAAAAGAAATGAAAACTTGCTTCGGAAATTAAAAACATTTAAAATTCATCGATACAATTTTCTAGACGCGAGGTAAACAGGACGCCGAAAAGACCATCGTTAAATAGAAATTGGGTACTTGAAAGGAATGTTAGTTTATGTTTTAAACACGATTAAGTCTTTGATGCTCACTAACACGAGGGATATCGATCCAATCGAAATTTCCTTGGAGATTCGAATCAACGAGTCTAAAGTGAAAAAATAAAAAAAAACAGCAGCTACTAACGAGTCAAGGTTACGAAGGTAAATACGAAAGGCTGGTACAAAGAGGAAAAATGTATTCAGCCATGGGGGTAAGAGGTTTACTTTGATAGCAGGTTACGTCGACGTCAGGAAGGAACATAGGCACAAGCTGGCGAACGAATATCCTATTACAAGGCGATTGAAGCACCCCTGATTACAGAGATATCATGATTCTTTGACCGTGACACCCTCTTCATTCGATCCTTCTTGATTGCCGTTTCAATCTAAAGAAACGTTATACGCTATAACACTGTACAGGGACACTTTCAATCTTGTCTACCATATAATTTGTCTGCTATACATTTTAAACAAAAGAATCAAGTAAAAAAAAGTGTTAAAATAATGAGTGACACAAGTAACAAGCGTCCCAAATTAATAAAAAGAAAAGAAAAATTATTAAATACCATTTGATATTATATTGATAATACGGGGTAACAAATTTAAAGGTTAAATTTGAGAATTATCTGCCAACATTTTTAATAATTAAATTTTTGCCATGTCTGACCACTGCGACTATCAACGCGTTAATTTGGCAAACTTCTTTCAATGTCTATAATGTAAGATGTTCCAAATTGTTTATTCAATATGCAACAACTTAATATTACCAGCCACCTTTTTCCATCGTCATCCTCGACTTCACGGCACAATAAAGAGGAAAAGACGTACGGAGTACGACTCCAGACGTTGGGGAGCGGTAAATATAAAAGGCGCAAAAAAAGGAGCAATTCCTTTGAGCGTTTTGAGTGGCAATTACTCGTTCTGTCCTCAAATTACTTACTCCGGTAATTTTATTCTGTCCTCGGCCCTTCTTTGCAGTTTCGCGTCGCCCCCCTTTCGACTTATCCTTCAGAGGCTCACGCTGCCGGAAATTATCTTAAAATGCCATCCCGGCGCGAGCTTCAAAAGAGGAGCATCTTACGCAGTTTTCGGTCGAGGACACGTCAATACGAGGCGTCGAAAGTTCCAAAGGAAGAAAGGAATTTTTGTAAGAAACAGACCAACTTTCGTTCTTTGTGCTCGTTTCATCCCACCCCCTGAAGAAATTCCAAAGGTACAGGTATACCCTCGCGAGTAACACCGTTAAGGGAAACGTTTCTCGTATTCATCTCGAAAAATCCACGAACGTAAGATAAAAAGAATTCGAGATATTCAACCACATGGAGATAGCTTTTTATTCGAGTGGTCGAGTTATGGGTGTACCGTAACTTTCTGAAAGTTCAACAATTTTATTTCGGACGTTTGTGATAGAAGGCAATTGTTTACCATATCAATGTTAAAAATTATAAGGTTGGTAAATAACATAAAATTATAATTTGAAACTTAGATCTAGAATATTCACTAATAAATATTTTACTATTTCACTAAAATTCACAACCAAATTTCCAGCAAACGAACGTTCGATGACCCAGTTCAATCTCGTGTCCTACGATAGTCAAACTCAATCCCCGAATGATCAATAATAAGTCTCCTTTATACGAACAGCAGTACCGATAGCTCGCCCCTTCCCATCGGTTGCCGAATGTCCAAATCCAATATCGATGGCGAAATTGAACGCTCGATCTAATTTCACTCGCTGCAAACAATCCTATCGGTCGCGAGGCTCTTCGTGACTGTCTCGACACCTGAGGATTCTAGGGACAGTGAAAAAAAAAAAAAAGAAAATAAACGGGTGCCCTCACCGATGGCGAATTCGATTATGTAACTCGTACTGGAAATGATTTCGTTCGTGTTACCGTAGGGGACAGAGGAGGAACACGAGGATGCCCGTTAGCGGGGGCTCGAGGTTCGATCGATTCGAACAAAATCAATGTTTGGACCCTTGCAAAAGGGTTTCGCGACAGACGCGGGGAGGTGTTCGTGGAGGGTGTCGAAGCTGTCGTTCGCAGTGATAGCGACGCTCGGATTATCCGCTTCCCTGTCGGTAGACATTGCTCAATTGAAATCTACATCGGTGGCCACACACGGGAACGGAATCGTTTGTGACCGAAGGGGTCGGCTCTGTTCGATCAATCGCGTTCAGAGGCTCGCGAGCAATTCCAAGCAACTCCGCCCTTGATCCTCTCTGCCTTTAACCTCTTTCCTCCTCGAACCGGTTAATCGTGCGCTCGGTTTACCTTCGTTTTCAAATCTAATCTTACGGTGTATAAATTCGATTGACGATTAAAGCGTCGCGAATGAGGAGTTGACTGAAGAAGAAAGACTGTTTTTCAAAATAAAGCTTCTCAGAGCTTTCTATCGAATTTATATGTGTACATAGAGAATCAAATAACACAATAATTTTATTTAACCGTATAATTCGATTCTTTATTAAATCAGTTTGGAAACTTTTTGAAACGGTACCAGAGATTCGTTTATCTTCCTGTGCAGACACTACTTGCACCAATGAAACTGGAAGTTTGCACGTCCAGATAGGAGATCTTCAGTAGCTACAACGATCATTTCTTGCCATCCAGAGGGAACATCTGACACAGAGATTAGGCTAAGCGTTCACGGTATTATCTCGCAACGATATGCAAATCGCGGCATAAATGCTAATTGTAATTGCCCATGAAATGAATTCAGGGACCCTTTTAGTTTGGTCGTAGGGACGCGACATCCTTACTGCCGAACCTTTGGCTCTACGCCTCCTCGTTTAGCCAGGGAAAACGACGCTGGTTTGTTTGAAAATTTTCTTTCCACCTCGTTTCGGGGGTCCTACAAAAGGAAATGTTTCGTCGCGTGATAAAACCGGGACAAAGGTTCGTTCAGGTTTTAAAGGAGGAATCGCTCGACAAAGAATCCGTCTTCGGTATCGTTCAACGAACTAACTGGGAAGGTTAATAACGTTGAAGGAAAGAAATTCATTATAACTTTCGTCAAAAGATCATTGTGTCCTTCGTTCTGGAACAATGGGTTCAGATTTTAACGTGTTCGATGCTTCGAGGAAATATAACTTTAGCGCTTAAAAGAAACCCCTCATTAAATGGTTTAAAAAGTAAGTACCTTTTGTCATTTTTTCTCCACAGAAAAGTTTTCTTGATAACCTAAAATGATGATTTAAGAAAGACTTTCTCTTGAAAAAGCAAGGATCAACGAATTAGTTTACTTCTCAAGGGAGATCTCTTAATCTATAATAATTTTACCGTACAGATACATGTTTCTTTGTTTTTAAAATTCATGATAGCCTTTAAGGGTTGAAGATATTAAGAAATAATCGACGCATAAGAAATTTTGGGCAGCAGAAATTCATTGATCTCGAAATACTGCGCACAATGAACGGTAATTTCTCAAATAGAGGGCACAAAACGTCGGTCACCATGGGGAGAATATTAAACCGTCGATGAATACACACCGAGTTCGATTTCACGGTACGCGAAACGAAATGATAGGGTTACGATGTTGATTCGTTCGTCAATGGTCATTGCGAATGCCAATAGCGACCACCGAATGATGGTCCGTTAATATATTAGAATGGGACTCGATAATGGAATTGCTTGCACGTTAAATTGCTATCTTTTATTTTATTGCGGGAACAACGAAATTGCAGTTCGGCCGACGCGAGGGTCGAAACAAAAGCCACGTTTGATTTCATTTTCGCAACAGAATTCTTCTAATTTTTGTCCAATTCTTACGAGGCATTTAGAACCAAGGGGATGAAAGAACCATTTTTGTGATATGAAATTTTCAGGTTTAAGTGTCTCAAAAAATTCCACGTAATGTTTCTGTTAAAATAAGTAATTCAAAATCGATTCCTCCGAAATCTTAATTTTTGAGTTACACTATTGCCGCTAAATCTTCTAAAAATCATTGAGGATATGCAATTTATTAACCCTTTCCACTCGAGTGGTGTCTCTGAGACGCCATATTTAATTTATCGGAGTATTCTAAAATGCGAAATTTCAGTTTCACCCGTATCAAAATATAGAAAATTAAAGAAGGAAATAAAGATCAACAGATCCTCAAATATTTCTAACACTTTTCTTCCGACATGGTGCGTTTGGTTTCTGTAAACGTAGCTGGAAAATTATATTAAACCCGAGTGCAAAGCAGGGTTAATTAGAATAAAAGTCACATTGTTCAAACAAAATACGAAAGATTGATTGCCTCGAGAGAATTCGTCTTTAAGAACATGCGAATTTAACTTCGTATAATTGACGATGGATTAAGATCTCGGCCGGAGATCCGACACGCGCTTGCCGTCCAACGACGAGGAGAAGCGGCGGAACCATGCCGTTGACAGTTTGTAAATGATCTAGTTTACCTCTCGCGCGGGAAGGCGAGAAACGGAAGGGCGAAAGGGGGTTGCTCGAATGTGGAACAGAGAGGGAAACGAACGTCGTAGGAAAGAGGGACACGGCGAAAGACGGAAATTTGGATTACCGAGAAAGGGAACGGGGTAAAGGATGGAAGCCGGCTGTTAACTATTCATCTTCGCGGCAATTCAACAAACTTTTCACCCCCTCGCTCCGCTTGCCACCGGAATACTAAAACTGTCGCTCGGCAAAATCGCAATGTCGTAAACATAGCCGGCGAACGAACCCTTAATGTCCCGGCTACGATACAACGGCTCATTCTATCGAGCTCAACGTTCCATTGAAATACAGTCATTCGCAGAATGATGGTTAACAACAGGGGGAAGAGGAGATGAGCGTTACGCTCGAGATAATTATTATGAGCACGTTTAAGCGAAATGCTTGGAGATAATTGTGCTGAAGAAAGTCGGATATGATTTGATGGCACGAAAGTACTGTGTAATAAAAATTATGATACGTCAATCTTAGCATAACCCTGGATTTTTTCATTTTAGAATATTTATAATACCAGGGCTGCTCAAAATCTTTCTGAACGGTATATGCAACGATATTGTTCGTAAGTCACGACGAAACGTCATTATTGACGATAATTACTATCCGCGGGCATTATTTAATACGCTCGTGTATGGACAGCTGAGACAATAGACAGCATTTAGCCAGCGTTTGATGTGAATCGAGCAACCCCCTGTCACACCAGCAACGGATGAACGGACAAACGGACGAACGGACCGACGGCTTGTCATTTGCATACGATGAACTCGTAGCAGCGTTAACTGCTCGGGGACGCGGAACGAGCTACAAGTCACCTGGTACCGGTAATTGAAACGAGGGTTACTTCCACGAGGGTCGTTCCAAGAGACAATCAGCATAGGAGAAAGTTCTTTCATCGTTCGAGTAACGACGAAGCCGGTACTTTCATCCGGGGAGGGACGTGAACGTTGATTAACACGACTACCATCTCCAGTTGTCCATTTTATACAATTACTTTTGCGGCTTGAAACGGGTTCAGAGGATCCGACACGTTTTCAGTTTAAAACTGATATTTACTACTTAACATTTTTCGCACGACGTTTTCATGCATTTAATTCTTGAAACTTTGAAATTTTTTAGTCTAGTCTGTTAATTGACGTCTGCTGATTAACTCTCGAACTGCGATACCGGGTTAATCGTTACCCAGACCTGACAAGACTTTCGTAAATTGGACAAAAGGATATTTAAAAGAATCCTTTGTTTTAAAATTGATAGGTAGAAGTAGGAGTAATGTCACGTCACGTTTTCCCTCGTGAGGGGAGTATCCATTTATATTATTATTTAATATGTGGATATTTCCCCATCAATAACATTTCAGCAAAGGATATATGTCTTTTAAATAATTACCCTTTCCTTCAGTCTTCAAAGTGTTGTTCCCTCTTAAAACAACTTTCCTTAGGAAACGCGAGAAAGTTTCAAAGAGTGGTCCTTGAAATCCCACTTCGATCCTACTGTCACGGTAATTTCAAGGGCTTTCGAAAGATCGAAGTAGCAGAAAACTCGTTTAAACTTTATCCTCTGTTCGTTCCTAAGTACTCTATACGTTACCACCGTATCGTTAGTTAAAAAGAAAAACAATGTATGTTCCTTGCAACAGACCCTCTACCCGACACAGAAAATATACTCCTAGAAGGAATAAAGGTTTTCTCAGGTAAGAAAACGCCGGTAAATGAGAATAAAGTCGGCTGTTACGTTGGCATCTGGCCGAGACGTAACGAGAAATCTCAGCTCCTATTCCATTCCGTTTTGCTTCATTAGGCTTAATCGGTCGATTTTTAATTACTTCGGACATTCGAGGAGAAGGCAAGAAAAATCCCGTGTCAAGGGGACTTGTTGAAACGGTTAATAAGTGCGGGAGGACAGAGGGGGGTGGTAAAGGGGCACGAGGTAGAACCCCTTGAAACTTTACAGACTGCGAGCAACGGAACGAGGGCAGGTCGGATGAGCAGGGGAGGCCACGGAAGTAACGGCGGGGTGGGAGTTTAATTAAATATCACACGACATATTATGGGGCGAGGTCGGTGTCGGTGGCAAGCTACGTCAGCCACACGCCGCGCCATCGAAAAGTTCCAACGAAACGAACGTTGATAGTGGACCACGCGGTTCCGGGAGCCGGAAATAGGCGGGGACAGGATCGTCCAGACGGTACCGACTGACCTTACCCTTCTCCAGCCTTACTTTTCTCCCTAACGACCGTGTAACTGACGATTCGATTCACGTAAGGGCGGCTAGGGTACCGATACTACGGACTGACGATGAAAATTTGTCCCTTAATTTGACAATACTTTTATATACGTGGTCGTGGAGAATGAAATGGCGATTGATCCACGTGGTCTGTTATATAATATAAAAGGATTTTTGTATTTTTATTGATATCTTGGACAATGTTTTGATGTCCCAAATAGTGCAAAACAATGTGACAATGAATACAAAATTATATGTACAATTTTACAAGTCATGTAGTGGTATTACTAATAGTAATAATAAAAGGGTTAACGTAAACAATGACCACGTGACTGCTAGGCTAGACACTCATTGACGGAGCGGCGGCAGCGAATTAGTAATAAGATAATTGAATTTTGTTTAGGCTTTTATAGTTGGAAATTACTCATGTAAGTAAGTTTAAATATTATTAACCTACAGTTAATCTATTTTTCTAAACCTGTTTTCTAATTCTTTTATTTCCGCTAGCAAAATAAGCCACTGTTATCTATAAAAATCATATATGTATAGTAAAACTAATATAGTAAGAAAATGATAAAATTGATATAACATTGTACACATTGTCACCACGAACTGTATTATCTTATCACATTGAAACCTTCCTATCCAAACCGTGTATAACAATAAAAAGACAAATAACAGCAGTTCGAAAGACAATCTAAAACTATATCGTGCCTTGAATTGTGATATCTGAGACGTCCTGAACAGAACGACACATCGCTTATTCCAATCATCGCACTCGTCCAGGAAGGATTGACTAACCGATTAGTTTCCACGGGTCATACATTATTTATAAGACCGCAAACGGAAACGGTCTTGCCTCGAGCAAACAGGACGTTCTCCTCGATTAGAACGGGTCAGACGGAGTCGGGGTAAGAAGTCGTATCAAAGCGCGTGTGCCCGTCGTCATCCAGCAGGATCGCAAACGTTTACCCCGGCAAGTTTGCTCAGGTCTTTTCGGCAACTTGACTCCTCCCACGTTCCACGCAGCCCACGCGAATTAAAAGCCCATGAATAATGGTAAGGATGCAAATTCTATCCGATGTTTACCCAGGATCAACGTTATCCGACAATCTGCATAACCGGCTGTTAAAACACTCGTAGATGCAACATGGGGAAGCTAGCTAGTCTATACCCCGGTTCGATTACGTTTCTGCACAGCAGATAACTACCGGGTTAATCACAAACCGAAACTCCGAACGCTCCGACCCGGTGATGGTTTCACTTGGAACCGTTGTTACCGTGGCCAACGTTGACGGGACGATTGCAAATCAAGGGAGTCAGAAAATTCTTTGATAGCTTAACGATCCAAGAATTACAAGAAAGTTTTGTGAAATTTACATTTTTGAAAATACTAAACACAGAATTTATTAATTGATGAAATTTGTTTAGTTGTACCACAATAAACGTCAAGGAATGACATAAAAGTGTCGATGTTTAATATTACTTCTGCATTCGAGTGGAAGAGTCAATAGCAATAGCAATTTCATACAAACAACAAAAGAAGCGTTCCCTTTCGTTCGAATAATCCACGGGATTTGCCGGACCAAACTGTGCGCACCGTTCAATTATCGAGGGGCCCTTCCGACTCTCTCACTCTGCGTTAACTGAGTTGTTGCCTCGATAATTCGTACATCGGAGTATCGGCCGTATCGTCGAGGGTTCGCCGCATTAATTTGCGGCTCGACGCGGGAATTTCTGTTAACTCTATAATCCGAAACTTGCAGTCGGTTATACGCGGACGACAAGTCAATTTCAACCTCGTTCTGGCGCGTCGAAATTGAAAAAAATCACGCGGTCTATCTGGCATTGAACCGCGAAGTATTACATTGATTAAACTTTTACTTTTTCGTTATATGTACTATCCAATTATTCGAATGAATTAGGCAATTTGGGGAACTTTTAGTGGAAATACTTTGTACGCTACGTTGCTCATTTTTGCCTAATAATTTAATTTACATCGTGTCATGGAGTTAATCGAATGTAATTTAGAAAATGTCCTTTTAATTAAATTATACCGTCCAACGAATTAATCCACTAATTGAGTTTGCTCTATAATTCAGATTTTCGGTTATTAGTCTGAATTTCTGTTGCAATAAATTAATTAATAATTCAACACGAATTCTGGTGTCAATTAAAAGCTCAAACGTGATACTGAACGATATGTTGGCCTTGGAATCGAAGAATAATTAAAAGGATAAGAATGGAGGAAACGTAAAATGTTCTTGAATACAATCAGTTGTACAGGGAGTTCATGTCAAGAAGCAGTCAAGCGTAACGATCGATTCGAATTCCTGGGAAATTAAACTCTGTGGCCAAAGGTATAAACTTTGAGTTAAGTTTACGAGGGGTGCGTAGTCAGCCAACTCTCTTAATTTTTCCGTCAAGACTGCTTGAGACTTTATATACTACAATGGTTACCTTGGAATAACCGTTTCAAATGGAATTATTTCATTTTCTACTTGCTTTAATAATGAAATTACTTAAAGTAATCAAATTCTGTATTCAAGAAACCTCAACCCAATTAATAGCTAATAATAATAAAAGAAATATTACGATATTTACAAATAACTTCCAACGATCTATAGAGTGAATAAAAATTCTAAAAATTTTAAAAGGAACCAATGAACGATTCAATATCCCTTTTCTGACGTTGGAATGAACAATCAAAAATAAATTACACCGTGGCAAAGATTCAAATCTCGTTTCGAATCAAAGATTAAATATCTGTGTTCCAGAATCGATGTTACGAATAACAAAATATGGAAAATGTTAATGCACGTTATCGCTACGACAGATATACCGATCCGATCAATACTTCCGGCGAATTTTTGGCTCAGACATTTGGCCAATCATCTCTGCACCGTGATATTTACTCGGGGCTGTATTATATACACGATCAACGATTGGCGAGAAAAGAATCTCAGACTTAGAGGAAGTATGACGATCGCTTGACAGAAAATTGGACAGAGCACCGGTTCCAATCGATAAGCAGAGCCGGAAACGAGCGTTGGTTATCATCCAGACACCAGGATAAATCCACGATTTACGGCCAACTGTGCCGGATTATTTATTAGAAGGCCATCGTGAACGCTCCCCTGTTCAATACGTTTAATCTGTATTAGCTCATTAAAAACGATTTATATCGTCAAATAGCCAATTTCATAACACTGACGTTACGAGATAATTTCATGACATAAAAGTACCGTAAAAGTTCACTTGTGTCATATCAATTTAAAGCTTGAAATTTAAAGAAAATTTCTACATAAAGCTTTCATTGATGTTCTTGATGCAAAATGAATGATTGTTAATTATAACTAACATGGATCGATTTCGAAGAGTATAAAGTCTGGCACGATTTGATGACATAAAAGTATTACAGAAGAATACTTATGATATACCAATTTGAAGCTTAAATCCTGAAGAAAATTACTACGTAAGTGATTTATCAATATTCTTCACGCCAAATGGCCAGTTCGTTGTTGGAACAACCAAGTATTGCTCAATAGTCAATATTCAATTTCACAGACGAAAACTATAGAACAAACTATAGAAACTATTAAAACAAAAAGCCAATCATTGTTTAACAAGAATATTAATGAATATTTGATGTAATCCTTTTCATTACACTTTAAGTTTTACATTGATATGTTACAAGTGTTATTTTACTCTATTCTTATGTCATAAAATTATCTCAGACTTGTAACTTAACAATCTAATCGAGTTTTCTACGATCTCGAAATCCTAAGTTGGTATTTTCCGGAAAACATTCCAGAAACTTACGTACTAGTGAGATAGCAAACTCACATGCACAAGTGCACGCCGAAACTTATGCACAACTTACCGGTATATGGTCGACAATAGTTGAGATTTACTTTGCTGTAAATCGTCGGCAACGATGTCTCTGCTCCCGGCTCGACGTACGCTTTGTTCTTACTATCCCTTGGATCGCTATACTGTTCCACGACTTCCACTTCCGCCTGAAAACAGAGCAGAACATCGTTTCCTTCCGTCACGATCCGAAAGCCACATCGTGACTAAAAACTTTGCAAATGAAACGATCTACATATTCGTATGATCCGACAGCAAGTCGAGGCGAGTAATTAAAAGTCTTCACTAATTATAAGTTAATAACCAACTATATGATTTTTGACGTCGATCTTCTGTACATTAGTGCAACTTTGAAATATCATTTTATTTCATATAACACGATAACGCTGTTCATATTTGGTTTTGGAATTATCGGGAAAAGTAATTTTGCTGTTTATTTTCGAAGAAGAAACTCCTGCTCCCTACTGAAGTGAGATAAAGAAAATCGATTCGGTAAACTACATCCGATGCGACAAACGAAACTAAAAAAGAGCTCATCCAAGGAACGAGATTAGCACAAGTGGAAAACAAACAACAGCCGGTCGAGCGATAGAAATTATTGACTCCGTAACAACAGCAATTTGGCAGCGAGTCGCTCGCTTGGCGCTCGTGCAACTTTAACAACGTCCAGTTCTGTCCCTTTGGGGAACGCCATCAGCAAGGGTTATTGCAGGAGTTTCTTCGACTAAGCACGCGACACGTTAGCTCAACGCAATTCCCAACCGTGAACGCAGCCAATTGCGGTAATGCCTCGGCTAGACCCGGCTGGCGGATAAACATTTTTAGCTTTCACCCTAAATGATCGTTATTCCGTGAGAAAACAACTGCAACGTGTTTCGTTCCGTGACAGAGTTCCAGGGAAATATCGCGGGACCCAGTCAACTGAAATTACTTGTAATCCGTTCTCTTAATAAAGGGCATTTAACATTCCGACGAATTAATGGGAACTCCAGCACGTTGTCGGAATACGACTTATTTCGTGGCAGAGATGAATGCTGCCATCTAGAAATACAATCTCTGGTCCAATGAATTAGGACGAGCAACATTTTCGATATTTTCGATATTATTTTTGTTATAGATGCGCCTTCTCCCATTTACCGTTTCTTAATTATCGCTACCTCGTTATATCTTTCGAGTATTCGTTAATTTGTTAAATATATAAAATTTAATGATTTTAAATTCAATAATTTGATTTACCAGCTCCGATTTGTCATTTAAGATGTAATAATTGTAATTACGAAGACAAATGATATTTCTGCACGTGATTCCAATCTTATACAATAGGAACCGTATAATTGACAAACTAATTTAATACAAGGGTAAAAACTATACTGCTATTTGAAAAATTGTCATTTCCCCATTATACTTTCATCATGGTAAATCAATCAACTAAGTTAATTTTAAATTCAGCATCCTGAAGTCCTTGGTACATACGAGTTAGGGTCAGGCTAAGCACCCCTACAACCCAAAACTCAAACGAATACTTCCATTTCCTACAATTCAAAAATAAAAACACGCACAGTCCTTTTGTTTACCTCGACTCAGCCGATATCATTAAAAAATCTATATACTTTGAACGATGTCTTCAATATTATGAGACTAATGAAGCGCGTACACAATAGGACGCGTTTCATTCAGCTCCCCAACGTTCAACAAAAACCTTTACCTTCGTCGGGAAAGAATTCGCTAACTTTCGATCTTAATGATAATAACGATAATAAAAGCAATAACGATCGCCCCGAGTCTGAACGCAACAAGGGGTAAGAGGACGAGGACGAAGGAGGCTCGACTTCTCGAAGAAGGCGTCTGATCAATGGCAAGGTCCACCCCGTGGCCCCTCTGCGTGGCGTGCGGGGGTTGTATCACGAATCGGGTAGCCCGGCTCGAGGAAGCAAAGAAAAGGAAAAGACGAATTGAAATGACGGCAGTCGGAAGGCAATGGACGAGAAGAAGACGAAGGAAGACAAGTAGCCTTAAATTGAAAGAGGCCAAAATTGGAATTCTCCTGCCAAAGTTGAGCGTCGTGCCTCCGGGGGCTGTTTCGAACACGATGCCGATTGCCTTCTGCCCCGCACCACCTAACCCCCTCCCCCCTTTTCTGGGTACTGATAAATTCGTGGATGTTTATACGGAAATTACGAGGGCGACTTCCAACCGGAAGGAACAGCACACGGTCCGGGGGAAGCGACTTGATCGACTGTTGCAAATCCGATCACACAGCCACAGATTCGATCTTACTTACATCGGGAGCGCTTTGATATATCTGATGGATCCTGAAATCAGGGATTGAAGATATTTAAGATACTTAAACGTTTCTAAATTCCTAAAAGACCAGTATTTCTATTAAAAGAGAATGATATTTATAGGCAGAGGTTAAGTACGACGGTAGGGTCACATTTAACTCTTTCGAGGTTACAGTTATTATAATTTATTTATTGTAAGAGCAAACGTTCTCCGAGTATTATAAATCGAACAGAAGTAACATCACGACAAATATTGATTATTCGTTACATTTTACAAACCCATGTTTGAACGTCATAGGTATTCTTGATCCGTAAATGTCAAAGGTCCGGCCCTGTTGACAAATGGGTCTGAAGCAGAGGAAAAAATAGGCAGCTGTCGAATCCTGATCACGATACGAGAATGTGTTTGAATAGGATGATTGATGGCGGAGGAATTGACGTTTCTAAACATCGTGTACACTGAAATTCGTCGTTCTCGTATAATACGTTGGTGTATCGTGATTTCTATAATCCGGTTTGTAATCGGTATCATTCTGGCGAAATAAAAAGAGGAAGGAGAATAACGTTACAGTCGAGTAATTACCAGGACTGGATAGAGAGGATAGAAGAGGCAAAAAGTCGCTCGATTATCGGGTCCCTGATGAATATCGAAATTTCCCCGGTGGATGAATATAAAACAGCGATTACGCGAATCAAGATTGATGAGGTATCGAATTCCCATTTTTCCCCTCGACCGTGGAATTATTTCGGCAAAACTCAACGTTAATATTGGTTCATTAGTAATGTTGAAAAATTTTATCAATTACATTTTTTTAATCCAATATTAAAAAAAGAAAATTAAAAATAAGATTTTAATTTCAGTTTATTTATCTTACATATTTGGTAGAAGAAATTTAATATTGCAATTGTTCAGATTCCATTTTTTATGATTATCCGTAGCCAGCAAAGCAATAGAAAATTTCCATAAGAAATGAATTTCATCAAGTTTTATAAAACTAACTGATAGAAAAGAAATGAAAAATCGAGGATACTTGTTTGATTTTAACTCGCAATGAGTTTACTATAAAATTAATTATTACTACGGCTACAATGCCTTTAAATTTATAAATTAACACTTCTTTTTCCTGCGTATTGTGTTAAAACCAGCCTTCGTTAATTTTAAACGGCGCAGACTCGATTCATGCTGGCCCACGGTCATCAGAAACAACCACATTAGAGATCAACCAATAATCCCTCCAGTTTAGTGGAATTTAATCCGATTATTCGACCGCTGTATTATAATTGACCTCAATTATTAGCTGGCCTGTAATCTCGCTACTTTATCAGCCGTATGACTCTCGCTGCATCCGCTAATTCGCGTTGCATTAGCGGAATGCAGAAAATGCACCTGCCAAACATTATTACGCGGATTTTAAAACGTTGATTCTGGAATTAACCGATCTCAGTGAAAAAGCGTGTATTTTTCTTTTTCTACTACCAGCAAAATCGATAAACGGTTGCTGTTCAACTATCCACGTAATTTCGCGAACCGAATCAAAAAAAGAGGCGTCGTTCGCAACCTTGAGAAGCTTCGTGATCTTGCATAATATCACACTTCTGATAAGTACTGACGAATCTTCCTCTGGAGGAGCATAGACTGCAAGGTTTGTGTACTTGGAACGTGACTGATACACCCTGAAGAACACACTTAGGCACGGAAATTTAAAAAAATCAGGTGATCAAAAAAAGTACAATATATCTTTCTCATACATAACGAAAATATTTATTAAAATCAATCAACTTGATACCTTTAATTCGCTTACAATCATGATCGACGTTTACGATGCCTATCTAGTAAAAAAAAAAAAAACTATTGAATGAAATGAGATAAGCAGAAGTCGTATATTCAACTGCCAATATACACGTAGAACGCGCAGAAAGTCGGTCCACGAAAATACGAGGGTGGTCAGAGTGTCATAAATAACGGCAAACGTAACGAGAGACCAGTACTTCGATGGCACCGTCACCATAACTCTCGACGACAATGTTTATTACCTCGAGAAAGGATCTGTAGCGATATTGGCCCTTTTTAGGAAACCCTATCACGCCATAGCAGACACCGGTACCTATTCTACGAGATCGATCTTCATACAAATACGAATATTGATAGTCGAATGAAATATCAAAATGGGATAGCAAAAATTTCACTAATCGTTCATATCAAACTTTAGTCAATCGAGAATGAAACAGTTTAATCTTCACCATACCACGTCCTGTGGGTTATATTTCCAATCGCAAACTATGGTACTTAAGAGTGCAAGTATATAAGAACGATTGAGAATGCAGATATAAGTCAGAAATATCGATTGTACGTAATAGAAAGAAAAAGAAGAGAATCCTTGAAACTATAAACCTTCCGTTTCACTCACGACAGCCAGGACGACGAAATTTTCAATGCGATAGGCGTGCGCTCGCACACGGTCCAACTTTCTCCAGGCGCGACTCTTTGTTTAGAGTGATAAATGCGACCTACAGCCGCGGCCGACCTCACGCATAAAATAAAGCGCTAAAGTATTAAGTAGGGCTTACGAGCGAGAGTCGTAACGATTCACCCTCTTGAATCAAGTGGCGCCCGTTGCTTCCCTTTGTCGCTACTTCTCGCACCCCCTGCCGGCGCTATTGCGACGAGCATTTTCGTAGGGGGATGCCACGGTGACAACGAGACGAAGGAAACTTTTGTTCGATGCTACCAGGTGTCTCGAACCTCCTCCTTCTTTAACACCCAACGATTCTTTCCATGGTCTTCGCCTTTACGACCAACACCTCGCGATCACCGTAACCTCTCCCCTGTTTGTTTTATCGTGGATCAAATTTGTAATTTATTGATAATTCAAATAAACCGTAATCGTTGTGTCTGACAGAGTCGTCAAACCGTACCTTTCTTCACAGGTACCATAGTCAATTCTATCTTCTTGCCTTTTAGAGATTTTATATCACAAAACAATGAAAATGAATCATCCCTAATATTTTAATTTTGGCTATACTGCAAACCTGGAAAATGTTTCGTTTGCAGGTTGAATTTTTCATTTTATTTGCAGTTCCAACCGGAGGAGACCTAATTCCACGTCTGCAATTACTTCCCGGGGACAAAATGAAGCTAACATCCAAGCCACATGCAAGATAGCGCCGGTAAATGCCGAGATGTGACGCTCCAACGAGGACACCAGGAAGCATAGTCAAGGTGAGCTGTATTTCAACTTCACAAGCATTTAGACGTTGCGCTCGGGGCGAGCCTCAGCACCAGAAACTGAGTGCTGTAACAATTATAAGCACCGCCGGAAGTCACCCTCACTCTTTGCCCCCTTTCGACCGTCCTACTCGTACGCTTCCCTTCGTCCTTCCGTTCGTTCGTTCGTTCTTCCTACTCTGTCGCTGTGCGAGTCGGCTATCCACGCCCCCGTAACACCCTCTAAACGCCACCATGCCCAGCGGGTATTTTGTCACCATCGTAATTATATTTCTCCCTTCAACCAATTCTTCGACCGTTAACCGGCAGAAAATATCAATACTGCCGTTTGGCGTCTGGATGAATCCCGAATCGATGCTGAAGACTAGGGTCGAATTGATCGCGATTAAGCTAAGATCAGATCTCTTCGAAACTTTCATTTGAAATATTTAAATCGATTCTGCTGTTCTTGCTCTGAAATGATTACGTCATGGTTTAATAATGAACACTTACGTTTTCAATGGTAGGACTAGGTAGGGCCCATTGTACGGTGGAAGTTATGGCCGCAGCACTTGCAGGACGTCTTTTGTTCACGAAATCGACTGGCAGACTGTAATCGTCGCACAGAGATACCTGTTAACAGAAATGCAACAAATTCTGATTAACCACTCCTGTTTCCATTGATTACACAGTTTTTAAGTAACTCGTTCACATTGGAATATGTTCTGTTAATTGTATAGACTCCTGGCATTAATTATCTTATGTTTCAGTTTTTATAGGTTGTTTTAAATTTTCATTCTGAGTATTAATAGTGACATTGATTCATTTTATGATTGAAGTAGTATCAATTTCTGAATCAAATGAATGAAAATTATGTAGTCGGTATAAGAAACAAGTCAAATGAAAATGTTGAATTGCTTCTCTCGAAAAAGTTTCATTTCCTGACTAATTCCACGACGAACGCCAAGCAGCGATACGTAAAGCCTAAAATCAATCATAAGTCAGCCTGCGAGAAAGGAGAAATACCGAGCGGCACGGTAGTTGAAGAGGCATTTCCGAATTAATTCGGATAATCGTTCCGGCGCACGCAGGAAGCCCCTCGTTCGCAACAATTTCTCCCTCGCGGCGGAAAAAGGAGGGGAAAAAAAAAGAAGAAATTACCCGGCAGCGCGTTAATCCCCGGCCGGTAGCCTCCCAAGGCACCGTCATGCCTCGACTCGCAAAATCTCCGATGTTGAGAGTAAAAACAAAAATCGTTGGAATAAAGAATGGTCGAACGCCGGATAAAGACTGAAAGTAGGGTGGTGCGTTGGAGGGGGACGCTGAACCTGCATGGTGCTGAGTAGCGCCAGGATTTCTGCCACTCGACAAATCGCAGGGTAAGCACCCCAGCCTCTGAAACCCCGGCCCTAGGTCCCAATCGTCGACGACCGGACCGGCTCATCAGCGATATTTACTGTCTGCCAAGAGAATCGATCTATTGACGGTCGCGTCCTGCTCCATCCTCGGTGCCACCCCTTGTCTTCCTCCGTCGCCCACTCCCCAGGACACTGTACCCGCAGCCACGGCCCACCACCTACGTCTGTGCATGCATATAAATCGAGACAATCGCGGATCCCCAGGGGCGGCTTATCGCGCTGGAGTTGAGCTGCGGAGGGGTGGTCGAACCGAGCTAGCGCCCCAGGGAGACCAGGACACCAAACCTATCGGGGGTGTGAGCGAGACGGACAGATATGGGCTCGGAGCACAGAGGAGAACGGGTTTGGCGCCGAACAGAGACCCTACATGCAAATGGTCCGCATTTATTGTAAGCAAAGAGCGCTGTATGAATATGTGAAGTGGGAAATGAAACAAAACGAAAGGGAAAAAAAGAGACCAACCGGAGAAGCGTAAGACCGGGGATTGAACGAAAACGGAAATGGCCGGGACGAACCGACGTTCGTGTGTTCTCGTTCGACTTTGGGAATACAATGGGAGAAAAAAGACACTGTACAGGGACGGAAGGGGATGAGAGGTGTTTAATGATCGACGCTGTCGCGCCATGGGGCGTACGAGACCGGAATTGTTGTCGAGCATATCTTTTCGATTCTATTCTTCCTTCGTAATTTTAATCGCAACAACATTCAAGAAATTCTTTTAGTTTGTCACGATTCCTTGCTGAAACTCGTTTGTACCAGGTAAGTGTGCCTGTCTTTGTTTAGACGCGGTTAATGGGACTAAATTGCAAACAGCACTTACTTTGGAACAGTGCAATTACCGGGCGAACAGAATTACTTATGGGACGGCGTTTCGCGCAAATTGAATGCTTCGTCAGCAATTGCGAAACTGTACCGCAGAATGACGTAACAATTGTTTTGCGCTTTTTCTCATTTCGTTGTGCCGGAAGTGCGAATTTACGCGAATAATAAAGTTTGTAGTTTCACTTTTCTGTGTTAATTGTACCGAGTAAACGGGCGGCTCTTTGCAAATCACAAAGTTAAAGCTAACGAAAACAATTTCACAACTGTCAGATCGTTAAAACCGTCGTTCTTCTTTTCAAGGAACAAAACCTTTTGTCAAAAGATTGCGAATTTTCGTTTCTCAAAAACTGGATACTATTCTCCTAAATTAAGTACTGGAACACTCTGTGTGGAGGGATTTTTGATGATATGACCTGTGAACGTGTAATAGCTCTATAAAATCTGACCATGAGTGGGGTAGTTCTCGCAAGTGGCGTAGTATTTCTTAAACTTGCAGGGCTTCGGTTTAAGTAACCGCATCCCCGTGTACGGAACAGAAATACCTCCCTTTCTGAGGTGAAGGAAGCCAAATGCGAACTGGGACGGCAGACCACCCTATAGGGATGGCCAATGGAATCTGGAGAAACCGCCAAATAGCCTGCAGCTAAAGGGTAACGTTTCACCGTTTCAAATTATAGCCGTTCGGGGAGGCAACAGCGTTGCAGGACACGTCGTATCCGTCTTTTCCTGCAATATTCGCCAGGAAGAAGTTTACTTTTCCCGTTGGTGTATTCCGTTTCCGTTATTCATTAAGCGCACCCGTCCGTTCAGAGTTCAGTTTTGATTTTATTGACACTTTGTTGTTGAGGAATATCACTCAATTCTTACTAATTTTATTTTACGTCGATTAAATCAAAAGTTATCTTCTGTCGTTTGTTTTTATTTGCCAGTAGTTTATTTGAAAATTGCGAATGAATTGAAAGAATAGAAAATATTTATTTTATTAACAAGGCAAGTAGAAAAGGTCAATAGTTTTTCTCACGTAATGAAATAATTTTTTATTAAAATAATAACTATAATTTCTTTTGGCCTTCGAAGCATTTGAACAAAAGGCACAAAAAAAATTTCTATTAAGGAATAAAAATAGTATCACATTCTGAAAATGTATCATTATAGTCATTCTTTGTACCGACAAAAGAGTCTTAATCATTTCTGTAATATAAATTAAGAAATCTGAAATCCGTCAGACCCATGATTTTAGTTGTTTTATTATTAATTCACGCAATTATCCGTGGTACTAGCACGATTAAAAACCATTGTCTTTCAACAATCATTCATTTCATCCTCATTCCTCGCTTTATTATCTATCTTTTATATTCTCGCGATCGTAAACGCTGGCTTGGTGTTATAACGAGCGAACCAGAATTTTATCGAGCACCATAATAAATCATGGCAACTCAGTCGTTCAAGGTACGCTTAACAGATTCTTTTCGTGCCGTGTGACGCGTTCGAAGCTGATTCGCTTTCTCATAAATCTTCCTGGCAACGTAAATTCCATGGTCGCCTCAAGTAAGGTACCGGTGAATTCTCGAGCGCCGACATTTATGAAGTGGCCGCGCTTTTTCTCCCTTTCAAAATAATGGCAGTTCCTTCGTTAGAAATTACTCGCGCAGAACTTGACGGAAAAAAACGGGAGCACGGCAGCGGAAGCGAACGATGGAAATTATTACGATCGTTTCGTTGCTGTTCCATTGTAAAAAATTGATTTATTAACTGTGTAAAACGCGAATCTCTAATTTTTCAGACTTTTTCAGAAGTTTATTGCTCAATTTTTATCTGTCAGTTGTTCATAATTTTAACTCAAAATACTGCAACGAGGGAAAGTAGATATCCCGTGATACGTAGCATTTAAGTTTTATTTAAAACAAAAAAGGAAAGGATAAAAACGCTATGTTATGTAGCAACCGAATAATTCTTTTAAAAAGATGCATTTCAATTCTAAAGCGTACTATTGTGTTTACGAAAAAAAAGCCAAGTCACAGAGGAGCTGACTTTTCTAAACCATTCGAAATTTACCTCCGCAACTGTTTTCAGTCTGCAGCCCAACATTGTAGATACGACTCGTTCCCGTTGCACGATTCACCCTGTATATTCCACAAGTTTTTGCCGAAACAAACACTCGGTTCTGAGAGCAGAAACACGAACAAAACGGAATATGAAAAAGTGTTCGCTCGAAAAATTCTGTTCCCCAAAGTATCTGGCCAATATACGAGCGTTAATTCCATTCATCGACTCTCAGAGAGAAGTGAAAGAAAAAAAAAAGCGAGTGCTCTACGCGGCACGTGTGCGAGGGTGAAACGGTCGAATCCCTTTCGCGATTTCATCGAAGGAAACGCGGCTCGTAACACGCGAAAAGTCGTTCCACGTGGTCGAGATTAAGCGGGAATATTTAGCAAATGTTTCGCATAAATCAAACCGGCGCAATATGTTTCGAGTTCGAAGCGAGGCTATGTAAATTCATGGTAATATCGCCGGCCACCCCGCGGAGAGGGAGAAGAGTTTCGATTCCTGTCGCGCGAAGGGGAGCTAAATAAACGTAAGAAAGTCGAACGGGGACGATTCTTGAACGATCGAGCATCGGATACCTCGAAAGGTTGCGAAATCATAAACGAAGGTAAAACAGGAACGGATTGATAGAAGAATAGGAGACACAGGTTAGAGAGGACTAGAGACGATAGAAAGAGGAGGAAAACGAGTAAAGCCCGAAGAGGGTAGCGAGCGCGTATTTCATGAACCCCTAAAGCAGCCCTAAGCATTGCTGCAACCGCCACAATCCCATTCATTCTCTTTATGGGCTCCCAAGTATTCGGGAGCGGGCTTGAATAAATCGGAAATTTGCCCCGGGGAAACGGGCCACCCCCTCGTCCCCCGTTCTGCGATTTAGCCACGACTTTCGAACTGGTCATTCGCGTCCGCCACCCTCCGCGTGTAACGAGCTTTAGCACGGCTTGCCATTTTGTAACCCGTTAGAGCGATAACTTTTGCTCGAACGCGTTCGTACAGGTAGCTAATTGGTGCGGAAATTACGCATGAATTTAAACAAACCCTTATTTGAATATTAGCTAATTTAGAATATTCGTGGTATTATCAACGATAGAAATGAAATCCAATATTTTCTAATCCTTTCGCTACTAAGGGTAATAATGATATGAAAGTTTGATGCAAAAATTGTTTTACCTGTAAAGCTTTTTTAAAATAATTATTGGCAATATTTGGTGGAACTTCATGACAAATTATTCTCGTCAAATACTCGATAAAATTGAAGGCAAGTATGTCCTTAGACCCCGGACGATCGTAAACGTGCTAATGCGCTTTTCACGACTGTTCATCAACCTTACGTATTGATAATACTAACATAACTCTAACCCTACCCTAACGCTACATTAAAAGGTTTTATTAGAATCTAAATATCAATATCCTCAAAATATCTTGGTTAGAATTGTTTTATTGGAACACAGGGATATCTACGCGAAAGGATTAAAATCTTCGGCGTTTCGAATACTAGATGTTCGATGCATTTTACAAACACTATGGCTTCCAATAACGCCACAACGAGTACCGAACATTAAACGAAAGTGGATTGAAACAATCCATCAGTTCGTAAAATTATGATAGAACAACAGGATCCATTCTTGCGTTCAACTATGCAGAGAACGTGCTACGCGAGGCGGCGAGATGCCCAGAGCTATTTACCGAGCAGAATATCACGTTAGACAGCGGCTATAAAACACCACGTTAAACGCTTCATAATTCCTGCAGCACCATTTTGTTGCTCAACGATGGTTTATTTTATTTTTTTTTAATTCAACCCCTTCTGAAAAGAAGAAACGTGTCAAGAATTTATAACGAATTCATTAAAACAAAGGGTAGTAAAACGTTTTATATTTTCCAATTTCGTATACAACATTGAATCTTGAAAATGTTTAAGAATTTAGATAGCATATTTGTAAGTGGAAGTTAGTTTGAAACCGATCGAATCATGCAAACAGATCGATCACGATAACGCAATTAACCCTAAAGTTAGAAGGGTCGCGACTTGAATAGCTAAGGGCTGATGCTGATGCCTGAACAGAATCTCTAAACGCTCGTTAGCAAACTGTAAATTTAGCATTTCACCGGGTAATTTGCATCTGAATCGAGGCACGTAAACCATGCCGTAGAGAAGAATTAGCAGTGTGATCTGATTATTCGATTCTTTCAACCCTTAAAGTAGCGTGCCGTTCAATTATTAGCACAAGATATAACCTGAGTATCTTATATTTGTCATAAAAACAATATGAAATTGAAATTAAAGGTGACAAACGTCAAAAATAAAAATTTATATTTGAAGTCCGTCCAAAGTATCAAATATTTTTATTTGAAAATTTAATTGTCTTTCAGTTAATATTTCAGAAAAATCAGTCGCCTTATTAGTACTTAAAGGTAGCCAGTTTATAAGTTATTGTCTTCTGTGGAAAAATAATGGTAATAAGATCTAGCTATTCCTTACCTACCCAAATGGGAATACTCCCTTAACGAATTCTGTCGTGCGTAAACCAAGAAATAGAGCCGGGTAAGAAGAAAAAAAGAAGCCTCCCAACGACGAAGCTAATCGTGATCAATGACGAGTGAAAGGTCTCGAATTCGAAATCTGTCCGAAGGCAAAGGATCTCCATCTTGCACCGGTAGATATATCGTCCTCGAGACGGTACAAGGTAAACGCGTTAAAGTTTCACGAGGAAGGAGGTCAGGTCTGGACACAAGAGTAAACTTACTCGGGGCTATTCAACATCGTTTTCCGAAAAGTACTCTTTGCAAAGAATCTCCGAATCGAGCCTGTTCTCCAGCTGGCTCGTTTTTCTTCGTTCGTTACGTTATATTAGGCGACCCCACGGGTAAACGTCCAACCGGCTGAAAAATCATTCAATCGTCCCGTCGAGATGACGGAGTTGCGTGTCGCCCGCGAACCAATGAAGCATAAACAAGGAAAAGCTGACGAATGTACGCGCTCGAATCGCAGGAATTTATGATAGCAGTATTTTTTAGACACTTTTTATTTTGCCGATTTCAAGAAACACGAGAGAGAGACAATTTGTTATCGGCGATTAATGGTTTTCAATATGAAACACTCGTAAGGAGTTTAGGTCAATAATAATTCATACCAATGTAATTTTCTTCGATTCGTAAGCAATAACTGAAGTTCGTGTTATTTAACTTTATAACTAGTTCGAGAGCTTACTACTAGTGCATCGTAAAAGGGTCATTATCGAACATTCCGGAAGGAACGTCGCTAATAATTTGGGAATTTTGAGGATTACAGTTACCCTTGCCATTCGGAAGAGTCGAATCCTCTGCAAATATTCAGCAAACCCTATCTTCAAATTTTGACGCAATTTTCATTAAGAATTCAATGATTCTTTTAATCAAACCCTTACACGCTTATTCTACGATGATTAAACGTTCGATTGTTATTATACATATTTGATAAATGATGAAAGTTGCTGTAAGAATACAAGTAATAACAAGAAATACAAGTAATACAAAAGAAGATGTTTAATAAAGGACTGACATACGAGCAAAGTTCCAAGTTAATCGAACTAGAACGACTCAATCAGGTATCGTTCAGAACAAATACCGTCAGACATCAATGAAACGAGAAAAAGCGAAGAAAACAAGAAGAGACGAGGTTAAGAATTCTGTGATTTCACAAGCCTCGGAGTCCCTTCGTCTTCATTTAAACGGATCCACGTGTCCCTAGGTCCTTTTCACGTCCTTCGGTCCTTCCAATCGGACAGAAATGTGCCACCGAAGGACCACAGGCCTTTTTGTCGCGTCCTTGGTCCCTTGTAGGGTCGCAAAGGGTCGTGGCAGGGCTCTTCAAAGAGAACGAAACTCGCCTCAAAGTCGAAGAAGAAACTCAACCTCTGTAGAACGAGTGGAAACGGGTCTATGGAATAAGATGTGCGGACCTAGGGGTTGTCGCAATGGTCTCTAATCGGCCGGTATCTTTAGACTTAGCCTTCCGTCTTTCTTCCCTTCGAACGAACTCCCTCCTTTTGTCCATCCATGACCATCTACAAAGCTTCTTTGGCGAAGTTCCTCGTTGAGATGAAAGAAAGCTCTTGAATATTTCCATCTCTATTTAATCATCCGTGATTTCGTCCATTATGGACGGACAAATAGCCTTTTCGGCGATACATCGTATGGGTGAAGTCGTTTCGTAACTTTTTTTAATTATCCTCATGCGTTCCTTGCTTTCTTGCATTGAAATACGATCTTAATCTCTGAACTTGCACGATTTGGAATAAGAAAAGCAACTGGTTATCTCAAAAATTCTTTAAAACTATCTATTGAATATCCTATCGTTCAAATTTTATGGAAAACTGTAACAGAACAGAATGTTTCTATCATTTAGAAATAAATTCCTAAAGAAGCAGTATTTTACGAAGATCAAGATGGTCTATCCCCCGAAATCCACAAGTTCTTCGGTAACTTCGTACTCTGTTATCTTCCACCGCATTGAATTGATTATAAATCTCTGCCTCGAGTATCTGACACCGGGACGTGAGAAATAGTCTTGGAAGGCTGCTGACCCGCAAAAACCACACCTCCAGTACAGAATCATCACTCGTGCCATCACGTCGAACCATAAATACCATTTATCTCTTAATGCTAGCGTCGTGTATTTTTTTAACACTCCCATCTTACCCTCGTCCTTGGTCTTCCACACGAGACTTCCGAGCAAGAGGAAAACTTTCGACAGAGCGGACCAGTGTCCTCGTCAACTCTTGCGAAGGGATGAAGAACCACCCTCGAGTCGCAAGGACCTTCGCGCCGCGATGGCCCTCAATTATACGAACGCTAGAACAAGTACGAGCCCCGAGATCTTGAGAAAGTTCGACTTCGTGATCCTTACGAGTTGCGTGTCGGTCGACGGAGGCTCCGTTGGAGTCTCGTCCAACTCCAGGTGGACGAATTACAGACGATCGTTAAAGTTCCAGCAGGACGCGGGGAACGCTTAAGCCGAGTCCTCCCTCGAAAATGTCCCTCCAGGTAAAACTTGAAGCCCTATCTCAGATGAAATATACGAATTCTCCGCGACGAATGCGTTCGCCAAACGTGGAGGGTGGTTCTTTACGACTCATGGTTAACTTTCGTCGGTGGCAAGATTGAATTATGCGAATATGAATTTCTAGACGACTGGTCTCTTAAAGGGAACAATTTTCTTAAGTAACAAAATGTTTCGTCAATATTTAGCAATTTTTCAACTTTTTTACGATTGAATTTGGACGATTTCGAAGGATAATGTATGTTTTGAATTTTAACATCATTAAGACGTCAAACATCATGTACAGGGAAATTCGTTACATCGTACAAAAGCTCATTAAAGACACTTAGGTAGTTTTTCTCGTCAGATAAAAAAAGGAAGACACGACAGATTTCCGGAAGCGAAATTTAGCACGTAGGCGTTTAACCAACGTTCATTACCTTCGATGGCAGAGTCGTCTCGCGATAATCTTAGAAGCCCGCGGCAACGGGACGTTAGTTGCGCAGAAGGGTTGAACCTTGCTATTGCAACCCCTGCAGGTACTCACACACTCGCGCGTACGCACGTACACACGAGCTGCCACCCCTCGACAGTACGTGTAGGTACTCGTAGAAACGGCGTGATTGTTCCGCCGGTTTCTCTATTGGGATAAACGTCGACCCCTCCTTATCACCCCTTATACTATGATGGAGAGGGTCCTTCCATAGTCGCGGGAACGGAACCCCATCGCCTAAGGGGCTGCTAATTGATTTTAGAAGTTCCTCCTTCGGGCCATCCTCTATCCTGGGCCGCTCTCTTGTACCCCCGAGGTGAAGTTTTCGGGAAATACATCGATGTTCCCTACCGTCACGTTGAAAGAGTCCTGTTTCTAAGTCGTCTTAGAGATTCCCTGAGAACCAAGCAACATCCGCTGTGTATCCTTGTCTCTCGTTAAACGAACCTCAACAGCCACCCTTCTCATCGCTAAGGAAATCGAAGCTCCTCCGATGTTTGCTATTAACGAGAATCTGGCGGATTTGCCGAACTAGATATCGCTATTGTACTCGTTCGATAATTAAATTCTTCGTTGAAGTGTACTTTGAAACAGAAGTGCATGAAAACGAAAAGGGAAAATATTTTTGGAATAAAAATACAACCGACTTCGGAATGCTCTAAAAAGGACGAAATAATTTTAATTTATATTTCGGAGACGGCGCAAAATTAACAATTTTCTACATTGGAAATTGTCAAAATTCTTTAATCCTTTTACATATTTTCACATTAGCAACATCTTTCATTTACACAATGTTTAATTTTGCGCCGTCTCCGAAATATAAATTAAAATTATTTCGTCCCTTGTAGTACATTCCGAAGCCGGTTGTATATTTTTTACCGAACCGAAAAATATAATCTTCAAGTTTGTATATTACTATTCCTATCAACTAATGTTATTTAAATCTAAATTAACAGTAAACACTTGACGCATTAAGGATCCCACAGGTCAATGGGAAACATTCATCGGCGGCGAAATTCCTGGCAATAAATATAAAAAAAAAAACATGTCTAAATTTTATGCGGTAGGAAGCTCAGAAGATAGAGGAAAGTGCGTACATAATAACGCAATTTGTTGCAACGCGATATCTTAATTAGTTCCTGAGATATAGGGCTTCAAAGTTTGTATAGCGGCCGGCGCGTACGAGGGTACTTATGAATGGGCGCGACCGTAGACATTTTTCTAGGAAATGCGTACTACGCATTACTAGGAATAGTAAAGGGTTAGACGTAAACAATGACCACGTGACCGCTACGCTAGACACCCACTGTCTGGGTCCAAGCGTGAGGCGGCAGCGAATTTCTACAAAAATTACGTTTGTCTTTACACGACGATATCTCAGGAACGGATAAAGATATCGATGTAAATCAAAAAGCTAATTAAAGTGGAAGAATTCTACTTTCTTACGAATCTAACTTTATACCGAAATTCGAAACAGGACTTTGTTGGCAGCCCTTTAAACTTTTAGTAATTTTAATACGCGTTTCTTATGCAGTTTAACATAGTTTCTGACTTTCACTTGCTTCTAACAATAGAATATTATTATAAATATCTATCACACGCATTATTGACGATTCTTTCGTCTACTCAAAAAAAAATTTTGGAAAAAAAAAATACAATCGACTTCGGAATGCACCAAAAAGAACGAAATAATTTTAATTTATATTTCGGAGACGGCGCAAAATTAAAAATTGTGTAAACGAAAGATGTTGCTAATGTGAATTCCAAGTTATTTTTTATACTTAAGAGTGTATTCCTATTTCGAATGGCCAGTTTGTTGTGTCTTTTATCAAAGGTTTCAAGTTTTTGTTACGAAAGAAATGGTACTCTTGGACGACGAAAAGAAAATCGTCAGAATGGTAGCCGCATCGCTAAAAGATCGTTCTTGCCTTCCAACCTCGAACAATATACCGACCGTAAGAAGCTTGCCGCCGAAAGCTCCAGATATCCCTGTTTTTCGCACGACTTTTTCAGACATCGACAAATCGCGTGTAAGAGAGCGCAACATCAAAGGAGAAGCAGCAGCGGCTAGTATACAGCCATGACTTTAACGATGCAATCAAGCAAATCGTAGGAAAGGCACGATACTTAAAGAGAGCCGACGCGAAGAACTCGCGGTGATAACAAGACACAGGACCTTGAGGGCATCTCGACTGGGCGGAACCACTCGGTGAACTTGCTGCAGCAAAAAAAAAAAAAGAAAAAGGAAGAAGAAAAAGAGAGTGGAAGGAGTTCGCTTGCCAGTCGTAATCACCGGTACTGCAACAATGCAGCCCCCGAGGCTCGAGTTCTTTTTCCTCGTTCCCTGCCCCTCCGCTCCGCCTCTATCACGACACCCCGCTGTCGCTTCGCTGTCTTCTTCGTTGTCGCGAGAGACCAGCATTCATTCTGTTTCCTCTCTGATAGCGTCTGCAGCCAGGCTCGGGAACATCCGAACACCAAAACGGACCGCACAATAAGCTTCCGGTTTATTAAAATCCACCCCTACCAAACGGACTTGCCAACCGTTCGCTCGTCCCGATCAGCTGTGAACCGCCGAGCGGATATTCGCCTACTCGGGCAACATCGAGCTTTCAACTCGCGCCAATGCGTTCAATGGACCATGTCGACAAGATGGAGGATGAAACGGACGAAGGGTTGTTTTTTGTAGTCTGCATGCAAATTTTAGGCATGAATTCAGATAAGTATTATTATCTCTAACATCTGCGATATTTGACAGTTCTAAGCTAAAGACAAATTTTCAAGTTTTCAGAATTTCTTAATACCTTGAATCATAAGGTAAACAATATAACAATAAAGACAGAGTTAAATATGGAAACTAATCGATCGTTTCATTAATAATTTGTCCCTTTCCACTCCAACTAATTAAATATAAGAATAAAAATATACTAACTGACACACAGATCTTCCCACTTTTCCCTAATTATTTGAAAAGTGATTATAAATTGAATTATAGTAGAAAAAAATGAGTAATGTGATAGTAGAGTCGAAAAAAAGGACTTGAACCCAAATTTTTGCAGAGTTTGTCTTAACGATGTTTCTCTCGAAATATAGGCCACTGCAACGAAGCGGAAAGTAATTAAATCAATTTCAAAGAGAACGTTAGGAGTAACACAAAAATTGTGATGGCTTTCGGACAGTTTAAATTTCGCTCGAAATTAATATTGCTTGTTCGATCGAAACGGAACCTTTCCAACTCGATTGCTTTATTGTCGACCTATCTAGATTGAAGCTTTGTAAAACTTGTAGGATGTTGGTAGTGGTATTGGAAATCATTACGCTCATCCCGATTTCAATAAAATGTTGACCGAACTGGTTTAAATGGGAGCAGAATTTTCTCTGTAATATGAAAACCTTCCAACGAAATCCTCATGAAATTTCATTGAAATTTACCATGTCAATGTGTTTCAATTGAATTGCTAAATGAAGACCGAACCGCCTACATTTGCAACACGTAAATTTAAATAACCTTTCTGATGAATCCGTTAATACAACTACAGCTTGAACCCACGCTATATTCTCGCCTTTATCCTTCACCCTTTTATAAGATTTCCATGCAGATGTTTCCTCATTCGCTCACCTTATTAAGAAATTCAAATTCTATTAGGTGTACGAAAAAGTTTCGTTCTTTTTCCAACGCTTTGGTATAATTATTTTAAATTCAAATAAAATCTCGCCTTTATGAACGATTGATACCCACGTTATAGAAAATAAAGGCAAATACTTTGACAATTCGATTATATTTTATACATGACATAAAGTAAATACTAGTAAAAAAGATTAAAACTTTAGGAAAGCTTTAATAGCTACTCAATTGTAGAGGAGGTACTAGAAGACAAAAGTTAAAATTCACTTTTAACCCCTTAAGGCCTTAAGGTCCATTTATGTAACATTACATTTGCAGCGTATTAATTAATAATTTTTTACATTTGTAATATTTCATGTCTCGAAAATATGTCATTTCTTAGTCCTAGCATACGAATATTATTATTTATAGTATTCTTCGGCGATTAAATAGAGAATCGAACTAAAATAATCAAAATCTCAGTTCCGATGTGTAAATTCTAACAAAATATCTATCATAACCTCAGAACGAACAAGAAATATCCACGAAAAAAGACAAACACCCTCACCTTTCGTCCTTTCTCACCCTCCATCTCGGTCAGGCGAGCACGCGACGCTAAATCGTCCATTAACGCGCACTGAACCCTTGAAAATATCCTTCGGCGGCGAAACAAAAAGCGGTAAAAACCGAGAAAGGGAGCGAAAGAGAAAGAATAGGAAAAATAGAAGTGAAGGGAAAAAAAGGAAAAGGGGGTGGCTCGCGATCCGACTACCGGCAAGATATTACGTAAGGGTGGCTCGAGCGAGGGGAGGTACCTTTGTCGCCACTTAAAAGGGTCGTCCCCCAAACGTCGCCGACTTCTGGGAAGTCGCGCGAGACGCAGGTGGCCCACTCGCGTTATCGTTCGTTCGCAGTTCGTCGAACACGGCTCTTCTCAAGGGGGCAACCCTTCCCTCTCGTCACACCGTGGAATCCGCTTTGCGAGGAAACACGAAATCGCGCCCAAGGAAGCCAAACGTCGTTAATAACTCGCGGTACATTTAATGCCCCGCGCCACGTCTGAGCGATGTTGCGTGACGTCGGGACGATGGGAAAGGGTGCCGCTCGATTGCTAATTACATTCACTGCCCGCCATTTCGAAGCTTTTACTGCTAAACAACTGTAGAATTAACCGTCTCCTGTTGCTTTTGTTCTAACGCAGGTTGCATGAGCTAACAGTCGTAAACGGTGCATCGATAATACGATTTATGCTCTTTGCTCCGTAACGTAGGCTAATAAAGATGTGTATATTCCGTCAGCTTTTGTCTTACAATGTAAACAGTTATAATAGTTTGAAAACTCTAAAAATTGTATTATTTATGATACTTAGCTGTTATGATTACTGCAGTTTTTGATAAAACAATGAAATTACAAATCCTTATGAAACACCTACTGCGTTTTAATTTTGCTTAAACACCGAGGAATATTTAAAATTCCATATATTTCACGATATATCTTGAAAATCAGGGAAAGCATAGACGTAGCATTTTAATTTAGGAGAATGGAGCAGCTCGAGGCAGGTTTCATTCTGCGAATTGGATACTATCGTACAGGTTTACGTTACTTTCTGTCCGTCGACCGGTCGAATCGATACGGACGGTAAAATATCGGTGAGAAGCATTCGAAAATTCAATCGTGGCGCTTTCGAGCTCCCCTTGATGCACATGTTGCGAGTGGCAGGCACAGGCAGGGTACGCGGAATGATTTTCGGTAAATTCACCGCGGGACTCTGGACGTGTCATTCTGTTAATTAGATCGTATCGGCGTAAATATACGTGTGTTTCCTACGTAAAGCAAATCGTTCGGCCTCTTTAATCATTCCACGCATACCGGAGAGCCACGCCACACCGTTGACGAATTAATTAACGAGCCCGCCGCATTAATGATGTAACGTCAGGATTTACGACGCATCCGGCTACCGAGGGGTTGATTCTCTCCCTTTTCTACTTTCCCTCGTCCTTTTGCTCTCTTTCTACACGGTTATCTTTCTCTTCGACAAAATTGCCGAAGAATCTGATCTCGAATTACGGTACGTTGTCCAGCATTCTATTTTACGATCGGTATCCTAGATACAAGATACACGATTATGATTTTATTAATAAAAGAATTAACAATGGACCAACCACTGGTCATAATTTCGTATTTTCAGTGTATAATTACTTTGCCGAAATTAACATGTTGCTGGTGTCTGTTTGCTCGAGCATCGCAAGATTAATGTCCGTTTCCTGGATATAAAAAATTGGCGAAAAAATATAATGGATTCGTTCGTAACTGCACCGGTGTTGATTAAATTTTTATACGGGGATGAACAGTTGTTTCGTGGATTTGAAATAGATCTGAAGTCTGAAGTATGATTTGAAAGAATACGAGAGTATGATCGTGTTGGAAAGTCTCCAGTTTGGATAAGAAATAAATTTCACTCTTCTAGGTCTGCATACTTCATGTAACCCGCATGTTACGGTAAACAAAGAAATGGCCCGAGTATTAAGAACGAATGGTGACATTATATTTGAAGTTTGGCCACATTAGACTCGTGGAAGGTTCACAAATCCGCCGGATTACGGTGATATTTTCCATCCAGACTGTTGTACGGGGCCAATTTGAATCGGTAAGTATGACGAATGATCGCGGACAACGAGAAGCTCGAGGCTGCGAAATTACAGGGATCCCGTAAGGATTACGTGCAAACGAGTGGTATTTTTAAAGTTTCGGATGGAAAAGGTGCTCGAAACAGCTGCGGACGACGAGCTATTGTTCCTTTAGTCGAACGATGTTCTTGCGTTCCTCCTGTTTTATAAATTGCAAACATTATCGTTGTTTCCATAAACGGTATCATTATTTGTACGACGTGAAACTCGTCATACAATTTAGGGGTATTTTATATTTCATGGCATTTTTATACAAGATACTTTGACACGTTAATCACTACGAATCTTCGTTCAGCTATTTCACGTCTTGTGCGAAGTTTAACGAGCGAAAAGTTTAATTTGAAAAATGAAGCCATCGTATCCTGAGTAATTGCAATTACAACGTGTCTTGCTACACATCACCATTTTAACTCTAACGATCGACGTGTTGATATCAAACTCATCAATTCTGGAATCTCCACATTAATTTCATAAAATATGCAGACACCTCTCCAGAAAAAAAAGGAACACTGCACACAACATAAAATAACCAACCGAATCAAGCCTAATCCCGATCTCGGCTCACCCGAAAAATAATCACCAACTTTGCGCCGTGCGGATGCTAATGGACCCGCCAAACTCTTCCTCTTTTGACTCATTAACTTTCGTACACACTCATCGTGGATAACGTACGTGCACACACACACACGCACACACACACGTGCGTGTTCAACTCTAGAAGGGGTAGGACTCGTCGAGTCTCCCCGATGAAACGGAATCTCATCAAAATGGACATGAACGCGCCGAGCATTGATTTCCACGTCCCCAGACTTGCTCTACCTACATCGTGGCATCAAGCCTGTTACCCAGGCTTTTCCAGGATCGAGGCGTATCACGCGCGCATACGTGCATAATTAACGAGACGTGCCACGCGGCTCGAACGATAAATTTTGACGTACAAATCCGCAACGACACGGATCATGCTAACGACGGCTCCCGGTCCTGAAACTTTTCGAAACGTGGCCGCAACATGAACTGCCTAACACCGGGGCTGCGGTGAACCACACCTACGTCGGTTTCGACGTTTCCCTCTTCGACGGGACCCTGGCCTGCACCAACTCTGTTCGTCCCCTTCCTTCGTCGTTCCTGCGCTCGCTTATCGAGCACACATGCTACTCGTATAGTTTGCGGTCTGCGTGCAGTCGCCTTCATCGTTCTCTACGATGTTTCGATGGTTGAAGAGGATTGTTCAGGGCTGAACGCGTGTGGTCATGTTCACACGAGTGGTTGATGGTACACGAGGCTACGAACGTTTCAGGGAACGAAGCTAATGAAAGAGTACTTTCAGACCTTTTCCTTGTCATTAGGATGCTTTAGACTCGTATCATTGTAAGATCACGCATATTTCTTTTAATCTGATAAATTCGAAAAAATCATTTTTAACTTCGCCACTAAACTTCTAAGTTATTAAAACTAGAATATTCCGATGTTGATAACTTGCTAAAATTGTAGTACTTCGACGTTTCTAAATTTCTAAATATATTTTGTATTATATAAAATAACTTGTGAGCTTTGACACTCCTCAACCAGCCATTCGTTTTGTCGACTATAGGTGTAAATACATGGTGCAACTGTTCGACGTGAAGATTCTTCATGGCTGTTAAATTATAGTGGTAGTGAAGGCAGCTGCGCGCAGATTAAACCGTGCAAAGCCGATTTCGATGAAAGGCAAGTTCCACCTATGGGTCTGTGCAGGTTGTTTTCGCAAGGGGCGCAGCAGCCAGTACTGATGGGGGATGCCACGAGTTTTATGGTCGGGGGATAGATGGTGGCTTGGATAAGAGGATACTAACCTTTACGGGATAATAATTGAAGCTCGTAAATCGCGTGGAAATCGTTGAATTAATGGAGATCGTAATGGAGGAATGATGGTTTAATGAGCTTGCGAACGGGCAGGAAGAAATAATTATCTTCGACCTATTGTATTCATACAAACCAGTATGGCGTGCAAAAGTTTCATTACCGTTTTGCTAAATCACCGTACTGGCTAACGATTTGTAACGAAGAACGAAATTATAGTCTTAAATAATCGAAATCAAAGAATTTTAAGTAATCGAAGACGAGTAATAAAAATTTCTTACATAGAAATAATACATTACTTCAGCTTGCACGTTATTTTCACTCAAGAGAAAACTATCCATAAACTTACCACTCTTGTGTCCTACAAACACTGCCAGAAAGGATAAAGTAGACAGGCAACCGTCGAAATGAATCATCGCGAGAGGATTCCAAGTGATGACTTAGAAGTTTACAAAGCAGATTGGCCACGTTCCAAGATTCATTCTGGCAAATTGATTTATCCGGCGAAGCTATTTATTACACGCCGTGTGCCAATGCTGGGTCTTCCGCGGGTTCATTAGCCCAAAAATCTCGACAAGTTTCTTTCAGCAAAACGACTCGACCAGCTGGGCTCAAAGAAAGAAGACGCGAATGACCAGAAAAGTTTCAACTGAAAACGCAAATAGCGCATTGTCGTGCTTCCATTGCTAGCCGAGCATTGTCCAGCCGGAAATATCGTCGTTCGCGTAACAACCGGGGAAAAGTTTAATCGTTCTGGTACACTTTGACGTCACAGAGATAAGAAAGCAACGAGTAAACACAAACGAAAGATCCATGCAAACGACTTGTGTTCAAGCTCTTGTGTCGAACATCCGACTTTCACGATATTACTCTTGTCTGTTGTTCTCTCTGCTTGAAGAGGGTTTTCTTCTCGCCGTTGTTTCTCCGCTTATTGAAAAATCGTGGCAGAACTTTTAGTCCATTGTGTCCATTACGAGTCTCCTGCGTGAATAATTTAGATTACCGAGATATTGTTCATTGTTTGATATTCGAATTTATACTCGGGCGAATGTTATAATATTAATAGTCGAATAATTGCATTTCTATCTGAAATAGATTAATAAGACATATGAAATAGGTCAGACGAAATTCTTCTTTCGAGTTCTCCAGGTGACCTTTGATTCTTTAAGTGGGGATCTTATTTTTATAGGAAAACCGTGATGTATCTTCTTCTTTTAATGCAACATTTTCAGAATTGAATCTTTCATCGAGAATACCAAATACATTGTAACAACCGAATCTATCCCTGGCTCCCTGAAACGCCGAATCCACTCCGAAGGACCGATAACAATTCACGGCGAAACTTAATCGCTCGTGGTCGATCCTCCTTCCAGCTAATTTCCCCGTGTAACAGCCTCTCATTCCGCAATTCTCATTCCCTAAACGTAGCAAACTAGCAGAAAGGATACCCCGTCGTCCGCCAGTAGCTGCTAACCGAACGAATTTCATCCTGCGGGGATGTCTTGCGGGTTCGCGAGACCGTGCCAAGGATAATCGCGTCCTCGACGATAACATTGTTATCGACTAAGCGATTCCAGTTCGGTAACAATTAAGCGGTCACAATCAGGCGATCGTCGTGGTCCGGGTTTCTTGGGAGGGTCGATCGTACGGGTCCGTCGCGAAACGGATCGTAACGCGTCCAGGAGTCTGTGTATTGGACGAGACCGGCATCGTTCGTACCTACGGACACTTAATTAATTCACTTTGCGCCGGACTAGCCGTTTGTAATACGGGATAGGGGTGCCTAAGAACCCCGAGGCAGTAATTGATTCAAATGCTTCAAGGGTATTACTGGGGTGGAAGACGGTCTGCGTGTAATTCCCAATATCGCCATGTTTCCGACCGAAGCAACGAAACCACCGCCGTTAACCATGACTCCGTTGGTGACGTATGGGTGCAGCTGCACCTGCGATAGGGTGGACATCAATTACCTCTTGCTGTTGCTTCGTTTCCTTCGTTCTTGGATCTATGAATCTTGCATAGTTGTAGGCAATTATCATTAATAAGAGCAATTTAGATTTCGATTTTTCATGGAAGTTACTGCGATGGAAAATGCAGTCTAACAGCTTTGTATGATACATCCAGTTTCAAGTAATGATGGTTTGCATTAGATATTAGGGATAGGTAGACGTTTCTATCGTTTTTAAGCTAATCTTCTTTATTAATATTTGTTCATTATGACGCGTTAATGGTATTAAGGATTAATTATTTGTTTAGTGTAATACTTACATTTATCAACGTAATTTTGATAGAAAATGTATGCATACTCCTAATATATTCTTCCTATGCGCCACATAGAATTTTCAAAAATTTATCTGTGTTTGAAATATCATTTATAATACACACAATTAATTCATGTCTATCCGATATGATTAATAAGCACACAAGCGTACGCTACACTGAAACGGCGAATTCATTTTTGCCTGGTAAAAGGGATTCCGGGATGAATAGAGTCCGTTGTCTCGAGGGTCGGGAAACGTGAAACTTTTACGTAAGCTGGCGCAACCGAGAAATTTCGCGGCAGAATAAAATCGGGGAAAGATGAAGAAAACGCGAGGGGAGATCGTTCGACCGAAGACGAGCACGGTGATTAATGTACAAAACGGGTCTGTATAATTACTTAATTAAATTCATGCATCACACGGTATTATGGGGACGAGCGTTGCGATTCGGCCCTTTGTAACGACCCTTTTGATGCGATGCTTCCATCTCGATAACATCTCGAGCTCCCTTCGAAACGGTTAGTGCCGTCTCACTTCTGACTCATTGATATTGGACTGTGTTCCTAATAGACGAGCATATCAATAACTGATATCGTGGCTTCAGGGTACACGTAATTGTCTCATATTATCCGGCCGAGTTATCCGAGTTATCTAGCTAATGAGAAACGTTGGCTATCTGAGGTTTGCTCGAAGCAAATATAACTTACAATTAGACACAGATAGAAAAGTTTTCTGCGATAATCGTTTCGTGTATCTTGACTATTTAAATATTTTCCTTGACTATTCAATATTTTACTATTACTTGTCTCTTCAGTATATCTGTATTCCTTTGCAAAATGTATATCTATTCATTAATTAGTTTTTCTATATAAAGCTGATGGTAATTAACCAGTATTCCAGGTGTATCATTTTTATTTACGATAACTTGTTTCTCACGTTTCGTCTCAGTCAGGCATAATAATTTCAACAATTGCGTCGAATTCATTCGTTTATCAAGTACGGTCGCCTCAATTTACGGAATTACATTCCAAGCAAGCGAAACTCTTCAGAGTGTCATCACGTTCTTTGTTCTCGTTTCCGTGACGGTTCCGTGGGAAGCACAGAGAAAAGAATGATTCCAAGGGAAGGGCCGTGTCCCGTACAAGAGAACTAATTTCATAGTTTTAAGGGCCACTGGAATTGAGCCGGTTCGGGTCATCGCTAATTGGGTGCTGTACTGGCTAGATTGCGGTCACCTTGTTAGAGACCTCGTCGCTGTGAAAACGTATCTTCCTACCGGAGAACAAACCTTCCCGTTTTCGTATCGTTCTCTTTGGCTGTATGTTTGTGAGTGTGTGTGTGTGTGTGTGTGTGTGTTGGCGCCGGGAAACGTATCGCGATGCGTGGATGGTTGCTGGCGAATGCGCCAACTCGTTACCTGGCAACCCTTTATCAGATCGAGAGCTAATTTTCCAACGTCAAACTATCGTTTTCGTTCACATCTCGAGGGTACATGTTCGCTGAACTTCTAATTGCATTCACTTCTTCGCGCAACTGAGCTGTACATTAACTTTCTATAAGACTGTATCGTGCGGAAAATATTTGAAAGCTCAGGAAAAAAAAATGGTTAAAGTACTGTAAGATATCGTGTTAAAATGCAACGAGCTTATAAACTGAATAGTGTCCAGTTCAAGACAAATATTACAAATTTAAAAAATAAAAAGGCATTATCGGAATATTTTATTAATCAATTTAATTAAAGAGAAAAGGGTTTAAAGTTTCACTCGCCCTGTATACGGATACCAATACATTTTCCACCATCCTCCAATAGCTTCCGCTGTTTACGATCGTGATCACACGATCGGAGAACATTTCGGTTTCCCTTAATTGAAGACCGCGCTACGAATGAAAACAAACTGGCGAGAATAGGGAAAACGTTTCCGGTTGATTGGTGGAAATATCCTGGGAAAGCATCGAAAGAGATTCCGCCGGCACAAAGAACCAGCCGGAAAGGGAATAACCAAGGGACTTCTGAAAACGGTGATCGCGTTTTTTTAATTAAACCGAAAGTCAGACGATTCTCCCCCATGAGCGGAACGGATTCCCTCGGACAATCGAGACGGCCGGTTTAATCACGACGTAATAATGACGGCAAATAAATTAAACTGGACCGTAACGCTGTCCGCTCGAACAGCGCCCTCCCTTGAAGAAAGATCGCGGTGCCGGAAACAAAAGGCCGACAAAACGATTCAATAAACTTCGAGAATACGAGGACCCCTCCGGTGAGATTAAGTTCAGCTAAATCTGAAGATTTAACGATTCGTGGTCAAAAATGTCAGTGATGATCGTTCGAACTTTTTGATTTTAGTTAATAAATTATATCATGTAGTTGAAGGCAACGACTTTGGACCTTTCAAAAATGAAACAAACCCATAACAGACCAATTGACGTCAGTGTTTCAAGTGCATACAATTCTCAGCTAGATAAACACTTATCAGCACCGAATCGACGACAAAACTAACTGCATACCCGATCGTAAATCCGTATTATCGAGCGTAACACGGTGCAGCTATAACTTTCCCCGGAATTGTAAACAACCATTCGAGCGTAGGTAAACGCGGTTTATGCTGTCCTAGGTAAACGACGAGAACAAACAGGATGCACGAGTTCTTGCGAAATCATTTCGCAAACGAAGATTAAAGGATTAGTTTAACGAGTTCCGAACGGCTTGATTTATGAGTACAAACAGGCTGAAAAGATTATCGTTTCAGAATAATAATGTGGACTTCAAGCACTTTATCCCTTAAAGTTTGATTAATTGGTACTTTGGCCCATTTAGTCGATAAGCAACTCTGAAGAGGTTTTAAAATTCGTGTCCCCAGTCACTGCGAGTAATTCGTATTTTATATTTAATAATTCTGTACAAACTATCCTTCTTTAAAATTAAAAACAAACTTAGCAACACCTTATTTGACATAATTATTCTAACGATTTCAATCGTTCCTTTTTTTATATTTCAGAATTTTTAATAGGTGCCCTACGGCTCCTGAAACCTACAGTTACAATCCGTTATTCTCTCGATTCCCAGTTTCGCTATGTAAATTGTATTAATACACTACGACTCGATCTCCTATCGTAATTCTGAAGAATCAAATAGGCAAATCACGAAGACAAACGTGCCTAACGTTCTCATCCGCGTACATAAACAACAGCCCCGGCAAACAGAACAACTACGGGTATTTAAGCGTGAACGTGCGTTCGGAGCCCCAGTGTCGGATATATACGTCTCGTCGGTGACGTCGGCTAGGCAAATCCCCGTGAACGATGCCACGTAGATAACGAACTGGAATCCGCGTTTACGCTTTCAATATACCGAAACAGTCCTCAACGCCAAGTGAACGGAATCGTTTGGAAAATGTTGCGCGCCCGAGTGATACTTCAGGCGGTGATTTTCACGGTGTGTTTGATATTCTGCGGCAACGCCTGTCCGCCGGATATTGGCCAGCCGTTAGACTTGAAGCAGGTATCGTTGTTAATTCAATATTAATTTATATAAAACGGTGTAGTTGAGATTAATTCATTCGATGTGTTGTTAAAAATCAAATTGGAGAAAAAATATACTCGTGTGAAATGGTGATGAATTATTTCCTTCAAATTAGAAAATCAATTAACGTATGCAATCATTCTTTGTGTTGACAAAATTTAATATAAATTCAAACTTGCAAATCAAATTTGACAGACAGAATTATTTTACTCGCTGTTATGTGTTAAGTTAAATATTTTAGCACACAAACGTACAGAAACTTCGAATAATTGACTTTATCCATGCTAATCAATAAACGTTTAATCTGTACCTATCGGCATGTTATCATACGAGATGATTTCAAAATACCGTGTATCTCGTTTGATTAGTTAGCTCTGAAAACAATTGCAAACATCAAATTCATCGGTACGCGTGTACACATAGAAACAGAATCGCGTTCACATAATTATTACTAGAGGAGTGCCGTTCGTCAGAAACGCGGCAAATGGTAACTAGCGTCGCAAGCGTTGCTGGTCATGCGATATCCACGAGCACGATTCAACTATGTCGACACATGTAAATTCGGAGGTGCTGGCTCGACGAATCGTGAGCTCGCACGATTTCCACCGAAGGTTGTCAATATTGGCTCGTTACGCGCAATCGTACACATTAATTTTCAAATTTCGATGCACGAGCACGATTCTAATTGACTAACGACAACGACGCATTCGATTCCTATGGAATGGAACGTTTTCATACAATTATGTATGAAAGTAATATCCTTAGAAGCTAAGTAAAAAGTAGAGTGATGAAGATGTATTTAAAAGAACAGAAACTTAATTGTTTGAAAAACTGAGACTGTCTGAAATATCTTAAACAGAAGACGTGTACCTTCAGAACTTTTTAAAAGTAAGATATATATCTTTTTACGCGCACACATAGAAGCTACGAAATAAAATATCTAATTAACACGTTCGCGAAGGACGTTAACCGGAAAAACGTTTAACTGAATACTGCTATAGTCAAGGGCGCCAATTTTGAAATAACGTAGGACTACGTTATTACCCGTGTTCGGTTAAAAGATTTGAAACACAAACGTGTTAATAAAAGCAAACTAAAGACGCTGCTTTGAATTATTTAAAAGACGCTAACCTCCACCATGAAATTCAATTAATTACTTCAATATAACAGAAAATCAGACTAAATTCATTAAAGATACTAAGGTTCGCGTAAATACATGAACATACTTTTAGATCATATTTTCGTTCTTATACGATCTTTTATATGTATCGATCTACCAACAACCAAGCAGCGGATGCAATATAAAGTTTATAATTAAGAAAAAGAAAATAGATTGAAGTTTCGTATTAGTTTGCAGGGGAATGGTTCTTCGCGGCTGGCACACCGATCAACGAGAGTTTAAGTAGATGCGGACGGTTCCTGGTCAGACAGACATCCTCCAGCGCGTTCACGATAAAATATACAGCCCTTAGTTACAAGAACAACATTCCAATCAGTTTCAACGTCGATGGAAACGTGAGCGGGAATAAGAACGTTGGGATCTGGCAGTTGCAAGGTTCTAAAAGGAAACTAGGTAAGTTGTATCAATATTTCTTAGTAAAATTAATATTTAATCCATTAATATGTTGGGATGCCGTAGGAGTCATCGGTGACTTTGTGGTTCTTAAAAATAGAAATTTTTAAGTAGTATCAATGTTATACTAATTTCGTAAGCTATCAAAAATTTAAATTAGATAATTACAATTATAAAACGTATGGCCCGTTTTATTAAGGTATATCAAAAGTTAACTGGAAAACTTAACAATTAACAAGGAGAGGTCCACTTTGAAATTTTAATAAAATTGTGATTATAGCATCTGCTGTATACTATTTTCAACAACATAATAACACGATCTTAAAACCCCAGTATCACAAAAATAGAAGAATCTCCTGTCTGTGATAAATTCTGACGGACTTCTTATAAAAGCTTTGCAAACTTCGTCCCTAGAATCGATCAGACCGATGTATCCAGCATCATGTTATTACGCGTCGTGTATACGGTGAAAAATTCAGAATCGATCAAAGTTCGTTCCATAATCCGCAACTCTAAGCTCTTGACGGAACCGATGACGGAGAAACGACAAGTTTACCAAGTTGGAAAATTTTATATTCCCAGGACCGTTCCAGCATATCGTGGTGCACGCAAACTACAACAGCGTTCTTGCGATGTTAGTATGCTCGGAGAACGGCTCTCCTCGCCACCAACGATACAAGTTCTCAATGATTTGGTCCCGAGAGAGGAGTCTGCCTTTGCCGGTCTTGAAGGAGCTCAAGTCCAAACTGGGAGCTTACATTAATCAAGGGGAAATTCGGATGGTGGATCATGTGAACTGTTAAACAAACCGTAAACTTCCACGCTAGACCGAATCCTAGCGCGACGGGTGCCTATAATTTGATTTCAATCCAATTAATGGCATATCGAGTTAAATTTGATTGTGTCAAACGGACAGACCGCTTTTAATTTTGACAAATTAACCCTTGAACCGTGGATCGCTGAAACAGCAACAATTTAAACTTAATTTTTACTTTATTTTCTAAATTTTATCTGGATATGGAATATCATTTCCAAATATTCGAAACATTTTTGTTTATATTTTTCTTATGCTTAGGCTACGATTTACCAGCTCGAGGGTTAACATTGGGTGTTTGGAGAGTCCCAAAAAATGTTTTTATACGAGACACCATGTGTAATGTAGTTTAAATGACGTACTATAGAAATACGAGCTCAGTAATATTCAAAGTGTAATCGTGCTATATAAAGACCATTCTTGTAAAATGTATCATTCAAGAAGGGTAACGTAGAACTGTATTCGTTCAACCCATGAAATATTCGTGTAACAACCAACCGTGCCAAGACCATCAACACCTGCGGTCGAAATGGTATCTTGAAACACTTGGCTGTACCATTGCCCGCAAAACCGTCTCCTTCACGACGCGAATTACTCGTGAATTTGTTACAAACAACGCCATTGCAGCGAAAAGGATTCTCGATATACGAACAATCCATAAATATCTTTGAAAATTCACTAGTGTATCATAGAAATTAGATATATTACCTTTTTCAACAAATTTTATAGAAATTATATCCTTTCCGATAGAGATTATTCAGCCAATTACAAATAATTTTGTTAAATATTCGAATGGTTCTGTAACAAAAAGAGTTAAATATCACTGAAAATAACACTGTATTGGAAATGGTTTTGTACAACTTTAGCATTCAAATGGTTAATAAACTTTAATAAAAATATCTGTCATTGGTTAAGATTCGATTAAACCTTTGATTGGTTAAATAATAAAATTTAGATGAGTTATAATTAAATGGGGCTTGATAATATCGATTAATTCTTTTAATTTTTACTTGTCATTTAAGTGTAAAGCAATGCTGGTTATCGATTTAATCCGTTATGTGTTAACCCTGGATCCATGGACAGCACCCAAACTGTTCAACTATTTTCCAACTTGTTCCCCCTCTCCTTTGGAACGACCTGCAGATTTTCGGCATAAAACCCCTCATAAATCTCGCGTATCACAATGACCACGTCCGTAATAAATATTGCACACAAACACCTAATGGGGAACGCCGTTTCGCCGCGGAGTTCGATGATATTGTTTATGGAGACTACGTACGGGAACGCGATATAATGGAAATTCCGGCGTCCGGCAGACTATTTATGGGACACCGTCATGTGGTGCCCATTGCCGTACGCATCGAACCCCCGTGGCTTCCCATGGTATATAGGCCACGTGACCATCCCACAGGGACAACTACTGTACCCTGTTTCTCCCTTGGTCTCGTTCCATGGTGTTTTATAACGTTTCCCATCCCTTCTCGTGTCCCCTTTATAAAATAATTACGAACGGGAGGAACCTCACATTACTCGATGAATATCTTTCAAAATGTATCATTCTTTACGTATGTTCGATGATTCTTTGTAACTTAACTAATATTTGAATAAAATAATACATATAACCCATAATATAATTTTTATTTGCTTTTTTTCTAATTACCTGCGAATTTCTTAATATTTCTATAAGGTCGTGATAAAGTGGCTTAAAAAACGATGATGAATCAATTTTTATTGCTAATTATTTTCCTTGCCACAGTGATATTCCTTTGTACTTGATCGCCTACACGTTTCAAGTTACTTGAATACTGAAATAACTTGAAAGATATTTGATAGCATTGGGAAGGGTCGTTGTCAGACACAATACGTCCATTTCATCAAAATAGCTTGCCCCAGCGTGTTTGACGAACACTTTTCTCGAAAAAGACAACACTTAGTAATTAAGTCGATTCTAAAGCCTCCCAGTAAATCATTCAACGTGACATCATTCAACCATTCACTATGCTATTAATGGCATACCACCCCATACGGCGTAGGTAACCACACCTATACACGCTACATGGTTATATATGTATATATAGGCCACGTGACCGCTCCGTGGGGACACCCATTAAACCGACCCTACAGATCATGATGTCCCATGAACATCACTTGAGGGACCCAGAATTGTATCGTTCACAAAAGGGACACAGGTGGCAGCGATCATCGGCGTTTTTCACAGATGTTTGCAACGTTTAAGCTTCGAATTAATATCCCATAAACATTATTCCAAACTGTTGGTATTTATTATAATTAATATTTCAAAATACTCACTTGAAAATTAACATTTAGGATAAAATAGTGAATCTGTCTTGAATTTTTTTTAACATTCTTACTTTTAAATCATTTATTTGTTGTCCACGTTTAAATATACAGGTATTTAGGAATTTATTTGTGAAAACCTAATTAAAAGAATTTATGAGGTCTTTTAACATATTTCAATAAAATTACAATAATTATTCACCTTAAATCTCTGTAAGCTGTTAATTTGTTATCTCGTATTAATATAATCTTTTTCTTTTTTTATTACAGAAATACTTTAGTGTCACCAACAATTCATGATATATATTTAATATTTTATTCAACGATCACTAGCAGAAAATATTAACCATACTTCATAAATATTGTTCAACTTTAATAATAGTGAAATGTTACAACTAACAAACTACCAATAAAACGGTTAAAATACGAATCACTTTTTAAGCTAACACAGCCGTATAATTGTATACAAATTATTAACGTATAAATAAATAATCATTTTCTTCAAAAAGAACACCATTGGTTCCAATCATACTCCTAACCGTACTTCCCCTAGATATATTTTAATTGTTGATTCCCTGTTGCATCTCCGAAACGTACATTAATATTAATTACGACACGCTTCGTTGGGGAAATTTGTTACCGCGTCAGGCACATTATACGGGTGTTCAAAAGCGAAATGGCGACTGGTTGATATAACGAATGGGAACAGACGTTAAGAGTACCATCGTGCTTGCTAAAAGATGATCATACTGCACGTCGCTTGCACCACATTCGCTTACATATGCAACGACCGGACAAAGATGAGTAAACGTGTCGAGGTCAGGTCGAAATTCGACGAAAACATTTTCCACTTTGATGCACTGTCGTTTCCAGCAATTCTGAACGGCGTAGAAAGTTTTCCGCGTGCTTGAAAAAATTTCTTTCGCTGTCAAATAAACCATTTCGATAAAAATATTTTCCGTCTCTTCGTACTATTAGTATTCACTCCTATTTCGACGCATTATTGTCTTCAGGAAATATAAAATAGTGTACAAAGTTTTCCATATGCTTGGAAAAATTCTTTATAAATATATTTTGAAAATACATTCTTTGCGTTCTTCGTGTTACGATTAATAAGTCAATGTTAAACCGCCTCTTTAACTATGCAAAATGTCGATAAATTATACACAAAGACGCTTAATTATAAATTGCCTCTCGAATGTCAAAGGTACAGCGCCTAAACGTGCCACAAATACCAAACTCTTTGAGAATATCCAATAATGAAATTTCACTCTACATCATACGTTCCCAACATTGTTCGCTATGCATCAAATATTTTGCAACGAATATCAGCTTTTATTCTGCCTTAATTTTAATCATTTCAAACTCCTCCGATATCTGTTTCGAATTCTTACAAACATAAAACTGGATCAAAGCGTAAAAAAATCACGGAAGTGAACAATTTTACAAGGGCATTTCGAATGCTCACGAGTCCATGTGAACGCTTTATTTTTCAATAGCGTACACCCTCTTTGAAAGGGGTGTCGATAATCTTGTCGAAGAAAGAAGATCCTCGAGTATAACTGATTTATTTCACGTGTACGTGTTCGTCAATATGGTACATAAACGTTATGTACTATTTATTGATTCTTTGAAGGGCTCTGTGAATCACTGCTGCTCGAATCTTGAAAAGCTTCGGCGGATTAACGGTAAATTGGAGTTTCTTCTTTTGATTCCTGAGAAAGGAGGCGAACTGATTCTTTGCGAATCTATCTGGGAGGTTCAAGCCTTCTGTGTATTAAATGGGTAATCTATGTTTTTCTTTACTTCGAAATTAAAATTTAGCAGAAAGCATTTTCAACGTTTTGAGTGTCATGCCATTGATGTTTGAAAAACTGTGATATCAAACGCTTCATCTTCAAATTTCGAGTTTAATTACGTTGATCCATTGCATCCTCTAGATTGCTCCAGAAAGCTGATAATTTACTAGGATTTCTTTTCGATAAGTCTGTACGCGGACATCATTACTGCCGTGATTTTAGGATTCTATTTTCACGATCGAAGGGTGATATAGGAGCGTGTACAGCGAAGATAAGGGTGCGCCCACCAATGACAGAATATCGTTCGCTGCAGTTCTCTATCGCGTCCCTTGCTCGACTTCCCATGGGATTACGGTCCCCTAAGCTACATTTACATATACATCCAGAGTGCTGCTCGAACTACCGGCTGCTAAAAGGAAAGAATTCAATAAAAGACGAGCACCCGACCCATTGTCTCAAGCTTCTAAGCCCGATACTCCGAGACGATGGACCTCGGTCTCGGATCCGGGGTGAAACATGGATGTATTTATGGGAAACTTCTTCCAAAGTGACTTGTTGATAAATTCTAATGAATCTATTAATTATACAATTAAGACACAATAACGTATTGATTTCTTATTAAGCAAATGTAACGTTCAACACTCAATACAGTTGGAATTATGAAAAAAAAAAGCATTGTCTTTCTTAATGAAATGAAGGGAAAACAAAAATGTTATATTCCTGATACGCTAGTCTTGATATTCATATCACGGAGCAGAAGTTGTTCGTTTCCCTGACGACAGGTCTCTGATTAAAATTTCGTTCGTGTTTCCGTTTTTCTCGAATAATGGACTGTTATCGACTGGAGCCCAGGCGGTCTAACGGAACGGCGCAGAAAAAGAAAACAATAAAAATCCATCGGCCAGAGCGGACAGAGATGATACGTCGATATCTCGAAACCGTATTAAGTTCTGTCGGAGACCAATTTCGACCCGTCAGAACGAACGCCGTTGGTTTTAATTCGCTTGTGAAAACGGTGCTACCAACATTTTCCTTCTTGCTCGTCAACATCGAAATTGACACAGGTGTCTTATTGCGAGCAGAATAGAAGGACGGTGAGATTTTCGATTTAAGGAAAATGAGAAATGTTAAAGATGAGAGAATTTGTTAAATATGAATCATACACGACAAAGTATTAGCTTCTAACTAAATTCGACCCATTCGTATATTTTGTTTTAAAATTAGTCAAATTATATCCCAAAGGGATAAACAAATTGGTAGAAATATGGCAAACCTTGTTTTGATTCAAAATTCTTATTTGTTAAATTTTAATAAATAACCTTGTAGAGAAGACAACTTGAAAGTCGCATATTTAGTTGCCAACCTAATAGTAATGAATTAAGTCTGTGTTCAATCTACGAATTCAATGCAATATTAATAGAACAGAAATAAAAATAAACAAGTAAGTAGAAAGAAATTGCATGAATTAATTTACAGAAGTAGACTTAAAATTTCACATATCTTTTATGAAATATCCCGTCCACCGAGATAAGCTGAAAAGTAAACACCCTTCTCTCGAGTTAAAAGCTGCCGAAGGGGATTATTTTCGATAAGTATATCGCTTTCTCCAGAAAATCTCCGAGATCATAACAAATGGCTCGAAACACCTTAATGGAAACAAAGAACGAGGGATGTTGTTAAACCTTCCTAAAAGCTCGGATAGATAGAAACGAAACGAAACGACGAACGAGAATACGAAGAAAACAACGCTGGATCGAAAAGGGAGAAACAGAATAAAAACACAGAAGGGCTGGTAGAAAGAAAAATAGCGTTAAGGGGGTGTCAAGTGCGTATACTGAAGTACGACCACCATCGGAAACTTACCCTAAATAAATATCCCCTACGGTTTTTTCTTCGCGTACTTTATTCTCGACAAATGGCGCTTTAAAGCAGGTGTTGAGAAACTTCAATTCGTACAACACCGTTTAAATAACTAAATTCATGACATAAATGTATTGCAAAATAACACTTATGGCTTATTAATTTAAAACTGAACGTTTAATGAAAATGATCACGTAAACGTTTTATCAATATGTTAAATATCAAATGGCTGGTTCTTCGCTAAAACAATAGTATTGGTCATTGGCAAATATCTAACTTGCAACAAAGAATCGGTTGATGAAATCTTTGTTCAGTTATTTTTGGAGAATCTTAGCTTCACACTGATGTATCATAAGTACCAGTTTGTGGTACTTTTATGTCATGAAATCATATCAGAGTCTCTGCACCTAAAAATCTAATAATTGACACATGAAAACGTAATATTATTTTTTCTTTCCTAATGGAATATTAAATATATCTAAAATACAAAACAGTTCTCAAATTTCAACACCCTAATCATACCACTGTTAAATTTCACGATTCCATTTTATTGAAATTTTCTACCATCATGGCAATCTGAATTTGTCAAGGAGAAGCTTATCAATTTAATGTACATCTAATGCGTGTTTTAAAATTCTCAACAACCCTCCTAACAGCACTGAACGCCATTTGTTCCTCCCGATTGTAAGTAAAAGAAAAACTCACCCCCGGAGTAAAACGTTCGCTTAAGCCGAACTTATCAGTCGCGGCACGCAAGCATTCGTGACCGTGCGAGCTGCTTCATGCAAATTCGTTCGTTGACGCCCATCAAGAAGGAAGAAGAAAGAAAGGATGGAAGAAGAGAAATTGCCTATCGTTCGGATAAAACCACCCTCGGATCGAAGCCGGCTCTCTTTATCCGATACTCCTGGCGAACGCTAAGCCGCGAAATAAAACCCATCTCACGAGCTGAAGAATCTTTTTTTTTTTTCTTGCTTCATTCACAACCAAGATGTAAGAAAGCGGCTACTACGAACGAGCGCCTTGAGATCTTGTTCTATGGGGCGTAACGAGCTGGACAAAGTGCCACTGATTCGTGACCGATGTAGATAAAATGGAAAATCGTGCAAGACGACAAAATTTTGCGTCCCTTGGAGCCATCCATATGAGATAAATAATGCTTCTGAAGAAAATGTACGACCTTAGAGACAACAATTCTATCCGAAGCTTGTGGTATTATAGAAAATATAAAAATTATAATTGTGCAAATTATAGGGTCATTTTTTTAACGATGGAGGAATTTGTATTAACTGTGAACAGTAGGAAACAGTTAGAATTCTAAATAAAAAATTGCTTGAAATAACAACTGGTATGGAAGGACAATATTTGGATATCGAAGAGAAAATACAGATTAGAATGAATTTGCTCTTAAGAGGTTTTTGGGTAAACCTAAGCGACAGCAGGATACAAATTGAAAGCATTCTGTGCCTTCTGTTGAGTGACTGTAACGGATGCCACATCTTTCTAAACGTTCTCTTTTCCGGCCAACTGTACCGTTCGAATTGGCCAATTTTTCAGGAAGTCTATTTACCTTCTATCCGTAACTTCGATCGATCGTGTCTCGACCCTCACTGACCCCATCTACGCTGCAACAAGGGTGGAATTTAATAAAAATGTCCACCATAATAAGAGGAAGTCAAATTTCCACGAAGAAGAAAAGAAAAATAATAACATTGTGATTTCTTTCTCGAAAAACTAAGAAATAGCAATAAATCAATTGTACTGTAATTTTTAAATTTCAGTAAATCTAATGTTTCTACGTACAAAATTTTCAATTCGACACTCGAAAATTTTCGATAAAATTACAATCTTAATTGCTTCAAAACTTTTCACTGTTAGCCGACTTAAGCTTACAAGTCGTAAAACCGCGCATTAAAATTATTTCATGCGAACGTACAGTATTTCAGTCGGACCGGAAGAACAGGGTTGTGCGTGTAGCGCGGTATAAAGTCACCCCCTATTTCTCCTCGGTTCTCTTTTTGCGTCCCAGACATGCGAAGAGGAATGCAGACCGTAAAATGTAATGAAACTTCTCCCTGTTCCTTCTTCGATCTTTTAAACGCTATCCATTGTGCGATCGGATGATTGATAAAACCATTCTTACATTATTTTCTTTACCTAAATTTCATGAACACTGATCGCAAAAATCGATGAATTTAAAGAACAATTAATTTATCATCTAGAAAGAACGGAGGCGTTGAAAGGAAATCGATGAACAGTGTTGAATTGAATTTACCAAAAGCTATAATTTAGGGTAGCAGAGGGAACGCAATCACTCGAAGACATTTTTAATTCGCACCGCCGCTGGCGTGCCTTTTGTTCCAGTATTTAGTTCCGGCCAGTTTGTGAGCATCCGTGGAACGACCAACCCCTCGTGCATTCAGCCCCTAAACCACCCTTGAACCGTTCACCAGCCAGACACCGTCTGTGTGCAGGCACACACGCGCAGTTTAATACAGTTAGTATCAAAAATCAGTCAGCACGAACTGAATCGTGGCTCGATGTTTAAACGAAAAATCCTCTTTAGTAGCCCCTGATAATTTAAACGTATAGATCATGGTATAATTCATGAAATCCCACAGAAATTTTTAAAAATTTACGGGGAATTAAAAGAGTAAACAAAAGGGGTAGCACCGTGGATTATGTTTGTCACTTTAGTCAAAAAGTAATTAAATTGCGTTTCTTAGAAGAATAAAAATTGACGCAGTCATGGAAATTACGGTCCACTGTAAATGTTTGGCGTACCGCAAAATTGTGTTGCAGTATAACTGAAACACGAATTATGCGAACGATTCTAAAAATTATACTACCTTGCATGCGTCAACCTTGTAAGATTTATTTGAACCAAAAGTCGCGTTCACATGCACCGCGAAATAAAATCGCTTATCCACGGCTTAAAATCAAATTGTAATTTTCAAGGTTTCTGTACAATGTTGCGTATCGTCGGATCGAGTTCAACGAAAACATTTGAATCGCGTGACAAACTGATCCCAAGGCGCACCCAGTGTACAGACAGGGAGAGAAAATGAGATCACAGAAGCACGTACGCGGGATTAAAGATTAAAGGATTTAAGGGAAACGAAAAAACAGCTGGAGAAAAAGTCGTGTTAATGATAATGGAGAGAATCCTTACGAGCGACTATTATCGTTGGACTTCCTTTTACCCTGCAGTGTTCCTAATCGAGGACCCTTAAAACGACTAGTAACAAGGAAACGAGATTCGTTGTATGTTAAGCATGAAAATAGAATTTTAATCACTTTTCAATCTGAAGTTTCGTTGTGCACAAGTTTGGTATAATTTTAACGTCCTTGGAACTTATTATAAAGAAAAGGGACATTTTTATCACCTAAAAATAAGAACTGATATCAAAGAAATATTTTTTTCATTTGTATACAAGAGATGAGAAAGATATTGGTACACTTTATTTTGCAATAACTTTGATTAAAAGGAATAAATATCGTATTGCAATAAATCTTTTACATGTCAAACGATATTATATGGTTAATACTTTGCCTATTTTATATTTGATTGGATACTAATTACAAACAGGAAATTTCCAAATTACAGAAATTTTCAAATATAACAACAGTTTTCTTTTAGATATAAAGAGGATCTCAAAAATTATAAAATCATTTAAATAACAATATTATATTTATATTTCGATTCGACCGTGAATATTACATACGATTAAAGTTTATTAATCGACCTTTTCTTAATAACAAATTAAAACGTAAAACATACTCTGTTATTTACAAAACTTGAAATGTTCCCTTCGAACAAAATTTTTATTTATAACGACTGTAAACAGCGTCAAAGAATAAAAGTTTAAAAAAACATTTGTTCCGCAATCAAGCAACTCCGAATGCGTCTGTTTCCAGGAATAAAGACAAAGAGCCACGACCTACGAGTCAGACGACGGGTTTGGCCAGCTATTCAAGCAACACGGGGGGAAAAAAAAAGTTAGAAACGCCAAGAAGCAGGAAAACAATCCAAACGACGTCTCGGTCGCGACCCTAAAGGGGTGAGAGACGAAATCCCCGAGAGCATATCCCGACGAGAGTAAAACCACGCGACGTTGGGACATAATTGGCCGTAGAATTAGCAGAGGGGTTTCGTTGTTCCTCGTCTTGCGTGCGGTGCACCACCGAAAGGACCTTCCCGACTTCCAGCGTCAGCCTCGTCCTTAGGAACACGGAAATTTCGAAAACGAGGAGAATGGAAATGGACACGCAGCCGTCTACCCCCGTGGTCTAAATGGTTTAGCGAAATTACGCCAAGGCCGAGATTGGATTCGGCTCTCGTGGCTTTGCAGACGAGGCGAGCCGTAACCGGTTCACGTGCTGGCCGAGGGACATCGGACAAGGGAAGAACAAGGGGGAAAAAAAGAGTTTTCGACTTTCGAGCTTAGCCAATTTACCAAAATGTCCTTCTCTGTTGAAATGGGTTCACCGGTTGATCGAGACACACGCACCAAAAGTAATACCAAAAATAGGATCAAGTTCAATATCTGAAATAAGTGTTCACAATTCATTATCTACAAGAAATTTAAGAAAAAGTTTTAACACGTTGGCTGCCACGGGGGTCACCGGTGACCGGCACCCGAAATTTTTTACAATCAAATAATTACCAAAAGAAATGATAAAATAAACCACGGATAGCTAGCTATCGAATTGAAAAGTTAAATTTGAAAATTAGTTGATTGTATTGTTAATAATTAGGATTTCAGCGTGTCTGACTACCCACGTCCATTTTCACTGTGGCAGTCAACGTGTTAATAAAACTTTGTAGATTATAGAATGATTGTAGAAATTCACGTCGAAGTTGTGTAAATAATCCTTTAATGTTCAACCAATATTTTGTATGTAATTTAGAACATCATTCCTCTTCAAGCTTTATAACTTTTAATCCCACCTATTCTCTTAAATTCTACAATAAACGTATTGATGATAAATTTTAAGGGGGTCGGTATGGGAGAGGGGCCAATATGTTCGCAGTATTTAAACCAACGAAAACATCAAGGAAAAATATCATTATCGTTGGAAATTCAACTAACACCTCGGATAAGTTTTGATATGATATCCCATGTATCGTGTTACGGCCACGTTTATAAGAGTTTCGTTCAACAGGAAGGAAAAATATTTCTTCTAACTTCTGAGATTCGGTACGGATCATCCTGTCATCCGTGAGATACGATCCAAACAGAATGGTTTCGCGGCAAATATCCTTAAATTGCGCGCAAATATCTCCTGTATCGGATCTTCAGGTGGATTCTCGCACAAGGGTGGTTATCCACGGGGGGTAGAACGAAATAGAAACGACAAGAATATCGAGGGGTCCCGACTACTGTAATACCTTTCGATTTCTCGAATGTAAACATTATTCCCCGCTGAGCTTTCTGGTCTCAAGTTACCGCACATAAATACTGTATCCTTAGGTCCGTTCATAAATGAAACGAACACCCAATCTCAAATATTATTTGTAAAAACAATCGAAGACAGTGCAAATCTGATTGAGTCAACTTCGTTCTTATAATATAAAACATCAAAGATTTGTATTAAATTTTATAAATATTCAATTAATTATCAACTAATCTAAACTATTATCATTTTTTAATCCTCAAGTTACTGGTATGTAAATAATAATTAAATAATCTCTGCGTTTCGTAGTAGCTTTTTAACTCCCTGGTTTTATTTTCATTTCGAGCAATTCTCACCTACAATTGCTTCCTTCGAAAATCCAATTTCAAAATCGATCAGCCCTACGAATGTGGACAACTTCGGCCACGCGTCAGAACTCAAAATTCGAAGGAACATCAGAACAAAACGTGAGAGACTACGGGCTTTCTAATAAAAGTTGTAAATGAAGATTACAGAATCAAAAATTCCAATTGAAATCTTTCCTTTCTGTTCAATTATTTTTCTTTATGGATGACTAGTTTTGATCTATCAAATTTCAATAAAAACACCCGTGCCTGGAACAATGACGAAATAAAACCGAAACTATTATCTCTGTCAATGAAACCGGATCAAAACACGTAAATCCATTCCATGAAAATATTTCAAATCAATCTACACAGGGCTTCGATTCACAAACAGATTTTCTAAAATCCGTCGAAACCATTCACGAGATTTCATATTGTTCGTTATGACAGCGAACACAATCCCAGCCAGAGAAAGGGATTCTTTTTCCAACGACCAGACGCGTTTCGTTCTGATGTCTACGGAAATGGAAGAAAATGTAGCCACGAAATCTCATAAAAAGGAACGCGAACGAACCGCACAATAATTATTACCGACCGACAGCCAGCTTAATGAAATAACTTGGTAACCATCGCTATGCGCCGAGCCACGTTCGCCTCGTTCCCTCGTGTGTCCTCCTCTCTCTGTTTGACCAAACGCAGAAATCAGCCCCCCCGTTCCGGCGAACCGCGTTCCACGATACCGTGAGGGTGCCTCTTCCACGCAGACGACAGGAGGATCGCTAATGAATCCAACCCTAACCAGCGACCGTCCACGGTTTCCGTTATCCGAGTTCTCGGCCGCGTAAAGCAAACTCCGGATCGTAGCTTTGATAAAAAAAAATGCAAGAACGTGGGGATGGTTTTATTAGCGGATTTATCCGGGTAAGAATGCAAATCGGAGCTGTTTGATTTCGGTCCCGGTACGATCCGGCGACAGGGTGCGACCCGTTTCAAACGGGTTAGGTGTAATTTCGCCCAATAACGTGGCTGCGCGAGTTGTTGCTGGCTGTTACGCAGAGACAAACGAACCCCTGATTCGGGGTGGGGTGAAATGTTTGATAGGGAACCGATGAAACGAGACTGGTTCGATGCTGGTCGAAATTGACGTAGGAAATTGTTGAATTACACTTTCTGTTGGGATTGGTGGATGAGGGATTATTATAAAACGGTATGGTTTGAAAGATGCAGGAATCCTACGGATTAGGAAAGAATTGATAAATTGGTTTGCATTCCATGATGTATGAAAAATTGCAAAATTTGGAAAATCTACTTTAGGTGCTCAAAACTAATACGTTGATTGCCATAGTGAAAACTGACATATGTGGTAAGACACGCTAGAACGTTAAGGGTGCGAACGATTCGTTTTAATTTTTCAGTCTATTACTTTGAATTGTTAACGTCATTCGCGATTTACTTTTATCGTTTATTCAATATTCAATTATGAAAAATTTCGAGCGTCGGTTACCGGTCTCAACCGTGACATAAATCATGTCTTTTATAGAACAACAATTATTAATGAATTATTGAATAAAATAAATATCAACTTCATAAGATTACAATTGAAATCATAATGATTTCAACGATAACAAAAGATCAACAATATCCCCGTCAGTCTGATCCAATTCACCCAGAATCCACCTCTCAGAAAACGAACAACGTCGACTTTGATCCCTCGACGGAGTACAAAGGAACACGTACGAGCCATAACTTTTCGACCACCGTCCCCCTTCACCCTTAACATTATTTTAAGAGTTCTCGTTTCTGTATTCATGGAAAGCGCCGCAACACGTGTCCCTGTCGTTAGGCTAGGTTAAGTCTTCGTCGCGAAATGAACGAAAGGGTGCACCGTCACGATAGGTTGCTTTTTCAGCGTTTTTTCCTCTCCCGTCGGAGGCAAACATCGAGGGGCAAAGCCAACCACGCCGAAACGCAAACGTTCCTCTCCTCCAGGTGTCTGTGGAAGACCACGATCGTCCCAGGCCGTACACGACCACGGATTCCCGACGGTCGTCACCCTCTCGATGGCATCCCTCTCTGTACACCCCTCGAAGCCCGCCCAGCACGGCAATCATTTGCATATCTGCCGGTCGAACCTATCCGCGTTCCGCGAACGACGGCCAAATTCTATTATCGAATTCTGGTATGCGAGCCCGGGACAGACTCCGTCGATCAGGGGGTAAAAAAAAAATAATAAAAACAAAAATGTGGGAGATGAAAGGCGTTCGAGACGAGGAATTCGCTTTGAGATAGCGACGAAGCTGCTCAGAATTCGTCGATAATGGTTATTGCATCTTGTAGCATCTTTTGTTGAAAGTTTCGGCTGCGAATCGTGCTTCTTGAAACTTTCAGAGCAATTTGTATGTCGAGGGAAGACTGCGTTGGTTTCTAGAGTTTTCTAAAAGAATTTAGAATCATGCGAATTGAGAATCATCATTTAGAAAAATTGGAAGCAGTGATTGAATAATATGTATTTGTCACTTTTTCTCTTTAAAATTACAAGCGTTTGGTTTTTGAAAGCTTCACTGTTCCAAGAATAAAAGTTGCAAATGTACTATTCAGCATGATTTGATTTAATGTAAAATATTGAATATTTATAAGTAATTAAGAAGAATATAAAACAGTAAATTGACTTTCATCCACATCTTTAAAAAAAAATAAAAATGCATATCCCTACCGCGGCAAGAAAGCTGACAACTTACAAAGATGAATCTCGGATTCGTGATGAATACCTGATGCCGAAGCGGGACCGCTTCAAAGGGCTGATAATTGCATTCAAATATTACCCTCGACTTCTAAGTAACAAGTTACCCGCTGTCTAACGCAATTAAAACTTTCTTCTCGCAAAGATCTCCCGACCGTTTCATTTATCTGGCCATCATTCGCAGCCCGTGACCTATCGCGCGAATATAATCAACCGTGGGGCGTAATTAAAAATGAATGATTAAATTGTAACAAACGATACTCCGAGAAACAAACACAACTGGTACAAAGTAGTAAAATTCAACTGTAAGTATGAAATTTATGAAAATTTTCTGTAAAATTTTGTACAAAAGTCTAAAAATCAAATTCTGGATAGAAATACAAGAAAAATTGTTCTGTAAAAAGGTCAAAAATACGATGATAAATTTTGTTACCAATAAATATAAATTTATTTTTCTGAAAATTATATTTTTATAAAATTCAACAAAAGTGAAACAGTTTTGAATTTTTAATTCATTTAATTTCTTTTTTGTTTTTACGAAATAAGCACGCACGTATGTAACTTCCTAAGATATCGTTGGAATATATAGAAAATCTATTTTTTTTTAAAAGAGAAAAATTCATGTACGGAGAATTTGAAGTTTAATGTCTACATGCAAAACTTCGCGTGAACTTTGTTCGTCCGTCTCGACGAAGACTGGACTTTAAAGCAGAGGAACACTTCGCCAACTGTCAAAATCTGTTCAACTTTCCACAAAAGCTCGGAAACTATGCCTCGGAACACGTTTACGCACACACTTAGCCGTGTACGTCACGGGGAAAACTTCCTTCTGACGGAACACTTTTCCAGCATTGCAAAAATGTGCTTGCCGTTTCATTCGCGAACCGTTTGAAAGAAAGCGTACACCAGAAACCCTCGAACAAATAAAATGGTATCCTCTTCTCGGGAGAGTTGGAATCGAAGAAAGGTAAAACATGAATGAAATAATACAGCGGATAATTTAGTCTTCGTTGAAAAATGTAAAGTTTCATATTTACTTGAATGTATTAGATTGTTGCATATCAACACAGCGAGTCTGATTTGATTTGATGCTTAAGGTTCCATGGAAATAATTATGTGAATATTTCATCAATGTCCTTAACAGAAATTGATTAGTTACTCGTTGAAACAAAAAATGTATTCATGAGATAGAAATGATTGAATAATTGAATATTTAATAATTAACTACTTCAGTAGGGTCCTAGAGTACCCCATATCGTCGGTCGATGATTGAACCTTATAATATTTGCCAATGTGCCGATAACAATTATCATATGAAAATAAGAAATTACGATTCTAAAATACGTATTTCTGCAGTTGTGAAACAACCTAAACTAAGCTAAGATGTATAAACAACGTAAAACATTTAAGAATGAAATAAAATATGAGCGTAAAACACTCATAACAATCAAGCACTGTTTTCACAGAAGAATGCCATCAGATGTCTGACAAAGTTTTCTTCTAATAAAAAAAAAAGGACACATTGCAAGGTTGTTTCAATTTGGAAAATTATTTGGCATCTTTCAACGTGACCCGTTCAAAGATTGCTATCGTTCCAGGGACTCGCCTGTACCGAGCGATCTTCCAGTTAATCAAGAGCAACCGTCAACAATGGTTCGTGTTATCCGACACGAGTACCGAGATTACAAGAGAGTAACACCGTCTCCGCAGATGGTACGAAATTAAATGCGACCTCGGTATTCATCCAATCCCGAAGAGGTCTTGCAACGTCCTTTGTCTGTTCGTGAAAAAGGATCGAAAGAAGGATGGCAACCCTAGCACAGCCGGTCCACCGCCAGACGGCCGTTTGCTTTCGTTCTAGGATTGCAGCCAGGGCTCTAATGAGGAAATACACTTTCGCAACGACGTGACAAAAGGGCCGGCACACGCATAGTGTCAGCAACGTCAGCAACGAGTCAGGTTCATTCCTCAAATGAGAATTCCCATCCCCCCTCCCCGGAGCCGGGTTGCTCGCGAAAAGACCTTGGTTCGAGCACGCACACGTGAAAGGGAACTCGAACAACCCTCTACCGATACCAGGATCGAGAATTCGTTTCGAGCTCCCCTTGAAAACAACGAGGACCGTTTAAGGGTGGGTAGTTTGCGGGATTTTCTCTCGGAAGTCTCTCGTTGCAGATGTACTTTGTTTAAAATTGTTAGAAAAATATTGAGAGCATAAGTTCTCTTTAATTATTAGAAAAATAGAAAAAGGTATCGAGTCGTAGACGAAACGCGTGAAGATTGTGACAGAATCTTTTACGTGGTATTTTGGTTTTATAACAGCATAGAAAAGCGTTTTTGTAAAGGGTAGAGAAAGCAAGCTAGCCTCTAATCTGATTTGAAACGGTATTCTCGCTGATGCATAGCATTTTACGAGTTATAATCGAATAACGACGAAACTTCATAATACTATTACTGCATTGCACCAGCGCTGAGAGGCATAACTGCAGCTCTAATACAATTTATTATCATAATTCGCGTGTTTAACCATTTCACATCCAGATACCCTTTCTGGGAGAAAAATTATTTCCTCAAATTAATTAAAACACACACGATTAAGTACTAAACCTGTCAGTAACTCCACCTTAGAGCCATTAAGCAAATTGAAGAAATTTGAGACCTTAAATTATTTACTACGAATTTTTTACACAGTCGAAAACAATATCTCATATATCGTGTTGCAGCAGAAGTTAAAGGGTTAATCGGTTCAAAAAATGACATAAAACCCAAAAGGAGACACTTGGGTATTAAAACGAGAAAAATCTTCAAACAATTGAACACGAAAAAGAATCATGATAATTCAGACGAAACTTTCACGATTTCTAGCAATCTCAAAGAGTTCTCTAAGCGTCGTCAACGAATTTATAGCGAAGGGGAGGCTGTCTCTTATTTTTTTTCCCCCCATGTCAGCTGCATAAAGGCGGACTCCACACGGAAACCGTAGATAGGCATTACGAAATAAAGAAACGGGGAGGCGAGGAGAAGAACATAATGTAAATGGGAGGGTGAAGTGCGCAAGGGTTTCCTAAGACGAATTTTTCTCTCTCTCCAAGAGAGCAGCAAGCTGCTCTCTCATCTTTCGCGATCCACGTCGCGCTTTCTGCGTGAATGAAAGTCCTGGTCTGAAAATGAATCCTCCCACGAATGTCCTTTCTTCGGGCAACACGGATTCCTCCTTGTTCGTTCTGCCTTTTTTCCTTCGTTTTTTTTTTTTTGTTAACCATTGTCCTTTCTTTGGCCAGATAGCGAGCTGTGTTCTCGGGACGTCGCGTCGTCCATTATTGTTCCCGTGACAAACGTATCCTTATTTATTAGATTTCCGTCGTTTCTGTCGGTTTAACTGTCAGAAAAGCGAAAAGACAATCAATCGCGACGAAAACAACTTACAGTTTTTCCGGGAGATTTCATAAACGATTCGAATCGATGATTTTAGTCGTTCTTGTTTCTCAGTTAATGCGTCGACGGTTGTAGATTTAATTTTTACAAAAAAATATGAAAAGTGTTGCTCTGGTTAATTAACAGTTTGGGTATGACGAGGGTACCGGTGACAAACATCGCAAATTTAATATAATCGGATAGCAAATAGAAATATAGAATGTTCTAAGTAGTATTAATACTTGTTATTAATTTTTGTAAAGTCAAAATACCACTGCGGTTACAACTCCATACTTTACAATTTCAAAATCACAGTGTCAAAGTCACAAACACAAATCAACTTCTAGATGTAAAACTTTAAATATAAAAAAGCATCTATAAAAAATCAACAATAGGTAATCCTACTTCGCACAGATCTAATGTATCATTTTTATGATATTTAACTGTTTTTATTAAATAAACCTCACAGTAATTAACATTAGTGTGAAAATTCATACATCACCCAAATATATATAACATGGCCTCCAAAATATCAACAGATCAAAAATCTTTTCTTCCTATACTTTCCACCTATTCTATTGATCACGAAATGTATTAGCTAAAAAGTCGAGGGATTAAAAGATGCTCATAAAAAAAAGATCGAATGATTCAGACCTCGATGGTTTCTGTTCGTGTTCCAGTCACATAACATTTTCTCCACCCTCGTGTTTTCACCTGTCTCTATTATCGTGACGAAGAAGAGCAAAGATACATCACGATAGTCGTTCAAAGAAAAGTCTTCGAGTCTCGGGAATCCAGGAAGATTTTCACGAACGAACGTGAAGTGGACTTTGAACACGACATAGGGCCATATAAAGAGTTCCAGCAGTCCACGAAACTCTTTCTTTTCCAACTACGTTTCTTTCGTACGCTGGCAATTCCCTGGTCCCTTCTATACCGGCGAGAATTGGATTACGCCGGGAAGAAAAGTTGCTTGTACAAGCGACGAAAGTGGCGGAATAAACGGAGGAAACTCGTGAAGAAAAAAAAAGTTTCCGTGTACCGGAAACATCGAGCTCCGTGTTCTACATTCTCTCTAGTAAATATCGAGAACCGACGGGTCGGTAGAACGGCAGCCGCTATGAATCTTGAAGCGATGTGTGTTTCAAAAATTACACGAAACTGACCGAGTTTGTACCCCTTTCATGAAATTTTAAATATCGTGCACTGACTTTCGAAATATCTTATAATTGATAATCTACACCACGAATTTAATACAGTCAAGGAAAAAATTAAAGAAACTTTCAAATAACATTCATATCAAAGCTATTGTATCTAAAATGGGTTACCCAAGTTTCGAGAATTTTTATCATTTTTCTAAGTTTATACTTCTTAACAGAAGCAAAGGGGTTAAATTGAAATGATACATTATCAGAAGATACCAAAATCTCTGGAAATAAATGGAAATTGCTGCACCAATTTGTTGCCCTCGCATTTCCACCATAAACATGTATCACGAACTTCTGCTAAAAGGAAATTGCGTATCTCGAAAACGTATGGGGAACAAAAGAAAGCGGAGGAAACCGATTCGCGATAGCGATGGTCGGCTAACTCTCGCTCTCGAAATTAACCGTGGCTCGGTCATGGCGTGTAATTAAAAGATTAAAAGGATAAGCGCTTTCGTATGCTCCTTGGGTTCCTCGGTCCAGGGTGCCGTCGCGATTATCAATGAGCAAGAGCTGACCCCTCTCGCCTTGCCACTCGAATTTTGAGATTATCGATCATCCGGAAAGTTTTCGCGGCAGCCTTCTTTGTCGACGGAATAATTAACCGCGCTACCGGTATATTAGGTAAGAGCTCGAACGAGATTGATGCGTTGAAAGGTTTCACCGGAATCGTTTCCATGGGAATAATTGAGGGCTCGACGAGGGTGAACAGACGGAGGAGACGCTACCAGGGAGATTTAAAACACTTTCTTAGGGACCAGCCGGTCCGTGTTCGGTCTGGCTGTTTCCCAAGAGACTCTACGAGATTGGATCACGTTTGGTGTCGCATGCTCGACGACCGATACTGAGAATCTATCGATTTTTCAACAGCCTATCGACTGTTACCGTATCGAATTAAATGCGAAACGAATCGGTTACTTACGAGTTGTAAATTTTCATGAGACTGTTCCTTTGATCGCTTACCTGTAATCAGAAAAATAATTTTGACGTTAAATTATAGCTTTCTTTTTTATACGAAAATAATAATAATCAGAAGGAATGAAATACTTTGTTTTATGACTTGTTTGCGTGTTTGTGAACGATTGTATTTATTTTATATATTGCCAGGAAAGTTTCAAATCTGTCAGAACTTGAAAATATTTTTTTATTCCATCAATTCCAAAAGCAAAGTTCAAAACCGTTGTACGATTTTGGAAAATTGCTCTAAACTTCGTATGACAGTCCCACATTCCATCCTAACACGTTATAATAATAATTTGTTACCAGTTAAATATTTTAAATTCTTGAGTACGGTGGATGTTACCACCAGGAATGATTTTTTTAAAACGATAAAATTCGAATTCCAGGTATCAAGACCGCGCGTATAAAACATTTAGGCACGTACGGTGTGAAAACTGGAGCAGGTTGGTCCGTCATAAAAATTTTACGACGAGGGAATCGACGGACCAATGGAAAGATAGTGAAGGGAATTTCAAAGAGGAATCGTGAAGACGAAACCCTTTAGTAGCCTATCGTAATAATAGTTACGTGTAGTCCGCTTCATGGACGAAATGTCGAGAACAGCTTGAGAAATAAATCGACCCCTACGGACTCACTTGTTTAGAACCCCTTTAGCATTCGCCGTGGACACCCCTTTGTTCACTGATACACAAAATTTGTCAGTGACTCTATCTCGGAGGCTAGCGATCGCGTTAACCTATCCAAAGGTTTGAACAAACAATTCATACACAAATAAACCAAATTTCAGAAATAGTTTTCCTGGATATAAATCATAATGCATACAATGTGTTATTTTAGCGAGAATAATGTAAAAGATGAATATTTCCAATTTTAATGTAAAGTTAAAATCCGATTACAATATTAGCAGCATATCGACTAAAATTTTAGTAAACTTTGAATTTTGGTACCGGGTCAATAGCGACCCAGAGCTACGAATCGATGCTCTACTAAAATTAAGCGTTCAATTTTAATGGAATAGTTCACAATGTCGAAAATGGAAATAAAATATAGTCTAAAATTAAATTCACATTAATTACCCGTCATACGAAGATCGACAGACCATTTGATTATTTACGTGTCTATTCATCTTTCTAACAAGCGAAGACACAAAATCGAAGAAATTTCCCCGGAAAGAAACATCGGAAGACGATCCTGACAGCTAACAACCATCGACGAAATCCCACACGCGATTTTGTTCGTTCTCACGAGGGAATCGAGTCGTCGCTCGGGGGATGACTCATGCTCTTCCTGTCTGTTTTTAACCCGTCGTGGCGTCAGAGGCATCCGGGGCGTCGCGAGGGGCTGGAGTTTAATCTAACAACCCCTGGTTCGCTTTGCATGGCCAGGGACGGGCCTGGCCTCCCGGAGAGAGGCTGGCCGCAAGGGGTGTGTTACTCTGACTGCCCCCAAAGTCGAACTACCGCGATAACCTCGGACGAACTTCTGGTATGAATAACGTTTGTCATGAATTATCATTACACGGCACGAGCCAACGTGCCTTACGTCGATTTCGAGGGGTCTTGAAAGCCTCCAGAAGTGATAAGGGTACGTAAAGATGCGAAGCTGGTGGTGTGAAAATAAGAGAAGGGATGTTTGCCCCCTTGCACGATCGAATTTAATCACCTTGTATCAAAGAAATGGAAATTGGACGGATTTATGATACATCTTGAAACGAAATATCCGGCAAATCGAACGAGCTTGTGCCCGTGAATTAGCTTAAACGGATTACTCTTTCGCTTTGGTACTAAAAGGGTTAAAATTAAGAAACGGATTCGCGATAATCAAAGAAACAAAGGGAGTCAGGGATTTGCAGAGAAACGTCAGGGAAGCTTGATTTAATTTTAGCCAATTTACTCGGGGGAGGAACGAGAAACAGAGACGATAACATGTACAGTGAATAATTGAGAGCATTGTGTTTCTCACCTCTGAATATTTAAATCCTCTGTTGACTTGTAACTTACGATGTGTATTAACTAGAATATAATGTGTCCCTTAATTTAAATATTATTACATTCGATGTTGTAGCATCCTTTGATACAAGGAATATCATTTGAGAGTAATATCACGCAAGGATTTTAATTTTCGATTCAGAATAGACTCCTAGCATTCTATCGAATCGAATCTACTCTGATTCAGCCATAGGAATTTGATATTAAAAGAATACTTTGAAGATTCGAATCCTCTAATAAAGTAGTCATTTTCCTCGAGCTTGAAGCTTCAAATTGATGCAACATAAGTGTTACTTGATGTTACTTGAAGAATTTTTGTATTTCGAAATCAGCCACTAAATGAAATTTGCTACATTCAAAAAGATATACGTTGGAAGGGTTAATATGCTTGGAAAATCTTCGAACCAAAACTCCAATTCTCCTGTTTGTCGCGAGTAATATTCTTAACGCGATTCGGTCAGAATATTTCCGCTGCTAACTTCGTGTTCGACCGGGGAATAAGAAAAGCCAAGAGCTGTGTTCGTCGCAAAAGATCCTATCCGCCGTGTTTCAGCGTCTGATCTCATCTTGATTTCGGTCACGCTCGAATCTTCGAGACGGTCTGGGCGTGACGTCATTTCCGGAGCCCAAGTTCGCGACACACAGGTATCTCTAGGGTTCGTGTCAGACCCTGACTCTGTTTGCGTGAATTTGCATGTGGCGCGTCGGTCGCGAAGGTTGGAGGTTCTGTCGATGGGTATTCCAACCGCACGCATTGATTTCGTATCACTCAACGGCAGAATTTTAAAACTTGAAGGGCATCCGTACCACGCGCGCACAAGAATCGATGGTATCGGGTATCGAAGGGAGCAGAACAGATCGGTAAAACGAGCCACGAACGACATCCTACTTGGAGAACCACCCTTCGCATTTTGCCACCGTATCGTGTGTCGATTTCGCGAACAGTAGAGTTTCGCGTGTACTTTATAAGTGTACCGTAACAGGTTGAAAATGCTGTCTTATCGATCTCGATTCGTAGAAACTGACGGAAATGTTGGAGAAGATTCATATCTGAGATATGGTTGACTCGTACTACTTAGAAACGAATCTAATCCGTTTATAGACAGACTAATGTTATTATAAAGGAAGGAACAAAGTATGAAGTATAATTATACTATAATATAATATTCACTTTGATACAGACGTATGCAATATGATAAATTAGAATAACAATTACTAAAGATACAATCGTTCAATTTTCAAACTTGAACTTTTAATTTGTTACTTTGTATTATTATTATTAGAAGACAAGTTGTATTCAAGTGTATATTTGTTACTTCTTGTTGTAAATGTTAGATTTCTTCAAACCTTCTGAGCAGTATATTCAACTGTATGGGAGGTCTACACTATGGTTGACTCGAACTACTTACAAATGAAGTATAATATGTTTACGGATAAAGTAATCTTATTTTCAAAGAAAGATTTTAATATATTCTTTAATTGCGATTAATTGAATTTACTTTTCCTGCTTTTTAAGAAAAAAAAATAATATAAAATTTCAATATATTTATACTGACAGTCTCAACTTTGTTAAAAATTGTTGCTATTTTCTTAGGTTTAGTTAATAATCTACCAACGAATAAAAATAAATGATTTCATCATTAAAGTATTGTATTAAACCTATATCTTGTGACACATTGAAGCAGTTGGTTTTACTAAAACTAAACAGAAAAATTTCCTATAAAAGATTTAAGTAAACTCTTCAACTCGCCTGATCATAACCCCATCTGCATGCAATATTTCTACCAATTTTGATAAAGAAACAATAAATTGTTCAAATGGAAAGCCATACGTTCCACCATGTGTCGTTGTGCTCAAGTCTCTCCCAAACTAAACTGTTACTCGAAGCTCTGCCCAAGCCCTACTCAGGATAAACTGTCGAAGGGTTGAAAGCACTTTGGGACGTCTTTACGGTACCTTGTTCGCAAGGTACAGGCTAATTAACGGCACCAGAGGATGCAAGGTTAAAGGCGGACGCTTCTCGAGCTGGCAGTCGGTCGAGTTGCGAGAATTTCATTTTCCAGATGCCGTGGCCGCAACGCACAGTAGCACAGAAAGGGGGTTAGATAGAAATTATCGAAGCGTACGTTCCGCGGAGAAGCCTCTTGCGTGCTCGATAACCAAGAGTCATCCTCGAGACGCCGTGCAAGCTGAAGGGTGCACTCTTTGGGCCCCTGTCTTCCCCTAAACGTTCTACATAGACACGTGTAATGCCACATGGCACGTTGCCGTTAACAACACGCCAGTCGAAACGGCGATCAGAACCCACCAGACGAAACACCGTTTGTTGGCAGATGTTGCCAGGCTCGTGGTAAATTGCACCGCTCGTGCACGCACACGCTAATTAGTTCATAATTGAAACGCCATGCCGCCCTGCGGTTTGGAGGTAGACGGTCATTTACGTGCACTCGTTGCCGCTCGATTTGGCAGTTAAAAAATATTCGAGATATTCAAGATGATCGACCAATATCTGATCAAGTATACTAAAATTCTCTATGTCTTTAAATTAATAAAAATTTGACGTGTTATCCTAAAGTTATTCGAGTATATAGAAGGTTAATCCTTGTATGGCAACGGTAGCTAAAAAATGAGGAACTCAAAATCCAGTAGCGTATTTCTTGTCATCGATGTAAGAAATATACTTAAACATAATCTATTTGTTTTACCGCCGAAGGAGCTGTGAAAGGCATAGAAAGTTTTAGTCTTATAAAAGTCAAATTCGGTATCTGAACGATATTTATTTATGGCGATTGCTGTCGTCGCTACGTCAGAATGTTGAGAGCGATATTTGTCACGGTTTAGTTTTGCCCCTCGTCCTCTGACATACTCGATTTCCATGTAAAAAACTGAGAAGAGGACGATGGGGAGACAAGGTTCCCCATGTGTCTGCTTTCTGATACATTTGTAATAACATTTTGCTACCCTCATCCCATTAGAATTCCTATTTCAAAGAACATTTCAAGCACACAGTTCTTGCTACGTAAACAACTCTTTTTTCGAATAAAAACTTAAAAACTTGTTAAAATCGAAAAATTACTATTTTCGTATGAAAAATGAAAGCAAACAAACGGTTAAAAAGATTCTGTATAAGAGAATTTCACACAAACGATAAATAGTTTAAAAATTTACCAGCATGTCGAGGTAAATTCGTGAAATTCGAGACGGTATGGCATCTCGGTGGAAAATTTCATTATTCTCCGCTTGATGGAAAAAGTTTCCCGTCTCTTAGCGACTTCTCACGATCGATACACAAATGGAACGCTGATAAACGTGGACGAACCGATACGTGCATTAATCGTCAAGAAAGAAGGAACACTTTTCAGACACCTTTGTAAAAACAAACGAGGCCTTCGTCCCTTCTCGAACGTCCGGTCGGTGAAATTATTTTCCCACCGTGTATTAATGAAAATGATTATAGAATTACAATTTATTTGGACGCATTAATTTTAACGGCTATCCAAAGGATCTGGATTTTTAAATCGAGAACAGTATGGATAATTGTAATAACAATCAGAACGTATCGTGTTACTGTGTGCACGATGCTCGACGAAATAATTGGTATACTCGAACGAAGCACGATATGAAAACGGGATATCGATAATTTCGTTCGTTTGTAATTAATTATTCAACGTTCTCATGAAACAGTCGCTGTTTTCTCGCGGTTTCTAATTTCGTGTTAACTCGTTTCAAACAATACTCCATGATTAATACTGACGCGAACGTACACATAGTAACAGGAGAAACGTGACAGAGAGGACACCCTTACCCTCTCTTAACCCTCAATTTATATGCATCCTACTTCACCTCCAGCTTTTTCACGACCCTCTCGAACGGATAATCAGCGAGTTCGCTCGAGCAAATTTGCTCACCGAGGCTCAACGTAAGTAAACACTTCGAGGAGCTCCGTTAAATCCTCGGAATACACTTGGGAAGGGCGCAAGAGATGGGTGATTTCCTCTCCAGGACCACAGTACCGTTACCGTGCTATTGACCAGTTGCGAAGTGTCATGCGGCTAGGATTCATAAGATTACGCAGTGGTTCCTCGGGTTTATTATTCGATGACTGATTTCAAAGCACACAGGGACTACCTGATATCTTTGACATCTGAATGGATCAAGTAGTAAGGATAAACATAAGCAAGAAACGCTTCAGAAAGAATCAAGTAAACCTTTTACAAAACAAAATATAAAAGAAAAGAAGAAAGTGATTTTGGCACTGGTTAATTAAAAGCACAAAATATCAATCTACGATAGTAATAAAAGATTCTATACAGTTTTCGACTGTTGATCATAACTTGGAATTTTCTTAATACAAGCTAGGGTTAATTGGTACAATTTATTTCGACAACCGTGAAAAAAAAACACATATTTCAATTTCAAGCTGCATCCTTTCCCGTTGAACGTAAAAAGTGACCCAAATGGATTAATTTAAATGCAAAAAACGTCTCCCCGGAGGATAATAAATTAGGGTGCGAACAGTCGAAAAGCTATTCACGTAGTCTGAGCGTTTCAAAACGATTGTCCGTCGTTTAAGATCCATGGGATCGAACGAAAAGCAACTTAAATCTATTGTCCCGATTCCTGTTGGATGCGTTCGTCTTACGACCCCCGTTCTGGTCACTCGGTTGTCCCCCTCCCCCCCCCCCCCCCCCCTGTGCCTTCCACGATCGTTTACGCTTCTACTCGACCCTACGAGCCCCTGACTTCAATTACGAATGCTGGTCAATTGGAAAATAGCTCTTGGGATGTGCCAGTCACTTCGCGTATGCACAACCACCCTATTGAGAAAGAACGGAAAGGAGGGTTCCCCTTCGAACCACCCACCGCGTATGTATGTTTATGATGGCGCTTAATTAGAACAAGGACCCGGCTGACGGGATACAACGGTACATACTAAGTGACGCTTTATGTCATTCATTTGCATCGGATGTAGACACTAGCCAAGTTTCTTGATTGCAATAGAGGGTGTGTGTAATACTTACAATTCCATCTGAAAACTACTAGACTGAATAAAATACTCTTACAGTATAATTATGTTATTCAAATAGTAGTAACGCTTTGGATTTTATCTTATATCAATTTCGGTAACGGGTAAATTGTAAGAGAAAGTCAGCCAATTATTTATCAACGTCGTGAATAATTTGATATGATGATTATAGTTTGATGAAGTGCCGTGTTAAAAGAGTGCAAGATGCGGAATAATAATTAATATTGAGTAGAATTATAGTCGACACTCTGGTTGCCACAGTAGAGATGGGCATGTATAGTCAGACATTTTGAAACTTTGCTTATTGAATTAAACTTTCAATTTGATTCTTTACATTATTATTATAGCAGTTTGTGCCATCGTGTTTTTTAAATAGGAATCTACAATTGCAAATATCTAAGATACTCCGTATAGGAACTAATCGTAACCGTAGTAGTATAACCTGTGCTTAGTCAGACAAGACTCGGCGCTTTCGACACCTTGATCGCCTCGGTAAAAACAAATATGTGTAGCAAAACATATAAAAATATTAATAATATGGACTGTAGTTTAATTCTTTGCATTGTTAATTTTAATATTAATACTACACAAAGTTTCTAATCATTGTTTCTATAATTCCTTCTCACTAATTATATTATATAGACAACTTGGGGCGCTAATTGTAAGTCCATCACTATGAATGAAACAAGAATAAATAGATAGGTAAAATATAAATAGAAAATGCACGTTCCTTTCCATCAACGAAGAAACAAATACCTGAATATTGCTAAAGCTTTCCGATTCATTGTGATGCGAATCACGCTTCGTGTTCTGATAACAAGGAGGTGGGAGACTACGACGACATTAGCAAGATTGATAGTAGATTGTTACGGAAAGTGCTCGGTAGGGTGATGGATGCTCCAACTCGGAAAAACTCAGCTTTCCTAAGAATCATCGCAATTTCTATTTCGAATGGATTTCCTTACATTTGCCAACGAAATGGAACATCGAGCTCTGCCACAGTATCCCACAAATAACACGGCAATCAACCGTAGAAACAAATTACTAACCGTATCTGCGTGACCTGTTATCTGAACATTTTTCTAACCACCGGAGAAACATTAAACTCTCGTATTCGGTGTAAAATTGTATCTACATATTAAACTCGTTAAAAACATTCCTACTGAGTAAACTCGAAACCAAAGTTTGCCAACGAGCGTCGAAAGTGTCAAAGTAAAGAATTTTGTTATAACAAATGATTCACTTTGTCGGAACGTTTCAACGATAATGCGTGTCAGCTTGATACGTTCAAACAAGCTGGTAACTGGTCGACAAATAAGGGAATTATTTCGATTTACAGGCGAACGACAGTCGAGTAAAACCCGTACGCAGACGAAACAAGCAACCAAAACGATAAAAAGGGCTTGCGTGCGTGTCCACGCGACAATTACTACACCGAGCAATCAAGGGTCATTAAATTAACGCCACCCCCGGGTGATCCGTGTGAATGCGCCTTAATTACCGAAATACGAGCAACCGTTCGGCTTTCCGTGAAACACAATGAATGGTTAAATCGTCGCGAAATCATTCTCCACGTCGCAGACACGTCTTACGAACAACAAAGAATAATGAAAGTGTAAAACGTAGTACGGTGAAAGTGAACCGAATTATACTACTATAGACGCTGAGATAATTCGATTTGTTTCGTTTCTATAAAGCTTATGCGAAACATAAACGTTTGATCATTTATCAACCTGTTTGATGGATTTTTGAGTCATTTGAACAGTCCACGATAACCAACTGGTAATAATTTAACACGATGCCTGGCACAGTGAAAACAGACGTATGTAGTCAGACACGCTGAAACACTTCAATTCAATAGCTAGCATTATTAGCTTAATATTAAACGCTATCCGCGATTTATTTCATAATTTCTTTTGTTAATTATTTGATTGTACAAAATTTCTGGAGCCAGCTACCGGTGATTACTGGCAGACGTGTTAATAATGCAATCTTAATTTTAATTACCATCATCTCATTGTCAGTAAATTGTGATATTTATGTATTCTCATGTCCGACCATCTAAGACACAATCCCCTGTATGTTCGAAACAAAATTAATCCCATACAGTACATCGTTCAAATGATTTTTCATCGCCTTGTAATCATAATCAAATTCAAAAATGATACAAAAACGAACACTGATCTCGTTCTCTATAGACGGTTACCCAAACACATGGTCTGTTGCTATCAAACTGCAGACTGATTGAAAAATTCTTGATTGACAGTTGGACAGTGGATCGCCGCGCCGATGTACGCGAAACGTCCACGGACAGGTGTAGCAGAGCTTGTAAATGTAGCGTGCAATGAAAATACTGGTGCTTCCCGTGTGCAAGTGAACGCGTACAAATGACGTTCTGACAGCCGTCATCGGATCACCATTGTCCCCCGGGGATCAGACGGCAAAAGCAAGCAGAAACAGATAATCGAAGCTGAAATCGACGTCTGGCGATTGTTTTAATCCGTTGCCTTTGTCGTCTCACGCCACGAACTTCATTCATAAACGTCGAAACTCTCGGGAGCCTCCTTAATTAATCGACCAACGACACGTCAATACCGTCGATCTCAACCCAAAGTATCAAATAGACTGGATGGTCATGTTTCGAATTTATAAATATTCGTGTGTTACCTGAGGTAATACTTTGATTAAACATCAAGCGAACTCCCGCAGTTTAATCAAATGTTCCGAAGTCTGCTGCATATCCGTTCGTTTCACGCTCACGCATCCCTTTTCATTTTCGTCAGAGATAATGAAAAATCATTCCCCCGACCACCAACCATGATACTTCATCGGGACCACCCTCGAAGCACTATCCTCTTCGCTACGATCGTCTACTTGCCAACGCGAATGTGGCACGTAATCAAACAGCGTCGGTTTGCAAACGTCAGATGGTACGAGGTAACATATCGACAGTCGTCATCGTACGATCATTACGCTCTTGGTTGAAACCAAAGCCAGCCACCAGAGTTATGCAACACACGGCCGGGGAGATGTTGCATGCAAGGGTGACGGTGGTGGAACCGTGCGGAATCGATGGAAATCCGGCGGATGGAGGCTCGTTGCTCGAGGCAATGCGGACGACAGACGTTTCTGCGATTACTTTCCTCTCCTTCGATATCTGTGGCCCTCCATCGGGTGTTTCGTAAACGCCGCTAAAGCCGGGAAAAGAAGAAACAGGACCAATGGCGCTCGTTGATACTTGATATCGAGATGGAAAATAAATTTTACTATCGCCCACAAGGTGAGTAACCTTCTGTAGTGTGAAGCGAAATTTCAGAATTTACTTTTCCAGTGTTTTGACATTGTGTTTCCGATATGAGGTAACTGCGTACACCCAATATTGCTTAGGATGTAATATAATCTGGTTACGCTTTTTGGCACCCCAGATTATTGGATTAGTCCGATTCCTATTTCCCATCCTAAAATAATTATAAGAACTTCTAACACTTAGATCAATATTTTGGTACACACGATGGTCCAAATTATAAAAACTGTACCAGATAATAATTACGTTGTAATAAGACATAAATAGGGAGTTTAATAAAAAATATTTCATGATTAATCTAGATTCAAAAATGCCAGGCTGGTTCAAACTCGACAACCTTCTCCAACCATTCCCTCCGCGTTTCTTGAAAACCTTACACGATTCAAGAAACTCGATTTCCTGTTCCTTTCAAATCGACGTGTATCCGTGGTCTTTCTTTACGATTCTCGGTTGAAATTCGCGAAATTAGAAGACGGCGAATGCTGTCACGTTTGCTCGAGCGTTAAGAGAAATCGCCAGGGCCGCGTGAATCGTTGAAACGTCACCGAAAGCGTCGGATCGTTTTTCGTTTGCATCAAGCATTCTCGAGGCGAACGTTGGTGCTCGTAAGCAAAGGCGGAAGGGACGAGGCAGCAAGTTTTTCTAAAGTTTCTGATCCGTGAAAAGCAGCGATTAAGCGATTTATAAGTGCAACTCGCTCCGTGCGTCGCGTTCGCTTTCCTCTAACCGGTGGCTTTTCGCCACCCTTCTCTAACCGCCCTTTATACGCCCGTGTGCGGTATCTCCGCCGCCCACGGCGACGTCCTCGCGTTTATCCCCTTGACGAGACCTACAAGCTATCCCAGATTACCTCTGCTGGACCGTATCGTTCTACATAAAGTTAACGTCTCGATGCGAACCGAAGAAAGAACGGAAGCTCGAGACGCGCAAACAGAAATCCAGGCGAAGTATTTGATTTGGTCCAACCCCGGGGGCAGCGAATCGTTTTGTCCTTCCTCAATTTTTAATCGTTTAATTTCGCTAAGTAGTTCGGTGGTTGTTATTAGCTACAGAGATAAGGAGTTTATTTAACCCTCGAGTGCTAAGGCGAATTACAGCTGAAGAGTCTTCTGTTCTGCCGTAATTTGATGAAGATTTTTTGGGATACTGATGACGAAGGAATATTTAATTCTCGAAACACTGGAGGGCATTGGATATTCGAGACTTTTTATAAGAAACTTTTTAGAACGTTTCTTTGTAATGATATTAAAATTAGTTTGAAGTTAATTCGAGTTTTTTGTGAATACAGGTTCATAAACGTAGTGTCTGAAACGAGTCTAGGGTTGAATAATAAGTACCGTGTAATTTCGGACAATAATCGTGAAGAATTTACTGAATTCATGGATTTTAAAACAAAATAAAATACAAAAACAAATGTACGACTAAAATCGACAGAAAAACCGCAATGCTTCAAGATTTAATGTAAATCTCTTTCTTAAAAACATTGTAGCAATCTTCCAATTTACAAATTATTTAAAGTTGAAAGTGATTAATCATTCAAACACTCTAATTACTTCCACAAGCCAATTACCTTTAATAGAAACCCCAGTATTCCACGGTTCCACTACCAGTACACAATGTCCGCCCCGCAGCTCTCGAATACCGAGAAAACGATGATTCACAAAGCGAAAGGCATTACCGAAGCTCCTGATAAACGAGCCCTACCACAGGTGTAAAATTACTTTAATTAAAAGTTTCCGCTGTACGTAAACGCAACGAAAAAAAAAAAAAAAAAGAAAAGAGAGAGAAATCCGTGTTGAACAGCAAGTTTTCTGACAGTGAAACTTTCTGAAACGTTAGATCGCTCAGATAAATTCCAACGAGGCCATCAATTTCATGGTCGAGCGTGCGAGTACACGCGCTCGTGAACTCTGTGGAGGAGGGTAAAAGTGTTTGCGGTGCAGTGCACGCGAGGAACGCGAAACGACACCTGTCGGCGAACACCGGCGGAAAAACCGAAGAATATTAACAGACAACGAGATGGCGAGGCAAACACGAAGCTGAAAGACGGGTGGAAACGTAGACGGAAGCGAAAGGACAAAGGGAAACGACGAAATTACAATTTCACGGAACGAACGCAGTCGGCTGGACGAGTTGGCTTGCACCGTTTGTGTTCCATCGGGGGAGAAAAAACGACGACGACCACGCACCGTGTTTTAAAACCGTCTGGGCGGATCATTGATCATTGAGAATAATTAAAATTATTCAAGACTATCACCTTTCTATGTTCCTTATAAATGAAGAAAAGTTCAGAAACGAATGGTCAAATTTAGAATAATAGAAAATTATCAAAATTCTGTTTCTTTTTATGGTCGGACGACTATTTTAAAAGTGCGATATAACAGATGATTTACTAATAAGTTTGCGTACACGTAAATCCGCGAACAGACGTCGAGAAATACGGTTATTGCTAATTACGAAACGAGAGCAAACGGAAGAAACCGGCGAAAACTTGATTACCGCGAAGGGGTGGGAACCGTCGCCCTTCTGACGTGAATATTCATACTTTTATGCCGGCCGAGAAAGTCCATTGACGAAAACGAGGGACGAAGAAAATTCGTGAGAGCGCTATTACCGCGATTTGCATGAAAAAATATTGCCGGTGGCCTCGTATCGTTTAATTGACGCTTCATTTTGCTGGACGTTTATCGGACGGAAAGGTGTTTAACAAAAAACGAAGGGGAAAATGATAACGTTGACTGAAATGAAGATAAAAAATGAACGCGTGGAATCGTCGAAGGACCGATTCGAAACGTTTCCAAATGAAAAAGGACCGAATTACACGGTACGTTAAGGACGTTCTGTTCGAACATCAATCTGGATCAGTCTCACCCTCATAAGATTTCGATCTAATACCCTGGCAAGCTATTTGGTGCAACTGCATCCAGTAACCGCCTATGACTCACCCTGATGTAACGTGAAAATCAATAATCAGTTAGGGTGCCTTGTTTGAGAGCAAAACCAAAATTGTGAAACAATTGATTTTGCATTGTCATCCTTGTACAAACCTTTGCTTCATAATTTGTCATTAAAAATAAAAGAGGCTTTCTCAACAAACAGGCAATTAAGAAAAGTAATAATACAAGATATAAAATTTGGTACTTATTTACTTTTAGACAAGTAACACTTTAATCCTTTGCTAACCCTTTGAATCTAGTCTACTTTTCCAGCAAACCTTCCGAAAACCAAACGTGCTAATTTTGGATCAAAAGAGTTACAGATGCTTATGAGCTTATTTATTTGTATTCCTTTCCTCAATTTTCTGCGTTCTAATATAAATAAAACTTAAATGTCCCGTTTCAAAATACTCTGGTAAATTAAATACGTCTCCTCAGAGGAGACAGTCGAGTACAAAGGGTTAAAGTCGCTAATTTTCTCTTGAAAGTGTCCTATTTTTAAAAATACTGAAACGTAACGACAACGTACTGAAATATTCTAAATTTTATGCAACTTTTGAAAATTTAATCTTTTAAACTAATTTGATAACCAACTTCCAAAGATTCCAAGTGAAAATATTTGTACAAATAACGTAACTAAACGCTACTGGCACGTAACATTGATGTCTGACCAAACACGAACGTTATCTACTGCGAAAACTGGTCCAACCTCGCGCAACTTTTTCGCATTTACATGTGAATGACCAGGCTCATAATGCATAATCAATACCCTTTATGAATCTTTAATCCGTGTATGAATACAAATTATCGCATCATCATTTGCGAATAATTGACGTAACGTTTCGAACAGATTCTCCCGATCGAAGCGTCGCGTATGAACGAGCCGAGATCAAAGCCAGGCTGAACGTACGTTTATAAATTGTACATGATTTCGCGTTAGGTTTGATGACACAAAATTTCGTTGATACCACACCGTAAACAAAGCGAGACCATTTCGAACATTGACCACCATTGATCGAATTCTCTCTGTACAAATTGGATGCTGGCCCGGTTGCCGCTCAATCTACTAGGCAAATCACCATTTCCGATTACATTGGACACCTACGTTACTTAGTACGATGTTAATTTGGAAAATTATTCGTCACAATATAGAAAATGATTTGTTATTCACAAATATCTTCGTTCTATTCGAATAATTTCCAATTCTGTTCATAATTAAACCTTGGACGACAGACCATGAAGAGAGATAACAATCTAAATTGAATTTTGAATTATTCTTCGTTTCAATTTACACTAAAATCCTCGAAATACGAAATTTGTTAATATTCTACATTTCATATTCCTGAAACGATTAATCCAATTTAATTCACTGCAATCGTAACAGTGATGATGCAACTCATACCGATGGAACCAGATCTTATCAAAGCATATGTTTGAGCCATCCATCGATCACCACGGTTCTATCGAATAAGATGTTTCCTGTCTCCGTTCCACCCCGCGGTGTACCACGGGAACAGGCGCAACAATCTATCGGGAGGAGGTTGGAATCCTTCCAAGTCGAACTTTCAAGCCTGTACCAAGGTTTGACGAATCTTCGAATCTTCCATCGGAACAGTCCGCAGTGCGGGGTGAGGCAACGGAATTTACGGGGAGAGCAAAGGACGACCATGTTGATAACCGATCGACGACGGAAAACGTACTCGTGGCGCCTGACTGTTTGCATTGCTGATTGCCTGACACATCTCTTGCATCTCGTTTCTTCACAATTTCTTTTTTTTTTTTTCTTGGATCTTGATCTTAGCACCCTCATTGCTATGCTGGCTTTGTCGAACGTTTAAGTAGCAATTATATTTTTAGCAAACCTATATATTTGATACAAGTTGACCAAAATTTACTATAATGTTATAAATTCATAGCAAAAAAGAAACTTAGGACTTTATTATTTTTAGCTTAAAAGTTCCTAACTATGAAATGAGATATGAATGGAATCACCTAGCACAACATTTTATTCTAAAAGCTACAAGCTTATGTCGTAACCCGTATAAACTAAGATTCCATGTTTTATAACATTTCGATACTATTAGTATTACCTATCTGGAATTTGAACACGCCAATAATGATCGTGCACCAACTTATGGTCTGAATTAAGTTTAATATGGTCTCTGCTCTGTTCAACCCCGTTTGCAGTGTAATTATTTCCTGAAACGTGCGTAACCCCGGGCCGCGGAAATACCCGCGACACCTCGGGTGAATTACGCACCCACGATGGGAACCTGTCGATTTAACAAACGATGGATATATCGATAAGCGCGATTCGGGACGCCCCTGGCTATTAAGCGAACGATACGGGTGTCGATTTTACCACGAAGAACAACGAGGAGATCGAGTCGCCGTCTAGACGAGGGATGAATGAATTACAGCGATCGATTATCCCAGGCGTTGATTAATTTCGCTATATCGTGTTATTGGAACACGCTCGAAGTGTTAGAAATTGGGGGATGAAGGGAATTTCGTGCAGATTTATTTGCTGTATTTTCATAAAATTATGTTTATTTATTAAATTGATTATTCTGATAGCCGTTAGGGTTTGCATCGTGAATTTGATGAAGAATAAGAACGAAGTTGTATAACTTGAAATTCTGAAGTTTGTTATAAAACGATAAGAAAAATTAATTGGTAGATGAACGATTGGAAAAATCAATTATGAAATCAACTGAAACAAAGATACGGTCCGAAAAGACATTGTGAAATCTCTGCAATACTTTAATACCCTATCTTTGAACAATGTATTTACGTTCTCCTATCAGCGAGTTTGAAAAGCTCGTCCGCTCGAAAGTTTGACGGCAAACGAAATTAAAGAGAAAAAGTCCGGAGTTTGAGGGACGAAGTGTGGGTGGCATGGCGTCCAAAGGGAAAGCGTGTAAAGGTTGTGGGAGAGGGCGGCGAACGTAGAAACTGGTATTCTTGAAATGCAAAGGGCCCACTACAAACGAGGGTGAGGCCGCTCGTCGAAAATATCCTTCTGATATTTTGTACACAACTTTTTTCATATATCCACCCCCCTATTCTAATTCTTCCTAGCCCGAAATGAAACATTTCTGTTCATAATTAAACAGCCATCGTTCAAACGCCATCCACTCTAAGACATGTTCAATAAATCAAAAAATATGAATTTTAAAACACTGCATGTAAAGATTGCATTTCTGTCGGAATTACAACGATTATATCTTCGTGTATGGCGGAGTGCGATGCCATAAAATCAAGAGTACCCCCTAGCCTTGATGTAAACCCCATTGAAAACTTATGGACTGTAGCAAGGGCTGATAGAATTGCTTCTCGAAGTTTCGCCATAAAGAAATAGAAGACTGCCGTAAAACATTAATTGGCAAAATGCCAAAGAAAATATAAATCCGACTAAAGATCAAAGACGTACACAAAATATTGTTTGCAAGATTTCTTATTTCTAAAGCTTTCTGAATGTTTCTGTAACTTAAGGGAGATGGAAGAAATATTTTACATTATTTGTCGAATAATATAAGACTCTGAATGCTAAGAAGACCACCTAAACATCTCTTTCAATTTTCTTTACATAAAAAATTAAATTAAAAATATAATTACTCGCACAAACTACACTCGAAATAATTCAACGTCCGTCAATCGACCGTATGTGGCAGAGGGGAAAAAAAGTGCGTGTCTTTTCTACAATGTCTGCGACATTTCGTGTTTTGTAAGTTGCCGCGGGCGAAACAGTTCGAACCAACGCAACGCGACGATTTCGAAACACCAGGGAGCCATTGGAACCTCGGACGATCCTCTCACCGGGTATATTTCTGCGAAGTATCGTATAATATATTTTTCCGACATTTTTCTTGCAGCAATTTCCATTCCCCAAAACCGCGCGATACCATAAACATCGCCTGCCTGTTCTAAGCGACGGCCAGCGAATCTATACTACATATTCCCATAGCGAATTACACCGCTCTGTGACCGAAACGCAACGCTTACGAGCCGAGCATACATTATTCACCCTTGTAACGACGAAGCTACGCATTTCAACAGTTGCTTCGTTTCAGTTAGCTCGTCGATTACCGGTGAAATAATTACGTTTCGAGGTATCGCTTGATCAACCATTTAACAAACCCTGAAACATTTATTTAGTCGTGAATTTTCGGCTACACGCGAGCTTGTGTAATTCAATTATTCTACGAGCGCCGCAGTTTTCGTTTCGTTGTCAACTTGTTTTAACAAACAAGAGTTTCGATTATGTAACGACTCCAAGGGTGCTGTAATTTGTATTTCGCCGGAAATTTTTAGAGAAAAGAGAGTTAAATTTCTGGGTAAACACGAGTTTTGGTAATTTAATATTCTTCGATGGTTACTAAAATTTTCCTTGCAAATTAATCCTTCTACGAGTGCTAAAATTTTTCTTCATGGATGAAGCAAATTTTGCCATAATTTTTAAAACTATCTTTGATATATCGGTCAGTTAATTATTTATCAAGCACTAAAGAATCTGTACAGTAGTAAATACTGTACGTGTTTCACAGAATATATTCCTAATTCCTAAAAATAAAGAAGTATAGATTCTACTTTTTTCAAGCTGAAATAAACACCTGTATTTTTTATCGTTAAGTGCTACGAATATAAACTCGAACGAATGTTTCTCGAGCGATACGTTTCCGTTGGAATAATTTTCACCGGAGGTCCCTGTGGGATATCGTGTACATTCATTTCTCCGGTTCTGCGCCAGTGATTCAAATATCGAAAGAAAAAGTGTTCGTTATTCCAGGCAAACAATTCCGTACGGCTCGTTAATTATTGGAAATGCAAAGATTGAAGGATTCCGAAGCCGTGCAAAAATAAGGTACTTTCTTAAGCAAATAAAAACGATTGTTATTGAATCGAAACTTTACTACCTTCGTTTAAAAGAATGTAACAAAAATCTGCTTCTGTTTCAATTGATACAATGATGTCAGAACATGAAAATTTAAAAATCGTTAATCTCAACACTTTACCTACCGGTGAATCCTTGATTATTAACTTTTCATCTGTGATACTGATGAAATAATGAAAATTAAGTTTGTTACGATTAAGAAAAAATTGAAAGTAAAGGGTTACTCATCGTGATCTTTAATTACTGTTAGATTATAAAGTAAGAGTGTTCATCTTTCCATTTTAGAAAGGTAGATAATGTGTCAAGATATTTGCAAAAATTAATTTTGAACACGAGCTATTTTTATTTAGAATGAGAGTAAAATATTTCATTAAAGAACCTCAAAATTCAAAGGCCAGTAGTCAAATCATGAATGAGAAATTTTGACATTGCTGAATGGTTAAACAAATATTAATTTTTTGTCGAAAGAAAATTTTCAACGAGATTTCAATTTTCCTAGTTGTATCATTTTTTTAACAAATGGACTAATTGGTGAAAAATATAAATATAGGTGCTTTGAAAAATTACTGTGCCATTTTCAATATATAGTTTCTTTACTTAGTTATTTGACGAAAAAAATAAAATTCTATCATAATACACTTTGTAAAATTGGAAGAAAACTTCTACATCCATGAAAAACATGCATAACTAAAAATATTGCTACGAAAAGTTTGAACGCATGTCCAAAGTTTAAGCATGTAGTCTCTGTGAGTCTTTAAAACTCCCTCTTAAAGTACCTTTCGGCAAGAAACAGTTTGTTACTCGTTTCGAAAATGGCACAAACCCTTACACTCGCAATATTAAGAATTACGATACGCCAATGTAGGAGGAATATTTTTACGAACAATTCCAAAGCGCAGCACATTTCTCGATAAAGCTTGTTTACTCCGGCATATTCTTCTAAAAATATGGAAGCCCTACGGAAGACAATATACCCCGTTACAAACGCTCCTGATCTCGTAAAACGCAATGGTCTGCAATTCAATCTTATTACGCAATGCAGTTTCTTAATCCCTGGAAGAAGCTTTAATGGTTGGAGTGCAATTCGAGAAATCGTTTCAGAAACGAAATTAATTGAATCTTCGTGCAATTATCATAAACAGTAATTCAGAAATAAAATCAAAACATCGAGATGATTGAAAAGTAACATTTGAAGAAATATTATAAAATTTAGAAAAGGAAACACTATGAAAATTAAATTTATATTGTGGCTGTACCACTAGTCCGTTATTCAGCGTATATTAACGTAAGAATGGTTAAATATTCAATTATCCTAATTCTAATATAAACATTACCTTTGCATAATTTGGGTGCATAAACATAAAAATTTGTCTTACATTACTTTTTGACTAGCAATATTATTCCAATTACCCCATCAGTCGTAATTGCAACAAATCTAATTCTAATTTTTATACAAATCAAAATAATCGTCCTAATGTCGCCAACACAAAAAAGAAACAAATGAAACCATTGAATCTAGATCGACGACCCACATGTTCACAATCTTGGAACTGAGATTACATCGATTCTCAGTGATTCGGCACATAACACAATACAAACGGATGTAATACGTACAAATTCACGCACGTTTCGATTTTTAGCGACCGATAAGAGAGTTTGAGGGAGAACGACAGAGCTGGTGCGCCATTAACGAGAAACACGAGTGTCCTCGTGAGATTTTAGGCCGCGTTAATGAGAGGAAAGCGCGGTAAATAGAAACGACGACACTCGAATCAGAGGGAACAAGTTTTTGTTCGTCGAAAACCCGGTCTGACGACGTCACGTTTATTGTTGTCGTTAAATTACTTGCGATCAGAGATTGCACCCTTGTTTTTACACATGTGAATATCAGTTTAAACAGCGAAAACATGATAACAAGTTTCTGTCTTTCATACTTTCATAACTGTAGCTCTTTCTTTGGAGTACGAAATTGAATCATATAAATTGAGCTTTGGAGAGGTAATAAATTTACTTGCGAATTTACTTAATTTACTTAATTCATTTAATCACAATTTCGCGATCACAGGTACAAAACTGACCTACCGCACGAGTTCGAACCTGCAAATATCTACCATTAACACCAGCTGCGTCTGAAATAACCCGATAATTTTCAAAGAACCGAGACGAAAGAAAGCAGGGTCACGACAAGAAGAAGTGTCACCCGACAAGTTTACAACCCACGTGTTCCTGCAACATCCGCCAAAAAGCGACGAGCGTGTAACAAGTACATTAAATCGAGCGACCCCCTCGATTCATCCTGCGCTAACGATACACCCACACATATCGTTTCCCGGTTTGCAAACCAACATATTGCATAACCGCGATTCGGACGTGTCTCGATTTTCCTATCGCGCTTCCCCGCCACTCGAGTCTCAGCCGTGAAAGCAGTGCCCCTAACCTCAATCAGAAAATCAACGACGTAAATTAACGACGACGTGACGCGAGTGACTGGAGGACTACGACGGCATAAAGGCATGTTTACACTGGCACGGTCGCGAATAGACGGTACAGTACGGCAGGTAGCTGACGTACGTGGGCAGCTCGTGTGCGATTATCGCGGTTGAACTTGACGAATGGACTCACCTTTCGCGTGTAGGACGGGACCGGAAGGCAGGAACGGGATGACGCACGAGTGGAGCCGGTCCACGGAAGCACACAGTGTGGACGATCCCGAGAGCACAGGTGTAAAATCTCCGAAGACGCGGCTACGCCGCTCGAGTGATCGGTGTGGACTGCAGAAAAGCCCGCAGATGATATCAGAGACTTAGGGGAGACTGCATGACATCATCGCCGACCAATCGTCGCGAGGACGACAGCGCGCGTGCGCGTCAACCCTCGGCGCCGGGGCTGTTGCGATATATCGCAATCGATTGCTCAACTTCGCGCTCCCGAACGAACCGACCTCTGCGGTGCACGACGGGAGGCTGCGTTTGAAATAAGGCGGGAAAATCGCAACGTCTAACAGTGAAAGTATTAAGTGGTACAGCCGCGTTCATAAATATGTGAACACCCTTCAAAATACAGTAACCTTTTTAAGATTGGAGCGAACTACTTGAGATTTTTTTTCCTTTTTAGAAATCAAAAGGAATACTTAGTTTAGTAAGAACGTGTTTCCGTGGACTTGAAGAAATTACTGTTGGTCGAATGTGTGAATAAAGAATTTTCGTAATAAAGAAAACTGTATTAACTAATTTGCTTTTAAAATCATAAAGAAACGAATATAGTACTTTTTCCGAAAATATCGCAAGATGCGTAATTTTACTGTGACTGTCTTTCTGTTCACCACCAATAATATTGTATTGTATTTCAATACTATTAAATAGTACAAATCTCGCGAAGCGTTTTGACGATTTAAGGAAGAAATTAGTTAATTAAATCATCACAGCTTCCAGACTACATCAGCTAATATAATTACCGTATCGTATTAATTAATCCCTCGTTCTAAATCAACTTTCAAAATATAGTCGGAGTCTGGTCGAACTCAACTAATCTTTCATAGAACAATGGTAACACAATTAAGGACGATGAATGAACGATTGATTTGGAAACTCGATATTCTGGTTGTTCAAAGCGAGCATCTCGTTACACGCCAATAACGCGAAACGCTGGCTTCGAATCAGAAAATGTCACCGTGCACGAGATTGGATAGGTTGTCGTTCCAGTAGGTGGACGAAGTTAATTGCCGCGAATAGCAATTTCTCGTGCGACGCGTGTTTCATCCAGGCTGCCTTTCCTGTTGGTCGTTAACCCGCCGAGAATCGTAGCGTGAATATTTCTCGCGGCAAACGTTTCGAATAAGGAAGAAGCTTGCCGGTGTCCTATGAAAACTCGATTTTCGACTAACGACGCGTTTAAAGCATCAGCCTGTCGAAGCTTGAACACTTAAACGAGCAGCGACTTCTCGTTCGTTGCTACACCCGTCAGCGTGGCTCGTTAAAAAATTGTTATCTGACTCTGGTGAATTTTAATACTGAAACTATATGAATTTTCAACATGGTACATATGTGTTTGTCAAGATTTAAGAAGAACGCGTGAAAATGTTCATTCATCTTTGGACTGAAACACGGGGTCAACAGTTTCGTTCCTTCCAAATTACCTCCGCTCGACCTGGAAAGACGACAACTTTCCTGAAGAATCACCGTCTTTCCACGGCTCCTTTCCGAGCCTTGCATACCCGTAGTTCAGAAGCACTCGACACGCTTTTTCCACGGCAATTTCACCTCGCCTTTATAAAAGGAGCCTTTTGTATTCGGCTGCATGATAATGTTGTGTCTCCCACGCAACCATTGTTCGCACCTGTACGAGTTCTGCACGATGTATCGAAGGCGACATCGTGACGAAGATTCGATGGGAAGAAGCTGGTGTTAGAGAGTACCAGCAGAGGGAATAATTTTACATGTTTTGACGTTCGCCGAGAACGCGAAAGAAGCTTACGTCTCGTCTACCAAAGGTGATACCCTGGAAGAGTGCAACGACCGTCTGGCTAAGTATTTCCGTCGATGTGACAACCGTGTACGAATCTTATTTCTCACGGAAACACATTTATAACATTTTTAATTGTAAAAGAATTAGAAACTAAAGATCAAAATGAAGAAACTGAAACCACAAAAAATAACCAAAAATAATAGATTCTTCTAAAGTTGTCTGACAGATGTATCCCCTGAAGTGTTATAAATACACCAATATCAATCCAAATGAGAAACTTGAAGGAAAATCGCGATATTTAATTATTGTAAAAAATGATTGAAAAATATACGAAACAATATAACCTGTGAAATCGACCGGAAACTATGATACGTTAAAAAATGTCCTACCAAAGGGAGGGTAAAAACGGAATAGCGATAGAAAGGGAAATCGAACGTGGCTCCGCGCATATTTTCTCTTATGTAAGGGACACAAAGAGGAATACATGTATGCTCCTTCGATCTTGACAATCCCCTGTCGTGGAACAAAATCCTATACAATCCCGATATTTCCTGGATCGGTTCGCGTTTCGCGACTTTGTCTTTGAAAGCAAACGACGGCCCGCCTACTTCGCGTATTTATGAAACGGCAAACCGTGCACGGCGCGTGTACACATGTTCGAAGTTTGTTCCCTTCGTGGCGTTCGCCGGAGAAATGGTGTGAGGAATGGTCGAATTATGCGACATATTGCTGCAGGACCCACACCACCGTGAACGAACCCACATGGCTAGGCAGCAGAAAAGCTTTCCCATCGACGCGACGGGGGAATTGTTTCGACTATGAACAGGAGCTTTTCTCTCTTCGACGAAAAGATGAGACGACAGTGGTCGTTTTTTCCCGTGATTATTAGCATGGTTACACGTTTCAAGACGGTTGAACGCGAACAAGAGAACGAAAGGGAAAAGCACGACGATACAGAATGTTAATGTAAAATACTGTATATCATAGTTATAGTAACGATGCTTGAAATCCTCAAATTTTTATTAACGCGTTGACCGTCGCAGTGATAAAAGACCATGCATAGTCAGACACGTTATAATTATAATTAGTTTCGTTTTTTAAATTAAGCTTACCACTTGCTAAATGTTTTTAATATTGTATCAAATATTCTTTTAATTATCTGATAATATTATATTCGCGGTGTGAGTCCCTCACTGGCGATCAATTTGTTAATTTCATATTAATACTATCTCCATTATTTCTTCTAATTCCATAATTATTTATCACCAACCTTCCCCTCCCATTCTGTGCTAATATAAAAATATTAATAAAATTTTGAATTCATCGAAATAGGTACTAGTATTTCAAAAACCAATTCTTGCCAGAAGTACGGTTTGTACGATTGGTTTGGAAGAAATTTTCTAAAGGATATTCCCCGTGATACTACGTTTTACATTTTACCTGTAGCACGATATTAATGGTTAGAAAAATTCTACATTTTGTGTGGAATATAATGGAAATTTTATTTCCGCTGGCTCACCGTCGAACAAAAACATTCTGTTCAGCCGGATAGAAGCAAACGTGATAACCGATTCTCCTTTGCGAGAAAAAAAGGCGTGGAAGGGGAAGATCGATTACGCTCAATAAGGAAAACCCGAGAATACGTACGAATCAATCACTGAACTAGTTGGCGGATTAAGCTTCACAATGCTCGACTATCACCTGTATCGATCAGACTGGAATGGTTGTTCGACAAAATTCTCTGAACGACAAGTTCGAATAATCAATTTCAGATAACTGAGATTGCTTGTCGAGGAACGTGTGTACCTATTTCCTTCGAATGATAGATGAATATTAATCATCTATAGACGTTCGCACCAACTGGTATGTATAGTTCGATCATTTTTACACGAACTTAACCGATGTGCTTACGACGCAAAGCCGACTGTAATCTCGTATCCAGGATCTTCTAAGACCGTCACGTTCGATGTTATCTCTGCATCTGTGATCGTTCGATACAAGAGTATTACAAGTATTTCTTGCATTTCCAGAATAAAATTTTCAACTATCACTACGTACATTGCAAGCATTCTTTTAAATAGTCGTCCATGTTGTCAAAGGTAAGGGTAACTTTTAAAAATTTCTTACAAAGTATGAAGCTGTTTGAGAAATAAATTTCTATCTTTTTAAAGAATTGCGTATGAAACTATAATTCTTCCCCACTACTTCTTTCTCGTCATTTATCCACACAGCATCAAATTCAATGGTGGAAAGAAAGAGTTATCTCATTAAACTGTTTTATGGACAGTTTCAATGCGCACGTTCCTTTCATTGACCCATTAAAACACGAGACAATGACTCCCAAATAAATCGTGGCAAACGACTGCGACGAAGTGTGTCGTAAAAGTAAAAAGGTCGCAAACTAGCTTCGGGCAACACGATTTAGGTAAAGCTTCTTCGGCCAAAACACCCAAAGAAGCACAGACTGTTTATCACCAATCAATCAATTAATAAATAATTTTAACGATTGTAACTTCTCGAAACACCGACGACAGGCGAACCATCGGCATGGTCCAAAGAAACGAATATTAAATTCAATTTGTTCGGTCGTAGACGTCGCGCAACGCAGAGAAACGACGCATGTTTCCATCTCGCGGATTTACATAAGTGACTTATGGTCAGTGGTTATTACCCCCATACGTTGGGGTGGACCCGGTCGGATATCTTTGATGTGACGTACGCATAGGGATTCAAATGAGGGATGGCCGTTATGAGGCCGGGTGTAGAATATCATGCCCGTGTATTTAGTTTCGCGCCGGTGGTGCTACACCCGCGGAGGACCGCTTTCATTACGACCCCGAATTAGCGACGAAAGCTCAAGACAGCATGCAAATTGCCGCATTATTTTGAAAAATTAGTCCTCGATATTTGAACGCTCGTTTCGTTCGAGCAAAATTTCATTTGTTCGATCCGTCGTCCCATTGCATCGGTACGATATTGTTGCATATTACAATGTAGGGAATCTGGTAACGTTAAATGACATGAGCAGATTGCAAAATAGCACTTATGATATATCAATTTCAAGTTTAAACCGTGGCTCTATTTCTCATCTCGCACTACACTTTAAAATAGCAAATATTACGATTTGTCAATATATTCGAAGCAACGGGGGGGTTGAATGCGAGCAGGAAGAGCGCACCCGTGAAACATAATCCCAGATTTCACGCGAAGATTATCAACGATGACCACCGGGGGTGACCAAAATGGAAGCTGCGTAACGAAGCAGCGATGGTCGAAGGGTCGTATGCCGTTCTGTTACGATTTTTCATCCGTAATTAACTGTCACTGGCGAACGGTCAAGTAATCAAAACGGAAACAGAAATCCATCATAAGTTACGTTCGACGTGCCAACATGACTGTACTTACGTTGTTCAAATCAAACACGAGACTCACTCTTTTGTCAATCCTTGATATTTTAAGGTTGGATAAAATCTACTATTACGAAAATTAGAAATTGTATTCTATTAGGGTTGACTTCATATTATGTCAGGTGATTATCGCATTGAGAGTCTTTTCACAACTTTCCAAGAATTTTCCTTCAAAATCACATAAATTCTGCCACGAAGAAAATAAATTATCACAAATATTATGAATTTATTGGCGCAAATACTAGTTGCTTCGATCGAAATTTCTTATATTTAAATTTTAATAAATTGAGCCTTCAATTGAAGTATCACAAATGAATGAATCTTTTCTTTGTCAAGTATTGTAAATTTTCAAACAGTCTTATTAATTCCGTTCGTTAGGGAAAATAAAAGGACCAAGTAGAAGTTCCAATTCTTTTTTTTTTTACTTTTTTTTTACTTTTCCATGGAAACACGGTGCCGTAATAAATGCGTCGGTTACCGTTCGTCGACACGGCGTGCATAATAACGAGGGCAACGACGGTTCCCCTTCGCCGATTTCATTTTTCGCGACGAATCGTCCGTTCGGCTCGTCGTGGCGCGCGTAACATTCCCGTCTGCCGCGAACGAGCGTGAAAAGCGGTCCCCTATCAGAAGGCGGCTGGTTTTATCAGATAAAGTCGTGCTATCGGTCTTGGCAAATAAGGGAACGCTGACAGTTCGACGATGACACACAGTGCCGGTTGTTACGAAGGCGTACGTGCCGCGACGGCTATTTTTTTCTCGCTCCCTTCCCTCCGCGTGTTCGTAATTTCAGTTTCGCCCAGCCTCGCTGCAAGGACGAGGAACAACCAGTCGAGTGAGTAAATTCAGCACGATCGATTTTAATGTATTCGTAGATTGTATGCGTGAAACGGTTCGACTGTGTGTTTCTTTCTGATTGGGGACGAATGAAAGTGCTCCGTAAGGCGAAGGATTGTGTGAATATCAAACGCTCATCTCGTAGGTTTCCTCCTTTTTTAAATAAAATAGCGTACATTCTTCCAAGATATGTGATTCGTATGAAAATTTGAAGAAATTTTAATGAGTTAATCTGCAGAACAAAGTGCCACGTATGACAGCCATTGTTTGCTATATTGCCATCTGTCGAGAACCTTGGACTCAAACCGGGCTTAAGAGTTGATTGTTGTTTATATCCGGTGTGCTACAATTTTAGATAAAATTCTAAAAGCCTTCATCAAAATTTTCGTGTATTCAACGTACATCGAACTAATAGCCTGACCATGAACTAATCTATCCGAAATGATAAGCGCCTAACCGATCAAATATGTTTCTTATCTGACACTTGGATGGGATTATTGTTCACAAAGTCTGGCATTAACCTTACCTTACGAAATACATCGAGTTAGGAAACCATTGTGCTCGTGGTAGAAAAAAATTCGGACCACGATTAAAGGTGTTTTCTAAATTTTCAGATTTGTAAGCGGAATAAAATCATCGAATCATGGATACCCTATACCCAAATCTGTTCGAGAGATTCAAAAGCGAGGGTCTTTGCCCGATTTGCCTGCTGGAAATGGAACTGGCGCCCAGATTCACTTGCAGCAACGGACACACGATTTGTTATCGTTGCAAACCTTACTATTACGCGTGTCCCACCTGTCTGGCACCGTTAGACATGGAAACGCCGTCTTCGCATTCGAGCTCGTCTTACACGCCACCTCCTACCCATTTCTTGCCCCATCCCCTGCCGCCGAAATTCCATGAATATCATCCGAGCGCACCGTCGATGAACGATTTCCACGAACACGAGAGAAACCAGTTCCAACCCCAACCGACTGCACACGAGGAACTACGAGCCTGCTCGTATGCTGACTTAGGATGTTGGGTGAAGATTCCGATTTACTTAGTTGATCTGCACGAGTCTAGGTAAGATGCACCACTATCTTTTTAGCTATATTTTATTTAGGAAATATATTATGGCTATCTTATGCATTAGTATTTCATATTTATTAATGTTTCTACACTGCCACGGTGTAGATCTTTTTAATTTGGTGCCTACGTTTGGTACTTCAAATTACTAATATAATTTCGATAGTATCAATGGACGATGGAAACTTTTACATACCCCTAATATATTACTTTCAAAGATCTAACCCTTCAAATTATATTTTTAATTCCTTGATGGCTATTTTTCTGAATACTTGAGACACAGTATAAAACAAAATATTAACGTGACAAACGAATTAAATTCCCAAATGAAACTTAAGATAAAAAATCAGCCGAGTAGTTAAAATCTATTACCACAAAACTTGTATATTTCCTTTTCTATTCTCGACCATCTGTATCCTTCTGTACCTCCTCCATCGCTCGATGTATCATAAATTCACATGGATTAGATATAAGATCCTCGATAGCCTATCAATGCAAAGTTCGACAATTTTGTGTGCATTTCAGATGTCAGTTTCGTCCTCACTTGGAGGAGGAGCACCTTCCCACGGATCTGGTTCACCAGCAGGACGATCTGATCGAGTGCAGATATCAATCGGTGGGTTGCAATGTGAGGACGTCACCCTGGCGTGTCTCGATTCACGAGAAATATTGCATTTATAAGGATCGATACGACCCGGTGAACGAGATCACCGATACACTCGATCAAACGTCGATCACGGACGATCGGTACGGTCATCCCGACGAATTGGTGGAGTGCAAGTACAGAAAGTACGGTTGCATGGTGAATATGCCGAGAAGGCGAAAACTGATCCACCAGGAGAAATGCAACTACAGGAAATACGAGACCGAGGAGGACGAATCCTCCTCCGAGGGCGAATACGATCCTGACGAACAAGTACCGTGCAAGTGGACCGAATACGGTTGCAGGGTGAGACCAAAGAGAAACCGTTTGGAAATTCACGAGGAAAAATGCAACTACCGAATGGAGGAATGCGCTTTCAGGGATAATGGATGCACCGCTTTGTTTCAACCGTCGAGGAAGTTTGCCCACGAGAGAAATTGTGAATTCGCTGATTAAATTTCACTCGAGGTTAGCACTTTAAATACCGGTCCCACGTGTTTGCAATCTTCTATATTAATATTCTTTGTTAGAAAATTGACAATTTCATGTATATCAGCGACCCAGGAAATGTGAACAATGATTATTAAAGTCTAAAGGTCCACAAGTGCAATATAAGGATGTATTGTTGTAATAAATAAGTTTCTAAAAAAGGGATACGATCTTCACAATAAATGTACTGTATCATTGATTCATTTGCTGTATTGCTGTTTTCACGGTTCATAATCGAAGCTTTATTTATGCGGTGCGTTTCGTAATACGCGGTTAGTCGTTCTTAATCTTGCTGGCGCATAACGGGAAGACGTACAAGCTGCCTTGGTGCCTGGAAGTATCGATTCCCATCTAAGCGTATATCGTTCCAGAAGACAGTTCACATACACTGAATACCACACTATTAATTACGTTACCAACAATTAGGTCGCTATAGAAGAAGCACGATAGACAGTCTAAACCGCAACTGATAGCAACCAAGTTCTAAATTTAATGTTCTAAGTGATCGTAAAATCCTATCAGAAATTCGCTTATAATCGTAAAAAACAAGTATCCTATTTTTATCAAAATTTACATAAAAATTCTAATCACTAAAATTAATCAAGATTAATTTAAACGAAATGTGAAATCTAAATTCGCACTAAAAATTCTAAAATTCTATATTAAGTAATCGTAGATTTCGAGCATTTTTCCGCTACCTTCAACTGCTGCAATTACTTAAAATTAATTAAAAACGTATCATCAATCTATCCTGCCCGTATGGCTGTCACGGTACAGCAGAAAGTCGATAAATTTCATGGATCCAAGAACTATCGAGGATTACACGAGTGAAAGGATTATTTGCTCCTTCCATCCCCATTGTACACCCTGTTACCCCCTCCGCACTGAATCGTCCACTTGATAGTGAAACTTACACCACCATTCGGGGGATGATCTGGAGCATGATCGCCTGGAATGAGGGAACGATGGCGTGGCTGGGATATCGAACACCTGGAAGCTAATGGTGCAATCTCCCTAGCCGCTAATCATCGCACCGTTTGTTGCCGCTGCAAACACCAGTCCGAAGCTTTATGACGACCATTTATAAGGGCACCGAAAAAGCTTGGGAAGCGAACCATCTTATGCGTGACTATGTTTGAGGAATTCCTCGACCTGCCGCGGCTGTATACCGCGACGATAAATCGAGTTGAAAGCATTCGCGAACCACTAAATGGGGCTTTTTATGGTGATAATGGTTCATTCAGAATGCGCATAAAAGTATTACTACAGAGGTAAGCGATGAATTGGAGAGAATAAAAGTTGCTGCTTCTTTCAATCTTTTCAAAATATTAAAATTTGCTGTAACATTAAGGCTTTTATTATTTACAGTCAAAAATCAAAGACTATCTTGGACTCAAGAAAATATCAGATACAATTAGGTTTCGATCATGTATATGCTCTCAATTGGACGCTGTGCTAATTATCTCATTTTCATTTTGAATAGGGACAATTCATTTCAAAGTTTCACGTACGACAGAATGATTTCTATCAAGGTAAAATATCAAAATATTTTTCTAAAGAACTTTTCTAAAATTCTTATGTTTAAGGAGTAAACCATCTCTAAACTAAGCGTCCACGAAACACATATTTACTTTAAATTTAGTGTTGATCGTTAATTAACACGTTAAAATCTCACGATTTTTATGACGAATATTTTTGGTTTTTCCAGACGGAAGAAAAGAAGCGAAACGTACGAATATAGGGTGAAAAGATTCAACGATGGCCTACATGAAAATCTCAAAAGAATCCGGAGACCCGGGAATACACCTTTTCAGATACTACATAAATATCGAACGGACCGGAAAACGATAAACTCTTGTCCGTTCACAGTTCACGGAAACCGTCACCACGCCGGTCAGAACTTTAACGACCAAGGGTGACCCAGGCGATGGACAAAAGGGAATGGAGACTGTTTTACATAGTAAAGACCAAGGAGGACTACCAACACCGTCACCGTCGCCCAACCAAACTCTTAAAGAGGATACTCGCTTCTGAAATGAGTTGAAAATTCCTCACGATACTCCAACGAAACGTTCCACTTTCCCCTTGTTGCTTGAATTACTTTTACAGAAAAAAGACTACACAATTTTTATCATTATTTTATAATAAATATTGCATAAATATTTTGTACTTAACTTTTTCGTATGAAATATTTCTACAGTATACATCTTGAACATAACAAAATTCTTATGCAATTTGCTTAAAATCATAAAAATGCAAGACACAAGAATTATCTGCAATGCAAAAACTTGGCAGCAACCAAAATTAGCGTCGCTAATATTCCACGCGAAAGGAAACTGGACATAAAATGTTTACAGAAATTTTAAATAACACATTGTGTAATTAAAACACTAATCCTTTGCGGTTTTGTTGGAAGCGAAATGAAATGTCTGTTGTTACAGAATTGGATGCAAGAATAATTCAAAAACAACGGTACGACCAGGATTGAAATCTACAACGACGCCACGCTGTAAGCGCAAATAAATCAAAGTCGAACGATGAAAGACGACGAAATCAGTAACCGTGTTCGCGATTCAAGCTGGAGGTGAACTGGCCAGACTCTGTACACCGTTGGTAGGAGCGAAAAAGGGTGGGTGAAAGGGGTGCGAGTAAATTGCACCCCTGGGGAACGGATCTGTGGAGTTGCAGAAGTCAGCCAACTTTAATTAAGACACAGGTGTTTCTTGCTTATAGCTACGGAACTTCTTACAGAAAGACGTACGATATTTATATATATGTATATATAAATATTGATAGATTCCAGAATATTTATGTAGATTCATTTATATTCCATACGTCACTCGTCTCTTTTTGCAATTTATTTTCAATTTTAACACGTTGGCTGCCACGGGGGTCACCGGTGACCGGCACCCGAAATTTTTTACAATCAAATAATTACCAACAAAAATGATAAAACAAACCACGGATAGCGTTAATATTAAGCTAATAATGCTAGCTATCGAATTGAAAAGTTAAATTTGAAAATTAGTTGATTATATTCTTAATAATTAGGATATCAGCGTGTCTGACTACCCACGTCCATTTTCACTGTGGCAGTCAATGTATTAAGCAAGATATACGTTCAACACCGACTGTTTTATTGTTAACCCTCGGACGATGGACCATGGAGAAAGCTACCAAATTAAATTGAATTGTGAACTACTTTTCGTTGCAATTTTTAAAATTTCAGAAAACTTATTTAAATATTCCATCATCCAAAGTACAAAGGTATAAAAATTGTATTGTTTTATAGGTCTGGATGATGATTGACCCGGTAATGTTATAATTTTAATTATAATTCGAATCTTGCAGAACTATCTATCGTTGAATCATCTTCCACGTCTCGTATTACGAATATATCCCTTCAGAAAGAAGACGTTAACGGTTCCTGAAGTGACTTTAATAGCGAACAGGGACTTTTTGCCGGGAATCCAGATACAATATCTGAGCCACAATGCCGACTGATGTCTAACCCAAGAATCACCTTAATGCATGTATTCATACCGTAAGCTCGTACTTTGAATCAGAAATATAGATAGAATAGCTGTAACGGGGTTTCTGACACGGCTGAACCCTTCTTGACAAAGAAACTGCCTCCCGTGAGATATCTTACAGTGATTTCTTTTAAACACTGTCCAAATCTTCCTACGACATCCCATTGTGTCTGTCGTACCCTTTACAAAAGTCGCTTAGAAAAAAGAAATATCTCTTTTCTTCGAGCAAACATCCAATATATATGTATGTATCTTGTGAAGATTGTACGATCTAGAATTCGAGAACTGAATAATTGATCCAAGATTAATAACAACTTAATTGAATTATAAATCAGTGTTGTCATATGCAGGCGCGTTAATTAAATTTATTCGACATTAAATTAACTTCTCACGAAGTACTCCGTGATACCAGAAGGTTTAATTAGTATTAAGTAAACTTATTGAACGATTAAGTTAGTTTCTTCAGACCGTTTCAATTACCGCCAGCTAACTGCCTGTTGCGTAATATCCGCTACCTGTACATCTATATAAAGCTTCACGATTTCTGTGCGAACATTAACATTATCTATGGTAGCACGAGTAACCGTCGATCATCGAGCTTGATCACGAAAAGTCCGACAAGCCCCTCTGCAAACTATGCAACCCCCTTGTAACCGGTCTCATATGGTGGCCACGAGTTCGGGACTATAATTTTCTCACATAAATACATCTCGCTTAGGTAAGACCGAGTAGCTTGGGTCAGTTGGAAGGCTTTGCTTCCACGAGGCACGCGAACTCCATAATTCACCGACAGGGTTGCTCTCGATTTCATGAAGGGAAAAGCACTCGTATCTCAATTTTGTCAGGACATAACTATCACCGTTTCGGTAACGAGAAAATCCACGATGGCCACGATCCTTTGAACGAGGAACCTCGATGATTGGATACCTTGGAAACATCTGATTCCCCAGCACGTGCACGATTATCATCCATCGATGGGTATATCTGGCCCGAGATCGAGATTTATGGCGAACATACGGGGGTGTAAGTGTAAACACGTTGATTGGCACAATGGGTACGGCTGTGTCTGATGAGGCACGTGATAATGCGTATTATTAACAAGTTAGTCACCAGGTTGATGATCGGTGACCAACACAAATTTTAACACCGTATGTAATTTGATCTTCGAATCATAGTATTTATATGGAAGTTAATTAACAATTAACGAACTGTATTATTTACGCCATCTAGCAGCTGGAGAAAGAAGAGAAGCAACCGTATTCTGAATAATTGCAGGTACAGCGTGTCTGACCACACATGGCTATTTCCACTGTGGCAGTCAAAATATTAATATAAGGTATTTGCCAACTGACATACGTCGATTTTGATGCAATTTTCGTAGGGCAGAAAGCTTGAAAAAATATTTCAAATATATTTTATCACTGACAATCGTCTACGTTGAAGAGGTTAAGGTTGTCCTTGAAATTAGGGGCAAAATTCTACTTTGCGGCAGATTGATTGCAAGATTCTGATATAAATTGATACTAGCTTGTATAGAAGAAACTGTGAGACATATGTTGCAATAGATAAAATATACTTAATTATGTAAAACCTTTCTTTTAATTTTGAAACACGATATTTCGACCAGTTTTTTCGGTTGTTATATTAAACAACGTCGATATCTGTTTCTGGGCACGTTCCTGATGAATATCTTTTGCGTTCGAAGTTTCTTAAGAGGGAAAGTCCCTCGGCACAAGATTAAAATTTTTAATATAACTCTTTGAGGGAAGGTGAATCGCGTTTCTGATCGCGCGAATAAAGACGTCCGTGTGCCCAAGGTGGGAAAAGGGTGTCGGGATGAAGAAACGGATTTAATGAAACGCAAGAAACCGGAGTAAAACTGTATTTGTAATGCAAATACGCTTTGAACCGGTCCCGAAGGGCCGGAAAAAAATAAAAAGCTCGAAACAAGCGGGAACGAAATCGACCGTCCCATCACTCTTCGCTTTAATCCGATTTCAAATTCTTCGACGTCTCCGAAATCACGTCCCCCGCGTTTGCCGTCGGTACTTGCCTAAAAAATCCTGATTTCTTTCTTTTAATTACCTTAGGGAGCACGACTGATCGTCAAACCGAGCGCACGCCTGGAATCCTTATTAAACGAGTTCCAAATCCACGACAGCCCCAAATCGATTCCCCTCTTGATGTTCAATTTGAGCTTTATTGGAATAAATCAAAAATGAACATAAGAATTTCATTAGCAATTCTATTTATCGTTAAGAAAATTAACTGACAACATTTTTTTCCAATAGTCCAGATACAAATGTACAATTTAATGAAGATAAAATTAATTTCGTATCATTTCTTCGTTGGTTTTTCAAATCGTGGTTTTCTTAATCGTTTTATTATCAGTATTGACCCAATAATTCCTATGGGTCGAAAATATTTTCACGCTGGTACTTTCTATTTAAACCGATAGTATTTAAATAATATTGAAATGATTATTACCTATTTAATGTATTTAAATTCGTCTTATTACTATTATTTAGTAATAGTTGTAAGCACTCTCTGAATATTGCAATGACAGAAAGACTAATCGTCAGATAACAATGCAACAACGATCTTTAATGCTAACAAATACTATTTTCCCGAATGAATATCTTTCTTTACTCAGTCTGAAGTGCTCAACGGAACCTGCCGGATAAATATTATCGAACCTTCAGCCGCGAAGATGTTGGAACGGAACGATAGAGTATAAAACGAGTGTCGAGAATCGAAGGAATCATTATTTACCGAGAGCTGCCTATTGTCCTCTTCGACGGATGCATTGTCGAATTAAGAGCTTTTGTGACAACGAACGGTAGAGGCGCACAATGCGTTCCCTTCTATTTCACTCCTTTCTTTGTCCATCTTTTTCGAACCGATTGATCGTACCCGCTCTTTCTGCCGTTTTTTTTCTTCGTACACGCTTCGTCCATCCCCTCCGCGCGAATCGCTTTGACAGTTGCCTCGCAAATGAAAGCACTTTTCCGCCGAATAGACAAAATAAATCGAGTCTCTCGTACATTGTCGATGATATCGTAACAATACGCGTCTGCTCGACGTCGACCTACGCGCGTATAAATACGCGACCCCCCGTCGGCCATCGTCACGAAAAAATCTCTATATTGCCAGACGATAAAACCCTGTTCATTCTGTCCGTCCATCGAATATCGTAAGTACCGAACGAGCTTTACCCGTACGAACATCAACAATCATGTTAAGATCATTCTATATTATCGTCACTTACAATGATCTTCATTAACCTCCTGATGGTTCTGATCGATTGCTTGGTTCAATCTTAATCCAACTTATCAAATATATAGTAGCATACTTTGACTAAAATTGGCCACTCAAATTTTGTAACGAAAAACTTGCGTACATCGTAGAAATAATTAAATATTCTATAATTTAGAAAACTTAGAAAACTTAACGGCCTTTTATGGAGCTATCATATAAATCCGGCATCTGGTTTAAAGCAGCGCAATATTATTTAGATAATAAAAAAACATCCAAGCGATTCCGGTACAAAAGAAAGCCACTGTCTAATGGATTAAATAGGTAGAAGAGGTGAACAAAATTGAACTAAGGTTGAAAAAAAAATATACGTGTTCGTTAGCGAGAGAAAAAGGGCGATAACAAAAGCGTAGGGGTGTGCTCCGGTGATTTATCGATGATAATTAAAGAGCCGAACGTCACCACCGGCTGCGTTTCGATGACCAATGGCCACTGCGTGAGTCTCCTATTAAAGCTCGTTCGCTTGTTCAGCGGCTATCGTTCGGGAATAATTAAATCGTGGTTTCGAAATAAAATATATCTGCAAGGATCACTGATTGCGATCGTACGTCGACTTTTATATATCTTTAATAATTATCTTCAATAATTTTCCAATTAATTCCAATTAATTGAAAGCTTCAGAAATCAGCCTTAAATTATTGCCAAATTTTCAGATATAATTATAGTCTTCTAACAAATTCTTCATAATTTTGGTTGATTTCATAATAATCCTCTTCTGAGCGTACAGAGTGGAATAAGCAAACGAAATTTGGATCGTGATGATGATTAAGGCTGTTGGCTATAACCGATGATATAACATCGAAACGCCTTCATCCATGGTGCCACGACATTTCTTCCATTAAGGGCCACCCTTGTCCCTCCATTGCGAAACATCAACGGGCCTACTCTCAGCCCTTGCTCGTCCTCTTTCGACGCTTCATCGTCGTTGTCATCGTTGCGGCGTTACCAAAATTACATTGAATCAACAAAGGGTTGAGAGAAGATTTTCATCAATGCATACGACGCCTCCATTGTTCTTCGCGTAAGATTGATCCCTTAGCCTTTCTGTTCATACCCCGTGTCAAATGTAAGACCGAATTCATCTTCAAAATTCCACCTCTTTCTTCACGCTTCTTAACTGCATAGCTTGCCATTTTAAAGATTGCCATTCAAGGGTACATTTTAATAGGATGCAATACATTTTTATTACATTTTCTACGTTGACTGCTCGTAACAAATATAAATCATCGTTTCACAAATATTTTAAGGTGCTCTACGATCAACAGTTTGGCAATTTAATTCAAGAGTGGCATAATCCGGGTGGCATATGGATCTTTACAAGGATCTGTCACTTATTTAGCTAATTAAAAATAATTTTATTAGACCCTCGAACGTTTATATAACAGCAAGAACTGAATATCATACAAATAATACCGTATATTTATTTTATTGGAAGGTTTCTCTGCGACTTTAATAGAGCACTAAAAATGTTAATAGAATCTAATACTCTACTATTACGGAGTAATTAAACTAGAAAACCCCGTGTATCGATGAAGAAGCAATTCTAAATATTTAGAACGAATTTCGTGAGAAGCAGCTAAAAATATTCTTCGAACTGAAATATACTCATCGTGAAACCATAACTCCTTTTGATCGAGTGACCTCAGCCGACATGCCGTGGCAAGAAGCACCACGTTGAATCGTAATAATGCACCTGCACACCACCAACAGACTTTATACGCATCCCTCTTCTTGGCAGATGAATTTAGGTGTACTATCTCGAGGAGGCCATGGAGTGACGTATGAAAGCTTGGATGCGAAATACGAAGCGAAAGTACACGGTCGACGACGAAGGGGGAGAGAGTGGGGGCCGAAGAGCAAAGGAAACAGCCGGTTCCTATTTAGTGCTTCTACGCCCGACTATGTCAACGTTATTATACCGCAGATTCCCAAGGGAGTGCTGCTTCTCTCGGCACGGAACGAGGGGGTGTGACCACGACGAATACATCTCAAAAGTGGTTTTTTAAAATATGGATCAAGCGTAACGCTTGCACAGCTAAAATGTGGGGGGGGGGGCACCCTTTGAAGCGGCCTGTAAATTGTAGCAACACCTTGTCAACCGCGAAGAAGGACGTTCCAAATTGCCTCCTCAAAGAACTCGAGATTAATAGCTTCGATAGCCGGAAACGTAAACTCTGAAGAATCAGAAGAATCCATTCTTTGCATACTCCTTGACAAGATTTCCGGAAAAGACCCACCGTTCGATTGAATTAGCAAATTATTTTTGAATAAACGTAAATAGTTGAATCAATTTTTACAAAACTTCATTGGCCTGCATTTAATCTTTTTCTTTCTTCGTTTGTTTAATAAGAAATTAATTCCCTTATGATGTGGGAAAGCTTTACTTGTGCTTTGGAAAATTCTGTACAGGTAACTGGAGATACGTACCAGAGTCTTTAATAAGTGATGAGACGTAACGATATCAAAACAGAAAGACAAGAAAACCTGTGCCTCCAGAGACTCATTCATCTTTCCCGTGCAATCCTGAATGAAGCGGAAGGTCTTCCAGGTGGAATATTCGGGATAACCATGGCAATAACCGTTTCGACCCTCGACATAGAGTGAGATTGAGGCTTCATTTATTCTTGAACGCACACGAACTTCTTATTTCACGCGCGCAAAGCGAGGAATTTAATGAAATTCTTTTTTCTAAGAATTGAAATAACACCGTTATTTTATTTAAAACAATTTTAGCTAATATCAATGCCTAAAACATTAATAGGAACTTTTAGTTTCCACGGAACGAGCCAGTAATTATTACCATTATTATTACTTCGGAAACCTTATAAAGATCTTTATGTTAAAAAAATTATATCTGAAGAAATAGTGTAACATTTAGAAAATGGGAATCTTAAAGTTTATAAAATGGAAAAATTCTAAATTATACTTGGGAAACCAATAACCAAACTAATTAAGGTAATAATATAAATATTAATTAAGGCAGTAATAGCTGCTTATCGATTGTATATCAAACACGGAACACTACCTTATCAGTGAATGAAATCAACACAAAGTAAATAAGAAGAACCTCGAACGCATAAAATTTCACCTTGTTGTCTGACCATAATCGCGCTTGAATCACTTACAGGCACGCACTCTCGCTCGAGTTTAACAAGCCTTGTAACTACGGGAGCGTATTATCGTAAATTCGGCTCGAACGATCGTCATAAAGAAGCATTGGCATTATCAGGAAGCAAATACGATTCTTCAAAGACGAACACACGAGAGTCGCCGAGGGTACTCGTTAGAAATCGCCGAGAGTTTCAACGACGACGCGAGTCTCAAGAGTCGCGAAGAATACGTACAGTCCATTGAAACGATCGCTCTTCTTTCGACAAGAAACGAACATTAGCCCGACACGCGTGTCGCTCTTTTTACGATTGAGAACGAAGCACCCAAAAAGTATCGTCGTCGCCAAGTCGCCAGCGTTCATTCGTTGAGAAGCTAGCGAACAAAAGAGGAAACAAGAGAAAAATTTTTCCACGAAACTAGAGAAAATAAATAACATCCTCCAAGACGGGTGTCCGAAGGGTGAGGAGAAACCGTGAGCTGGAAATATATCAAACCAAACGTTTCTTCTTCTCGGAGTGTCAGAGCATGTTTTACGCGGTCCGTCAACTCACCGAAACAATAATTCAGCCAGACTTCGTGTTTTCCTTAGTTTTACTACGTACACGTCATTCTCGATAAATTGTAATCATAAATTTTAGATGAATCGTAATCAAACTTTTTTTTTTATCGTCATCATGAGATATTTGTCAAAGTTCCTTCTGTGTTGGAGTTTAAGGGTATGCAGATAAATTGCTAAGGTAATTTGTAACCCTTATTTAAGGGTAGCATTGATATTATAGAATTGATGTATAAACAGAAGGAAAGTGAAACAATGTTTGGACAATAAAAATATTCAAACGAGATTTATGATATTCTTCAAAATCAATATATTTGCTATAGGTGAGATGTAATTTTTTTTTTTACTCAATTTCAGAACTATTGCTATTCGTATAAGACACGAAGGACCTGATACCTTCGTTTGGAACAAAATTCACGAGAACTGAGAACTTCGGTAAACTGGAACGAAATTCATAAATAATTCCAAAATTATTGCTTTCTGGGCAATTTACGAACCTCTATTTTCGATCAAAGACACAGAAATCGAGAAGCTTGATAAATTGCAATAAAATTTCACAACGGATTCCAAAATTACTAATCTTTGTACGATTTAACAAAAGTCTGTACATCTTCACGATAAAAAAAGTTTGTCAAGAAGTTTATTCATTTGAAACATAGACACACCCGCCTCCATCGAAAGAGCACTCATATCATCGGAGTTCCTTGCAAGGCTTCCATCCTGGAATTCCAACGAGCATTTCGCCTCATCGTTCCCTCCGAATCGTCGTTTCCCGTTTCGTCTTTCATCCCCGCAATTTGAGTCGATCTTTTTACGGAATCTTCGCGATGAATATTTTCTCCCGTTTCGTTCCGGAATTTTTTTCCGTACATCCGTGCACCACCGAGGAAGGCATCGGTTGTTCGTGCACCCTTGAAAGGGATCCTCTTCTTCGTTTCCTGTACGGAATTGAGCTTTCGCCGGTGAATGGACCACACAGCGTACACGTAAATTGCATTGTCGCAATGCCGGCTACGTAACTCGAACCACCACGGGCGAAGGGCTGACCGGCCAATTAGCTTCTGTAGGCCCCTCGATAGAATTGCACAGCAACTTGACTCGACGATACCCGTACAGTTAGGGCTACTACCTCGTTGGCAAGTACCACTCCAAGTCCAGGACCGAGCTAGACTCAATTTAACCGTTCTCGCTCGAATATCGAATCGTTCTGGCCGTCGCGTCGTCCCTTTGCGGCCGCACGCCAATCCCATTTCCACGCGGATAACTTTCCGCTTTCTATGACACGCTTCATGCGCGCATTCTTTTGTCCGCGTATAATCGCTCAATGATAGTCGTAAGAGTGTCAACTTCTACTATGAGATTGACAGCCAAATTCGGCGATCTTTTAATGCGTTTCGTATCAAAACTACTCGAGTCGGAAATTTGAACCTCGGAAACAGAGTGTATTAAGCGTACTTTTTAAAAAAATTACATTTCACGTGTCTCTCGCATCAAATTTTTCACTCTTTTCGATGGTATATATAGTTTCTTGTAAAGTAATCAATAATATATAAACTATGGATTAATTAATAGGTTGCTGCAGATGACCGAGTTCGAAGCATAGAATATCTGGCACAATTTAATGACACGAAAGTACTGTAGCTACCCTTTCATTTATAGAATGATTTCCTTTTTTCTCCACAGATACCTAATAAATTTGCAAAGAAATATTAAAATATTCTTGGAGACATTCTGTACTACCATATTCTAATCATGCTTATCCTCAAACAATTTAAAGAAAAACACGTCAAATTATATTAATATATCATCACAAATGTACGAACATTCGTCCAAAACTGCTGAATACAATCGAAACATCAAGCTCAAAAGCCTCGTGTACTTCTGCAAGGCGTCCTCTTCAGAAAAGAGCAGAAATTAAGTTCCCTTCCCAAAGAATTACCCTCAACGAACCTACCCTTAAAATATGCAAATTTTTTAGAATATTAATCAAAAATATCCTTCTGTGTTCACACTGACACTAATAACATCGATTCTAATAAATATTTCATAAGTTCACAATTTATCAACAGCAAGTTCCACCTAGTTTTCAGTCGATAAAAGCACGAGCTTGCGGACTGTCCACAAGCGGGTAAAGAAGAATATCGGTCGGTAAAACAGTGAAAAGTGAAGAAGAGCTTGCACAAGCTCTCCTGAATTATCAACAGCGGAATCAACTTAAGCTTACAATCCCTTCTTGTTTAACCGAATACCAGGCCAAAGAATATTGACCATCGTGCGGCGCACAAAAGAGAAGAAGCAAATATTGAATTAAGGACTCAGCTGGTGAAAATTAAAGGGACACTTGGTGCGCTTTGAAACGATGGTCGTTCAAGGAACTGAATAATAAATCGTACCTCTTTTTCATAGAAGACTTGAAATTACTGAATTAAGATGAAAGCCGAACACCGCGACCTTTAAATGGTACATACAACGAATCGAATTCAATTAAGGTCAATTTCTTTCTTGCTACGAGTCGAGAGTAATAAAAGATAAAAGTTCGATCCTTTGCCCCGAAAACTGACTGGCTTTGTAACTGGTCCACAAGCAATGGAAGTATATTTGTACAAGTTTCTTGATATTATATTTTTGGAAAATTAGGTCCTTTGAGAATCGATATACCGACGGATGTGTTTTCCTTGCTCTTTGAAAAAATTTAGGAAATTTTCACCCCTCACGGTGTTCATTCGGTTAGGATTAGGGATTTTGTTGTTTTCAATCAAAACGATGACACTTGTAATTAAAATAATAACTTTCAAAATGGTTGTAATCTTAGAGAATAAAAAGAAATCATAACAACTTAAATTTATAGAATTAAAAGAAGAATGCCGTTAGAATTTTCTTTGGAGCTAAATATTTGTTAATAACAAACTATTGTTAAAAATTGTTCGGTTCCCTTTTTGTGGGGCAATCGACCAAAATAATGTTATTCGTCTGATAAGTATACTACATCAAGTGAATAAATTAATATAGATTGAATACTTTAGCATGTTGACTCTTTCAGTGATAAACATCGTATATGGTCAGACATATCATGCCGCAAGTTCTTAAGGACACATACGCTGAGTTTTTCAATTTCAATTTTCAATTTGTTACTCTACGTCGTTAGTTCTATATTAAAAACAACGAAAACATCCTTTCTTTCGTTTTCATTTCAAATATTTGATTTAGGACCAGCATGTTTCCTTATTCTCGAAGTAAACTACTTATATTAAATATTAAGTGATCTACCTGAATGAAAAAGGAAACATGCAGTGCAATTTAAAGAAGCCCAAGTTCCCCTTTAAACGAAGTAAGATCTATTTGAAATATTTTGTTAGAAAATGAATAATTAAACCACTGAAAGTATATCTTTTTCGTTTTTTATAAAATCGATCTATTAAATTGATATGTTTCTAATGACCAGTTTAATGATTTTCAGACATTTTTGTCGCGCAGAATAAAAGATTTTAAATCAACCCTCGATGAAACACATGTTTAATCCGATAAAATGGAACGATGGTAAGGGATGGCTGTTAATTAAACGATGTCGGACATAATCGCAGTATCGTTCGGCCACGTGCTCGGCTCTTAATTTCGTTCTTTATTAATTAACGTCCCTGAAAATTCGATGCATTTCAATTATAAAAAACGTAATTCGGTCCCGATTAAATACCAGATTATAATGTACCCGTTGTTAAAAGGGCTTGACACCGTCCTCGCTGCTTTTCATCGAAGGTTGTTGAATTTCTCGTTAATTCAGCGACATCGTTCGTACACGGAGAAGGCAACAAAGTAGAAAAAAAATCATCGATTGGCATCGTCAATTTCAATACGTTTCGCTCGAAAAAGCATGAAAGACTCTCTTCGTTTCATTATAAAAAAAAATTACTTCCTTTTAATAAAAATATATTTTGTCGTCCTTCACTTTCATTTTACTTAATAAAGATTCATATCTGTGGATTCGAAACTTTCAATAAAAAAGTTACTGCAATATACAGTAAAAATAAATGAAACAGTTTTTCAGTATCTTTTGTTTCCGCGTGTTCGTTCTTTCGTATATTTTTATTATTCGGTTTGCATGCATAAAAATAACTATGTTCACTAGCAAATCTGCCTGGAAGTCGATCGTTGTGAGAAAGATAAGTTACTTGAACGATTTTCTATCTCCGGATTTGATTACGTTGCATCTTTTACAGAAAAGGAAACGATCCGATGGTGAATTTCCAGCGGTTCGTTTCCGTCTTCCTCGATATTTAGTCATAGAATATACTACTTATTGCGCTCTAGTCACTACCCTGTAATATATTGAATTTCTCAAGTCATCGTTATACGCTTCAGAATGCTGCCACTGTTAATACATTGCTGAAACCTGATGTACACAGATTGCATTTTCAAGTTGCGATCAATGGACTAATTAAATCTAATGACCTTAAAATGTATATACATATTCTGGTAAACATATAAACAGTCCTACTGTAAGTAGTGTTATTTTAAATATTTATTTTCATTTCCCAATATTTGAAACCTTCTTCGTTAAAAAATTAATATCAAAATTTTTATTTAACACGTTGACTGCCACGAGGGTCACCAGTGACCGCAATTTGTTACAATCAAATAATTACAAAAAAAAAATAAATAAATCACGAATAGCGTTGACATTAAGCTAACAATGCTAGCTATCGGATTGAAAGGTTTTTGAAAATTAGTTGATTGTATTCTTAATAATTAGGATTTCAACGTATCTGATTACACACGTCCGTTTTCACTGTGGCAGGCAACGTGATAAACTTACAGCAATTTCAATAAAAATGACTGCTTAATTTGTTATTAATTCTGAACATAGAACGCGATTGCTCTCGTACGAACATCGATGATTATTCAAATATTATCCCAGTAGGAAAAAGTATGTGCTGGTGCCAAGCACGGGGTATAATGAATCGGTATTTCCCGCGTGAACTTTGAGTAATTAATCCGTGACAGTTTTCTTCGTCGAAATAGCTCGAATTTCCGGTAAGTTTGGCTGGTTAAGCGTACGCAGGGGTGAACGAGCTTCTCGAACGTAGGGTGTGAATGAAATTCCCGAGCGTTGGGTGTGAAAGACAAGCGCTCAGGATGGTGTAGGAGAGATCAAGTGGTTGCTCGGAGGGTTCAACTTTGGTTTCGAGTGAAACGTATGTAACCCGTGTCTAGAACGAATGCCCGGGACTCGGCACGGGCTTTTAAACGTAAAGGAGATCCCGCGATGCGAGTGTCGGACGTATAGTTTCGAATGCATGCACCGTGTGGCCAAAGTTTCGAGTGAGCTATCCAATTAGACTTGGTGAATCAACCGGCGCAGCGGGGGAAAAAAGAAGAAGAAACGGACAAAAAGTAGGAAGCGAAGAATGAAAGTTACAATGGCAAAAAATGAAAAGTACGAACTAACAACAAGAAAGTTGAAGTAGCAGCTAAGAATTTACAAGAATCAAAGTTTATAAAAGTGGAATAATGTGAAATAAAGTGTCCTATTTACACAATATTGAAGGCTGCCATTAAAGGTACGACTATTTGATTTTCTAACTTAAGATTTCAATTTACCAGTTTACATTATTGGTGTAATATTGGATGCGCCATGTCGAATGGTCAATTTAGAATCCATGTCATATCAATTTGAAACTTTAAATTTGAGAGAAGATGACTTTTCGAACTTTCAATGTAAAATTAAGTTAAATTATCTTATATAAATAATATAATAATATACCTTCTGCGTTCGTTGAAAAAAATTACTTTTTTTCTCATTTATTGTCTCTCAATTTTATTGTAAATTTTTCTGTTACTTCATTGGGTACTATTTGATTCTAAAATTTGATTACAATTTTTTCAACAGCCTGTATATAAACCTTGTAGTTACGAATGGTTATCTTTAAACAATGGAAAACCATTATAATGTTTATCGAAATTATAACGCACAAGCAACGATCACGAAAGATTGAACTCGTAGTAAAGTCAGTGGAATTAGGTCAGGTCGATACGTTTCGTACGTGTCTTATATCAAATCGACTTACGGGACAAACAATCCAATTGTATTACAGTGACCAAATATTGCTATCGAAATAGTCATACATATAAAGTATAATAAAATCATCATATATAGAAAAAGCACAAACACTGATCTATGACATTAAAGTCAATTAATGTCTGTGAAATTGATAAACAAATTATTCGTATGACTAAAACTACTCCCTTAATAATCGTAAAGCCTCGATATTAGTTAATTGATTTTTTAACCTCGCTTGCACATTGGGAATTCGTATGGCACGCTACTATTTGGACCAGAAACACAATAATAATACATTTCTCAGTTTATCGCACGAATCGCGTAATGCGATCGTGTATTATATAATTAACTTGCAAATCAGAAATAATAATATGTATCATGAAATTACTGAAAAGGGAATTGAATTGAAATCAACCGAAACGAGTATACTGTTCCGGATGGAATCGAAACAAAAACGAATTTTCCCAGATAGGTGTTCATCCCCTTTGACAGACGAGAGATATCGATTCGATGTTTCACTGACATTAAACGATCGACGAACAAAAAATCGTGTCAAGCATCATGGTTCATCGGTGATTTTACAGTGGATTGAACGATACGACAGCGCACAAAGAGAAACAGGTAACGTGAATCCGAGTAACGTCGATTAAAGGGAATCTCAACCCAAGAATCGTACACCCTTCAGCCTCGAGAACATCGAAACAGCAATAAGAACAATTTCATTGACTCGCTGCATCTTCATTAATCGATGAAAATCGTTCGTGACACGCTTTAATTATATCCCGTTGCTTTCATTCTATGAAACGACTTGCTTTCAGCTTTTCAATTCGGTTCGATGACTACAGACAGAAAAATTTATTCACTTTTATCAAATACAGTTTTATGGTACATATTAGCTGCATAGTGTACAAAAAGTTGGCAATACAATATTAACCATCTGAATGATACAAAAAAAACTCCACCACCCAACGCTAGAACCACCAAAATTTAAAATACATTTACTTTAAAATTAGAAATAAAGTAATACACAAAATAAATAAGAATTAAATCTAACCCCAACACATGTAATAATTCTAACAGAATCAGTATAACGAATTTTTTAATTAAACTAAAAAATTTGGTAATCCCACTCTTAATGGATCTATGAGAACGGACAGGTACACTTTTCACAGTCAAACGGTTAATGATAAAAGATTGACCGATTTAACGATAAATTGAACGACTACCTTCCAACAGAAACATTAAAGGCAATAAACTATATGATTAGTTCGCTCGTATATTTCAGTCTAGGCTTGCGATAGCTTTTGTGCCACGAACGAGAATCCATCGCGTTGACATATTGGATCGAACGAAGGATCTAAAGCTCGTTTTCCTCGCAGTATGTAATCTACGATATAAACCAGTAGCCGTTTGCACGTTTTTCGATCGTCCAAAGAACAATGTGTACTTTCGCCAGACGAAATCTGACGCGAGCTTCGTTCGACGATTACGACGGATTATATCCTCCAGCTATTGAAAAAAAAAAGGTATTTTTATAATAAACAAGTGTGTTTTGGTACACGGATAGTCTGCTTTGATTAAACGGTGATTTAATTAAAGCGTTCATTAGCGTGGATGCAACGAGATTCAATTATCAAAGTGTACTCTAGTCAGCTTACATAATCTGACGATACTATTGTCCTAAGCTTAGGAGCCATTGTTCAAATTAACAGCCGTTGTTAAAACATTAACAAATTTAACACATTGGTAGAATAATTTCATAGAAGGTTATTACTCGTATTGTTTTATAAATAAAATTAAATATTTCAAAGTTTTGTGTATTTATCAATAATGTTTATTTTTTTTCGTAAAAATGTTTGAAACTATCTGACAAAGTCACGATATGCATCTTTCAAACCCTTCTCTCACGCAAAAAAAAAACGTCAAGATGATATTCCTCGGCTAACAAAGCACGTCACAATTTTGAATCCTTTCAGTTACACCTTCAAAAGTTAGCGATAAACTTTAACCACCTACCACTACATGAGATTCTCACGATCCGATGGCCCAGAGCTTATACCGTCAAACGAGCCATCCGTGAAACGCGCAAATTCACGGATCGGACGAGCGCAACAAGCTCCGGATGGAAATCTGAAAAATCCTCTTTGCGATAATGAAAGCGTGTACCACGGTCGGTGGCGTTTCGTCGCCGGTTTTCGTTCACCGTGCCAACGAAACGTGCCGGGTCAAAGTGTTAAAAAGACCAACGGCCACTGCGAATACGTAATTCAAAACACTCCGCGACCACGATGACGTTCGGACATGCAATGTGACAACGGCAATCTCGTGGTACGGGTTCACTGGAAACACAACCACCGAGGATACGACAGACAACAAAAAGCTCCCCTTCGGAAGTACTTTCGAAACCGTGGAATTTTATTTCGAACGGAGCAAATGGAATAGTAATTTTATCGACTATCGTGGCTTTGGTCAACCAAAACCAACGTCAAAAATTTGGTTTTTTAGATGAACGGTGCGAATTCTTTATGGAACCTCATCCGTCAATCTTGTGGATTTGCGTGGAATTTTTCTTTTTGATGATGGATATTATTTGATGCAGGTGTTTGCGAGATTTCTGATGCAGTTTTAATTTATTGAGAGATTCAAGATGTATGACAGGAAGTCATACATAAAGTGGGCAAAATTAGCTATCAAGTTGCCCAAAATATTCACTGCCACGTCACCCATGTGACTGAAAGATTCAAATTTCCATACAAATCCATGACCCACATTGTTTGAAATTCTGTCATTTATTCAACTAAAAATATTCGTAACGGATACTTAGAATGATAAGTAATCGAAATGATGAAGTATTCAGAAAATAACAAATATAGACAAATTTTCAATGCGGCAGGTAAAATGTTAACAAGAAATGCATACAGAATCTGGAAATTTATATTAACACATTTTATCAAAAGTCGTGTCACTATTCCTAGAGTTTATTATCTGTTATAAGAAGCACTCGTTCCCATCAAAATATACAGCTGAAATCTTTCAAAAGTGAAAACGAGGAGACTTGCTGAGTTAAAAATTCATAAACAATTGAAGATGTTTAAGCAAATTATCGTCAAATCTGATACAGAAAAAACGACAAATATTTATTCTTGTTACGTTCATCTTCCTCGAGACGGTAACAATAAATCGTTTTCAATCGCGATTTTAATATTCTCCGGGTTTCATTACGTCTCATATTTCATCAAGATGAATATCGCAACGCCGTTCCAGCAGGTAACCGAGAACAATCAGGGCTGCTAAACTCATTGTCGCTTAATTATCTGTCACAACCTATTAACGCCTCTCGCAGAAACTACAAAGTACACGCGTTACGCGAAACACACAAAAGAATGTTTGTACACCGGGTAACAGGGAGGTGAGTGCACCCCTCGCTTTCCGTCTTTCCCTTTCTCTCCCTCTCATAATTCGCTTGTACACTTTTGTCAAGAACGCTCATTCTTCCCGGCCAACCGTCGAGAGTTGACTCTGTCTGGCTTATCCTATAGGAATATTAACGAGTACGACTCTACACGAACGAAGAAAGAAGTTACGTCTTTCAAACACGACAATAAGAGCACCGTTTAAGACGTTACGAGCAAGAAAATCTAGGAATCAACGATGACCAGTGTACGATATGCAAATATCATTATCTGGTGTCTGCCATTGTCATCTGTAGCTTCCTACGGTTAATAGAAGCTTCGTTATACTGAAACTGTTATAATTTTCAAGATAATTGCAATATAGTTAGCAGAATAGTTAGTTTAATAAAATAAACCTTGGAATAATTTTATTAATCAAAGTTTAAGAAGGTTAAGTTGATCTGTCCTTCGCCCTAATAGAAATTAACTAAATACGATTGAATGCAAAAAGAAAACGTGATGTTCTTGTCAAACAAAATTGTAAACGGAAACTATGTCAAAATTAAATAAAACTATATTCACAACATAAACCCTTAGAGAATTCCAAGAAAATGGCCTCAAAATTTCAAATTCTCTCCCTCGGATAAAAATCCTAGTTATGTCAATGATCTTCGTGCAAATGATTAAAATATTACAGAATTTAACAGAAGTAATAAAAATAAATGGATTTTGTAACTTTGTCCTTTTAAAATAGAACTCTTACTTTCCAGAAGCTTCACTACTCGAGTGCAAAGAGACAATAATTGAAAGGATGGTAACACTTATGAAAATCACCGTACGAATCGAACGGATTACCGTAAAGTTTGATGGTACGCGATTTCGAATTTCCGGATAGCTAGTTTCCACGGTCGAACGAAAGCGTTTCGGTGAATCACTCGATAATTCTTTCGTCAATTTCAAAGCTCGGGGGAGACACTTCGTCGAGATAAACGCGGCTCTCAAAGACACGATTTTCACGGTAATGTTCGAGACTGCGTCGGATCATTGATAGGGTCAGGACACGGGGTCGTCGATCGCAGGTGAATCCTGAGCCAGCGGTTCTCAAACCGGGTCCTTGCCGCGCTGCAATCGATCGGCCTTTTACCAACACGAATAAACACTTCTCCCACGCGGCTGTCTGTCAGGAATTCGTGATAATGGGGGACAGCTTCAACCGAACAAGCAATCGTGGCCGCGTACGGTGATCCCAAGACGATTCCTCTGGTTAAATTATCGTTGAATAAACCTCGTTTAAAATAGTTTCGAGTATTTCAAAATTTCAACATCTGGTCAACTGCGGTCTAAAATTGATGTGCTCGATTCGAAAGAGGATCAGATTGATCGAAGTTTGGCAATCTTGTCAGTTGAGATACAGGCACGGCTAGACGTGCCAAGAATAAACCCCGTTCAATATTTATTGATCTTCAGGATGCGAAACGTGGTACTCGTGCGATTGGAGAATAAAAATTGGAAATTTTATGAGAACTTGAAGACTTGCTCTTGTGCTGTTGAAAGATGGTAGGGAGATACTCTGTGATTCCTATTCTTGTTAATTTGATAGGTCAGTGGCAGTGATTGAATCCACACCGAATCAATACTATCCATTTCATCCAACCATTAGTCCATTTCATGGATTAATAGGTACCTTAAACATTGATTTCCGTACAAATTGGTATTGCGAAAGAAAATATAATATAAAATACTTTGAATGACACGAATTTCATTTATCTAAAATTCTTCAAACTCAATATCTCAAGATAGCCCTCGAAAGGGTTTAACTTAAAATTAACGTGGTATAATTTTGTGGTAATTTTATGTCGTTAAATCATATCAGATTTTCTAGATTTTAAAATGCACCGATCGATATGTAACTACTTAATGCAACAGCAACGACGTTTCATTCTCCTTTTCCTAGTCCACAATCAAATGCCATAATCGATGATATAATAATTTCCCGACGGAGCACGTAATCGATTAAACGAAGCCTGGGGTGTCATGGTAGCGCAAGTAATTTATTTCCTTCCTCTATTTTTTAACGACTTCGAGACCCAAGTAAAAGTGGAAGAAAAAAAAGGCGAAGAAACGTGCTCTGACGGAAAGAACTTCAGTATCGTAAAGAGCATCTAAAAAGAACCTCAATACAACGTCTCTTGGTTACTTCGACCCTGCTAATAACGTCTCCTATATAAATTTATCGATGGCAAAATATCTGTGATCGATTACCCTTGATAAACATTATGATGAAAATCTTCAAATTTCATTTAAAACGTCCAATCACTCGCATCTTTGAACGACAATAGGATTAACTGATAAACCCAATAATTCATGCAATTTTTTATATCAATAATTACCTCAATATTCTCGAATGCTACACAACGAATTTCTCATAAATTATATTATTTCTTTTACTCAAATTTTGTATTAATATAAGGGGTTATCCCTTTTTCTTATTATTATACAAAATACGGTATTCTGGCTCTTAAATAAAGTGAAATAGAAAAACTATTACTGATATAATAAGACAATATTTGTAACTTTTTCAATAACACCCTCACTATTTGATTGCAGAACAATTTTGGAGTATTTGCCATAACGATTTAAAAACCTCAATTTGACAGAGTATCATCTAAAGAAAAAACACGCATTGCAAATATTTTTCATGTTGGAACGTTCAACGTTCATTGAAACGTTCGCACCGAATTAATCCATTAAATTCCATTTATTCGAAATTGACCGATTTGTTTCAAATGTTTACCGAAATATTTGATTTTCATGCAACGGTGCAAATACCAACATACAAATGTTGCGTGTTAACGGGATCGTAACAAAAACGTCAGCAACAAGGATTTTTCGAGGTTAAAAATTTCTTTTTGCTCGGAAACTGTCGCCAAAGGAATATTGCGCTCGATTGGAAATCGCAGATAAATTGAACTAGCGGACGGTATTTCGATTGAAAACCGAAGCTCGGGCTAATGCAAAGCCTCGAAGTGATGAAACGTAAACAACACGGCCGAAAATTGCCCTATAAAGGCAAACATTCGCCTGTGATCAGTCGACTGGAATGTTATTAAAAGCAAAATAATATATTTCGCAAGAAACCATCACAATTCACCTTCCATTCGTTCAAATGATCTTTGACGAAAAGAGAATTTTGCCAAAAATCGAAAGAATCGATAAATTCGACACAGAAAATTGATCGAACTAACAAAAGTAAGTTAAAAATAAAATTAAACAGTAATGAGTTTTTAACCCTTTCCAGACCTGTGAAAAATTTGGAATTCACAAAATTTGGTTTTTAAAAAATCAGCAAAAAGACCTTTTATGTAATTTAAACTAGAAAGAGTTAAATATCAAATATTACTCTCCTCCTTAATTAAGGTACCCTGTATACCATTTTTTATTTTTCCAAAGTAATTTAAAATATTTGGAATTCAATGTGATTTTTATCTTTTAAACAAAGTTAAAATATTCTACGTTCTTAATAGCGATTTGGAAATAGTTTAATCTATTTATTGTATCTTATTTTCAAATGGTTCTACTATTTTCCGTGAACGTTTCGAAATGTCAATTAAGACAATTAGTCAAAGAAGGATAGATTATTATTTATAGCAGCATTAACGTGAATAATTTAAATGCTACAACATACCGTCTAAAAAATTCTCCCGAGAGACATTTATAACCCTTTCGATCTATACCCTTCAAAAGTTCATTCACTGCTGGAGGGAAAGTAAACGTATTGAGCGGTTCTGGGAATCGACTGCTTTCAAATAGCATAATGAAAATTTTGAGAAAAACATCGAAACCCGTCGAAACTATATGAACGTAATAGCATTTCGCTTCGAATGCTGAAAATTAATTTTTTTTTTTAATAACAATATATTTTTCTCTTTTCATAGCACTGGGGTGAATAAGAGAAAATGAAATAATCGTATAACCGGCTCAACATTACTGATGAATTAAAAAGTATGAAAGAAGCGACTAATTGAACGTTCATAATTGAAAGGAAGAATAATTTAAATATTGCTTAAATCATATCAGTGACTTGAAAATAACATTAAGCTGCAGTTAAGCTGTGTTAGTGGAAGAAAGTTAATATTAATTTGTCAATGTGAACACGAATAAACAAGGATCAGGAAATTCGTGTCAATAACCCTGCGAATCTATTATGTGAAAAATCCAAAAACTCGTGAGTTCGGCTCACAAAAGTTTTATGGTAACATAAAGACGGATCGAACAGGTATTTTCATTTTACGACGTCATTAAAAAACTGAAAAGAAAGGAAAATTACCAAGATCCATATTAGTTCGTAAAACTCGTTAATGGTTAAATAAATTTAAAGTGTTCTCGGCGAAATTAACACACGAAAGTGGAATAAATGGTCTCGTAAAAATAGGAAAGAAATGTATGTTTGATAGTTGCTTTAGTACTTTTCACGTAATTACGGTCGAACCAATTTCTTTGTTTGTAGTTTCTATATTAGCAGCATATTTTAATGAAAATCTATGACGATATTTTGTTCTACGGTGTCCCAGTTTAACTACCATCAGCGTAGAAGATACCCAAATCCTGCGACTATAAGAAAACCGTAGGAAAGAACCAGAAAATCCTGGTTACTTATTACTTCCTTCCTGGCACAAATCTCTCAACAAAAGAAGAAGAATAGAAAAGAAACAGAACGGAAGTAAATTCACGCACGTTCACGAACGGAAAGAATGAGTCACGAACTTCTTCGATCATTGGATACTGTTAAGGGTCATTGGCGATGAACGGCATTTAATATAATTAAATAGTTTAAAAAATGGAAGAAAATTAACAAATTTTACTACCCCGAAATAGCAGATCTAGGTGCTAGGTTGAAAAATTAATCCTTATTGTTAGTATCCTCGATTAGTTAATTACTGTTGGAGTGTTCATATAACTAAAATAATTAAACTAAGAAAAAACAATTTTGAATATCGCTAATATTACTTTTATTAATAGTGTAAAATGAAAAAATGAAAATTTAAGTAAATTTTTAATAAAATTTTTAATCTACTATGATGATTTAAATGTTAATAATTCATGTCGTTAAATTTGTATAACTTTTATATTTTCTTACCGAATTCTCTTTGCGATCCCAAAGAACATTTATTTATGAAGAGCGAAAAAAAAAAGATGAAGGAAGTCGAAGAAAAGTTGAGGTGCGATGCAACAGGCAACTGACCGTTGCTACTTCCAATGTTTTTCAACCCATAAATTCCAGCAATTTGTTCTTAATACGGATCGATGGTAATCGTAAAATAAGCAATCCCGTGATTTCTCCCGATTAACTTGCAACCGTGGATTCCCGCTGCCACAACAATGCTCCCCGGGGGATCGTGGGTAATTGTTAACTCGCAGTACGCATGGAAGCCCCGACTCTTCGTATTTATAAGAGCGATTCAAGCGTAATTACAATACCCGCACGGAACTACGCGTTTATTCGAGCATCCTGGAACGCGGTAACTTTCAATTTGGGTCTTGAACTTAGGACTGTGAACAATTTTTGTTCCTTACTGCAAAGAGGCATTAAATAATTTACCGTGCGAATTATAGTTGTTGTTAAAATTTGAGAACTGTAATAAACGAGACTACGTAAACTGGGTAAAAAGTTTCGAAAACGATAAGCGCAATGTATGGGGTTAAAAGTCAGCTATATTATTATTTCTGCGAATTCTGTTAGTTGGACTGCAAAATCTACTGGTCTGTTTATATTTTATGAAAGCCTTTATTGTATTTAAATTGAGAAAATTTTATATTCTTATGATGAAAGTCACTAGACATGTATCAATTAGTTTTCGATAAGTTAACAATTAACTTGGTATTTCATGCATACATGTATGCGACATTTGGTTATGGATTTTTGTGATAAACCTACCCATGTGCCCTAAGTATTTAAATACTTATTTTCAAGAAAGTACTACATGTATTAAAAATAATATATTTCCGACATCTGAGAATTATCTCTTGGATGACAGACTGCTAAAATAGTAATAATTTAAATTCCATTTCATACCTAATTTTTTTATCAATTTCTAAATATTATACCATTCCTTGAATATTGATTAATCACATCTGAAACTCTGTAGTTTGAAAATTTGTACCCCTAACTTTAATCCAAATATTATTAGTTTGGGTCACGATTGTTCCAATTACGTCGCTCGATGGTTAATGTATTGGAGGTCAAAAACTGAACAAAAGATTGAATTTAGAATAAATATTGAAGGTTGACACCATCGTAAAATATTGCAGCGAAGGTAATAATTCTTATATTGTTAGAATTGATCAAATATGTTTTAATAATCGAACGATCCGATGTTTTCCATTCTTAGGACATTCGCAATGGAAAAACCTGCCTATAGCGTTATTCTTAAAGCTTCCGGGACCTTCAATACATGAAAGTATATGAAGTTTCGAAGGGTTTCAAACTCACCAAAGTGTGATGGTTCTGCATCGGTTCGCAAGAACCGTGCCCCCGGTATACGTATAACTATCAAAGGATTTCTCATTTTCCTCGCTTTATGGTGCAGCGATAAGAGGAATCATTTTTCTCCAATATTCCTCGTGAAACGTTTTTCTCCTTCGAGAAACCGTGCCTCAATACTTCCTGCAATCGTTGCTTATAATCCGAACTGTTCAGTACAGCGATGACATCAATTTTTAGATAATTATTATATCCCAAACTGCTAAAATTATTTGATGACATACAAGTCTCGCAAACGGCACTTATGTCGCATGAATTGAAAGCTTAAAGCTTAACGAAACCAACTATAAAATCCTCTCGTTGCATTTTTTAATAAAAAAGGACTAATAGCCAGTTACAGCAAACAATGACTGATTTTGAAACTTACAAAGGTCTGATACGATTTGATGACATAAAAATTTTGCAAAATAGTACTTAAGATCACAATAAACATTTTATTAATGTTTTTAACATAAAATGACTGTTTTTTCGCTAAACCGGACATTAAAGATTTATGCAATTTTAGTGTGTTAAATTACGTTGATTTCTATTATTTATAGTAAACAGAAAAACTGGCCCATCCGATGAAAAAAAGGAAATAATCTTTGCTCTATCGTCAGCATCTGTAAGAGGTAAGAAGTTGTTGGACCTACGCCAACATCACGGCCGATGCACTTTCGCATCTGTCCCAGCATATCGATCGGTTGGTCATCCCATCAACGAACCCTCCAAGGTAATACTAATGGTCCATTGCTTGCAACTATTCCGCTATAGTTTCCCTCTGTAATTACCCTATACAAGGTATCTGTATCCAAAATGTCCTCTTCAAACTTTGGAGATTTTCGTCATCCTTTCGAGGAACGGATTAACATTAAACTTTGCTAATAAAAATCAACGAAAGAAACATTATGACAGGTACTTAAGAAATTTAGAGCAACTTCGATCATTTATGGTTTCAAAAATGGTGATTAGAGCACATTAGATATCTTGAAACCAGGGGGAATGATTTGTTCGGGTACGTGTAAGTTACGATTGTAAATAATGAAAAATTTGAGAAAGAAGATTTCGAGAATCCAACATTTCATATTTACCGATGTAACAAAAAATATTACAAGGAATCAACTTTGTTAATCTTGTTTCAAAATTTCCACAGCGGATCAACCGTGATATTTTATCACGTTGTCCAACTCTGGCGTCTTTGGATGGCTCTCTGGATCCCGCGAAACTTTACAAGGCCCGAAGCTACTTTTCAGACTTACGAAAAGCTTCGCACAATGTATCCGAAAGCGATGAAGAATGTTTTGCGTCCCATAGTTGCTTTACATCTTGTACGAACTTCCGGGGAACGATTTTTCCCCGGCCTAGTTGCAAAGAAGAAAAATGGAAAGGAACGTCGATAAAGTTCCCCGATGCCGGCCACGTTTTGTGCTCGCTAATTTCGGCAAGAAATAAACGTCTGGATCGCGCGGAAAGTTGAAGTTCGTCGTGCATTTGCGGCGAGTTCCTTTAACCGGAAGAAAATTGTCGCCAAACGACTCGACAAAACGGGCAGAAAAAGAACAGGAACGTTCGGCTGACAATTCATTGGTTGGCTTGCACCATAAGAGAAACGGTGGCCACACCATTATCGGCACGTATGAGGCTTTCAAAGTACCTGGATCATCGCCAATTCCACCACAAATGCTCTCCTCGGACTGTTCTTTACGATTTGTCATCCTATCACTCGAATTCAATCCAATCCATTACACTGCCGTATTACAGGAATATTGCCTTGCTTTCTCACGATTTCTCCCATGTCAGATTGTTTAATACATTAACAGGATTGGGGTAACTAGGGTGGGTCAAAAGGATTAAGAGATTAAAAACCTCTGTGTTAATAAATATCAAAATATTTACCATACATCGTATACAGATTGTTCAATCGAAATATGACTCACTCGTATTAAATTAAAATATTTAGGAATATAATCGCTTCCGATATACTATACCATGATACTTTGCTGTACATAAAAAATTTCTAATTTACAATTTTATATACTTAGCTATCACCTATGTTTCAGAAATTTTGCTATACTTTAATTACAATTTTTATTCAGTTCAAACATTGGATTGTGACATAAATTTATAGCGTGTTATCTGGTTTTCGCTGCAATATTAGTGTAATTTTAAATTAAAATTACGAGTTCTTAGTCCAATTAAAATTGAAAATGGATTTTTAGACTCAAATCGTGTTTGACAATATCGAAAACGTAATGCAATTAGCATGGAAAATGTAAATTACACGTCGTAATTAATTCCTTTCTATTTCTGCGAAATTGCATTTTATGCAGCCGTTCGACAGCCAGCTCGATACTGCCGTACAATTGGTTACGCGTCATCATCAATCGTCCTTTGATTTTGCCCTAGTATTTACACGGTTCGGTTGAAATCCGTCGTTATAGAGCTATCCGCAATGCTTTGCACATTCGGTTAACCACTTTCGAATATACATTCGTGACAGCTCTTTTGACAAAGCTACCGATACACTCTCTATCCCGTTTGCGTATTTATCGTTCAATGTGTCAGTAAATTGAATCTATAATGACGTCACCACTTCGAATTTGTTCCTTCGGTTTTCACGTTGCGTTCCCGTGAAACGGGCACAGAGAATAGAAATCTTTGTCGAGTCGTGATCAATAAACACGAAATTGATATTAATTCCTGGTAAAAAAAAAATGACAAGTCATCGAATTCGATCGTTACGCAATGTCTGACCGTTTGTCGATCAGAAACCTATTAACAGAACTTTCGAGAGCGTCGATTGTTCATTAAAAATGAATTAACAGCCACTCGACTGTTAATGGACGACGAACAAGGTGGAATAAAATGTTTGCCAAAATTGGTCAAATTAAGTGTGACGCTCTGTACACAGAAGAGTATTAAATTATACAAAAATGTTCTAAAGATCCAAATACTATTTAGACAAAATTATTTCAGTATTTCCAATAGCTGTCACTTGAAATATTTTCAGCACCGTAACTGGCAACCAGCCATTATGCATTAGGAACATTGATGAAGGGTTTACGTAGTTATTTGCATCGAGCTTCAAAGTGTAAAATTAATATGCCATAAATACTTCTGTATCAAACTTTGCTATATTTGCTACGTACCAGTCTAATAGTTGCAAGGGATAAAATAAAAAAAAATAAGGAAAATTTAAGAAAAAATTGTTCGTCGAAATGCAACACATGCTCGTGAAATTCTAAAGGAGGACACGTTTCTGCAAGGATCCTCGCGTCCGATTCGAATTATCGATCCGTAAAGAACTTAAGACGTATATCCACGTGAAATGCTCGTAAATCGTGGTCTCGACCTTAATAACACGAGAAGATTACTTTCGATATCTTCGCCGGGTCCATATACGTCTGCTCGAAAGATAAAGGACCCCTCGCGTTGAATTCGGCGTAACTCGCGCGGTTCCACTAAATTTGTCTAGCCCGGGTCTGAATCGTTATTTCGAGCAACCGAGGTAAACCTCGTTCGGGCTCGACACAGTTCGCGTTCAAACGGAGACAATTAAATTTTTCCATCTTCCGGTCGGATCCGCTGGTTCAACCGAAAGATACACCGCGGACGCCTGATGCGATTAATCCGAATGCAATTACAATCCTTACGACGATGAAATTTATGGAAGGATAATGCCGTTGCTTGAAAAAGGATTGTACGCCAGGTGGTGCTGCAAGGATCAATACACGCCATCCTCTCTCGAGAGAGCTTCACGTGTTGCTCCCGTTTCCGGTGCCACCCGGCGAACTAAAAAAGATCAATGTGCACCTCTCTTTTTTTCCGCCCCGTCGATAATTACTGCTGAATAATTGACACCTCTTGTCACGACAGGATTAACGTCAGACGTTTCTACTTGTCGGCTTAATCAGAAAGCGACTTTGTAACGGAGCTGACGGACCCGTTGACTTGTGGTAAAATGTGCATCGACGTTTCAAGCAATGGAACGTACTGTTGGGTAAACTGGTTGTCTGACACGGTTATTTGTTCATTTATGTCTTTTCGTATCCATGAAATATTTGTCTGGCCCTCCTGATAGTGTAGTTTCAGTGATATTCAGGTGGCAATAATTTTATCAAATACATATCTTAAAGATTAATTTTTCAATGCGATATTATACAATTTCCCGTCAACATACAGTATAATTTTAATAATATTCAAAACTTTCTTTCCACCTTCGTTTATCAAATTTTCAGAAATAACCCCCATTAATTTTCTAGTTTAGTGCTTTATTGTTTGTAGTTGCAATAATATTCGCAGTTTCCATTCTTCCTTTGTTGGTTAATTATTTAACTGAATTAAACTCCGTACTAATTCAATTTTAAACTCAAAATATTCTTCTCTTCTTCGAACGTTAATTATTTAATTTAATTAAATTCTTATCGTCCACCACCTATGACCCTCATGACAATGATGAATTCGCGGACAAATACGTCTTATTTTAACGAGAAATTTCGAGGGTCCTTCTTTAAGGAATCTCGTCTCCTTGAAACGATACCTCCGATTTTTCATGAAAATTCAAGCTTTCTTTTAATACAAGGAAACTGCACTCTCGAATAATTCGCACGAGCACTCGGCTCAAGAGTGCTCGTTTTCCTCGGACAACCTTTGAATCGTTCATTCCGTCTGCGCTTTTGCAGAAATCGATATTTTACGAGCAGATACTTGGAATAATTCAGGGGCCAAAACGAAAAAAAAAGAGAAAGAAGCAGATTCCATGAGAAGAACAATAATAACCAATAGTGTAATTACCGTTTTCAATCGGTTATCCTGTATAGAGTATAGAAAGATGTTAATTCATAAGCATTCTAAATTGCACGCATGCAAATATAGTCGTTAAAAAAATCTATCAGATTTCTGCACGTCAAACAACGAATTCCATGGCGTACCAAATTCAAATTTAAATTTAAATGAAATCAATTAGATAGAAATTTGAAATGTAATAAGTGCACACAAGTTTTATCACTCTACCAACTAAAAATCATTGATCAGATCAGAATGATATTGCCACATTCAACCGACATTTTTGTAATCGGTAACGTACATGCCACAGTCATACAGGCTACTGAATTGCGCAGTGTAATGTGATGAAAAGATAAAGTTTATCTTATATCTTAAATCTCACTCTATTATATTAACCTTTTCTCGTGTGATGTTTGCTCAAGGATGCAAAGTGAGAAATATAAATAATGGGAATAATCTTTTGAAAAATACAAAGCAATGTTTATTGCAATACTTTAGTATTCAGTTTTTCTTATGCTCGTTTATTTATTTATCTTTTTAATTCAGAATAAGATAGAAAAAATAATTAATAACAATATATACTGGATACTATATTCTTAAAAAAATATATATATTTTCTGATTTATGTACCATAACTTATCAGGTATTTTATAAACAACTTTTGCGAATGATAAAGTCTGGGAAGTTAATTTTATTTATTTCTGTGTTTTGTAAAATACCTAATATTTAAACTACAACTTCCTTAATCAATATACTGAATTGTTAAAGTGACTCAGATACAAGGTACAATAAATATCTTTTTTAATTAACAAAGTATTTTTAACAATTATCCGAATAATGCCACTTAAAAATAAAGAAAAGAACACAATAAAGAAACAGACTAATTTTTATCCGATAATTTATCGATCAAACGTCAAGCCGTTTGTTTAACTAGTTAAAAAATTGAACTTTGCGATTATGAATATTAATCGATCATTATACCGAACTACGCATTCCAGCTGGCACTTAAACAGATCAGCACACAAATCAAAAGATAAGGATTCTTTTAATAATCTCCTTTGTATCAGAGGCAAGAGTTTTACACCTGGATTGTATGGTAAATAAAAGTAGAATTTTTAGGAAATAACGAAGAAACACGATGGAACGATATTGTGCAGCACCGATTGCGAACAGTATTTAGATCCACATATTACAGTCATACATTTTCAAGCAACATCCGATAAGATAAATCAATTTTTCTTTTCATTTATCTTAATTAGTTTCCAGATTTAATCGTTGACAAGAACGGTTCGTTCTTATCGTGTCAATACTCCGGGGGAAAAACCGAAATTGAGCTTCGTGAGAAACTCTTCAACAGATGTTTCGAAATCGTTACGTTCGATTTCTATATTTGTTTTCAAACAATTAATTCGACTCTTGTCATTCGCAATGACAGCTATTAATTAAATACAAGTTGGAAAGAATAAAGTTGGAGGACGCTAATTTATGAATCGGCCAAGTGGTAACTTTGGGACCATTAAGATGAAGATTCGAGAGCCAAATTACCACACGAATTACTATAAATTAATTCAACTCGTTAGAAATTGGATGTAATTAGTAGATCGGGAAGGATTGTATGCTTATAGCAAAGTCAAGTACCTTTGTAAATAATGAGTAATCTTCGACTAAGAATTGGGAACAAAACGAAGTTATTGGAAAAATTTTGCTTCAGAATTGTTCAAAACCAATAAATTTGTATTCCTGGATTATTCAAGTTGAATATTATTCATTATTTTTTATTCAAATAATATCGAACTTAGACTTATAAAATATGTCAAAATAATTTTTCATTCGAGTAATCTTGAATAAAAATTGGAAATAAAAGAAAGTCATATGCGAATAACGTATAATCCTTCATTCGAATAATGCCCGACTCTAATTTATAACACACCAGAATATGCAAAAATCATATAAACTTTACGAAGCTTTTGCGCAAACTCGCAGTCTACATTATGGAGCGTTTAATTTCCTGTGTACGTTGGCAACGTTTACATTGTAGATTATCAATAAAAGTTGGAAATGTTATCGCAAAATAATTAATCGCGGCAATATGGATCAATCACGAAATCGACGTATTGATACAACAGTCATCAAAGTATCTATCTAATCTAGAGAGTCGAGAAACGATCTTCTGCAGTTTTGAAAGACCGTCTCGGGATATATAAAATAGTCATCTACCAGATTTCAGCACACTCTCTAGTGAACGATCGACAAAGAACCATGCTCCTAACAACTTTAACGCTTTTCACGCTTTTGTCCCTCTCCAGCGGTGAGTGATCACGATTTTTCATTCGATGTAACAAAATCCAATACCGCGACGTTCGATCAAATCTTTTATTCTGTTTAACACGTTTGACTTTCGCGAATTTTTGACAACTACTTTGCTTCCAAACATCAAACACAATTTATAAGTTTCATTTTGAATCAATTTCGAATAAATTAGAAAATAGTGTTTATAAAATAAATTTTTCACAATTTACCACAAGACCGTCGATTTAATTAATTTGCACAAAAGAATATTAGTAAGAAAAATGAAAATTTCATGGTACCATAAATTTATCAATAGTTCAGTTTAAATGGAAAAAGAAACATAAAATTGCAAAGGTTATCAATTCTTTGAAACGTACAACTACCAAGGTGTTAGTGAAATTGCAAACAATTTTCTGATTGGTGAAAAGCGAAGCATTTGTGGAGTACTACATTGCCAGTTGCAATTTGTGCGATTAAATAGAGCTAACCAATTGATCAATCGGTGCCAACCTGCGTTAATGAACAACGTTTCGTCCGCAATCACCACGATACTAATTATTCCGTGCTATTATTATTTGCGCAGCGCAATTGCTGCGATTCGATCCGAGGATCATCAACGGAGAGGATGCTAAATTAGGAGAAATCCCTTACCAGGTGAGTCGTTCCAACGACGAAAACATCGCGTTTCATCAAAAGAAAGAAATGAATGATACTGAACAAAAGAAAAGATATTTTATTAAGAATAATGTGTCTCTCGTCCACCTTTCCGGCACAAAGAATCCACTTTGTTCTTTGAATTTTCTTAAATTACCGTGTGTCGACAGGTGTCTCTTCAAAATAAGGGCAGCTCTTTCCATTTCTGTGGCGGATCCGTTCTTAATGAGAAATATGTCATCACCGCGGCTCATTGTGTCTCCGGGTAAGTTATTCAAAGAATTTGTATAAAATTCGTAGCTATAAACCCTCCAAGTAGCACGAATAATCAAGAAAAAAATGTTCTTTCTTCAAGTAAAACTGCAAATAATATCAAAGTCATTTCTGGCACGATAAATCTAACGGAACCGAAGTCTGAGCACAACGTTGTGAAGATCACCGTTCACGAAAACTACAATGAGAACGATTCGTGGAAGAACGACATTGCCCTTCTCAAGGTATTTTGAATAAAAATTGTTTCTTTCGTCAATTGATATTTTACTTATTAGAAGTCCATTAGTACTTTGAGTGCGATGTCACCCATATTTCAGTGACATGCGAATTTTCTCATAGATCTGTCAATTATTTCAACGAAAATCTACATAGTCAATTGCAAATAATTTTGTTGAACATTTAAAAGGTTAAATATCGTAAAATTAATTTTCCAGATACAAAGAAAACAAAATTTTAATTTATAAAATTAATAAATACTAATTGCAGGATGTTTCATGATGTTGGCACGGCACTCAAATTCATTGAATGAGAATTAATTAATGAATCTTTGATTATTATCAATGCTTCCACATAATTCGATTGAAATTTTGAGTCTGAGATGTGCTAAGAAAATAGAAAATAAGGGTTATTTTTCATTTCTGGTCGCTCATGACTTATGAAATGATAATTTTCAGCCAATTTATTCTTGATTTATTCTTAAATCATTATCTTTACAGGTTGACAAACCATTCGTACCATCGGCGGACGTTGCTTTCGTCTCCCTCCCATCAAAGAGCCAGGCTATTCATGCCAATGATATTGCAACGGTCTCTGGCTGGGGTAGACTTTGGGTAAGATTATCTGATATAATAGGAGAACCTAGTGCCATATGCAATTTTGAAGATTACATACATATCACGCGTTACTAAACGATACGTAGACTTAAAATATGGGTCGACTTTTTTATCTTTTAAGTGATATAAATCCACTTTAATATCTTACACGTTGTCCTATTTAAAAACACCGTGAAACGCTAACAAGAGTTTTAGATACGTAAAATACTGTTAATGTTACAACTCTATGGCTACATGCATAATTTACTAGAGAATTTTTTACTATAAAATTCAAATTTTACTTATATCAGAATATAGAAAATTGACAGAAGAAATTATATTAAAGTATATCAAATTAAGAGAAGAAATAAAAGTAAACAGGTTCGTAAACATTTGCAACTTCTTCTATGCAAAATGGACTGTTTGATCTTCAAAAGTTTCACTCTATGAATAAGCTTAAAAAAATACTTCTAGTGCAGAGGAGTATAGATCTATAAAAATAACTAACATCAAATTTTAATTCATACTCAAATGGAAGCCTTTTTCAAATGTGATACTAAAATAATAATTACAGTACGGTGGTCCCACGACCGTTCACCTACAACGCGTGGACATTCTGATCGCTGATCCAGAATACTGCAAATACATATACAACAAAGCTGGCCAGAACATCTACCAAACGCACGTTTGCGCATTCGACCCAAGCGTACAAAAGGGATCATGCAACGTAAGTTGTGCACAAATTTTGCAATATCGATCAACTATCACAGATTTTGAAAAAGAATTCCCCGCGAAATTGCCAAATCATGCTACTAGTTGATATCAGTTTCGATAAGCGAAACTACGATTATTTGTTTTAATACTTCAGTAGAGTACCAGTTACCGATAACGATAACGATATAAAAACGTTTCGATGATCAGTCAGAGTGATATGTCATAGAAATCGTTAAAAGTAAGAATGAGGGTGTTATAATTACCCGATACGATTATGTTGCTTAATAAGAATAATGTTACAATTTGAAATAGGGCCCTGTTGTGATTTAGTAAGCAATATTTTATTAAAGACCCTTAAAACTCGAAGATTGTTGTCTAAATTGTGAAAGGCCGGCACTAAGCAACAATTTTTCTATTACAGAAGGTTTTTAATTTATTTTGCCTGTGTCACCCTAGTGTTTTGCAAAATACAACTTCAAATTTCAAAATTCACTGTAATCCAATGATAAAGTGCTTCTTGCGTCCTATAAATATTCATTTAAACTTTACCACTAAACTATAGTCAATTTTATATACAATACAATTCGAATTATTAACTACAGATTAAAGAATCTTTAAAAGATAATTTTTCTATTATTTGAGATTGGTGCGCGCTATAATTTTGCAGAACTATTGTTTTCCCTGTTCCTTATAAATACGAATCTAATCGGCGTTAAAAGCAAAAGCCGTTTTATTTCGTTTCCGATATTTCAACTGATATTTCAACGTTACTTTGTTGATTTTGTAGGGTGACTCTGGTGGTCCATTGACCGTCAACGGAAAACTCACTGGTCTCGTTTCCTGGGCAATGGGTTGTGCCCGAACTGACTATCCCACCGTCTACACGCGTGTATCGTCTTACCTCGACTGGATAAAAGCAAATGCCGTTTAAATTCAACTAATAAAACATAAATTGAACATCCAACGTAACAAGGAAAAAATCAAAATGAAAATCCAACGTCTGACAAACTAGTGAACGCGGAGTGAAATATTTTTTTATCAACTCGTACACCAAATCCGACCCTTCTACTGTGCTTTGTATTATTTGTACTATGCCATAAATGACAATAAACATACATCTCTGGAACACTTCGATCTGTGCACAATATTGGAACAATATACAAAAAAACTCTGCAATTGAAATTTATTATTCTATACAAACAAAACTTGAAAACTCGTAAAAAAAAATACACTCGAAATAATTGGTTTCAAAAATTGGAAATTTAACCCTTTTTGACTATGACGTGTTTTGACAAAAAGTAAAACAATTTTTCTTCAAATCAAACAAAGATTATACTCGAAATGAAGTTAATTTTTGCTTGAAATCTTAACGTTATTGGAATGACACACTTTTTAATACATCTATTGAAAGAAAGTTAAAGTTAATCGTAATTCAAATAATCATTTTCATTTTGCCATTGAAATTTAATTTTCAAAAGATCGTAATGCGGGGCTATGTAAGGGAGCAGGGCACTTTTAGTCTCCATCAATCTAATTTCTTGCTCCCATCGACGAACGGACCATTATTTCGTCGAAGCTGCCAGTCCTTTTTGTGGCTTTGGCAACGACCAGTGGTAAGTAAAAGCCAATTTAATAAGAATTGTTATAGATACCGCGCAAGCCACGAATTTAATCTTTCAACGGGAACTAGAATTTCAATTGCCGTTGCAACTCAGACTTCAATCGATTATACAGTTATTTTTATAGAAATCCTATTCCACTGTCAATAAAATGTGTAGTTTTTATTTTGAACATTAGTTTTGTTCAAGTCTGTTATATATTTCTTGATTGGCAATCATTTTTTCATCAAATAACCATAATAATTCATTTAATTAGATATTACGTGTAATGGAATTGAACAATTAATAAAAACAAAAGACAAAACAAATTTTGAACAATAGTGCTATTATACTAATAGCATAAAATAGAAAATTAAATTGTAGAATTAATAATTCGTATTCTTAATACATAATCAGACATCCTTATATCTTTGCAGACACGAATTATAACAACATACGAAATAACAATATAATGTACGTACTTTGTACCAGAAAAATCGTTTAAATAAATATTAACATATGAGAAAATTTTAATGAAAAAAGTTTTAATGTGTCTGACCACACTCGTCCACTTTCACTGTTAAGTAGTCAATCGTAAAATCAATCGACCACATCAATTGGAATAATTTTTTATATTATTTTTATTTCTTTGCTTGTGCTTACAGGTATGCAATCGTATTCGAAAATTTCCAACGAATTGGCATCAGCGTCGACATCGATTGCATTTTCATTCCGCTTTTGTGTTTACGCGAGTAACCTGAAATCCAATAGCATCATAATTCACATGTTTGCAACGCATTCGGATTATTCGCGTGAACGCGTTCACGTCACACAAGAAAGCAGTCATCCCGTGCACCTCTCTGTCACGAATGCCATGAAACTCGATATAATTGCATTGATGTCATAAAATTAACGGATTTATTAATGAGGATACGGCAAGCACGCGAGAATCGTATTAATTAACGCGAATGAAAGTTAGAAGATTGATGGAAAGCGGAGTGTTAGAAAATTTATTTATGTTTATTATAGGTTTTACGAGATTAAAATTGACGATAAGATTTTTGCAATTGTTAGACATTTAAATGAGAGAAATAGATCTACATCGGTTAACACGTCAATAATTGGCACTAGTAAGACTCATAATAATATAAATTATTATACATATTGTAAACGACATCAGTTTTAGTCAACCTTTCATAGATATTGAGAATCAATTCTTAAATTCGACATTTTGTTATTCTAGCTCCTAGCATAATTTTGATAATACTCAGAATGTTCTTTCCATTTTTGGTAGTTATCTACCCAAAACAAATTGATAGCATCAACTTCCTATAACTCACATGGCAGTTAACGTGTTAATAAACCATAAACATCTGCCAAAGCTGCAGGATTCTCCAATAATTTTTATCCAATCTCCAATAATTAATTATCATTAGACAAACAAAATAAACATATGAGGATATCTGATTCTCATGAAACAGTGCCATATAACATGCAATGAATAAATAAGCCAATTTATCGCAATGAAAATACAAAAGTACAATAATGTCATGAAACAGCAATATTAATCATTCCCCGAAATTATTTTCTCCGAGTACAAGTATCGAAAATTAAGGTAAAATATGAATGTTAGTTAAAGAAAAAGAGAGTGGTTTCCAATTAATGTTTTCCATGTATAACTTTAATCAAACTTTTTGATTAAATAGTGTAACCAAAAATATTCTGAATCGAAACGAGTTTTGTTATTAAAAAAAGAACATCCTAAAGATGCCATTGGAGAACCCTTTAGTATTACGAAGATGTGTAACATGGAACTGCTCGAGGCCACTTGAAGCAATGACCTCTTCTGAAAAGCGTCCTACGAAACGAATTCGTCTTCCATCGTTGTTTGGTCTGCTCGAAGCTTCATTTCGGTGGCAGACGATCGATAGATATTTAGACCGAGAAGGATTGTTATTTCTGCAAGAAAATCTTTTTAACCCTTTGCAATCTTACTCGTATATCTTACCTTCAAAGAAAATTATTAACACAAAGTTATTTGTGTTGAAAATAAAACTATTGCCTTAAAAAAAAATACGTACTCACGACGTTTTATTATTATTTTATCCACAGAAGAAACAACTTCAAAAATAATCGTAGAAATACAGCTAGTAGTATAAAATTGCACTACACCCGTTCTATCGATTTCAACGAAAATATTATAAAATTTAAACAACTTGATGCAAATAACTGCTAGTCAACGCATTGCTCACTGCATACCCATTGTGAAATGAATTTTGCCTCGGTTCCCGCACATTTTTGAGAAATATTTCGAACATTCATGCGCCTGTTCAAACGACAATTCGCGTTCATTTAAATTTCATTCGTGTTTTCATAAATGAAAAATTGAAAATCGTCGATTCACGTTTTCAGTCAACAACGTGCTAACATAGTGAACAATGTGTCGAAATAACAAATGTCCACGGTTCAATACACGAAATCAGCCGATTGGATCTTATTATTAACGAACGAAAGCTTGTAAATAGATCATGAAATTGTCGTCGAAATTCTGCTTTTGATTTTCAGTTGAATTTTATCGTCAAATACAGCCGGGTGAACGAAACAACGGGTCAGTTGATGCAGCAAAATCAATAGCACCGTGACGTTCACGTGTTGCTCTGGAAAACCGATCGATCAATATGTTTTATTCGCGTTTCGAACAAAATTGAATGGTTCCAAACGAACGGGCGCAAAAATGCAAATCGAGCACGAACAAAAATTTAAGCGCTTTGAACGTTGCCCGATCCACAAAATGAAACTCGTCCGCGATTCGACGGTAAGATTTCTGTAGTTAACAAGCGACACGGATTAAAAAGGAACGAAGTTTAATTTCCTTCGAAATTCCTTCCAAGGCGTTTAATAACTCTTAATAGATTCGAAACGAGCTCGGCAAAGAATGTCAACTTTCGAGCGGCTCGTTCAACATTTTAACAACTCGCGTCATTGTTCTCAAACGCTGCAATCCTTTTCTTTTCCTTTTTTTTTTAAGGAAAGTTTACTTGCGATATTACTACGACGATAAGGAACAAAAGTGGCTCGAAGTTCTGAAATTGTAATAGAAATCGTGGAAATGGTCATGCAAGTACAACGAAAACTCGACGTTGCAAAAGTAAACGGAACAATGTGGAATGTTAAAATATAATGAAACGGAATCAAAAGTGTTTATCTTGTTACGAAATCACTTTGCCTAGTTGATGACTTTGCCATCACGTTATTTATTACTACCAAGAAGGTCAAAATAACTTGCTTCAGATTTTTTCACTTTAAATCAGATGTTGCAATATTTAATTTTAAACAAGAAATTATTAAGAAAATTATGTGAGAGAAAGTCTGCGATGTAAGTAAAAAAATTAGCAATTTTTGGATTGAAATTAATAAATAATACGGTGACTGAAAGGCCAAAGTGATAAGAAAAGAATGCAGTAATTAAAAAATAATGGAACAAGAGTTACACAAAAATAAACTCCTTTCAAATTCTAAGCTCTGTTTCTCGCAAAGACCACATCGATCTTTCCACCAACAAATCTAACAAAAAGATCGTAAAACAATAAAAGTACAACGAAAATCTTTTAATTCGTGCGCAGCGTTCGCGCAATCAAATGAAGAACGCGGTAAAAAACGAAACGTTCAAACGGCCTTAATCGTTTCATTTGGCAGAGAGAAAAATAATTATTCCATTCGCGTAAGCGGCTAGATGAAAGCAAGCGCAAACGTGACTTTGCTCGTAAAAGCTTGAAGAGCGGCTGGAAAATCTCGAAATGAAATTTGGTAGGAGAACGACCTGGGCGTTTGCTCGTGCAATTCGAAGAAGAACGCTTCAATCCTTCCTCCGTGAAGAAAGAACTCCGTTCCTAATTTAGATCTCAGCGAATTCCTAATAAAAAGCCACGATAAAGAATATACTGAAACTTGTACCAGTTTTATATAATAGGTTGGCAATTAAATTCACGACCTTCTCATTTTTCCCCCCTACATAATTATTGATTAAAATTCAGCAAATAACAATTTTCCCAATTAATATTAATAATTCTTCTAATATTTCGTTCAAAGATACCCTGACCACAGTTGGCTCGCCAAGATTCAGAAAGACGATAAATAAGACTTGAAATAAAAGGAACGTTCACCAAGAGCGTAACGATAGGTAGCAGTAGTCGTTGAAAAGTCTGCGATGCTAATGAAATTTCATTTCCGCTTCCCGTATCTTCGCTGGCGATACAGAACGCTTCCCGCGTATTCTAAAATCATTTACTCGACCGGCAAGAAGGAACTCGTCGCTGAGAAAGGAGAACAAGGCGATAATTGACCGAAACTGGGTCAACATTATAGAATCGATTTTCTTCGGCAAATTTTTATTATTTAAATTTCGCTGCCATTTCGGCGCCGAAATGCCAGCAACGATGACAGCTGAAATTTCGAGCTCGATAATCCTCGCATCGCGTCTTACGAATCAATACTCGGCGCGGTGGCGTCGCGATGAGACGAATTAAATATCAAATAAATAAATTCTGGGATAAAAGTTTCATACGTGCACACTCTCTGAGCCGCGTCGCGATTAATCAAGTTCCAGCTGAGAAATTAAATAATCAACGGTATCTCGTTCCTTTCGACTTAATTACTCGCCTCATTAGACTTCGTTTTTCACGTTCAGACGACAATTCGCGTACGCGCTGCCGGCATCGTGACGTAGTATTGTAGAAAATTCATTAAGTTCTTCCCTACACGCAGTAATTAATTAAGATACGCCGTCGGTATCGTTAGTCGAACCGACGGAAACCATTCCAGTCGTGTACCAACGTGGAAGTAAGCTGATTATAATGTTGCGATGAAATTGCCGTAGTTACTTGGAAAATAAGTAAAAATAACATTTTCTATGCAATGCGACGTAAAATATTTTGAATCTTAAAACTTCATCGAAATGACTATGTAAAAGTTTTACCAATATTCTTCCAACAGAGTAGGTAGGTAATTTGTCAATTTTGACACTTAATTAACACCTTGACTGCCACGCTAATGACACTGAAAACTTGATCAGGCAAGTCATTTATTTTGATCAAATTTACCTATTATTATTACAATTCTTCGTGATTTCTATTATTCAGAATTTGGTGTACCTAATACGACGATTTCTAATTAAACAATTGAAAGGATATTAATAATGCAAGCGACAAATTTCTGTGGAAATTTAAGTGCCACTCACATGTGGTGATGCGAAATTAATATGAAAATAATTCCAGACTCTGTTAAATTATTAATCATTTGTCGATTTGAATGAAAAATCTTCAGAATTAAAATTCTCATCTACGAATGAACAATCTTCAAAGACGAACTTTTTTGTGTATAAAATGAAGGGTACCCGATGTTCACTAGGCTATGATCGTTAAAGTGTAACTTCTACATGGCGTAATTGCCAGGAAAGCTCGTCGACGAGCTTCAACAAGAAAGCACAAAGGACTGCTCCAGTTGGGTCTTGTCAGAAAGACGAAAGAATACAATTACATTACAAGGAGCAAGGGAGAAACTAAAAAGGCTCGCGATTTACCTCCTTGTAACGACGAAACCGGGACATTGACCTTTAGACGTGGTTCTTGGACCTTCCGATAAAATCAATAGGAAATCCTCGCTACCTTAATCCAATCATATTACTCTTTTCATGTGAAACGTTCCACCGGTAACAATTATAGAAAACTGATATCGATGTTCACGTGCCTGCATACTTAAATATTTGATGAAATTTCTATACGGTATATATATGGGGTGGTATTTCCCTTTTTCTTAATCAAATAAAATGTTCTTTTTAGGTAATTATTAGGGGAGTAAGTTATCATTTTCTTTTATTTTAAATAATTAAAGAATTATGACAAGAGAGTCAATGAAAATTTTATTTTATTTAAGGATCAAATATTCTACAGTATCTGGATTTTGTTTAATAACGAGAAAATGATTTTTTGGAATATTTTATTAACAATGATGACCTTATTTGAATATTGATAAAATCAAGAATTATTATAGAACGTCGATATATTTATATAGATTTAAATCATTGAACGAAGTTTATACAAAATCCAAATTTGTACCAACCACATTTGAGGTATTCCTTAACAAAATTACCTATCTGAGCTTTGAGAATTGTTATGCTTTTTTGTGAGAAAGGATTATGACTAAAATTTGCAAATTTTTGAACTAAAAAATTTCTAACATGTCCAGTAATTTTTAAACCTACATCGAAAGAGTCTCACCAACTTGTAACAATAACAAACATATTTTTGAATTAGAACTATGACATTCCCAATCGAATGATAAATGAATGAAAACTTGAACAAATCGTATTAAAAGCTACTTATCCTTAGAAAAATTTCTCGAACACTAAATAATCCTAATCCTCACCTACTTAACTAAAGAAAAATAATATTCGTTGATATTTCAGATAAAACATATGGAACACTTCACTTGATCAACCCTGTATAATTGCTACAATTATACAATTTCGAGGTTTATTTCAATCTCTATGTAGTGAGAAATAAATTCAAATAATGGTCGAGCATTATAATATAATGCGATGTACAAGAGCGGCATTCTCTTCGCCGCAGCTCATATTCCGTATCCACGCTCCTTCACCAAGAATAATTACGTTTCCTAAACGAGTAACACGCGTACACCACAATTTGGTATGGCCAATTTCTCTGACTTTATCCGTTGCTTTCAAATCAACCTGCTACCATTACGGCCGCCAACCTAAAAGGAGTCGTTCATTCGTGAAACTGAACTTTTCATGGAACAAAGACTAGAGATTTACACTGCCGATTCAACAGTGGCCGATTCATTCAACATTCTGGATTCTTACGATGCAAATTAAAATTATAAGTTTAATTATTATTTATGGAATTAGTAATCGTTAAGGAACGAGCCGCCAAGGCAGTGCTTTATACCTAATATTATTTATAATTTGTCAATTACGAGTCGTTTGATTATTATCCGCTTTACTTTTAGTTCAGATCTATTTTATTTTCATCCTGCAGATTTTAAACTACACCTTTAAATATTATTCCTTCGTTTAATAATTTGTATCCCTAATTTTAGATAAAATACCATTGTATAATTTTCGTGAGTCTGGATCAAGGTGTCCCTGATCATCATAACCATCCCTTAAATAAAACTAAAGGTAAAAAGCTTATTTTGAGTATTTTTAAACTTCTGAATTTCATAAAGATTAGAAATGATAGTATTTAATTGTCCACGAGGCACAATTAATAAACGAACGTTCAATTTATCTACATTCTATCATTAAATTAAATTTTCACAGAATATTAATTTCAAAAGTGAGAATTTTCAACTAAAAATCATAAAAATCTTTTTCCTTTCCGCGACTGTTTCATAACTAAGTGGATCGTTTGAAAAATTTCCTGCGCTATCTAAAAAAGTATTTGAAAAGAGCACTTCTCACCCAGGAATAAAAGGTACACGGATAATTAGCACAATGAATGGACGCTGCATCCCTCGTTAAACGTTCTTCATACTCGAGTATCCATCCACCAAAGAGTAAAGATTCCATTATAAGTGTATTAATGCTCGCAGATAACTTTACGCATTCACTAACATTGCTTGAGAAGTTTTTTCTCTACATAAAAACAATATATTCCTCACAAAATTAAACAATTCAAATGTTCTGCAAGGAAAAATACATCTTTCGTGCGTTACGTAAAATTAATACTGAATTAATTGAAATAATCGTTCTTCATGAAAAAATACATAACGTATCATTTTTTAGAATTTAGATACATTAGTTTGACTGTTGACTTCAAATTCTTTTGAATTAGTATTTTTCATAGATTTTAAAAGAAAATTGTACAATTCGGACATGAATTTTTATTATAAATACTCTTTACTGAACTTTTGGTACTCTATTACAAAATTTCTATCGAACGTATCCATTTTAAAAAATACGCATAGAAAATCAACAAATTAATTCCCTTACATACAATTAGATGAAGCAGACTTCTAAACAGTTGTAAACATAACTTTGTGAAGTTGTAAATTGAAGATTGATTTGATTAAACGCGATGTCTGACGAAACTTGTTTATACTACTGAAACTTCTTCCTACACAGTATACTATTCTTCCCAAAAGAAAAATTTGGAGTAACAGAAATAAATTCAAAAATTGAAAACCTCAATCTATTAGATTATATTTGCTGATTTTAGTATCCGTATGACTCGCATACTGCTCGACTACTGAAGTAAGTAGAACAGGGTCCGTGTATGGTCAGACGCAGCAACCAATCTTCGCAGATTCAATTACGATTCTGCAATTAGGCTCGAAATCAAATGGCTTACATACTTTTATTTCATATTTCAAAGACACAGACTCGTCCGTTATACGTTAAATATTATTTTTATCCCTTTTTCTGTTTCCACAAAGTTTTCCCGGAAGCTGCGTGTCCCCCAGAACTTCCCTGTTGCTACGAACATCCCGTATCGTTTCTCGTGTAACGTAAGGCAAATATTGGAGAGAATTTTTCATGTATACGTTCGCCGTGTAACCTACATCCACAGCTTAACAGAAAATTTCAACGTCGTCATACCGGTACACCGTGAAATCCGTTTAAGAAACTTCAATCCACCGAGTGGATATTACAAAAGCGGCATGCTTCGGCTGTTTCGTATTCACGAACTTCCTGTAACTCCATCTTGCTTCAATTTAAATTCTCTTTTCAACGACGAATCCCTGGAAACGTGTTATCTGATATAGCATCGCAGGTGCAATCTTCATCGTGCTCGCCTGGAGACACGTTTCTCGCAATACCAGCAAAACAGTTCCTTTAATATGGAATACTTTCATCCGGTCGCACTTGTACCACTTCGAGCGAACAATTTTTTGCTAATAAAACTTGTAGCCGAGGGGATGAAAAGCCGTACCGGTGTAAGTTCAATTTTTCAAGACACACTGACCTCCGTGCGTAGACACAGTGTCTACTCGTTGAAAGAAAAAGTGTTACAAGCATTAACTCTGTCTCTACTCTAACAAAAATGTAACTACTTCCAATTTTGTCGTTTCAGGACGTTCTAAACGTAAATATATTGAAGCATATAGGATATAAAAATGAAAAATAGCCTAGAATTAAATTTAAATTATCCCTATCACAGTGACCCACTGTCCTAGGATTAATACTGAGATATTTAAAATACTTTTGCGTTTTTTATATCCTTTTTCTAAATGTAAATCTTCTGTTTCTCAAAATGACAATTAGAAGACTTACATCACTGATTTATGCAAAAGGAAATTTTCGTATCAAATTCTTTTTCCTACCACACGACGAATCAAACACAGTCGTTTGCTATCCTCGTAATGCTAATTATATGTAAACCAACCTTTCCTTTCCTCACTTTGATGTGTTTTTTGTATGTTCCTCGTTTCTTCCCCCCAAATGCAGCAATACGCGAATAAAAAACTATATGCAGTTGGTGGCAGTGAAGCGTGTATCGTGAGGACTCGTATACATGCTAAGTGGAATACCATACTCAACTCTGCTCCTCTCAAAGCGCTCAAACTTAAAGTTGCTCGCAAAGTAGAACTCGTTGTCGCTCTACTGCCTTTTTCAAAACACTCACGCGAGTAAATTGCAACCCCGTCGACCCCCTTTCAAACCTCGTTTTATACAGCTACTCGACTCGAATCAAAATTCGACATATTTTGTCTGATATACAAGAAAATGGAATTATGAAACTAATTATTGAATTTAGATCATTTTTCAGATAATTATTTACAAATAATGATTGTTTTACTAGACTATTGAAAAGATGAAGAATTTCATATAACTATACACTGCTCTCGAAATCAGTATGCTTATAATTACCGAATAAATTGGATTTTCAGTGAGCAATCAAAAGGTCAATTCCTTGCATTGGCATTTAATTGATTGACGTAGGAAATATGTACGACCATTTAAACTGAATTTCACACAGAATGGAACCGTAATACGTTATAATTTAACTGTCGCCAGAATCGTACGAAATTAACACTTCGGCTGCCGCAGTGAAAATGGAACTTTGCAGCAAGACACATTGAAATCCCCTTTATTAAGGGAACAATTATTTAAATTTCAAATTTAAACTTTCAATTTAATACCTTACATTATTTGCATAATACCAGCCGCTATCCAAAGTTTCTCTTTTAGTTTCTGTTATTAAATATTCCGTTGTGCAAACTTTGAGGTACTGGTAACCAGTGACTACCGTGGAAATCGACGTGTTAATCCTTATTCGATTAAGAAGTCACTTCATTTTCTTTTAAATTAGATGCAGATAAATAAATCTCCAGAAAGTTCTGAATGTGTTGTAAGAAGATACTGTACTCTTTGTTGAAATCAAGAAGTACTAATAAAGAAGTACATATGTATCTCAAAGCAGCACATTTTAAATCTAAAGAGCTCTATTTTCAGTCAGAATTGTTAATTTTGCAAGAAAAGTATAATAAATAAGTAAAATTAATTAATGCCTACTATGAGTATTTTTCTGAAGCTATAATACAGGATCTTACGAACCCAAAAAGCCAATCAAGAGTTAATATAGAGTGCGACGGACTCCAATTTTCCGTCCACCTTAGATATTATAAATAAACTGGCCTAAAGAGATTCAAACTTAATTAAGCACCTGTCTCACTGTTTAGATGTAAAATACATCCAGAAGACCCAATTCCAACGCAAGGAATTAGAAAGAAAACGTATATTCCAGCAGTCACGATAAAATTAATTCGACGACAGAAACACTCAAAAGGCTGCATCACGAAAACGCTGGAAACGTTTGAATTTCGTAGAAAAAAAACATGCAAAATCCACACTCACCTGTTTACGGAGCGGGGTGGCGCACTCGTCTTTGGTTCTCTCGAAACGCTCGAATTTGAAGCTGTTGCTCCTGTAGAGTTCGTTGTCGCTTTGCTGCCTCCTGCATAGCCGTCGTGTGAGCGCTCGCGGTTTACAGGGTGCACACTCGGTCGCGAGGCCCCAGTGCAGATGAAGCATCGCGAGTTCTGCGGTACACCTGGCCATCGCACAACCGGCTCGCCTTACGCGACACTTAACGCGTTTTATCCGTCCCTCGTGTTGCGGTTTGTGGCTGCACGGTTGCGAACCGCTACCGCTGCAATCGCACGTGCGACGCGTTCGTCGTTGTCTGACCGTGTGTGAACAAGGCTTAACCTCCTCGCCGCACTCGCACTCGCGCGAACCCTCGCCACCGATCGTGTGCGTACAATTTATCCTCTCGGCACACTCGCACTGCTGTTGTTGTTGTTGCTGCTGCTGCGAGGTGGACAGGCTTGCTTGCGAGAAAGTGGGTGAAGATGAGTGCACCCGGTGCCGTGTACCACTGGGTGCCGTGTGCCGGCAAGGTCGCTCCGGACAATCGCATCTGCAATGGAACAGATACGTTGTTCAGCACGAAAGGGATTCAACCGTTTGGATGAATGGAGGTTTAAAATAGGTTGATTGATTGATTGTAAGGGGGAGGAGAACATGTTTGAATTTAAAACAGACGGCATGTATTTAGGGTGGAAGACGATTAATCTTATTATTCGTGAATCATTCGTTCGTATTTAGAGTTGTGAAGTATCGTTTTCTAAGTAGCCTAAGTAAAGCTTTATTTTGGAAAGAAGAGATTATAAATATAAGTGTTAATATTTTATATTGTGAATTACACAATATATTTTAAATACAATTAGAAGGAAAACAAAACATTCTGAACGGCAATAATAAAACATGAAATAACAAATTGAAGTATTAGGTCTTCCGGAAAGTAATTTCGCTGTTTCAGAGTAAAATTTATTTATGTTCTTTAACCGTACATGAAACGTCCAATAAATATGTGATGGTAATTAAAGTTACTTTAACACGGACGTGTTGTTAACTTGACTCATATGCAGTTTGCAGCAATAATTAAACGGCAGACGTCAGGCTACCGCGCCGGTCGATGCGACATTACTTTCCCGTTGACCTAATAATTAAGGGCTGGAATTAAGCGACCTTAACAAATCCTATTTTGATATGAACTTCGGCAGGGTACTTGACTGAATGTACTCGAACACGGAAACCGAGAGCCCAGGGTTGTTTATGGTCGGCTCTATGAGGAGAGTGTCATTGACACGGTGACCTACACATCGGAAATTTACGAGGTCCATTCAAACGGTCGTAGCCAAACTGTACTCAAAGCCAGCTAAACCAAAACTTCTCCAATATGACATGTACATGTATAATCCTTATTTTCACCGAGTTCTTTTCAATTCAACAGGGTTCTAATTTGTCTTATCCATCTTTGGACGAATTCGACCGTGTTCTAGGCCATTCCCACTATGGTCAGGTCACATTATATCAAGATGTATTGTGTCCTACTGAATCTTGCTTGAGTACAATACTCTCTGTCATGACCAGTAGTCGCTAACAATAAGTTATTTCAACCTCGCTTAAATAGGTTCCACCGAATGCTATTGGCTGTTCGAGTATAATCAGAAATCTGTTGTGTCCGATCCTGCTGATAATTTAGATGAATCTAATCGAATCTATCGTTTTGTTCCGTATTTAGCTCAAACGTATCAATTCATGAAGGAACATTGTAAACGTAAGATGCAATAAGATCTGCGATTAGAAGAAATATTATCTGAAATTGTTTTAAATTTTTGCGACATGATTTAAGAGTGAAACTTTCAGGACCAAAGAGAAAAAAAAATTCAATAACCCGCGTTCACGTTCTTGCTTTGTATACACAACATCCATAACGCTCAAGACGTTAACGACAAAATAAAGCACGAAACGAGCAAAACACAACGATATCTTTATAGCCTGCTATTTCTCGTTATTTCGATGAACAAAAATAATAATGTGGCAGAACGGCGCGATATTTGTGTGCGAACAAAATTACGCAGGGTCATATGGAAAGACTGTACAACTATTAAATAGAAACAAAAATATATGCAAAAGTGCAATCGTTTCAAAAGTTGAAGTTTCTTCGCCGATTTGAAACTTACAATTAGTAAATAAAACGCTCCAAATCGGTGTCAAGTAGCCACTAGTAAAAATTATTTTTCTGAAGGGTGAAACTTGTACTGATGTAACTTTTCACTAGCAAGCTCGTTAAAAACGCTAATGATATCGTGTTATTTAAGTTATGCGTATTTTAAACGCAAAAATTGTAATTTATATAGATTATTAAGGATATATTATAGAGTAACTTCTCAATCTAACGCTTCCTTTTGTTACGTCTAGTTACTAATGTAAATTTGATGGTGTATCGTAAATTAATCAACGCGTTAAACATATAATTACTAGATAATGAAAATTAATGCTATGCTATTAAAGTGACATCCCTTTTACTTCCTTTTAATTATGCAATTACATTAAATTCGATATCCCACTGACCTACATAACGGTTGACGTGTAAAATACCGCGCACACGTTTCTCCAATTTATGAATTTCGAAAAATGAACAGAAAAGAACCGTATGTTTTTAATTAATAACTCTGAAACTCTATTGCCAGTACCGAAAGATGTTATTCAACGCTGAAACGTATGATACTCAATGACACATGATGTCAGTTAAATGGAAGGACAATGTAAACACATTAATGTCCATGGCTTTCGTGTTTTCACAAAAAGTATTCTTCAGACAATCGATTTTCCGTTGTAGAAATTTTCACGTAGAGGACAAAGTTAATAATTACTTTAGCACAGAATGTTCATAATATAGTGAAGAATGGATGATTATCAACAATTCAATGTTATTATTTTACGAAATTTCGAACCCGATAAAACAGATGAGGTTTATATATTACTAGATCATATACGTATTAATTCACACGTAACGAAATTCATATTCACTTGATGAAATGAAATGTTTGTACTTCAATAATTCGAGCGCTTGAATTTACATTCAGTTTGCAGAATCTTGTTACAAACTTCTGCTTAAACGAGCTGGTATACATATTGCATGAATTAATATTAATTGCAATATAGTTCAAACAGTTCTTACTAAAATTAAATTAAAGAAACTTCTTTACCAGACCTAAATAGACTAGATATTTGTATATTCATAGGATACCAGAAAATGCAACGAATATGTAATATTATGTATCAGAAAACAGAGTGAATTGTTGAGAATGTGTAAAATATGCAAAATATGTCGAATAATACAATAGTTTAAATTATTTGGAAGCATTTTATAAAGAAAAATATATTCGTCTATACATCCACAGTCTAGCGATCAAAGAAAACTGAGAAGATTAAAGCAGTATGTGTACATTTTTCAAACGGAGCAACCTGTAGAATATAAAGCCAACGAAGCACTGATTTATTTCCCTGTCTCGTTCAATCTCTATTCATCAGTCGATAAACTTGCATTTATCTAACATAATGAAATCACGCGAAAGTGTTTCGACCACTTGAACCCTACCTTCGACGACATGCAAGTATAATACCCTCGTTAACCTTTCCATAGTTAAGTACACGCATTAACGTCCGTCTCTGTCTAGAAAAGGGCTCCAGGTTAACTATGCTCGGGCTCGCTTCGAGCTTTACAAATACGATCAACACGTCGTTACTTTGACCTTCGTCGTTCCTTCCACCCCTTTATCTCATAATGGCCTGTTACGTGTGCATGCACTTGAGCACGATAACGGGGTAACGAAGTACGAAGAAACGTGAAAAAGACAAATTTTTTCACTCACCTTCGGATCCTTCGTACGGCCGATGCACGCTGCAAGTGCGGACAAGGCTGTGATTCCGGTGGACAGTCACAGTTACCAGCCGTAGGTCGAGTACGACGAACCCTAATCAGCACCGGATGCACGGGACATGGCTGCACCTGACATCCGCACACGATCGTCTGCGGCCCACCACGAGATTTCCGGCCACCCCCGCGTTTCGCGCGTTGGTCCACGTGCAGCTGACACGGTTGTACAGGGCAACCACAGCGAACTGTGGCACCACGACGTCCGGCACCTTGTACACGTCTCCACACCCGCTCCATTCAACGACCGGCGTGCGACTAACGAATGTACGCCCCACACCATTCGACGTTCTCGATGCACATCGACGATCCTCGGCCGACTTCGGCTCCGTCCGCCACCCTCCAACATTTCGGCAGGCTAACCGCCATCGTTGTACGTCGATTGAATCGAGTCGATTCGTGCTCCTTGAAATGTTAAAACTATTAATCTGTATCGATGTCGATATATGTATTTTAAAAAGTGCATCAATCGTTTGTTAAATACACGTTGAAAATCAACGTTAATCTTGTGTTTCGTGGTTGTTTTCGGAAAGTGAATCGTGCAACATCGCTGACTGTTTAAAAAATGTTACATTGGATGGGTTATTCGTTAAAAGATCTGCATTTCAGGTAAATATGTTTTCAATCTTTACTTACGTATTCAAATAACAGCTAACACACTTTTCAGAGCGATATAATGCACCGTTATTTGTATTATTGTTCCTATGTAATGACAGATCGAGCAAAAGTGCTGGCACGGTTTGAAAATGCTTCGTATGCTTCCGGTAAACTTCGTGAAAGGTCGGCGCTGCTAACGGTGGCTGCTCGGTGAGTACCAAATTCAAATTCATATTATTTCTGTTTTGACGCAAAAAGCATTTGTTGCGTATTTTGCAATTATCAATTAATTATTTATGTATTACTACATAAAACATCCTTTAGGATATAATATTTCAATCTTCGAACGTATAATGATACTTTATACTATCATAGTAATATCAAACTTTGAACCGAATCAGAATTTGGAACATTTTAAAACTTTATGTTTTCCTTCTCAAATTAATATGTCAATCAGACTAGAAAACATTTTAAAGTTTGTTATTTCGCAATAACAACATGTACAACAAATGAATAACACGATAACATAGATATAGGTTTCCATAAATATACATATATTATAATTCATTTACTTATTACAAATATTTATAAAATTGTACAAAATTATTAATGAATTATATATCAACTAGATCGTGTAGTACTTAATAAAGAAGCCGCAAATATCTGTTGCAATATTCGAGGTATATCCTTAAGGTCCATGCAAACGAATGCTCGTCCCGAAGGCATTCTCTTCGTTAAGCTTAAAATTGAACATACATGTTTTTTCATCTGCTTGAAAACAAAATTTGTTTTATAAACACTAAATATCAGGTACATACCTAACTGCCTGATCTCCCAGAGATCCGATGAAAATGGCAAAAGCATTTACGTTTGGATTCGACGTGAGAATCTTTGCAAAATTCTCAGGTCGAATAGCGTAACGATCAAAATTCGCATCAGATAATACAACGACGATGGACTCGTCCGAATCTTCTTTTGTAAGACTCGCGATTGCATGCTGGGTTGCTTGCAAAGTATTGTCACCAGACATGCAAAATTGCGAATGAGCATGCATCGTCTGAAAATAATAATTCCGTTTAGAACGCTAAGTTTCAAGTTTAATCAAAGTAGTTTCTTAACTTCAATTACCTTTATCACCTCCAATCTACGCTTATTATCCGCCGGCGGCTGAGTATGCTTAACGAAAACGATATCATAGTCATCGCCGGAATGACCAACGATATCATACTGAAACTTCCCTTCATATCCGCTAAACGCTTCCATTACCATAACACAAGCTTCCATCTCTCGATCGAGGCGTCCGTCGTATCCGTTAAACCTATACATGCTACCCGATACATCCACCACTAACTTCAAACGTTTCGGTTTCGTCGGAGGAGTCCCGGGATCTGGTTCTTTTTCTGCTCTCCTTCGATAGATCGTCCTCTCCCCTGTCAATCCCTCAATTAATTTCGTGTCATCCAATTCGCCAGAGGTTTGGTGCCTGCACCATTGGCGCTCTTTACTTTTAGCCTGTAGACTGTCTATAAAAAGACAATGAAAATTTGTTAAAATCACTCTAACAATAAAACTGTCCCTTAAATCATAGATTAAGTATGCCTTTCAATTTTTAACTAATCTGTACGAAGATGTTATCGAAGAAGCAGCATTCACCTATTATGGTCCTTAACGCTTTAACCTGCTTTTGAACGGCATTGCTGAATTGAGAGTAGAGATTATGATCATATTCGCTCATATTAATATCTCTTAAACGTTGCTTGAACGCTTTAACACCCATTTCCCTCGCTGCTTTCTTTATGTGTTCCGGTACCGCGTTCTTTTCTTCGTCGCTAAGCTGGTGCACCGTATGGCCAGCATCCAAACGATAAGGTCCACCTTTTCCACCAAGGCCTGCCGTGTCTCTTCCTAAAATTTCCCATCAACATTTAGATTTTGATGAACGTTCGTAATCATATCAGTAATTCACTGTACCTCCAGTTCCACCGGCCCAAGTATTGCCTCCAACATGGGGTGCATTTTGTTCATCGATTTTACCGTGCTTCGGGCTACTGACGTCCAATCCCGAATGTCTGTCTTTCGTAATCTGTATATTCTCGTTATCATCCCCTACCATTCTTCTCCAAGCCCCGAGTGATTTCTCGATGCTCGCTAAGGTCGTCTCCCAGATCCGTACACATCCACCTGCATCCACCGTTACAAGATCCTGATTTGATTTAGACGAAACATACAAGGGGTAACTGTCTTGATATAACAATTGAGTCAGGTGTGATACATTCACTGGTCTAAAAATGAAACATAAACACGATGAATATAAACAATGATTCTTTAGTATACATTGGAAATAATAGGTAAGTGAAGTACTCACTCCGGTACAGGTATATAACGCATCTTGTGGTTTACGGTATCAATAATTTCCAAATAACCAGAAATTCCCAAATGTTTTCCGACGTTGGGAAGAACATCATCGGGAACTTGTTCTGGCATAACTGTCCCAATAATTTGTCCGTTTTCCATAACGATAGGAGATGTGAAACTTTTAGTTCGTTGTGGTCTAGGCCAAAAGTGAAGTTCGTTAAAGCTGTCTAAATCAGGAAATCCCACGGCAATGGCGGCATAAGCGTTATCAATCGCTAATAATCTGTTCGGAGAATCTATCTTCTGTTTCAGCACTGCGCTTAACACGTTGCTACTCAAATTATTGCTACCGCAACTCAATAACGAACCGACCTTCGTATTATTGTTATTACTTTCTTGTACTTCTTGTAAAATATTCGGACACGGAGACGAATCCGCCGATTTCTTCAGAACGTATTTGTTCTTTCGCATGTCTTGAATCAGCCACTTATTCTCAGACGGAAGTACGATCGACTCCACGTCAAACGGTAAATTGATCGTGTAAGAGGACATAGTATGTAAATTGATTACTTCCATCCTGTTGGAACCGTACGTGTAAAAGACGACTTGATTATGAGACGATAGTAAATCAGTCCTCATCCTCCATCGGAGACTGTTTGTTCTGAAAGCGCTCGATAATTTATCCGAAGCCATATCGAGGAAGGACAATAATTCTATTTTCCGAGAAGATCCCTCGTTTGTGTTCACCAGTAGCCAAGCGTTACTCTGAAAGCAAACATCTGGTTGGATAAACACGAATGAAAAAAAAAATAATTGAATTTCTCAGAAAATCTACTTACAGACTCTTCGTGCACTAATACGTTTTGATCGTTATCGCTCGCCATCGTGTACAAAGGTCTGTTATTTCTTTCGTAGCTTAATAGCGCCGAACGTGGTAACAAAGTTTCCTGAATCGTATCTGATTCCAGGCTCATGGTAAAGAGCTTCAGAGGATTCTCCGTAAGAATGTTAATTTTATCGTCCCTGCCATCGCCTCTGGTACCTTTGACAGTCGTTAAAGCAGCAACTACGCCAACGTTATTAAGCGGCACGGTCCAATAACTTTGTAATTCGGTGAACAATGCCGATCGAGCTTCGACGCGATCTAAAGGCAAACTCTTTTGTCTCAAACTTATCGGCGCTTTTAGCTTAATATATTTTTCTTGGACACGTAAAACCTGTTGCTGATTCGAAATATTCCAGGTTGTGCAAATCTTGTGCGACGGTAAAGATATTCTGCAAAGGAAAAGGACAGGAAGTGTATTTGAACGTTGTGCTCGATTCCATACTTTATTAAAAGTAAAAATATATAAAAATTAACTAGCAGGTTCGTTTTTTCTCGCCGAGTATCTTACTCTTTTGCTAAGGCAATATTCGCAGAGCTGGTTCCGATAGGGATTCCATGTTTGTGTAAAATAGACACCAGTGTGCTGAAAGTTTCTTCGCTATATCGATCAAAATCAAATACGTTTCGTACCACGTTAGCTAATGATTCTTGTGGAAATTTCTGAAAATAAATGAAAATATGTAACTGTTCTATACAACATGGACTACATGTAGTAATTATCCAACGATACCTCTAAATGTTTCACTATATTAACAACTTCTCGAGTTGAATACGGATAAGAAACTAAACCTTGATCAGCCATGTTCCTCAGTTCTCCAAAAGCTTTTACCAGCTTCAATATTATTTCTCTGTCCACATTGGGACCATATTGTTTCAACAGATGTATCTCATTTTCAACTGTTGGGTTATCTACAGCATGAGTACTAAATAGATCTCCCAATGCCCCAAAGAAATCATGTCCCAAAAATGGAAAACCAGGTCTGTTTGCCAGTACTATCATCCTAAAATCGGGATGAAGCACTATTGTGTTCGAATTCTGTGCATCAAAACTCGCTGAAGATACTATGCGTCTTCCATCGGACAGTATCATTTCGCCAGATTCGACCAATGTCTGAAAAGTGCAAAGATTAAGTCTCAGAGTTTGACTCTCGTAACGAAAGTATTGGATACATACTTTTAGAATGCAAGTAACATGAGTTGGAGCCTTGTCCGCTTCGTCGATAACGAGTACATGTCCCAGTTTAACAGCTTGCACAAGCGGTGAATCTTCGTATATCACTTTGCCGTCTTTGACCATCGGTTGAAGCGTCAAAGTTTGGACGGTAGTGTCCCTATGCAGCTGAATATATTCACGCGGTCTATTCAGCAATTGCAACAATCGATCAACGATTTTGTTCTTGCCTACGCCTTGGTTACCGACCAGCAGTAAATTCTGTCCTAAGCTAAAATCTTGCAACAGATTCTCCAAGAGTGCCACGTGTTGAGGCACGTCGTAGAACAGTACGTCAGGTACTTTCGTCAGAGCTGTCGTCTCGTATCTTTCAACGACCATATTACCAATTTTGACAGTATTCCCCGTGATTACGCACTTAACGTTCGTGTTCGGTATTGCTTTCGTTGGAACGATACCCACGTGGGCGCAACAATCTTCCAGCGCTTGTTTCGCCACCGTGGGCAAGAAACGAGCCAAACAAGCCCGTTGCACCGCGCTATAAGCATCGTCCGTTTGGAATTTGTGCATTCTTCCAGCTATCCTTAGAAGCTGTCTGGTGCTGAGAAATCCGGCCAGAGATTGCAAAGTCGCGTCGCTGGAGGATCGTAGCACGTGTGCTAATTCCAAGATGTTCAATAACGCCGTTGAAGGTTCTCCGTACTAGAATAACATGAGATATTACCTAGCGTGCAAAATGGGGTCTTTTAACCCACTGACGATGGTAATCGTACCAGTACACTCCTTAAAATTGGCCATCGAGGTCGTAATAATATATTCAAATTTAAATTTTAGTATTTTGACATAGTCGAATTAAGAAATGACTTAATTATTATTATTTTATTGAAATAAGACGATATCTACTCGAGAAGCTTGAAACTTACGGCAACAGTAGCCAATTAACGAAGGCGATCGTCAGTGGATTAAAAGTAAGGGTGACAGAAGTATACCTTCAACTATTACTGATCTGAGCATACAATTTTACACACATTTCGCCCTATATAAGTTGCTTTTCAATAATAAGGCAATCCCGTTAAAAGTAGAATTAGCAATAAAGTAATAATAGAAAGTGAAGTTAATTGCAAGCAACTACAAAGCAACTTAACATAGAAGTCCACTATAGTAGTTTTTTATCCTAGAATAAAAAACACGAGGATATAGCACCTTCGATTCAATGATATGAAGCTCCTCCGATTTCGTGAGCGGCCTCATCTCATGGAACAGGAATAGACTGAGCAGTTCAGAGTTCAACCATTGCCTCGAAGAGGTATTAATCGCTGGCGATTCCGCTAAGGCTATAATCCTGAAGGATGGATGAATACGTAAAACCCCAGAGTCTTGCAATTGAGCATCCGTCTTGTTGTATTTCTCTTTTATCTCGTCGTAACGATCTGCCCTGACGAGTCTCTTTCCATCGTGTAACTGTAGCTCCCGATCGTGGACCAATCTACAAATAAATGAAGTATATTTTCAAGAATCTTTCTTGGAAACTATTCAAAACAATGTACCTGTGCAATATGGCCAGAGTACTAGGATCTATTCTATTGATTCCGTCCAATACAGCCAATTTCCCTTGCAATGCCGCATCGACCAATGGTGAATTTTTCCAAACGGTATCACCATTGGATAACGTGGTTCGTTGCTGTATCAAATCCCTGGAAGTCATATCCTAGGAACATACTTCGATTATTTCAAATTATCACAAACATTAGCTTCGTTCGATAACAAATGTAACCGCGTGACACCTGCCTGATATAATACTACAGGTTCCACCTGATAACCCATTAAATTAGCTAACGTTTGGACGGTTATCGATTTACCGCAACCCTTTGGACCAATTAGACAAAGGTCAGATACGATGTGCGATTCCAGCATGCTTGCCAATAAATTATTTTGATAATTTGTCTCGACGTATTTCATTTTTTCGTTACTTTCGTTTATTCGTTTAGTACCACAAGAAACCTGTCGATCAAACACAATTGTTATCTCAATTTTTCCTTTTTTTTTTCATTATTGTTACTCACATTCAACATCGTTTCTTCATTGGCATACTTTACACCGACGTTGATCGAACTTTTACCTTCATCGTTACTTTTCACGCTTACTTTCTTCGAAATTTTGGCATGGTTTGATGCTTGATCTAAAATGTTGAACGTTTCGAGTATGTTCTCGACGGCGTTTCGACCCTCTTTACCCAGAAACAATTTATAAGGATAGCATCTGTAAAATATGTCGAACGCCGGCAGGTATGGACACTGATCCTGCGGTAACACGAGGATTAACATGAAATTCATCGGGCAAATTGGTATTCAAGGCGAGAAAATGTTTACCATGATAATAGCAGCCGAGGAAAGATTATCCAGGGGGAAATCTGGAAGACCTAACGATATAGCCTCTTGTGTAACGAAAGCGTGCGCGCATGATAATAGTTGCTTTAATTTAGCAGTGTCCGTGCGCGTAACAAGATTTGTCAGAATATTCAACTGTTCCTAAAAATCGAAAAAACTTTTCTAGAGACTCATTCTTTTAACGGTGAAACTTTCTTTATTTTTATAAACTCCCTTCGTAGTTCAACTTTAAAAGAATTCTAAGTACAACAAAGAGTTTATACACATATCTTTTTCTTCGTTTCGAAATATAAAATACGTCTGTATATTCTGAAATAATATCATCAAAATATTAGGGGTGCGCAAAGTTTTAATAGCCCATATATACACAACGACACCTCTGATTTTAAAAGGTATTATAGTTAAAATTTCAAACCATATCCATTCAAATATCTATACTTTTAATTTGAGTAAAAATAGAAATTAATAAGACAAAAAGCAACTACTGAAGTGGCAAAGAAGAATTGTGAAATTTATGAAAAATTATTACTATTATTATCGTAATAATTTTAGAATAATATTTTCATTAATGAATGAAATTTTGTTTTATAGGAATATCCGTAATTTAACGGAAAAGTTGTTAAATATTCTATTATACTGCCTTAAGGAAATTTTGTATACCCCCTAAACTATCGGTTTGATTCTCGAGTTTAATAATTCAGATCCTTCTAAAGTCATGGTTGCATTACTTCCGTGAGATATTTGAATTGTTTCCGTTTACCTCGCATAATTGTGAACGATACCACGTACAGAATGTTACGCTACTATTTATTTGAAACAGTCCGACCGAGTGATTAGCACCAAGAGAGCTTTCTACCGCGCGCCAACTATGAGAATAACTACCACTTGGCACGAAATCCTCGAGATAGCTTACAGATTTCCATCGAAAAGTTTCAATTGAGCCACATTCTCGAACCAATCGGCGCGATTATCGCGGCTTTCGCGGAAATACGATTTCTTTAACGATAGACAAAAATAGATTCGTGAAACTCTTTCGTTTTCGCGGAAATTGACTCAATCTGAATTAAATTCGCAGGTTTACCTACGGGAAAATGAAAAAGGTGTTTAGGGATTTTGAAATATGTGTATGATATGTGAAATAAAGTTGAAATGTTCAGATTGTGGATAAATCATAGATTCAAATTTCGAAAATTGAGAAAACTTAATAAACACTGTTGAGAATTGGAAAATTGTTTTCGAACGATTTTAAAATTTGTATACCTAGTGATGTTTTAATTTTCTTCTCAGTAATACTGAAGATTTAAGTAGTATCGATCCTACAGTCATCGGCTACTAATTTACTTACTGAATTTCTAAAATATTAGAATTTTTAACAAAGAAAACAATAATAATGTATAATTTTATTCATTTTTTTAAATTCCTTTTCGATAATATTGAAGCAATATTGATCGGTAATAAGATATCCAGTCTACAATCTCCAATTACCAATTTGCATACCGAGCTCCACGAATATTACAATTTTTAATAAATAAAGTAATCATAATTCATCACGATATATAAATTAATTTTGAAAAATTTTTAATAAAATCAAAGACGTAAGTAGTATTGATCAATGATAAGGTATCCGTCCTACAATCCCTAATTACCAATTCGCATGCCGTGAATAATATCAACTATTCTACAATATATTTAGAAATGTAACAAAGAAACCATGGATTCAAAAGTTAAATAACAGAATAAAAGTTAAGGCTATCAATTTTCCGGGCACAGATTTATTAAGACCTTTTCATTATTTCCGCTAACGAGCTTCCACGTTCGAAGTTCATGCGAATCAAGCAATAATACCATGATATTGCGTGTCGTGTTTCGATTTCGCGTTTAATGTCGCTTCTAATAAAGTTTTCATACGACAAACGTAATTTAACAAAACTACTGCAGTGTTAAACAACAGCAAACTTTCTTACAGAAGTCATATTTTAAGACAGGTTCGACACTGTACGTTCGTAATAACGATACGTACCCCAACGTGACAAACTTTCGCGAATATTTTTAAAATATACTGTCAAATAATTACGATAGCAATGCTTTGTTAAGAGACATGAACACGCGATTCGCAAAGTTTCATAAATCATCAAAGTTGATCAAATCTAATAATGTTACGAAATACTATTTCCCTTATCAATCTACAGATATGGCCATTAAAAAAAAAAGGCTGCAACTATAAATTGTACTAATTATAAAATTATCAATTTTTCAATTTGACATATCAAACTTCTATCATAAATTCGAAGTTTTCTTCAGCCCAATGGAATAGATAGGATTTCTTTACAATTTATAAACATAAGTATCTTTTGAAGCTACTTCACCATTTGTTTTCATGAACGTAGAAAATTCGGACTATGGAGTGTTAACAGTTGCAACCTTTATCGCGCCTAAGGAGAAATTACTTTTAAATCTATTTTAAACGTCGAGCGCTAAAACCTTGTCTACCGGGGTGCATAAAAACGTAGTTCCCCCGTGTAGAGGATATTACTTTGCAAATTGGACCGCGTGACACGAAGTTTTACGATATATTATTGAGACCTTCGTCGCGTCGTCACGGAAAATCGCTCTAAACAGGCGTAAAACATCCTACGTGAACCTTCCTAATTATATTTGACTTTTTAAGTGACCCTCGCCACCGTTGTTATTTAACTTCGACCGACAATTTACCAACGTAGCCGGCGTTAAAATGCGTAAAACACGATCGCGACGTCTCGCGCCGGCACCGTTCCCCATTATTTCTTCACGCCAAGAGTAATGGATATCGAATTGACTCTCGATAAAGCTGAATTTATTACGCGGTATTGACTTTCAACGAGAAGGCGCGAGTACAGGTGAAAAGAACCGTGAAACGGAGTTCGATTAAAGGATCGTCGTAAACACGGTGAAACATGATTTCACGTTCAATCGGATCACCATTGGAAGTATATCAATATACGACAAAATGTTAGATATAAATATATCTCCTTTTCATTTTAAATAAATACCTTTTGCTTAACGTCGATATCAGGACGATGCGTATATGCTTTAATAAATTTCTACCACTAGAAGCATTGAACTAACTTCTTGGCCGAAAATAATTATCAAAGGCACTATACAATGACTGAAATTACAATTAGAACGTTGCATGCAAATGATACGAAAGTTAGGGAATATTATTTGGTTAGTCGTTGATCAATGATTCTTGCGAGGACATGCGATCCTCTTTCGAATGAATATTCGGTATAACTATGTGCAGTTTAAAGCGGCCAGGAGGAGACCACATGGTCGATGCTTTCTCCTGGATTTTCAAGGATTTCAGAGATTTTGTGCCGTCTAATGAACAGAACAAAGGATCCGCTAATGTTTCGTTGTTTTCTCGAAACCGTCCTTTCGTGCCCTTTATCTTGGGTAATCGGTTTTCGAACAATTTGTTCTCTTCCAAATGACGCTCCTTGTGCAGTTTACAATTTTTCAAAGCGACTCGTTCCTTTTCCTCGGAACAATCGCGTTTCAAGCGCGGGAATTTCTTCTTAACAGGGCTCCATTTTTGTTCCTCTTCGCGGGGCGATCTTTCGAAATCCTCCTCGAAGTCGTAGCTTTGCGCTCTTCCGGTTAAATCCAACCACTGAAGGACCCTCTCGAACAGTGGATTCCTGAAAGTATCGGATGTTCCCTCTATTTGCTTGCATCCCGTTGTATCCGCCTTAGAATCTGACTCCGAAGTTTGCTTCTTAAAAGCTGATCCACCGATGAAAGCATCCGTGTCTTCCTCAGATGTCTGATAGTCTAACTGTTCTTTTGCAACCCTTCTACCAATGCTCAAGGGTGATTCTAATGTACCAGCCATTCTGGGGCACGGAGGTGCTGACAGTTTGCGATACATCCGGGAAGGAGCTTTGTCCTCCGACAGATTGTTACCAACGACCACTCGCAAATTCGTGAAACAACTGTTCAGGCGTTCTAGTCTCGATTCTAATTGCTGATAATCCGTCGAGTATGTTTTATTTCTTGATACACGAGAACGTCTGCGTAGCTTATGATTAATCAGTGGATCGTCAGGCGACAAGATCGCGTGTCGAATTCCATCTACCCAGATTGTGCGAACGGATATTGGTCTCTCCGAAGATGACCATATGGCTGGCATTGCTCAGTTACCGATTTTCGACTTATCCGATTAACGATACACAGAAAACGAAGACGTACATTAAGGGCTTTCTTATCTCAAAAAGCGTAACGTTTATTTCGATATGGACGATGTTTTTAGTCTTGTAGCTTTTACGTATGTATGGAACAGCATGTCGTGATAGCACGTTTTCAAAGGGGGTGTCGAATTCTTCCTTTAACCGAATTCCAACGTATCGACTCTCGACTGCAAACAGGGGACAAACAGAGTCTGGCTGTCCTGAAAACACGCGATCCAAACAGCGGTGACTGCGACCATAGCGCAGCCACGAACAGTTTATATACGAGGGAAACCGGCATCGGAAGGGATGGCTGACTGGAGGGGTTTGTATACCTCCGCACCCCTTGTCTAACATTGCTACATAAATCAGGGTAAAACTTCGGTGAATAGCACGCGCCACGGTCTCCTCCGCTGGTAATTATAGATCGTTGTCACATGAGACTTCGAATTACTAGTAAATAGCGGTACACGTATCAGATTTGTTTCATTAAATAGTAATAATGCTCTCATTAATGTAATTAATTTTCGAAGATAACTTAAAGAAAAAAACAAATTAAATTATTACTAAAATAGCAAAAATAAGGTAAATAAATTTAGATTAGTTGGATAAATACAAGCTAGTTCCTGTAATAACATTTTTAACACAGAAATGTTTATATTATAGATTCCTATATTTTAGTATAAAACGGAATTAATGTAATGAATTTTTCAGTTGTTTTAATCGAGCTCATCTTACAAATGTACTCACTTCAAAAGTTGGAGGTGAAATATTCCTAGCCTGAAATCTAGATCTAAAAGGAGGATCGAGTGGATGCCCAGGGTACCTTGGTGATGGCAAACCCAATGCGATAACTCTAAAATCCTCACTGACTCTAACAAGTCTCCAAGCATTTAATTCTTCTTGGCTGTGTGTCTGAAAAATAAACAACATATTAAAAATTATATGAAATATAAAATACATTAATGATTCACGTACAATTATGTACAAATTTATACCTCAAGTAATTTATCATAGCGTGCTGCAGGAATAAGGAACCGTCCATCTTCTAAATGCATTTCACGATTTTCTAATAAATTATTCAGAACAGGTAGCACATTTCGTTCAGCTTTCTCAACGCCTTCAATAATGAGAACCCTTCCATTTGTCGCAGCCCTCACAGCACTCTGATCATGATAATAGGCAGTGCCACTTTTGATCTCTCTTCTTTGTTTCAAATCTGCTTCAGTCGTATCCCTTGATAGTGCAATGAATTCTAATTCACGCTCTGTCAGTTCAAGAAAAGCCAGAGCCAATTTTCTACGCCTGGTGCCAGGTCCTCCAATTAAAAATATATCTTGAGATAAAATATCCTTTTGTAGCATCCATTTTAAATGTTTCAGTGTTGATGTATCTTCCACTTGAGTGTTTAGTACTGTTTACATAATATTCAATGATTATGTTATGTCATTATATGAAAGTTATATAGGTAAAGAAATTGTATGAACTCACAGTACTTTCTGGGCACATACTCAGGATTTTTTGGTAGTTTCACTTGTTTTGAAACATTGCCAATGGTAACAACCGCATTATCTGTAATGAAATCATAATAACATTCTGCTATTTTCTTCGTGTCATCAAATAATTATCGATCGTCATTTAATTTCATGTTTAATTTATATACCTGATTTATATCGAATGAACAATTGAAGGTTAGAACAAAATATCTTGGATTTGGTTAAGACTCTGGATGCAGTTGACATGCGATGAAAATTACAGTTAGCGTATAACATTTTATACTAACTTAATTGTCATTACAAATCTTAACAAATTATGCTTGAAATCCTGTGAAACGGAAATTTTTGATCTAAAAACATACATATATATACATATATATATTGAGTGCTTGAACAAAATGGTGTTTGTTGTGATTAACGAATGACTAATTTTTGAGATTACAGTTCAGTATTGCTTAACTCAAACAAAAAAGAAGTATTTCACAATATTATGTTATAACACTTTTACTCTATTACAAAGTATGTTTACAGAAAATAAATAACCTAAATAGCTGAATACAATACCAATTCAAGGTTAACATACATTATACAAGTAATGATTGAAAAAAATTAACACTTACAGACTGTCATATAACTTTTTTATTATCACACTGAAAAGTATTACAATGATTATAAAGACTATGTTAACATATACATGTATGTTATTGCCGCCTAAATGGTTTGAGTATAAATTAAATTACATAAGAAATAAACAGTCTTTCTGTGATGTATTATTCCCAGAATGCTTAAAACAAACTTTGTACTTAGTGATAAACGCTTTTTAAGCATGAAATATTAAAGAAAAACATTTCTTATTCAAGACACCCATGCATTAAATAATAAAAATAGCTGCATATGTTTCATGTTACATTTGAAAAATCAATTTCACATTACACTTTAATAAATTATACTTATGATACTGACAAAAGTATTAAACTGCACTTCATTTTGTTCGCCGAACTTATGTCGCCTGTTTGCTCACAGAGAACCGTTTCTTTGAAGTGCAATTGTTCTGTATAGTAAATCATAATATTAAGTACCTTATGCACAGTATAAACTGTAAATAAATTACTTAAGATTAATATCTATACAGTATATCACATTTTTTAAAAGGTACAAATATCTACTTTGATTCGTACATGTTCATTCTATGCTATTTAGGCAGTAAGTGGAAATGTGAAGCAATCTCAGCAAAAAAGCACCTTTGTAAGAAACTAGATCTCATGATAAGTCATAAAGTGACACGTTCAGTTATCTAACAGTAATGGATGTTATTAGTATTTCATTGGTAAACAAAAAGCAAGAGATGTGTATAAGGGATACGCAGCGCGATTAAACGATACATCTGTTCAAGAAAGAAATAAAATTAAATAATAATAAAAAAATAAAATAAAAAAAAACTAAAGAATGTATTACTTTCAGAGCTTTCGTTAATACTGACAATGAGTAAACGTGCTACAATCACCGGTAATTCGTTCCTTTTACCCTGTAGATTTCAAAAGCAACTTGTTAAACTTTTATAAGATTTTTGGAAATACAGGAATATCGCTACAATTTTCGTAATAAATTACATATAGGAACCAAGATAATAAAGTCTCTTATGAAGTATACTTAATAAAATATTCTTCTTCCAATTGAATTTAAAAATTTTTCTAAAAAAAAAAAAGCAATAAATGTTACATTAATGTATCAACATAAACATTAAAAGATATAATGTAGCCTTAATTTGTGTTGAACAAAATTTACAAAATTATATCTAAATAATCATCCGTTCGTCTAGCATTGGCAGGATAATAATCAACGATTAAAGGACGAGGCCTTTGACCTATACCAGATGGTTGTTGCAATCCACACGCTTGCTCTTCGTTTGTAATTACGCTAACCAAAGTACTCACTACTTTCTCATCTAATTGCGACATAGCTTTGTTCGGCGTTTTCATACGTCGCAAGAATAAAGCATTCCATTTCTGTCTTAAATGTAAAAAGAATCGGGCAGTTTCGGGATCGAGTTTAAATACTACCCAGTCATCAAGCTTGAAAATCGTTCCTTCATTATTTTCATCGGCTTCCGAATCTGACTCGCTTTCCGGTACAGCTGTAGTTTTAAAATGACGATATTAAACGATCGAAATATTGCTTACTTACATTCTGTGAGTAATATCTCATGATACTTACATTCAGCTTCACAAATTACATCTACCGACAATCTTGCTGGTCCACAAAACAGTGCCACTGTTAATGGATTGACCAACGTGGCCATCCTGACGTGACAAAATCGACCCGTACGACTCATTTCTTCGTAAAGCAACCAATCGCACGGTAATGTTTCTACATTAGCCGCGTGTGTTTGAGCAGATGTCATTCTTGGAGATTTCGGATAATCCCTTAAAGTCGAGGATGGATGGAAAAATACTTTCACTTCTTTTCTGTAATAGTCATTATCAAATGATGAGATATTACATTACACAAAAGTGTAAGGTAGAAGGCAAAAGCGAATAACATACTGTGTTCTTAACTGCAAATGCTCTCTGTCCACCCTTATAAGATTTGGATATAAACCAGCAGTCAGAGCAGCTTTTACCACAGCCCAATTTTCAGAATTGGAATTCAAATCTCTAATATCTCCCGGTCCCCTTGCCCTGACAAAACCAGACGCACGAAGCTGACCAAGAAGTTGAGTGCGCATTCCAACCACCATTTCCATCACGGCGGCGGAGATGAAATTCTGTTCGCAAAACGTGCGCTCTTTGCCGCTCGCACGAGCATTCTGCCAACCTTGAAAAGCTCGTAAAACCGCCATGTGATCGGAATACGAATTGCTTGCGAATCGTTTGCGAGCTGCGGTTGCAGCTCTCTTCTGCGATGGTTGAGAGGGCAAGACGAAAGGATCCCTGAAATTCATCGCTTAACATCGTTTTCTTTTTCAACACAGATTTAAAAAATTCTTAAGTTTCACTTACTTGTACGCCAGACTGCATACAATAGTTAAGACTGGATCTAAACATTTCAAGACAACGGCATACAGTAACATCTTTCCAAGTCGTGGATCGATTGGTAGATCGAGTAAGTGGCTTCCTAATTCAGTGAGATCTTCCCATGGGTCTAACGCGTCGACAGTCTTTAATAATTGAACCGCGTTTCTTGTTACTATATTAGAAGGCGGTTCAATGGCACGATCTAAGAATTCCGCGATCGGTGTGTTCCCAGAAGCTAGATGTTTCGCGTACAGACACAATTCTTGCAGCGGTAGTCGTAAAATTTCTGGGGTTTGGTAAGGCTGCATGCTGTTATACCGAATCGAGGAGAACAAACGGTAACAAATGCCTTTTCTGCATCTTCCTGCCCTACCTTTGCGTTGTTTCGCGCAAGCTTGTGAGATCCAATTAGATTTAAGCGTGCACACCCCTGATATGGCGTCGAAAGATTTTTCTTTAACTTTTCCCGAATCAATAACGTAAACGACGTCATCGATTGTGATACTTGTTTCGGCGATATTGGTCGAAAGAATGATTTTTCTAGTTCCCGCAGGACTTGGTTTGAATACTTTCTTTTGATCGCACGTTTGCATATTCGAGTGCAATATGTATAAAACGTAGCGCAAACCCTGATTCATTTCTTTTTCTTCGTTATTTATTTTCTCCCTCATGGTCACAATATCATCGTATCCCGGCAAAAATATCAATAGAGAACCGAGAGGCATTTTCAAATGAATATACATAATTAATTGTAACAGAAGGTCGTAATTAATGTTATCATCGTTGAATGTATGATGATACACGTCTAATAAAAGTTTATCTTCTTCCGAAAGCGAAGCGTCTTTAACGTGCGTTATGGCGTCGTCTTGCACCGCACAATCATAAGTTTTCATATAAGCTTCTATTAATTCTGCACATTCGGTTTGGTTCATGTTTCTTGCCCAATCTAATGCGGTCCATTCGTTGCCCGCTCGTAAATTCAGATTTGCTCCCAAATTTAAAAGTTGTTCCGTAGTATTGATACATCCTCTGCCTGCAGCCACCATCAGTGGTGTCACAGATGTAGTGGAATGTTGATAATCTACAGAAACGTTTTCAGAAAGTATGAAATACAAAAGCTGTGCGAAGTTATCTTCGCCGCCTCGCAGCCATGCATCAGAAATACTTTTATCCATTTCTTCTATCAGCCAAGGTTCCAGTTTGACCTTCTCTGGAAGCGGCTCATTTTGTTGCGCTAAAATCGGAGCAGGCAACAAACATCTTTCGTTCCCACTATGGGATCCTAATTGTTGGGGCTTATACTGAGTCCAACTTTCTAAAAGTTTGCGTTGATCTTTTTTATTCATAAGTTCCTTCCTCTTCGATAGCATTTCTTTCGTCATATAACCGGTTATTTTTAAGACATCTTCAAGAAAATACGTGTCAACATCGTAAGATCTACCCAAGACATTTATGACCGCGCATTTGTTAAAATACTTAACAAAAATACTGACATCCAATGTAGCGCTCATAAGTATAAGCTTGAGGGACTTGTGTTTCTGCAATGCATCTTTCAGTGCTATTAGAAGAAAGTCACAGAATCTATCACGTTCGTGAATTTCATCTACGATAATGTGCGTAACGGTACTTAACGCAGAATCGCCTGTCATAAGAGTTCTAAGCAATACACCGTTCGTGCAGTAAGTTAGAAGAGTTTTCGGAGCAACCCTACTCTCGAGTCTTATTTGATAACCAAACGTTTGTCCAATTTTCTCATCTCTTTCAAATGCTACTCTTTCGGCCACTGAAACAGCTGACAGTCTTCGTGGTTGAGTACAAATAATTCTACAAGGTTGATACCTTTGCTGACAGTGTTCAAGAATGAACTGAGGTACTTGGGTAGTTTTACCACTACCTGTTTCACCTCCAATTATAATCACTTGATTAGCGTTTAGAGCATTAAGAATATCTTCTCTAGAGCTAAAAATTGGTAGAGCTTTACGATAGTTTAACACGTCAAAGTTGGTCTTCAATTGTGGTACTTGTGGTACACTGTTATTTAATCTACCCATTGCTTTAGTACTTGTATTCACTGAAACTAAAAATACACAATTATTAAACTTGAATAAAGAATGTTCCTTCACATTATAAACATTATTAGTACCATCTGCATTGAGTGGTCGTTCTCTTTCAATTGGTGGCAACAAATCTTGACATTCCTTATGATTTAATGGAAATGTTTGCAGTAAATTATAGATACTCTGTCTTGATGCCTTCTGCAATTTGATAACAGCATCAGCTTGAACTATGGTTGATCCTTCTCTTTTGTACACTGTTAGAAAGCGATTTGTACCTTTACTATTGAAAAAAAGAAATTTATTTTTATCAAAGAAGAGTTAAAACACGTATCACCATTTGACTTACCCTCTGCTCTTAGACTTTAATCCAAGTTCATGTGCTAGCTTATGAATATAGGCTCTTTCTTCTGCTGTATACGAAGAAGGAAATTCTAATTCCTTGTGATTCTGAGTTTCTAACAACTTTTTTAGTGTTAAATTAACTGCAATTCTTGTATCCTCTCCAATGAGAGGAGTTTTCTTGTTTCGATTTCGACGTGGCATGATGAATGTTTAAAATATATTTCTGAAACACAGGATAAACATTATATTTCTTCTTTTTACTATCAATTGCAACTAAACTATTTTAAGCAATAAAACAAGGACATTAATTTCATATTTATTTTATACTTATATTTTATTTGTACATTGAGTATGTTAATTATATATATTAATATACAAGCATTTTATGAAATTTTAAAACAATCAATTATACATATCTAGGATCCATAATGACCTTGACAAAGTTAATAAACAAAATGATCTTGAAAGATCAACAATGACAAAAGAATGAGATACGAGTAGGGTTTCATAAGAGAAATGATTCATGTGCATGATTTTCAACTGTATATATTAAGTGACTTTATGATTCCATAAAATATGAGCAAATTTTAACATATGAAAATTTGTTTTAACTCACACTGTTTGAATGTTGCTATCAAAGTACATAAGTCTTCTTATGAATAATATTATATATTAATGATTAATAAGAAACCGATAACGGCAAAGATTCTAATACCGATAAAAGTTTACGAAAATTACTTTCAATAAAAATGAACCACATCTGAACGACGATTTGCAATAAATGCAGACGAATAATATTTACGTCTTTCTCGATTATGAACTCCCCCTATTTGAACGAATAAAACTACATAATCAAAATATTTTCGACCGATAAAAAGCACATCCTTCTAGTTCTACAGTCGACCATCATTCGAAATCAGAGAAGCTATAAAATAAATAATTTATTTTCGTTTTCCTCATTGAACTTCAGAAGATGCTCTACACGAATCAATGAAACATACATTTAATTAAAAATATGTAAACGGGAGTGACAGCCAAATTTCGAGTTGACTCCAGCGGCAGTTGCGGTAAAAGTAGGAAGTTCCCGAACAATGATAAACAGATCCTTGTCTCTCCAACGGCGGTGCAACCGAGAGGGTGATACATCTATAGCAGGAGAGACGAAGACAGAGAGATGGGAAGCGGCTTGATTTTCCAACGAGTTTGGTGCAGTTTTCTCAGCTTATAAAGCAATATTTTCTTACACTTTGTTTTTTGAAAAATTCCTTGTGCCATTACGGAGGGGGTACAGAATTTTTTTTTCGAAAAAGTGTCCAGAAAAAAAGTTCTTCTATAAAAACGTACACTTTTATTTTTTTATAAAATTTCCAAAGGGAAATTGAAAAGTCGAGCTCTGTCCGACGATATCGCTCTATCTTCGTCTCTCCTGCTGTTATTATATCACTCTCTCTGTTACAGCACCGTTAGCGGGACAAGGATCTATTTATCCTTATACAGGAGCTTCCTAATTTTTCCACAACTGTCGACAGTGGCGCTAGTTTACCTCCTGCGCACTCTATTATCGCAATCTGAGCGGCGCGGCGTTTTCTAAGGGTTGAAAAATATACGAAAGGAACACTAACGCGAAAGGGAAAATTGTTTAAAATTTAATTTAAATATTGCATAGTTTCTTTCCCCGATGTTCAAAGAAATAAAATGGGGTGGTTGTTTAATTTCCACAAATGCAGATTGTGCACACTTTGTAGTGTATAATTATACAGTTTATATTTATTGTCTATTATCCAATATTTAATTTTCAAGCTATGACACTATAAAACAGTAATAAATTTATTGCATTATACCAAACTTTCGTATTTCCCGAAATGTAGGAAACGTAGGAAAGGAATAAAACGAGTACGTTTTATAACAATTGTATTAATATCATTTATGTACAATGTATACATGACGATACAGAAAATAAATCTGCAATGCATAGTTATAATACATGAATGTTATCGAGTTGAAATCATTTGTTAAAACATTAATACGACAGCTACTGTAATAGAAAAAAAAGGGGATGGTATACCTATGGGAAAAGGATTCCTGTAAATTAAACGTACAGTTTACTATAATACATTTATAAATACGTTAAGCCGGAGAACTAGTATAATAACTCGTTCGTGTGTACATCTGCCTAATACAAGTTATTTTAAGTACAGTGTTATTGAACATTTTTTTAGTCGTTCTAAACAGAAAGTTTGTTGCTTATAAATTATCCGTTACATTAATCTTACGCATAAGAAATCTGTTCCTTTTAATGGTTCCCGTATTTTTCTATACATGTATATATATATACAAAGGAATATAGATAAACTGATAAATATCTGTTGAAATAATGGCAGTTTTATATCCGTAGCATATGCGTTAAATTAATGTAACGTTAATGAAAGAAGAAGAAGAAGGAAAATAATTATTTAGCTCGTATAAAAATACCTACGTGCTCACGTACAAAATAAACTCTACATCTTCGATAACTCGTTATCCTAGATTACAAAACAAAGTGTAGATCCGATCTGCAACGTTTCTTCTTATCGTGTATTCAGATTTATTAATAATTGTCATGGTTACTAACTAACGCGATCTATCGCTTGTCGTTGCGTTTGCTAATTCTTCTAGTCAGTGCTTAGAAACAAAAAAGGAATAAATCTAACGAGGTTAGTTAAATAGGCACTATCTAATACGTTAAATAAATTTAAGTAGCGTTGCGTTTGGCTTTCGTTGTCGGCACGTAACGAATTGTGCGCAGATCTATGGAAAACGACAGTTTACGTTGACAAAACATACAAATTAACTAGATATACGCTAAGCATACAAATATCTTAAAATATAAAATACAAGAGTATAATTCTAACAGATAATAACTGGCCGCGAAATGCACGTAGTTACCTAAGTATTAAATATTAATCTGATCGAGACACTCTATTACTAATTGTTGTTACACATAGCAACGGTTTCTTTACACTACATATACCCTGATATTATTTTATAAATTCAGAACACCTTTCGCGTTCAACTCCTCGAATCGTAATATCAGTCTATCCGCCTACTGGTCCGAAGGAGATTCTGCTAATTCGTGGTACTGCTAAATTTCATCTTATCAAAAATAAAACCTGGAATAATGGCGCTTCTATCGCTAACTCTTAAACATACTTTGAAACGGTATACATACATACATGATAATAAATACAACGATAAAACCATCCTAAAGTCAATCCGTTAGTAAAAACAATACAAACTTCACGATAAAGGCACTTTCAGCGTTCAAGAATACTTTTAATAACGTAACGCGAATCGTCCCCACTGGTAACATTTTCGCCGAGTGTACGTTCTTTTGATTTTGTTAAAAACTCGACGAACATGGGTCCTTGGCTCGACGCAACGTTTCTGTGGTGTCAGATTGGAGATAGGATCTGTTCCGATTCCCATGGATACACAGATCTCACGTCTCTGGGTCGAAGTCTTGGTCCCTTGGCTTGCTCTTCTTGTACTTCTTCTTCTTCTTCGGCTTCGGCATTACCTCGCAGCTGCAACCGCTTCGCACCTTGATATAATCCAACGTCCACATCGATCCACCCATCGTGTTTCCGGCGAACGTGGGGATCAGCCGTTCTCTGTGCCGATGTCTCCCGTGTTCTTCCTTTCCACCCTGCGCAAAACGAAATATTTCCTTTAACCCGATCGACTAATTAACAGTCCAATTATACAGTTAGAAAACTGAGACGATCACAGAAGAAACAATATTCTTTTTACTAGATCTAAATTTTCAAAACTTAAATGATTACTTAAATCAGCGTGGAGCTTGAGCGGATGAAATTGATCATTTCAAAGATATACACATGAAGAGACATGGTGGGATAAGGAATGCATCGATGTCATTTCTATTACGTACCGTCGATCCAGAATTTTCAATGATAGCGTAAGTGTACGAGAACTTCTGCACACATCTGGACTGGTTACTGAACTTCCGGTCGATGAACCTGCACGGCTTGTCGAGGACGTCTGGCCTGCAGGAATACTCGAAGAACCTCTGGGCGTTCTGGCCATCCCGATACAGCTGGACGTACATGTTTTCCCGATTTCGACCGCCGACCGGTTCCACCATTTCCTCCACCGTAGGGCAGCAATCGACTGGAAGACCTTCCTCGCCTCCTTCCTGTCGCAGAATCATGTTCATCTCTCGATAAGTCATCCGCTTGGTCGTGTCGTCCAAGGTCTGCGTCCTGGAAAAGTCCATCGACAGACGACGAAATTATTAATATCTGTGAGTGATCAGAATTTGGCTGATTAACCCTTTCGATATGATGATAAATATGCTAGCACAATACGGGGCAACGGGGTGAATTGCCCTAATAAGATGCAATCGCTTACGTTTGTCATTTATTTCAACTAGTGTTCAACTAAAAAGATAGTAGATAATATTAAAGAAAATTTGGTGAATGCAGTATTTCACATTAGGATCACCTTTAGTCGAATATGGGAAATGAGGACCTCGATAGAAATAATAAATAACATATTATCTAGGATTCTTAGTTAAATTTAACTGTTACTAGTCAAAACGGAATAAAATATCCTACAACACTGTAATATTTAATTATGGTAGTAAATAGGTAAGGTATTTTTCAACGCAGGGAGAAGGTAATTGATGCTTCGTCACATAATATGAGTTGATTCTTTATTAAACTGATATGTGAGGAATTATAAAATTTGAACGCACGACTATACTCATCATTAGCACACAGCAAGTGTCATATGTTAGGTGGGTGTAATGTCTGTTAGTATCGAAAGGGTTAAAAAGAAAGCCGGGACAGACGGGTGTTCGTCGAAAGAGAAATAACATTCCACTCGTGCCGGCTAAGTAGCGGCTCGTGTCTGAACCGAACGATAAGAATGCAGCTCTATCGAGCCGGAAAAACATCTAACCGCCCGTGGAATCGACTCGATTCCGCGGCTAATTCCGTATTCACCGGTCGGACCATTTACGCGAGTCATTAATAATAATTAAGACAGCTTGTCGGACGCGATAGATAATGGCTAACGGCGTGTCGTTGGTAAACGTTGGAGATATACGGGCGTGCGTTGATTGAAAATTGAAATTCAACCGCGCGAAATATGTCGTTCTGGTGTCGATAAATTTGCTCGAGCGATGCTAAGCTTGAACGATGCCGAGGTATTTCGTCGATCGTGGTATTATATCGGGATACGAAGGGTGACAGAGTATTTTATATTGTGTCTAAGAAAATTGGAAGCTTGGATCCTCGTTTGAACGATGCCAGAGTATGTCATTAATCATCGTGTATATACGTCGATTGGGGCAGAAGATATGAGACGGCAGTTAACCCTTGTGTTGGTAACCAGGCTCGCGATTGCCTGTTAAACTTTATTACAAAGAAAGGATAAAAACTTGTTGAAAGGAAATGGATATCTAAAGGTTAAGCTTATTTTTCAGTAAATGTACTTGTGTTTGGTTAATGACGAGGCATTTTAAATAAAACTTAGAACAATACACTTATTGAAACGCGATAACGCTAAGAAATGTACTCACCAGCGAGAGATATGTCCTCTGAAAGGATTTTCCCTGGTCTTACGAGGGGAGAAGGATAAAGTCAGGTTGTTGGCGGCAGCAAGCCGCGGGCACAGGACTGCGGTCAGCAAAACCACCTGTAAAGAAAAAATACACAAATTGCATGAAACGTATAAAAGCATATTTAACAGGTAAAGTTAATCCTTCCTTGAATTATGGGGACGCAGCGGTTCACCCCCAAATCTTTGAACTAAGAAAACTTATCGCGTGTTGGTATGAATATTAAATTCTTAAATATTGAAACTTCAATGTCAGAAATACAGACTTTTGAAAATTATTTAAATTTGTAAATTAAAAGAAGCGTTAAACGAATCAATTGTAGTAGGATAACCAGAACTGGGAATAAGTATTCTTACAACGAGAGAAAAGGTTAACATAAAAAATTAAAATTAAAACGGTGTTATTATAAGGAAGTAATCTTTAGGGTGAGACGATCATGTTCTTTAGAGCGTCTTGAGGGCGGCTCGAGAGCGACGTGTGAGAAAATACCGGTGGTACCGGATCGGTATTAACGTGCAATAAACCACTGTGTTAGTCACGCATCGGCCGAAGTACGGTGCACATATAAGCACGGTTACGCGTTTACGGAGGTGAAAACATTAATTCGGCTTATAATTTTTATGCAAAACAGGCCCCGAGGCGTCTCACGGCACGTCTCCTCGTATGGCCGTCCCTCTTTCTCTCTTCTCACCTTTCGCCCGTACGTTTTCGACTTAATTACGGAATATATCTTGTCGCCAAGAATTAGAGATGGCGCGATTCTTACGTCGCTATTGGCTTTTTAATTCAATTTCGTAGACACGCCGTGTGGAAGAGTTGCGTGGAACATCGATTACCCAACTGCGTGCTCTTTAAATCGAACATTTATAACGTCGACGATTTCGCAATGGATATCGAAGCATTTCCGTGGGTTCGCATGATCCACAAGAGAATAGGAATAATTGGAAACGATAACTGATTTGTTTGTAGGCTTGTACGGGTGTGAACTAGAACCGTGAAAAATTGAAATAATCAGATAGCAGTAGAAGTTGGATTTGAGATTTAACTAACTTGCAAACGTGTACCGTGGTATTTTTATTATTAAGCAACGACATTTTTAAACAGAAACACAATATAAAATATATAATCAAGCAACGTGACTGCAAAGAAACTTATAACCAAATATTATTTTAATCAGTAGTAATCTCATGTAAAGAATTTTCAAAGCAATGAGTGAAGTTACCATGCTAATATATAATTAATTTTTACAGTGATGTAATGAAATATACGTGATTGTGATTTAAAAGGTTAATATGTATATGAGTATAATATTTTTAAATCGAGAATAAACGTCGAATGACTAACATCTAAGGAATTTCATTGACAGAAATTTAAAATCGATACAAGATACGACGTTCTCGGTAATTCATGATCTTCTAAGCGGTCCAGACAGCTTGTTAGCATTTCACGAATATTAAAATTGTATAAAATTTCACATTACAAGGTGAGCAATTAACGGGAAGAAGAAAAGAACCGTCGATGGTATCGCGTCAGCTGATTTCCATTAAAAATACATTTCTTCGACGTAATAAACATGTACCATTCGGGCCCATTAACTTTTTCGTTCTCCTGTTGCACATTTCTTATTTTAATTTCTGTCCTGGGCTCGAAAGTTCGTTTATCAGACTGTTGCATCATTCTGTGCGATCAACATGCTATCGTGTTTTAAATAATCGAAAAACTGGTAACAATTTGATTCGAGCAAATCCTTTTATCTCAATCCTTTTCCAGTAATTTGTGGTCTTCGAATTCCATTTGAAATTGATTTCTGCAGAAACGGTGAATTCAGAACTTTTTCCTACATCTTGCGTAAACATTATTCAAATTTTATCACGGAAGGATAAAAATGTTATCACAAATATAAATAAGAAATTATTAGTTTGAATAGTGCTTGTTTTGGTTTCAAATTGTTATTTGTTGGCTTTTAATAAAGCGATTAACTCCACTTTTTGAGTTCATACAAATTTTACTGCCAAAGCTTATTTCGTATCTAAAATAAATTTTCTTAATAATTAAGCTTAAAATTGTTTGACTTCGGAATATTAAATAATTTCTTTCAGTAACCAATTACAATTATTCCAAACATATACTTATAAATTTTTCTACTTTTCGTTTTATGGAGTTAATCGATTTGGCAAAGTAATAATTCCGTAGAAGATTGCGGGCTTAGTTGTTAACTTAATACAATTTTAACGACACCATCAACAGGAAACGGTGTCCCTGTGGAATGAAACGACCCAAATTTCTCCGTGATTTATAGAAATGGAAAAATACAAGTTAGTCGGCACTCGTGTCGCTTAATTAAGCCATCGTTGTTCGAGGTGAACGGTTCACTAACTGGCGCCTCCCGTATGAGGGACTCGAAGTTGTGACGGGGGTCGGCGTTCAAATTAAACGGATATTCATGCACAACCCGGGACCACACACTGTGTTCTCGGATTCTTATCGGTTTTTTGCCTTCTCTGTTGGCGGTGCACCGCGATTTTAATCGATCCTCGTATAGGTGCACAAACGTGGCTTAACGGCAACGACTACTTAAGGGGGTGCCATACCTTTGCGACATTCAGGAAATCCATTTCATTTCGTTCACTTATTTAATTGTATAAAATATGAAGCATGTTCTATAAAAGTTTTATCAGAAAATTCGGAGAATTTACAGTTTATGGTAGCTTATGGCACAGTTATACCGTCCCTTAACTCTGTCATATTTTATCATAATATACATCAAATTTTATTTCAGATTTTATATAAGGGATTCTTTTAATCTCAATTAGATTTAAAATTTATCCGAAAGCCACCTTAATAATAAACAATCAAATCGATATATAAAGTATCATTCGATTTGCATTTGCCACCTCTGAAGAATAAAACCAAGAATGGTATGGTTACAGTCATCATGTGCGCGAAAAAAGATTTATCTCGAGGAAATAAAACGCAGCATCCACGAAGCCATTTCGGATTTCGTGTAGGAGTAGGAATTTGAAATACAGAACGAGCCGATTGAAGTTACGAGAAGACGATGCTTGATTTATCGAACGATTCACATCGAAACTTCTTCGAACATCTGTCGGCGCGAAACCTCGAAGGGTTTGAAACTTTGACCTTTACCCACCCGAACCTGAATGGTCATATCGTTTTCATACGCTAATGAACGATACGACGTCGAACGTTTTATTCTGGAGAACGAAAGATTTGTAACCGAAAGCGTAGCTGCTTTTAGCTCGACGATTTATAGGCTGATTCGATCATTTTAACAATCGGTCATTTATCACGGGATTGTGTTTCGAGGATGTTTTCTATTTGGAAGTCTAACTACGTGCAAAATGCGGTCTACTCATGCGGTAACTAAGGGCTAAAATCATCGTGCCCCCACTAAATATTCTAAATATATAGATGTCTCCTAAAATTGCATTCTTAGTGCTAGACGGCACTGGCTGTCGGCAGTTCACAAGAGGTAGACGTCAAGTTGTTTTTGCTTTCAAACTTCACCGTAAACTTTACCATCGCACGAAATTTACTTCATAAACTAAAATATTTTGGATTCTTTACCCTTTCTAAACGAAGACAAAAATTGTCTTAAGTTCGGACAGCAATATAGATCAGTATTATTTTAAAGTAACATAGTAAGTACCTACCTCAAAATTGTGGTATACAGTAGAATACTAATCGCTAATTTCAAGTAATTAATTCTTGATCAGCTCAGTCCGATACCTTATTCAAAATAATTTCCTTCTCTTCGAAAGTTTCGAACAGAAACGGAAAAGTGTCTCTGAAGCGGCAAATACCTACAGGGTGGCGTCGTCGAATTTATACCCGAAATCGTACACTTAAAAACTCGTTTAAAAAACTGTTGCTACCTGCTCGTAAAACACGTCGCATCGTAACATCGTACGCGGTGGTGCGTCGACAGGCCAAAGCGGGTCGCGATTTTGCCGGATCGTATTTCCGCCGTGCACGCCGAGTCAACGATGCACTTAAAAGTTCTTCGTTCAGGATGGTCGCGGTGTATCTTAGAGCCAGGCCACGGCCCGAAACACGCCAATTAGCGTCTCGAATTCGTTGCACAACCGCCTTCCGGATGATAATGAAATGCCTGGTCAGCCGGTATGCGAAGGGTATTTTCGAAAGTCGAAATTAGCCGACCCGTTCGTTGTCGGCGCGGATTGTCGCCGGATATTTCGACGCGCGTCTTCCCTCGCGACGTTGACAACGAGATAATCGCGTTGGATCCGGTAATTTTCGATCGACGATGATCCTGATTATTATGAGAGGGATGAAGATTTATTGAGGCGTACCGTGCGAGCTAACGCGAGCAGTTTTTGAGGCACGGCGCTCGGATTGCAAACTCGTTTCTGTACCGGAACACGAAGCTCCTACGGGATAAAAGTTACGAACCGATCGGCCGTAAGTCACGGCACCCGAGGCTGGATACAACGGGCAGTTTTTGTACAAGAGACGCGAGATTTTCGGCGCTGGATTTATCGGCCGCGTACTTTCAAATTAGACCCGGCTTCGACGGAAATCAGGCTTCGATGAACCCACGCCATAAAGTCGCGATGCCTTCTTGCTAACGAAGCTTTCGTACCGATTGACTGCATGTTTGTGAATCAAATTAGAATTTTTCTTTTCTGATTGAACGTCCACTCTACCATTTCTTCGTTTTTCAAAATATTATGAAATATATGAAACTTAAATTAAAATGTCACGCGTGATCTGTAGAGGACGACAATTAATTTTATTTATTTTTCTCGAATATTGAAGCAAAGCAGGGTAGATAAGCAGCTGTTACGCTAGTGGCAACGCAATAACATTTTCCCATGTATTTTATTGCATAGAAAAAAAACAGAATCCAACGTCTCTGCTCGTTAGAAAAATCTTTAATTACCCTGACTTCCTACGCGTACTTTGTATCTTTTTTTCCAGTGGAATTCTATTCAAACTGTGATCACTTAAAACGTTGCTACCCACGGATTGAGACGCTTACATGGTTTTGTCCTCCTTTTGTGTAACTTTTTTAGAAACAGAAAGCTCAACATATCACTACGTTTCTATGAAGGGGGATAAAGAAATATAAGAAACTGTTAATTGAAAATATAGAAATGAGTATCTAAGTAGTCGATTATCAATTCTTTGCAGCCATTTGATACGGTACAAGTGTTATTTTGCACTATCTTTATGTCATCAAAGCACGTCAGATTTCCTGTGTTTCGTAATTTGCCATTTGATATGCAACAATCTACCATTTCAAAATCAAGCCTCTGAAACGGTGTCGTAGCCGACATCCGGTGCGAAGCAGAACGCGGAGCCCATTCGATAAACGCGCGTACCCTCGCGCAGGGTGGACCGATAACATTCAAAGAGGCGACACTCCTATCGGGAGAACGTGTTTTATCGCCACGCTTGTTTATGTCTGTTCCAAGCGTGCACACGCAAGGATCCTGTCCGTGTTCCTTTGTATTCCCGAGACTTAGCTCCAAAACCGGGATCGACGATATATTGGCGCACGGTCATCGGATTATCTTTTCGCGGCGCAAGTTTATGCGTTCCTGATGGTTGTTTCGGGTGCACCGCAGGGTGTGTCCCGCTTTCATGAGAAACTCGCATTGCTCGCAGAACTCGTCGACGACAAAACGCGACCTGCGAATATAGAGGGTCACAGACCTGGATCACGTTCAATGAGGCTGATTTAACATAACTGGATATATGATACACAGGGTAACGTGAGTCCACGATAACGGGGCAACTGACTGCGAACTGTAAACTGGGGCGGGCATTGGGGCAATCTTGATTGTAACCTAAACAAACCAGAACAGTCGCGACGCGTTGCTTTTAATAACCAACGAACCTTAATATGTTCGCTAATTTTAACCGTCACACTCGCAAAAAAATACAACTGCTAAGTAACTAGTCCGTAACTAAATTTTGCTTCGTCTTCAGAATAGAGAAAGGATGGTACTTAAATACAGAGGACATGGAGGGAACAATTGACAAGGTTGACGGCTAAAAATGTGACTATACTACTGGATAACGCTAAGAGCGCAGTAGAATTTTGTGAATCGTTCGAGTACAACCTGGAAAGGAATTTCACGAATTAGCCCCGTCGGCGTCGTCCAAGAATAGCCGGCCGTTTACGACGGTGTCCGCGACAATTCACATCAGAGTTAGATATTTCCGTCTTATTATATAAAAGACTTCCCGAATGCTGACCAAACGCCGCAAGCTACCGAGTCTTCCAGAAGAAACACGAGTCATTGGCAATCTATGATCCCGTACGTTTACTGGATGACCGATCCAACCAATCGAGTCAGCCAAGCCAAGCAACAAACGTCGAAATGGCTACCCGCCTACAATTTTTTTTCTACGCTCCACGACATCTCCTTGGCATCCTTTCCCTCGAGCCGGTGCACATGCCAGAGCGTCGAATGGAATTCCGTATGACGGATCACCGCGATTATCATACAATATGATACAACGACGGCCGATCTGAAAATAACGCCAGGTTGCACGGCAATATTTCCGATTTTACTGCGCCGCCGTGAACCGGAGGCGGTGGTTACGAGCCACGGACATTCTCTGCCACCATTGGTCGCGATTTTGCTTTTTTAACGACGACCAGCGAGGCCGCGATTGGACAGAGACGGAGCGGCAATAATTTATAACGTGTCCACGGGTTTCTCGCGTTGAAACGGTACACCGTTATGTGGGAAATAGGTAGACAGACGACGATGTTTCTCGATACACCCGATTGCCACGGTATCGTAATAAGACTGATTTGAATATCGCCGCGTCTACGACTGTGGCTCTTTCGAAATGTGCATAAAAATTTTACGCAATCCCAACCGTCTCTGTTGCCCCGCTGTCGGCCACCGGGACGAAGCTTGGAACGTGAGAAAATCGTGGCGCGTCCAATTGGCCTCGCTAACAGGACACGGCGCCGCTATGATACAGATCATTGTTGACTCTGTTGCTGCTCTCCTATCGTCGCGAACTATCTTGATTTATTAGCCTCGGCGAAAAAATGATTTACTTCGTTCTGTGTCTGTAATTGTTACTCTCGATTTCATATTTTCTTACGAATGATATCATGCTACTGATTCGCGTCGACCTTTCGCTACAGGCGTCTCCGGCACTAAACGTTTCTTTACGTTTGTATATTAAATTGATCAACTTAATATTCAGAATGAGGCATTTGATGTTTGTATCATTTTTTGTTTGTTTTATATATATAAATTTTCTAATTTAGTTTGTCAAATTAAATAAATTACTCTGTACAGTGATTTAATTAGTTAAAACTGCCCCCCAATGATAGATAATTAAAAAATTGTTAAATATCTACAAAACATTCGAGATGTAAATTTGTCGGTTTTGTAATTTCATTTTAAGGTATCTAAAGTCTAGGGTAAACAAAGGTCCAAGGTGCTACTGATTCCCCCAAACATTATCTGGAGCAAGACCATCTCCTATCTTCCGAAACTACATCATTTGAATTTTCTATATTTACCAATGATAATGCTAACAGATGTTAACCCTCTGATAATATGATTCAATATTTAACACCGACAAAAACGCGGGAAAGATTAAAGTTCAAATTAAAAAACAATTTACATCTCAAGGTATTGTTTGATTCTTGAGAACAAATCAAATTTAATTTACAAACGAAACACGTTTTTAACTCAAAATAAATCATACAGAGCTTGGAACGAAATTAAATGTTCAAATTTAAGGAAACGTGTTATCTAATAGGATTATGTTTCAGAGTTATTTTAGATTGTAATCCGTGCAATTACCAGTTTTCAAATTATGATTGGCACACGATACAAACGGACGTGTAAAAATCAGGTGTCAAATTCGCGAACATACGACACCAGCCGTCGAAGCTTTAAAATATTATTATATAACGATTTATGATTGCAAGACAGCTGTATAGCGGTGTGATTTATACAGGCGATTAAAGTTTGACGATCAAACGTATTGCTTCCTAGCAATTACCCGTTTATTGGCTGTAACCGTGTAACAGGATAAAACAGAAACAGTATCCGAATCTAGCGATCGAAATATCAGTAGCAAGATTTCCCATTAACCTTTCGTCGAGATCATCGACGATAGATTACGTGACGAATCGTAGTCGACTTTTGATCCATGGATTTTACCTATCGCCGTTGAACAGCTCGCCAGAAAAGATGCCGATTAATCGTGTAATTCATAAAAGCGTCAACGAAGACAAACTTTCTCCCGTCGAACGAGCGTACATTAACATTTTGAGGGATAGCGGACCGTAGAAACATGAATTTTTTATATTTAAAATGATCTTCAGATTGTCAGATGGGTTAAATTTGTGAATCTATAAGTTGTCTTCAAATACATTGAAAAGGTAACTATGAAGTTTCTAAGATTGAAAATTCTGACAGTTGTTATTATGACTAACAGTGAGATGGTAAAAAAACGAAGTATATTTAATTTATGTCTTAGATTGTCTTCTTAAAATAGCAAAAACAGAATTATTGTCGTTGTTGTAAAGAAATAACATTAAATAATAGACCAAGTTGTTACATGTGTAAAAATGTAATTAATCCGTGCGTCCTAAGTACACGAAGTCCTTTCATTAATTTTAGCACCAAATGCCAAAATTATTTTACTTAGTCGTTTCGAAATATTTTGCAGTATTGCTTATTTCATTTATTATTTGAAAATTTAATTGAATTTGGAAATTGAATCCGATGAAATTTCAAAGTGCAGATAAATCTTTCACCAAAGAACGTTAATGATTCATAAAGTGAAGTGTAATTACTTCTGACGAGTGTGTTCGACCGTGTTTGAATTTATCTTTCGATTCATCGCCAATTATCAAGGTTTCACGCTTAATCTTGATGCTGATGGGCGTTGAATTGCAACGCAATCGGATTCAGGACTGAAGTAGCCCATCCACGGCGTTTTGTCGTACAATCGTCGACACGATGGTATACACGATAAGCTCAGGGTAGAATTGACGGTAGAATTTGTATTTACTCAACGTCGATGCACAATGTTCGGATTATTAGCATACTCTTTGGGCAGCCATGAAGAGCGAAAACACTCGTGGCTCATTACAGGCTATACAAAATTTCACCAACGAACTTTCGCCAATCGGGAATATTCCTGCCTGTGTTTATACGAATTTTTGATGATTTTATAGCGCTATAAAATTCTGACGGATGGAAAAGGTTTAATAGTCGTTCAAAAGGACGACCATTCAACAGAAAGATACTAATTGCCGAAGAACCGAACGAGCAATAAATACGTCAACGTATCCACGCAACTCAAAGTGCACGAGACAACAAAATTGCATCTCTTGCAAAAGAAACCGCAGCTACTTGTGACTACGTAACTCGGACACGCTGCAATTTCAGTCGAATACCGAGAATCGGAGATCGTACGGATCGGTGGTCTATGATTTTCTCCGGTCGGGAAGCAAACACGAGACCTGAAGCGCATGACAAACGGTAACTATCGAGGGTCTTGTCAGAGACAGAGCAAGAAGCAACGAAAGGTGCTCCATCCGATGGTGAACGCTACCGAGTGGCTCACGATGCACAGGGTCTCTGGCGGCCTGTTTAGACAACGAACGTTTCACCGTCTGTTATGATTGACATGTACAAATATTTGTTTAGTCGCCTCGCCGTTTCGTGCGTGAGTCGCGCGCGCGTAAATCTTGCGTACGCTCGCCGCAGCTTGCAACAGCGAGGATCATGTGCGACCGCGAGACTTTTAAGGCGGAAACATGCTTTACCGTCGAACATCATAGGTTTCCTAGAGAAAACTGGAGATATCTTCCAGAGATATAGGGGACGGAGTTTACTAGAGAAAAATTACAACGTCTTGACAAGATAATTAACTTGCCCGTTGTTCATTTTACTTCGTTATTGAGTCTTCCCAGGGAACTTTTACGTTATGCTTTCCCAGAAAAGATTACTAGGCATTTATGGCTCGGTACGATAATTATCTTAACCCACCAGCTACTTTATCGTGTTACTAAATTAACCAAATCGCTTTGAACTAATTACTAGGTCGAATACTTGTTATGTTTAATCCAATCCAGATCTAACTTATTTATAATACATGGTAACTATCTGGTACCATAATGAACGTCGTGTAGCGAACCCTCTTTACGAACTTTTATAATGTTTTTTTTTCTTCGACCAAGAATTTTACCATAACAGCTATAAACACCTAAGGAACCATTACTTGCTAATTTCCTAGTTTTTATTAGTTGTCGTCGCGTTATTGCCAAGGATTTGAAGATTCGTCATAATGTTTTATGTTTTCCCGATGTTTGTTAGAAGTCAAGGCGATCCTTTGGTTTTATTGCTCGCTATGGTCAGTTGTAAGGACTTCTTCCGAAAGTCCTTTAGGAGGATAACAAGCCAGAGGCACAATCCACCCACGACACACTAAATCACCGGAAGGTAGGAACAAAAAGGGAGCAAATGGACCCAACCCTCTTTTGTATTCCCAACTACGATTCGTAATATATTATTTGAAAATTGTTTTAAATTGCCGGCTCGATCGCCGCGATGCGTCCCGACGATAATAGCAGAAGGCGTCCATTCGGCAATATCTTCTTGCGTACACAAAAAGAACGCGAGCTGCTTCCTGTACCGATTAACTGCCTTGCTATCGTGGACTAAAAGCTATTAGAATATTCGTTTAAAAGAATTATTTCCAAGGAATCTTTTTAGAAATTATTATGTCAAGCTTCTAAAATACGATTAACTGGTTGATTAATCAGAAATTGTAACGATTATCTGTATTTCCTCATTTTTCAACTAAAAATCAGTTTTAAATTTCAAAAAAAAAATTGCAAAAATTCTTAGATACTTATCAAAATTTCTACCATGCTATAGAATCGTTCGTTGCGTCAAATAATTCAAACCTTTTTTAAATAAAATCACAAATTCCAGGAAAAATTACATTTCACACCAAATTGCCTACAGAGGATTAAATTAAATCAATGTACTATGATCTTTACTCATAAAATCTACTGGTAAAGTTTAATCGTTTAACTTTGCAACGTTATACAGTGTTAAATGAAACAGTCATACAGGACCAACGTTTACACGAACATATATACGCCGCATAGTAGGGGATTAATCGTCTCATTCTGTAGGCTTCCCACGGGCTGACAATAACCGAATGGACAATATATTCGTCGATCGTGAGCGCGGACCGCAAGAAGCACGCGTGGGTGGATGATTCAGCCGAAGCGGGCAGGTCGGACGCTTTGAAATCAATACAGAATGTCGACGCACGATTCCCAATAGGATCGAGTGGTATTTCAATCGTGCACGCTTCAAAGCCCTGAAAGACGATCTTCTCCCACCATATCTGTTTTCCAGCCAGAGCAGGTATTCTTCGATCGAATCGCGCGTGTGCCGCTCGCCAACGCGAGATATCCACGATATGATTATCGGGAGACACGCGATCGTTTAGTCGTCAATATATTCCCGGCCGATCAATTAATTACTCGTTCACTGTCATTACCGGGTAAATTATACACCGGCGGGATCGAAGGAATTACACGAGGTATTTAACCGCGACTTTTAAGTAGAAAGAGATCGGCGCCGCGTGTCGAAACCCGGCTGACGCGTGCCGCGATTTTTTCGTGTTCCTTTCCCGCCGCACGAAGTCCCGTTTTATCTTGTCGTTGAATTTTCACCTTGTTCGTGCTGGTCGAGATAATGCTCAAGTAGGCGATAACATTATGTCTGGATAAACGAGTAATTCTCGTGAAAGTTAAAAAAAAAAAAGAAAAACTGGAATTACGCTACCCTGTAGACATTGGATCGATTTTGTTAGTTTTTTAGAAAAAGTCGCAGACGTTAAAAATATTACGTACCTAAGGGTTAATTCGTGCAAACGTTGCCTTCAGTTTCTTTTTATACTTTGAAAAATGATAATTTCGTAGAGTATAAATTTCTTACATAAATACATAAATATCCACAGTGTATCCATCAGCGTGGTCGTATATTTATTACAGAAAGTGGAAAATTGCACCTTCCCGTAGAAACGATCACGACCGCGATCCAAGGATTAAGCCCCATTCATCGTCGTCTTTGATCCCGTGGCAAAACGAACCGGACGAGCCTCCACGTATCAATAGTTACGCTTAATCACTCCTTATCAGCGAGAACGTCTACAAGAAGTTAGCTGTTTCAGCGACAGCCACGGGTAATTCCAACAACGACAACAAAATAATCCTGGATCCCCGATAATGATACCACGCGACGCGACGCGAAATGAAATACAACGGTTCGGCTAATTTATCGTTTGATCGGGGGAATCGTTCGACGACGATTTTTCGTGCCGTGCAAAATCGCTGGAAAAGTTATCGTTCGTGTCATCGAGCGTTCACGGGGGGGGGGAGGGATGGTGCACGTTATAACGGTAGCAAACGACACGACGGCCGACGGCTAAGCGAGTTAAGAGAATTATTTATTGGACGCATTGGCGCCGGCGGAACGATTACCATACTAATGTCGCCTACGATTTTCCCGCCTGGCATTCTGCTAATCTGCCATTATTAAATTATACCGCGTTATGACACAACACGCGATGCCGTAGCCCGACGGCTAACGACAATTATCATTTATCAATATCAAGGGACAGCATCGCGGATCGGCATTAATCGAACGGGGGATATTCGTACGTCAGCACGTAATGTCGTGTGTGCAGATAAAACTGGTATGCGATATAGGCCGATTAATATCGAGCCGTTTCCGGCCAGAAATTGATCCGAGGAAACTGGACGATGTTCGAGTAGCGATACAAGATTATTCGAGGTGCGAAATAGGAAGCTTTAAGGCTAATTAGTTGGTATATATCGCGAGACCGGCTGGTAATGGGATTCGGCTGGGTTACGATCGTGTCGATCGAAGGAGGAAAAGGGATATCTGTAATTGAGTTAACCCACGAGTAAAAGGTGCGATTGATTGGTAATAAAAAAGGGACCCTTTTCTTCAGAGATTCGAAGGTACGATGTGAGTGTATAAGGGGATTGATGTTTAAATGTAAATTTTTAGAAAAATCTTCTCACGATGATACGAATGTTTGGATATTTAGCAATTCATTGTTATTCGTGTGTCAAATCTGTAGTATTATTTATCATTTGTATCGAAAAGGTATTTTTATAAACATCAGAATTGTATCTTTTTCGTACAATCAGGAATGGTTGATAATGATTAATGACCGAACAGGTTAATTTCAACACTGTCATCTGCTGATATCAAGACAAATTCTTCCAAACGAATTGCATCATTAACGAGATCAGATTTCAGATGCATCGGTGGAATTTCGAGATGCAATCTGTCCATTATTCATTAAATTGGTCTAATAGTAAATCTGTTCTTCGTTTACTATTAAGATTGCAAAGTTATCAACAACTAGGTTACTTTTGGGGACTTACGGTCTTTCGATTAAAATCAATGCCGTATCGTCGTGTACCTCGTAATACGCCAATAATATTATATTATGATCTACGTGTCGAGATCGGCGAATCGCCTTGAAAATCACGCGGTGAAAGGCAGTATTACTAATTTGCACCGATGGCAATCGATCTTTGGCAAAAAAAAATTAATGCGTTCCCCATATTTCTGCAACGCCGTTGACCGAATAATCGCACCGTTGATACTACGCTAACGTCACGAAAGATCCTTTCAATTCGAGATTTTATTCCCAACAAATCTAATAAATTAGTTTTATAATGTCTATCTCATTATATTAGGCAAACTTTCGAAGAGAGCTCGTAGAATTATCTACATATGATTGACATAACGCTTAAAGTGTTAAATAGCTTTCGAATCTCTTGTTTTAGTACCCCATCCTTAATCGTGCTAAATCCCCAAACAGAATATTATATAAGCACAGAACACTCTATTCTTTTATTCTTTTTATCTCGAATTTGAAGCTTAAGATTTTATGAAAACGACCGCGTTAATGCCTGATTAGTATTCTCAATGCATAAATAAAAAGTAATAAAATGTATCAAAAGTTTGTTCTTGGATTGGTCGTAACGATTCGTATAATCAATATTTGTATTCCATCATTTCTAGTCTAACATTGTTCAAAGACCCTTCTGATTTTAGAGATCGTATCGGTACATTTCTCTCTTATCTACAATGTTTTTTATTCGTAACGGGAAGTAGATTGTTCCTAAAATAAATACGTATCCAGATACGTATCAACGGTGACATAACTTCGGTATCGAGGCTTGAAATAATATTTCACGTGCGCAGAGCTAATGACTTCTAAAAAATCGCGCATTAATTGAATTACGTTACAGTAGTAATATCGTGTTCCGTATAAAGGAAACTTACGTTGCAAACATTACGTTGATTTATACGATTCTAACTCCCGTTCGTTTGTTTACTCGTTGCTTTATGACGAATCGTTCCTCGATGCTCGTAAACGGGCATTAGAGACAGGGAAAGACCGCGTGGGAAGGTGATTTTCGTTGATAGAAATGCTGGATTCATCGGACCACCAGGGATCACGGTCAAAAATTATAATCGAACGCGTTGAGGACGTCCAACCGCGAGATAAGCGGGAGGCAAAAAAGGATTGAACGAGAGAAGTACCATACGTAACGGTAAATTTATCTACGATTAGGAAGGAATCCGCTATTTTGTCCCACGATCGTTTCGACGATGCCCTTTATCCGCGTGATTCTCGTGGGTTGGTGGAAACCACGCGAGGACAGTATGGTAATTACACCCACTATCCATGGGCGATGATTGAAATCCTGCTAAGTTATCGCGATTATCGAGCCGGTGCCGGTATTCCAGACTTACAATATCAACACGTGCATAGAATTACTTCTTGTTGCAATAAGCCAGATTTATTGCGAACGCGGTTTCAACACCTGTTCGACCGGTAAACGTACCGATGTTATTTCAACGAAAAAATTGCTAAATTCTCGGTGAGTTCGTGTTCCAACACCTGGTTGCTCGTGTTACATTTCAAAATCGGTGTACCGTTCAATTTCATTTATCTAAGCACGATGGGGGACAAGATTGTTCGATTTAATACACGAAGCGCACTCAGAGATTTAAGATTCAAGAGAAAGGTTTGAAAGATGAAATTTGGGCTGATTATTTATTACTGTAATGTGAAGACAAATAGAGAAGATTGAAATGTTAGGGATACTTTTCACTTTCAACGATCTGTGTAATTAGAATCATAATTAAAATTCAATTGGACAAAAAATATAAGTCGTCGAGAGGTTAATAAAAGAAGATTCATAATTTCTTAATCAAATATTTTATATTTGTAAAACTACCGACTTTTGTTAAAAGTAATTGAAAAATATATTGGTACACTGGAAGATAAAGCTAAAAATTTGCTTCAATAATTTATGATAAAGGTAACGAAAACTGCTCACAATATAAAACATACTTTATTTTTATTATTAAACTTTGTTCTCAATTGCGATACACTGTTTTAAAGTTCCACTATTAGTTCTAAAAACCTCAGAGATTGAGTCACTAATGAGTAATACTTGCAATTACTAAGAAAACTAATATGATGAATGGATTTTATATAATTTCTCTTCCAGAAATAGTGTCCGATCATCAAAGGGTTACTATTAATTATCATTTAAAAGGGTTAATGAAGAAACTTACCGCGACGAGGGTACTGAGAACTTCAATTCGCATAGTAGCTGGCCACGCCAGCGGGAAGGCCGTAGGGTGCAAGCGACAGGACCGACCACGTGTGTCGATCCTCGGATTTTCGATCGACGATACTTCCTGTTCGATTTCACTCAATCCGAATTGTGTCCGCCAGCCGATCCGATTCTCCCGGTTCTACGTCGATTTCTCGCGATCCGTTGTACCGATCCGGTGACATGGCTTCCGCGTCGATCTGTCGACAAAATATCGTCCATTGCAATTTCGTTTTTGTCAGCACTCGTCAAAATTGTAATTTTTCAAAACACTATGTTTTTTCTTTTTTGTTTTTGTAATTTAAATTACATGTATTTTGAATCTTTTTCGAACATTTTAAACCCTTCGTATAGTTAATTAAAAATTTGGTACATTTTTCTTATTATTATGGTTAAGAGTGTTAACTCTTTTGCACAGATCTTGAATAAACGCAAAATTGAAATAATATCGAAAGAAGAAAAATATTTGCTAAAAATACGAATATAAATAGCAAATGACTGCCCTCTATATCTATACGCAAAAAATCAATCAATAAAATTTCCTAACCGTGGTCGTCGAATATTGAAGAGAAGAAATCTGGATCTAGCGATCAATCAACATTTAAAACACTCGATCGAAGAATCACCAGTTAATCGTCACACCACTTAAAACTTGCACTTGTCAGGTCAAATCGCTTTACCAAAAAGTTTCGAATTTGCGAACTTTGTTTTATTGTAAATTTTATAATGAAAATGAAGTATTAGCGATGATAGGACAGCGCCGTTTTAATATCGGAACGGAGACGACACGATCACCACGACACGTTGTGCTAGACTGGGACGATCTTAAAGATTTGCCGATAAAAATACCGGCGTTTCGGTAAAAAAAAAAAAAAAAAGAAAAAAGGAAGAAAGAGATCAGTGAGTTTCGTCATAGCAACGATCACGGATGATAACGTTGCGAATCGATATCTTATTTTCACGCGGTTCCGATTAATACCAATTACGTTCGAGTCTGATACGAACTGACCTACCAAAGCGATCTGTTCACTTTCGAGCCTGGTAAAAGTATCCTGTTCCATGAATCTTCTGAACTTTAATTTTGGAGCAGCATGGAATGTAATACGAAATTTATTCGTTTACATTCTTTGACCGTGCGTATTTCTCACATTTCCCATTATACAATTGCTTACGCATCGAAAGGTAGGTTTCTAATTCTTCGATTGTTACTAATTCTTTTCTGTTTTACTTTTCCATTCACGATACTTCATGATATTTTTACTCTTTGTAATTCTATTTCTTCGGGTTCCGTTTTATTTTCGTTTTGGCGCGAAGTGCATAAGTCGGTTGTTTCAATGTTAAACTGATCGTTCGTTTTTTCAGTTCTCGAATAACTTTGAAATGCGGTATTTATCGACGCATTTATAATTTAATACGTTGTTTCTTATCCGACGTGTAATTTGTAAAATTGACTTGTTTCGCGAGAAACCTTGTTACTGTTACGCAAGAGGATTTATTATCACCGGAAACTAATAACAATTTCACTCATAATTTTCGTTCGAATTGTGCGAGAGGGTCCAGACATCCAAAGTGAAAATAATATTTCAATCCAGCCGTAGATTGACTGGCAATTAGTTACGCTAAATCAGCGGGGTGCGAATCGTTTCCCGCTGTTCGGGTAAAAGAGAAACGTGGAAACAGTCTCTAGGAAATATTTAACACGTTCATGGGTGAGAGACGTTTGAATTTCCATCGGAGTTCATCGTCCATGATATGAGAAATTCCTTTATTTAATTAAAAAATACTGGTATCAATTGCTTATAGGCACTAAAAATAATAGATAATGTTTGTAAAAAATATATAAATATTTCAACAGCTCCGATGTAGTAGGGGGTATTAATCCTTTATAACCCAAATTTCCTATGTCAACGAAAACAAATGATAAGGTACCATTAGAAAGATGTATGTACATGTAATTAATACGTATAATTATAATAAGGTGTAATGATTATGGCTTGATAGTAACTTAGCATATCAATAATAATAATGATTTATTTATTACGATAAGTGTAAGTCACAATTGTGTGATATTTGAATTGGAATTTGAATAATCAAGGCAAATACTCAGACACCTAGCATGACATGTACGAATATTCCAGTTATCCAAACTATTTAAAAATTCGAACTTCTGGAGCTCTATTCTGAATCTGCGACAGAAACTTTGATATGTTACCGTAGCAAACCGTGAAACCAGACGTCTATTGGTTTCGAGATCCCGGGAATATCGAATCAGCGCCCACAATTTCTTCGATTCACAGACGCACATTAATAGAATGGCGGGTATCAGCGTTCTGTTGCCGCTCCCAGTATCATTCGTTATATGAGTTAATGACTTTCGAAGAAATCATCGATTGGTCGGTTTCGAAGTCGCGACGCCTCTCACACCGTGTAAACACGCCTTCTCACGTAATGGTAATGGACGAGAGTTACATTATCGAATGTTAAGCGTGATTAATCATCGTCGAAAGGGCACACGGATGGAATGAGAACAATTCTTTGAAGCGGGGGTGGGCAACCGTGGACTCATGGGCGCTTGCGTGCTCGCCAAATGTGCCAGACATTTTTAATTTTACTTTTCAAAGCATATTTCATAAATCTACCGTTCTCAGTTATAGATTTTTAAGATACTTATCAAAGCGTCCATTATATTATTTATTATTTATTGTAAATAAAAATTTGGAGGAAAATTAAATTCCAGTTGTGCCATCGACGACCTAGATTTTCTACGAAAGAATCTTATGGTTTCCCTTCAGTAATAGTATTCGAACGCTACCTAAGATCTAACAGAGCCACGTTGGAGTCTGTATTTTTCTATTATCTACCGATTATTGCGCAATCGTACGGTTTCCTGCAGGAAGAAAATCGCGACACGGATGCAATAAGGAAGGCAAAATGCATTCGTGACGAGAAAGGGAAGATTTATGGTGTCCTATTAGACCGTCCCGCGGAACCAGTTTGGTTCCGTGACAAAATGTCCTTACTACTTGCTAGGTTGGAAGAAAAACAGCTGTATGTACCCGCGTTAAAATATTCAGTACCTAAATCGCCAACGCTCGCCGGAAATCTATGAAATCGTTTATTAATTGGTCATTCATTACTGGAAGATATCAGCGATTCAATAATATCTGTGAAACGATTAATAATCTTGCCTCGCATAAATTATCTCGTCGGATAAAAATTGGAGCGAATAAATCAGGGAATTCATAGTATCAATTTATTTCTGTACCTGTAACCTGTTTGAGAGGATAGAATCAGAATTTTCTTTTTGCAAATGAAAACAGTCGGGAAAAGGTTTCTACGGTTTTCGAATCTCATCGTGAATACGAAACGGTGCGGTTAAAATGCCCCTGGCTTGATTTGCATCGCAACTGCAATTGTACTGTCTTATTCATGTAAATTGCTATCGATCAGATTCCATCTGGTATTATAAAGCGATTCGGAAACTTGGGGACGATGAACTGTCTCGATTCGTTGCGAAACGTTTGCAGAAAATAACAGTGTTCTTTTCGTCGTGTATTCCAGAAAATGTATGTATAAGTAATTGAAAAGGTAAACGAAGATAGCATTATGGGTTGTACGTACATATTCCTGTGTTTAAAAACTAGTTAAGTTACATTTTTCAGATACTTATTTCCAACAAACCTTCATCAAATTAAAATTGAAAATTTACTATATTTTCTTCCTTTTGTTTATGAAAGATCAGTGTTAAATTATTAACCCTTTGCACTCGAGTTGCGTCTCCAGGCAATTTACCTGAATATTTTAAAATGTGAAATTTAAGTTTAATTTATATTAGAATACAGAAAATTAGCGAAAGAAATAAAAATAAATCGATTCTCGAGCATTCGTAGCAGTTTTCGTCTAAAATAATAAGCAAAACTGCTTCGAGTGCAAAGGATTAATAGAATATGGCAATTTCACTAGTTTAAAATAAATAAGTGGTGGCAATGGCGCACTCAAGATTTTGGTAACAAAAATACAATAAAATTCACGAAAGATTATTCAAAAATTAAAATACTATTTTCTTTTTACAAAGTTCCTGAATTCGGAGTGTGCCCGAGTCCTTTGGTCCCTGCCCAGGTGTGCCACAGATAGGGTTGACGACTCACATTTCCACTTTACCTGCACCTCAGCATGCCACAATTACACATATACCTACTTAAAGTTTCGCAATATCGTTTCTCATAAACTAGATGACGAAATCCCATAGAAATCCATTCACGACCTACGTACGCTCGATCCCAGAATTCAGAATCCCTGTTCTTTACTTATTAAATATGCTCGAACATTCCAAGAAACACGGAAGCGATTCCAGGACCAGCTTATTCATCGGAACCGCAAAGAAGAATCGATTTTCCTGTCGGCCCGTTTGTCGCGCATGTGCCATCCGTGACCCCCCGTCGTCGATCATTCAAATTCTCCTCTGTTCGATAATCAGGAACCGGTTAAAGTTCGATCAGGATCGAGTGGTCAGTCGGCGGATCGATAAAGGCTGGCCGCCGCGTAATCGTAAGCGGATTAAGCATAATAATTTTGGATTATCGCGTCTACGTGGAAACGTGCCGCTGGTGTTCACCGGTGTGAGTCACCCTTTCTGATTCTTTGCTGCCGGTAGGAATTCGTCGATAACACGCAGACACCGTTCGGCGACAGAATTATCCCTTATCGACGCTTTTCTCGGACCGATAATCGACTCTCCTCGTTGCACCGACTCTTTCAGCACGGTTATCTCGGCTTATCGACGATACGCATTGTCGTGGAATGTCGTTCGCGTTCCTTGCTTTCTTGGCCCAGAAAAGAAAAAAATCTCAAGGAACACGTGTTCCTGAGTTAGGGAATGACCGGCACCTGTGCACGAATTAAAATGTTCCCCGTCATGCTGCGTTTGATACGAATTCTAGCTGGTCGCAGGTGTTGTATTGTGCTGGAAGTTTTGAGAATCGCAGATAAAGTAGCAGGACACTGACAACTGGCCGAAGGAGAACAATGTTCAATTCTTGAACGTAATTTATTGTTTTTCAATGGATAAGCTGTCAACTCTAAGTTTCAACAAACAGCTTGTATCGAAGCCTTTCAGTAGATAGAGCTATGAAATACAACTATTGCATACGATATTGAAAATTTGTTCTGTAATTTTTTCTGCCTTTTCGAGGCTGTTTCCTGGAGGCAAGGATCGAAGGCATTCCTCAAGAGAATTTTTTGAAAAGCATCATATAAATTTTCTTGGCCACTTCAGGTTCCTAATTTGAATCGTATAAAGAATTTTTAGAAGAAACTAGATTGACAAATAACTTAAAATTTTAAATGTACAGAATTCAAGGATTATTCAAGCTTTGAAAGTTTTACCATGTTCAATTCAATTATTAATTTTCGTTTCTTTCATTTATAATAAAATCTTATTTTCTCATAGAAATAACAAGCTTTATTAATTAGCATTCTTCGATACATTATAAAATAACGGAATTCTGTTATTTTATGTACTTCGCTCCAGCTGTAACGCTTTTTTTTTCGTTATTTTATCCGATGACTTTTCTCCGCCGAGTTGTGCAAATGTTATCAAGTTTCACCGTTAAATTCTAGTAAATGAACTGTTAAATTTACAAGGAGCAAGTTGTCGAACGGACAGGCGTTAAAATTTACACGACATTTTTAATCGGCCGGAAATCGCGTTTGGTTAATCGACATCGACTACCCGTTTGCAAAACGTTGCACCGTTCGAACGAATGAAACTTCTTAGGTAATTAGTACCGTTCGTTAAGAAGCGGTGATTCGTCACTGAAAGTAAACGTCCACTCGTGGACAAGCACATAATTCATTGGCAACGATAAAACGGGGAATTTCATGTCGTAAAGCATTTCGTCATAAGCGCGGAGGCAGGAAATGCGAGCTTTCGGTAGAAAGTGAAACCGATCAAGAAACCGTAACGTGGTTCGGTCGAAAAATATCCACCTACGATAGAAAATCGAGAAACTTTCTCCTCTTCGAACAGCAACCCTTAATACAATACGATTCTTCGCATCTTTTGTTAAAAACATAACATTATCTGCTTGATTCTATCGTTTACAATCAAATTATATTAACCCTTTCGTTAATTTTGTTCTTGAGTATTTTTATGGTTAATTGTAATTTTTGAATTGTAATTTTATGACTGCTGCTTTGAAATAATAGATTTTGCACGGGACAACTATAGCTACCCTTAACAACGAAGGGGTTGACAGGTTCTAATTGTAATTACTCAAATTATAATTGTTTCATTTTCCATCTGGCACCTTATAAAATTAACTTACTGCACTCATAGTATTTTTCGATAGAATAAATAGAACTTTACTTATATCAATTTATTACTTATGAATTTACTTTTATCTCCATCATTATGATCTAATGTAAATAAAACTCCAGTAAATTACATATGTCATCGTAACATCGCTAATTGAGTGCAAAAGGTTAATTTACTATTAATAATACTTAGAAATCACTTTAATTCGTTTTAATCGTCGGATTAAGCGAAATTTATGGTATTCATCGGTCTAAACGATCGTGATTTAGGAATACGACGCGGAAATCAATTATCGAAGCGTTCTGGTAAAAGGACGAAAGTTGCGACACCGTATTTTTAATTGAAATGTTATTTATGAATAATGCACGAGTTACAGCGTCGCTTCGATTCGAATGCAAATGCATTTGCCGTTACTGCACGTTGGGTTTGGGTGATAGTTAACGGTGAAATGTCGATTAGCGAATATTGCGGACCGATCGGATCGATCCGAGCGGCTGCACTTTAATCGGCCGATATTGCCGGCGTACGATCGAAACTTGGACGAGAAAACTTATCGTTTTGCCAGTTTCGTCGGGATTAGAAATAAATTGCACCTCGTAACGATAGCCATCTGAAATATTTTTTTTTTCAAGAAACATCCCTTGATCGTGTCTAATCCCGCGCAATTAATCATTCTGATTGTGCAAGAAGAATTGTTATTGGTTTTGTTACATATTTAAGCGACGTTGTGCCGCAACTTCTGATCGCGGATCAATATGATCGATCAAGATAACTCGGTACGACAAACGGGCGGGTAACGATCTTCGATCGACCACATTGTTCAGACACAATCGATAAATGAATTGCATAATACGATCGTCGACGCTGTGCAACGAGTTTTGTATAAATGTAATAAATGATAAAGCGTTAAGTTGTCGCGTATCGAATGGCGTGTTTCGAAACGTCGAACGTCTGACAGGATTCGATGTCATAAAAAGATCATAGAACAACACTCGTGATGTACCAACATAAAGTTTAGACATTGATGAAAATTACCATATAAATGCTTCATTAATATTCTTCGCATAAAATGGCTGGTTCTGCTTTGAAACAAATAATGAATCAATCAGTTTACAGCTGATAAATCGATGACTTGTAACGTTAAGAATTTCTGACCAAGCAAATGGAAATATAATGTAGTGTATTATTACCGCGAAATGTCGATAACGTATTGGTAAATTGCAGAAAGGAAATTGAACTTTGCTTTGAATCATTTATCAGCGATGTTTAGTTGGTTTTCGATAAAATCGATGAGTATTGCATTGGGTTTTCAGAACGATGGCGCCGGCGCTTTGTAATCAGAGGATGATATTACTTTATCGTCACATTCTTCTTAAATTCGTAATGGAACTTCGATATTTAAATCTTTTCTATGTTTAAAAAAAAAAGGGAGATTTGGCACAGTTTATTCCCAAAATAGGTTGTAAGTTATTTTTATCGTATCCCAGGTAAATGAATACAAAATTATTTTTAAACAAATACAAATTTTCTCTAATTTATTTAATAAATACAAAATTGACTTCCCAATCGATAAAAAATAAAACACTGATTTTGAATAAACATAGAACAGAAAATAAAATTCGATTTCCATATATCTAAAACACAAATAAAAAGAAGATATTCAGAGTTAGCCACAGATGGCACACCTTTTATATGCACAAGATTGATCCAGATGAAATATGTTTAATTCGCCTTGCTCCGAGCAGTTCAGAATTTCCAACACGAGGAAACATTTAATTCTAGAAAATGTACTGGTTATCTACATAGCAATTTCTTCAAACGATGACCAGAGAGAATGTCGTTTAACCTGAACCTTACCATTCGGAGTTGTAAATACCCGTGACAAGCTGAAACCCATTTACCGAATCGCTAGAAGAATCTAAGAGTAGTACCGTGACGTTTTTACGATCCTCTTGACGTTGCAATTACTTCTGGTTAGAAGGCTCGTCATAATGGTCCCACAACCGTTCATTTACATCAACGCTTGCGATTGTAACGAGGAAGAGTAGTAAAACAAACAACGTTCGACGATTAAACGAGAATTTTTACGGTAAGAACGTTGTTCGCGTCTACTATGTGCGTGCGAATACATTCAGTTTCAATTTTTTCTTTTAACAAAGAGGCAGAATTTGGTACAACAAAGTAACACACTGATTCATGGTTTTAATTAATTGTTGAGTTTTACTACTGCACGGCTTAAATTCTCTTAAGCTCAATTTACTGTCTATTCCGAGGCAAATATGTAATTAGTAAATTACTGAGACTACCAAAAGTGGAGTAACGAGGTATTTTAACAAGTTACTCTCGTTAGTTCATTAATTCTTAGATTTATTTTCAATACAGTATTTTCTATTGACTAAAACATTTATTTATAATACCAGAATTTTAAGAAATTCTATAAATATATTAGAAGCTACTTACTATGGTATATTTGTAGAATTTAATTCGAAATAGGACAACAGAGTGCGTAGGCAAATTCCTTGCGTTAACTCCTTAATTCCCAGAAGTCTAAAGTATATAATCTTTACCGAGGTAAATATTTCCTTATTATTTCTGGTGTAAATAAGGATATAAGTAAGAGTAAAGCTTCACGCGACAGTAATAAATTGATTTGTCCTCCCATCCCTACTTTACCATTAATTTCTTTTTTCCCTGTTAACAGAATCGTCGTTTATTCCGCGGAATAATTATCAGACGCAATAAAGGCGTAGCTTCAATAATCGCGTATTAACGAGGAACTACAAGTTGAACAGATTTTTCCAACAGGTCCGGGTAGTTAATAAGAGCTAAAAACGTTTACTTATCCTGACAAATAATCACAGGACGCGTTTAAATTGCTCGATGAACGTTTCTCTTTTTTTCATCTTTTATATTTTTGTTTCCAATGCTTCGATCGATTTAGTACGATTTCCATAATATAACGATTAATACATGAGCCGAAGATCGGTGAGACGAGCCGAACCTGATTCGCTGTACGTATAAACTTCCATTGCCCGTTGCCCTCGAGGGGACATCGAGAATGCTGGAAGGTGGGTACCGAGAAGTAACATTACCCTTCTTGTAAATTATACCTTAACACCTGGATCGCTCGAAGAAGTTGTCCCATTATCAGCCATGTGCCGACTTCTTTTACTGCTTCTGTACAGTCGGAGAAACGGTAATATGCACAAGATGTCCCGCGGTTTTATAAGACGTTCGCGATCTACGACGTTCCCGGATACCGAGAGCCCAGCTACGTTCGTCAGACAAAATGTGAAGCCCAGTACACACTTGATCTCGACCGCGATTAACTCGACACCGTCGTTCGACCGTTGATTTAAAACCATTCTTGTAGACTTTTCAGTCGCTGACAACACAGTAGTTACCATTATTTCATATTCGTTTGAAGAAACTCTTGATAGGAGATTTTCATATTAAGTAAGGAAATCTTTTAACGAGCGGGAAAGAATAGCAGTTACTCAGAACAGGGTAGGTGCTCTTGACAGCAAAAATCATGGGAGTATCGAAAGCATTTGTCGCAAACTACATAATTCTTCTTTATTATTTATTCCTAAAGAAATTTCATCCAGTCGAAATGATCCAACAAAAAAATTTCAACGCCAACATCGAAATCGATTAAAAGCACCATCCTACTTATCCAAGTAAATGGAAGTCAGCAAACCGTGTAATGAAACGTAAATTACGATGCAGCCGGTTAATCACGGCGTGAGATTCTTTTTCGTCCGATAATCGCACGATTCTGAAAACGAGCCAGGGGTCAAGTGCTCGACGCATTTAATCAAACGTATAAGAAGCAGTGGGTAACCGTTTGACAACTACCGGCTGTAAACGCCCACACGGACAACCGTAAGAGCAACAGCAGCGTGTCCGAAGCTAATCGTCAAATCCGTTAGACGTCTTATCACTTCGTGACTGTACACGACATCGCGAACCTCGCGTTCTTTGATAATGACTTCCTTAGCCCCGGCCGTCGTATGATTTATATACGATTTCCGAGGCACGCCTTCGCTTTTGAGAATCGCGGATACTGACAATCGTGCTATTGTATTTTTTCGCTGGTTGAACCCTGTACACGCGCTCGGTTAGGCTTCGCACAGTGTGAGCGATCGCGCGTCTGGAAACAGAAAGAAACCCCGCGGAGGATACGCGGGAGGTTGATGAATCTAATTGAAAAGCTTATCTCGCTGACGTTTCCTTAGGAATTCATCTGCGTCAGGATCCAAACGATATAATCAATTGAGCTATCCAAACGTTATTTCTACTTTGATATTTATTAGATTTCTAAACGAGGGAAACGGCGACTTGATCATTTTTTCCTTTATCAGTTTGGTTCTGCTACTTCGGTCGGCGATGCATGGAAATCTGTCTTAGGATTTTTAACATTGGTTTTGTCAAACTGGCGAAATAGCAACTTTCTTCTACCATTATGCTTCCCCGTATTTGCCAAAAATTTGTCTAGAAAGTCGGCGACGCACGGCACTTGGTCCTTCAGCAAACTGTGACTTAGGACTGGCAACTTCTAGTTTTCTAGTTTTGCGAAACATAGACCTAGAATTGGTTAGCTAAGTCGTTTATTATTTCATAATAAATACCGACAACCCGTCCGGAAAGTCGGCGACGCATGGAATTAAGATCTAGCGAAACAAGGACTTTGAAATTTTTCCTTTTCGCTGCTATGCTTCCTTATGGATATCAAGAATTCCTACTCGAATCGATCCACGTTTTTTCGATTGGAACAAGACACATTCCTTATACATGGTGGAATGTCCATTCCTTACAAATATCTTATCTATTAAAAAATTGCAATTCAGTTTTACGCCTACTTCATACGTACTGTATGTAGATAAATAATAATCGTGCTGACACTGTCAATAAAATATCCATGCACGAAACAACCACCGCAAACGTATATAAAACATGAAATCGTCCGAAGGATTTTATTTCGATCTTTTCTTTTATTACGAGTCATTGAAATTTACAATTGAACTCTGACATTTTCAACGGGTAACCTTCTCGAAGAAGTGGCATGATACCTTATGACGGTTGAAATCGTTTCCTTCGTGAGCTTTCTAACAAACAGTCGGGGCTCGTAAAACGGCCGCGTAAAAGCTAGGTTTATTCTACTTTTATTAGTTCCCGGCGTGGTACAGACTACCGATCCACACGATTTGAGATACAAAAGGGAAGGCTCGTTCGACGAAGTATTTCGATCGTTTGGACAAAAGCCCTTCTAAAGATAGATTCAGAGGATTAAGATCATAAAACATAATCAACTATCGGGGTGATATAATTTACAGTTTGATGCAACCGTGATGAACGAATAGACCGCGGAGACAGTTATATTGACCGGAGATTATCGCCGATCGAGAAGGAAAGAAACCGTTTCTTCGAGGACACGACGAGGGTGAGAAATCATTCATAATATCGTTTGTGAATGGTTCTCCGAGAGGCTGGCGTACAGCGAAGCATCTGTGTGCGACGGACGATGAAGACTGGTTCCAAAACCAGTCGCCAATTAAAGCGACACCGGCGAAGACGATGGACTTGCGTTTATTACGCATTAACCCATTCTAATATTTTTCCGCAAAGGTAAACCTGAAATTCGTGTTCGTCGCACCGGGTGCACAGGTGACCTCGATATTTTTCAGCACGGTTGTTTCCAGTGATTTTTCGAAAATGTCTTGACGCGACAAGTGCTTTCCATTGATCGAACGTGCAAAAAGTTGCATCAATTGAAATATCGCATGATTAACTACTGCATTATAAACTTATCACGGGTTCGATTAAATGAAAATATAAAGAAAGAACAATACCATTTCTTACGTTTATCATTAAATTCTTTAGTTTGAGGTCATAATTTGACGATAAAAATAATCTTACCATATAAATCTACCCGACATACAAAGAATGACAATCTTGTCCTACGTATCACAGTAAGTATCACAACTGTCTTGTTATCCCATGCCTCAGCGCAAGACAGTTTCTCAGTCTATTTCTTGGTACTCCCCCCCCCCCCCCCCCCCCAAAAAAAAGAAACAAGCAACACCCTTGTGTCAACCGAATAGATCTACATGAATCATTCGACTGCAATTCGTTTTCCTGTCGCAGCCGGAAAAACAGAATCAACAATCTTGCATCGTAGGTGCGGGTGGGTTGCCGGCGAGGAAAGAAACGCATCTCAATGCGTGTTTTCGCCCACGTCGCGACACATTTGTATTTCTGTACAGTGCTTCACTCTCCGCACGGCGCGGGTACACGCGCGCGAGTCCGTTAATGTCTTACTCCTACGAAAGCGACACGGTGAATAAGCGAATGAATTGCCTTCATTACCGCGATATATGCGGCGCCGCGAAATCGCAGAAATCGAGGTAGCCACGTTCGCGAGAGACGAAGGATCCGTTTAATAATAATGAATCCTGGAACAATGCCACGCTTCGCGATTAATCGTCCGCAGGGGTACTCGCGCGATGTATCGTGCCTGCCGGAAAGTTTTCTCCACATGTTCCTTTGAAACGTATGGCTGGCAACAGTTGGCGCGATACCCATTGTGAACAGTTGTACACAAATCCTGTAACGACGAATGCGATCAGATATTGCTTGTTAAGCAACAGCCTGCGGGTTCACCTATCGTTTCTGATGTTAAAAATCGGGTTTTCTTTATGAAATTTCGGGCAACGTTTAGTTTAAGCTTATTTTCAAGATTTAACGTGCGGCAAATATTTAAAAATAGTGTAATTCTAAGTTTGACCCGAAGTAGGTGCTATCCGCTTTAAATTCCTCTTTCATCACTTTAATTTATTTTCCCGCTAATCCCCAATTATTCTACTCGAAAATACAAACATTACAGTTCAAGAAATGATTCTACAACTTTTGTAAAAAAAATCCATAGTTCAGGAGATATTTCGAGTTTTATTATGTAGAAGTATCCTAAGTATACTGTCGGTTGATTTGTCCGAATTGATACAAGGGGAAAAAATCACTCGACGAGAAAAGTGTAAAAAGCAAAGAATCGACTCGGTGAAAGTTTGCAGCACGTTGAAAACAATGCGTTTAACCGCCGAGAGAAACGTAAATCTTGAAACCGCGAAAGTTGTCGAAGAAAAACCACCAACCCCCGCGACATTTACCGGAATACTGACAGACGGAAAACCGCAATCAGGATGTTTACGATGATTCAAACGATTTTTCCAACCATTTCGTTTGGTAATCCTGGGACCACACGTGAATCCGTGCTTCGTTCAATAACGCGTGATGGCGAATTGGCTCGGAGCCTTTTAGAAGGTCGATCATTATGATCGCTAATGCTTTCATGTTTTATTTATTCAACGAGATAACATTGCGATACAGAGAAACACTTTGTATTTAATTCGATGCTGATCTCCATACAGCGATTTCCATCTAAATCTTTTAATGGACTGAACGTAGATACATGTCCCGATACGAAAATGATAATCGTATGCGTGGTTCGGGTGCAAGTCACTTTGCAACAATGGTGCACCATTCTCTATTTACCTGAATCGAAATTAACACCCTTAGATCGAGGAGTACCGATCTGAACGGTTGAAATGATTTTGATCGGTATTTTTAACCCCTTGCACTACAATAACGTGTCACACTCGTAACGCACCTTACAGTTCAGATGTGACTTCTGTCGTTCAAACTTTGATCACAATGGAATATTAAGTTTAATTCTTATTACAATTTACACAGTTAATGTTTGCCAGGTACGAAGTATATGTAACAATTCAATTTCCTTGATTTGTTTTACCGCTGAAGTAATAAATATTTAGTTCTGACTGACGCATCTGTCGAGAAAATGGTAGTGCAAGGGGTTAATACGGAAATATAAAAATTTGTGACCGCAAAAGATATAGTAAACTTTCCATTACTCAATTTCAGATGTTAATGACAATTACTTATAAAAATTCAACCTACCTATATAAACCCGAATCTTATCAAATAAGGAAGAAAAATTTCCTCTGTATGTTCGCATCGTAACATTAACAGCAAGTACCGTAACGACGGCATAAAATTAATAGGACGTTCAAAATTATTAAACAAACACTCGGTGGTTGATTATCCGAGGGATAAAGGAATGCATACCCTTTTAATCGTTCCTTTACGATCAATTATCGTCTAACATGCTACCGATGCATTCAAAATGAAGCAGCGTGTAAGGCTGGTCCTGTGTACCCGCAACTTTCGAACCGATTGTCGTTAGTTCACGGTGGTCCCGCGGGATAAAAAGATGGCCAGGATGTTTCGTCGGCGGGTTCGTGTTCCCGTGCGGTGCTTTCTTCGCCGACTCGGCATATTAGCATAAACGCAGCCGTTAAATCCGGATTCAAGGTTAACGGCACGTGAAACTCGGCCACCAGCAACGCGGCAGGTAGAGAACATGCCGAAAAAGAGAGGAAAGAACGAAAGGAAGAAAGCCGAAGGGGCCTGATCGAAAACGACTTTCTTCGTTCGACGATGATCATTCTTGGGTCTCGTTTTCTGAAGACCCATCGCGAACATGTAACAGGAAACCGCGACGAACCACGAAGAATTATACAGTGTCGTGCGAATTAATCCTTCCAACCCTGCATGGGTACATTGTACTGACACACAAATTTTAATTAAAAAAAACTTGTGAATGTCAGGAAGTTAGCATAGATCTACAGAATTTTTGTCCAGGGTGGAGGATATTTTTATCTATTTAGAAGATAAGGCTTATATGCAACCGCTGCTGAAATTCTTACGATTTAAATATAATATAATTTTATATAGCCGAATGCATTCATACGATGCACACTTAAATTTGAAGATGGTACAATAAACCATGAAACCAAAGGGACAGTCTTAGGCTACATCGAGTACAGTTACGTTAATAAATTCCTTATATCGATATTATCGGTCAGAATTTATATTCTTGAATGATCCAGCAACGAAACGGGGCTCTGATTATGGAAACACATTCCTCCTATCTTTGTTCTCGATCCCATGAGAACTCGTTTCCTAGGAATCATCACGAGGTTCGTTAGCGGGACGAGAATGCGCTTTCCAAACGAAAACGAAACCGCTGCAGGTCCCGACCAGGAGTGTTTTCTTTTTTTCAGAAATACTTACCAGCGAACAAAATTCTCACCGTCACAAGCCTGGACCAACATCCACAAGTTTGCCCGACGCTCACGAAGTGTCCTCGCGCCAAACCCTCGACTATACAGGGGCCTGTTAACGCTGGCCATCGGTTCATTTACATTACTATAACAGCGTCAATGTCAACGTCTCGATAAACTTCGAAGTTTAAATAAAGAACGTTTCGGTGATAGGCTTTCTCTCATCGCCACCCAGTTCCCACGAAATTGTTCCTCGAACATTCAGACCAGCATCTTCGTTTAAATGACAATCAATATGAAATATACATAACTGTTCGTTGTGTGGAACACGTGCGACAATAATCGTACGTTGACTTAGGTAATTATCGTCATTGTTTGATCATTGAGGGATAAAAAATTCCTGGAATTTAACGGACACGTTGATATTTCATGCATAAAGATACGGTGGCGCCAAGGTTGCTTAATGTATTTAAACGCGTACGAGTTCAAATTAATAAAATTGTAATTATTGGAACAAAATGCGAAATATTAATTCTTGATTTTGGCATGAGTTGAAACTCGTTCGTACGACTACCTCGGTCCAAGTTTATCAAGCTGTAAAACACGATTTGACGGAACGGAATGCAACTTCATAGACCTTGAGTTATATCTCGCGAAGGCTTTGCATTGCAATTTCGCGTTCCCGAAGAAATATTCGGTCTAAACACACGTTTGAAACGCGCGCTCGCTCATCGCCCTCGGCACGCGCCGAACAAGATGGATCGTACGTAAGCAGCACGAACGCAGAAAACCAGGGGGTAAAAAGAGGACGAAGGAGGAACGCAGAACAAGCAAAACGATCCGCACACGCGGCATAGTCGACCACCACGGGCAACATGCCTGTTTAATAAACAGTGTTTATCCGGCGAAAATGATGCATACGACAGACCGACAAACCGGATGAATTATGATATAAAGCGCGATCATTTGTCGAAAGAGTTTGATCTTCGTTTGCAGTTCGCGTTAATCAGACCTACTTCATCATACAATTACTTTGCGTCGTTGCGTGGTTCTTTGTGACAGAATTCGAATAACTTTGACATCAAATATAGACATAGATCGTGAATCTTAGTTGCCAAATTAATAACTTTGAAATACCGAGACAGAGACTATTTAAGTTTAATTTAATTTCGTTTAAAAGATTTGAGCGTTGGCCATTATTAATTTCTTCCACAAATTGAAATGTCACAACTCAAGTCAGCTTTCCAATCCCTGCTCATTATTGAAACTATTGACCGGTAAATGGATATATTAAAGTTATAAGAGATGGTATCGATATTTTAATTATCTGAAACCACGTCAAGAGAACACATTCTGCCATCCATGGAATATTCTTAAATTACCCTGAACGTTTTAATCACCCTCGGAAAACATTATCTTTCGACGATCTTCCGAATCACGATTTGCGTAACCCGTTCTCAACATCGAACGACAGAAAAGTCAAACCGAGAAAGAGGTCTCGATTTATCGCCGATAAATCTGCAAGACTCGTTATAACCGATAATTAATCTAAATCCCCGGCAATTAACACGGCGCCACGATCTCGTTCAAGAATCTCGATCGTGGCTGTTCACGCCTCGCGTACAATAGATCCCAGCCGAAGATTAAATCCCGGCGGTATGGCAGCCAGAAAATCGCAACGACACATCGGACTTTCAGGATTTCCGTCCGATCGAAGGCGTCAGACGTACGATCGAACGATCCGATCTGAAACTGTCCAGGATAAATCGATGCCGATGCGATCTTTCGAGGACATGAGATGCCTGGTATCGCGTGGCGGTTGCGGAGACTCGCCTATGGATTCCAAACTAGAAAGTAGCATTTGCCATCTGTCGATTGTAACAACAATCTTAAAGTTTCATGATCTTTTATCGAACGATTTTAACCTTCATGGACTACTGGGGAATTCATCTATTGAATAGTAAACGCGATAAAAAGGTCTATACAACTGAAATCTAAAGTTCATTTAACAAGGATTTCACTGGAATGATTTAGGAAGATGCTAACATGCTAAAAATTTTCTCAGAAGCATCGACACAATTAACATTTTGACTGGCACGTCACCCATATGTGATTCTTTAGTTTCCATAGAAATCCAACGTCCATACTATTACGAATTCTTTCAATTACTTAATCAAAAATACTCCTTACAGATAGTTCGAAATATTAAATATTGTGAAAATGATACTTAAAATTGCTGCTATATACATGAAATTTTCAACAGCTTCAGCGTGGCGGTAAACGTGTTAAACGTTGTCCATTTTCTCAAGGAACACTACGACGAGCCTGATTCGTGGTTTTCTATTCGGACAACGGTAAGTTCCTCGAGTCAAGACCGTTACACGATTTCAATGGGGTTGACAGACCTTATGTCCTGGCCATAGTTACGGCCAGGTTAGCTCGCGTTTCTCATGTCGATAGAGCCACAATGCTCGGCACACGGGAGCCGTCAATTCCGACTTTTTAGACAAGCTCACGGGGCGGGATCGGATCGTTTCCGTGGAGTAGCCGCGCCTTATCGGGTGAACTCTGCCAACGACAACGGCTCATTGTTCGCCTGGCGACCGGCTGCCATTGACGTAAGGGGTTTACCAACGATTTCGCCTTGTGAAAATAACCGTACCGGTGTGGGACGACTGAATGAATCGCGTTTCGTAATCCGTGGGACACACGGAGCTGGAGGTCGGCCTGTCGTGTCACTTGGGTAGCTGGACATTCGGAATCGTGTTTACCGTGTTGGCCCGATTGTGCGAACCGAGAAGATTGATGTTGGCGAAACGAACGGCTCGTTTAATGTCGTTCATTGTTAAGGGTTGGCTGAGTTTCTCGGACGATCCGGTTCCTAGGGGACATGGTTCTACAATTGAAACAGGTGTGCCACTGTATTTGGATTAAAAGGATAGGCATGGCCGTGTAATAGGGTATTAAGTGTGTAAATATGGAGAAATAGACGTAGTCGAGGTGACAATTTGTTTCAGGAATTTTCGTGACAAATTGGACAAGTGGTATCCTCCCAATTTAATAAATACAGTATTCCAATTTTTACTTATTTGCTAAGGTTCTATATTAAATAATAATTAAAGTAATTTTTCAGTCTTGTCGATAACTATTTCAACTTCAACAACGTTTGATTTACATTTCTCTTCGCAACACTCGCACCCAATTATAGCCATGGGTGCTGATACGCATTAATCTATACGAGCGGCAAACTGTTCACGGAGGACCCAAAGGTGGCACATTGTCCATACATAGAAACGCGTCCCGAACGATACTAGAAACACCTTCATGCATAATTAACGAGCGAACGATACCCGGCGACCTATCTCGAGGTTGGTTCGATCCATGGTCCTCGTTTTTCTCGCCCCGTATCGTCATGGTTTCGAAGTCCAATTAAATCGCAATTTCAGGGCGCTACGTTTTATCACTCGATATCCAAAGGCGAACCGCAAATATACCTCACGAGATGAAATAAATGAAAGATCCAGGCGCGTTCACCGGGCTAGGTTGCATCAGCACGCCCTTAATCCCATTACGAATAAGTAATGGGCTTTTGTGTGTCGCTCCGAGAACCGTAAAAATGTTGTGTCAGATGGTATCTGGTCGGTTGTCGTTCGGTAATTTACCATGCGTCCAACCACGGCTAAAGGTCACGCCGCTTTTACGCTCGAGCTTCCTAAGAAGCGTCTTCACGGTGTTCAGCAGCAGGTTAATGGTTCACTGGTTTGGGGAGGGGGCACAGAAATGGAAACGATGGAGATGGGACGTAGATGGAACACGCCGGTATTTATAGGTCGTTCGGATTCTGTGGATCTCGAAAAGGGTACGAAGAGTAATAAGTTCCGTTTAAAGTCCCAGCGAGCGTGGCTTGATAACGATCAGAATTTCGCGCCGAGGCATTGACTGTGTATCCAATCTATTTATAATTATACGCGGCGGAATCTGGTATGGAAGGTTTTAACGGTAAACGGTCAATTGGTGCAAATAGCGGCCGGACTCGGGGAATAGATACTTGAAAGAAATTGCTCGTGCCAGTTGGCCGTAATTAAAGGGATAACTTTAAATTAGCCGGGTATTGTGCAATAATCGATTCAGTTCGAGGATATTGCTGCTGGAGATCATAATCTTCGGATCCGTAGAGAGCTGTGTGCGAATAACCTAGTTAAAATCTGATTGAAGTAATTTAGGAACTTTTTATTTATCTTTACGTATCCCGTTCTTTGCTTTGAAATATGGTCCAGATTTTCAGATTTATTAAATAGACAAAGTATAATAAGAATAATAATTTTCCTTTCACAATCATTTCAAAGCCAAGAATCAGGACGGAGGACTCAATTCTTATTGCCAAATTGTGAAGTAATAATTAGTTAGATTATCATAAATACTATCTACCCCTGAGCAGCGTGGCAGGGCCAAATACGACCCCGTGAAAATTGAATGTCTAGATTTTTTGGTCAATGTGAATAGTGGCATACGTTGATCAATATAAGCACAAGTACTGAAATAAAAACAGAAATTAGAAAATAGTGCTGTTTTGAAGAAGGTAAATGATTTTCAATTTCTAAGTCAGGAAGTTATCAGAATAAATGACAATATAATATCAAAAATATCAAAACAGTTTACTGTTCGATAATTATGGATTGAATACAGCATATTTCATACTAAACACTCATCTTTACGACAAAATGAATAACAAATTACTTGAACTGGTAATTGTTATTGATTCTACTCCCATTTTACACTCTGCCTCGTCAACAGAGATCAATCCTACCAATCGACACTCCGAAAGTAACGAACACTATAAAGGAGTAGGCTACTAGCGTCGTAAAGGCAGGCAACACAACGCAAGCCACTAAATCCGATTTCCCATAAAACACCGGTTTCCTGAATAAACCAGTGTCCACCTTAACGGTACGAACCGTACGTCGCTTTCGTTCTCAATAATATTCAACTCTCTGGATCCTCGTCGAAACTTGAAACGACAAAAATATCGGTTCGCCCGTGGACAGAGAGAAAAAAAAAAAGAAGAGAAATCTTCAAGTTATACGGATAGCCACAAATCTGGCCATATTTATCGCTTCCGGCAGCGGTGATAAAAACGTGGCGAATTAACACGATGATTTATAGGATATAAAATGGCTTTCGTTAGACAGGTAGACGTAAGAAAGGCTCAGTGAATATGGTCGACCAAGCGGGAGAGTTAAAACATCGGTTAGGTGTTTCGCGGGATGATTAAACCGAGCATCATTGGCCGCCCTCTTATTATCCCTACCATGCTCTTTTGGATACCCCCTTTCGACGTCGTTCCACTCTTTCTCTGCTTGCATAATGCATAAACGGGGTGAAAACACGAGGAAGCCGTAACGGTGTAACGTCATTACGCGGCAAAAGGGACTGCGAATTTGCAAGAAGCCACCATGACGGCATACCAACCATCTTGAAACACGAGAGTCCCTCGTTTGCATGATCCGTAATCATTTGGCTGCATTAATTCGCGACGAACCTTCGGGGAAAAAAGGTGCGAACAACGTTCTGGGCACGGATAAAAAGATCGTGGGGTGTGAGGTGTCGTCAAGCGGAACTAATTTCGCAGTCACAGTGTTACGTCTTTGATATAGAGTGTTAATAGTTGGAAGAATAATAAATTATTTTAGAACTGTCCTAGTGAACACTTTTATTGATTTGGAAATATTTTAATTTTCAATTCTTGGATTTCAACATTTTCTTAGTACGTCGGCTCCGATGGAAGCAAATTTAGTATCAATCACATTTTTCTTTCGTTACTAATTGGTATTGTCACTTTTCTTCCAAATAGTTTATATTCTAAATTATTGCATCCACGAATACAACTTTACAAACAAAAATGAACTTTTGGTCTATAAACGAGAAATCAGTGCGTAGAATGTAAATGGAAATGAATAAAAAAATCCTGGCATAAAAAATTACAGCACTCATCAATGTCAGAATGTGGACATTTGAACGAGGAGGTTGAACCATCTATCGCTGACACGACTCGCTCTCATTTTTACCAATCGACTTATTATTCGCGTTCAAGTGACATTTAAAGTGCAGATTCTTTTTTAAATTCTTTTTTCGAAACTGTCACCCTTTCGCAACCGTGTCGATCTGACAGTGGCATAAAAGCCACGTCAGGATGCGATCACCACCGACCACCGTGGATTCTTAACAAAGTTAGCGGAACCCTCTTGGATGGTGGGAGTCAGCTGCCGCGGCTGGATGACAAATCGTTCCCTGACCGACCTGACAGCTAACATCCATTGGCCGTTTTACAACTTGATAAATCGCGTTGGTGTACCCGCGTTCCGAGAACGGGCCGCTCGTGTATTAAGCGTGCACTTCGTCGTTGCTTCTGTATCAAGTTTTGCTTCCGGTGAAGCTACAGCGCCGATTGGCATCCGAAAATTTGAAACTCGGGCAAGAATTTCGATTAACATGTTGGCTGCCACGGTGAAAATGGAAATATTTGTATGATACCAACGCCGTTTAAAATTTGTGTTTCAGTAACAGTTTTAATAATTAAGCAAGGAAAATAGATAATGATGATTGCGTACTAGACGATAAAAACTTTTGCACACTCTTGACAAGACATCAGAAAATTAATCAGTAATTCCTGTTTTCAGCGGTTTAATTTCAATAATATAGCAGTAAAATTATTAATCTGATTATTTCAATATGATCGGTAATTAAAATTCGGCTAATGACAAATTTCAATAAAAGTAATCACCATAGTTATACTAATTTTCTATTTCCAAATTTCCATGTTAAAACTAAACAATGAAACATAATAAATGTAAATTATTTTCAAAAACTAATATAGCAGTTTCGTTTGTTTATAACGTTGGTTAAAAGCAAATCAAAAATTATAATCAGAATCTCTATAATTAAAAGAATTCTTAGATTAAAACAGATAGTCGAAGAATTGCAATCACGCATTTCCACTTATTGTTAGATCATTATCAAATGGTTTTATAATTTTTATTACATTATCGCGTCGTTATAGCTCGGAGAAACCGCTTTTAGTATAGTAAGTCGAGTCACCATTATTTGTTGTTATTCGCAATTAACGTGGATGAAACACTATCACTGGAACCAGTTCTATCATTCAAAAACAAGGATTCTTTAGTGAATGATTGCACGGTGAAGACGGTCGCTAATTAAGACGCGATTTAATTACGATATAATCGGCTGGTACGAATATACCAACGCGATACCGGCTGACAATAAAATATTAAGAAATTATTCGAACGCGTTGCTCCTTCATTATGATCATTACGACTGCAATCATCGGGATTCGTAATCCATTAACGATGATCAATTATTGTAATACTTAATACATACATTGAAATGAACAAATTAAATTATTATTTCTTTTTGCCCTTTATCTGTGAAACTTTAAACGGAACCTTTTACTTAATGATCAAATATTTTGTGCTATTAACATGAAATATTGATAATTTCTTACACTTTATTCGAATAAAAGCTTCTATACATAAAATTAAAGCTCAAAATGTAATTTCATTATGGAATCTTAAACTTTGTTACAGAGGTGCAGTTTTCCTTTTCAATTTTTTAATCCTTAATATTTTACAATTTCTTAATAAAACATTCTATTTTGATGAAGCATACTAATTTTTGTTATGGGTAATTGACAGATCTATTCACCAAATGAAATCAAAATTCGATAAATACACAATGATTTAATTATTTTATTCAAGCAAAGAGCTTTGGTATGCGTTTATGAATTACTGCATCCGTTCTCATTCCTTCGCGCTATTGAATGCTCGAAGGCATACCGGGGATTAACCTAAAATCAGGGGTAAAAAATGTATAAATACGACAAAAGCAATCCGGTTTTATAGCATCTAGCAGGATTAAACGCATTGAGCAGTTATCAATGTAAAACAGCCGCTCCTTAAAAATTCCCTCGCTCTATTTGCATCGCCTAATCTTTCTTGCGGCAACGCTCAATCGTTCGATTTTTTATTTATAATTCTATTTATAATTTTACACCACGGTTGGACGTACAATTAAACGAGATTGTCACGGGTGAATCCGAGCAGCACAAATTGATCCTGACAAATTGTTTACCGTACAAACTAGTTCCGCGTAAATTATGATGCACATTTGTGCAGTCAAGGGATACGATCACGATTGAAATTATATTAATTCAATGACTGTCAATCTACCGATCGAACACGTCAGCTGGTCACCTCTCGGAGTTCTAATCGGTCTAACGATTAAAAGGCAATTTTCATGATTCAATCGAGAAACATTCTGCGGTTATACTATGTTTCTAAAATATTGCAAAACAGTTATGAAATATTTAATCACGTGTTAATCCAACATTTGGTTATCCAATAGGTTAACACGTTGAGAGCGGCGCTAATTTTGCTATCCTTTCCGTTCAACCGGCAGCGGACGGGCACTTGACGGCGAGCGCTCAATTATATTATATTACATTTATTTTTTAATCTTGACACTGATGGTCCCACGCACCGACACCGCCCATACGAAAAGTTTGAACTTCGAAAATTTGAAATTTGAAAATTGGAAATTTAAAATTTAGAGATTTGATATTCGGAAATTTGGAGATTTGAAATGTAGAAACTTGGAAATTTGAAATTTAGGATATTTGGAAATTTCCGAATGAAAAGTCCACTGTCAGTCCCTTGGAACTAACGCCGGCTGAACGGAAAGTTCATTGTCAGTCCCCAGGGACTGACGTCGCGCTTAACGTGTTAACATTACACCTATGGCATAAGATAAACTATAAATAAAGGAAAATATTGAATCGAATCAAAATCGAAGATTAAACCTATTCGCGAATTCCTAACAAAGAAACTAAATTATCTTATCGTTTCAATTACGATAAACAACTGGAATAATTAACGTTGCCCAATGCTGAATAAGATTTCATAACCCAATAATCTCGCGGGGGGTCGTAAAGGCGATAACAATTATTAACATTCGAGATTAATTAATACCAGTCAAACACGTTCGAAAGTGTAACGATATCTAATTCGATCGCGAACGAAATGTAAGCCAGACTCATTTTGAAGTGATTTGACAGACGACCGAGGCGCCGTGAAACCGGCAAATCGGCTCATTTCTTCGTTGGTCGCAAAATTTTATAATTAACTTTCCACGAGTTAATTAAATCGATAAAGTGATCCACCCTTACGTCCGAGAACACGTCGGAGAAAGTTACAATTTTCTCGTGTATACAGTCTTGATCAAAAGTATTAGGCATCCTTCAACTTCTTGTCTAAATCTTGTCTAAATGTGAAAGCAAGTTCTGCAGCCATCCAGAGAACAAATTCTTCATGAAAATCACCCTGACGATAATAGTTCAGCACAAAGCAGAGGGTGATTAAAAAGTAAACAAACCCCATAGCTAGATTTGCTGCCTAAGCCATCAAATATTTTACCAATAAAAAGTTTACAGCGAATCTTAAAACCTTCGGACAAAAATATCAGTAGAATGGAGTAATTCTATATCTATCCCCGAATATTTGTCGCAATAGTCATAAAAGCTAATGAAGAATAATTAATTAGTTAGATAAAATATCGTTTTGTTCGCGTATTCGCAAAGAATTTGAATTTGAATGATATTAGGGGTGTCTGATACTTCTTATCGAGACTGTATATCCCCGGTATCGATCGATTGTACGATTTTCAGTTTCAGATAGGAGATTGAACTTTTACAAACTAGTAGAGCCACGGTGTTTTACCGTACGGGAAATTAAGTGACCGGCAACAAGCGACGCGCATTGCTGCGCCGATGCTGTCACGGTTGTCAGACGGCGCCACCTTAAAATGTCAAGACCTAACGAGTGCCGCGTAAATGAAGAACATTAATGCGGATTGACGGCCGGCGAACCGGATTTGATTGAAATGTTCCGTGTCCCTGAGGATATTTGCGTGCAACTCACATTATAAAATGTCGCGGGAAATGCGATTCCTTGCTAACCGGCTGTAATTAATTGGTTGGTTTTTTTTTTTAAGGCGAGGCCCATTCGTGTCAGCAAAATGTCATCCTTGGTTATGTTTTGTTGTGCGTTATGGTATCACGTTTTTAGGAAGATGCGATCTTTGTAAGTGAAATAGCACTGGAAATCTCATCTGCTATTTTAAGCAATGGGTTGGTTGACATGTTGTTAGGGGCTTTCAATTCAAGACAGTTTGATTTTAAGTTTATCCATTTATTTTATTACTAAACAGGTATAATTTTATTGAGTGTTTGTATGTTTATCACAGATCCGAAACTTTTGAGCAAAGTTGCACGTTACAATGTTACAGAATTCTGTGGGGTAATTTCTACCCCAACGCGTGCGCTTTCGGGTTAAAAGGGACCGAAGAGAACGAATCCAGCTGGATCCGTCACGTGTCACAGGATATATGTAGTTGTATCCGATCGTCGGCAATGCATTACGACCGGCTTATCGAGCAGTGACAGTCGAAATAAATCAATGCGGTAGACAGGGAATGCCGGCTAATAATAAGAATCTTTCCTGCCACCACTGTGTCGCTCCTGTCAACTATGACGTTACGAACCATAAAACCCTACACGACCTATGGGTTCTTCCTGTTAACACGTAGGTTTCACCGACTCCATTTTAATGCACCATGTACAGCGAAAATGTTGCTTTGATTATTTCAATCTAGATAACTTTTGTCAATTTCTGTTAATTCGTAAGCAATATTTATATAGACATGCTAATTTACGATAAAAAATTGTTAGCACGTTGACTGGCACAGTGAAAATGGACGTATGTAGTCAGACACGCTAAGACCCTAATTATTAAGGACGCAGTCAATTAATTTTCAAATTTAACCTTTCAATTTGATAGTCAAGAGTGTTAGCTTAATATTAACGCTATCCGTGGATCAGTTCATTATTTCTTTTGTTAATTATTTGATTGAAAAACATTCGGGGTGCCGGTCACCGGTGACCACAGTGACAATCAAAGTGTTAATATAATTTACGGAGCGTTGGTAATCTTACTTGCTACATTCTTCAGAACTATTAAATTACACCCAAAGTGTTTAAAAATAGGTACACATCCGCTGAAATATTTTCGAACGTATGCAATCCTTTTATATAAAAATTCGTACCGCAAACTTTAGTCTAAGTTTTAAATAATTGAGTAGTAGATTTGGATCACGACCTAAACACTCCATCGTTCGAGGGTTAAAGTAGAAGCCTGATTCTTGGCAAAGCGGAATCGAAGATTCCTCAAAAGATCGAAGACTTACTCTTTCGTAGAAAATCAGCGTCATATCACGAAACAAATATTCGTAAATTCCCCGTTTAAAAAGAAAACTCTGTATGACGATTTTACGAGGAAGAGACCTGTTATCAGCTCCACTCGATGACGTTCCAGTCTAACAGTTTCCTGGGTTTCGATCGCCGATTACACTTACGCTGACCACCGGACAACCACTCTTAGATAATGTTCGACATTCGTCGTATATTGCATCTGGACGTCATGCTCGGTGTTCATACGTATCGATGATGTGCGTCATCGCCACCTACACGAGGGACCCATGATTCGTTATAAACATGGGAAGAAAAAAAAATATGGGAACGTCAGTGATCTGTGGAACGTCACGGCTAGCGCACTGTTCCGATAATATTTATATCCACCCCCGCTCGACGAGGTCGAAGAATGTTATTTTCTTAAGCGTGGGTGAGGGTAGTACGTAATAAGTGCTGGAAATGGAGTATGGTTAATTGATACTCGTATAGTAATAGTGTCTAATCCGATCGATTATCTCGATGTTTGACAACCTCTTTTATTCTCAACCCTTTTCGATTAGATTTCGTTCAATTTTCATGCGATTCTGGTACGACAAAGAAACTCGAGAAAATATTTGACGCGTATTCTTTTTAATTGAAGAGATGAAAATATCCCTGGAGGTAGAATTTTATTTAATTAGTAAAGGAGTTTATTAACACTTCTTCGGATTTTCATACTTGGATGATTTTTTGGAGTTATTATTTCTGGTAGTGGTAAATGCAAACGAATTTACTTTATAAGATTTAAAATCTTGATAAGATGATAAAGGATAACAGATGTTTCCAACTAATTATATCAGCATGCTTATTTTAAAGATTTTAGGGACGGTAATTAAAGTCCCCATAATTCAAAGAAAGATTAAATAAATAGATGTCAGCTTTAAGGAATGAATGGTCGGTTTTCCAACGCAAAGATCAAGAACATATTCTTTAACCATTCTATCTTTTAACGTATTCTATTTAAATATTCTAGAAATCGTGCTTGAACCTTATCTATTCCAGATATTGGATTCAAATCGCTATCGCCCGATGATCGTCCAAAAGGACCCCCGCCTCGGTTTGATTATTTATCGTTCTCACGATTTAATTCCCGCCGCTGAATGGTTCGAAAGGAATTCTGACTCGCTCGTAGCGGTATATCTATCTCTTTAGACCAGCTTCGTTCCGAGTGGCCATAATTTGAAGGATAAGACACCCTCGAGTGCGCCCCGATCGCAGCGAGTATCCTTGCAACGTGCAACAAGATACAGTAACAAAAGATCGGTCCTTCAACCCTAAACAAACGAATTCCTCGATGGGCGCGAGTCAAACACGAGTGGAAGGATCCTCGGGTACGTCGAGTGGCGCTAGCCGGTGGCTGTGAACGATTCTCACAGCAATTATGTAGATTCTTGACGAGTCGAAACGCGAACCGACCAAACAAACGATTCCTCTGGATAAAGAACCACCCCTTCTCACGTGTTTACCTTTGACACGCTGGAACCATTGTTTCGGGCCTGTGAACGAGTCGCCTCTTCTACCCTTTGGATTAGCTCTCAGGGTTGCGCGGCTGATTTTCTGAAACAATCTTGAGTAGGTATTCTTTGCAAACTTGCTGGATCATGCTTGCGGTTGTACTGAAACTTGTACCTGGATTTAGGAAAATTTAGGAAGGGGGTGAATACCGATTTTATTAACCCTTTGCAATAGTAGGTCGATTCTTGGTTGTTATAATTTAGCATTAATTTCAGTACTTTGTATTAAGAAAATTGTATAATTAGACATTTTGTTGGGTTATTGGGAGGCGAAATAGGACTGAAATTGTTATGAATGTAAGGGGTTAAAAGGAGTTAGATTTTTATTTAAAACACTGATTAGTACACCTTGTATTTATTTCCAACCAGTTTTCTACAAATCTTGAAATATTTAGACACCTTCGTGTATCGCTTAAAATCAGACACGACGTGCCCTCCAAGAACCCTTTTCACCCAATCAGTTCGAATCAAGAAAACATGAGTTAACCCTTTGAGATACGATCGCTGTCAGAAGCGTTCAAAACTTGTCTCGATCGGCTGACATAATTTAAAACGATGCTTCTCGACGCAAAGTGCATTAACTGAATAAGTATCCGCTAAAAGTGACTAGATAAGAAAATAATCCCTTTTATAGTCTGAACATAATTCAACCACAAAGCAATACACATATAATTAAAAAATACTCGAATTTCTTGTAATTTATGACACAGTATTATAAATTAGAAGTTTATATCGATGTGATTCGTGACTTGTAGCAGTCCTGGAAAATACGAACAGCGCACGCTATCTTTTAACCATTATACTTAACGCAATCTTCAAACATTCGACGCTGAAACAGCGAGCATTTCGCTCGAAGCGGACGGTTCGAAGCTTCTTAATGAAAGTAAGTAGCTGGATCTGAAGCGGTATTACAGAAGTCGTTCGCGATATCGTGAACCAGCCGAGCCTCTTCCGGATCTTTACGGTTCATAGTTATCGAAGCAGCACGATAAGAATTAAAACGCATAGCCTACCAAGGTAATAGCCAATACATAATTAAAGCTCGTCCTGAACAGGATACGTATTTGCAACTAGGTACGTATGTTCACCGTAAATTGAATTAAACACTTGAATAGCAAAACGAAAGTCCTGTCATTGAAACTGGCATTTAAAGTTCAATTTATCCCTTTCACACCCATTGTAAATATTATATTTTTTAATGAAAATTAGAGGGAGGAATTTTATGGCTTTATTACTTCTAAATTTTGAAATGTTATTTTTAGGAATTTCGAGGTGTTACATTTTTAGAAACTTGGAATCTCTGGAATATTATATTTTCAGGAAGCTTGAAATATTATTTTTATGAACTTAGGGACGTCGGAATATTATATTTTTGGAAACTTAGAGGCTTCAAAAACTTTGAAACACTATATCTCTAATAAAGTAAGATTCAAATTACAGACTGCGTCCTACATTGTCTGTCAAATACAATCAACGACGTAAGTAAAAAAATTAAACTTGATACGAATCCGCGAAGCGACTCCGAAAGGTTTGATATAATGCTTTCATTAAGTCATCGTTAAAGCGTAACATTCTTACGCGGACAATGCGGCGATAACTTTCTCGAAACGTGTTTCATTAACAGGCATACAAAGGCAGCGGGATCCAAAAAGTGATCCGAGTCAACCGAGGAGAAAGGGGGCCGTAATTATTTCAGAACGAGGAGGCGAAAAACGAGTGAAGCGAATCCGCGCCGCAAATACCTGAAGTATAAATCGCTTAAACAGTGAAGTGTCAAAGTTACGGTGTGCGTGTACAACGTAAATCCCGGCTGAATGTACTTTAAACGAAGACGTTTATAATATTGTCAAACGCGCGGAGACGAAGCGAGTACACGCGTGAATGCACGCGAATGCCATAAGCTCTTAGCACATCTTAACGCACCTATGGTGCTCGAACAGCCGTTCACGATTCTCTACTATTTTTCTAGAATGATGCAAACATTTTTCGCGGATGCAAGATGGTAAAAGGATTTCAACGTTAAATGTGAAGTCAGATTGGCATTCGAGATCTTTCCTCGAATTTTGCTTCAGAACTATCTGGATTGTATAATAATAATAGTTAATTTTATAGAAAAAATTAGACGGTCATGAATTCGGTTGGCAAGTAGTACAATTTGCTCCAAAATTAACCCTTCGTTGGCACACTTCCATGCGATTGAACTGTAATAGTTAATTTTATAGAAAATAAGTGTGATGATCGTGAATTTATTTAGGCAAGTAGTATTAACTCTTAACACTGGATAAAAGTACAAAAGCGAAAGAGTTATATTTTCCTGCAAAATTATCAGTTTCGCAAAAGAAATAATAATAAATAAGTGAAATTAATTAAAGTCTGCTATCAGTCATTTCAGCTAGAGCAATATTATAGATCCTACGAATTTCAGAATACAAATTAATCGACACAAAATCAGAATATTTCCCAAAAAGACGTTCGTCAGTGTGTTCTCCCAGAAATATACCGTAAAATTAAATTTCAGGCACGGATCGCGCCAAAATCGTGGCGATCGAACGAAACAGACAACAAATTCGAAATCTCGCCTTTAATTTCATAGGAAACGTACTAATTACTCCCATCGATGTCGGAGCAGCCAAGAGTTTGTCGGACGGGGAGCGAAAAAATCCCAAAAGAATCAAAAGGAAACGAAGACACGGGATGCCGGATGATTAAAACAACCAAGCTGACCCGACACACGAAACACTGACAGTTCTGACAGTCGACAGGATTGTGGGCGGTGAGAGGCGTGAGTCCCCCTTCTGGCGCAATGGAAATTCGCAAGAAAATAAAATAACCGCCTCCATCCCTCTGCTTCCCTTGGACCGTTCCTTTGTATCTGCCGAGAAGAAGCGTCCCTAATTGATCCCATTTCGTGTCACGCCACGGTTCACTGCCACGTTCGAACCCGGCTTCCCGGGATGCTTTATGTTCGTGGTAAACAGCCGTCGTTTTAAAAACAACTAGAAAGCATCAGGACGTTATAGCCTTTTAGCAGGCGTGAAGCGTGAGCTTCTTTTCACGATCGGAGAGGATTCTTACGACAGAAGAAATTTTATTCGACAGATTTCTTTGTGGATACTTGTTTAACTATATCCAGTATAGTTCACCTTTGGGAATTTTTGTTATTTTTTTCAGATTGTGAGAAAATTTTGGCTACGCTTCAGAAATTTGAAATCGGTTTTGGTATTGGGTATTAGCCTGTTGTATATCAAATGATTTAAAAATGAATTAACCGTTGGAAGGCTTACTACTGAGACAGCGAGAATTTAAATTTAACTTTTTTCTTTATTTCATTTTCATTCTCCAAATTATCAAAAGTTCTTTCTTTAAAAATTCGTATATTTGGTTTGCCTAAATCTAGGCCACGATTAATTCTAACTTTGCCGTTTTTTAGTAGAAAAAAATGGAATTTTTATGAAATTAGAAATTATTGTAATTATCACAGAATTTACCTACCCGAAAAAAATTGTAAAAGTCTTTTGCAAAATTCGACCAAATTCAGGAATTATTTATTCCCTCTCGAAAGAAAATGAATGGTTGGTAATTACAATAATTGAAACTGACGGAGAAATATTAAAGATTACAAGGTAATGTGGAAATCGAAAGTCTGAACGAGTTTCGGAATAGCATCGTTAACATTCAGCCCCGTAACACGGTGCCAAGACTTTCTTGGAATCGCAGCCGGTGGAACAAGCTTTGATCATAGATCACGCGGTTGTTTTGATTTGCAGCGGAATTGAAGCTGCGTTTCTAGCGTCAACTTGCGACACATAAATTATTTCCATGCATTCGGCCGGCTCCGAAAACGAATTTATGGGGTGTGCACATGTCGGGAACCAGGAAGTATGATATGGAAGCGATCGATGATAAATGAAAGATGGAAATAAAAAAAAAGCCTATAACTAACATTCTCTGTTTTAATTAAAAAGATGTTTACTCGAAGGTCAATGTTAGTAGATTTTCGCAAAAGCGTCGTTACAGTTATTTATATAGTATTTTAATTCAGAATAATAACAAACCTTTACACTCGATTAGCAGCCCAATGGCGACATACATACGTGGTTTTCTCGAAAATTCGAATTTTATTTACATCAGACTTCTTTCTTTCTTTGTTTCAAAATAGAACTTCTCGTTTTCAAAAGATTTGCTGAAAAGTAATCGGGACTCGATCAAAATTGTTCCGAACGCAAAGGGTTAATTATTCGAGAAAATCTAATTTTGGTGAGATTTGATTTCTTCCAAAATTCAATTTTGGCACTAACCGTTAATTAATTGTGTACCGTTTGATTAGGAAAAACGCAACTGTAACACGATTCAAGGATATAAAAGACGATCTTGGATGGAAAAACCATCCAGTGTCCACGCTCGTTCACGACCAGTTTCTTCGTTAAGGAAATTTATATAAATCACCGGTATGGGGCTCGACTTGCGGGAATGTATGTTAAGTACTAACAGTCACCGATGCTCGAGCGGTGTAGGAGCTCGGAATGACATGCAGCCGTCACATGTGTGGGCTCTTGAAAAAAAGGAAAAAAAAAAAGAAAAATTCCAACGATTCTTGAATGTTTACCCTCAATTTACCTACTAATTAATGGCCGCTTAGACCCTGTACGCCCGACATTTCGAATCTCGACGAGCACAAGAAACGATGAGATACATCACGCTGCTTTCACTGTCACCAATACAAAGATCCTGTGCGTGCGTCAAAATCTGCTTTCGTCGTGAATTCTTCACAGTACTTAAAAAAGAATTGCTTCGAAATTGCTATCGGTAGATTAGTCGTTACAACATTTTATATCTTATGCAAACATTTTAATTCAATGCTCTTTTAAATAGTTTTGTCAGTTCTCCTCTCTCCGTTAGTAATTTGTTTTCTTTACTTGCAATTCTCGATTCTTGTCTGTAATTCTATCTTTATGGTAATGGTACTTTAGTATTTTCCTTTGACTTTGCAGCTTTACTCGCGTGTGTGTTCGTTTATAGCTTATCTATTCCCTTTCCAGTATTCTAATCTTTATTTACTTTTCCTCTTTTCGAAACCACAGGTGTACATCTAATAGAATACAATTGAAAATCAAATACGTGTATAATAATATTAATCCCCTGACAGGGAACCGCTGAGACAAAGACAATTTAAATTCAATTTTGCATTTTATATTATTCCCAACGTAGGAGAAAGGGTTTGAGACAATTCCTTTTGTCTCAAAATTTGCGTACATAATTTTTGTCGAAATATGGTGGTATACGTTGGAAAGGTTCGATTACGATTGACCCAACATTCGCAAGGAGTATAACATCGTCATCACGACGTTCACAGTTTCGGGTTTGTTCCATCGATAACCTTCTCCGGTTGATTTACAGCAAACCCACGACCCGCACGAATGATCAAGTGACAAATTGGTGGCAAGATAATTGACAGGAACGAGCGTGTAGCTTCCCCTCGCACGCTCCCCTTTTAAGGACGAAACCATGTGTCGGTGTCTCGGACATGACAGAAATGTGGCGCTTATGGGGATTACAATCCACGCTGCACCCGCGTGTAAATCAGTCGACGTGCATAGGAAAAAAACAGATGGAAAGTTTGAATGCAAACCATACACTCTTCTTGTACTTATTTTGAAAACTGGAGTTGTGTCCCGGTCGGGATCTCAAGTGGCTCCTCGAACGAAGAAACATGTGGATGCACGAGGAAGCGCATATAGAAAGTGTGCTCTCGTGTGTGGTAAATGTGGTAATTCGTTATGCAACCAGCTACGTGTCATAATAAATTTCTATCTCGACCAACAACAAAAATTGTGGCTTCATTTTCGAGAAATATGACTTTCATCCTTTAGGAGGAGTGTAGGCCGATCCTGACCCAGACTTACGGAATTTTCTAAATTTTAAGAAGATACTAATATTTCTAAGTTGTAAAAGGATTCTTAAATACAATATTTGAGTAGCAAAAAAAGGCGAATAAAATTGACACGAGTGCATAAACTCTATTTTGTGGGATCATGGGTGAATTTCGACTCTTTTCGACTCTTACGCTAGTTACACGAGACACCCTGTATAATACTTAAATACTGAGTGTTTTGGTACTAGAAGTTCTACTAATGGATCCTAAATATGAAAAGTAATGATTGCTGTCCCAATATGTGACAAACTACACGAGGCTCGTTAATAGTCCATTTTGTGACAAATTACCCAAAATACAGTGTCCCGTATACGTTATGAATTAAAATCGGATTGTTTAACCATTTACATACAAAGGATAGCTTTAGTCACCCAATGCTAATCCCTTGTAACACGCTATAAAATATAGTACAATAAACTTAATAAACTAGAATTTATTTGCTACTGTAATTTATGTATGAGCACTTTTTTTATCGAACATTACCGTAACGAAAGTATTCATAAATTATTGCCACGTTAGCCTAGTTAATATCACCGGTAGCTAAATTGTTGTCTCGATACAAAATTAAAAGAAAATTGTACAAATAAATTTGATTCTACATTTTCAACTCGTATTTGTACAGAAAATCGCCACCTTTCCGGCTGTATTATCGATTTGGAAACATCCTGTTTGATCGGGTTAAAGTGCGATCACTAATCCTTCTCGAATACAGGAATTATTCAGGTTGCGCAGAGTTTTCGTGCGAATCGAACAGTACAAAGTCGTTTTAGTAAAATATGAACGTTGCCTATGCGACCACGGAGCAAGAATTGCTTAACGCAGCGTGGTTTACATTGCACTTAACGTTTTTCCATCAGATACGATCTATACGTTAAATTCGAGCGAGAAGAATATTTAAATGTTGATCAGATATATTCCATTTCCATATTATCCGATCGGAAAGTGTTCTTTACGGGCATTTAATGTTTCCTGGGGCGGAAAAATGCACGCGTTTCGGCGTGCAAACGCGCACGGATCGGAATAAAATATCGCACAATGATATATCGCGGAACAAGTGCATTTATCGACCCGATACATGCTTTGCACACTGTGTTCCGTGCCGCGGAATGCGATTATTTTCAGCCGCCATAATACTCCGAAGAATTCTATTATTCGAGTTTTCGACGCGAGAAAAAATGTCGATTTTTCACGAATCGCGTGCCAAACGAATGAAACACTTACGTAGGTGTTGGCTTTCAAATTGTTTCTTGCCTTTCAATTTTACGAGTATTTACCGTTGCTTGAATTACAATGTTTCTAATGTTATTAGATGTTTATATTAATGTTCGGCTTCTGTATCGATTGTAACAGACACGTGGACGGAGAAATATATTTCGAACTACGGTAATTGGACAAGTTTGATTTCCGAAGATTGACTGGAGTTCAAATAAATAAAGTGGTTCACGATAAGGGAATTATAATAAAGCACCTTTGGAGATCGTTGCTTTGATCTACATTCGATAGGTTTACCGTAGAACATAGCCATGCTTGTTGTTTATAAAACACAAATTACTCGATTGATATGAAATATTTCATTGAACGAAATTATCTTCATAATTATCGTCATAGTTAACTATTTTTGATCAATAATTGTATAATTCGAATTTTCAGGTACCAGGCCTGAACATTTGCCCCTACAATTTCATTATTTATCCAAATACAATTTATGTAAAATATTTAAATATTGAAATTTCAACCCATCTGGTTGCTCACAATAGGATAGACAATTGGAACCAATAAATTATTGTATAACGGTCCAAAATCGAAACATATTACCTTTAGGGGTTGAATTTCTCTCTTTTATCAATCCTAAATAATAGGACAAATTGCTGTGTGAAAATTCTGACGAAACAAAGAGCCTAAAACACAAAGGTCTAAAAAATCGAATCGTTCAACGAAAAGAAATCTACACCCTTGGAAATAGTTAAAACCGTGCTTAAACGAAGCTCACCCCTAAGCTCCCTTATTGAAACATCAAACGAAACATCGACAATTCATGTCTATACCGAGTGGATCTACACGAGGCCAGGTTATACACAGGCGGATACGATTTCATCGCCGCGTATTTGTCTGGAAGGCGAGGTATACACGTGGTCGACACGAGGGTGCTGACCCCTCGCAACGGGGTGCACCGCAGCGGGATGCCACGTTACCTTGCCTCTTTACCTCGTGTTTCCAAGCCGACGAATTCAGTTTTTCTAGGTAGTATTCTAGGTGGGTAGGTCGCACGAGGTTGTATGTCAACGCACCATGAAGGACGACTTCTTTGAAGCGTTCCGCTGCTTTATAAAATCTCTTTCCTTACTCCGTAGACAACGGCCGCTCGTTGTCGCGTGCTTCTAGGCCACGTATACCCTACTTCTGTGTCACGATGAAACTGTTTCGGCGAGGTATTTTTGAGTACCTTTTGACGTGCAAGTCATTGGTGAAACCCGAAGTATAACATCATCGTTTCTGGATCGTGGTCAGCATTGTTAGGCTGCCCCCCTTAAGAATATTATGAAACATACGAAATCTATGATTTTTTGATGGTATGGCAATAAAAGAAACCCAAGTTAGTTGAGTTGAAATAAGCGGTTCAATTTGTGACACTTGAATACATCTCTCTTTCTTTGTTTTTAAAAATCTAGGGTACAAATTTATTTTATAATCGACGGGATCAACAAATTGGAGCATGAGACTGAACCACACACGAAATGCGTGCACTCGAAGCACGGGGGGCTGGGTTTCAAGTTTCTGATGCCATTAAATGGCACGCTCGGCCAATAACAGTGCCTATAAGTACCGGACACGGGTATTTGCATATCTAGTTAGCGGAATTCCAAGCAAAGTTGCATGCGTGCATGCCGGGCTTCAGGATTGTCGCAAAATTCATCGATCGCGTCACAAACGAGGTTTACTTAGATTGTTAGTATAGCAAATGTGAAATATTTTAAAGCAACGCGGACGTAACAACCCGCACATCCTTCTTTGAATATCTATTTCTAGGAATTGTGAAGTTTGGACATCAATTTGGAAATTGAATTCAAATCTCTCTAATTATAATTATAATTATAATAAATAAACTGAACCATTTATGTTATTTTACCAATTTTATATTAAAAAAACTTTCTCAACAGTTCTGAAACACTTATGAAAGACATTGTGTGAAATATTACAAATTTTTTATGATAATAATTAAAATTCAAAGAAAAATCAAATTCCAGATTAACTATTTAAATACTTATTCAGTAAAATAATAATAAGTAAGAGCGCAAAAGAAGAAATTTGGTGGGTTTTCATAAAGTTTCTGAGCTATGAAATTTATGAAGACAAAAATTTGCATTTCGTAGCCGAACACCTGCGATCAAGTACAGTGATAAATGAACATACACTTGTAATGAATGCCTCACAGCGAGCAATAATTTTCCTCGAGCCGTGTCTTTTCTTCGCGTTCGAGGAAGTTACAGGAAAAAAAGAGAAACACGAAGTTCCTTCAAACAACCTATTATCGAGTTATTATTCGTGCTACCTGGAACTTGTAATTTTCTTTAAACGATAGCCTTCGTATTCGAATGAAGTTGTCCTTTCCGTCAACCACCTTCTGTTGCAACTTGTATTCGATCCAAGAAAACGAAAGCACAAACAGAGTACCCTTTTTTTTCTTTTCATTGATTTATCAACCCAAAGAAATCCGTGAAATTATCTAATTACATTGAAATTCATTAACAGATCTTCCTAATTGAATTTTAATCATTTTTTTAAGATAATATTCAAAATTGTGCTCGTTTCGAATGAAATAAAATAAAACAATAATGTTTATTTGTAAAACGAAAAAAAGACTCGTCGATGCGAACACGGGACAAGATTGAATCTCGATCGGTGCCCTGTGTTCCAGGAAAGCTCGAATCGCATCGGGGGGTCGTTCTAAAACAAGGACCGACTCGAAACCGAACGATATTAATCAATTTCACGCCCCGAACGCTGTTCAAAACCAAGACGTATTAGCTTTTACCGGTCGATCGATTAAAAAGGAGCCGATTGAATACGTGCACGGCCGACCAATGGCTTCGTGTTGCAAAAAGGGGCACGCAAGGTTTCTTAGCGAGGAATTTCGCTAAACCGTCGAGCAAACAGGCGGCAGACCAGAAGAACGGCTATTGACTAGGTTGGTCATTTTAATGGCGCCAGAAGTACCGCGTGAAATGGTCACACTTAAACACGTTTAGTACGTTTGTTAAGTTTAAGATTCGAAAAAGTTCGATGAACAAGAAAGAAATCACATTTTGTCTGCTTTTCACTTTACTTTGACAGTGCAAATTAATAAAATTCAAAATAGTATGTAACCATTACTAAAATCTGAATTACTAGCAATATTATTGATAACATATTCACATATTAACTCATTAGTGTCCAGAATTGCCTGTACGCAATATTATATTGTATCTTTTGTGGCCACAAATTTTTATATCTTTGTGCTACCTACTTAGTTTACGTTAATATTTATAGCATTATAAATATAAATATTTATTTACCCTATTATCTATTTGTACATTCTTTCATTTATAATAAAAAGTGACATATTCAAAATAATATATTTTCATCTTCTAACAATAAGAGTCAGTGAATCAACACCTTATCCATCGAAAGTGTATTAATAAATCTTTCAATTATTTCTCCGTTTATAGCCTCGTTAGAATAATTAAAGTTGTGTGTGTTGGAATCAAGAAGAGATTGAAGTGGCTCCTAATCTTGAATTACCACCAGATTATAAAGTAATAGCTCTTATTTATTCACTTTAGAACGGTAGACGCGTTCAGATACTAAATATATACTTCAGAATGATTTTCGCAGGGTTGAAGATCGAAATCCGGCTTCGAGGTTCGTAACCTTGTCGTTCAACGCGAGATGCTATTCGTAAAACGAGGATACCTCGTTTCTGATTAAGGCACGGCTGATTATTGATAAGATATGACCGATCGAGGTTCGAATATTGGATATTAATACACGATTTCATCGATGCCGAATATCGTCGTTACCGGTCGAAGATATTTTGATTATCCAGGTGGCAAGGGAGCAAGAATCAACGATATTTCAATCGTAAGCATTGTCACGCTTATTAGGAACGCAGGGGCGGGTCAACGAGGCCCGTCGCAGCCGTAACGAAGCATAATTTAATAAGAATTATGTCGGTCGTAAATGCACCGCCGACGATCCCTTCGGCTACCGGTCTCAATTGAAATCTTAACTGTTAACCGTGAATTACCTGGCAAATTTCTTTGCTCGGCTTGATCTACGACCCTTGTACGCCTTTTCTGACGTTGTTTATGCGTTTCCCACACCCACGACGAACCAAATTAGTCCACGATTTGCTGCGAATGTTTTATTCATCGGTATTATTGAATTGGAGCGTACGAGAGTTATGACTCGCCGCGTTCCTGAGCACGTAACACAGATTCTGTATTATTACGATCGTTATGACTCTTCGGAAAAGGCGTGGAGCTTGTCCCGCGATAAAACTCGACGTTTCTGCGAGTGACACCGACCGCGCGTGTCTAAGAAACAGAAAAAAATCTAGGTGGTTTCGAAAGGTGGCGGGCATACCGAACGTTTCGTTTTATGTCACTTTTTTTCATCTCATTTCGTAATAACAATCAACGGTCGATGATATTATCGGCCACGGGGGCGTATCCGTGTGCTTTCTCGAGCGTTTATTCGAGAAAGAGGAAGGGGGATCGGAGTGACCATTCAAATGAAGACGACGATTCTCGAGACGCACGATTTTGTAGAGAAGTCATCGGTAATCCGTGTTTATCAATCGTAAACGTCGTAATTTGTTCGAATTTTGTTCTCGAACGCTGTCCCGAATCGTTCGTGGATCATTTCGCCATCGCTACAGTGAGTTCTGTCTTAAATTCGAGGATTTTTTTCGAAAGCTTCTTAATTATTATCGCTCGTGAAAAAAGATATAATCGCGTCGTGGATCGGAACGCATATTTCTCGATGGTTTAACGCGAAATAAACCGTGCTTTAGTTCGTATAATCTCCATTTTAATATCAAGACGAAAGATCGTCGGCGAATTTTAATCTAAACAAATGCGTTATACGATTCTAATTTATTTTAAGATTTCTTAAGATTTTCGTTGTTTTTCCTAGCGCTTCGTAGGGCTTTCTTTTTCGCTTTCTAGGGATTTTTAAGTACCTCCTGTAAATTTCCGAATGCCTCCTAGGAATTTCTTAGGGATCCTTTATCGCTTTCTAGGGATTTCCACTGGCACATAGGGATTTTCTACCATCCCCCAGAAATTACCTAGCGTTTTCTAGGATTTTCTTACCATTTCTTAGGATCCTCCCAACGCCTCTTACGGTTTGCCTATCGTTTGTATTATTTACGATGCCAAACTCCCTTAGAAAATTAAACGACTTTGACGCTCCAAATTATTCACTGCTAACAACCATCTAATAGACACGCTGTGTACTTAATAAAGAATTAAATCTGTCTTCGAGTCGGGTTAGAAATATCGACTTGGCGTTTTTATATCCTCATTTGAACAGCATGGAAACGAAACTGAAGGGGGTTGGTTTAATCTGCGCCCGAATAAGAAGCAACCATAATTATTTCTCTGTCCCAGCTTCGATCTCGGTTCCAGGGCTCGTTGTATCGTACAATTTGTCTTTGGAGCTGATGTTACAGTTCCAGTGTGATTGCTTCCTCGGATTAAGCGGCATGACTGGCCGGATTTTCCCCCTCGTGGAATTCGAACGACATACCAAATGACAAGGAGCCTCGAGACGTTGATCTTTCCGGGTTCATCTAAGATCATCCCGTCCTTCTTGCTTGTAATCTAGAGATTAGTAGTTTATTTGTGTCTGGAAAGCGTAAAGAGTTGTTTCGTATTGAATATCTGAACGAATCTGAAAGCTGGCAAACGGTGGCAATCTGTATGTCTGATATTCAGGAACTGGAATTTTGTTACTCGAACTGTTACAATGTGTAAGCTGCTTATTTTGTCAAGTAACCGTACGCCATATGACTTAATCGCGTTTCTTGGATACCGTAAATTATTGAAATGGCTTCAAATTTTTTAAGTACATGTCACAACCCTCTCTCGATTTTGATCCTTAAGTCAGATTTCCTTAGGCAGGAAGTCAGAGTTTTGTGTCAGTTAGGATCAGATTTGAACCTGTGAAATTTATATCTATAGTTTTTCTGATAAAAAGTAAACGAGAGTATTACTATCTTTTACTATCTTTTTTAAGATAGTTGTGATTTTAACACAGTTGCAATAAAATTGATTGGAATACATCGTTCTCGATCACAAAGGGTTAATACATTCTTGCTCTGGGGACCAGGTGCTTGAGTCCTCATACTTCACACGATAAACTGTACCGAAAGGTTCAAATCTGCGAAATGGACAAACAGCTGAAAATTTGGCCGGAAAACGATGATTCCACGTGTCACTGAAAAGAATGTTGCACACCAAACATATGCTGTTCCATTTCCCCGAAACGAACTCATCGAACCTGGTGGTCCTACCGCAAACACGTTTTTCACAAACGAAGGAGGATCGAGCCGATAATTTACGGGTCCACAATATATCGTGAAAACTCTCCGATTTCCAGGCACGCACGCATCGTGTGAACGAATCCCTGGACGTGCCTGAAATACGTTCACACTTTTCACTAGCCGTGTACGATTTGTCGCGTTTACTCGGTCCTGAAGAAAAATATTTGTCCCGGTTCCCTTAACTAACCGACTCTGGTCTAGTCGTGAACGAATCCTTGTCGGACATAAATATTCTTCGTTAATAAATTCTAGACCGTGGAAACAGTGTACCACTTTTACTATCAATTCTGAGAAATAATGAGCATCGAGAGTCGAAGATTTATGAATTTGATGGGTTTCGTTATGGATCGATGCTGTTATGTATTCAACGAACATAAATAATAAATTGGTCGTTTTAACAATCTAACGCAATTAGTACGTTCATATTTTATATTCGATGATACGGAACAGAAAAACGTAAGTAATTGTCAATAAAAGATATAAAAGTGGGTACTTGGGAACACGGTTGCCCACGTAAGGATTAAAGTGGTAACCGTTTGCCGTGTCACAGTACCACTTTTAATATTTATTACCTTGAGTCGACGCTCTATGGGGATACAAGAAATATTTCACAGGGCTGTTTAAGTTTCATGAATTACAGCTAATATAAAATAATTTTTACCATCCATACATTATTGTTAGTCTATTACGACCATAGAGGGTTAACTTTGACTGTCATCTAAATTTGTACTTTTATCATCAACAATTTTTAACTTTTCATCGTATAATACAATAAATATCTTGACAAGTAACTCAGAGGTTTTTGAAATTTTTCCAAATCTCGAAACAGTAAAGGAACTAAAAACGACTAAGTTTACAACCGTGAAATATATGATTGCTTACGAAGGGATAAGCAAAGAACGATCGAACTTCAATATTCATGACAGTCACGTGTGACATCGTGTCTAGAAAATTTTAGTGACACACGGTTCAAGAATCATTCTTGTTTTATACCTTGCAAAGAGTTTCGTACGAGAGACAAAGACAACTTGTACACGTTTCAAAGTTACTGCCCTTTCATTTCGTAACAACCGTTCCGTTATGGCGCACGTTAAACTGCAACGAGAATATAAAGGACGAAGAAGTCGAGGAAAATCAGGTATAACCAAGATTACCTAAATAAAAAGAAGGAGAGGAAAAAGAGGGCCCAAAGGCGCCACGGTTGTGCGGCGCCTTCTTTTATCCACCGCAGGAATTTATCGCGGCGTCACAAATAAGATACAGAATTTATTGGCACCGAGTCGAAGACTTTCCTCCCCTTTGGGTCCCTTTTTAAAATTCGGATTCTATCGAGTCGCCTTGTCTCGATTCGTGCTCGAAAAGGCATTCAATTTGTACATCGGGCACACCGTGAATCTAGCCCCGGTCGTTTGAATACGAAATTTATCTAGCCTCCATGGAGATAATATGCTGAAGGGAAATGAAGGAACTAGTTTACGACATGGAAAAACTGGCTTGTACCGTTTTTTTTTTCCTACGAAGATCGAAACAATCGTACGCACCCCCTTTCTTGTATCGTTCATTGTACAATAATCGCAAACTGGTCGTAAAAAAATTGATAGATTTATAAGTTTGTGTTCTGAGAGTTGTAAATTCTTTGTATTCTTTATTGGGGTTGAAAATCGCTAGCTTTCCGTCTGCTTTTCAGTTTAACACTAGAATTACCAAAGGGGTCAAAATGACTTACTTCAGATTTCTTATTTTAAATTGCAAAATTTATTAAAACACTTCTGTCGAAATATATGTTGGCTCTTGTCAAGGTAAAGAATTATTCTGTTAGTTTCCGATTGATCCTTTATTTATTTTGCTTTCTATTTTAGGTTCAATTTAAAAGTAAGGGCGCATTGAACGATCGATAAGACAAAATTTGAAAACTCCTAAAAATCTTAGCCAATTTCTAAGGAGTTGTTAATTCTATGTATTCTTCTCTTAAATTTAACTTTCACTTTGTTCATTTTTCACTTTTAACTTCGATGTACAAATTATTCGCTTCGTAATCGACGTGAAATCGAGTTGGAAAACGTTGACAGACGAACGACACGCGATCGAATAAATCATCCTTAATAATTTCATCTTGATCCCACTTTCTCCTTCGATCACACGAATTACCGGCGTTTGATGTTGCAAAATCGACGATCTTCCGGATCCGGACTCGAAACGTGAATCGTGTTCGTTTCGAGCACGGTTCTGGCAGCAATTTTCAAATATCCAGCGAAGCCATCACTCATTAAGCGCCTCATTAAACGCGACCGATCTCATTAAAATTTCAAAGAGCCCCGGGATATGTATAAAACGTAGACAGATCTACGCGTCGATCGGACATTTTTGTATGTTAATCCGTCGAGGGGATACTCATCGTTTCCAACCGAGAAATTAACATACTTATTCCAGCGCGTGGTTGCGTGCAACGAGTAAACGTGGCTCTTAAAGCGGCACGAAACGTTTTGGTTTCAGCATTCGTCTCGAATCCGCGACGAACGACAGAGATGGTAACGAGGAACGTGTCTTCGATTCACGAAAAAAAAGTACAGTCTGTCCCATAAGATGAAGAAAATAAATATACTATAATTCACTCAAGCTGTAACTATATCTATCCACCATAATTATATTTTATCTTCCTATAAGGGTTTGGTTACTCCCAGACGACGGACCATGGAGAGAGCCAACAATTTGAATTGAATTTCGATATAAATAAAACTAACAGATGATAGTCGGTAATTTTTCAGCTAGAAGATTAGACCAATTAGCAAGTAAGAGCGTATTAGTGTCTCAGATGTCTTCTACTAACATATTAACCCTGAAATACATAGCGTTGTCACGTGACAATATACATATCTATATTTTCTATTATTTTAAAAATATAAGTAAAAACATGTCGCTGCTAATATACAAATATTATTACTAAATAAAAGACAATGAAGACGAATAACGAGTGTTATTAAATGCCACAAGTTTCGGAGTTATATTATAAAAAATCATGGATTAATATTTATGGAGAATATCTTCGACACACTTTTATGGGACAGACTGTACGCACAAATCTTTCAATCGGTTTTGACACGCGCAGCTGATTCCAGCCTCGTAACCGCTTCACCAAAAGCGAAGAACGGGCCGTAACTTCTTCGTGAGGTGTCGGGACAACGGCTTACGTATCTGGAGTAATTTACCTGTCGGATTATCGCTGAGAAATCGCGTCTCAATTACCGCACTGTCAACCATGTTGACGGCTCGCCAAGACTGCGTCTTATCGGCAAGGGATGGCCTGCGTGGCGTGTATACGTGGCGAAACTGTTATAATCGAGAGCACGGCCGCCTTTTTTCGATGGCAATTATCGCGACTGACAGCGAACAGAAACCATCGACGGGATTCGGTAACGTGATAATCGAATTTGTCGAGAAACGACAGGAGGTGCCCCAATGTAAGGGAGTTTTTGTCGAACTCGAATCTAATAAGGAGAATGCAGGACCTTCGGAATAGCGATTTTGTTCAAATTTTGCAAAATAGACTACAGCAAAAATAAATAGCAACACACCTTTTCAAAATAGAAGAAAAATTGATCTTTAAATTCGATATCTAATTAAAGTTTCAGCTCATTTATTAATGTGTTCGTTGTTCAAATTATGTACAACTTCGGGCACTTTCAACCCTTGAGATCCAATCATTCACTCTAAGAGAACAACAGAAGTTGGGATACCTTATTTTATCAAGATATTTAAAAAAACAAATTGGTAATTTACGTTCGTAATTTCCAACTGTACTATTTTATTTGAAACGATACGCGATTTGGAAAAAAACACACTTGGTGCTTGTCTAGAAAATGTACGTGTATTTCATCGAGATTTTAAGCGAATTTATCTGAACTTATCGATTTCGAAACTAACATACCAGAGGACCAAATGAATTTGAAAGTTCGAAGAAAGGATACAGGTATGCTTTAGATAAAAGCCGTGGTCCATTAGTGACCCAGGTGGCATTCGATGTTATTAATACGCTCAAATTTTATAAGGCACGAAATTACATTAGCTGCTCGAATGTCCAATTCTAATTTGTACAGTCATATTCGAGAAGGTATCGGAGAACCAACGACGTATAAATACGCGTACACGTATGCACGTCCTTTAGAATGATTTACGGTGTATGCGGCACGACCCGAGCCACGTTTATACTTAACCCAAGGAGGCTGTAGACAAAATATCAGCAATAAACGGATGATACTCAGAACCCATTGTTCGACTCGTGGAAACCGATGCTGATAACTGTACACCGTTTATGTTATAGGAAACGTATAAACGGTCACGATAACGAGATAGATTTTATTCCTAGAAAGTCACTTTCGAAAGCGACAATTTTCACTCGACCATGTAATTTATATTACTCGAAACAACAAATTGAGTCGTGGTTTACGATCCGACCTGACATTACCTTCAGCCAATAGAAATTTCGTCGTAATATTGGTTTGTAGGGTTCCCAATAACATTCTAGAGCAATTGCCATCAAACTAACAATAAAAATGTAATAATTAACTGATTGTAAGTTGGAATAGAACGCTAATGGAGTGTGAATGAGTTAACTTAGGATTGGAGTGAATGTGGTTACATTGGGGTAGTTGTGTAAAAAATTCCATTTCGAATACCCGAAGAGGCTACCATAGTGTCCCATGACTCCACCTTACCTTTCTCTGTAAACGTTCAAAACTTGTAGAATTTTCGACTTTTTTAAGGAACTTTTTCAGCCTGGAACATGGAAATGGCCCCTTAAATCACCTCAGGGGGTAGTTCGTTCCACGAACAGATCGAACGCTGAAAAAAACCCCGGTGGCTGCGTTGTATCTCACGCGCGTCCAACAACGGTGGAACGATGCAAGAGGCTGGAAATCGAGCCGCGTCAATTGATCAGGTCGGCGTGACAAATTATTTATCGCGAAACGACGTTGGCCGGTGCAAGGGAAGAAGGAGCCGGCATAATAATTAACCGGGCGTCGGCCAATATATCAGTCGTGTTTCAACGCCGAAGGGCAGAACAACGAGAGAGCCGGAAGAAGGCCTCGGTTGATTTAACGTCGTCGCCAGGAAAACCACACCGTGTCGTTCGTATGTGTGTGTATACCATAGCTGCTACAATTGCCGCCAGCTAAAATTATGCATAGCGATCGCGTTGTTTGTCTAACGATCGAACGATAAACACGGTCTCCATGACCAACTACCAATCACTTGCCCCGGTGTCGCGGTGAAATTACGCAGGATCGAGCTTAGCCACTCTTTTATATGCCCTCGGTCGTTTTGACCTATGATAGACGGATATCAGCATTAACTTGGGTGCTGATTGGTGACATCGTGGAAAAAATCTAATTGCTCGTATAACTGTTTCAGTGTGCGGAATTCGGTGGCGCGCAATTATCGACTCTTTCGTTACTGAAGGTGAAAACTTGCATAATGAGTTATCGAGACATTGTGCTGACTTTTAGCACAATGTCCAGTTGAAATAAATACTATCTATTCACACAAGTGGACATATACTCTAACGATGACTATAGTTATTTAAAAAGGTGGTCTAGTTTGCCTTATGGATCCCAAATCTTCCGATCTACTAAATCCCAGAAGATTTCATTATACTCCCAGCAACGAAATTAACGAATCTTTGATATTTCCAAACGTACTGCGTTGGAACACACGTTCGTATTGAACTAAAATTTTTTTAACTGGGAAATTCGGAATTTTCATCAGAAATTTTATTTGATATGATTAATATATACTATATTTACGCTGTGTACAAAATAATGACCATACCTCAAAATTTACAAAATTCGAAAATATCCTCTACATCCTGAACCCACGTGGACTTTCTCTGAACCGATCAAACGTTACACCGTATCCTTCGACAAGGACCACGAAGAAGCCAGGGATAAACGGGTGTATTCACACGCGCGATCACGTACCAGGAACAATGGGCCACGTTGTTCACAAACTGTGGCCACTAATCGCGTCAAAACACGCGTTAAGGATCATCCTGGCCGACAGCCGACAAACGGAGAGCCAGGACGAACGAACAGAGAAACGAAACCGGACAGACAAACTTGGTGGAGAGAAACCATGTTGATGCCTGCCGGCTTTGGATCAGGTTGAGTGAGTTGTTTCGAGCTCAGCCTTTCCCCCTTTACGGCCGTCCCTACGTGTCTACTCGTGTAAGATAATGCCAGCTACTCCGGATATCCTTCCAGTCAGACTTCTTCGAGTCCTGAAATCGGATCGATGTTCTTTTAAGAATATCTCCAAAGTTACGATGGTCAATCCTTGACGGACTAACAATGAGGGACGGACAACAATTGACGGATTAACTCGTGTGTTGGTAACCGGGTACCTAGATACCCATTTTTATAATTCATTTAACAATTTTTTATGGTTTTGCGGGATTTCTGTAAAAATGTGCTGAATATCAAAGCTTTAATGGGTGTTTGGGTGCCCGGTTATTCATATAAACTTTAGCATAATATAAATAATAATTTTTAGTTTTACTTGCTAAGATATGTAATAATTTCTAAAGGAATAATTATTGCTTAATTACTACCTAAAGTAATAATTTATAATCTTGCATTGGTATGGTAAACAAAAGTAAATTAGCCAGAATAATTAGATACATACTAACCCCTATAATTTTGGTTCATTGGAATAAGATTATACTAAGTTTTGAACAAATCTTCTATTTTCCACACTGATAGTGTCAACCTTCGAGAAATTAATAAAAGTTACATCAAAGGCTATTGGCTAGCGAACTAGAATAAGAAATGAAACACCAACAAAAGGACAAATGCAAAGCAATCATATCAAATCAAATAAATCCTACACTGGATATTTGATAATATCTGTTACCAAACATAGAAGTCATCTGTTTAGATTAAATTATAAACAAGATTCAATTTCGTACGCTACCTTTTAATATCACGATGGTCGATGATAAAGATAACACGTATCTTTATCTCGTATCTTGTCACGGATTCACTCTGTTTAATTTATTTTAACCAGTTTACAGGCAGATGATACGTTTGTACGAACACAGTGTTTCGTTCGGATTAAATGAATTCATAAGCAACACCACCGGATGAAGGTTTAGACGTAACACACGTATCAAACGTTACCGTTGTCGCGAGCGTTATAAACGAGGATCGTTCGTATCGTAATCACATCGTATAACTTTCTCCGCTCCTATTGTCCTTTCCAACTTCTGTCTTTACGATCTTCCGAGACATGTCGCGAAGCACTTCATTATTTCCCTCCGGATACAACCAGTGTCGTTTATCCTCACGATCCGGTACTTAAAAGACTCGCCGTCATTACTTTGAAACTTGTCTCGTCAATAATTAGTCACGGGCAAATTCACGTGTACCTGTGTTATTTGTGAAAACTTGCATAACTGTATGTTACAAGTTTTAGTCGGTATTTTTGAAGAAATATTTTAAGCACTCTCTCGTAGGTGTGTTACCTTTTTAGGATCATGGTGACCCTCAATCGGAGGACACTGGGTCGATCGTGACTCAATATACCATATTTCAATTAAAATTAAATGCTTAATTTTTCAAACGAATTAGTTTGTATATCATTTTAAAGGTAAGCAAACGTTACTACTGTGGTACTAATTTGAATTAGCAAAATTAGAGGGTAAAGTTTGAAAATTAGTTATTAGTATCCTTAATAATTAAAGATACTAAAAGATACTAAAGATAATGAAAGATACTAAAATATCCCAATCAAAATTGATAAAATTGTGTGCTGAAAGTTTCAGGTATTATTTTGGAATGATCCTCCTTATTAAAGAAATCGCGCCTGCTCCTTGCAAGGTTGATCGTTTTCTCAGAACTTCGCAAAGCAATCTTCTGAATAAGTTCAATTAATCATACAGTAACACAAGGGACACTTAAACGAACCGTATCGAGTCTTGATGTATTCGAAGAAATTAAAAAAAAAAAAAGAAAAGAAAATGAAAGGTTTAAGCACGAAAGGTAACTGCCATGGTGTCAGTATCGCTTCCATTAGCGACACGGATAAAGAAGAATTTATTCATGATTCGGCTCCGTCTCGAGGACCAATTTCGTCGGCCGGTGCAAGGGTGTAGGATCCGGTAACTCATTCACGAAACACATCCTTTGGTCTTGTTGCGACCGAGATTTACGAGGGACAAGGACTCGGACGAAGAGCTGCCACCGTGCGTCTCTGATACGCCTCGTGAATCGCCAACCGAGCGGAAATAAACGTCTCGTAAACCTGCTTGGCGCTTAAGAAACCATTTCATTTTTTTCTTCTTACCCGTCCTTCTCTTTCGTTCGGGTTTTGGTGCAACACGAACGACGACACTCGCGAGAAACCCCACGGATCGTCCTTAGATAACCAGGCTTTCCGCGATTTCACAGTCTCAGTACGAGAATCGGGCCGATAAAGCCGGCGAGAAACCGTCCCTCCGGGTAATTGCGTATCGCTTGGATCTCGAACAGAGGACGTTTCAGTTTATACGGGCAATTTCTCAAATTGGTTTATCAGTCGAAGCACCTGTCCGGTTGTACCAATTTATTTTACCACGCCACGTTCAACCCCTTGCGTTTCTTTCGGACCAGAATCTCGATATTATGTGTCTCGTTCGGTTCCTTTGCTCGATTGGATTAGTTTCATTTTTTTTTTTAACTCGTGATAAATTAAAGTATATAAAAATAGTGAAAATTATTATTTACGTTCAAATTCACAGCCTTATTTCCAATAAATATAGTATACTATTTTTATAACACTAAAAGTACCGGCATTTTACATATATATTTATTTAAAGAAATTCTTAATTTATTAAAGGAAACAATTCGCAACACAACTTCTGATTTATAATAAAATAATGAAACATATATTTTTATTTTTATAAATAATATAATCAATTTTAAACACCTTTTTACATATGAATGGTTTCTCCTTGATACATTTGAAATATTTGATAATATTTAGCTCTTTCGATGGAAAAATATCCTCTTTTCTTTAACCATTAAGTGGGCTATTGGGACCTCAACGACCCCCCACAACTTTAAACTAATAATTCAAAATATCTTTATTTTAAACTAACAGCAAATTATTAAACTAAAATCGAAAGCCCAATTTTTTTACCCTATAACGCTTTATTTCTTTGAGAAGCTCCGAAGAAATACGATCCTCGTACAAAAGTTCAAGACCCTTGGACGCGTATCGGAGATCGGAGTACCAGGTGGATGGTGGGTATCGTTCATGCGGAACCGTGTCCACCGCAAAACAATCAGAAAGTATCGATACCTGCAACGTTGGAGCAACTTTGCAAAGTCGTCTGACGACTAACGAGATTCTCATAAATCGAAAATCCGTTGGCGTTAAATAATCGTCCTTCGTGAAGATTTTTTTACACGGAACACCAGCGGTCCCGGCTACCTTTAACGCAGCCAACCTACCACTCTGAGTCGCGAGCTGAATATCGAATCAGCCGACAGGCAGACGATTAGGAATTTCGATCACGCAACGCGATCCACCGTCGGCTACTTGTCCACCCAACCGATGCCTCTTATCCACCAAGACGCATCGCTACCGCTCTTCGGGAACGCGATACAGCCATCCTAGGCAACGATATCAAACACGTACACCTCAACAAATTACCAGAGCCCTGTCTTTCCGTACAACCATATGTAACCCGTTCCTGTAACTCAGATAACCATCTGTTTCCCGGACTGCGTACGTGTGCACAGTGTATCGATTCGTTACTTTTCTTCGGCTTCCAGATGAATCTGGACGATGGAAATTCGATACACTCTATCGAGTCTCGATCGTGGTCCATACTCTTTAAACTGCGAAATATAATGACTCGGGCGTGGATATGGAATTGCTGAAGCGAGAAAGCTAGGAGAACTGGAAGTACCATGCTGAAGAGAAACTGCTTTGAATTTATATTCGTCTGGGTAGTTGACTGTTCCAGACGATCGGTTTACAGGAGGGAGGTTTGAAAGTTATTCTGTGTTGGTGTAGTAAGTGTGCTTGGTAAGTTGAAACGTAAATCGAAAGTGAGAAATGAAGGGAATCTTTAAATAAGAAGATTACAATATTATGTTAACTAATTAAGATACATTGTATTTGCACCAAGATTTAAATTTTTGCATTTTCATGGATAAACGTAGCCGGTGGACGACGATGGCTCGTTAGAATGCGAACCTAACGAGCGGATTGTAACAAACGCCGGGTCCACCGGTTCCGGAATGCGTAACCGCTTTTCAGTATGCATTTACTGAAGGCGAGATAATATCGGGACGTTTATAACAGCCCCGGGCAGATCGGTTGCACCTTGTATCTTTACGGCGCTCGCAAACTTTTAGGTGGCATCGATGCCGACACGGCCGAACTGGCTACCTTTCTTTCACAACTTTTTTTTTCTTCCGATAGATGTTCCATCTTCGTGGAACACACCGCTTTCGAACAATCAGTTAGGTCCGTGACTTCTTTGAAATTACCCTTCTCTGTCTGTTAACCCTTTCGTTGACGTAAATATAGTTACATGAATACAGCATGTAAAATTATTTCTTCTGGGAACGGCGTGGTATACCCGCGTGTTATGCGAGACCCTTTCACCGTGTCGTATGAAACACTCACGTTCGTCCCTTGTTGCACTGAAACCGTGTCAAATGAAATTAGAAATATCCAAACGGTATGATGGAAACATTCCTGCTGCGTAGTAACCGTGTTATGGAAGAGTCGTTGCAATCTTTCCACCGCTTCATAAAGGGTTTTGAGTACATGAATCATAAAGATATAATGAGAATAAAATAAATACGAGGTCAGGTGAGAAGATCCAGGAACAGCGATCTTGAACGATCCAAAACCACGAATTCGAGCGAACCACTTAAACTCTTCCCTCGAAGCGTTTAAAGGAGCAACTTAACGCCTGAAATATTTGCACGCGACGACAAGGGCTCGTGGTAAATGTCATTTGTGATTTTTTCTACCAAAAGGAATCCTTTTCTCGATCAATGGTAGGCTGGCTATAGCAACGAACCTGTATTAAGATAATAATTGGATGAATAAACTGTGAACAGAGCATAGATAGCCTCGCCATGGTCGTTTATCGATGGGCACAGTTTCCCACAGCCGGGTCCTAGAAGAGAACCCGATAATTGTCCTAATGCGACCTGTTTGCCGACTTCGTTCCCGAAGGACATTATGGGATACCGCCTTGATGGATACTCGGTGATTCCTTACCGAGGGTGAGAAAGTTGGACCCGATATCCGAACGTATTACAAAAGAAAGCGATGGAACTTTAATTAAGATAAGAGGGAATCTGTACAGGCGTCAAAATGAAACATCTTTACGCTGGATCGAACTCTCCTCTCCTTCGTGTGTTGGTCCTTTCGTTATCTACGCGGTTCACCTTGTGGGAACTTCCCACCAATTTGATCTTTCAATGGTGCCCGATAAGTATACTAATTCCGTGCAGGGAACCCTCGAACGGGATTCTCGGCGGCAATGGATTTGGTTACGAATGGACCAGGTGAAAGAAAAGAAAGGAAACGACGTCGTTTAGAGAGTATCGTGAAGAGACAAAAGCAACAGTCGATAATTGACGAGTTTCCTCGCTGAAGTTTCGAAACGTTTCCCTTCGGTTATTTATAGGAGTAACGAGTAACGAGTCAGCGGTGTTGACACGAGGCTTGTTCTGATCGTAAGTCTTCTAAGTGGTTCTAATTCCAACGAATACAACGTTTCGGGATTGATATGAAAATATAGAAGTGCGATAGTGATAACAGAAATTGGATTAATAAAGATTGCCGCACTTATTAAGCGTGACACTCTTAATCATTAATATTAATCCTTTGTGAGTATAGGTCGTTTTTAATTTTTTTTTTTATTGGTTTAAACTTGCAAAAAATACTCATCGAAGTGTCTATTATATTATGTTAACGATAAAATTCAAAATTTGGAGGGAAGTCAAAAATTCTCCAGATTACCGATTAAGAGTTAATATTATTAGTACTAATGTTAATAACATTGCTATTAATTTATTGCTTCGTACCTGATGAATATCCAGTCCTTAATTCATAGCGAATATTAACATTATCAGTAATATAATAAAATATTTTATATTAATGATATAAAATAGCAGTAAACAATATTCCTATCAGTATTAATACTATTTCCATTTATTTCATACCCAGTGAATATCCAGTCTTTAGCCCACAACAAAAATATTAACACATAATATAATATCTTTAATTAAAAACCGATCATGCGAAGAAACCAGAACGATTTGAACTCTGATGCACCGTTTCGAATCAAATTGTTCCGAAATTTAAATTTAATTTCTTCATTCCTTTGGAATAAACAACGATTTATATCTCGTTAATATTGTTATTGCTCGAATATAAATAAATTACGAGGTTAATTAAAAATAAATATGGTCTCATGTTCGGTACACTTACCCTGTACACAAGTGTTTACTGGAAAGAAATGTGGCTGTATTAATGAGTCACAGGCTGTAATGAATGCTGGCGCCAGCATTAATTTACAACTAATCCGGCCGCGGTCTTTTGAACCACATTTCTCGTTATCATAAAAATCCGTACAGTCATAAAACATCGGAATTGCGGGCTCAACTCTTTTTTTCCCCCTCCTTTTTCTTTTTTTTCTGTCGCTCGTACAACTTTATATGCTCGTTTTATGACGAACGACAAGATAGTTGCGGTGATTGTAATGTCGTGCTAATTACACGGAAACGGATTAACTTTGATCGGTCATGATATGCGTATACCTTTGCGCAAGCTTTCAGTGTAACCGACACGGGCCAATTAAATACCAATTAAAATGCATACTAATTTGATATGCAGAAAAAGGTGGAAAAATATTGGCGGCAATCGGAAGCATTGATAGATAAAATAAAAAAAAAAAAAAAAAATACTGGGAAAAATAAAATACGTTTACTGTGATTGCAAATATTTCATGCAATCGATTGAAAGGTTTCTTTCCATTGAAGCAATAAATATGCATGAATGATGTGAAAAATTATATTTCCTATTTTAGGTAAAAATACTTAATTAGAAAGATGGTGGATAAGATACGAACAGCAACAAAAAAGATACTAAGAAAATAATTATTTTATTTATGGGTAGCCTATTAATGAGCTTCTCGATACCATTGAAAATTAATTAATAAACCTTCGATTTAAATCGTTTTGAAATCTTTTAATCTTTATCTGCTGTTAATTGTAAGTTACAAGGTAATAATGCTTATCTATTTTATTCCCGACCGATAAATAATTTGTTAACATACTACCTTTTACACATTATCAAATTGTTAATTATCGTTAAAAATTTCAAAATAAATATTATTTTACGTATTCTTTTATCTTGTTCAAGATGAGGGATATTACTTATGGGATGACCTGATACATTGTAAAGGATGTAAGCGAAACATGCCACGAACTTATGGAATGACCTAATAAATCATCCGGGAAGATGTATGTTCGCACTCGCACGCCTCATAAAGCAACTTTTAACGATCATAATCGTTCGTACGGTTGGGATCGTAATAATTGTCAACGAGTAAATACGCTCGTATGAATTTCATTGGTCCACCCAAGCGAAGGGTGCCCGGGGCATCCAAGTCGAGGGCCCGTTTATCTAATAAACGTTCGTAAATCAAGTTCGAAGAGCTATTACATCGGGACTAAAAGCTTTCTAACGAGCGATCATCGATTGAATTAATTCGTTCAATTAGTAATCTGACGTACTACACTCCTCGCGATAGTTCGACTGTTTCCTTTGCGTCTACGGCGACCCTCTTGACGGAACTTTCCATTCGATTTATTTTTAAACTTAAGGACATAATATGTTCAATAGAAATTTAGACTGACTCAAAAAAAGAATTCAACCTTAACGCATTCGAGAAATAAACTCTTACCTGCAAAGAATATCTTATTAGTCATTAGGTTGATAACTGGACTTGTGATTTTCAGACTTTTTTTCTTTGCAGAATTGTTCCGTGAAATTTAACAAACGACAATTTTAGACAATTAGAGAGTTAGTTAATTTAGTAAAGAGCTAAGGGGGATCATTGAAAAAATTCTGTATTATTTCGATATTCTTAATTTTAGACTGTTTCTTTAAATATTAATTCTGAATATAGCGTTTCGTTTAATTTAATTAAATATCACTGTATGCTTTTGGAAGATGTTGGGCATGATTGATCCAACTCTGTCGTTTGAGGGTTAATTATTGTTCCTAGACATAATGCCTAGTAACTTTCGAAATAAACGCGAACGATAAAATTTCTTTTTCCCTCGTTGCCACTTTTTCTTTCTTTTTTCTTATACTTTTTTGGCAGGCACCGTTTAGTCGATTGTTGGCACACGCTTACCAGTCGTGTAACGGTCGATCGTTAAGAGTAGAAAGGTGAAAAATGACGTTCAGGATTAGGGTTAGGTCCGGGCTCGGACAACGACAAATTTTTACGAGGCCAAGCGGCCCAACCACCTTTCGCCGTTCGCTAATTTTACGACGGTTATTTAAGAATCCCTCCCGGTAGGTAGGCCACGTGGAAAATCCACAAATTTCACGGACGAAACTTGAACACGACTGGAAAATCCAATTTTACGGTCAAGGGACTGAATGCTTCTATTTATGTTTATTGCCTCGGATAAAAGTTTGAGGATAGACGATTCGTTATGCAATGCTTGGCTACCATGGCGCGTAAAAATGATAAATGCTCGGGTCTTTCCTCGTTATTAGCATATTAATTCAAAAAGCAACTGTTTACATTCGCGTGGCCGGTAGGATATCGTAGGCCGTAGGGAAATTTATCAGGATTTCTCTCGGTCCTAAATCTAAATCGCCAACACCTTAACACGGTTCGAAACGTCAAATAAGTCGTTGACCCTTGCCGTTCGTCCACGCGAACCGGAGCTTACGAAGAGAAATCGAGTGCCGTCACGAGAGTCTCGCTTTCTTAAGCAAGATTCACCTCGTCGACATTGCCCTTGATAAAAAAGAAGAGTCGTTGCCACAAAAGTTCATCGAGTTCGATAATGTTTTCACTAATGATCGCTCCCTGTACAATTTTAACACACCGGGAAAGTTTTTACACGGACACAGCCCTGGTTCCAACACGGTATCGAAGGATCTTTAACTCTTAACTCTTTGCCACATAATTTTTTTAACGAGTGTTATAAAATATAACAAATAGAAAATTTTATCACATTTTGAAGTCGAGGTTAACCTATAATTATAAGTTAAAATTATAGGTAAATATTCTTTGCTTTTATATACTTGTTAAAACTACGTTGAATAATAAAAATTTCACCGTGCTGTTGTACTTTCGAATGAATATTAATTTCCACGATCGATAGATTTGACACAGTTTTTAAACTAAACCCCCCCAGCGTTTGAACACGTTAAGTTATTTATTGTTCGAAGTTTCAAGAAATTTATGTATTGTCGATACAAATCTGTAATACAGGTCTATGCCGATATCTCAATTTTCTCGATCACTGACAGACACAGTTTAATAAGATTGTTACAGCTAAGTAAATTGACTTCCATGTGAAAAGGTTAAAATCACGTATCGCCTTATCTAGATTCAACAATCTTATATGGTCAATCAACTGCATCGATCATGAACATTGATACTCAACACGTTCTTTGAAATAAATGTCAGCCGTCTGAAAAAAAATATTGATATTAAAAACTTCATCGGCTAATGAATTTCAACAATTTATTTCGATTTCAGCTAAATAAATTTCAATACTTTTATAAAAATAATATGACAGTGCACTATTAAAATCGATAAGTAATTTGCAATATGTATTGGGAATCGCGTAAAAACTTTTACATCGCAGTTAACACTTGAATAATAACAGTTTTTGTTATTTTAATATTATTTTCCAATGTATAATAATTTTTCATAATTTTATCAGTAATTAAATTAAATTCAATTGAAACTTAAGAATTTTCTTAATTCATAATAATTTCTACTTAAAAATTCGTTGCATCTAACTTTGATCGAAATAATTGTCGTAGTTTTCCTAAATATGGATCACGATTGACTAACATAAGGAAGTGGTAAAATATACTTATAAATAATATGACAACATTTTATCCTTATTGGCGAAATTATAAAATGTACATTGTTATAGTAGTTGTTATAAATAACATGAAAATGTATCGTTCGCACATGATTCTTGAAAGTTTCTGATCTCCGTTTACGATCTAAACACGAAAAGGGTTAAATTTGATGGAGAACAAGTGTCGTGCAAATTTGGCAGGTGCATCGAACAGAGTGGATCGATTTTGTCCTGCGAATACGGCTTGTCGGCTGCCTCGGGTGAACGTCTACGAATTCTGCCATTATTCTTTCTCGAAGGCCAAAATTACGGACAGTGTGAATCAAGTAAGTCGATAATATAGGAACACACATAGCTTCGAGCTACGACAATCGGTGACTTATTGCCCGATGCTAATCTGTTCGCCATGTGTGTAGGTGGGCCTACGAATTACACGAAAGTACAGGGATCGAAATTAGCCAGATGAAGTATCGTTCTAAACACCTGAAAAGTACCTTGTAAATGGGGATCAGTCTTTATTACGTTCAATCCATGGTTTATTTGATGATTTAACTCTTTCTGCGCTCGTGTAACTTTTAGGTAACATGTGAAATTTCTGTGTGCGTTGAAAACTTTCTTGTTCATTTATTTCACTCTGCATCGTTGCAATGCACAGTTATTATAATAAATAAATTAGAATTTAATTTAGTTTTCAGCTAATTGTGCCCAGTCCCGTGCGTTACTAATCCCTGCTTTTTAATTTGAATTTTAAGTTAATTTTGCCCCAGTTTATATATTATACCTTCTGGCTTCAAAATTCAATCTTCAATTCATATAATACATATCATATTATAATCCTTGCAATTTAAGTTAATTCTTCCCCGCCTGATATATTATACGTTCTTCCCCACAATCCTCAAGCCTCGATAATTCATCGTTTATCACCGAGACAAAGAAACAGACACCAACCACAGTCGTACAACCGTCTCCGATATTGTAATCTACGGCCCTGTCAATATCCTTGCAACAGGTATGTATTCCGAGTGATTTTTCAATCGCAAAAATTACGCTCGACTTTCGTACACCAGGTGTCCGCGAGAGCAATTTAACATTCGAACAGAACTGGATAACCGATTCGTATCTACTAATTACGCGTCTATCAAGCATCGTGCGTGCGTTTAATCGATGCGGCTACGATGAGGAATTATCCTGATTACAAAAATGAACCGTCGCTAACGAGGCCCCGGTCAGTTTACTGATTTGCATAATCGATTGAGCTCCTTCGATTCTCGCATCGGGCATCGACGGCTAACCAGGCCGCTGGACGATTCGTCGAACGGAAGTTTGTTATCAATAACTAGAAGCAATAAAGGCCAGCTTTATTTTATAGGCTTCCGACTGGCCGGACTTGTTTGTACGAGTTGCTTGCACAGAACAGAGAAACGACGAGACATTTTACACGAAGATTTTATCGTTTGGAGATTGCGATGCTTTTGTAACAATTATTAATACCTGGTACCCCTACGGCCATTCTTAATTACAACGAGTTAAGGGTACTTTCGTTAAATAAATAATTAGGATCCTGCACTTTGGGGTCGCTTTTGATGCAATGAAATTGGTACAAAAGGATTTGAACGCTTATTTAATGATTTGAATGGAATTTTGTGGATTTAATTCTGTAATTCTTTGCACCGTGGTGGATTTAAATATATTCCGTTCTGTTAATATTTTATAGGAATTTGAATACTGTAATATATATATAAGATTGTAGTGTTTAAAAAGGTAAGCGACGGACCACGTAGAGAGTTATCAATCCAAATTGAATTTTAAACCGTTTATCATGTTAAGATTTATAATTTCAAAGTATTTCTTTCAATATTCTTTAGCGCTATGTACGAAGACGATGCGTTTAAATGTTTTATTGCTTAACAATTTAAATATGCTATGGTTTTTTGTATGCACACGAAATATTAAGATTATTTGAAGGCACCGAGGTTTGTATCATTAATTTAGTTAATAATTACCTACATGATAATTATTTTTCTTTCATTCATTTCGTATAATTTTCGATATTTTATCAATATAAAATTTCATAAAAATAAGCTTTCATTTATTTTAAAATTTTGTGGTTTGAGGAGTTAAACAAATGATAACTACCTTTAAAATAAAAATGCTAAAATAAAACCTGGTAAGAGTTGATCAATATTCTGTCATTTCTTGTAAGACGAAATTAGCATGTTGTTAACACAATATTATTATTCAATTTCCAAATGATAAAGGAACCTGCGGTGGTAAACAAACACACGACGACAAACTACGGTCTTTTAATCGCATAGAATACTGATTAATGTCTGTCCCGGTACACGTAATATCACCAAAGGTTTATCAGAGCCACGAGAAATACTTAAGCCGACAGGAATAATGATTGTCATTAGTAAGATTCCACTTGCATTTGTTCAATCATCCATTATGCCTGTACTGCTCAAGTACTGAGTTAAAGCAATAGTTTTCTTTACGTATACAATTTCCATAAAACATACCATCGTTAATAATTAACCTTCTGACCTTTTTAATATCATACTATCAATCAGCACCACTTGAAATATCATTAATTTTTTATTAATTTTCCTGTTCTCAGGAAACTCTGAATACCTACACAGATTAATTTTGTTTTCTACAATTCTTTCAAAGTGTGACGTGAGAGACTTGACCATGCGTTTCAACCATAATTGAGAAAACTACTTAAACCTGTAAATATTATAAAATTTATAACAACATTAATTGAAGTAACTCATTTTTAAGAGAAAAAGCTTTTTTCAAGGTTTTGTTAACATTTTCTCCCAAAAACGGTATAAACTGTATTTTATTACAATTGAATAAATATAACTCGCGATGAGAATTATAATTAATTATGAGAGACGTTCATGTAAAAAATTAACGTCCCGTCTGTAAATGGCGTGCACATACATTGCTTTTTATCATTTTCGTAATGCACACCGATTCATTAACTAAACGTAAACTACACCTTGACGTAATAATTTCACAGCGTGAAACAAATCGACGTTAAAATATGAATAACACCGTGCCCGTTGGCCAGAAAGAATCCATATTACTTGGCAGGCTGAACGTTTTGCATCGGGTGGCCAATAATTCCACCTTGTCGAAGTAGCATAAACGCATGACCATTAAAACGAACCGTGCCAAAACATCGCGTTGCACAAACGGCATGGTGAATCGTATTTACGACGCTGCTTATCGTAATTGCGACATAAAAGGTCGTAACATTTGGACGATTAACCATTTACTTAACTATCATGGTTTAGAATGAACCCTTTGCGATCGGAGCATTTTTGGATGCTATCGAATCTATTCCACTTTTCCAGTGTAGCTTTCAAAAACTCAATGCACTATTTTGGAAGGGATGAGTTACAAATGCTGACGAATTTATTTATTGTTATTCCTTTCGTTCATTTTCTGTATTCTAACATAAATTAAATATGTCCCCTCAGAGGGGACAATCGAGTGCAAACGGTTGAATATGTAACATTTAACTTTGACGAGGTCATATCTGATCATGTTGGTGATTCAGAATTAAACGACTGTCAATTGACGCCTAATTTTATTTGCGATAAAAATTTAATCCACTTCGACCGAATTGTGCGCAATTTTCAAATCGATATAAATTTAATCAGAGGAGATTAATTTTATAAGCTCGTGCTGCAACATTCGATCGATAATTAGCTGAATGATACTTTTATCCTTCGCGATTTTACTTATAAAGTATGTTCGTTTATACAAAAGAAAGTTAAATTTTAAGTACCCCTGTTGAATCGACATATTTAAACCCTGATTATTAACCCCGTGGCTACTGCTATGTCTGCTATTAAATATTTCTGTACATTTTTACATCAAATTGTTTAACTCAAGACGTAAAATAATTTTGTTAGCTTTTTATTCCCAATAGGCATTTTATATTTTTAAATTTCGCCTTAGCATGTATTAATTTTTATCGTTATCATAATATTAGGTTGGCAATTAAATACATACGTTACCCAAAGAATTACTTATTAAAGTTCCATTTCCTTATTAAACAACAGCAAATTCCGACCAAAGCTAATATCTGTCGCAACATTGGTGGTAATTTTTAAATAATTTTGAAACAGCCAAATAACACTGCTATTAATCATTTTTCTTCTCCTTTATCGTATCAAAAATGTTTGATATTCGAATTCTGGCCAACGAACGTTCTAAAGTGAGAAAAAAAATTTCTTAAAAACGGCTGGAACGATTTCGTTTTTCTGGAAGGTGGTTTCACTCGTATCTCAAAGTACCATCTTTTAATAGCGATCGTTCCACGACCTATTCACTGCGGGGTGTTATTTAATGTTCGAAAAATCGTCTACATAGCTGGCGATAACTAGTTGCGCCAGAAGGCTGACCATAACGCGTACTATCAGTCAAGCTACTTAATGGTATCCCCATGGACGGCTGAGAACCTCGTAAACTTACCGTGAACGTCTTTATAAGTGCACGTGTAATCATATCGTCGAGGTTCCACTAATTAATCGCCCTCCTGATTTTCATCTTTCGCAACGATACGAAAGAACGATCCGCGCTCGATGCGAAATAAAGGTTATAAAAATTTGGAATCGTTAAAATTTTTTAACAATCCTCCTCTTTCATTTTAACGAATACAACACGAATGAGTATTATTCGAGATTTTTGTTTGTTTTTCTAGATACAACTGGATTTTATTGTAACAAAAGTGTCATTCTCATAAAAAGAGGAACCGTATGAACCATTTTTCATGCTATTTATAATAAATAGCAGTATTGGCAATATTACTCCAAAATTTGGAATATATGGTAATATATTATAAATCCCCGCAGGTCCCTAAAAGGGTTCATTTTTCACGCCAAGCACTCGATTATTTACGTTCATCAATAAGAATTTTTAATTCGAGGCTCTACTTTGAAAAAATATCATTATTTGTAACCAACGAAACAATCTAACGTTACAATTCATTTACTCGATAACTTATACTTTTATTCATAATATCTGCAGTTTAAACTAGACACATAAATTTTCCTTTTTTATTAAACCTTTTAATCGAATAAGAAACTCGTTGACCAACCGACAGAAGCAAAATGGCTTTCTATTAAGTTAAGATGGAACGTAAACATTGCAATATTTAGTTTCAAATGTTTAAATTGAATTTGATCGTTGAGCTACGAAAAGACAAAGGAAGCATTGAAGAATCCTTCAAAATTCTCCTCCCGAAAATTACGCACGCGTGTAACAAGCTACTCTTAAAATTCAAATTAATTCCCGGTATCGGCGATGTGCTAACAAATTCATTACGCGAATGTGGTCGTGTTTCCACGCGGGAACTAAAATACGACGAAGATTAAAGCCGTGTTAAGCTCGCATAAGAAGGCGCCGTCGTGTGTCAACGAATCGCAAGAGCGTCGTTCGCCAGGGAATGCTACTTTCAAAGTTAATTTTCAAATTACACATCCGCAGTCTGTGTATCGTATCGTCGATATAAATTCAAATTTATCTTCATGTACAGTAGCCGACAGAAATTACCGCTTTTTCGATTTTTATCACTTTAATGTACTTCCAAAATAGATATTCCAGCGGAGCGATAAAAAGATAATAAAATCCAGCTAAAATTGGATTTATTTAACACGTTGCGTGTTAAGTGTATGGTCGATTAAATTTACAAAGTTAAGCTTGCAATTTGGTATCTAATATTTTCGGTTTAACACCGACACTAATGTAACTTTGTGTCTTTTTTTTTTTTACCCCTTGGTAACTTTCCTCCGAATTCTAGTTCTTATCGTTACAAATATTTAATATTTGACGTAGCAAATGACTGAATAATATAATAGTCACTTCGACAGGTAGCTTAGGGTTTTTCCAAATTTTATGAAAGCTTAAAACTTTGTAGGAAACCTCAAAAAAATACGTTTGCTCGCGAGCGTAAAAATTTAGGCTTGCGGTTTGGTACCTCACATTTCTTAGTAATTATACAAAATTTAAAGCGACGATCACAGATGACTACGGCAGTCGATATGTTAATTATTGAATTATACCAAATTTGAGGTCCCGGTCGCAAGCGACCACCACGGCAATCGGTGTGTTAATTAACGAATCGACATTACGCTAAACAGAAACAGCATTCAAGATCTACAAAAATATTACCACTAAAAAATATTAATTGGTTTTGAAACGCGCCAACCGGGTGTTAAACCCGGTATTATTTTTATCGACTCGACCGTGGCTTAAGTGGAGGTTTATGCCCGATTGGCCACCGCGATGAATTTAATTGAACGTTTATAATTAATCGGTTTACCGCCACCAGTCGGCCGGTGTCGGTTTCAATGCGTGCAATTAGGTTCGGCTTCGATCGGCTCGACGATCGAGCACGATAGATTTTCTAAAATAGAGATATTTCCACTTGTGCAATCTAATAACCGCAACCTCCCATTTTCGTCGCCGTTTCATGCGTAGAAAAGGAAAGAAAAAAAGGAATTTAATCGTTCAATAATTTACCATAATCATCGGTAGATTATTAAAAGGCAATATCCTTTCGTCGGGCGAAACTTTTCCTCTGTCCGTAACCTCGATTATCGTGAAATATAAATAAACAAGCACATTCGTAACACAAGCTGTTGTATAATCGGTGTTCGATATCGCGTCTGTGAAAAGCAGGTCTGAATACCGTTTTGACGTTTCGTTATCTCGATAATCTTATCGGCGACCGATCTCGCGATCCACTCGAACGATTAACAAAGTTTCACTTCGGTCGCAATAACCTTTTATACGGCAATAAATATTCTCGAGGAGTCACGTTCTCTAAGATCCACGGTGGTCCAAGATACGGGGTGCAATTAACGGATCGGGGAATCCCGCGCGAATGATAGAATTCCAGGCGATCGTAATTCAACGGGTCTAATTGGCCAAAGCGGGCTTTCACTCTCGCGGCTATTTACGACGTTCGTTTATTCGCGGAAACGGAATTCATCCATAGCCGATAACGATTTATTGGTTGCAAGCGGATGACAGTTTTAAGCGGGGAAGGTTTAAAAGAGAAAAATTAATCTTTGATCGGTACATTTTCATATTTTGCACGTTTTTACCCTTAACTACTGTATAGACAGCACTATTTACACTAAATAACACATACCATTATCTATTTTTGAAAACGAAAACGATAAATCTAGCATATATAGGGTTAACAAATTTCACCCTACCGTGGTACTTAAGGGTTGAACACAAGAAATCTTTTTGAAAATTTCAAATCACGTATAATGAACAAATGAAATTAATTAACGCTTATCAATGTGATTAATTTGAGCTGGAGCAATGTTACACGATCCGATGAACTCGGAATACCAATTAAGGGTTAATTTTCCGAAATTCGAAACTCCATACAGTTTTCTACCTTTTTCCCAATTACAACTTATGAAACGAGTATTATCAAAATCTGGATTATAACTTTTGGTTACTAAATTGTACAAGTATACGCAGTGAATTTTTAAAGTTCGTTGTAGACACATCATATCAATCGTGTGCAGAGAATCAAACAATTTGAATTTTATTGAAATTTCAAAGAATCTGATACTGTGGTACATGCAGAAGCTAAATAAAACTGGTGACGACAGTTCTGGCCCCTTCACGACTAGAAGAAACATTCGAGTACCGTAAGAAAAACGCGGGAGAACCGTTCCGGAATCTCTTCGCATATGATTTTGACACAGATTCCACGAACGCAAGGTGTTCGAATTCCCGGACGAATTTTTCAAGGGAACGACACACGTATACCGAAGAGAAAGTGTCCACAAACGGTGGACACCAAACACCAAAAATTGTGTATGTCACACGCGTTCCCGCCACAAGCACCTCGTTGGTACTCGAAATCCGAGTGCCACCAACGTGTCATCGAGTGCTTCTTCGACGTCACTCACAGAGATTTCTTTCGTTTGGTCTTTTATAATCATGACAAACACCCCATACCTGTATCTCAGAAATAAGTATAATAACGTCGTTTAAACTCCTCCTTTCAATATTCATACAAAGGTAATTAAAATATTGATAAAATAAAAATTGTGATAATGATATGAAGTGGATGAAAAGGCGCACGAAAGACTCAGAATACGAAGGGATCATGTTTAACCCTTAACGACGATTTGAAAATACATTTTCAAAAGTGTATATTTTATTGTAAAATCACATAGTCTAACTGTATTAGACACTAGTGGTCAGGATTAGGTACCATTAATATTTAAGCAGTATTTTAAATCGTTCAAAGTACTAGATATAATTTCTGTCAATAAGAAATTACTGACTTGGGTATCAATCATTCAATAATGCCGAAAGGCGGGAATTTCTTTGAATTTAAAAGAATTATATCAAAGTGCTGAGAAAAGATGAAAATTTTTACATAAACCTAATATATAACATTCTTGTTTCCTATTATAGGCTACGCAAAGTTTGATAGACACCATGTGTATCTTTCTGTTATTCCTTTTTTCCGTAAATGGTCCCATCGTTTGTCAATCACAAAATGAGCCATTCGTTGTCGATGTTTATTCTTTCGCGACACTTTTCGAGCCGCCTCTAATTAACCCGTCAAACGAGTTTCTCGTTAATTGCCATTGGTTCGCGTGGTTTCGTTCAATTCGTACGGATGCCATTTCTTGATTGAGTCCGTGCCGTTGGCGAGCCGTTTTCAAATATAACTTGAATCGTTGAAAAGTCTGCATTGAAAGGTCGCCGATCGATAAATCACAGGAACGCTTATTATAAAATGAACTTACTGCACAAAGAAGATGAAACAAAGATAATTTCTATCTTAAGTAATTCTGATTTAAAGTATAACCTATGGAATAAATATTTCTGAAAATACTTCTCCATTTTCTTTTATAAACGCAGAAAATTCTATATTTACCCATTTAATGCTGAACCATTTTTTTCCTAGAAAAACAATTATTTCTTACGATTAATTAAAGTATATGCGCCATAATAATTTTCTTATCGATTTTAAACTCATCAGCGACTCCATCTCAGAGTCCTTTGTAAAATTAAAGAAATTGGATATATTAAATTATTTATTACCGATTTTGTTACACAGTTGAAAGCAATACATCCTATGTATTGTATTAAGTATTAAAGAATTGAAACGAAATACGAATAAAAAGTAGACTTGGTTTATTCTGACTCTGACACAGAATTTCGGTCGTGGTATTACACAATGTAGATACCAACGAATAATCCATCTAGATTCATCCGGCCAAATCCCTCGTTAAGCGCGTAACCTCAATTATCGTGTATCCATCTTCCAAATAATCTTTAAAGACGACAATAAATGGAGTCAGGGGGCGAGGTGGGGTACGTTCATAACCAAAATTCCCACGTGTTTCGACACGTCGCGTTCTTGGAAGGATCTCACGCTGGCAAATAAAACGGGCTAACCACGCGTGTACGTCGCGAACCGTTCGTTACACGCTTATACCGTGGCGCGAAGCTCACGCTTGTCGGCTTAAAAACGTTGAAGCCGATAAACAGGCGCGACCAAACGCGGCGAGAATTTCGCACACCCACCCCAGACAGACTGTCACACGAAATCAACCGTATCACCATCGCATGACTAATTGATTCGGACACTTACCAAGGCTATTTCAGTCGATCGACTTACCGACGCGCGTAATTATGGCGCGGCCCCAAAAGACTGGCGAAAACCCGTGTTTTATTTAACCTTTAGCGGATAAAATATTTTGTAAGGATAATTTTAACTCGCACACTATATTTTTCTACTATATTGGACGTTAACTTTATTATCGTGGTAGTAATGCGTAGTTGAAATATTAAGTTTGTGTATTTTGTATTGAAATTATTCGAATTCTGGATCGAAAGAGTGATACAATTGTTATTTGTTGAATTTGAACCTTTTGGATGTAAGCCATATTAAGAAGCCCAAAAACATAAATATTAGAAATGTAGAACATTGAAGAGTTGGTAATAGAAGTTTAAGAAGTCGTCATATTATTCGTAATAAATATTAGTAATGCAAACCATTGTAAATCTACCACTCCCAATATTAATCATCAAAGGGCGGACGCTGAATCAATCGTGACCCAGACCTAGGAAAGTTAGATATAAAAATTATTAACTAAACCAACAGTAGGAAATTTGGGAAATAATAATATAAATTAGAAAACTAAATTTATATTATCGCTGTCTCGGAGATCCACGATTCGAGAGTTACATAATAACAATTACTTAAAGTGTTAATAAATATTTCTGTAGACAAATTTAATTATCAACCTATATTTATAAAAATACAAACTGAAGAAAGTGCAATTGCATTTATATGTACCACCAGTGACTCAAACTACTATCATTAAGGATTAATAAATCCAATTTTGATTTTCCTTAACTTTCAAATTCTCAATTATCCTCCTATTTCTTACGATTCTGTCTCACTGTGACAAGCTATTTTATCTCGTTAATTAGCGAATCCTCGTGGATGGTTTCGTCGAACGTTCTTCGTTATTGGACAAATCGCGTGGTATCGGTTAACGGTAGACGAACTGGTACCGTAAGATCGATCTACCAGCACGAAATCTATCGATAGCATGGCGGAGTCGGGATACTGGTCGCCGATGCTAATTGCTCGTTTTGCAGTGTTCTTGCGTCCAAGCGTCAAGTGAAGCGGGTTAACACGCGCGTTCCCTTTAACGCGATCAACTTGGCCACGGTTTGTTCCGTTCGTTAATTAAGTGTCGCTCACGACCGCCACGGATAAGGCGCCGCTCGATTTGTTCCTCTATCAGCTGATAATTTTATCCGTTTTACGAACGCGTGTTAACACGAATCCAGCTGAACTTACACGAGTCCTTGTTTCGATTTTACGTTTTGTATCGGAGGCTTCTTTTAAATCCTTTCTGTTTCAAATCATTCAACAATTGTGAGAAGGATTTATAGAAACATTTGAATACCATTTTCCTTTGCCTATCTTTAAGAATTGCAATTATGAATGAAACCAGAATACTTCTAAGATCTACTGAGTCGAAAGTTTCAACATTGTCAAACGCAGAAGAATGAAAAATAATTAATTTGCTATTTTGCTAATAAACTTTTAAATTACGATTTCAAATTTTTATTATACTATTTATGCAGTACTAAAAGAAATTGTTTAATGTGTGATCACAAATGTCATAATTTTGAATAGAAAACCATATTGTGGACACATGATAAAATTCAGAAACAATAACTTTGAACGATCACAATTTTTGTGTGGACGAGAAAAATTTGGATTTTATTTAGTTTTGATTAAATGAACATAGTTACTTGTTTAAATAATACAAAAAATGACAGTCACTTGCTTGGTGTACGTCTTCCAACGAAATTTGTTTATTTTTCCAAGTGTCACTTGACGTTTTGAGCGTTTCGATAAATAAATATGTCAATTCTATACGATAGATAAATTCCGCTATCTGTCGATGATAATCCGTCTGAGAAAAATGTTAATGAGAAAATGCGATCGATTGAAAAATTCGCTTTGTCGAACGATAAGCTCGTTATCGGTACTCGTCGTCGCGAATCTGTAAAAACTGAAAAAGAGAGGAACTCGATCCTGACATAATCGGTGCCGTAATCAGTTTTCCATTTACGAAACCCCCACATTCACGTGGCTCTTTCTTTTGGATGTTTAAATAGCGACACTTGGCACACCTGTGTCACTGTGAAATGCTCGTTCTTTAAAGTCTACATAAGCGCCATACACTATGAAGAAACGATAGAGAGGTTGTCTTATCTACGGAATGCTCGATAAAGAGTTGGCCGATAATGTGTCTCGGTATTTTGTTGTTTTGTTGTGCGTTGAAAGGTCCGTGTCTATCGCTTCGAACCGATTGTATGCTTCAAGAATCGAATCTGCCGTAGAAACAGTAAAGTCATTTCGCCTCAAACATCGAACTGATATCAGTGACTTCAAAAATTCAACAATATTGCTGCGACACTTGCAGAAAATTATTTAACAGTGTATATCTTTCATTGCGATACGCTTGAACACGAAATGTATGTTGCTGGCAGCGAATTTGTAACGTGGGACGTCGAGACATTGGAAATTTCAATTTAACGTTTTACTTTATTTTTATCAGTGTACAAAACCCTTCTATGTGGAATTCTTATATCCAACTTTAATAGAAATATTATACTATTTTTCTAAGGCGTTTATATTAATTAGGCCTTCGACTTCGAGGGTTAAAGCAGGGATTTCCAATTAGCGAGGATTTCTTCACACGGGGAAAATTGTGTGATATACGTATATGTTCATATATGTAGACCGGGATCCTAGAGAATCGAAGAAACGTCTTCTAAATAAAATAAAAAAAGAACAATAACATAACTTTCCATTTTTATTTCATCAAAGTGAATTGATACGAACTACAATTATCCTAATATATAAGATTTTTGGATGTTTCTATTTGAAATACAAAGAATCTCCGAATCTTAATAGAAGAAGGCTGGTATCACGATGTATGAACGAAAAGATTAACCACCGAATTAAAGAGTCGATCACGAACTCCAGGCCTCATTGGGTGTCATTGTGAGGAGTGCCAGGGGGCCAGTTGTAAATCAAATTCTTCTCAAACGAACGAGAATGAAAAGTCAAGAAACGGAGGCCGAAACGTCGCACGGCTCGAGTTCAAAGCAGCCCTTTCGCGCGAAACCATCGTAAAGGCAAGACGCGTACGAAAATAGTCGTTATTTGGACGACGACAGCTAGTGGGCAGAGTCCCATTCTCGTGTTGCTGCCACTCGCGTGGATATCTGTTGCAAGAAGGGACCCCGACTACCATCGAGTTCTGCTACGTTTCAAATGTCCCGGGCTCCTTGGGCGCATTCCTGTATAAACACGAACGGAAATACACCGTGATTCCGCCGTGTTGCCCATCGGCTCCATTCAGTTGAGCGCGTGGTTAGCTTCATTCACAGCTACCCCCACCCCTCGCCACGCACTCTACTATATGCACGTTGCCAGACGCGCACGATCGTGGCTAAACAACCGGCGCGCTTAGATCATTCGAAATTAGATGGACAATCCGTAGGGTGCCGCCGTCGTTGGATCTGCCCTGATCAACTACCACCGGTACGGCGGAAGTGGCTGCGAATATCGTAAACGCTGATTTCCCTGAGACGAGCCAATTTCGACCGGGTCCTCGTTCGTTCAACCTCGAATCGTGTCCTAACCGACCATGACTAATAGCGTCCGTTTTGGCAGAATTCACTGCACGTATTATGGGTCTCGACGGATCACTCTGATCGTTACCTTCCGTGCAACTTCGCATCGTAACGTCTATTGTTAGGATCGTGATTTTCGAGGGATTTGTAGACCTTTTGTTAACCCTTGATGTACGAAAATTGAAATATAATCAGCGGTTGAGTTGGTATTTTGCAGCGAATATAATACTAATTCGTGCTAATACACGAAAGCTGCGCTGCTGTATCAATTAGGCAATTAAATCGTATATGTAACACTCAGATTATCAATTTAATATTCGGCATATTACTGACAGTGTTCGAATAAAAGATTTCAAAATCGCAAACGCCACTTTAAATTTCATGCTTTTCGAACCTTTTCACGACTGACGATGTGCATAATCGCTTACTATAATCTACTAACGATTCAAATTTTTAGATATTAATTTTTATTAAATATTATTTTTAGTTAAAAAACGAAGATTTCCATCCTTGATAGATTAAGATATTCTTATTATGTTTATAATGGTTATACCGTGATAAAAAATGCTAAACACAAAATATTATGCATTTCAGAAAGATACCAGCTCGATAAATAGAAAATTGTTCGCGGGGTAATTAAATCTACCCTTTGAGATCGAATCTCGTAAAGCCACGATATACCATCGATGTATACTTAACACGCGTCTGGTGGTCACGGGTTACCAATGGGTACCACTTCAAACGGCTACGAAAGTAAACTGTACGAGCTTTGAAAGTTTTCGAAACTACTAGGACTCGATGGTTAATCGTCGAGCTTTGAACTGTAAAAATAAGAATAGTCCCCGGACCGGAACCAGTTACCAAGAATAAGTGGATAACATAACCGTTAAACGAATTATTGTTAGGTAAACACCGTACGACATTTAGTGTCCCATGGGACCACGACCGAATGATACGAGTGCTAATCGTCAAGCCCAATTTCCGTGCTGTATTTAAATAGTAAATTTGAAGAGGCGCACCGCGCAAAGGAGAAATAATCGTTTATATAAATACGCGTTAAAACGGTGAAGCACTTTACGTAATACTTCTTAACGTGTTCAAGGTTCGGAATGATCGAATATGGCCAACGTTGTTCCTTTATACATTCCTCTGATCCGTGTACAATTTTTGTACGAACATGATTGCGCCCTCCCCGTCTTCCTCGATGTCGAAAAACCTCTCGCGGAACAAACGAACAAATGTTTGCGGCAAATATTTAGAAACGACTATATTAACATTTTTCTAGCGAGCATGAAGTAATCGACGAAAAAATTCAAACGTATTCGTGTTAATTCATAGCGGATCTGAATTTAAATTGAATTCTTACGGTATTAAAACGATCCATACAGTTGGCGAAGAATTTGAAGAAAATAATCTACGAAATTTCATTCAGATTTTAAAGTTAACAAGCTGATCGTAGAAACAAACACCCCGTTAAATATAACCATGAGGTTAAAAAGACAATGGCCAATCAACCTGCTGCAGATAGAATAAATAATATACTATAAATAAATACAGATACAACAGATGTAAATGGTTAAAAGTATCTTCGCTGGAGGATGATTCTACTTGTGACAATTCCCAGCAGCACATTTACTTATTACCCTAATTAAGGAGTAGATTATAAATTGTAAAATAAATAAAACAAAAAAAATTTAAGTTTTAGTAAATATTTCGGTTTTACGATAAAGGTTACTAAAGGGTGATTCTGTAAGGGTGAACTATGGATCCAGGGTGCATAGCTAATTTTTCTCTGACATAACACAAGACCGTAAGACCATGGCATGAACGAAATTTGATTTCCCTTCAAATTTTCATTTGTATTATTAGAAATCTTAAATATTTGACACGACGAATGATTCACTTTGACAAGTGTCTCCATTACAGCTAAAAATAGTAAAATAACATAAATAACTCAGTTTGCCAAATATGTTTGACTACGAAGGATTAACAAATTCTTCACTTTCCTTGTGAGATCCACAACAGTTCGACTTATACAGCTCGTTTCACAACAAATTTCCTCAAATTATTCGCTTCTTTTAATTAACCCGAGACTTTGTAGGTCAAAAAACAAACTGAACGTTCTATATTCCTATCATCTTCCCTGTTCACAAGATCGTTAATCTTCTCCTTACGAAACGTGTATCGAAGGCGTACGCTATTTTGTCCAACACGTTATCCTGTTTGAAATCATCGCGATGACAAAAAGGTTCGATCTTCTTCCACCGAGCCATCGATTATCGTGCGTTTCGCATTAGCATTGCTCACCGAACCTCGACGTCTAGACGCACGCTTGTCGGATGTGCACTTCATTGAACCCCCGGGTATCTCGTGTACTCGCTCGCCCGCTCGTCTTTCGTTAAGCATCGTGCAAATACTCGACGAAGAAAAAGACGAGAAGCAACGCCTTCGTACAGGGTGTACCCGCTGTTCCTGTCTTGCGTCCCTTGTCTATGAAGCTCGCATTAAAATTACGACTTTATAACCCACTTATAAATGGCACCAGTTCCCCGTTCGCGCGGACCGATTAATTAACAAGAACGAGCCCGTTTCCGCCGATCGGACGGTCCAACGACCGATAAAGGTTGCTGGAAATTCTTGAAGTAACTGAAGGGACAGCTAGAGAAAGAAAGAAATTCGACAGCCACCGGAAATATGATATTCTAATAATTTTACGTTGTTATTTTACGCTGATTTTTCAATATTACAATTACAATCGCTTCTGGATCGTTGTATCTTTTTTATTTTTCGAGATACCAGGAATATATTGAAATTAATCGATGCTGTACAGTGTCTGGCGACACAACTTTCTCGAATGAAACATGGACGGAAAAATTGCCGAAACCTTGAATGGAACACGACGAGACAGTCTCGTTCGATCATTCATTAAGAATCACTGTCGAAACCAAATTACCAAGGCAGACTGACAACAACGCTATTTTAAAATTCATTCGGCTCTACCGGCAGGGTGGAGTCGATTTGACCCCGATCAGAATGTCAAGTGAATATTCTGTTCGATTGTACAGTTTTGCGAAAAAATATCATGCTACTCTATCTCATTTACTATTGATTAATTTTTAATTACAGTTAATAAGAACACAAAAGAAAATGAAAAACGAAAATAAAACGTAAACGCTTTTTAATCTAACACTGTTGTAACGAAAGGATTAATTTATTGGAGACATTTTTTCGGAATTTCATTCCTCTTTTTATACTGATTCGCAAAATGGACGAAATTCTTTACAAAAATTGTTATTCTCGTCTTATTAACCCTTCAACGATGACGATTAGGTATACAGTTTTTTTCCGCGCGGTCGGCGACCGTATGTCTGTATGGAATGATGGTTAATTACTATAATACTAAATAATTACTGTTCTAGCGTTAGCATTATAAGAATTATACAAATTTTTTATAAGAAGCTATGAAAATTTCCAGCTCCATACAACATGACGTATAGAAGTTTATAAGATTGTAACAATAATGAATAAAACAGCTATAGGACCACAAGTATCAAAAACGAGCTTCGTGCCGAGCAGCACGGTCTACCGATCAGCTAAGCGATCGCACGAGATTATTATCATTATTATTTAACTCGATCTTTCGATTACAAACAAATTCAAAGAACACCCTTTCCTTGATGTCGATCGAGGAGCAAAAGGGACAGGTTCTCGTAATAAATCGCGGTCGTGCGAAGAAGCCCGCGCCATGCAATCAACCGAGGACTCGTCTGCAATCTGAAGAGGTGCACGTACGCGTACGTGGTGCCGATCGAGGAGGACCCGCCGAAATTACAGCTATTATCGCGATAAAGGTGAGAACCAGTCGCTGTTTGCTTAACCCGATCGGAAATCGACGAGAGGTCGAGCATGATCCTCCTTGCTCGTGCAACACCGTCTCGGGGTAAAAAGAGGAGAGAACGAAATAGGGAGGAAAAAGAAAAATCGATCATTCTCACCCCAAAAATGGGCGGGCATTCGCGTTTAACCCGCGAGTTAACGGGGCGTGTCCAAGTGATATGGTAAGACCACGATTTACACTCTCCGCGTTTTATGCTGCCCCTTCCTTCTATCCAACGTTCACGAACCCCGTAACCGATCTGCTCGATTTGCGCACGCGAATTTATTGTTTCTGCCGCCGATATTAACGAACGATCATTATCACCGCATACCCAATCTGTTCGCACGTGCACCCTGCTCCGATTCTGGACGAATTGTGATCGAGCCGATACATGTCAGGTACTCGATAGGAAGTGTCGAATGGGATCGAAATGCTTGGTATCAATTTTGAATACCGATACCTCTTGGAACAATACCTTCCCAATGCAATTACCACGCTGAATCGATATAGTTTGATGTTTTATTGAAGCGTTGATGAAATAACGTTTGAATTGTTTATAATCCAAAATGCTTAATTGCACTTCTCAAATTTTTGGAAGTTTCACAACCAAAGCGCTGAATCGATGCTTAACTTTTTACATATATTTAAAATAAATTTCCTTAATAATTAGACAAAGATAGTAAACGATCTTCTTCAGGATACATTATATTATGTTCACGATGTTTGTTTGATTTGACTATTGAAAAGAATTTTAAACAAAAGTGTTATCAAACTGGTATTAATTATCTTCGTAGAAGTATCGAGAAGATATCGATTTGTAGCAGTATTATAATTTGCAAGCTGATATTCGTTTGAAATTTTCGACGTTGCGAGATTGATGCCTAGACTTGCTCTCGCTGTATACACGAATACGAAATGTCGTCTATCCTGTGACAATATAGACAAAGTAAATAACGATAACCATCGTGCAGACGTCTAATGGGATAGGAATTCGAATGTACGGAAAAAATTAGCGTCGTGTTACTCGAATGTTAAAAGGACCGAAATTTGCGCTTGACCTTAAAGTTGACACAAGAATTACTTCCTGCTAACTCGAATCAATTTTCGTCAACGCAACGGTGAGATGAAACCTTAACGCATGTATGGCCGGGGTAAAAAAATCCTGATAATTCTACAGCAAACATTGCGTGGATGAAAATAAAAACCGACAATGATGTAAAAGTTAGAAACATAAAAACAGTATTTGTAATACAATATAATACCTTCTTTCATTGGTGTGACTAAAAGTTTTGTCTGGAGTCGCCAGATCTCTTCTATTGCATTAAAAATTTTAAATACTGACCAATATTTCCTTTTTTTATTTTTTACTTGCGTTTCAATCATTTCTAGAACCACTCTGCCTTTTGCCTAGGTCTTCAACCCCAGGACACAAATATTATTATTACCCAAAATATGGTATAATCCTCTCTTAATTTTTAGTTTTATGCTTAGTGTTACAAATTGTATCTTTTGTTAATTATCGTATATTACAAATATATTATTTATCCCTTTCGCAAGTAACCGATTCGAATTGAAGCCCTAATATCTGCATACTTCAAATATTATAAATTGATTTAAAATGTCCAAAGAATGGAAACTTGATCGCTGTAATTACATTTTTATGGTACCCCTACGTAAAGGAATAAACAGATTAAGTTTCTCACGAAAGGGTTAAAATGAAACGATCCCAAGAGAGCAAGGTATGTTAGAAATTTTTGGATCCATTACGTGTTTGATAAAACGTGAGCTGTTTTTGGTGTACGTTTCAATATTGAAGGTTTTCTAACTTATTCGTACGTGCGTACAATACGTCCAATCAGGATTTCGCAACAGGTAAAACGATTGAATACCTTTGGATACGTTTGAAGTACGCATAGGCTGCTAACGTCATTCTTATCGTGTATGGTAATTCATGGTAATTTTGCGCCGTGGCGGCATCGTATGTGGAGTAATGGCTAATCAACAAAGCATCGCGGCGAGTGTACGCGTTTCGCGAAAGGATACTTATCTTGATAAATAATCACATAGAACTGTGATCTTGTTGGAATACTTATTCGTGGAAATAAACACGCCCGGTGACAAAGAAGTGAAAACTACCGATAGGTTAGGATACAGCTTTCAACGTGTTATTTGAGATAACCATTCGAAACAAGCAACGAGACATTTTCCAGAAATAATAAACTCGAAACATTCCGAACCTCTTCATCTTTAGGAAGATACAAATACAATTTTTTAGTTGAAGAAAGGGTTTGCTGTTAATTGATTCTAAGTCTTTCATGATACAAGTAAACATGAAAAATTATTACAAAGTGTTGTCAACTATCATTTAAAAGTTAATATCAAATATATAAAACTAATAGAAAGTTATGTAACAAACATGTAATAAAATAACCATTACAATTTCAAGTCAACTTCTGTCCATTTAACTATCATTGAAGTATACGATAACAAATTCTTTTACTGGAACACCTCATCGCATTATTTAAAATTTGATAATGGAAATGTGAATTTCTAATTTGAAATCAAACCATTTACACGTTTGAATAATGCCGACCGGAATTGTGAGCGCTGAGTCATTATAATGTCGTAACTATGTAACAGTTAAAGGAATCGAGTTTTATTCGTGACGGGTCTTCTAACTTTTGATATTGTTGAATTTACGAGACGTTCCCGCGTTTTACAACGTGAAACGATGCAACTATGCGGAACGCAAATTCGCCGAAACTTTTGAATAACAGAGTCAACGAACGAACGTTCATTCGCATCGTGGCCAGAATTTTTATTTCGCGACTGTGCGTAACAGGGGAAACATTTTTATTCGCGCTTTATACGGCACAGTCGGTAATTAATCGATGGACATCAATTTCCCCACTTAATCAAACAGACGCGAGTCGAAATATTTCTGTGCCGTATACTTTGACGACAATGAATAGCGAATGAAACACTTTCAAACGTTTCTAATTCGAAATCAGTTAATTTAAATTCAAATCCCAGCCGCGTAAATATTAATTTTTGACAACAAAATTATCACCACATATATAAGTAACTACACCTACAGTTACACATTCAGTAGAATTTTTTAATTAAATTTAGTATATTTTGTACGTTTGAGAGTTTTCTGGTTAATTGTATGAAATTTAATATTCGTTATTTTAGTAATTTTTAGGTATTGAACAATCGGATTTATAAAAATTGATACAGCGTACGATTAATATATAATTTAACCGCGCGTGTGGCGATTGCGCGCATTCCCAATTAAGGGAAATATTAAATCGACGAAATAGTAGCTTTCTAAAACGAAAGGAAATTTTTAATTCGTAAATACAGTCTGTGCCGTATTTCAAATAAAAACGGTCGTTTTCTGTGGTTTAATGCCACGGTAATAAACGTAAATTGAAACGCAACGTGTGGCCAGACTACATACAAACACAATCGGCCGTCTTACATAATTAAGCATTAGAATGCAAATTCTGACCTATTTTTACGGTTCAGTCTGAAGAGCTTAATTTCACACGGCATCCAGCCGAGTATGCTTTAAAATCGAAAATAATTTTAACGATTGGTACTCACCAAAACCAGGATCGGACGGATTCCTGCAGATACCATTCGTAGGAAATTCGTCACGAAAATCCACAGACGTTAACACTGTCGAGAACCTCCGATGATTCTTCACTGAACAATTTCACTGTTGATGCACACTTTGTTTACGTTTTATTTCGTGCGGATTGTGATCGAAAAACACGGCGAAACTTATGAAACGACGTAGTTAAGTCAACGGTATTCAAGATATTTTGAAGTCAATCGATGATCAATTGCACTGTGGACACGTGGCTGCTCACTTTCGGGATCTAGGTAAACGGACCCCTCGGTAGGATACCGAAATAACGGTATTCGATGTTTCCTATTTTCACTGACAGCTGTGTCACAAGAATTCCACCGACAGAAAGATTATCCCACAATATTTGAAAGCTATGTCTCATTTCACAACACATCCATCTGTTCCTGCTGCACCAACTCAGTTATCGTAGTCTTTGCTCAACATATCCCCCGTTGTTTTTCACTTTCTTCGAGAATCCCGTCTGTTCACAGGGTCGAAGCTTCTCGTCCCTGCTTCAAAAATGATCAACGATCCAATTACCGAATGCACAAACGACGATGATCACTGAACGGGATTCCTTGTGATAGACGAAAATGCCACGAGACACCGGTCACACGACGAGGAATGCATCTTACAGGCGTCGCCGTCGAATCGCATGTACACAAAACGACCCCCTGGCTTCAACGACGAAACAAAACGGTGAGAACCGTACGGACGAGAGGAAAGAACCGGAGGATGAAGAAAGTGGATACAGGATTATTCGTAAGTGTAAACGTGCAACTGACGTTCTTCGGTCGGTGGCCGTTGCTCCGTGGAGGCGCGAGACGCATAATTTGTGCGCATTACTGCCAAGATATATGAGGTTCCGTGATGCCAACCAGAAGAACTATACGTTACTTCCTTCCGATCCTGTGCAACGCGAAAACACCTATCCCCCCCCCCCCCTCCCACCCCCCGGCGCCGATGGAATTCCCTTTCAGAAAATACGTTGCCTCTGTAATTTTCGTTTCCTCGGGATCGATCACGACCCGATCTGGCTCTCTCTCGACTTTGTTATCTAGCCGATGTCGAGCCGTGTGCTGATAATAACGATTATTTTGTACGTCCAAAGAGGACGTGTCATTCGAACGGCGCGAGGGGATGTGATCGACCGACGAGATTATATCGAATGTTTTATCATCGATTCGTAGCCTCGGTTTGTATTTGGATTCCGAGGATAGCTCCTTTACCAGAATCAGTTACGCGTTTTTTTTTTTTATTGATCCTTTTAACGAAACCGTGCCAGGCATTTGATGTAAATAATAGAATTTACCGATCGGAATTTTCTGTTCTTGCACATCGTTCCTCTTGACATGTTCGTTACGTATCGCGTGCTCGAATTTTCAAAACGCTCCGATGCTGTACGCACGCACGTCACGATGGTACACAATTTCTTCTTGGCGTTGCGTAATTCCTTGTTCAGGTTGTTCGAGTAATTATTATCGGAGGATAGAAATTAAAGGCTGGCGCCACTCGCGAACTTTTCACTTCCGTCTATCACCTCTTGTCGTAACAAGCGTCGTCGTTGCTCGTGCACGTAATCGTTCGAGACGATTTTCCCATTCTGCGACGAATTATATTAATATCAACGGAAACTGTAGATCGTCACTGATTTTCATTAAATCGAACATTTCATATTTCTTCGTACAATACTGTGCGGGACGACATGTGTTCTTATTAACGAAAACAAGCACGCGCGAAAGGTACAAAAACAGCGGCGAACGATTCAATTCTTCACCACACATGAAAATATCGGAAGAATTACGTTTATCGAATCGATACAGATCACGGTACACATGCTTCGATAACGGTTTATCTCCTTGTGTATATTAGACGATCGTTTGTTCGTTGCTTTAACACAAAAGCGAGCATTCCAGCCTGAAATCTCGTTCGATGAAGTCTCACTCGTTCACCTTAAGAAAAAATCAATCTTAACTTCGTTTAACGCAAATTGACTAAAACACGACGAGTCTCTGTGACACGGGTATACAGAAATAATCCGCAAGAAACAAAACTCCATAGATTTCTAACACTGAACATTTGTCAAAGACGCGATGCGTTCGGTTCACAGGAATCTTCGACCGATCGATTCGTTTGACAAGTCCGAGGTGGCGAGGATCGTCGAAAACGAATGAAGCGGAGCGTGGGTATCGTCCCCGGTGAGCCGAGACCGGCGCTCGCGCGGAAATCAAGAGTAACACTGACTCGGTCGTCGAGTCGTGGAGCGATAGGTGGACCGTACGCACCGGTTGGTCCTCCCGCGTGCGAAGCGTACCAACTTCGGGGTGCGTGTGCTACAATTACACCGCGTATCGACAGAACATCAATGAATGTCGCGTGTTCAATGTTCTCGACGGTTAAACCGTCCTTAGACAGATTTACGAGCCAGCGATCCGAACAATCGGTTACGATTTCACCTCCGTGTGTACACTTTTCGACAAAACTCCCTGCGATCCTGTTCGAAACAATGCCGACTTTATTTCTGATACGCCAAGTTAATAACGACTCGTTCTTGTTAAACGCGTCGGTTTCTATCCTTGCGCAAACGTGGTATCGTTCTCCAGGTCTCAAAGTGTCTTCTTCGAGATTGGCGCCGACGGTATGATCGGGACGACGCATGGCCATACGGGACACCGTAAGGGCCGATGATCGCCGCAGACTGCTCCGACCGAGAGCAGCGAGGCTTCTCCGCAGCGGTGGAACCGTGTGTGCTGGTGCTGCTGTCGGTTGCTTCTCCTTCGCCACGATTCGAGCCCGACGTGGGCTCCACACCACCACGTAGAACCCTAAATCCTGCGTAATGCACGCCCCCACTCTCCCTCGGACGTTTCCCCACCAGTACGCTTCCGTCTAACATCCCCGTTGCTGAAGATCGAACGTCACGCGAACCGATTCCCGGACGTACTTTCCGTTTCGATCGTGAACCACCCGCTAACTACCTTTTGTAACGCTAATTCCTTTTTAATTTATCGATATTTTCTCACGCAACACTGCGCTCGCTTTTCACATTTTTTTTCCACATTCCATCGTGACCGAAGTTGTTCCTTGAATTTGAATCGTGAACGGTGTGTAACGCACTTCTCGAGCGTGATTTTTATTGTTGTTGTATCGATTAACCGATGTTTTAATAATCGAAAACACTGTTCGTCAATCGAGCGTAACATGTTCCCTCGCACGGAACCAGAGTTCGACGGGTTCTGTCCGAGATGCACCTGGAATGATGCATAACGCCGGGATCCATGCATAAAACATCCCCACTTCTCGGTGGCAAGACCGACGTCAGACCAATCTCCGGCCACGCGAACAGGCTTAAACTACTTATTTCTTCGCAAGCCGCTTATCTCAATCTTGGAACCGATCGCGGGGTTCGATGCACCGACCGCGGAGATACTGGTCGTTCTACAGAGAACGCCGCGCTAAAAATAGCCTGTATTACAAAAAAAAAAATTAAAAAAAATAAAAAAATTGCTACGTAGAGTCACGCGAATTAGCAGATTCCATTTAATTGCCGCGACATTACCCTCTCCCGCGGTTTCTGCTAAATCCTACTTTCGCTTCGCGAAACGACACGCGAGCTCGTATTGCGAGAGACATTTTCCAAATTGTACAATTTGTTCGCGAACGTGTGCTTGAAATTGTGATCAGCTTAAATGGCGATAAATCTTGCGAACCGTGCATAATGCATGGGATTAATTCGAAATGAAGTCACTTTATCTGTAACGAGTTTGGAAACAAGGTATAATTACCGTTAATTTATTATTATTTATCGGTATTCTTCGAGTAACACGAGCATTCTCTATGCTAATTAATTGAGGCATAGATCGACGGATCTGTAATTGTATAAAAACAGAAAGAACGTTAATCCTTTCATAAACAATAGAGGATATCCACTTACGAGTTAAATTTTCTTATTTCTGATTTATTCATTTATTAGAATTATTTTGTAACAGAATCGTTCCGAATAGTTAACAATCGCTAGAAAAACTATCACGGCGTACGGATGTTAATCAATCGCAAGAAACAATTTCTCCCTCGGGAAAAGTGGGCGTTAAAGGGTTAACCAGCGAATGGGTTAACGAGGAACGTCGATGCGCAAAATGAACGGTAAAGAGCTAGAAAATGAGTCATAAAATATGACGTACCACGGACGGTTCACCCTTTGACGCGCGATACAATTCACCTTCACGAGTATTACGAGGGTTCTTATCTCATCTTTCGAACTCGTTTGAGACCCGTTTCGGCACCTCAGTTCTGCCGGCCTGTATCCGCTTCAATTATCCGCGTTCTTGTTCCAAGAAGGGTTGCATCCACCCTAGAATTTACGCCACCTGTATATTTCATTCTTTCGCGGTTGCCCTCCCTCCAGAAAAGAAGCTTCGGCCAGGAAAATTGGTAGTACCGTGTTATCTCGCGAACCAGAAAAATGTAACACTTTCTCGGCCGGTGGTTAAATCGGGATTAGTCCTCGATTGGAGTCGGTTCATTCGATCTTTGCCGATAAAACTTTTAAGCAGCAATCTGCTCGGATTTATCGCACAGGATTACGCGATTTCTTTTTCTTGGTCGGATTTAAAAACTGTTTGTGGTAACGATACCGTGTGCAACTCGCTTCAATTATGATATTTTTCTCGCTATTTCTCAGATCCATTATTATTGCTCTTTTTTGTAATTAAAAAATGTGCTATTCATTAAACAGGGATTCGATGTTGGATCGGTTATTACTTGCAACAGAATTATAGGATTAGAGTAGTGTTTTTCAATGAAACAAGGGAAATGGTGTATCGAAGTCGACAATGATACGTTGAACTTTATAATACGATCATTTGCATTTAATATCTGCGCAGGGTCGTATAACGTCAGGGACGTCTGTGTCACGCTCGATATGTTCATGATCGTATTTCGTGAATCACCTGTGTCATTGTCTTACCGATCTGTACACTTTCCTATGCATTATTCCTCATTTTTATCTGTGTAATAACTAAAATTTGTTTTTTAATCAATTTTTTATTAGTAAATTTGAGAGAACTGAAAATGTAAATTTGAACAGAATTTCTAACACGTCGACAGCCATAAGAGAATAATTAGTGAAAGAAAAAGGAAAGTAAAGTTTAAGTATTGTTCGAGTTATACAAATTGAAAACCTAAATTTGAAAATTAGTAATTGGTGCTTTAATATGTCTTACTCGTTGTGGTAGTCAGCGTGTTACTTTATGCCAGCAATAAGTTTTAATTGCTTTGTTATTAGTGGATAAAGGACAATTTCTCAAAGGTTGACCCTTTATTAAAAATTATTAGGTATTTAAAACAAAGCTTAAAATAAACATTTGCGATACGTGGGCGTTTAGTTTTCTTATTTCTCTCAAGTGAAATTTAATTTCTTTCGTTTGTTTCATCTTCGAGGGTGTTCGATCGTAAATACATCGAGGGAACACATTCGTGGCGAGATTCCTCATGGTAATTGCCGATGATAGGGGTGCAGCGGGTCGTCGATGAACAGGGCCTCGATGAGAATGCAAGATTCTCGTTTACAAGTGGCGCGATGAGCGAAAATGTAAGCGTGCAGATCGATAAACTATCTGAAAGTCAGATCGCTCATGGGCGATGTCGATGAAAGTGTACTCGCGAACGGATCGACAAGCATACACACGTAGCAAGATAATCAGCCGTAAGAAAACGATACGGCTTATAAATAAACGGCGCCATTGTTCCGTGCAATTATCAAACTCATTTTACATTCGCAAATGATCGTCTGCCGCCGTTCTGACACATTATAACACGTCGATATCGTGTGCAATGTGTTTGGGTAGTCGTTGATTTCACGCCAGATATCAGATAGGTAAAACGATGATAATGAAACATCCGAAGTGTTCGAATTGCATAGGATTACTGTTATTTCATTTTCTAGTTTGAACTGGTGTCTCAGGAAATTAATATATTTAATATTAACACACCGAATACCACAGAGGCCACTAATACACGACCTATCCTACGTAATTGATCATTTTTGACAAGGTATTACACGAAAGCATAAAGCGACCATATTCTAAATAACTGCAATCTTAAGGTGGCATCCTAGGGTTTCTTTCAGTTATTCAATAAGGATTGAGGAAATTGTAGAATTTGAGAAGAGCCCCACCAATGAACTGGTTTCGAGAAAAATTATACGACAGCAAATGTTTTCTTCTTTATCTGCTGATATTTTATGACGATAAAAGAGATACAAGAACTTGCGAACGATTCAAAATCAATTATAAATTCGATACACGAAATCGTCGACACGCTTCGATCATCGTAAAATAATTTGATGATTCTGCACGCAACGCGCTATCAAAACTTATATCTCGTGCGTGCACAAATTGCTAAATACACGAATCTTTTATTGGTGCGTCGATTAATGTTTCCAGCTAACTAATAAGGAATACCCTTTAATGGCACTCAACATATCAATATTGTATGAATTTTTTAAACGAATAAAGCTGATAAAACTAATAAGAGAAGCGCACGATCTTCGGGACGCTGAATTGGTCCATTTGCATAATTATAGAATACCCCAAGAATAATGATTCTGCCAAATCATAATATTTGTTTATATAGTAAGAGGACAGTTTAAACGTAAAGTCACCGTAGTTTAATTCGGACATTAAAGAAGTATTGGTTCTGAATTGGTTTTTTATTATGATTTTGTAGAATTATTACTTTTGTGATCCCCTATAATTGTGGCCAGTTTCGACCCAATCGAAGCTCCGAAGGTCGTGCACTCCCCTTATAAGTGTAATTACGCTCGCGGTTATTTGAAATCGCTCGTGTCGATTTTGTTTTAATAAACGAGTTGTTTGCGTTCATCCCACTTGGAGATTGATCTATGGAAATGGAAGGATGTCTGGTGTATTAAGATATATCTTGCAAGCCTTCGAGGTAGTTTGAAGTATATTATTCATAGCAAACATCTGATTAAACTCGCAAAAAGTTGCCCGTATCGAACACAATGCTCTATCGATGAACCAAGATGTTTTTCCTGTTATCGTCGATAAGGGAAATTGATAATTACACTTGTTACTGAGGAAATAGAAAATTAAAAAAAAAAAAGACTGTCTAATCACTTTGTGCTTTCTTTTGAAATCGTGCAAATACAAAGAATTCTTTCGCCAAAAATTGAATTATTAAACGTGAGAATTTTCATTTCAAAATTTTAGTATAAATTGCAAAAATATACTTCTACCAGTTTTTATAATAAATACACAATTTGATACGGTTAAATAATTTTCTCCCACGTTCCTCGCAACAAAGTGTGGTATCTTCTTGTATTTAATATATTTTCCAGTTAAAAAGAAAAAGAATAAACGTACGATAAAGGATTAATGTATCAAGAATCGTCGAGTATGTAGGTGCACGTGCCTGGAGCAGTTGTTCGTAGCGAAAACGGTATGTAATTCAAGTACACCGTGGTTGCTTAGAGACACGCCTATAACGCACGATGAAACGAGCCAGCAGGTAACTTTATTAATTATTACCGATCGCGTCTAAGAAATATGCATACGGCGTACCCGATGCAAATTAACGTGTCCGGGTCGTGGTGAGACACGGTACATTACGTCTCCTTCTTCCTCTTCGACTTCTCTGGCCGCAAATTAAAATCAGAGATGATCGCTTCGAATGGAAGGTTTCGTTTACATCGTGAATATTGATCGCTCGCGGCAAGAAAGAAATGTGTGCAAATATCATAATCGTGGTACGCGATTTTATTCGTGGATGAAAAACATACTGCTTTTACGATTTTGCTATAAGAATTTTTTATTACAGTAAACACTTCAACAGTTAATATTCTTCAATCCAGAATTTGCTTCGGAAAATAATCTAATATATTCTGTTGTTTATGAAATATTTTATGAAAAGTATTGGCTCAGAAACGACACTCCTAATCTCCTAATACACTGCATTAACCCTTAACTAAAAATATAGTAAAATATGTAAACATTATTCATGGGTTACATCATTGTCATTGCAAGTGAACGAAATGCACCCTGAAAAATTTCAAACGTAAAGGTTTCTACGATTGCAGCAAACAGGATGCACTTTCGGTGCAACTTATTGCAGTGCCCGGAGTCACGACGATTTCGCCTGTGCTCCCATCGATGGAAACGATGATGAGGGACGAAACTAATTCGCGAAACGGTGTCGGATGCATCCTAGAGACCTGGCTCCAGGGAACGGTCACGCCCTCCTCGTTACCAAGGGTTTCTCTCCCTTTCCCTTCTTTTTCGCGATAATATCTCGGCAAATACCCGAGCCGGGGATCCCTTTAGCTTCGGCCAGGCTGCCGCCTGCGCGCGTAATGCCCTAAAATTAAACAGCCTACGGCGCCAGGGGCGAGCCGAGCGTCACGTTGCCCCGAATCAAGAGACCGTATCGACGAAACGTATCGTTCTTTTGGTCGACATTGACAACCCGTCGATGGCACGACTTCTGATAAGCCTATCGACCCGGTCTTGCATCGTTGGTCAAGCAAGACGCCGATATCGACGAGCGTTCGCATCTTTGTCGAAGGTGGAAAACGGAATGCTGCCGACTTGTTAATCATTCCGGTCGACGTTTTGATTCGTGCACGGGAACCGTGTGCGATATACTTTCGCTCGAACGTGTTCATTTAACGCTGGACGATTGGCGTTATCGAACGATGACGGTAAACGATTTGACGACGACTTTGGTGAGGAAAATAATTGAAGGGATGCGTAGGATAATTTACTGTAAGTAGAATTTTTATACGAGCTTCGTAAATGTAAGAATCTTAGCCTTTGAATGCGTAGCGTTGCTTTTGGCAATATACTTATGTTTTTTAACATAGCTGGGTGTAATTAAATTTATAAATATTATTCAGGAATATCGTATTGACTAATGATGAATAGACAACACTTTTGGGCTGAGTGCCTTCAATCGTTTGCGGACGAACGAGACATTTAGTATGCGTTGTGAATATGTTTGAAACAGGAAATTACTACTTATTTTACTTTAAATAAATAATGTTTCTTATACCTATGTCAAGCTTAAACGCACTTCGACCAGTAAAAATGAACGCCACTATTTTCATAGTTTCTCATAATGTTTTAGTTTGTAATTTCTCCAATTTCCAAAATATTCATTTCACAGACAAGGCAGAGAATCTATTTTGGTAATTTTTTAATATTCTATTATCTTAGGAGGAATGATGTGTTTGAAAATTGATATGGTATCATAAAACAATGATATGTTACTTGACTTTCATAATAAATACTCGTCTGATACTGTCGTCTGGGAGAACACAAAGCATCAGTCTCTCGGTCTCGTATTTTCTAGCCGCGTCTGTTCTTCCGCCATAAGCCGATGCGCAACTCGTTTCGGCTGTCGGATTCAATAGTGGAGCATCTAAAACATGTCGGATGAAAATAGATACGGCAATGTAGCCGGGACATTTTGCGCTCTTCCGACTGTCTGTCTGTCTGTCTGCGACGTCGAATTCCGTTTTGCCGTTCCAAGTGAGGTACCGTTCGCTATGAGACACGAGCTTCCTGGTGCGTTACGAAATTTTCCAAGATCGACCGCCGGTGTTCTTCCGATGAGGTCGAAATTCGTTGATTGCCTCAATCGGATACAAATACGAGGGAACAGGTGAAACCGATTATTAGACTTATGTTAAAGTATAAATATTCACGATACCATTTTCGAAATGATCATGAATATTCAGTATTTTTCATCTTTTTTTTTTTTTATAATCGCTGGAGTGTAGAGATTCAAATTATTTCTTAAATGGCTGCAATAAATGTTACGTTGGATTTTAATTAGGGAAATTTGTTTGTTGTTTAATTATCATATCAACTGGTGGTTGGTGGTTATTAGCAACGTTGGCAAAGATAATGTCGATCATTCATAATAATTGATTAATACGTGACGCTTCCTAATATGAGATATTAATTTTTCGTTTTATACGCTTTAAAGGAGACGAAACTCAAATCTGTGGTACAATCTAAATAATAATATAATGTACAAAGCACGTGCATGGTATCAAGTTATATTATTTTATAAAAATGAGGGTAATCTGTGATGGAAGGATTTCCAATTAAACGTTGATAGTAAACGTGTTCAGATCAGATAACAAGCCATACTATATACACATATAAGACAATCTGTATTTTAATTAATTTGTCGGAAGATAATTGCTCGTCTCCCTCGTGCAACATCCAGAATGGCCAAATCTTATACGAAAGATTATTAATTAATCTCTTGTGAACATACCTTTCGTTTTTTGACATTATTGAAGAACTCCAACGAGGTTAAAGAATTAAATAAAGCTGCAAAATTCCTTGCAACGTAACGAATCAAACAGTTCATTGGCATTTTGGAATGTGAGCGATTATTGTTTGAATATTCATTAACGAACAACATTTTGTATATTGACAATATTGATGGAACAAATCGTGGGCTTCTAATTGACATGCCATGGATACCAATTTGGGGTAGGTCTTATGTCACAAAATCATGTCAGAAGCTCCAAAGTCGGCCACTTGATATGCAACAAATATTAATTAATCCAGTGACGTATGTTGATTACATTCTGCGCGTTTTCAACGAAACGCAAGGACGATTTACGTGGCGCAGGAAACCTTTATGGTTCATGGACGGCCCACTTAATAGCACGTTACCGGAACCGGTGACAGATTATTAGCCGAGCCATCTGCTAATGCAGATCGTCTACGGTGCCGTGGCATCATCCAGCCAACTATCTATCGGGCTGGTTGAAAATTTACACCTGAACCTTTCAGATAGCATCGCCGACGCACTGTCGTCGCTTCGATACCTGATGCACGTCACCTGTCCTTCTCTTTCCCGTGGGATTTAGCCCCCCTGTTAGGGGAGAGGTGAAAAGAGGGATTTCGTTTCGAATTTATAGCGCGAACCTTTTTCCTTTTGCCTTCGTGGCGCGTGAGAAGAAGTTCGATAGCCAAAGAAATTAACAGTAGCGAAGCCTCGATATCAGGAACGAAGAAAGAAAAAAAGAATGGAAGAGATAGAGGTGTTCCTCGAGCAATTCAACGTGAAAAGTAAATAGTAATAAAATGTTTATTTCTACCAGAACGTCGTAGAAATAATTGGGTTTGTTTACTCGACTTCGCCCCCATGGTTGATTCTAAGCTTTCTTTTCTACGAACATTTATGTTTTATCGCTTGCAATAAATAATTTGATAAAAAGACATCTATATCCTGTTGTAGCTAAGGCTTCAATGAACATTCGAATACGAGTGGAATAGGATTTTTAATTTGAATGGTTAAAATAATTTGAATATTCGAACCTTTGTAACTTTATGCAAAATATTAAATTCCAATATTCGAGCTTTCGTTGCAGACTGAATTTTAAATACTTAGAATATAGTTTCACGTTATAACCACTATAATAAAAATTATTAGCATACAGTGCCTTATTGAATTTAAATTACATTCATTCGAATATCGATAGAATTCGCCAGCTTCCCCGGTAGCCATTTAAATACATTACTCGGCATTAATAATTTCCAACATAGCTTATATACGAACGTCGCGTAGTGACCAGCCAAAGGGTTAAATCGTATTTCGTCGAACACAAATCCACGGACGAAATGGAAGCGTAAAAAATCGAAGCTGCCAACATAGGACACTGGTTGAAATACGATCGTCGAGCGTGTTACGGTACAATAACCAAAGAGGACTCCTCTTCATATCGGTATCCTGCGTGAGGTCCTCAGGAGCATCGTGCACGGGTTACACAAGATCGTAATGACTTACCGGAACAAACCATCGGCGATAAATCAGAATCATTAGAGAATTGGCCGCGCCTTTCACGATTCCCAGTCGCTTCTTGCATCCGTCACGAGATTTATGCTCACCATAAAAATCTGTATCGCGCCACGAAGAGCTTCTTTCTTGTCCAACCAAAAGGGAAGGTCAAACCTCTTAAACCGTGGCATAATGTGAATTACGAAGGCCAATCGGAAAGAAATGTCTTCTTCTCATGAGCTTTTGTCGTGCTGTGGTACGCCATTTTATAGCTGAATCTTCTAATGAACGGTTAGAGAGATGAATAGACGTTTACTGGTCGTCCGAAAGACGGTGTCGCAAACCCATAATTGCGTTGTCGTTGTGACAGGGATTTCCGTATAAAATGGGGCTGTGATTCTTTGTGCTAAAGTGTATACATAAATTGTACGAATCAGGTGAGAGAAATCAAATTTAGCCGGGATAATATTGTTCGAGAGCTGTGCTCCAGAGACGTTACCGAATATAGATTTTGATAAAAACTCTTGGCTCCGATGTATTCCGATGATAATTCACAGAAGCATCCAATTTTAAATCATCCCAATGACGTTTCCTTTTTATTTTGATAAGCAGAAAAATAGCCACGGGGCACCTACGTCAGACTGTAACATTGATTCGCTATTTTTGCGATGCTACCGTCATGCATTAAGACAGATTAAAAATGTTAAGACGAGACTGCGAAAAATCCTCTGTGTATCCTGTTAATGCAAAGTCAAACATACAGTTCTGATATAATTTTGAAAATAAACCAGACACAATGCTCAAAAGTTTTGGAACGCTTTCAAAACAATTTTGACACAAAAGCCACCTGGTTTTCTGTATCCCACCTAAGGGGTATACGAGGGTAGTTTCATGGAGGCGTGTGCAGAAACAGGGAACAAGTTGTTTTATTTCAAATTCTGTATCAGAAAGGTCGAAAATGTTGGAATAAAGTGAAATTGATTACTTTGAAATTATATAATTAATACAAACTTTTCTTCTGGAAAGAAAATGAATAGGAACACGTACCCTTTATGTCAAAGCCATGGACGTGCAAATTTATCATTTTTAAACTCTATTATTTTAAAATCTATAAATTTTAAATTCCGCAACCTTTCATCACAACAAAAAATGTATCCATGCCAATTCTTGATCGTAAATTAAAAACATTTGCTCAAATTCTATGAATCGCACCGTATCTTCCACCTTGCTCGAATATCCAAGAATAATTCATCAACCATTCGGCTACCTTTTGAGAAGAGCAAAATGTTCAAGCGAACTGTTTGAAACATTGCGTGCAAGTTGTGTATCAGGCTTGATGTCGCAGAGTGGAAGATTCATGCATCTCATTCGAGCGGCACCCGTGCCAATAAAAAGCTTGTAAAAAAAAAAATGTAAGTCGATGTGGCAAGAATGTCCACATGCTGCAAACGCGTTACGCATAATTTTATCGTAAGACGGGCGTTCGCGGGCCGCGTTGAATGAAAATCGAGATACCGTGATCCTCGCGCCATGTTTCCTTTATATGTATATTCGCGAGAAGATGAACGCTGCATCCGGATACCCACAGGATAACGAGAAACATTTACGACGCAGAAATACCGTGGCTTTATGTCCTGCGAGAAACTTTTCACTTTTCATCGTTGTTTTTTTATTGCAAGCGTACGTGCGATCAGCGCCGCGGAAATGCAACCCCTCGAGGCGGACCCTGACCCGTCGCGACAGCGGCTTTAAAAATACGTGCACGAGAAACGAATAACATTTGTCATGAAATATTCCCCATCGTCCTTCGAAAGAACGAGTAATCAGATTTAATTCGTGAAAGATAATCGCTTCATTATCGCGATAGCGTTCGGGCTCTGGCTATGAAAATATGAAATTGATGACAGGGAATTTGAAATTATTATTTTAAATCGTTTCATACTGGTTGTTTATATTTTATGTAAGTTGTAAGTATTAATTAATCTTATTTTATAATCGTAGTTTGTGTAAATTAACCCTTGAACGGTGAATTATTTAGATAGCGACAAGTTAAATTTAATATTCTGCTTTACGTCATTTACATTTTTCAAATTTTCTTGAAACGTAATAAAAATCCTTCTTTTCGAAAATTTGTATATCTAATTTTAACCGAAATATTATTATATTTCTTTTAGGTTTCCGCCATTTTTCCTACATTTTTTCTATTAACAAGGCACGGTAAGTGATTTAACCCATAGCCTACGACCACCCAAAGATTATCAGGGAGGAAACAATAAAACTTTGATTAGGATCGGTTCAATAGTGTCTGATATTTTTGTATAAAGTATAATTAATATTTCTTCAGCAGAAAGATTAACATCACCCCGTTTTACCTCGATATTTATAAATTATTCCAAATCCTAGAATCCCATTTTTCTCTCTTGATACGGCGGTAGGCGGTAACGCAGCTCAAAGGGGCAGCGACAACGTCTTCGGGAACCAGGCTCACAACCCGTATTTTTTCCGAACTCGAAATTTTTCTCACGATACCGGTGGCTCGGGGGATCGGACGTTCCCCATTCGGCGCGGTAGTTTCCGTCGTGTTTACTTTCGAGGCACGAGCATAAATTAGTAGTACGTGCCACGCGTGTAACGAATACCCGCAAGTCTTCCTCTGATTGGAGAGATTAGAGGGATTATAAGAGCTTCTCCGACGGTCGCGTTCTGGTCGCACTCGATTTTCTCGCCCGGTTCGATCGCGTTCCCGTAATCGTCCTCTGCTCTCGAGAGCAGAAAGGTGTAGCTAAACGAGCGGTGGCCGTGCGTCTTAGCCGGTTGACAGCCACTCGAAAAGTCGGTTTTCTTTTTCCACGGCCGGGCTATCGTACGACAAGAATCTTAATGTTAATACCGGCTTGCACCATGGATGCATATCGGTGTATGTATATGTTTGGCCGTGACTGCAGATCCGTCGATAAATAACGCTTTTTAATGCCATATTCGTGACACGCACCGGCCATCGCATTCACGTGTCGCGACGATCTACGGCTATCTACGATGCCACGCGGACGTACCTGAGGATTGTCACCTGTCCGACCATTCGTCACGCTGCATGTCTAGACGAATCGTTTCGATGCCCTCCTACAACACGACCGATTCGTTCTGTGCTGTACCAAAATCAAAACAATCTGAATGATTGTGAGTCATTCGTGCTGTGTGAAGATTGTTTAATTTTAATAAATGATGCTGCATGGGAAGCTGTACTATGAAAATATCACATTATAGAAGTAATGTTTTGGAAGTAGTTTTTTCAAGAAAGAATGAACGAACATAGAAAAGAAGAAAACTGTCTTCCTGTTTTTCACGATCTCAAGGCTGATTTTACATTTGTCGACGAACATCACCTACCATCTCGTATCAATCCCTTTTCTTCGTTCCTGAAAGCAATCATCGTCTTAACGTTATTTATTTTTTATTGCTGCAGTTAAAAAAAGAGGCTTCTCCGTTACGTCTGCCCGAGCCAGAGAGAAGGAATCAACCAACGAAGAGAAACTGAGACGTTCGCGGTCACAAAAATAAAATGGAATATGTATCTAGAAGTGTCTTCCTGGTTTTCGGAGCGGAAACGGCTGGCACCCGCGTCGGTATGACTCAAGCCAGGGTCCCAAGTTACTGGCCGAGCTAATTGAGAAATGGAGCGAATCGGATCCACCGGATGAATAATTGTTTACACGAGTTCGAGGGCGGGCGTTTAGCGTGTCGGGCGTGTTCTGCGCAGTGTATCCATCGCGCCTACTCATCCGTATCCCCTAGGATGAAAGATCGTGGAGTGTTTCGTGCAACGAGATGCCCGATAGCCTTCCCGGGCGAGGTCCGAGCCAAGGGATCGTTTCCTGCCAATCGTTACGGCGATGACTCGAGCTGGAAGAACGCGAGCCACGGCCAATACCAATCGAAATTGTCGGGTATGTTCATCTTTCCTGCTGATCCAATTCGTCGATGATCGATGCTGATACTTTAACCCCTTCGATCCGCTTCTCACTTATTAAACATTGTAACTTTCAGAATACTTACGATATTCGATTGCGTTAGAATTATTTGCCGATGCCAGTTATACGAAAATATCATAGAAAATATTGTTATAAATCCTCGTGGTTTGGAGTAAATCATTTTGCATGCGATTCGTGTTCGAATATCAAATATCTGTAACATGCAGGAGATTAATAGTCCAGCTTCGATAAGATATGAATGGTAATTATACATATATCGACCGTGTAATGATCCTGCACTCGTAACAAAAAATAGTATATTAGATAATTGTAACAGTATTTTCTATTCAACAGAAAAACTACAAATTTAACTTCGACAAGGTTAAATCGGATTCTGATACAATACTTAAGAGTTAACCTAATTAACCGAACGTATAGAATTTTATTTCTTAATTCGTCGTATTATTTAAAAGTTCTATGTGTGTATATCATGCTACGTGTAAAAATTCTTCGATTTAGCTAGTGATTTAAAATGTAACCTTCAAAGGATTAGTTCGCATCGATAGAATCCTATGCCAAACCGTCGCTAGATTACGGATGAAATTGATCGAACGCCGCGACCGTCGATTTACGTTTAATTATAATCGATCCAGTCTCTCCAGGAACGATAACTCAACTATCTAGAAATTATATTACACGCGACATCGTCCGACACCGCGAGGTAAATTCAGTGTACACCCGTTACGCGAATTTACCACTTATTACCAACTAGTACATTAGCATAATGCTATTAACCGTTGATCGTGGCGGCGATACCATTGGATAACGTCGGTTTAATAGCATTACGGTCGGTCATATCAGCCTTAAGAATACTCGGCGCATATTAGCAGCAGATTTGCGGCCAACAAAAGGACAATATATTAATGCACCCGAAGCGTTAAATCGTATCTCGAGACGGGAGATATACGACAAGGTGTACTCGTACCAAGGCGTACAGGTATAATTCACCGTTTCCGTTTGTTTTGATAATTAATAGCGCAACGATGGCTCGTAACGTACCGGAAGAACCAAAATGTTAGCTAGAATTTATTTATTTGAAAGTGCAATGTAAGAGCTGGAATCTTTTCGTCAACTTCATGCGAACATTGATCATAAATGTTTAATCTTTCTTTATTAACGTTCCATTTGTCGATGAAATAGTACAGAAAGGCAGCTTGAAACATAAAAAAGATAACTGAAGTTACAATAAACAACAGACCTAATTAAATGGTTAATGAGATGAGTCGTCATAGGTGATGATGTAAAAGATACCCGGGTCAACGAAAAAGAAAATCAGTAGGTATAAAAGATTTTCTATCTTAGAAATAAAAAGTGCTAGGATTTTTTGACCCTGGCACACGCAAGGAACGTGAAAAATTCTTTCGTCGGCAGTGGCGCTTTGACAAAATGCATTTTCACGGGTCTAACCCTTGGTCTATGGGTACAAAGGTGCGAAGATGTGCCGTGGGATCGACTACCGATTTCGAACTCCCACGAGGCAACCGTCGGGTGAAACGTGCATCCATGTAAGTTCACATAATGCCAACACACGGTGGTCGTCGCCATAAAACCCCTCTTTCCTACCTCTTCGTCGCGTTGATACATCATCGACGCCACCCTAGTCGCGAAGGAATAACAATAAAAGTTTCTGTTGTCGCCTCTTTTAGCGTCCAGTCGGGTACAAATGAGCCGTTGTCAACCGAAAACGAAGAAAGGAGAGTCGACGGAGTAAACGGAATAGAGAGATTATAACATTTTAAGATTCACACCACAACGGTACGTTTCGTTCGATTTCACTGCTTTCTATCGTTTTTTCGAAGCTCATTCTCATTCACTGATTGAACCATGAAAATTTGTATCGTCACACTTTCGTCAATCGAAACTGCTCGTTTATTTAACAACTTGTATATTTTGATGAAATGTTGCAGTTCGTGATAAAACGATCAACGTTGAATCATAGAAAAGGTCACATCAACGATTACTATCGTTCAAAATAATAATTTAACCATCTCATGGTTAGTGACCGAATATGGTCTATTCGTTTATGGTGTCCGTATTCAAGTACAGATTTAATTGAATAAATTAACCACCAGTTGACCACATATAACGATACTTAACAATCACAATAATTGTATCTTTTATTTAAAAATTCATACACGAGAGGATTAAAATGAAACTTCGATTTCATTATTCTCGAAGAAATTCTGTGTTCTGATATTAATTCCACGCGGCGATTGGTAAGTCCCATAGGTACACCATAACCAATTAACATTCAACGTTCGTCCCGCTTCGTATTTATTTGTGTACACCACAGTATACATAAATAAAATCCCGTAACAAAGGAAGAATAGTTTCTAACGATAATCCGAAGCGTCCCTGAAAAATTAACCGGATCTGTAAAACCAGCGGATGAAGAAGGAATCGGTGGAGGTTGAACGTCGGGTCGAGGACGTTCAGTGATTTCATAACCGTATGACAAATCCGAGATCAACAACATCGATATGTCCTAGTTTCGAATTAACCCGCGCTTTCGTTTGTTCCCCGATCGCCACGTGATCTTCCTGTTTGTCTTCGAAAATATATGTACAGTGCCGAGCATGCTAGGCTTTTGTTAGAAAATTCTCACCATTTGTCTTGTATTATTAGTGTTATTGGTAATAGTGAGTTGGTTAATTTAGTAGTTAATAATGTAGTAATTTGGTACTTTGGTACGCTGGTACTCTGGTATTCTAGTAATTTGGTAATTTGGCCATTTGGCGATTTGGGAATTTGGTACTTTGGTTATTTAATAATTTAGTAATTTGGTAATTTGGCCATTTGGTTATTTGAGAATTTGGTACTTTGGTAATTTAATAATTTAGTAATTTGGTGATTTAGCAATTTAGCTATTTGGCAGTTTGGTAAAATTATCAATGATCATTTGACGATTTGAGAATTTGGTACTTTAGGTATTTAATAATTTAGTAATTTGGTAACTTGACCATTTGGCGATTTGGGAATTTGGTACTTTGGTTATTTAATAATTTAGTAATTTGGTCATTTGGCCATTTGGCGATTTGAGAATTTGCTGCTTTGGTAATTTAGTCATTTCGTATTTTGATGATTTAGCAATTTGATAATTTGGTAATTTAACAATTTAGCAACTTAGTAATTTAGTAATAGGCAATAGGTAAGGTTAATTAGTAATCTAATAATGAACGCCGGGCTAGGTTAACTGTCTAGTAACTTTCGAGTATAAGATTTCCTACCCTTATATCGTTATTTTCTCTAGGGAAACCTACGATGCTCAACACTGTACAAATGCATTCGTTGAAAAACGTACGCATGAAGGTTGTCACGTCGACGAGAAACAAACGGGTCGTTTCTTCATTGCTGAAGATCGACAGAAGAAAGACGACAGTTCGTACACTGTTCCTCGACGTTAACGTGATTGAGAGGCTCTCGTAGTGACACTGTCGTTGTCGAGTATAAACTCGTCGCCGGTAGTAATGTCAGTGGCGTTAACAGTTACTCCGGTACGATTTATCACGACCAGAGAATCGCCTTCTGTCTTCCAAGTAACGAACTTTCGTAAGATGTCTAAACAATTTCTAGTATCGAATGTAAGCTAATTTAAGAAGGACTCGACGGAATGTCGCACAACAATCCCAACACGTTCACTGTCGGAGTTAGAATAAACATAGTAAATCGTATTCAAGCTCTAATTATTACGGATACAAATTACTAACTTTCATATTCAATCATTCATTTTACTAATTTACATTGTTGTGATGCTATCGGCGACGAAAAGCTGAAATGAAATAATTAAACGTTAAAATATTCCCATCGATATTATTTCTTCAATTTACAAGGTATTTCTTCAAATTAGTGGATACTTTAATTCCTGTCTTTTAAGAACACTACAAGAAATTATATTAATAATTCGAAACACTAAATTTAGTAAGAATAAATGGTTAATAATTTTAACACGATTCAGCGTAGTTGAATCTTTCGTGCTAAACCTGATTCACGTATTTTATTCGATATTATTTGCAATATAATATACTTAAACAAACTATTTTCCAATATCTTTGCAATAATCTGAATCTAGAATATTTTAAGCTACTATATCAATTTTTACAGATTTCTTTTTTAACTATTACCCGCTAGAAAATCAATTCGTATGTAGAAAACCCCCGTTTAGGTGTAACCAAATACAATTAATCAGTGGTATAAATAAAAATTCTTGTGATGATAAAAGTCCACCTAATAACTGATTCTATCAAACCAAGTATTAGATAGACGTTCGTTCATAGTGCCACAGAATAAAGCACCTTAACATTCTTGGTGTCTCACCCACGCGAATCGAGCGTAGAGTAATCTGCTCGCTCCACATAAGCACCTGCATCGATCCCTATCGTCCAATGAAATAGCACGAGCTACTCGTAGACATCAGAATCAGATTACACCCCCTGGTAAGCTGGCCAACGAGCGACTTTCTTTTTTCGTTGAAACAATGTTTCATGTTTAATGCATCGACGTCATACGCTCCATCAAGTAACCCGACGTCGTCTCGTGGGCGAAAACTATTTAAAACGAGCGAATCTGCTCGATCCACGGGGATCGTCCGTACTGGTAAACCTACTAGGTTCGAAGAAATTTGATCGGATCGTAGATTTCATCTAATCCGTTTAAAGCCCTGCCACCTGACGGGTAGGAAGACCCGAGGAGGGTTTTTGATGCCGAAAAACTGGGCTACTATACCTTGCTACCAACATTCATCTGAAAGATGACGGCATACCTGCGGTTAACAATGAGTTTTCAATAGTTTCTAATGCGAAATTTTTGATAATTGTTCGCAATCAGAAATTGGTAACCCTCGAACGACGAGGTCGGGACAATTAAGACCATATATTACGGTATTTCGATTTGTGATGCACATCGATCGCATTTGTGATCGAATGCAGGGAATGGGGAATTATTTAATCTATTCGATTAAAGATCGACATTCGTAGAAAACAGAAGGCTTTATTATAAACTCGGTGTGTCGTTACAAAGTCATCTGCGCATGGTGAAACTATGGCCTTTTAAAGAGTTTCGGAAGCTGAACTTTAGGCTATGACTATATAGGGGAAAAGAAATGAGTTTCAGATAATGATGAGCCAGGAATGAATAAATGAAAATATTTGTTACGAGTGTATAACAGATTGTTAACCCTTTGAAGACGAATCAATAGGTCGATAGTCTAGTTTTTTCTATACCAACCAATCTAATATTCGGTTGATATTATTTTCGTCGAATTTTCATTACAAGTTCAGATAAAAAAGAATAATAACTATCAACCTTCTCTATTCTAATTTCATGCAATTGCAGTATGTACTTTCAAATTTTCTTTCTACAAATCATCTAGTAAACTAATTCTAGCTCCTCGAAAAGATTCAAATGATTTGGTTCAATCTTACAATTAGAAAGGTTATTCTACTTTGAACGGTGTACAAATACCTTCGTCCTCCGTCGTAGGTGGACGAGTATCGATAAACGTTATCTGCATTCAGGTAGCTCGTTTATTTCGCTTAATTGAAAGTCGACAGGCGGATGTCATCGGGTCGATCGAATCGCGGCAACGAAATCGTCTCGTGTTCAACCGATAACAGGCAGGACAGCGTATCCGAAACGTGCATACGTAATGGTGCTTTCCCATAACAGAGATCCTCCAGGATATACCTTTCATCGGACGACCGGCGAACGTTTGACATTCCTGTCGTGGCTGTTTTTGGCGGTTTTGAAACTTTCAACATCAAAATGATAAAACAAATTATAGAAATTAAAAATAAAATTGAAATTAATTTAATTCATAACTGGTAAGATGATCACTTCTTTATGTAGAAATCTTAAGAAATTCATAAGTAATTAAAAAACTAAATAAAGATATTATTACGGTTTATAATTGTTACTGTATTTTTAAATTATTTAGGTTACATTTTCAATCAAGTTTATGTATAATAGGCTGTATATGTCAAATGGCGTAGCCTGAGTCAGTCATGACCCAAATCTAGAACAAATGCAATATTTCGATTAAAATTTAAATATACGAAGTTTGAAATGAAAAGGTTTCATATGCTGGTAAATAACAGTCGAAAATTTGAGAAATAGAAATCAAATAACGTGAAAAAATTAAACTTGAATTATCCGATTGTTAAAAATAGAAAATAAAATTATAAAGAATACATACATTTTGTCAAAAGTATCCTAATAATTTATCACGGCTCGATATGTCCCTGTTTTTCGATTAAGTATAAATTCTCGAAACAACTTTAATAGTTTCAAAACAACGAATTTGACGTCCCTCACTTTGCTGAATTTAGTTGTTCCAGCATTTAATTGTCGTTCGATTAATGGGATTTTAAACACGGACAACGGTCCATAAAATCGAAGGAAAGCAATAAACTGTGGCTAGAAATTGTTAACAATGGATAAGAAATGTGTAAAGTCTATAAATGGTATCGATGTCAGGACAACGCAGCCGCGTAAATTTCCAAGCATTTAATTTATCGAATCGTAAAATTCAAATTTGGTATCGGAAACAGGATGAAGAAGCCACGATAGGAATGCTCGTAAAAGATACGTCTCCGCGAATTTATGATCTGCCCCTTATCTGTACCCGTGTAAATCGAACCCAAATGGACAAATTGGAGACATGCGCTGACTTTATATGGATCGATGGACGGGTCTGTTGTTCTCTTGTTTAATACCACACCGTATATACACGCCTGTTGTCTGGTAGGTATACTTGCATTTAAACGACACCATAAAACCGTCTAACTTTGATGACCTAACGTGAAACAGTATAAAATTTAGATCCTTGATTTTCCTTCTAAGAATCATACTTGGAAGCTGAGAAATTTGTGTTGTTTAAAACTGATGCTGAAATAATAATTATAGTAGCAGCGGTGATTATAATAATAATATTAGTAGTGGTAGTAACGATAATAGTAATGCTACTAGTAATGGTAATAGTAGTAGTAATAATAACACGACTATGTGTTTCAAAGTAATAATTGTGAATGTTTCAAGTAAAAGTTTCGTTCAGGGCAACAAGACAATAATTAACTTTCGTATTACTTACATTTTTCTTCGAATGATTTCATTATACAATAATGCTGATAAATTCTATGGAAACTATGATACCCGATATATTTTCAATTACTGATCGTCGAAAGTACAAGTTAACTTACCCCTTAATCTATATCACAGCTAACTATTTATTATTGTATTATTAAGGCAAATAAAGAAAATTGAGATATTATATATAGTTTATATTTACAGATCCTAAATACGAATCAAGGATTCGTCACAAATATAGTAGGATATTATTAGGCACAGGACACTTGGAAGGTAGATCGTGTTTGTAAATGCAGTTCTTATTAGATATTAGATATTATCGACATCAGATACCCATTTAGCTCAGCAAAAAGTGTACACGAAAAAGGTGTTCCGCAACACATTCATCCTTTCGGGTAGTAGGAGTTACCAAGCCTGCAAATCTGCATTGCATTTTGAAATAAAGTTTACATTAATATTACCTCAGCAACCAGTTAACTTTATTCTATTTGAAATATTTGTTCGGAGGAAATACTGGTCATTTCGTTTAATCCTTTCACGCCTACTAATATAAATTTGAAAAATTGAACAAGTGTAGAACACTGAATTATTTGCTACCCATTTTTCTACGTGCTTAAAGATTTTAAAAAATTGAAGGCATCAACAATAATATAAAAGATTAATAAATATTTTTTCATATAGCAAGTAACTTTTTGTATATACAATTTTTTTTTCACTATCAGTAATATATACGTTTTTGTAATTTTTTTCAATTTTTATAAATCCCAAGCGCAATATGCGATATTGATTGTAATGAAAGTTTGGTAGATTGTTTCTTCGAGTACACAAGTATTCGTATTGTCAATGTGGAATAATAACGAAAGACTTTTTGTACGATTCACAGATAGTAGTGAAAGTCAGCGTGGGCCCTACCGTCGTGGGTTCCAGTAAATTCTGATCGGACCCCATTGTGATAAGAGGCAACATCGAAATTTAATTAAACGCGGCCGCATTGACTGATTTACCCTTTTAGGCAGTGTTCGTGAACGGACCGTTACATTTCATGCTTCTTTCCAAGAACTAGCTGCTCAGAATAGAGAAACCTTCCAAGACTAATCATACTCGATGGTGTTAATTAAATTAGATTACCATGAAACGTATCCATTTTATTACTTTGAAAATTGACGAAATTTCCTTACAATACGGCAGTTCTGCTGTCAGAAATTCGGAAGATCCCCGTATACCACACCATTCTTATTATTACAAGATTTCGCCCCAAAAATCGAACTAACAAATTTTGTAAAAGCAACACCGTTATTGTCACGTTTAAACTGCTTATCATTTTGGATCCCATAAATTGCCGAATATTCTCTCGACATTCTAAAATAAGTATCGACAGCGTCTCTTTGAATATATAACTCACCCTCGATAAAAGGAAATACGAAACATGACAATTGTACTTGAGCTTCAATCAGAGTGTCGGGTACTTTAAGAATACAACAAGGGTCCAAAAATGAATTTCAGTCAAGCTTGTACGATTAATCTATTTGTACGAGACGATTTTTCTCGTCAGAAAGATAAACGAAAAAGATTAATGAACCCATCGGAAAGTCACGCCTTATCCTGAAGAAGATCCCGACGTAGAAGAAAAATATTGTTCATAATACCGGGCCTAATTGGGACGGTGGTCCTATTAGCACGTTTTTCGTTCGTTTTCCATCAATTTCCCGCGTGCAAACACGTGATTTACATTCCGAATGTAAATCGGCGAGATCTGAGAGTTACCCTTCTCGAGCCGCGTATTTCGGGGACCCATCGACCCGTTGGTCACCGTGAAATAATATTGTCCGAGCAAATGCCTGCTGGACCAAGCTACGGACAAACTATTTTAAATCCATCGGCATTGGTCGCGTTGTTTATTTATGAGCGCATTGCTTTCGTGACCTCGACGGAAGATGTTATTACAAGGACCTTCTTGCACGGGAAACGATTAGGAGAACGACCAAAGATGTACCTCGTCGTTGATACCGGTTTCTGAACAACTTTACTAAGAATTCGTGTGAAAATGACAGAAATCTACTCGTGGACACATTATTTCCCAATCATTGACCCTTTCAGGACAGATTTTTCCATTTTGCCATTTCCAGAAACTTTTTGGCATGTTTATAATATTTTTCGTGCGTGACGTTTATTTTTAGAGAAATTATGACCAAGTAGCAAATTGGAAGTTTTTATTAACCTTTTGACTGGCACGCTGAAGGTAATGAAAACTTCATTAGGTAAAACATTTATTTTTACCATTTTTCATTATTTCTATTATTCAAAATTTGGAGTATCTAATACGGCTATTTATAATTAATATTAATAATCTAGGTAGGATTCCACAATGGATTAATCGCCAGATAATATCGTTCGTCCTGACGGAAAAGTACACAGGGGTGTATTGTCGCCAAAGAAGACGTTATCGCGCCCAAAACAGATTTGAAAGAGGAATCGTAATTGCAATTCGCAGCACGTGCGACTCGGATTTCGACCACCGTGTCGTGTGTTTTTTCAGTAAACACGGGTACAATATTGCGTGTGGTCGAAAACATTTTTCGTACCAAGAGGGTCCTCCAGGAATTCTTCGAAGCGCCCATGATTCTTTTCAGTTTTATTCGCTCGCTAAGCACGTGTACACATCGTTGGTGAGCTCAAAGCGGTTAATAATCATTCCTCGTGTTTGTCTGAAGTATTATCGTTGCAATTGATGCTTGATAAAGGAAGAAAGATTTAAGGGAGTGTAATTTCAAAATTCAAATTTCTGTTACCGATTGGAGAACGTGTTCGAAGAACGGGCACCACCTTGTCGACGAGGAGCGTTGACGAGGAACGATCATAAGCCGATCGACGTTCCATTAGCAAGAAAATTTTCTAGTTTACGTTAGCCGATGTTAGAACAAACAAGGTCGGCAAAAATCAAAGGGGATACCGCCGGAAAGATTGGCCGTGGTATGCCCGTCGAGCTGAAGAAATCTGCAAGCTCATGCCCTTGAAAATCCTTTCTTGCCACGTAACTCGAATGGGTTCCTCTACCGCTGCCTCCTCTCGACTCCGATTTCGACCGACCACGAGAGACCTTCGTACACCGCTTCTGTTGTTGTAACACATTTCCCTTCGTGGCAAACAACACCCCGCGGTTTGCCCGGTAATTGCTGGAAACACCGACCGAGTGTTTACAGTGTCATCGAGGTGCGGTCACACCTTGCCGTACGAGACCACTTGGAAAGCTCGTTTTCTTCACCTGGGATCACACGGTCCAACGTTTCCCCAAGGGTCGGCAAACTATACCGTCTTAAGGGTTGCGTTGGTTATCAAGTATACACGATTTAAATGGTAACTGGCCGATTAATGGACAATATGTATCAGGCTCTGAATTTCCTATGAAAGCAGGGCCCGGGGATAACATATTTGGCAATACTTTTATGTCATCAAATCAATTGGCCAATTAATATGCAACAATCTATGTAATAAGATATACTGCCTTCTCAACTTGGTAATAAATATCCTGTAGGACCAAAAATTAAATAGATCACTGGTTAAAGCTTTTTTCAAATAGTGTTTAGGTGATTCTTCATTTCCTTGATATTTAAAGTGTTGCAACATCCTTACCTATAGTTACCTCTATTGATGATTAATATCAATTTCATTCTATTCTTTAACTTCCTGAGTTTCTACTATTTATTTTATATACTGTATATTAATAGAACAAAGGAAAGTTGATAACAAAAGTCTTCGCAATTAAAAATCTTTTTCCAGTTTTCTTGTTTCTAGCTATCCTTTTGGACTAACAAAAATAATTAATCGAAAACAAACTTAAATTAAATTCAGTATTTTATATATATAATAATTGCAGTGTAACTATTAGTTGTAATAACCTCGGAAGCTGAAATAAATCATTATTTTGAAAAGAACATACTTTCATAGAAGAGGGTTGAGAGGTAAGCAAAGCAATGACATAAGTATAACTAATAATTAAATAATTAAATGCTGTCTAGAGCATTTATAAAGGAAGTTAAATAATAAAAACGCAGTTTAATAAACTAAACATTGCGCAAACTAAATTTTACATACCTCGCCCACGAAAACGGTACGAGCAGTACCATCTGGCGACAAATGGCGGAAGTAGCAAAACAGAAGATCTTAGTCGGTGATAACATAAAAAAAAAAAAAAAAAATACATAGTACCAAACTTTTGTACCAAAAATGAAATTATTTTGTTATGAAGCCTCAGATTTCTGTTACACAAAAATATTAAATAAAGAAGTAATACAATCATTCATTTTCCCGAAGAAAAATCGTCGGGTGCAAAATCCAAGAGAATCGTCTCATTTCTAAGCCGAGATAAATCCTTCGTTTTCACTTTATACGTTGCTAAAAAAATGTTAATGTTATTATGCTCTTTTTAATTTAAAACACATAAGTCAAATTATACAAAAAATTATAATTCTTAAGCCTGTATAAATTTTATTTACAAACTATTAATACAGTTATATTTACTATAAAAATGATGAATAACATAATCTATAACACGCATTGTTTTGCATTCACAAATGTAAATCTTCATTTCTTTTTTATGCAAATTGGATGATTGTTAAATAATCTTTCATTATGAATGAATGAAGTGTATGAAAGGGATGTTTCTATTTGAAAACCTGAATTTAACTATTCATTTCCATTTCTTCTGGTTCTTGTTCATCGTTAGATTCTTCCATCTTTTCTTCTTGGCCTGCAGCCTCCTCCAACTTCTTCCTTTCCTTAAGTCCTGCGGCAGGCGATCTTATGAGTGACAAATCACGTTGTACTTCCTTAACGTCCCTTTCCTGTTCTAATTCACGTCCTTTGCGCAACCGTTGCATTATATGTAGATTCTGTCGCCTTTGTCTAATAGTTTCAACTTTCTTTATTGCTTCAATCGTCTTGTTCCATAGTTCTCTGTTGTATTTAACAGGGACATTTCGTCTCTTCTCAAATTCAAACGTTGGATCCACTGCCAGTTCTTTGCCAACAGTTTTCCTGTATGCTTTGGTCCATCTGACTTTCCTGGGATTCTTCTTCTTCTTGAATGCGGCATGACATTTTGCACGACAGAATTTGAATATCTGCAATAAAAATGTACACAATCCAATAATGAATATCAATAATTATGTCAAATACAATTTATAAAATTGTGAAGGTATACAAATAAGATAAGAGTAATTTTAAAAACATGTTTTCAAATATACACATAACCTAATCATTATCAGAAAATTAACAGTATAATACAACATTCTTAACCTATAGAACGTAGTTCATTAATTTACATTTACCAATTTTGGAACAGAATACTGACCTTACAGTCATTTCTTACAAATTGAATTCCATGACCCGGATAAATCCGAGATGAACAAAAATAACACGTTTCTATACGCATTGTTGCATAAGGTTATGAAAACCTTAGGCAAATCTGGAAATTAAAGGTGTGAACACATCCTAATAAAATTAGACTGCCAGCAACGCTACCTATAAATTACATTTTCAACTACAGCATTTTATTAAGCCATTGTTGAACACGTTCCATAGCACAAAATGATACACATACATATGAATAAATAATAATAAATGTATAACTAGATAAATGTTAAAAATACATTAGATTTTAGTCTCATTTAAATTTCCCGTTGTCAAAGTAAACGTAAAAAGATAATTGATACCCCCGTCACTAAACCGCGCATCTCCCTTCGTCAAGGTGTTGTTAGAAATTTGTAAGAATTTATAGTTACTATTTACACCCGCATTTTCTAGTCAACAATACAACGAACAGAGTGGCGCATTTCACTTGTTATTTATATTAGCAATGCATTGGAATGCTTCCAAAATTAGTTCTTCATATTTCCGCATTGTGCGCCCTGGTGGTTTTTTAAATCCCCTCTAAGCATACGAACAGCGAATGTTCCTAACTCCGTGACGTGCCGTCAATCGAAAGGTTGAAGAAAATATGTATCAGGCACTAATTCCCAGGTCTCTTCATGTAAGCTCAGGAATCGGAGGTTGGTAAACTTTATTTAAACATTATTTTATTAGTTACCGTGTTTTGTTTCAATAAATTCTAGTTTTGCGTGTATTACGATTATATAATCAATCTTATATGTTGTACAGTGTACAGTTTACTGTAATACCAATTGAGTTTTGTAACATATCTTTCGTTCGCTATTGTTTTGTTATTTAAAGAACAATGAGTAGATCTAACTGAAGTTGTGAGGTAATATTCTTATTAATTGATTGTTATAGCGAGCTTACTAGCAGCATCAAGGCGGATGGCTCATACCGATATTCAGTGGCCAGATTTTACAAACTATCGCCTGAATTCTGTTAAAGATCCAACAGCCAAAAGTAGAGAAAGTGCAGATACTCGTAAAACATTCACATATCTTGTAACAGCTGGTTAGTAAATTCATTGCTTTTCTTTGGTGACTTGTAGGATTACTGAAATATAAATTTTTCTTTATTATGTAGCTATTGGAGTATGTGGTGCGTGTTCTGCAAAATCAATGGTACACAACGCAGTAGGCTTGTTGGCTGCATCTGCAGATGTTCAGGCTATGGCAAAAATTGAAGTTAAACTTGATACGATTCCTGAAGGAAAAAGTGCTGTCTTTAAATGGCGTGGAAAACCTTTATTTGTACGTCACAGGTAAGTATTTATACGTTATTGATTCTTCATATAACATGTAGATAATCTAAAAGAAAAATGGTATTTATTTTACAACAGGTCTGCAAATGAAATCGAGAAGGAATCAAAAGTTCCACTTGGAGATCTCAGAGATCCACAACAAGACAGTGAGCGTGTACAGAAGCCAGAGTGGCTAATTGTTATAGGAGTGTGCACACATTTGGGATGTGTTCCAGTTGCTAATCTTGGTGATTTCGGTGGTTATTATTGTCCTTGTCACGGCTCCCACTATGATGCCAGTGGAAGGATTAGGAAAGGACCAGCACCCTTAAACTTAGAAATACCACCGTACGAATTTATCGATCAAAGTACGGTACTTGTTGGTTAAAGTATAAATATTTCTAGTCAAATGATAATGTTCTTCTTACTGGTACACCTCTTTTTTTCACAAAATCATCAGCTCTAAATTTAAACGAAGTATTTCCTTTACAATTCGACACATCGGTATGTTGAAATGTAACAGACGCAATGAAATTGTATAAACGGTAACAATAAAGCTTAACTGTTACAGAATCAGGCTGTTGTAATTCACCTTCGGTTAGAAGATAATATTTACCTTGATGTCCCTAAAACGAAAACAAAATCATATGCAGTTATACAATGATGTTTTTATCGAATTATAAACGTGTTAGAAATGTACGGTATGTGAAAGAATGTTGAGTCGTGCGCACCGTGGATACTCAAAGATGAAAAGAATGTTCCCGCTTCCGGTAGGCGGCGCCACGTATAGCAGACGAAATTTTTGTTTTCGAAGCAAGGGCGTCTGTGCGACCGACAATCCGCCGGCCGATTCTCTGTTTTCAGTCGCCTTCGCTGCGGGCAGCGTACGGACGGAAGAATTGAGAGTTTTTTTTCGCGCAAATCGGTTGTGTTTCTTGTACTGTCATCGCGTTACCGCTATCGTATACGATGATACGAAACTATCTGACCCTTCGACAAGTGATTTTCGTGACCGTACATTCGAAATAAGAACGAAAAATGTACTCCGGAAAATGAGTTTTCTATTGGCGCGACACCGGTACTCGCCAATACATCGCGAAAGGGTTAGAATCGAATAGCATCCGATACCAAACATTAAGGTGACATCTCGAAGAACAAGAAAAAAGGGGAAATACGAAAAGAAAAGGCGGGAGACGGATGCGTGGAAAACCGATTTTGGTGAGTTTTAATTGATTTTATTTATTACTTTTACATATTTTGACCGTTTGATACACATTTAGGATACATCACTTGTTAACGATTATTTGATATAATTATATGATATAAATGAACCTCTTAAGTAATTCGAGCAGATAGTTGTCAAATGAAATTACAAAATTTCTTATATTAATTTATATTTTGCATTAATTTAAAGTGTTATAAAATTCCGAACAAACGTTTAATTGTGTATCGCTTCGATATCGATGAATCGAATTGTGCGGTTGAACGTTCCATCGATTGTTATTGAATGGACTCCGAAACGCGATTTCTAGTCGTGCAAATTATCCCGCACAACAACCTAGAGCAAATGTTTTCGTAACCTTAACGCGACACATGTTTGTATTTCTGCATGTTTCGTTCCACCGGTACGATGACTTCTTGTATATTCGAATCATAGTTTGCATCCTGTTAACGGTTCGAGCACTCATAGTTTTTGCGACACTACTTGCGTGCCTTTCGATTCCTGTAAACAAAGGCGCCGATCATCATGCCTCGGGACGATCAGTGTGCTAAGGTCGATCTTGCATATCGAGAGCCGACTTTGTTACGTGAACATTTTAAACGAACAATCGTCTCGTGTAGTCCATCCAGATCAAAAGAGATTGCAACTCGTTTTTTACGACAATATTCGGTGAGAAATAAATTCAATATTTATACTAGAAATACTTAAAAAATATTGCGAATAATTCTACGTTTCCTGTACAAATATCAAGTAGAATATATTAACCCTCGGACGACGGACCACGGAGAGAGAGCCAACAATTTCAATTGAATTTCGGGCTATTTATTGTTTGCATTCTTGAAATTTCAAAGTGTTGCGTATAGAAATTGAATTAATTAACTATCGAGATACCATTTTCAAGGTCTCGATTATATCTGACCCGACATCCGTCGTTCGAGGGTTGAATCTGATAACCAGCAACTGGTTCAACAATATTGCCTCGTCGCCATTGTTTTTTCCCGCGCGATCGCAGTGTTCACGCATCGGCTGAACCGTATTTCGGTTATTCCGGTTAATTACCCTCGGGATAACGCGAGTCAGCTCGGCTCGAATAATAAAAGGCAACAAACTACTGCTCTGGCTCTCTCGTTCGAAGTTATTCAATATATCCATGGCCGGTTCTGGTTTACTGTTCGCAAAAGGTAAAAACGCTGACCCTCTCCAGAATTTTGAATACGCGCCATGATGCCGGTGGTCTCTATCGAAGTTGCAAGTGCAGAGAGAGCCGTGGCTACCGGGCTTTTTGGACACGATAGAAGAGTGAGGCCCTCCCCTTCCTCTTCCTTCGTGCACACCACTTTACCACCCCTTGCTTCTCTTCTTCCTTTCAACCCGTGGCTTCGTGTAAGCTGCGCGACGTGCGCGCGTACTAGCATTCTAATTCTTTATGCAGCCGGCCAAGGAAGTTCACAGTAGGAATGCACGGAAGGGAGGTTGCAAAATCCTGTTCCCTTGTTTTTTTTTTCTTTTATTCTTCTTTTTCTTCCCCTCTCTCCCTCTCTCTCGTTCTTTCGCTGAAAGAGGTCGTTTTGTGCCCTGCATTCATCGGGACGCACTCGTGTGTGGTGCGCGTGTGTGCACACATTGCCAACTTTGGGCCACGTGTGCCTGTGTACGTATATACGCGGCACTGGGGAAAGCGAGCGAGCGTTTGCGTGCGTGCGTACGCTTCCGAAAGTGAGTGGGACACGCGGTCCTTCACGCTGAAGGAGAATCAATAGATGTGCGTTGCATCTTGCCCCTCTTGTCCCCCATTTCGGCTGTCCCGCACGCACCCTTCTTCTGCCGCTGACTCGACCTTCGCAGGAGAGTACCTTCGTCGAGCATCCCTTCTTCACGATTCGTTGTTATCCCGATGATGAAAGATGTGCAGCAGTGGATGATGGCTCGTCCGGTTGTTGCCAGTCGGTTGTAAAGGAATTTCGATTTGGGGGATGGAATTTATTACGGCAAGATTTTGAAAAATTCTCTTGTACAGGTTGATAGACGGCGCGGAACAGATGTAGGATTATATTCATTTAGGTGCAGGGTAATTGTGTGTAATTTGTTCACCCGTTGCGAACGGAATTATTTTTAAGCTTGGTACATTGAACGCACGGCACATTATTTGTTTTAAAAAGAAGAAATAATTCCGTTCTTCAAAGCATACGTTATAAATCTCTAATATTGTCTTAATATGGGACAATATTTGCCAGACGTATAAACGAATTTGTTAGTTATTATGGCGATTTGGTTTGGACGCATATGTACGTCGATGGTCCGCAAAGGGATTAATGTTAGAAAATAAATAGATAGAAGGTTGGATAAATTCTTATTTTTATCACTTTAATGTCCATACATTTGATTAGAGTTCTGGTATTTTGCAATTTTATCTCCCGTTTTATATCCGAAAGACCTCTATTGGTAGGATTACATTTGATGTCTTTTGTAATATACGGGGTACATTTATCGCCGTAGTTACAGTGACAGCAATTATTAAAGATACGTTTAATTCACTCCTCCAAATAAGCTTTCAGTTTCTGATATACCTAATAACAATGTTATTTAAAATATCCTTTGCATAATTATTCGATTGCGGTAAATTTGTATATAAATAAATATCATCCGACACCGTAGATATAGAAGTAGCGGAAAAGATTTCAGATGTGCGACAGTGATCGTTGTTTTTTTAAGTTCTTAATTAAATTATTCAAACATATTCGATATTATCATTTATCATTTTAAAGTTTTCTATTGTATGTCACGAAAAGTTTCCCTAATTCCACGAATGTTTCGATCGATTTTACACAGCGTTCGTCCTCCGTGTCTTACTACCCTCACTTGTGTCATGTAGAAGATGTTATCCGCTTGAAAGTTGACGCGTAAATCAAGATACAACGGCGGATAAACGGCGATTGCCATATAATCCGTCAAAATAGAGTAACTTCAGCGTATGTTCGTATCGTGCGTTTAGCACCGACTATCCTGTTACATCGATTAAACGTGGAGATACCTGTTCGAGTAGTAACCGTCCTTCTTATCCGGCCAGTGAATTATTTAAGCAGGGAATCGTCGTTTAATGATACTTGTGTCACTTCACTTTTACCTATTGCCCATTTTTTTTTCGTATTAATTTCTAACGTACCTTTTCCATTGAAATGAGTAAAAATATCAAAATACAGTATAATTCAACATTGAGCGTTGTGTCTTCAGAGTTATTTATAAATAATTTCTCGGAAAAATACGTGAATATTTTCCAACAATTCCAACCATAGACTGTATCATAGATTGCATAGTAACATGAGTGTATACTAATGTATTCGCATATTTATTGATCTATCCGTTTATTTGTACGTTTCGTAGTCCTTAACTGCGGAGGGTTCCAGGGGTGCAACTTTTAACGTGGTTACACACACAGAACTTGTTAGTAATACGGTTATCGTACTTCAGTTGTATTGCTATTCGTGCAATTCTTTTCGAGCTTATTTTCCACTATTTTATTCACCCCCTTTTTTCACCAAAAACTTAATCATTTCATTGTTCAGTTAAGAGAAAAGTGAGTGAAATTACAAAACGTATATTTAAAATTTACTTAAACAAAAGTTTGATCCGCGCAAGAGTTAGAAATCACTTACAGTGAAAGTTGCATTTTCACGTGGTGGCGGGAGAGGAACACAGGGTAAATCGAAGCGGGGACCGTGAAAAGCAGCGAAAGCGAGCGCGGATAATCGTAATCGGTCGGAACGTGGGTGAATTTGGAAGGAATCTTATAGTGGGTGGAAAGAGGGGTGGGAGGGTAGGACAAGGAGGCACAGGTGAAAGCGAAGCCAAGGTGGTCGAGTTAGAGCGGTGTTTGGGAGGGTGAAAGGAGGTTAATGATTAGTTCTTCCGAGGTCGGGGGCTGTTGCCGGGTGCAGGTTGCCTGGCTCCCTTCAGACCACCCCGTTTCGCCTTTCCGCCACCCCGAGGACATCATCTCCGCCCTCCCTTTCTCCCGTCCCTCACGTTCCCTCCCGCTTTTTCGCCCTTCAATCCCCTCCGTACTCGCCGATTCTGCCAACCTCCAAAATTTCTGGCCCTACCACCGACGCAGCTACGCATACAGGCGGGGGAACGTAATGGTGTGAGAGCTTGCAAGGTTGTTTTCCCCTCCAACCTTGCTGCTACCTTCAGGAACGTAGCTAGACCGCGCGGAATTTCCCGACGGGAGCACGCGTGTGTCCGGAGAGAAATTTTCTATCGAACCGTTGGTCCTCGATGCACCGCATCCCGGTGTGTTCGAAAATTTTTCACAGGGTATGCAAGAATCGCGGTATGCGAGACATTGCCTTAATTATCGAGCGATGCCAGTTATGCGAGACAGGGTGGAAGGGAATCGTGGCGCTGAAATTCGTTTCGATCGTTAATAAAACTTTTTTACTTCGCGATGCAAATTGATCGAATGTTTAATTTACGAATTTGTATAATTTCATCCAGATAATATTATCTGAGTCTATTAATTAAGGTGTAACGTAAAGGGTGCTCCTCGTGGCATTACTCTAAACGTCACTTAGCCCGGAAATTTTTCATTAACTTCCTTCTTATCACGAGAACGGTTGTAATTAACGCCAGAAGTTGTCCACCCGTGAACCAAACACACTCGGTGCCACCTGGGTTAATCTGACTACCAGATCGCCATTTCGCTCCCTGTGCACCGGTATTCAAAGTGAACGATTACGTATTTTCGAACGAATCAATTTTCCCCGAAACACCGAGTTTCCAGAGGGTCGATCTCTCGCGCCAACAACACGGCCAGCGTCGATCGCATAGCAACGGTGTGTATTTCGTCGATTTCGGTCGATTCTATGGCCGCCTCGTGTCCCATCCTCGTTTTCGTCGTGTTAGTCGAATTATCTTATCGATTCAGAGGAAGAGCTTATGATCGCCCTTGGTGAACATTGAAAAAAAGAAAAAAGAGAAAAAGTGTAACGAAGAAAAGGAAAAAAAATAAGTTCACCATGCTCGCCCTTTGCAACGTCAGCCCTGGCCAAGAGGTCGCCCTCGTAACGGGCCGAGTACTTTCTAGCGAAAGTGATGGCTGTGGCTGGCCGGCCGGTTGCCTGCGTAGCAAACCGACGGGGGTGCGTCGGTTCGACGGTGGAGGCGGCTGTTCCTCCACCTTGAACGCGCTCGAGGTGGTCGCGGTGAGGTGGTTGGTAGCCATGGCGGGGGTTGGGGGGTCGGTCGGTTCGTTGTGGAGCGACGTAAGCGTGGGTTGAGGGCGAGGAAAGAGGGGACACCGGTAACCTTGCAACCCTCTTGCGTACGTGAAGGAAGGGGAAATGACAGGAATCCCGGGAGGAGCGGTGGGTTATGGGTTGAAGACAGTCGGGGGTGCAGCCGCACAGGACGGCAGTGACGGGCGTGACGTAGTCGGAGGAGGATGTACGCCCCTGTCGGCGAGAGCCACGGCAATCAACAACCATCCTTGGTCAATCCATGGTGGCTTCATCCGCCAGGTACATCGTGTTCACCTGTTCATTTACTTTCACCCTTCTTCTTACCGGCCGTTTTTCGTGATCGATCGAACGCATCGATGACCGAACGATCGATCTTTCTAATATGATTTGTGGCTGGTTTCGCGCGCATTGGTGTGTTCATAGATCGACAGGTAACTCGTGTATCCTATTGTTTGGATTAGGAAGATTGAATATTTTTGGTCATCAATAAGTTTGATTGTGAATGATACAGGGTGACACTCGTGTAACCTTCATCCCTCTTAGGTACTTATGTTGTTTAACACGTTGACTGCCACGGTGGTCATCGGTGACCGGCACCCCAAATTGTTTTCAATCAAATAATTAACAAAAGAAATGATGAATTGAGTCATGGATAACGTTGCTATTAAGTTAATACTGCTGGCTATCAAATTGAAAGGTTACATTTGAAAATTAATTGACGGTGTCCGTAATAATTAGGATTTTAACGCGTCTGACTACATACGTCTATTTTCACTGTGGCAGTCAACGTGTTAATTAGTAGTTTTCATATTGCAGCAAAGAAATTTTGAATAAGATTAAAACAAATGGTCCCATATATCAATCATTCAGTTATCCTTCAGTTAGCATAACTAGAGTTTACGTTTGGTTGCATTGATTTGTTTACATGTACCTCGAACTTCTATTTTGGCAGTTCAACATTTTTATTCTTCCCTTGTAGTTTCCAAAGAACACGTTCGTACCGATTTCTATCGAATTCGTAATTTCAACCCCATTCTATGATTAAATTCCAGGTCGATTCCTAACGCACCTAATTCAGTCCAAGTTGATCCGATCCGTCTTATCGTAACAGCACTTTGTCTACCTCGTGAGAACCGGATATCCCGCCGCCTTAATCTCACTAATCCTTCGTTTCGTTAAACGAACAGTTCCCGGTGCACGTTCTTGACCCGCTCGTCGACTCATCGTTATCGTACAACTCTCGCGTTTACTTCGTTTAATTTTATGCAGCTCGTGCACGTGCTACGTGCACGTTCTGTACGCGTGTGCACAACCGTGTAACGGTGCCTGACGGAAACTGCGTTCGTTTCGTGAGGTTCTAAAGGGACCCTTACGTTTCCGTCTACGTCTCCCGCTTAAATTTCTTCCATACGGTTCCCGCGGGTCGGACGATTGAAAACAATTCACTCTGGTTCCTTCGTTCTTCCGTTATCTTTTCTTTCTTCGAGGAATGTATGTAACACAAAGCCATCTATGGGGGGGGGGGGGGGGGGGGGATTAACCCTTGAATGACCGATGAAACTTACAATGCTGCTTCGATTAAAATTAGACGCTCAACTTTTCAACCTCTTTATACAACCAAGTTTAATTTATCTTCACGCAGAAAATTGTGAAAATTAAAGGTTCTATGTTGGAAAGAAAAAGTTAGAAATTTTTATGAATTTATGTATTAGATTGTAATATCAGTTTGTAGCATTCTTTTCTTTTCTTTTTTTTTTTTTTCAAAATACCGTTTCTGACAAAATACGATTTACAATTCTAACTCAAAGGGCTGTTTTCACCCCTTCGCAGCAGATGATCGCTGATAAAAAAGAAATGTGTCAAATACCTTTTCGAGTACTGTGTTACAGTAAAAGGTATCAAGATCCGCAACATCCCTTGTTAGATATTATCTCTGGCGATCTGGTACCTTGGCGCATGTTTTCCACAGTTTTCTTTGATTCTTCACTGTGTATATCACAACCAACGATGGTATTTTTCGTGACCACTAACCGGCTCCTTTTTTAGTGGTAAAATAATTGCGATGCAGCTGATCCTCTAATGGGCAGATTCCCTCGACGCGTGAACGGATAATTGTTTTTTGTTTATTGCATGCGTCAGTTATATACGCGTGTTATTCCGAAATTATCGTTTGTTTATACGTATAACGATCAACTTTGAAACGCAACTGACTCCGTATCTCCAAACAGTTGCGTTTCATCGTGGTTGTTAACACGTTGGCTGCCACGGGGGTCACCGGTGACCGGCACCCGACATTTTTTACAATCAAATAATTACCAACAGTAATGATAAAATAAACCGCGGATAGCGTTAACATTAAGCTAATAATGCTAGCTATCGAATTGCAAAGTTAAATTTGAAAACTAGTTGATTGTATTGTTAATAATTAGGATTTCAGCGTGTCTGACTACCCACGTCCGTTTTCACTGTGGCAGTTAACGTGTTAATAACGTTTCGCTCCTTTCGTTTGACGGTTTCGTCAGATATGCTTGCAGTCGAAGTATAATGAACAGAAGGAAAAAAGAAATGAGAACGCATTGATTCTGGTGTCAATTTCTGGATTGCGTATCGTTCCTTTCATCGGTAAAAAAGAAATGAAAAACGAGCCTCTTATTAACTCACGTTTCCATAAATACTCCAATTACTATAAACAAATAGACAGCACACGATAGCACCGATCAAAACTTTTTATATTTCTTTGGTGGACGGGTAAAGGAGTACAAGTCAAATTTTAGTTAAATCGGAGCAAGTATAATATTTTATATTGTCGTTCTTTACTTGTGGTTTTAATAAGTTTTTTAATGTTATAATTTTAAATGTTTTAATATGATTCTAACGGTATTTTAGACTTTATAATTTTAACACGTTGGCTGCCACGGTGGTTACCGGCGAACGGCACCCGAAATTTTGTACGATCAAATAATTAACAAAAGAAATGATGAAATAAACGGCACATAGCGTTAATATTATGCTGATAATGTCGGCTATCGAATTGTAAGGTGAAATTTGAAAATTGATTGATTGTATTCTTAATAATTAGAATTTCAGCGTGTCTGACTACGTACGTCCGTTTTCACTGTGGCAGTCAACGTGTTAACCCGGCGTTGTTAAACGGCAACATACCGTTCAAATGACCCCAAACTTATCAGTGTGTGCTCATTGCATATGGTTGTATAATTATTACCAAAAGGGTAATATATTTAATTGGGTGGCAACACTGTTACATCTTATAACACCATTATCTTTTCATTATTTTTCCCTCCATTAGCATGTACATGTCTATTATATATTTCTATTCACAATAAAAAAATAAATCATGCATTGAAGGGTTAAATATTGCAAGTATTTCCCTACCAAACTAATAATTACGATTCTTTTATCCGTCTATCAGTGTTGTGCCGCAGTGAATACAGCCGAACGTGGCAAGACACGCGACAATTGCAATTATTCAGAATACGATCGTATCACTTTTAAAATTAATCTTTCCATTCAGTTAGTTTGCTTGAATAATACAATTTCAATATGATACAAAATTTTGTTTTAACTTTCTTTTCCTTTAATTACTTATTCCACGGTATTAAAACGTTGATGATCACAGGGAAAATGGATAACGGGGCTGTATTTTCAATTTCACACAAGCTTTTTCCACTTGGAAAATAAATAACAACGGTTACATTACTATTATTCTAATCCGTTCATATGATGGAAGGGGTGAGTGAAGTGAATGAGGTTGAGAACCGCTGGTTTAAAGAATCCATCGCTTACGGCTATTTGTTCCTTGTTTTCTTCGTAGATTTCCATTTAAACCATGAAATTGTCTCTCGTCGATTGCACCAATTCCTTTTTCACACGTTTCCGCTCGAGCGTAACGTTATACGCTCGATTTCGTCACCGTTTCCCGCGTTCTCGTGGCTCCGATTGGTTACATTTTTTTATATTTTTAACAGCAGAGGTTGACTTGCTTCATAGTTTCCTCAAATTTTATTTAAATTTATGGTACGATGAAAAATATTTAATAAAATTAAAAAATCGGTCAATATAATTATGTAAAATTTGAATATTTAACATCGACGATTAAAATTTTCATTTTTCGTTTTATTTTCTCAATATTTTGCTTTCAGTTATTAACGTAATACCACCGATACCGCTATCCATACAAATAAATAACAAGATTGACAAACGATCATTTATTTCATATGAAAATTAACATCTTTGACCGTAAATTGTCTGGTACTGATTCTATCGATAAATCTTGAAGTAATGGTTCGTTCAAATTGCAATATATCGTGCAAACGAACTTACAACAAAATTACTGTAATTTTATAAGCGTTGCGTTCAATACTTGCACGTTCCTTGTTGCACGCGGCCGTAACATATGTCTCATTAATATCCCATGAACGAGCATGGAGACAGTTAACAAATCGTAGTGTCAGAGAAACAAATTATGTCCCCACGGCTATCAAGATCCCTGCATCGATTCGTAAGAACCGACATCAGAGACACGTCGAGTCGTTTTCGGTACAAAGAAACACCTGCTCCTTTGGTGTTAATGAAATTATCCACACAATTTCCCTGCATTCGTTTATTAACTCGTTGCATATCGAATGACTGATTTTGAAACAGATAAAGTCCGACGCTGTTTTGATGACATAAAAGTATCGTAAAAGAGCACTTACGGGGTATTGATTTAAAGCTTAAAGTTTGATAAAAACGACTACGTAAACGACTCGTTAGCATTCTTCATACAAAATGGCTGATTCCTCGTCGAAGCAATGGATCAACCATCTTATAGCTCAGTATTTTCCTTTAGCAACTGTTTAACTTTCAATCGTTTGCTTATACTTCCAAATGGTAATGGGTTTTTTCTTTTATTGTTTTATCAAGAATCTGCAGTTTCTATGGAATCTTTCTTTTGGTAAAGTACGAATTAATATAGAATTACAATACTATACCGAGGATTCTGTTATTACTTTGACGTATGAGTAATTAGAAATTAAAATGTTAACTAATTGGCAGTTAATCAAGGTAACTGTATTGTGTTCAGATTTTTTAAGTATTTGTCGTAAGTAGGCCGTATTGGGCACGGTACAAATTAAATCAAAGAACCAATTATGTTGCATTAAAAGTATCGACAAAAATGTTCATATAATCACTTTTATCGAACTTTAAGTCTGATATCGATTGCTGTATTTTTATATCATCAAATTGTACCAAACTTTTCAAATAATTTTCAGTACTTTTCATTCGAAAGACACTGTGGTTCTTCATTAATATATGATACGGACAAAATGTTCACCAAAGTATCTCATTAATTTATACATCTGCAAGTTATTATCCCGGCAGATTTCTCGATCGTTCGCTGATATTACGTTACATCCTCGCGAGCACGTTTGCATTTTCAGGCCGAAATTTTCATCAGACGAGAACCCTTTTCTCTGCATTTTCCCTACCCCTCGGCAATTATTACCGGGATTCGGGATTCACGCAAATCTCGTCCTTCGCTCTTTCTCGCTCCCTCTTTCATTCGGCAACGGAAGCTACCAAACGGGGGGGAATTCGTCGGATAAAGGGGAAACAGTGCTGCGGTAGGCATCGTTGGCTGCAGTATTGACTATACTTCAGGGGCAGCTCCTTTCTGGAATGTATTTTCTACAACGTTATCAGCCTTCGTGCTGTGCCACGTCGTTTTCCATTCAACGCAGCACTGCAAGTCTGCTCGAATTTCAACTGGGGGAAACCGATGAAACGGCAAATCCCGTAATCCCGTTTCCATAATGATTTCTTATTTATTTAACCTCACGGTTTTTCGGTATAACTGTACAGTTTGGTTCAGGCTATATACACCGTTTGATTATTATTTCAAGAATATTATAAAACGGTTAGCGCGTTGTCTTTCCTAGAAATTTTAATCGCAAATCTAGTCGTACGCAAAACTGAAAATTGACTTAATTGGCAAGGTGCAAGATTGAAAACTTGAAATTTAACGTATTATAGGTGGTTTAAGACGTGTCACCAGAAATGTCCATTTGCGTAACTGGTATGTTAATTTTTTCACGTAGGAAGTATAACGAGTCCTATAGAATCCCAGAGAAATATTAAGAAATCTGTAGGTAATTAAAAGGAGAAATAAAGCAACATATTTTCAATCAAGTTTTCACGGGTAATTCTGAATTATGATTTATGAAAAATGTATTGTGTTCATCAAGAAAGAGCCATTGTGGCGCTTTTAAGTTCTTCGAAATAATATCCGTTTCTTAAGAAACTACACATCCGTTATCTACGGTCCTTGTACAGTAAACTCGTGCCTTTGACTGATCCGTAGTGCTGGTTAATAGAGTGGGTTATCAAAGCAGTGCCACGTTCTCGTACCTATTGGGCACACCGAGCGGGGTCCTTAATTGAATCGGCGAAATAATTCGGTTACCGGCTACACAGCGTAATGCACTAATGCAGTTTTCTGCCCGAGAGAAAAACAACGGCAACTCTTTCCACCGAATGCTCGTTCAGGAACCCGCCACCCCACTGTTGTAGTCATTACAGGCATCCTTTCATTACCGGATCCGATTCTTTGCTGTAACGTTGCATTCAAATCCGTTCTTAACAATTTCATAAAATATTTCTTTCGATAAATTGTAAAGATTAATACAATTTAACAAATGAATTAAGCATTATATATTTTTTGTCGTTTGTAATTAAGAATTCATGTAAAGGGTTAAAGTGACGATTTACAGTGAGCGTAAACTATCACGTTCACACGTGGTGTGCCATCGCGTACTGAATTCTAATGACCCCTGACACGCACGCATCGTGATCAATCTTACAAACGTGCATTTTATTAATGTCAACGAGAAACGAAATAATTATCTTCCCGATTCTCTGCCACGTCATTTGCCACCTGAGTTTCGTGCCTATTTTGTTAACGTTGATTCCACCCCGAAACCCCTATCCAACCACATATTTCGTTCTCGAGGAACTTTTAACGACACCACGATTTAATGAGCGCGACAGAACGTCAATTAGGTAGTCAACGTTAATTGGATCTTTGACGTGACATTTAGCAAGAAGCGATGATTCTATGAATCTTGTGATATACAAATAGAAATGTAATATACAAATAGAAAGAAATTTCAATTCTTATTTTACTCCGTAATATGTGTCACTCGGAATGATAATGGCGTATCTTCAATTCTATGAAAAACGAAAACCATGTCACAAAAGTTCGCTTTTCTCGAAAAATCAATAATACAACTACTCGTGTAGTGATCAAGTAACTCTATCAATATCAGTAATTATATTTATCTTGAATATTTCATTCGATGAAATAAACATCTGGTCGGTGCAGGGTTAAACCATGCAATAATCGAACAGAATTCGTGTTCTTTTCCAATTTAGCGCTCCGAACGCGTCGGCGTTGCTCGCTCGGGCAAGCTTGACGCTTTCTATCGCGAAGTCTGAAAAAATCCATACAACGCAGTGCGTTATCTCCGCAGCCTGGACCTGGTGACATAATACGCGTCGCCGTAGGAGAACCGCCGAATTACGGTGCTCGTTCGCGTACCCATACACACGCACACCGTGAAATCACCGTCAATCACACGCGCACGCACATCTTATATACCGTATCACGCGGGTGACGCGCGTGCGTGCGACGATGCGCGTGTGCGCTGCAGCGCGCTCTCGCACTCCCGCCACCCCCCCGCGTGCACACGCCCGTGTTGCAGCGAACGGAGCCGCGCAAGCGTGTGCGTGCGCGTACTGTGTTGCGTTCGTGTGCGTGGCCAGGGGCGCGCGTGCGGCCCCGCAGCGACCTTGAGCCTCCTCGATCCTCCCTCTGCCCTCCCGCCCATCCCTCCCCTCGTTCACCCTTCTCGTTCCAATCATTTCCCCTCCGCGCGTAATATCTCCCTTCTCTTTTGCCGTTGCCGCAATTGCTCGCCTCTCTTTCTCAACCGACCCCCCCCCCCCCCCCTACCTTTCGCTTTCCTTTGCTCCGAGCGCCAGGCAAATAGCGACGGCTTCGAAATCTGCGAATCGCTTTGGAGCCAGCAATCAAAATTTTGATTTTGATACTTTTTTTATAAATCATTTGTGCGACATTTCAGCGGTTCGGTGCATTTCTGTATTCGTGAAGTGTAATATTAATGAGAATTGAAGGGATTAGGTGTATTGAGGATTTTTTCCAGCGATTAGGTACGTAGTTTAGATGGTGAAGTTGTTCGAAAGGGGATATCCATCGCTAAACGGCACGCAACGATGCCTGGAGCGCCCGAATTTCCACCTACCTTCTCTGTCTTTCTCCCCACTCGTTTCCGTACCCCTTCCTTTCATTACTCTTTGGTGTTATATCTATCTTAGTCCTGCGTGGGTCTCCCTCGACCCCCCCTCCCCACGACTCCTACGCTGTTTCCCCTGTTCTCTCTTCTGCCCCTCACAAGGCTCGACGCCTCTTGCACGCACGCAACGACGGGGCAGGGAGTGCACACTAAATTTTGGCAGATCAGGGACGTACACGGCGATCTTCCACGTTGGTGTCGTTTTTTAGGGCGTGGAGTTCGTAAATTGTAACCCTGTCGTTGGTGTTTTGACGAATGGACGTTAGATTAGAATCTTCGGTGTGCTTTACGATGTGCTTCCTCGTTCAAGAAGCAGATTCGGTATCGTTCCGTTTCATGCACGTGTCAGAATGTTAGACACGCTTTTATCGAGAACCTGCAACCAGCTGTCCGACTCTATGCTCGTCTGAGCCACACTGGTATATTCTACTTAAACGTTTCTACGACGTTCGGTTTCTAGATTCCTTGAGCGTGCCCGAGTGTGATAATCTCGTTTAACTTTCCCAAGGTATTCTTTGACTGCATCGTTTGAGCGAAAGGATGCGATCGGCGATGACAATTTTTCAGCTGAGGACAATTTGCTAACGGGTTTACCCGCGGCTCGATCCAAACATCGAAAGGACCATTGTCAGAACGAAGAATGACGCGAGCCGATTATTTCGTCCCGGTTCACTCGTGAATTCATTCCGTGACCTCGACTTGAACGCACGCCCGTACAGTTGTTGCGCATTCAGCAACGAGTACGTATATTATGCAGGCCGTTCTGTAATTTCAGTTATGAATCACCGATCTTTGACTTGCCGCTCTTCTCTGATCGAGATCGATCGTGTTACATAAGATGTGACGCGCGCATGTTCAGAAACATCGTGTAGCTTGCAAATTTCGATAAGATCCGAGGCAATAAGCTTGCAGTCGTTATAAGATGATGGTTGACAGAAAGCTTCTTCAGGGGGGGGGGGGGGGGGGGGGGGCTCACTCCTGTGCTACGCTTTCGTAAACACTAGAATATGCTGAGTAACGTTGAGGGTTGTTCGGGATGAGCAGGTTAATATTTGATGATGTCGTTAAATCGATGGAACGTTGATGGCAAGTTTTATTAGCGATTTTGGAAGGTTTCGGTATAATTGAGACGTAAAACTTAGTCGTTGCGATCGAACGGGATCGAATCGAAATTGTGAACGATGCACTGGTGATCTGCATAATCCTCGTCCGCTTGGAGGTTTCGAGCGGCAGTGACGTAATCGCGTGGCCAATGGTAACGAAGAGGAGTGTGCAACAAAGACTCCTACCACGTCCCGCGGCCGTTCTTGCCGAGTGGCGCCACGTATCCGCGTTTCGGCCCTGGCACGTGTTAGATTAGAAAGTGGCGGGGACTCGCGATACCTTAGAAACGTTAGAGGGGAGCAGCCGCGAAAGAACGACAGAGACAGAGGCATATGATCGTAATAGGGAAACAGAGAGAGAGGGACTGAGGAACAACCGTGAGGCATAGAAGAGAGAGAAAGAGAGAGAGAGAAACTCAGAGAGTAGCGCAAAGAGCACACGTGATAAGAGAGGGGGCACAGAGGAGCACGCGAACTAAAGTTCTAGCCTTAAGCAATCTAGCCCCACCCTCTCCCGAAAAAGTCGAATCTTACTCCCCCCCCATCGTTGGTTCCTCCTCGGCCAACCGTTCCCCTCCTCCCACCTACACGACCTTCCCTCTTCTTCCATCGGTGCTACCGCCATCGGCCCCACGAAAGCACAGAACCCACACTATTTCGTTCAACCGCATTTGCATCGGCACCGATGACCCATATTCACGTTCTTTCCATCGCGACACGGCACCACGCGACGTCTTTCATCGTCTTTCTCGCTTCTGACAGCGATCACCGTCCTGTGATCCTCCCGCGCGCGTAAGGACACCGCCGCGTAGCTATTTGTTCGGTTTCTCGCGCTAGCAGAACGGAGACGGATACCGGTGCGCGTGTTCGACAAGAGAAAGGGAGAAAGAAAGAGCGAGAGAGCGGCCGTGTACACGTATATATGCGGTACGTGTGTGTACGCGCGTACATGTGCGAGAAAGAGAAAGAGAGAGCCGGCGACCGAAACAGAGCTACGCGTGATTCTTTCCTCGTCGCGGCGATGCGCGATGCAAGTCGGTGACTCGATTTCGGACGGGTAAAACGTAGACTCGGCCCATCAGTGTGTACGCGACCAGTGTTCGGATACGTAACGAAAGTAGCGGTGGTTACCGTCTCTCCGCACCTTCTATCGTTTCTTCTTCTCGTCTTCTCGTCTTCTCGTGGCGAAACAGAGAACAAGCCGGAATCAGTGCGACCGCGGAGGGACATCATTTTCGTGGATCATGTGCCGCGTGGACACGTGTACGCGAGACCGGTGCGGAGAGCATTCTGTTCAGTGAATTCGAACCGCAGATCCGCAAAGTGGTTCGTTCGATCGCGAAGCGGGAAACGAGGAACGGTGCTGTCGTTTCCGGGGTGTACCCGTGATCCATCGAATGCGTCGGTGTTCCCGTTGAGGCTGCTTCGTAACATTGTCCTCAGCATCGGTAGGTTCTGCTCGAGCTTTTATCTCGGACCGCGGAAATCCGGTTGAAGTCCCGAAGGTCGTGGTTAGCTGACCGATTTGGTCGTAAAATTTGATGATAGCATGATTGACTTTCGATCGATGTTATAATCATCTTATCATGTAATATCGTGCATTAGAAATATTGGTTCGATCGGTTGTTAGACGTTAAAGGGAAGTCGGCGATAGATAGTAAACAAAGATTAACTTTCTGCTACAGCTGGAAGAACTGTTGGGCACGAGCGCGATCAAGAAGGAAAATACCTACACGAAGGTGGCAGAGACAGGGGTGGCGAAGGTCACGGGGTTGGGCCTAAGGGTGGCATCATGGACTCTCATCAGCACCAGTTCTGTCTCAAGTGGAATAGCTTCGGTAGCAACTTGGCGACAGCGTTCTCGAATTTGTTCAAAAGCGAGAGTCTTACCGATGTCACCCTATTCTGCGAGGGTAAGTTTTCATTCTTAATATCTACTAATTCAATCATCCAAAGAACTCGATACTCTTTCCGTAGCATACTTTTCGTTGTACGCGTGTACGATCGATATCGCACGATTGCGATATATTTTGAACGCGAACAGAGAAACGCGCTTCGTTCTCTTATCGAGTAAACAATTAAAATGACGAATTTTCGTATCGGGAACCGGCGGCGGGGATCGCGGTTCAAAAGCGAGCCACTCACGTGGCCGGAAACCTCGCCTCCATGTCTGACCAAAGAGGCGCCATCACTCCTTGCGCGCGAATACGCTGCTCACCTGTCGACCTACCGATGCAGTTGCACGCCGTCGCGTTGCTTTGCAAGCGATGCACGTGTGCGACTGCAGGCCAAGTGCAGTTGGTCGTGGATTGGCCCGCCCCTACCCCTGTTTTCATCCAATCGCGTGGGGCAAGTCTCCACTCGCGCAGAGTCAGTCGATGTGTGCATGCGAATCTCGACTGCTTTGCACATCGCCTTTTGTACAAACGTTCGTGTCCCCACGAATGTGTGCGTGTACGTGCATACGCACGTACGACGGTGTGCCAGTGTGCGATTTTCCCCCCTCGACGAATGTGCAACATTCTTACGGATTCGTCGCGCGAAACCGCAGTTCGCGGTGAGCCGCGATGCAATGCACTCGTGATTGCATCGCTTTCCTCCTGTTCGAGTCGCGCACGACTTCTGACGAACGCGAACCCGATTTGTTTTATTGCAACGACGGAGGTGTTTTTATCTGAGGCTTGAAGATAAAAGCAACGGTGGTATCGTTCCTGTCAGCTTTATATTTATCGCGGCTTATGCGCCGTTTATGCAGGCCATAACCGCGCACGACTTCCGGTCTCGAAATAAAAGACGGTTACGTGCACCTTCATTCGTAACGTATCGTTGCAACGAACGAAGTTTCGTGATCGTGAGTGCAATCTGGATGGATGAATCGAAATTCGAATTTGTCCAACGCGGATCTTCGTACGATTGTGCATCGATAATAATTGACGAGAATATACATCGATGTCTGTGACTCGTCGGTGCTTTGTGTTTAACAACGTGATGGGTTCGTGGCATTGAACCACGACCAATCGACAGAAACGGCAATAAATCGGAATGGATGAATATTTTCAATTGTCCGATTATGCATTCGTGGTATGCCATGTTTGGTATCGATATTTTGAAGAAAAAGAATGTTTAATTACCATAATCGATGTTAATTTACGCGATTGCAAGACCGTAAAGAAATTTCCGTACCAAGCGCGATTACTTGCATCGATTAATTTTTTAATCGCGTTGAATGTATAGTTACAAAATTGCACGAAATTTGGCTGTTTTACGACGATGTTCATTGTTTCCAGGTTCGTGTGAAAATGAAAAGTAACTATTTCGATCGTATCCACGTGTGTCCTGTTCAAATTAACTGCCCATGTGCAACAAGCACAACGAGTCGTTCGCCAGCCGATTACGACGTTAATAAAATTCGGTATGATTTATCAGCGAGTCTGATAACGCTACTATACGCCAACATATGCGACTAGATATCTGTTTCTTTATCAGTCACGCTGAATAAACAAGAATGTGCAATTTTCGGGACACGATTTTGACGCCTTCTGTTTTCTTGCTTCGCGAATACGTTCGTACCCGAGACGTTGGATAAATATCACGAATCGGTAAAATATATAAATTGTAACAGAGCTGATGGCAAAGCAACACGGTCATCTTGCATTGCATCCATGCTGCAGTACCGTTACGAGCCGACGAATTCTCTCTTGTAAGATATTCGTGTCAGCTCGATTCAGAGACGGCTAATGGACGTCCCGTTAAGTGCAGCACGTAGAGAAAGTTGTGAACGACTGAATCGACCGATTAATCACTATCGCTCGCGAAGACCGTAAAGCTGGTCGCTTAATTGGTTAGCTGGCCGACCACGTGCCATCAAACTGTTTTTTCCCTTGTAACGGTCTCGCTAGCTATGCTTCTTTAACGAATCGATCGAACGTGTGTTAGTTTCTGGGTCTTCTTTTGCTCGTCTTACGATGGAAGTCGAAATGCAATACTTTCGATAATAAACGTTGAACGATCATAGCGGAACGACGGCAAGGGGATGTTTTTAATTTGGCACGCGAACGGAATTTCGTGAAATATTAGGTCGCATGCAGCTTTTGTCGTTGGCCTTCGTCTCTCGATGTTAAGTAACTAAAGTCCACCACGCGATTCGCGATAACCCTCGGTGGCCCCTCGAGATGATGAAGAAGAGGAGGACACTTCCGAAACGATACTCTTTTATGTTTCTACGGACGTGATATGAATTTCGACGGTTCGCGCGTGCAACAACGAGCCTTCCCTAGACATTCCTCTCCCACTTCTAACCTCGTGAGCACCGTTTCCTCGCCAACACGATCCTCGTTCTAACGCTTTCTCCAAGGCGAACACCACACGCGCGTGTCCCTGATTTCACGAAAACCATCGGCTCTTATATAGCACGATCAATTTCTTTTGGCAAAGGGAAAGGAAACGTTTCCCGGCCCACCGGAATACCATGATTCTTTCTCGACCGTTGGAAGGCGAAAGTCGACGAAAAGCCGCGAGAAACAGGGAGAGTAACTCGATGCTTTGTCGCCCGGCAGAGTGGTCTTTCTTCTTTTTTCTTTCCTTCTTTTTTTTTTGTGCACGATAGAGGGTGAGAATGTAAAAGGAAGGTCGGTAGGTGGGAAGGGTTCAAGGACGATGGAGTTTGGTAGGAAATGGAGGGAGACCGGGTAACGCATAGCTCCAAAGAGAATCATGGTTGAGCAACGTGCGCTTTCGTGTGGACGTGCGTATATACGCTCGCACGATCGTACATATATACGTATATATGTATGTATGTAATCGTTTGAAGGCCCAAAGGAAGCCGAAAGTAGGCCTGGGTTACAGTTAGATCTAACAGTCTTCTTCACGGTCTTCTCGAGCCGTATAGGTGATGCACACCGCTCGACCATGTCGGCACGTGGTATCCGCACTGGCACGCAGAGAACCCCTGTATATATGCGTGTCATGTTTGTGTGTGCGTGTGCGTGTGCGTGCGTGGGATGCCACGTACGATATATCTTCTAAGCTTGCAAGCAACTTCGTGCAGGAATTTTCTACGAAACTCGGATCGTTTCAAATATCGAGCTGGATGATTTATTTAATCTTAATTAATCAATGTCGAACAGAAGCATATACATACTTGAGTAGCTCGGTGTCGGTATCGATTCAGTTGTCGGCAGTTGCATAACGAAGGCGAAAGATAACGAGGCGAGTATATAAATCTTTCGCCGTAAGAAATTGTGTCGCGTACCGAACGGGAACACGTGTACCCGCGATATGAAAATACTCGGGACGAAATCGAGGAAAAAAGCGAATTCACGCATATTACGAATCGAAACTCGCGAGCGTTATCGGTGCGCGAGAAAGCGTGCTCGCGGCCGCGAACGCGAGCGGACACACACTCGCACGCCTGTCGTTCCGTGTGTGCGTAAACGTTACACAAGATTAAGCGGAGTGTGCAAGCGACACGTGGAACGTTAGACTAGAAATATTCGTATACCGTTTGCTGGCATTCGAACGGAACTATCCCGTACACTGTTCCCAGACGCGAAAGACGCCTTTGTGTCCTGTCGACTCGACGAAAGTCGATTTCTAAATATTAGGTTGACGACCAATCGTGCAATCTTTATGTGAACGTTGCCCCGAAATGTGTAAAATTTCATTCAGTTGAAAATAAATTGAAAAGTCATAAATTTAATTCCAATAATAGCGTACCCGTTATATTTTTAAATAACTGCTAAAATTAACAAAGAAAACAGGGAAATTCAATGGATAACTATTATGATCTCTAGACGAAGTATACTTAGCTAATTTTTAATATTTTATTCTTGCTTCGAACGTACGAATTAAGGAAGGGTTCAGCATATGCGTTATTTAGTGACACGATGTATTTGTCGCGATCGAACGGTAATTTACATCGACAACACGGTTAAACACGGATAACTTGGCAATTACTACTGTTCTGGGTATCGATGCAATTAGAATTATTAATTCAACGATCGATACGCTTCGTCAAATTCTTTTTGCGTCATGTCTATTTCATTTGAATCATAAGTCGTCCGTTGTTTGCCCTAGACTTGTATGTAATCATTATCTATCGAGATCGATCGCTTTCACTGGGCCACTGTATTTGGTGCAACACGATAAAAGTATGGTCAGAGACACAGTTCCCGACTGAATGATATCTGACTGAACGAAAAGGGTCGGGCACCAGCAGGAAATTAGGTCGTGTCACTGGTTCGCCGTTGTGTGTTGCAACCAGAACGCTCGGACCAGCACGGAAACGCACATGAACGCTGTAGTGCTGTACGTGTTCGTCTGCACACACGGTTAATTATTAATTGTATCCTGTACGTTGTGTAATATTACATTTTCACATCGTTCATAAAGCGTCCCGTCAGGTTGTATTTCATTTTCGGAACGTGTACACACAGAGTATCTTATTACGTGCAAGATCTAGTTTGCCGATGGATTCGGTAGCAAAAGATAACAGGGACTGATTTATTCCATCTCGTTTCTGAATTTTAATGGTCACAGCAATGAACGTCTCCAATTCTTTGGACATTTTAATTTTCAACTTTCATTACGTCGCTGTTTAACACATTGATCGGTTAACCCTTTCGTTACGGCAGCCCGCTCCGTCGGAGTAATGCCAGTGAACGGGGCACCTCGCCGAATAGTGTCCACATTGCACGTCGATGGTCCGTTGTCTTCGGTGTTAGCTGACTATAGTCGGTAGTTTTCAGTGTTCGCCGCCTATAGTCGGCGCTCTTAACGAAAGGGTTAAATAAATTTAATTTACTATTAAATAGCTGTTTCCTTTCTCTGCATTATTTCTTTTTTTATTTTTCATTTCAAGTCAAAATTATTTTCTTTCCTATATTCGCGTTGCTATCCAATATTTAATATAAAAAGATGAAATTCAAAAATATCGCAAAATTGTCTATTGTCCATATCGATGCAAATGAATAAGATGTTATGTGTCGAGTTTTTATGTAATTCATGCAAAATCGAAATAACTCGTACGATTCCAGTTATCGTTCATTGATCGCAGCGTGAACGCGTAAATAAAATGTCGTACGTGTTATCTAATAGATAAGGAGAACGATCGAGTACGCTGGTACCGCATTCGCTATTTGAATTTCGAACGAGGATTCAGAAATATATTAGGAGAATCCTCGGCCAAACGAGACTCTGCTATTTTTATTCGCATTCGTAAAGAGGCCCGTTCCAATTTGGCTTCCACGTTTTAAAGCGATTTCGTTTGCGAGAAAAATTGTCAGTTGTGTAAATATTCGCTGCAGATGACTTAAACGCGTTAAGTGGCACAGTGAAGATGACCGTGAACGTGCGATGGGTGTAATTGGTCGTTTATTATGGTCATTTATGTCGAAAGTTCGAACGCCAACGTTTTTCGAGATCGTATATTGCATATTGTATATTATTTTTAATTGTTATTTAAAAACTAATAATTGTTCAGAATACGTAAAATATAATTCTCAGATTAATTGTATTAGTAATCTTGTGTTGGTTGTTGAAAGAAATTAAAATTTTCAGGGGTAAAACCAGGTGTTGATATAAAATTATGGGAAAAAATGATTGTATAGTAATAATATAAGTTAGTAAATTAAAGGTTTAAATTTGAAACATAGTTACTGTTATTTTTAACACTAGAACTTATTTTTAAATCGAAAATAAAATAAAGCACGAAATACATAAAAAATGAAATATAAATTAACACGTTTAAAAAATTCTTTATCTTAACAAAAATCAATCTACATTTGGTCGAAAGCGTCTGAATAAATTTTGTAGCGTAAAATAAAAAATCTAAAGTTTCGACCCGTTTGGTAGTTCTAGTATTAATAATTAGAGTCTTACTGCGTATGTCCGTTTTCACTGCGGCAGTGAACATGAATGATTCGATTGTTAGCTTTTATTATAATTAAACATTTAACAAAATAAAGGAGAACAAAATTTCTCTATATCGTTACTATTATACTAATGATACGAAGTACGAAATTTCTATTAAGTTTCCAATACGGCGATCCTTTCACGTCGATAATATTGAAAGATTTTTAAACATAATAGTTCAAAACTTGTATACGAAGTTTGGGTTTATAGAGAAATAATTTCGGATTGAAATTACAATATTATAATGTTACATTAACTTAAATTAACGAACAATTTCTACATTTTATAATTACATCGTTAGGCAAAATTTTCTCCGCATCCTACTTTATTTTTTTCCATTATCCGATTACATTCATGCTGGTGGTGTCCCCTATGTCTGAACGAACGTGTTAAACACATTAGTCGTCCTTACACCGTGTACACTGGGAACGCTCGTAACATGTTTTCACCCATATGTTACGCGTGTTTAGTTAATTGATTATAAAAAAAAAAATCAGTAGTTGAGAGTCGATAATTAATTGCGAGAAATGTTGGTCATTCAATTTTTATTGAATGTAAATAAATAATAAATTAATTGATTCCACGATAAAGTTTATGCTTCGAAAGATGTGGAGAAAAATTATGAATACAATTATTTTTAAATGAAATTAAATTAAAAACGTAGACGAAGGAAATGTTAGAGGAACACAAAGACATGACCGATATAAGGGGGATGACCGAGAAATGGGGAGTGAACGTACTTGACTCGTAAACTCGTGAACTCAGTCAAGCAAAGTATACTTCTTAGAGTCAAGGTTACTCTTCTGATGCAACAGGATGCCGGCCATTGACACTGTATCCTCTCACCGATTCGACTCCGAATATTACACGATTGATTTCGGCAGACATCGTAAATATCTTTTTCGTTCTATTTTTCTCCTATCATAAACCTCTAATTAACTCTTTCAGGCACAGATTTTTTAACGAATATATTTTTCTCAAATTCCTAGCGTATTGGGGTTGTTGCGTTACAAAATAATTAAGAATCATGATTTTGAATTTTATTGCAACATTTGTGCAACAAATTTGAAATATCGAAGCTTCGATTCGAAAGGGTTAAATTTTTTACTCGAATTTCTGTACTTCATACAAAAATCTGTTATCTTCCTTTGTTTGGTCAACAAATTTTGATCCATTTTATGATACGGAACTAAGCATTTGCATGCTTTTTCAGAGTTTCCATACATAGAAATGTCGTTATATAACAATACCTATAAATCAACAAGATGTTCCAAAAATAAAAAATAAAAACTCAATTTTTAGCACTTTAATTACTAGATAAGGATTTGATAAAATATTCAAAGAAACGAATGTCTTTCACAAAAATAAAACTTATACACTATGTCCGAGTCTGTATCTTGAAGACACAGTTCAAAAATTGAAGTGTTTCCCTGTGTCCAGATATGGACACATTCTTTTTCCCATAAAGTTCGAAATTGTGAATTTGTTTTGGCACTCACAGTAGCCAAAGTGTTTTGGGAAACAAGTGCTGAAGTTCCTGGTTACTGAACCAGGAGTTAAACATTTTAATCGATCTTATCGTTAGTTCTGGATGTCTGGTATCTACGTGAAAAGGCTGCTGTTTACGACGAGATTTCTCGTTGATCTGTTTGCTGTTCGCGCGAACCGAAGGTTTCACGGTCCGGTTACGAGGTCCACCTTTTGCCAGCTGCCGTTTCTGTTAGAAACGTGACGTCCATAACCAGAAAGGTTTTTTCGAGATATTGCGAGGACATTAGGCGGGTTTGAAAGGCTAGGAATTCGTGGAATATCGTGATGTTCTAACGTCATAAAAATGTACCGTAACCTCGCAATTGCCTGGTCACGAAACCGAGTTAGAAAGACGTTCAACCGGAACAACACGGACTCATTCCTGGACGAGCGAAATGCAAAATGAGTTAGGCAGTTTCTCTCGTTGACCTTGCGCCTTTCGATCCTTCTCTCGAGAGAGAAGGAAAAGAAAAAAACAAAATTAATCATTCAGCCTGCTCGTTACTGTGAAACAATCTCTGTCGTGGTCGTTAGATTGTTGCACGTCAAATGTCCGATTTCGAAACGTAGAAAGTCTGGCCACGATTCGATGACATAAAATCATCGCGAAACAACACTTGTGACACATTCAGTTTGTAACTTCAACCTTAATCCTTTCAGTGTTCGCTAAAATAAGGGGTTGATAATATCTCTTTTAGGATTTATTAATATTTATTATACATGATATTACAAATATTTTATAAATATTGTTGATTTCTTTATGATTTGTATTATTAATATAGAAATGAGTAATTTTCAGATATTTACTTTTTTGGTTCTTTGCATTTTTATCCATACGTTATTACAAATTGGCTAATTCTTTCTTAGAACGAACAGTGAACTAATCAACTTGGATTTCAACACTGTTTATTAACTAGCACACAATTTCTATAAAGGAATTTTTTATAGGTATTGCCAAAAGGTTAAATTAGATTAGGTATTACCGAAAGATCAAGTTAGGTTAGGTATCAGTATCTTGAAATATCAATAGAATATCAATATGAGCTATAAATTACTCCACCGAAGAAACAGCTATTTTACATCAAGAATATTAATAAAACTTTTGGCTAATCATTTTTGTCATCAAATTGTTTCGGACCGATATGCAGCCGTCGCGTCGCAGGGAAACTGGACGTATTTAACAAGACATACGGTCACTAATTATCAAAAGAAATAGATGATTAATTGTTAAATTTAAATTTTAAATTTATCGCCTTACTACGTATATACTTAAGCCAGTTCGCGTGTTAACGAATAATATTCTTGATCAAGTTCTAACAATTATTGATAGTTTCTATTCGTGGCACCGGATTGTTTGCTTTCCGACGATGTGAGCTGCTCGCTTCTTCCTGATATCAGTGTCGATCGTAATCGATTCAGCATCGTGGATGGAAAGACGAGCTTGAAACGCGTGTAACTACGGGTGATTTCAAGGCCCGTCGTTCGTTAGTATTACAAGGCAAACGCAGAGTTGCGAAACGCCACGATAGCGGTGCTGTTCGTTATCAGATTACTAAAGGTATTAAATACCATGCGGCACCGAACGTAGATCGATAATATTATGCGTTCACCTTTTTTTTTTTCCCTTTTCGATCGTGGCAGCAATTGCCCACAGATAACACAGTCAAATTAAATAAAAAAAAAAAGAGAGAGAAAAAAGGATGTAATATTATTCAATCGATACGTGCATACGTGTAAACTGTATACGAATGCAGGTGCTCACGTTACTGATAATTTTCTCGAATCGAGAGTTAATCATCATTCGACTATGTAGGTCAATGACACAATTACACAACTCGTCAGCTAAGCAGGCTCGTGCGTGCATTTACTGACTTTGTTGGAACAGTCGTAACTCGTGTAAATATAACCGCGAAGCTCCGATATCTCTTTCTGTGTACAGCCGCAAACACGCGCGAATTTTTCGCTTGATATATTCCTGATTTCTTCTTTTTTTTTTTGTTTTCATCTTATTAAGTAATGGAGCTTCGTGTTTGGAGAATACCAGTTATCAAGATGTATAAGAGTTGCTGGAATTTTCGTTTCTCATCTCTATGCTGTTCGTTGTTGATGTTTTAAAAAACCATTTGGGTAATTTTCTATTCTTAGAAATTTGTATCTTAAAATAACCGACCACGGTGTAACATTTGATAATCGCAATTCTTCTGAAGTTAACAGTTTCTTCGTTAACCCTTTCGCTATCATGGATCAATATAATAGCTATTCATGAAAATTAAATGCAAAAAAATATCGTAAAATAATTTTGATGCGCAACATTGTTTTATTTGCCTTTATATGTTAAGTTAAACAATTTGATATGGAAACGTGCAGGAGCGTGTAGTGGTAGAGATGGCAGCAGCGAAAGGGTTAAGTTCGTGGTGCTAGTCACCAAGTCAATTTGATGACGAATTCTGATAGTTAACCCTTCCGCTCCGACTAGAAATACTATATTTCATAATAGAAATTTAAAAAGATATACATTTTCAGAGGGACTTGGAAATTTTTGGGAATTTAAAAAAGTAGAATCAAACGCAAACGATACTGTCTCATTATAAAACTCTTATTAATAAACTACATATAGAATTCATCGTATCGACTGCTACACCGAAAATAGACACACGTGATTAACGTAGACTTTCCGTTGTCCTTTTGTGTTGTCCGAAAGTTGCCCGAAAAGAATGCAAAGCAAAACGGATGTTTTTTTTGTCGGCCAGCTACGAAAAGTGTCCACATGCAGCCACGTGCGATTGCATGGTACACGTGATCGAAATTTGTCGGCCGCGCGACAAAGTTTCAAAGCTCACGGCCACCCCTACCACCCGTTCACGATTTTCGCCTGTCCAATTCCATCGTTTCGTTTCTCTCTTTGCCGGGTCGAGTGTTTGCTCAATGATTGTCATCGTGCAGCGTACGTACGCGTAACAGAGAAGAGCATGTGCGAACCGATCGACCTTGGTCCCACGCGGCCATTGGCCGAGACCAAAGGAAGCCGACCGTGCCGATTGGCCCGTTCGAAAGCTCTAAAAGCGGGCTCTAGCACGCGCGTGCAATGCGTTGATCTCACCGTGTGTATGCCCCGAGGAATCTGGCAGCAAAATTTTAACCACGGTGGGGAACTAGCTCCGGCACTTTGCATCGTCGACCTTGTCGGGCCATTGACCGCCGTTTTCGTCCCTTGGCTCCTTTTCTTTGTCGTTATAGCCGCACACCGTTTCGCTCGAATCGGCCACCTTATCTCTCAACAGGGCTTAGAACGCGCGGTTTCAATTGCACGTCCATGATGTACAATCGATAGGGAAGAAAGGGAACCTCTGCACGGAACGCGTTCGTGATAGTTGGACACCATTCCACGTGGATGCAGAAGGAAATTTATTGTCTCTTATTAATGTCAGGATTCTGTTGTTGAGCCCATGTCACATACGTTCTTGTTTAGAATTTATTGTCACAGGTTGTTGACCCAAATTTTCTATGTTCGCGAAAACAGACGATAAAATACCTTTAAAAATATTTACAGTTCTTCGTCGTGAAGAGATTGTAAATCTATTTCTTCCATTACTCTGTAATTTAGAGTCTTGGGACCTTCGTGGTTAGAAAAACGAACTGATATTGTCACAATCGTGTATAGTTGAACGATAAGTTTTGAGTTGATGACAAAGGGGAATAGTCCATTCCATCCATTGCAATATTTATTTAATTTTAAGTTAAAATTATGAATTTTCAAGTAAAGAAGAGATCCTCCATCATCGGTACTTTTGGAAACTAAAAGTTTTCTCCTGATAAAAAGGTTGCAAATGTTTATGAGTTAGTTTATTTTAATTTTGGTTTAAAAATTTGCTGGTAAATTATTTATGGCGATCGTAACAGAGTCAGTGGAGTGTAAAGGGTTAATAGTAATCCTTTCGAATATTAAGATGGAAGTGAAAAAAAATTGTATGTGATATTGGAATTATATTATTCGTGCAAGCTAGCAAATTTAATTGAAGAAATGATACGATTGTATGTTGAATAATTGGAATTATAGTGTGTCTTACCGTGTACGGCTGCTTCCACTGCGGTAGGTAGCGCGTTCAAGTGCTACAGTAGAATCAGCCATGCTTGGCACGGCACACCATAATATGGGTTACTAAGGATATCCTTGATATCCTTACCGAAGGATAACAACCTTGAACCTTTCTGTTTATAATAGAACATCATTATTTATTTGTAAGAATTCAGTTAAAGAAATATATATAAACATTGTAATTTTGTAATATTGTGTAAAAATAAAATAGAACATTATAAATGCAGAAAGTATGAAATATTTTTAATAATTTCACTGATAATGAAGAATCATAGCGTATATTTTTAATACAATGCAACGATTTAAATTTTTAATGTAATTTCAGTGGCATTCAAAATTTTCACATTATTTTTTAATTGTTTGAATTAAAATCTTAAGTTTTAATTATAATGATTTTTAGTCTTCTAGATATCATAAATTATGAATAAAAGAAGTTACTGTGGTATCATTTGAAGTTTATTTTTGAAATTTTAATCTCTTATTAGATCGAATGATTCCATTCTAGGATTAATTCCTTTGAGCACGTTGAGCAACCATGCATAGCTGAATGGAATCGTTTCGCGGTAACTAACTGGAATGTAAATGTTTCCTTTTGATTCCATTATTTGATTCCACGTAGAGGTAGAGTAGGATTGATTGAGATAATTCAAACGTTGACGGTGTAAATTAACAGCGTAGCGCGTTTGAATTATGAACTGTTTTCAGAGTTACAGTTAGACCGCCTTTGTTCATCTAATGCCACCACGTTCAAGAACCGTAAGATAACGTTCGTAGTCATGGTTATCATACGATATTAGCTAAAACCTTATCTTTGTCCAGTTTTTAAATTCATTTTTCTCGAACACTTTAACGACTAACATCAAAATATTCATACGTGATATTTTATGTTAATTATAAATGAAAAATTTGATCATTTCGTGCAGCAGATTATAAAACATGTCAATCGTAACTTGAACTACAATCTTTCTTCCTTTTTCTTTATTAAATAAAGGAATGGATGGATATGACAAAACTTGTGATTATTAAAATGTAAATATCTCAAATTTCATATGTTCTTTCAAGTTGATGTGTAATTTGTTATTTTCGTGACTTTTTACGTTATCGTTCTGTACCTTGCCTCTGTCAACTATTTAGTCACGTTATTTGGAAGGTAAGTCTGTGGCGTACAGAACCAGTCGAACGCTTAATCTTCTAAATTATAAATTAGTGTAGAATTAAATATTATACTTTGTTACTTCATCTATGATTCACAAATATTTTTCACCTACCAAAATTATTGAATTTATATTAATAACTTGAAATATCACGCGACGGTGTTCGATTAAAAATAAAATTAATTCTTAATACTTGTTCCACGCCCCAATGTGCAGATATTAATATAAAAAAAAAACTTTTGATAATAAAGAAGTGAAATGTACCTGAAGAGTACCAAATCATCGAAACGATACTAATTAATTTAATTAGTATGATAATGAATTTGAAATTCTATACAATTAATTGACAATTAGATTAATCAAAATCAATTATACCGTATAGCTGTGGCTTCGAAGGCGATTGCATGCGTACTCGATTCTGTCACATGGTGAATCAATGTCTTTCGATAAGAATCGGTGTCATTTTTCGGCAAAGAAGAGGAACGAGCCGGTTAATTTATGCGATTTCCGGGTTCTCTTTGCTTATACAGCAACGTTAGACGTGCGCGGAGTAATAGAACGATCGTGTAACGATAGAAGAGGAAACGATGACCATCGTAGGAAACTGAAAAACCCCTAGCCCATAAAACTGTTTACCAGCTGGCCTTGGGGGTATGAATAGACTTGCCCGCCAAGAGTGCATTGCTCCGTTGCGTAACCGTGCGCGCGTGTTATTTTGCAAGTTTCGCCTCCGCTGCTGAAGAAGGTTGCGGACATCGTGAATTAATTTCTCATTCTTAGGCTAATGGATTTCATTAACCGATTCCTTCCAACGATTGTACTCGTTACCGTGTACGATTTTGTCCGGTTCCCTTATTGATTCATCGCGACGGCGGTAAACAATGGTACATTAAAAATCTTACGGTGTATTTCGGTGAATCTTGGTGCTTTCTTTTTGTACATCGTCAATTCTTTCTCAAAAATTATGCTAATTCGGCATTGACTTTGCTTGATTTGATTTATAGAAAAATTATTACCATTTATTTCCATTCTGTGGGAAATGGAGTGAATTGTGGTAATTTTTGGAGAATAATAGAAGATAATAAAGATTACGAGAATATTAAAATATAAAAGCAGAGTAGAATAAACAGATGTTACAATTATGAAACACATTTTAAGAATCCATTACATTAATTAATAACGGTGCTAATAAACATCTAAATCTTTTAATTCGTCTTGTCTTTTAACCGGTTTGTTCGTCTAGAATCCAGAAAATCATGAATCGTTCGATGACTGGATCATGGTACAATCCCATGACACAAACACGTACTCGATAGCTTCGTGATCACGTAATCATTTTCGTAGAATCTGTTTGCAACGTGGGTTCGTTTAATTCCTTGTACGTTTCGACACCAAAGAAATCGGTTACAAAAACCTCAAATGCATCGTGGTCTTACAACACGGTACATTTCGTAATAAATGAAATGTCACTTAATATAATTAAAATAATACTCCCAGTATGGCATTCCTTAATAAGCTACCTGTAATTTTGCTTATTATTTACGAAAATTTACACTTTTACGAAAAGTTTAGATATCGGCGATCGGCAGAGCAACGAAACTGTCAAAATCCAATATTTCTCAAATTTTTTTACCTTTTACCTAAAAATGAAAATGAAACGATTTTATTCGAGTTGCTTTCCGTTTGGGTTTATTATTTTTCTCGTACATTCGGAAACTTTAGCCAGGACAATAAGCTAAGGAGGACAGAATTAGTAGCTACGGGTTTTTGCGCTTCCACAGAATCTCTGGGAAAGAGATTTCACGTCAGTGAACCGGTGTTATTACGGACGGTTCGTGGCCCTCCTCGAACGTTTCGGAAAATAGCCGGACGAAAACACATTCGCGTATTATTTTCGCTGCGTCGATCCACACAAAGGATGCGAGAATTCCGGGCACATGTTTCCGGGTCTTGGTTATGAGCTGTTGGCATCGACGGTGGCATAAGCCGCGAACACGGTACGCAAAACGCCCACACACGAACACGCGACTACGGTCGTTGGCCCCTGCACACCGCACACATCTAGGATGTATATTTGGCTCGGGATACCTGTAACTATACGCATGACTCTATATTTAGCAGATTGCAAATGTTCCGAATCTTTTGCGTCTCCATACATCATTCTTTTCTTCCGTGATTGTTTTTCCATCAGTATTTTTCAGTATGTTTTCTAGGATCGAAGTACTCTTTATCGGTTCAGATGAAAGAGTTTTAGCACGAAGTTGAAATCGAAGAAGCGGAACACGTTCCATACTTCGTTCGTTTATATCGTTAACCCTTAATTAGACGCGTGTCGTCCGTGAGGTTGTTTTACTTCGCGAGATTGTGCTCCAATATGATAGAATAAATGTTTCAGTTCAGTTTGTCTCGATTTCTAAATAATTTTGTCAGAATTTCATTTTCTTAGACGTTTTTAAAAATATCAATTTCAAAGCCACTGAAAGCCTATTATTTTCATACTATTTCATTATTTGTGTTATCTATAATTTTATGCAATCGATAACGGGATTTTTAATTAAATTCGTGAAAGAATTCTTTTTATGGATGATCGACTCCGATAAAAGATTGTTTGTAATAGTTAGTTTGCAATTTATCCATATTTTATATAGATGCATACTGATTTGGTAATAATCCCATTTTTTGAAATGTGAGATTATTTCTATGATATTTGACTCGTAGTTTCGATTTCAAAATATTTTATCATTTTTAAGAATGTTCATGCATTTAAGATTTAAGCATCCCTTCTATGGGAACGATAGGATAGTTGAAAAGCTTGAAGACGATGAAAGAGAACTTGATTCTATGATTTGTAAGTGTAATTTTTAAAGAAACTTTTGGACTATTTACTTACACGTGGAGCATAGAAGGTCACTTTGTAAAGGGTTCATGGTTTGCTTTTTTTTTTTTTGTATTAGGAATGTTCCGAATGTCAAGCAGCCTCGAAAGAACTCGATACGCTTTAGTTAGGCGAGTCATTCCGAAAGGCAGGTGGTTTCGGCCACCTGGCTGGCCGTTCTCGCATGTCTTTCTCCCCCTTTTTTTCCTCTTGATTTCCTTATTCGAAGGATATCGCGTTATTGCGTCTCCTCTCATCTTCCTAGGTTCCTGCATAATCGAACGGTGACAAGGTTTGTCGTTAGAATTCGTGCTTCCATTCGTCGTAGTACCTTGTGTCCCTCGTTTATTTCGTCAGACCGATTTAATTATCAAACGATAAAGTTGAAAATGAAGTTGAATTCTTTATCCTTTCTTCGACTTACTGTTGATATCAGCAATTAATCAGTCTTCTTTTACAAATCAAATATTTTAATGCATTCAGATTTGCAATTATTCAAAGTAAGTTGAAGGACAGTATTTAACATTTTGATAGTTAATCTTTTGGCAAGTACATGTTCTACGTTAATATTCTTATTATGACGTACTTTATAAAATCTTTTAAACCCGACTTTTTCAGTTATCTTCCTTTCGGTGTCAAAAAAAAGATTAAAAATTTGCAAGATTTATTAATCTCATAAACATCCGAGTAAAATATGTAACCATGGAAAAACTTAGGGTTTAACAGTTAGGTACGAATATTTTCTGTCGATTGAATCATTCAGTAGAATTTTCGTTATAACACATGCACCAGATAAATTATTATCTAGTTTCGTAATCGCTTGATGAATTTCCTCACGAAATATCGATGAATCTTTTTCTTTGAAACTACCTGAAAGAAACGTGTCTGTATATTTAAAATATACAATAATATACTTCGATCATGCTTGTAAGTTCAAATTAAGTGCAATTCGTACCGACACCGCGTTACCGTTTATGGGTTGAAACCTTAAACATAAACAAAAACGCGAATAATTGTACATCGCAGTCATTATTAACAAATATTTCTTAGCCTACGATTCTTACTCGGGTAGGCACGGTATGAATTATGTTCTTGTTGTGATCTAACCGAGCGATGTTCGCAAGGGACACGACGATAAAAATATTTTCCTCACGGATTTGTTCTACAACCTATGCGGCGCCGTATTCGTTAGACGAGCCCATGATATCGTATTACGCGCACGTTACACTTGCGTACGTGAATTGTAAATTACGGAAGATCGTGTCCGAAGATGGCCTAGATATCCAGCGGGCTGCAAGAAAAGGGCAGCGGACGTCAAGCTGGCGCTCTTTGCCTCCTTTATGTTCTCTCGCGGAGGGAAACGGAGAGTAGAGTGGATAGAGAGGAGAGGAAAGAAGAAAAAAAAAAGGGTTCGACAGTCACCGCTTCCTTTGCACGCCAAAATTCCCGCGGTGTCCGGACACCATGAAAGCCGTGAGAAAAAAGGATTAGAGAATAGAAACATGCACGGGTTGTACAACGAAAGTCGAGTTAGTTCTTGGAAAACGTTTCATTCAATCCTGGGCTAAATAATCGTCCTTTGTTGTACGGGATAATTCTTTATTATGGTCTTATTGTACGCGATTTTGTTGAAAAGAAAAGATATCATCAAATTACTGTGATACGTCAATTTGGATAATCGAGGAGAAGTAATATGTCTAATTTTGATTTCAATCAGAGAGGGATAAAGTTTCTTGAATTTTTTGGGTATTCTGTTTAAACTAATAATTCTGCTCGAACCCTACCTATCGCAGAAACTAAAGCTTCCCCCGATAGAAATTAAAGTGTTCTTAGTTTAAATACTTGAGAGGAGTCGTCGTGGTTTTCATGATCCAAGGAGGAATTAAAGAAAAAACTGACCACGATTTTTTGATAATTTTTTAAAAGATTTGGCTAACTTGTTTGTATTTTTTTTTTGCATATGTTTCAGGAGTAACGTTCAAGGCACATAGGTTAATCCTCGCAGCATGCAGCAAGCACTTTCAAGAGTTGTTCGAAGGAATGCCTCCTTCTCCCGCGGGACTGATCGTTATTCTCGACGGGACGAGTGCCCACAATATGGCGTCCCTTCTCGAATTCATGTACCGTGGAGAGGTACACGTGTCCCAGGAATCCCTCAGCTCTTTCCTCAAAGCAGCCGAATGCCTTCAAGTATGCGACTTATTCCATCTCTCTTAAATAATTGCCCTAAAATAGTAGTCACGTGTTCGAATGTGAACGCGTACTTTACATTCTTCGAGGGAACATCGTTTTTTTTATTTTTGGCTACGATTAATGGCCGGCAGTTCCTGTTCTAAACATCCACGCGAGAACACCGAACGATAACCGTGTCAATGTTCTTTCAAAGACCGTCGAAAATTACCTTGCTACAGCACTGTGTTCGGAATGATTTATATCGAACCTACTTCAGAAAATAAACGTTGGAGAAAAAAGATCCTGCAGTATTTCCGTATTTTTGTCAACGGACTGTGGTCATTTAAATATGCTTTTGAAATACTGATTTTGTTACCCATCGTTAATCAAACTTGTTGCGTCGATATTATTTAATATTTTAAATTACAATTCACTGATATGAAATAAGTTAAGTGTCACAGTAGAAGCAGCCAATATCTAGTTTTTTAAATATATTTTGTCCTAAAAATATGCACGTTTTGTACTTTCTATGCACTTTGTTCCACTTTGTTATATTCAACACACGACCAGTATGTATTTTACACGTATTCATATATATTTAAAAAATGGCGCCATCCATTTATAATTTGTCAGTCATATTAGAGCCATCTTCAGCATTTCATACTTAACGATTTACTGTTTTCACCCTTTTAACACTCTCACAGTTTTCGGAAAAAAATTGATTTCTTATAATTAATTAAAATACAGCCGTTCCAATAATTTCCTTAATAATTGTAAATTTACATCCTAAATCACATATCATCTTAACAAGAATATGACGTACACGTCGTATTGGGTGTTAAAGAATCAACCCAAATCTCTAGTTTCGTACTTTCGATTGGTGAGCGATGGAAACGTTGACGATAATTGACGATAAATTCCCAAATTTTCAGCATCAGTTTATACACTCTTCAAAGTTCAATGTTCCTTGAATCGCAGGTAAAGGGTCTGTCCATCGAACACGAGAAGCTCGCAGTAGCGCAGAGGCACGCAGCGGAAAACAATAACTCGTCCACCGATGCCGGAGGTGGCAGTAGTGGCGGTGGTGGTGGCGGCGGAGGCGGTGGTGGCGGCAGTAGCGGTGGCGAGAGCGGAAGCGGTGTCAGCGGTAGCGGAAACGTCGGTAGCAGCGTCGGTGGTGGCGTGGGTGCCGGTATCGGTAGCGTCGGTGGTGGTGTCGGGGAGGTGAGCGATTTGGGCGAAGCGGGTGAAGCAACCATGGTGAGAAACACCACGAAGAGGACCCCCACACCGGCACCGTCGCCCGCCCCTGCCTACACCGTGCCCAGCCTCTACTCTCACTATTACGAAAGCCCGCCGAAAAGGCTGATGAGGTAAGCCCTTTTACCAGCACGAAGGACTCGCGCGTGAAATTTTCAAATGAAACCGCAGTTACGGAGCCGCGCGACCTTCCTGGCCTTCTAATGGCGATCGAAACCGTGGCACGCATTCCATTCGGCACCGATTAATCGACCGTCATGCGATTAACCCCTTTGGCCACCAATGACCAGAAGCCGTGTGTACTCGAGCACACTGCTAATGAGAGTGTTGAAAACTATCATTCGTTATTCGTCATCAATCGATGTCTTTGCGCTTATTTAGCTTGTATAAATATTTCAATGCTGGCCGAAGAAAGTTAACAAATTGCAATCCGTTAGAGGGTTTATTTAAAACTTCAAATATTTTTGATTCGAACTTCGCTGCATTTATCCGTTTAAGTTCCATCAAAATTGAGGGCAGGGGGGAAATAACTTGGTTTGCATGCGTTAGGATCAGTATTAGGGATAAAGAAGTGAAAGTAGTTAAATATAGGTTGTTGGGATTTCTGAACAAATTTTTATACAACATGGTATATTTTGGGGTGGTTTCAGATCGCCGAGTGACGTTGATACTTTAGGAAGGGCGAGCGTGTTACGCGACGGCACCGCCTTCCGGCCTGCATCAGCGCCTCATCCTCTTCTTCTGGAGAATCATTTCTATCAGCCGTTCATCCATCCTTCAGAAACGCCCGCACATCCCCATACCGCGCCACATACACCAACGGAACTGGAACAGGAACTGGAACGAGCGAGGTCCGAGGAACGTAGCAATTGCGATCTTAAGGAAAGCGTAGCCGAAGGTGAGAGAAATTTTGAAATTCTTAAGATTGAATAAACCTAATAGATTTTTACTGACCACAAGGTCATTTAATTCAATATTTAGTCTAATCTCTAAGAAATGTTCGAACTGTTTTTTTTTTTTTTTTCAAACAATTCTGGATGAATTTTATAATACTTTTTTTTAACAAGTAGATAAATATAAGATATAACAATTTTGAATAACGAAGAGACGATTGTATTCTTTTTTATAGATCTTCGAATAAAGCAGGAACCGGTGGCGTTGAGCGATCGGGAGAGGGCAGAAAAATTGGCGGAAAGACTGTCAAGCGAGGTTTATTCCGGGGGCAGGGGGTTCGATAGTGGTCACTATGGTTCAAACTCGGATCAGATGCAACACGGAGGACAGGTTGGCCACGCTATGGTACCCTTGCCACCGGCACATCCACCGACCCCTGATCTCAGCCCCGCACCCACCACCCCTGCTATGTGGAACTCGAAGATCAACAAGGCTGGCACTGTTTCCACTCCCGATGGTGAGTGAAATTTCTAACAAATTTTTTTATATCTCCTTCTTGGCATTATGTACACATGTAAATCAACGCCAAAATGTTTAATTTAACCAAATAATTAAACGCCCTTAAACTATCTAATTTAGTTAAGTAATTAAATACCACTAAAACAGCATACCAAAATATTAGATAAAACGACATCGATCTTCGATATCCTCGATAATCCAAATTATCATGCGCCGTACTAGACACGACTGTATTCCCCTTCCGACGATCAACGTGTTAAATACAGGGGGATTAAGCCGATTCTCAATAATCAACGGCGTGTATCGCAGCAGAAGGATATAAACGTATAGTCGATTACACAAGTTCGTTAAGCTTCTCGCAAACACACCACGTGTCTTTTGATTCATCGTGCACGAACGATTACGCGGCCCACGCGCGAAAATATTTCTCCCAGAGGCGTAAATCTCATTAAACACTCGGCGCGAATCGAACAGCGAAAGATCGTTGCTTATTTACATCGCGCCGATATCGGGTATCGTGTTTACGTTGAACGAAGATGCGCGCAATTTAATCACGGCGATTACGAGTAATTATTGGCTGTGATAATCGTATCGTTGAGGTTTTGAGAGCCGGTCAACGGAGCCGAAACGATGTCAGGTCAGATGCTTAATATCTGGGCCAGTGCGTTCGTCAGAAGGCAAGGCCTTCCAGATCTAATGTTACAAAATGCACGGCTAATCGTTGCATCACCGGTTGCACGTGGAGCTTTCTTGATGTTGCAACTCGTGCCTCTACCAGTTTCGTCCCCTTCCAGTTGCGCTACTACTCCTCGTGTTTCACAAAGCGTTTCGAATGATGATTCGAACGGTGAGATATAAAAAAAGATCTGGCCTTAAGGGGGTAAATGCCTTTGGCACTGTTAAAAAGGACTTCTTCAAGAATTATCAGAAGAAAAATTACTTGTATTAAGAATATAGATTTCAACGTAAAACACACTTAGTAAAATTAATCAAACACCAAAAAGCATTTATAGCACGGGACAATTGCGGCAAAAGTCAATAAACTTTAAATTTCTATTTTATTGTATCGGCTATGACTTTTCACCCCCTTTCGATTCTGGAAGATTGACAAAATTCCTTGCATAAAAAACCGAACGTCGATGGAACCCCTCTTAAATGTCGCCACGTTGGTTCATCGTCGTGCCCCATCCTCGAAATTTCGTTGTCACACGAAACGGTGGCCATCGTGTTCTTTTTTTATTTTTTTGTACCTTGTCAAGGTAAAAACCTGTAACGGTCTAAAAGAGAGCAAGAGACCGTCTCTGTCGGAGCAGGATTCGTGGCTGGACGGCCACGTTCTACCTTACGACGGTGTCGTCGGTCGACTCGCCTTCACGGCGTGAACAAAGTGTACAAAGAGGATGCAGGCGACGGTGCAGCCACTGGGAACATCTTTTGCTCCGGCGAGCAAATCACCGGGCGTGACGCCACGACAGCAGCCACGTAAAACCGAGGGTGGTCGACAACACAGAGCGCCACCAACATTAAAAACGCACACACACACACACACACGTCGAGCCACCATGCAAGGATAGCTCGATGTGTCGCGGATGACGCTTTAACCATTTTTAATCGCTGCTAGATGAGCGAGCGGACAGCCTAACCGCGGCGACGGTAAAGAAAGAAGCGAACCGTCAACTAATGCAACACGGTTATTGACGTTAAGCGTGCTCGAGCGATCGCACGACACGGGAAAAGGTGATACCTGTGTCGGAGCGATCGGTTGTGTCCACGGATGAGGAAAAGACCAAGGAAGCCAAGGGGGCGAAAAAGAGAACGGCCCTTTTTCAAACGCTTTCGGCAGGTCTTTCGTAAGCGACCGGCTGACACTTGTGTGTATGTGTCGAGTCGGTTCGCTCGAATTGTCGCGTCGCGAACGAGAACGGAACCCCGCTCGCTCTCGGCCGATCTCCCACGGGGAACCGAGCTAACGGCCACGAGATTGTTGGACCATTCTATTAAAGTACAGTTATGCTAGCTTTGATTTTGTCGTTAGGAGTTAGGTTTTCGTTAGAGGCATCCAACGGTTCTGCTCGTGCTTCCGCTGGTCACGATTCTTAAGAAGGGAACTTTAGGTGATAAATGATACGATTCAACTCTTCGCAGATTAGAGTCTTCGTGAAGAATTAGTTGTTACGCATATACGTATCGTAGTTCACGTGTATTTCGAAAGTTTCAACATAGTTTGAACACCCCAACCTAATTCTAACCATAATAACTTGTATTATGATGTCTTACTACGTACGATAGATTTCACTGCGATAATCATTATATGTTTCTTATCTTCAAGAAACAGTATTATCGTTAGACTTTTAACATTTTCTGACTTTAAATCATCATCGAGATATAATAATTTGAAATCTGAATACTTGTAACGAAGAATATCAAATTGGACAGGACAGAGGTGTTTGTAAACGTCAACAGAAATGAACGGGAGCATCATCATCGATAGAAGTATTCAAAAATCATTAATCAAAGTCGCAGTCAGATTCGCAGGGCTGTATTTTGTCGTAACAGAGACTTCCTTTTCTGTAATATCAAGAAAATAGGTGGTCGCGACCCTTAGCCTGAGAAAGTCGACACGCAACGTCGTTGAATTATAAACGAAGAAAGGCCAGAAATTGCTCTCGCTATGAGTTTGTTCAAGTCGATGCACCACAACCTTCTTCTTCCTTCCGAGATACACACTCGCACACACTATTCTTGTTGCAATTTTGCGCACGTGCCTCGTAAAAGTTTCAGCGAGGCGTGCACGCTCGCGCCCCGCGCTGGAAACGTTCGACCACTTTGACTCCTCGTGGCTCTCTGAAACATTAATTCGTCGTTTCCGACGATTAATTTCGTATGCGGGATCCCCGCGACGTCTGTGCTTTCGTGTTCGAGAAAAAAGGAAACAAAAGAAGAAAAAAAGTAGCAGACACACGAGACTCTTCCTCTTGTACACGTTCGTGGATGTTATCGACCACCTGAGGTGGATGATTCGTTCGGACGGGTACAAAAATTCCAGATGAATAATTATTTTTGTTAGGTAATATTAACGACAGCTGTGCATTGGTGACGTGTTATCTGGTATCGATTACGTGATCCGATGTAAGCGACAACTTTCTATCTTGTTTCGTTGGTCACTGTTGATTGGTGTGAATATACTTCATAGTCATCGATCTAAATGGGTCGAGATGTTCGACTGTTTCTGTATAATTTGCAGTATTTTATGAGTTTCATCATTGACACGTTACATGTCATGGAAATGTTTAAAAATAATTATATAAAATTATTGTAGAATATGTTATTGTTATCCGGTTCGTTCGACAAATTTTAATCCAATTCTATCTTTAAGTTTCTATTCTCTCAGAATAAATAACCAAATAATCATTACTACTTTTCTTTTAACGATGTTTGAAAATTACATTCTCAGTTAGAAATATTGACTGTGAGCCATGGGTAATTTTAAATTTGAAAATAATCTAATAAAAGATATTTTTAACGATAAAGTTACAGGTAGTCGCTCAGAATAGTATATTGAAACCTCAAATTGAGAAACTAATCGTATTACCGCGTGTCTTGCTGCATATGACTGTTTCTACTGTGTCGATCAATATGCTACTCGTTCTCCTATTTTTCTGTCTCTACACGATTTTTGTTAAAGTAGCAAAATATTTTCGTTAGAAATATTCTATCCTTTACAAAATATTAATAAAAAAAAAATTGTATATCGCTAATATAATATCCCATATACTAATTTGTAGCTTCATTGCTTGTTCTAACGAAGAGTCAGCCATTTTATATTAAGAACATCAATGAACGATCCGTGCAGTCACTATGCCATAAATGCTATCAAATCCTGTCACACTTTCTATGTTTCAAAACCGATCATTTGATATGCTTCGATATAATATAACACATACCACTTTTGATACCTAATAAAATGGTATAAAAATAGAATATTTCTAAGCGACCCGTTTGTACGGGATTCACATTTTTCTGTTAAACGAAACTATGTATTTGGCATAAAAAAAAACCCTTGTTTCTTGGATGAACTTTCTTTCCTTCTCTTTTTTCTTCTCATTAACTCGAAGTTTCTTTACACTTGACGGATCACGTGCAGGTCCGTTCGGATCGGGAGAGGTTCAAGAATACCTAACGCGAGTCGATTTAGGCCACCGGTTCTTAGAAGCGATTAGTCCTCGATTCTCGCAACGCGCGAACCACGAAACCGGGTTTAACCTCCAACCGTTGGGAATCATTGCACAATGCAGCAACAACGCGAAATCCTTGCCTCGACACCGTTAATCAAGGAACGTTCCCGTCATTGTGGATTAAACCCCGAAGGATAATTGATTTTATGCCTTAACCCCTTCGATCCTTTCCTTCCACTAAACGTTCATGTTCGTTTGTATACCGATGTGATTTTCTCGGAAACAAAGCTTCTAAAAATTCTCCAGATATTTTATTTCATATTTTCGATTTACTTCCTCTTGTAGAATGACTCTGTACATAATTGTACCACTAATTATGGGCCACCCTGTATAAGCAACCCTAAATAATATTAGATTGACAACTAACTTAGGATTGTTTATTAAAACTTGATAAATATGAATTTTCGGTTGAAACAAACATCATTTTAATTAGTACTTTTTGCATCCTTCAAGATAGAATTCGGATATTTTCAAAGTAAGATAAGTGAAGTGATCATGAATTTAGTTTGTAGTCTAACAAAATAAAACAATTATTGATTACACCTGGTTTGATTGTTGTTTGCGGTTGCTTACCTACTTGCTCAGCGAGGAGTGAAATGAGAATTCCCAACAATTAGCTCGTAAATCGTAAGAATGATGCCAGAACGGATCGATGTCTCCAATGAAGAGTGACTGAAAGTTCGATATCAAAGTAACCAGTTACTCTTCTTTTTCTTTATTTTTGAGAAGACCTGAGAAAATGTCGAGTTCCCCCTCGTAGATTAAGAGCCAAGAAGGCTTTGAATGAATTATGGGTATAGACCGTTGAATGTTTTTTCAAGAGAGGATGCGAAAGGCTGGTCCCTATGTGTGTCATGGCCAAAGCGGCCTCCGGTATGTTTTAGAAATTGTTAGAAAAGTTCGGTTGACTCTCGTTCCCGGGCTGCAAATTATCGCCAGGCCAACAGAGGATTTGTTTGACTGACTCCATGCCTAAGCATGCGACTTTCATAACTTCCTGAAACCGGTCAATCTCTCTCGGGGACCTGTGAAAATTTTCACCTTAATTGATCGGCCTAACAGGAATAATGCCTCCTTTTGTTTTCACGCACGTGTCCGAAGACAATTCAAGCATAGAATCGAACGTTTCTTGTAATTAATGACATTTTTCAGCCGTGTTCTTTGTTAAATTCGATCGAATCAAAGGCGAACGCGTCATTCTCGAAAGAACTGGCTGACATTGTCAGGAGGAGATCGGTGAAATCCGACGTGACAACCATCCCTGGGACTTGTATTGATCGACAGCACGCACTACCGTGCAGGAGAATCGTCGCAACTAAAATTAGAGCCAGTTTCTGTGAAATAATCGAATTATTGTTTTATTAAAGATTTCTCGATGGAAATTAGCTATCAACTTTGACATTATTTCGAACGATTAAACTACCTTGCTACTTTGAGGTATTTTGTTAGAAACATCTAAAGGAATTAACGAGCGAAATTTAAAAACCTTGGATTCTCTTCGAAAGATTGATATTTCAACAGCTGATAAGAGCACTCGAGATTTCATTAACCTTTTTGAAACGCTGAACCTTCCGTTATCACTAATAACAAAAGTTATATAAAAATTTAAAGAAACATAGAAAAGTACGCATTCAACGTCGAGTTTGATAGTGTTCCGTTCTCAAAGGAAATTGATATTGATTTTGAAAACAAACAAAAAAATATCATACAAATACAGAAATGCTTGAATCGATTAATAGCGTGCAGAGGGGCCACGTGTGCTATCAGGATCGAACAGATTGCAACGATTGCACGTATTACTTATCGTAACGAAGGATCAGAGTGTTGGTTTGTGACGGGTGGTTGATAGGGGGAGGGAGGTAATCACTCAATTGGTCAGTGATAACGCGCAATCTTTCAGTTGCGCACTTCTGTGCGACGGAACCGCGGATCGCTCGCGTCTTTTTTCATTTTATTTTATTGTTGCACGTATTGTTTCTACTCACGCACACACGAATACTGTAGTAGCGACCCTCACGCAATACGTTCACACCGTTAACCGTTAGACCGCCTGATAAGACGGAGAGTGGGTTTCGTGCAATGCCGAATTCGGGTCACGAAATATTTCATGCTAACACCGTCAGAGGGCCTAATGTTACGAACCAGGCTGATAAACGATGCGTGGCCGACTATTCGCCCGTTCGTTTCTTTATTGTGAATGAAACTTGAAATTTTCAACTATTCGAGTGATTAAAAAATAATATCGAAAGTTTCATTAAGAAACATTAGTATTTTATTTAAACACTTGAAATTGGGGTGTTTCAGAATAATAATTTCGAGGAAAATCAGCTTTCGATTTTGTTTGAATAAAATTGGAGATTTTATTAAAACAAAATGCATTGCGCAGTTTTTTAAAGAATCGATGATTTTCTGATTAAGTAAGATTGACGAAATGAAAACGAAGGTTTTATTTAGAAATGAGAGGATGAAATTTTTAGTGATTTCGACCCTTCAGCAAGCTTTATTACTATGCTTCTCGCCCTGACAAGTACAAATAAAACAACGGGCTGCCGCGTTGGCCTGGCGCTACCCTACCGCGCACAATGTGTAACCCTATCTTTGTTGGAAATCCTCAACCCTCAACCCTTCCACCCACACCAACTTCACGTCCCTCGACATCCTCCCCCGCGTTTCTGTATCTATCCCTTTCTTGCGTTGTATCTCTCGCTTCTTGCATCGAATCGTACACAAGAAATTTCAAAGAATCAATTTCTTATTTTTCATCGGAAGAGTTAATTTTTGTTTGACTTTGATTGAATATATTAAAATAATTTCATGAAATTGTTGTAGAGAAACAATTAATAGACTTCAATTTGATATATTTTTATCTAGCCATTTTGTATTATGAATGTTGATGAAAACGCTTACGCAGTGATTTTCGTCAAACTTTAAGCTTCAAATTGATATAGCATAAGTGCTATTTTGTAATAGTTTTATGTCATCAAATCGTGCCCAGACTTTCCATGTTTCGAAATCCACCATTAGATATGCAATGGCTAAATGTATTATCGGATTTATTACGTCGGATATGTTTGGTTCCTGTTTCTATCATAAAATATGCAAATTGACCTATTAACTGTGTAATGTTTCCATCAATTAACAATCATTTCGTAACACGCATACGAATATGAATTGAAAGCTTTTCGACAAATTAAAATATTCAAAATATTCAAAACAGTAAGAAAAAATTGTTAAAAGAAAAAAGAAACACGTTTGCCAACGAAGGGTTGAAAAGCTTCTCGTCTAAAACTACATTTTATTAGCAACATATTAGAAAGGTACAGGATCGATTTCCATTTTCTATACCATGGCAGTCAAGGGTCAAGAAATTGATACCCAAATTCATGAGTATCAAGAACAGAGCTTTCCAAGAAAGCTCCCAGGTTTAATTAGACCCCCGAAATCTGTCCCGTATCAAACTGAATCATTTATAAACGCGTATCTCGAATCGCAAAAGCTCTATTCGTCATATCGAATCAAAATCTCTTAGAAACTCGGTCACTCGACGATCCCTGCGTTCGATCCATAAATCATCCCACGATCGAACGTAGGATCTCTCGGCCAGCCACGGATTAATTCCTGTTTCACCCTATCGTGGTTGCATCGTGGCTCGCAAAAACGGAAGTCGCGTGTCCCGGGTTTTCACGCGACTTTCGTGAGCGGGTTGCTCGAACTTTGACACGCGACCGTCAGATAGCGCTCGATTGCAAACGCGTGAACGCGCGCGCACCAGGCGCGTATATTTTTGGGGGGCTAAAAGGTATGGAGGGGAGGGATGGTAAGGTGGAAATGGACGACAGCCAAGCGTGGGTGCAAATTTACTGCAGCGTTCGCGATTCCGTAATGTCGGTTGAATTCGACGTATTTCATGCGACCGGCCACGCAATGGTAAGGGCAGGTAGGGGAAGAGTTAAAGGGGGTAGAGGGGGAGATATATTGGTCGTTCGAAAATTATTCACAACCGAATGCCTGATTATCGAATTTTATTTCACGAGGAAATAAATCCTGAAGGGACGTATCTATTATCTAGATTTTTTACATTTATAATGAATAAAGTATGTTTAACCCTTTGAGCTTAGTGTCGTCGTGTGACAATGTTTCTTTTTAATCTATGGAAATATAGGAGTTCGCAAAATTTGATTTCATAAAAATAATACCGAGGGACGGGTAACAAGGGCACCAGTCGTTTGCAATCCTGTATATTTTTCGGATAAAATGAGATTTTGTTCAATTATTCTTCGCACTATTCTTGTATCAGATCGTTAAGTATAAAACCTGATAAATGACATAAAGAAAATTTTGACACGTTGTTTCTACAAGCAGCGACGTAGACAAATCACCATTGAAATAACAAATGTGTATGAAATATATGGTCTCAACACTTCGATTGAAAATAAATGACTTTTATTTACGAGAAAAAAATGAATAAACTTATCGCTCTTTGTCAAGTTTCATACTTAACCCTTTGTCGACAACTTGGATCGTGGATGAAATGTTAATATTTGTTATTAAATATTTGACGTAACGAATGGATGTATAACGTAGTGGAGACTTTGATAAGTGTCTCAGAATTTTTGTAGATTTTTTATTCCGTTTTGTGTCTACGAAACGTGAAAAATTATGTTTAACTATGAAGGGTATATAATCCAATATTATAAATCACGTTTATCGTTGGATTTTGATTCGCTACTTCGGGTTTTGCTTTTAACCTCGGTGTTTATCATGTCGCTATTTATACAACGTATTGTCAACGAAGCTTTTACTTAAGGATGTTACCATTTGAGATGATTTTTACTGATGCCCGAATAAAACTTCGATAGGAAACTAAGTAAGCTCACAATTTTTTTGCTCGTTCCAAAAAAACCGGGACAGAAATCCGATTTGAACGAGCATTCGAATCGTATCGACGTAAATATTTATTTGGTAAGTCATTTTGATTTGTTATGCGCATTCTTCGTGTTTATTACGATCATTGATTACAAGCAATCAGACAAGTATTTGATTCACAAAAATAGACAGATACCGGTTCTTTTCAATCCTAATTACACTGCTTACTATCTTTTTAAATTACACAATGAGAATCCATTCTTAAAATAAAAATACCCTGTTTATATTTATATTCACCAAATATTATCTCTGTCCATCACAACGGATCTAGCTTAATTAATTAAAAAGGAAGTTGTGTTAAAAAAAAAAAAACGAAATCGTTTAATTACATCGAAAATAAAGATATCAGCTTGACATAACAAAACTTCTACAATAATTACCTGAACAAATTAAAACGAATTTAATTTAACTCCAGTTCATCGATTATACTTAGCCTTTTATTATAATAATATCTCTGATTAAATGGTATCCGCTCACTAAAATTGTACACATACCAACAGTGTATTTAGATTTTAAATTTCAAACGTTTCGTTCGAGCGAAATTTCAACCACGCGTACGGAATCGAATGCACCGGCGATTTTCCAACGTCCGATGTGTGGGGTGCCGAAATTCGTAGAGCCGAGCCTACCGCGGCACCTACCAATCAATAAACGAATGCGTGCGTGCACGGACGGGGCACCCGGTGCGTGTGTGTGCAGCCCGCCACGCGATTGTGTGAGTGCACGTGCCGCCAAAAGTTCGTGAACGCGCAAGGTTTGCGTGCTACCCGGCTGTTTGTGTGCGCAACTACACGAGCGCGCGTCCACGCACACACACCACCGTCCAAAAGTATCCAACCACTTACATATATCACTGAAACACATATCTCGCAAACATAGTTATTTTTAATCGATTAATTACGCTATCATTGAATTAACGTTGGCACTGTTACTGCAATGAAAGTTAAGCGAAAACTTATAGGGCTGTTCAATGGATGTTTAATTACATATTTTTGTACACTCAGGAGATTATTATAAGGCGAGGTTACATGCTCATACAGCATATGTTATATTGTATTGCCGGATCTTGTGAGTAATCTGACTTTTTCAGTATGGGTGCATTTTTTTGTCGTTTTAAAGCAATTAGCTATGAAAGATAAGTATGTATTGACGAATCGACTGTAAGCTTTATTAAGTTTTTGGAAAATAAATGTTATTTATTTCCAATCGAAGATATGCAACCATGTTCCATATATTTTGGCTATTTCAATGGTAGTTTATTTTATTTATGTTATTTGTTCAGTTTCGTATTTAACAATCTAACAAATATTGACAATCGAACAAATATTGTTCGAAAGTGTGCAAAAATTATGCAGTGACTCCTATAATTGGTCTCGATTCGAAGATAATGGCTATAATATTAAAAAAAGGTGTAAATAATTACTATGAATTACTATATGACACCATCGGGTGAAATACATAAATCACATATGATTTATAGGTGTAACCTTCTGATCCTGATTTTGATCCTTTTTAGACATTTTGTTATATGTTATTACATTTGGCTATATATTATATAAAATGTTTAAAAAAGACGTAACTGGGACTGAAACGTTACATCTATAAATCATATGTGACTCATCTTCTCATGGATTTTGTCGCATAAATTCGTCTTTCTTAACTATTTAACTTAAGTAAACTCGATTATTTTCCAAAGTGTTCCAAACGAAACTTTTTTTTGAAACGAGCTATAGTTTGTGTGCGTACGTGTTTGGTGAGTCGGTGCCTTGCACCGCAATCTATATTTTCGTTTTTTGTTTTTTGCTTCGCCTGACAGTCATGCAATATCCATCGTTGCGCTTTCAGCTCGTTTCCGAAAATAATAATTTATCTCTGAGAGAGAAGGAGGGAGGAAACGATTGACGTAGTTGAATAGCATACTGAATGAATTATCGTTTGCATTCGATGAATTCTCGTCTGTTATAGTCACGACGCGAAACTGCACGTGGAATGATAATTATTGCATCCGATGGTTGCGTGTTAATTATAAATTTAATTCGATTAAAGAACTAATAATTGGTATTACCGTGTGACTGATTCTACTGTGGTGGTTGCAGTAAAAATGGACATGCGTAGTAAGACATATTCAAATTTTTTTTTCATTTTATTTCAAAGTTTTTTATTCACTTCCTTGTATCGCTATTGCATTTTTCGCATAACATTTATCAATATTAAATGACTCAACTTTTCATATTAAGCGTTTGATTGTTACCCTTATTACTGCCCTTCTGAATACTTTATTATATCTATCGCTTGTGGAAATGTATGTATCGTAAGAATACTACAATAAACCCTAGATCAGCCATAAATAAATTTCTCCAAAATCAAACAGTACACTATTTTTCATTGCTTTGGGTACTTTGAGAATTCTACGATTGAAACACACGTCGTGAAAACAGTAGTATACACAGAAAATTGGAAACTTTGAGAACGTCTGCCGTTGCTGATTTTGTAACTTCCGCGATAGTTCGTGTAACAAAAAATAGGAACGCTTATTCAAAGTGTCTTATTTTCGGATAATAGTTGTTTATCGGAAGGCTGGTGTAGCACTCGAAGTTTTATCGTTTACGATTATGTTAGGGGACATTAGAGAAACGTATTTTTACTAGTAAGCGTGTTTTCATTTAGATCAGTACGACGACGAGATAACGATCTACATACGTATCGATCGTGCATTATCGACTGACAAATTTATTGTTCTGTATGTAGGTCATCGTGTGATTCGATCAATCTGTCCAGGAAGCAATAGAACTTTCGTTTCGTTCAATTAATGTTATCTCTCGGGGCGATTATTGTCGTCCCATCAAGAGATTCCCGAAAAGGAAAAGACCGGCTAGGCGATCTCACAGAAAAATAGGTAGCAGACGTTAATGAAAATGTAAACTCAATCTTGATTGGCCAATCTCTTTGCCACATCGATTAAAAAGTAAAAATTACCTTCTGTAAACGTTCTTTTTTTATTTTATAAAAGAAAAATGTGTATTTCTTGCATTTAAACAAATCCCACTACAAAAGTAATTTTAAATTGTTTCTATATTAGTAATACATATTTTGTCTGGAGAATTGAACTATCATACAAACGATAGGAAATTGTTTATTACGAATTTTGTTTGTGAAAAGTGTCGATTAATAAAGGCTGACATTTACTTTTCCAAATCGTGTATATACGCTTTTCCCGAGTCGAAAGGGTTAACGTTCGATACTACTAGTCAAATCCAAAATATTGTCCAACGATGAAGTACCCGAATCGTAATCTTCAAGATAGGGAAACGCTCGTTCATCCATAAATAATTCATCGCGAGGAAGCGTGACAGCGAAGCGGGACAGGTCGTCTTTAAACGCGGCGTCCCTCGGCGAAGCCGAGAGCGAAAACATTAGACGGGAACACGAGAGATCATGTCACCACGGAAGTGGTCGCCAGTAACGGGGTCAAGAGGGGAGCTCGATAGTTATATTTCGATTCGGCGAGGTCTCGGAAGTGGACCATTGTGCAGGTTATGGTTTCCCATCGATGTGTCAAGGGGGGTACGAGCCAGTAGGGTTGGCATCCCTTGGACGGGCTTCTGAGAAAAAGCGAACCGAGGTTCCCATTCCTTCTTATTCACAGTTACAACGCCCGTTGTTCTTTGACATTGATCTTTCTTTTCACCTTTGCTCTCCGCCGGTGGAAAATTTCTCCTCGTTATCGTCCGGTTGATTCTACGACCAGCTACTTCTCCCTTTGGCCCTCGTTCCTTTGTTTCTTCTCCGGGTTTGTTCCGAATGATCGGGCAGGCTGCCGCCCAGTCGACGACGATCAATTTGGCGCCACCGAACGAAATGTGTCAAGGACTGTGCGCCGATCCACGGCTCCTACGCGATGGAGCGTATCCATCCGTCAAATCGCCCTCTCTCCGTGTTCGATCGCGAACGGATACGTGGCTAGGCAACGTTTTCATCTTGGATCCGAGACAACTGCTTCGTGGCTCGGATTCCTACAGATTTCCCACGAGACGGGACACGACCACTCGTTTTATCCACGGACGCACGTGTGCCCCCGGAAAGCGCTCTTTATTTTGGTTTTCGAACGAGTTATGTCATCGGCGGACGTGTAAGCCCGGCACGCAGACTGAATTTTACTTTTCAAATTATTTTTCTATCGGATGGACGGTTGTTTGCTTGTTTCAGACGATTTTTAACATCAAAACTATTAAACCGGTCAACGTGATTGGTTTCGGGTGTCTTATTTTAAATTAGAAGTTTTCTACTTCATTTTCAACTTGGTTCTAGGATTAAGATAAGTATGAGGGACTATCAGTTTTGAGCCATCCGCAGGGTATTCCGAAGAAATTGTAGGTCTTTCGTGGTGAAGAGGCTTTATTATAAAATTAAGGAAAATGATATAATTCCTTCATACCAAATGGATTGTATATTCGTCAAGAAATTAAGCTCTAAATTCGTTAATTTATTATTCTGATGAAGATATATCCAATTTATACCAGAAATATCGTTGAAATTTTGATCTAGCCATTTTGATGGATAATTTGAATGAAAATGTCGAACAAGCAAATCGTTCGGTAATCTAATCTGAGCAAGTCGAATCGATCGAATTGCCAGGTGCAAGAGGTGCACCTGTTCTGAATCCTAATAGGCTTGCAATTTATCTTTGCTTGTATCATAAGTTACATTATACGTGATATGCATCCTGAATTCACACTGTGTGGTATTTAGACATTCTTACTTGCGCCCAAGTTGAAAATTAATATAATAGTTTCATGATTCATATACATTTTTACGAACTATTAATTATTCTTATATCATATTCTCTATCACCTCCGTTAATCGGTGTAATTTTTTACCGTAAATTTTCCCTAGTAAAAACAAGGAAAAATAGAAAAAAAATAATAATTTCTACAAAAGACTGTTTAATTAAATTAATAACCAGCGATCCAAATATTCTATAACCGAATAATCAGTGGGGAAAAAAAGAGGGGTCGTACTTTGAATAGCGTTAATTTTAACCCTCGGAAAATGAATCGCTAAGGAAACAACAATTTAAATTTAATTTTATACCCTTTCCCATTTCCTCGGTTCCCATTTTTCCAATGTACGGAAGTTTAACCGTCTAATCCAACATCCACTGTTCGAAGGTTAAACTAATAAGTCAACCTTAATAATCCTAATTTTTAGGGGTCTTGTTACATATGTCCCTTTCCAACATGACAGTCGACGCACTAAATAAAAAACTAAACCGAATTTCCAACGAACCATACTTGTTCAAGCATCAGCAAAAGGAACATCCTCGATTCAATAGATTCATACCACCGACGTTCGGTGTACCCTTACTTCAAAATTAAAGCTGAAATAGAAAACAAAATAAATGAGAGATAAAACGTAAACTGACATACAGAATAATTCTTTATCTTGATAAAAGCCAACTTATATTTCGACGAAAGTTTGTTAATTAATTTCCTAATTTAAAATAAGAAATCCGATGCGAGACATTTTGACCCGCTTGGTAGCTTTAATGTTAACACGAGAAACAAAGGACAAATTCTTCCCTTCGTCGAACCACCGTTCTTCGCAATAGAACAGGATGTCATCGGTGTTACGTAACTCGAAGGAAAAACGCTGGAGAGGTTGTAGCCGGGGTAAAAATTCCGCCGATAAGATTGCTGATATCCAACGGCGGCCGATCGATCGTAGGAAGCCGCCGCGAGTTGTCGTAGGGCTGTTTCTGCGCTTTCTCTGCGTTTATTCGTTCGTTCGATCCATTCAACCGAAAAAGGGAGCTATAGGGTCAGACCTTTCTAGGAGGAGACGAGTGGGGAAGACCTTGGAGGCTGCTGCTGCGTCTCGTAACTGAACCTTTCCATTTTCCCCTCTTCCTCTCCCTTTAGGTCCACGCGGATCGGACGCGGACCGCTGCGGGCTTTCCTCGCCTCGCAGGCCCTTTAGCGCGAGAAATCGAAGGCCGAATCCGAAATTGTTGTGTGGAATTGTTTCGAGATTTTTGTAGTTCTTGGAAACGACGAAAACTCGTAGGTTGATTTTAATATCCAATTAATTTGTTGTAATTGGATATCTAGATATCGGGGGGGGGGGGGGGGGGATTGGTTTGGACACTCTCAGATCGCATGTGGGTTTGAATAGTAGGTTAAAACATACATGGAGGCAGGATTTTTATTATTTTATTCTAATCTTTCGTAATTGTTAATAATGGGCAAAAGTTGCTTTCTACAATGATGTTTGAATTGGATTAAAATATTGAAAAATTAGTATCTTTATTGCTTTGTGAATTTCTTAGAGTTTTTATCAATAATAATTTGTAATAGGTTTTTGTTTGCATTTATACTACATAATAAAAAGGACTTCAAAATTGATTAAGGAATTTTGCAAATTTCGATATATAGTGTTTTAAAATTGTAAGAAAAATTAAATTCTGTTGCTCGTGGATTAAATTCGAATAATTTGCATTAATACTCGATGAATAATTTGTGCGTAATCTGCGATTGAAATGCTTCAACTTTGAACGAAAATAAAAAATTGTTAAACTGCAAAATTGTTGCAGAATCTTTTAGATATCCTAATTGAGTGTTTCGAGATTTTTTCCCTTATTAGTTATTCTTTAACACGTTAAGCGCCACGTCAGTCACCGCTGACACCTGCAATTTTTTATAATCAAATAATTGACAAAAAGAACTGTGAAATAAACCGCCCATAGCGTTAATATTAAGTTAATAATGCCGGCTATCGAATTGAAAGGTTAAATTTGATAATTAATCGACTGCATCCTTAATAATTAGGATTTTATCCTGTCTGACTACGTACGTCCGTTTTCACTGTGCCACTCAACGTGTTAATACTTCATTAAAATATACGTAGAGCGTGTTCTATGAAAACTCGCACTCAGTTTTCATCGAACGAAATTTATAATCATTGAGATCGTTATCAACATTCATACGATAACTAGTAACACGTGTACGAAATTGTTTCACCTCATCAAAACTCATTGACGTTAACGACGAGAGGAGCTGTATGTAAAAAGAGCCAAAGATGATAAAAAAAAAGAAAAGAATAATTATGTAACGATCGGTGCAATTGAATATCTCAGAAGGAAATATCAAAACGAGCACAGCGAGGAATTCAAAAATACACTTTGCATCATAAATTAATTCGATGAATGCGACGACCTTGTTTACGATAACGTAGAAATGTTCAAGAATCGTTTCGGGGGAAACGATTATTTATATGCACAATATCGTTACGGGGCTCGTATCACAGGCGTTACAGTATTATTATTCTGCAAGCACGTGTCAGGGTCACCTTCCACGAATTTTGCTACACACGCGTGTAGCCGAGGAACGCTCAAAATAATTTTTCCCGAAAAAAAATTACACCATCGGCAAGGAAACGCTCCTCTTCTTCTGCATTCGCAACGCGTCCTCGTTCATGCACATAGACAAAATACCGCTCCTCGTTTTACATTAAAAGATTCAAGGTCGGATGCACGAAGAACACGCGTTGCCATCGATCCGATCAACGACACGCGACGTAACGTTATGTAATGATAGCACAATGCGTCAAACGCATACCAGCGGTTCTTTTTTCGTTTGCAGCTACGCAAGTTTCCCCGTTGCTTGATTATCGTCCTCCGCCCGCCGCGCCGACTAATCTGTCCGTCTTCCAGACCGTCTAGAAATAAAACTTTCTCGTCTCATACTACTTCGCGAGTCTTGGCTCCCTATCTGCTACTACTGCAATCGTTGCAGGCAGTAATTGGAAAAAGGTGGTTTCGCGTACAGCTACGTACAGTGTCGAATAATATTCCCCATTTTTTAGGGAAAATGGCACAGGAGATATCCCTACCATTTGCCGTGACATTAAAGAGTTACCACGCAAAATGTGTGTACTAGGCGTAATGCGCGTGACAGGTTGGGAACACCTAGGGCGCCATTCTATCTAAGGAAGCCTATTGTGTACGCTGTTGGGTATGATAGACCTTCTTGGGGAAAATAGTAATCTAGGGGAAAGAAATCTCATCACTCGTCTCAATATTCTCGAATTACTAGGAATTAAACCTAATGTTAATTAATAACTTTCGAACGTAAGATGAATGGTGGAAAAATAACAAAGGAAAAGTAAAGTAATGAAATTGACTAAAATACTATTAGTCGTATAGTCTTCTTCTGATTGATATAAATTTTCTTACCACCCGACATTACACCCACTAGATATGCAATTTTTACATCCATATTATACGTCCTCCAGAAACCGCTAAAACAAAGGAAACAACTGATCAGAAATTTAATACGTCAGCTCCTATCTAACCGTGATCGTCCACGGCGAAGAAGGTAAGAAAAAGGAGCAGAATCCTTAAACATGGTTTCGAAACACGGCTCCGGCACGAGAGATCTGTCAACTGCAAGCCGCACTTATCCTATCGATAGTCTGAATTCCCTGCGATTTAATCGATCGGCCGAACACGAAAACACGCCGGGCGGTCCTTTGGCCGCAGATTAGCCGGCTCCTTGATACATTCATAGGGGAGGGAAGAAAGGAGGGCAGGATGTCCCGTAATAATCGTCGATACACACGAAATACGGAATCCGAAAATTTCCAGGCAAGGCAGATGGCGTATCCTTTCGCGGAAGCGATCGTTCTCGCTTCTTTAAACGCCGGCACCGGCATTTTGCGTTTCTGCATGTCTCAGGGGCGTACCTACCCCGCGGGCTCCTCCTCTACCTCAATCTTCCTCTTTACTCTTTCTCACGTTCTTTTTTAACTGTAGAATCACCAGAATTGGGGGGAGCTATTCGATTTATTGGAAATACATTGTTTCTGTAATTTCGAAAAATTTCATACAATTGTTTGTTGCAACATTTGCCTTGAAATTTGTTGCTAAATAAGCGATGCTCTGATCAACTTTGAAAATTATTTCAATTTTATCAAATACCATTTATAGGAATAAAAGCATATTAAAAAGTCAGAAAGATATCAGTATCTTCTAAACACTTATATTTAAAAGATATCTTCCAGAAGTATCATAAATTCGTTTTAATGGTCCATAACTTGGTAATTCCAGTGTTAATTTTTCTTCGTCTCTGTCCTTCAATTTCTGCCTAAACTCTTTAATCTTTCCCTCTTCTTCTTCATCAATGTGGTCCCTGTTTTTGTCCTTCTTCCGGGCTCACGCATTTCCTCCCCACTCGAGGCTCGTTCCACGTAGAGAACTTCTTCAGGGATTCCTCGCCTTTGTTTCGCCCAGCGATCCTTTGTGAATTTCATAGTCAGCTGCACGAAATCGAGCCCCGCGGCTCCGTTCGCTTTTTCTAGGATGCCCGGGCTCTATTTTTAACCGATGTCCGCCGTGGATGTCGATTGCACGCGTCACGATTGTTATCGAGGACATTTTTCCGCAAAAACTTTTCAATGAAACTTGGACACTTAGGAATGATTTGTAATTGGTGGACAAAGAAATCTGAAGTCAGTTCGTTGATTGCTACAGCGCGTAATAGCGATTGCCACAAATTCCATCGTATTTCTTATCCGTCCTTTAATATTTTAAGATTGCTTTTAAATATTTCGTAATGTTTATTCGAACCGCGAACAACGAACATTCTTTTCGAGCGATCCGCTGGTATCCTCGGAGAAACAGGATGAATTGGGAACGGTTACAGCGGATTCCCTTTAATACCAGTCCTTAAGCGCTAATGAATGGTTCCCCGTGGCCTTAGGAAAATACTAACGTTTGTAAATTCCGCCCTCGATGCGATTCGATCGTGACCGATGGGAATCGCAGCTTACACGTGCCGTCAGCCTGGATGCCATTGGCCTGTAACTCTGCCACGAACTTCATCCTCGTTTAAGGGACCGATGGCGAACCACGAACGCAAACACCAAAACCAAATAATTGATTACGTAACGTGCACTCTTCTTGGTAGATTCCATAGTCGAAAGAAAGTTTGAAACGTTGCTTATACGTATTATTCGTTTGAATTCGTGCGAGATAGAACTGATGAACAATAAGTTCTGTATACTTACAATAATTAGTGTAATTATAATTCAGTACATGATATAAAAATTGTAACAAGAAGTTAGTCTAAGTACGAGTACCTAGGAACTTTACTTTTGTGAGCAGTTTGTTCATAAATAAATTTCTGTAGTTTATGTATGTATAGAAAAATCGGCATTTAAAATCAAATTATTTTATTTACAAATAAACGCATTACATTCTGTTAACTATGCATCGTTATAATGTTAAGAATATTGTATCGTTATTAGCATCATTTTTTGGCTTTTAAACTGAGAACATTTAAGTACCTCATTTCTCTTCTTCGAGGGTGTTGCAGTGTCGCCATTGCCTGTATTAACCCCTTGGCCTATAATAATGTGTCACACTCGTGACGCACCTTACAGTTCGGATGTGACTTCTGTCGTTCAAACTTTGATCACAATTGAATCTTAAGTTTAATTCTAATTACAGTTTACACAGTTAATATTTGTCAAGAACGAAATATATGTAATATTTCAATTTCCTTGATTTGTTTTAACGCTGAAGTAAAAAACCTGTTAGGAAAATCGTAGGACAAGGGGTTAACGCAAACCCTATCAATGTCCAATGCACATTTATTGTGAAATTAAAGATAAAGTGGATAACAAAATACAATATTCCTTTGTTTCGAGGAAAGTCGACGCACGTTTCAACGAAAGCTTCTTGAAAAATGTTGTAATTAAAAATATGAGACCCGTAGCAAGTCTCGGTAGTTCCAGAATTAATTTCTGCGACGATATCGTCGGTACGCTTTTGTACGACAGATCGTATCAAGTCTCTGTCGCGAATAACGATCTTGATTTTCCGTATTTCAGGCAAGAAGCTGAAGTGCCCGTTCTGCGAGAGACTGTACGGCTACGAGACGAATCTGCGGGCTCACATACGGCAACGTCACCAGGGTATCAGGGTGCCGTGTCCGTTTTGTTCGCGGACCTTCACGCGAAACAACACGGTCAGACGGCACATAGCGCGGGAGCACAAGGCCGAGCTGAATTTAAAGGCGTTCCAACAGTCGAATCACTCGATGTCGGATTCGGTGCCGCAGTAACGACATCCTCGTCGTCGCCATCGTCGTTGTCGTCGTCGTCTTAGCCACGATTATCGTCGTGACGGTTGTTGCCGTGGAGGAGGCAACGAAAGCAGCCCGCTGGCTACTCGAGTGAGCGACTTCGAGTAACCCGGTATGATCGCAAGGAAGATGGTGAAGGCGAAGGTCTGCCTTCTCCCATTTTGGTCGCCGGTCAACGCCGTCCCCGTCGCGTGTCCCATCCGGCTGGCACTCTGGACTCGTCGTTTCCCTCGTGAACTCGCCTTGCTTGCATCTGACAGCACCCACGGTTTGTCAAGAAGCACGCGAACTTCTGGCGACGGGAGTACAAAGGAAACGATACTTGCGTCCCGCTGGGTCATCCCGGCTGCTCGTAATAGTTGTCAATTAAACTGCGAGCGTCTCGAGTCGACCTTTCGTCGGGGAAAACGTCTGGAAAGTCTCCTTGGGAGCCGCAAAGGGTCTTAATTAGAAGAATTTCATGGTTGCATCGTGCGGGACAGAAGAATCCTTGGAGTTCTTGCTGAACGACGTTTTCCATTCTGGTTTCAATTCTTGGTTCCGTCATCCGTCTGAATCTATTTTTATAGATTTACAGTTCCTTTCGATTCTGCGTTCGTCGACGCGAGACGCAGCGTACCGAGGATGGACGTTGATGGACACAAGGCGTTGACCGCGACGTAGGAAAAATTGTCCCGGTGACGGAGCACACGGAGGATAACAGAACCGAAGGATGAAGTTAGGTGAGGAAAGGAAGTCGGGAAAACGTCGTCGTCCGATTGATCGCGTAGCTATATGCACAGGGGTAGGGAATTAAAAGCGCGCGTCGCGCCTCGGACACGCTCGCGGATACGCTGCAAATCACAAAACTAGTCAATGAAAGTGCAACGTCGAGTAAGAGTTATTAACTATAAAAACGTTTTAAAAAAATGGAGCGCGATTAAATAGAGGAAAAAAGTAACGCGTAAATCATCGGAGGATTAGAGATGCGTGAAATGGTTTCACGACGCTAAGAGGGAAGGAGAGTAACGAAGAAAAGAAAAAAAAGACGCATATCTCAGGTGAATCGTTATACAATAATGTAAGTTTTTGTTTTCTCTGTCTGTTTTTTCTTCTCCTCTTTTTTTCCCCCGTTAATTTCCTCTACGACGCCAGTTCCGAACGAGCAGGTTCGTTCGAAACTGGCGCGCCAAGGAAACACGCGATGTCGAGCATAAACGCAAACGGTGCAAGCACTGTTGCGACGATAGATTTAATTGATGAAAAAAAAAAAAGAAAGAAAATAGTATCCACTTACTGCCGCTACCTTTACATCGCTGTATTTGACAGTCGAACGTTACCGTCGGGATTAAGGATTATCGAGCTGTTACCGCATCGCCGCATCAAACGCTGTTATATACTACTGAAACGCCGCAGGGAATAACTCTGGCACTGTTTATTGCTGTTGGTGTCGAGACACGGGTGATATAATAACATTTACCGATTCATTACGTTCACACACATCACGTGCCAAACGGGAATTCAAAGAAATCTGGATCAGAATCGCATCTACAGTTTGACGCACAAAACATATCCAGAAGAGAGTGGTACATTTTTACCGTACTCCCATGCAGACACGTATATATATATATATATATATATATATATATATATATATATATATATATATGTACACATATATTTTTCCTCTTATTTGTTTTGTATAGATATATACCGTTTTATAAAGGATTTATGAGATTATTACCGGAACAGACAGGCTGTCGAGTTACCGTATCTCGCGTGGATTCTTCCTGGCGAACGCGATACAGCATCGTATACAGTATACACCAAGAACAGTTTTTAATTTGTCCTTTCTAACACATCTGAACGCAATTTTATAGTTCAGGATAGAACGATACGTGTTTCGAATAAACGCGTTCGCCGAGAAAAATCGATATCGCGACGTGTTACATACGTCGCGCGTACAATCACTAACCACTTTGTTACCTGTTTACAATGTTTAATACGGACTTTTGTCCGAAGCAATAGTCGCGGATATATAGGGGATATGATATAATCAATAGACCAGAATTGAACAAAGAGCATAGGGATAATTGCTAGACCGGTTGTATAGAATATGATCAATGCAATAGTTTATTATAATACAATTACCTATAGATAGATATATAGATACTCCTAGTCAGGATGGCACCACGATATTACTTGTTGCAGTATTGACACGTTTTTATTACTACAGACTTTATCTATCATTCTCTCTCTCTCTATCTCTCTCTCTTTTACTCACCCTCCGTGTTCACTTCAACGATTCCTTGTTTTATTTTTCTACTACCCCCGTTTTTCCCTCTTTGTTGCGTTACAGAAGAAGAAGTTTAACCAAGAGTTATTTCACAACGATACGCGAGTACCATAATACGGTATCAAAGACAATAGTTAATAGAGAATTTATTTAGTATTTATACAGTCATACGCGAAGCTAGGTTATTACAGAACAGTGAGACGTATGTTGTCCATTTTTTCCCTTTTTGTCTTGTCCCTCTTTTTTTTTTTGTTAACGCGTTACATGTGTTCTTGTTCGTTCTCTCTCTCTCTTTTTTTTTCTTTTACTTATTTTCTCCTTTTATTATTTTTTTTTTTTTTTTTTTCTATGCTAACTGAATCGCGAGCTATATCGCTCGCGCGTTCTGCCAAACACTTATATGAAACAGTACTACCTCATCGTTTTTATAATGACAAACAACACAGGGAACATTTGAAAGACCACGATGTAACATCTGTACATTCCGTACAGCCGCTACTACTTGTCTGATTAGTGTCGGAACAATTCTACCGCTGTTATACCCTTTAGCGAAGGGTACGAGCGCGGATCTCGAAGATTTTCGCTGGAATCACCTTTTGCTACACCGTTTTATTCGAATCGTCGTAAGGTACAGATATAAACGATCGATGTCGTCGAACGAATTCAAGACATTTCCAGCCAACGAAGATCTGTCGAGATATCGTGGTCACACGTGATATATAAGCTCTACATATTATGTATAATAGATCCGGTTTTCTTTTTTACAAAGCCGCATTACCGCACATGTACGGTCGCGTACGAGGATGGCTTCCCTTGGTTAACTTCGTCGTCGCAGCTGTCTCGATTGAAGATTAATTTAATTTTAAATTCCGATTTGTCGGTTTGAAATATACGCTGGCAAACAAAAAAGTTAAAACTTCAAAATCTAGAAAACATATTTGCGAACCATAGATTTTAGTATTTACAATAAATTACAAAAGTTCATAATATTAAATAAAAAGAACTGTTATATTGTTCATAACGAATGCTAGAAATATAGATTTTACAGAATTTTTGCCACATTTTTACTTCGATTAACGCCGGAAGGATTAATAAACAATGTTCTGATACAGTCTGTCTGCGCACGACTATTTCCACTGCGTCAATTAACGCGTTAACACGTTGAGTGGCACAGTGAAAACGGACGTAGGTAGTCAGACACGGTAATCCTAATTATTAAGAATACAATCAACTAAATTTCAAATTTAATCTTTCAATGTTAACGCTATCCGTGGTTTATTTTATCATTTCTGTTGGTAATTATTTGATTGTAAAAAATCTCGGGTGCCGGTCACCGGTGACCCCTGTGGCAGCCAACGTGTTAATCAAGATACGCCATCCTTGCGTGCAACAAACGTGCGCACAACTGGCCACTAGAAACAATGAGATATACCTACGATTGAGTGAATGTGTGTGCGTTAGACGAAAAGCGTGTATGTATGTGTGTGTGCTAGGCTGCGTGATTTTTTGACCACTTTTATCCGGTGAAGAACGATCACAGCGATTTCATCGTTCAACAGCGAGGTTCAATGAGGTTCGATAGCGATTTTGATTATTTTTTTTTGTTTTTTTTTTTTTGTTTGTCGGAAAACCTGCAGAGAATCGATGGCGAACATTTCGAAACGAGAAATGCACAGGGTGAATCATTGAAAGGGGTTGGAATGCTTGCACGCGTGCTCGTTTCGTCGACGGATTTCGCGTTTTCCGATCATCTCGGACGGGGTTGCACTGGTTTTGAAAGTAACGTTGAGAAAACCTACAAAACAGATCGAAACGAGCTAGCAAATGGAAAAAGCACGAAAAAGAAACATAGTAGAATGTTACGGAGCGTTTGTACGAGGAAAATTGTTATCCGGACGCGAGGGTGAATACCGATCCTTTCGGGCGCACTAAGAAATAAATTTTATCGAGGATAGGCTTCGAAAAGTTTAGACGACGTGAAAAATGAAAAAAAGAAAAAAATGAAAAAATAATTTAGTCATAGAATGAAGATCGAAGGCGAGGATGCTGCGGGAAAAAAGGGATTATTCGAAAAACAAAAAAAAGTGTTATGTGTCGTTTACGTATGTGATGATATTAGGAACATACACAGACGCTCGCACGTACAAAACACACGCATGCACACGTACACGTACAAAAATACACACGGGGATAGGTCGCACACGATCGAGATTAACGCTCGCGAGTGTAAATAAAGCTAGTATCACGTATGACGATCGAATCATTTTTCTATCTTGTTAATTGTCTTTCTTTTTTGTTAAAATTAAGTCAAACGTTATTTTTGTCCTCGGCTAATCTGCCAAGCAGAAGCGATGATCAGAACAAATTGATCGAGAGTATAATGTTTAAGTCGTACGAGCAAAACCCTTAGCGTTAAGTTTACACATTTCTTTAACATATTCATTTTTTTTTATTTCATCTATTTTTTTTTTTCTTTTTTTTTTATTTCTCTTAGGTAATGTTTCGGAATGATGTTCAGAGGCCACAGAATAATTCTTTTAGTCGCCTCGTCGTATGTACGTAGCGTGATTTGCGATATACGTAACAAGCGAAGGGATACACGCGTGTACATTGTATATATGTATATGTAGGATTGAACGAAGAGTGATCGATCGTGTGGAGAAGAAAAAGAAAACGTAAATAAAATGAAAAATCGATGGGTACATATTTAAACGATCGACGCGAAACTGGGGCAAGCATAAACCGTGTAAAATTATTTCTGATCATTTAATTTCGCACCGTTTCGAGCGGTACGTTTGCAACGAATCCTTCGAAATTCTGTTCTCAAATTTACTATTGAGGACGAATTTCATAGTTGACCTCAGAAATATTTAACACCCCTCAGAAGGATGGTTTTTTTTTTTGTTTTTTTAATTTTCTGCTTTTCTTCCGAATGTTGTTAAGCTTCCGCGCTTTCCCGATCGTATCCCGGTGGAAAATGACACGCGCACACAGATACACGATACACACACGATACACACATAGAAGGGGCGCGATATATGCGTACACGTCGCGTGCATATATCCACGTTAACGAAAGCCACGCGCGATCGTACGCATACACGTATGTACCATTATTGTATCACGGCGTAGGATAAAATGTTGCATGTTGTTTCTATAATATGTGTTTTACGGATTGAAAATCCTTTAATAGATGTCGTGTGTGACACAGCTTGGCGAGGCGAGCTTTGCACACCGCGTGTCCGACGATTGTTTCCGCGAGCGTCCGTTAAAATCGACATCGGTCAAAAGGGGATCAGTTAAAAAAAAAAAGAAGGTGAAATCAAATTTAGAAAATCAGTGAAAAATCGGCAACGCGTCCGCGCTTGAACGACGCTGGACGCTCGCGGCCGAGACACGCGGCGTGAACGGGCTTTCCGCGATTTTAAAAAAGTGAAAAACAAAAAAAGAAATGGTAATCCTTCGTCGCTGGTATTTGGTATCGGAGTCGCGGGCAATGAAAAAAAAAAAGGCAAGAAATTGAAGGTTGGGGAGAGTTGGGGGGGTGTGTGCTCGCGAATGCGAAGAAGGATCGATGTTATCGCTGCACCAACGGGTGCCGGTGTGCACTGGCAACTATATACTGTTTGATCATCGTATAGTATCTAAATAGTGCTATACCATAGTTGATAATGATTGTATAGTACATGTATCACGCACGCATTAAGCATATTTAAACTTGAGGAAAGAAAAAGCATAAAAAGAAAAAAAAGTAACGTATATACGCATACGGAGACATGTGCGCACACATACACAGAGAGAGACACGCGCATATTCGGAGAACGTGTAACGAACCTTTCGCGACAAAAATGAATAATAATAACGATAACGATTACCAATTAATTATTGTAAACGGTAGGGCTCACTGTCGCAGGGCGAGGCTTCGATTTCGGCGGCGTGCGACCCTCGAACGGAGTTTTCGAGCTGCCGCGACTTATAGTACAAAGTAAACTAATGTTAAGGGGTAAATGAAAACGATAGAAACGCGGCTAACGGATACAAAACGGATGAAAGAAAGAAATGTCGCAGATATATTGCGGATTTTTGTAAACTTACTATACACCCTGTAGAACGTAACATGAATACGATCGACGACGACAATGACGACGACGATAACGATGGTTTTTATACGTATATCATAGTTCAAGAAAAATATGGTGGACGATCGGATGACTGCATCGGTGGAGGGTCGAGGATTTGATGACGTTTAATTAAGCTCATCATACTTTGTACACGTTTGGTGCTGTTGTACATTCCGTTTGGTGGACACTACGCCGAGAGGCTTTGTTTCTCCATTTTTTCTTCTTCTTTTTTACCGTCGCAATAACAATAAATATAGCGTTGTGTACTGTGATGTTTATCTGATGCGAGGATGATTTTTAACGTAATTTAATCGTCCACCCGACGGGATACAATTTTCATAGCTTCCGGGAGGAAGGGGACGTAAGTTTCATAAGTTCATACAATGTGTTGCATATCAGTTTCAGCACGAAAATCGTACCGGTTCTTAGATCACACCCTTCCTCCTTGGAATCGCAGAACTGATTATCCGCTGACTGTCCGTGTGATTGCATTTTATACCAAATAGCTCGCAATAGTTTATACTAGTTACAGAATTGTTGAGATTGTTTGTACAAACTGTTTTTCGTTTTATTAAGGAACTAAGGATCAATAGATAATGGACTCGAAACTTTATTGTACACGTTGATTGTCACAGAGATTGTCTGTTAAAAAGTTAATTCATAATATTGTTAACACGTTGAGTGCTGCTTGGAGTCATTAATAGTTAACACTTTAATGGTTGGTATCAGGTAATTATGATTTTGGCGTATAATAATTTATATTAATATTCTTCGTCTTATTTTCTAATTCCAAAATTGGTAATTTTATATTAGTCTTGATCATTTTTATTAATAATCATATTTTGTTCAAATTGCAAAAGTAGAAAATTTCACGAATTATTCAACCATCAGAGCGTTAATTTCATAGTTAGTAATCGGAAAGTTTAAATTGACAGTGAAATATTCTTATTCTAAATAATTACCGTAGCAGTCAACGTGTTAACGAACCAAATCATGGTATGAAATATTTACTGCGACAATCGACGTATTAACAAATAGAATGGAAACAAAAAAGACTGTAAAAACCCGACACTGCCAGATACGAGAACGAATCCTTCCGGGACCGATCCACGGATGCAAGTCCTGTCGTTTGCCGTCAGAATAACGGATCACAATACTTCGTCACACACTAGTACAAATGCTACCTCACACAGTGAAACATACAGGGTGCAGAAGAAAAAGAAATGAAAGAATGAAAAGTTAAGAGAAACTTATAAATCTCTGTACATAACGCACAGTTAAATCGGTATTTTACTATAGAATCGAACGTCTCAGAGGCACAAATCCGTCGAATTTGAAGGGAAACAAAAAGTAAAAAGAGAGGGAAAAAAAAAGAAAAATTGACAAAGACAATGGACGATGACGATGTAATTAAAGGAAATGCAAATGATAAGTTTAACAGAGAGATCAGAATAAATTCGAAACGGGGACTGGTCGTTCGCAGAAACGATCGTCCGTGCCACGAGTCCTTTTCTCAGGAATATGAAAACCAAGTACAAACTACAAAGTATAATAGTCGATAAGATTAAATAACATAAATCAATAATCAAGCGATGCAATAGTTGAGTGTATAGTAGGGATCATTTGGTGTATCTTCGTCACACCGTTTCTCTTTTCGTCTCGATCCGTTTCCCTCCTTTCTCTCCTCGTTCTGTTCGATTAGCAAGAATTAACGTTGTTAACGACTAAGATAGATCATTGTGAATGATGGCGTTATTATTATATTCCGCACAAATACGTTAGTCACGTGTGCTGTCTATTGTCTCATCTCTCGTCTTCTTCGTTCTTAACCCTTTTACACATTGGTGGGCGAAATATTTTCAATTCGAAAGCTTCGAGTCGTAGAATTTTTATTCTCAAAAGTATTAAATCCATTTGTAAACTATTCATCCATTCGTCTACGATCAGCCCTGCCAGCTAACTTTTCAATTTACAAAATTATTTATTAAAATTGTACGAATAACAATTTCCAATCATAGGTAACATTATTCGGATCAAACCTTTGCAACATTTTTGGTAATTTCAAATACTTTGGGGACAAAGTACAATTATCAATCTAATAAGTTACTTGGCTTAATACGTATATTCGAATAGAGGAATTTTGTCCTCCAAATTTTATTTACAATGAAATACTTTTATATTTAATCGTCATTCGAAACTTTCCTTCGAGTTACCTCGCCCATTGATGTGAGGGGGTTATATCACAGCTTGCCTCGTCGAAATTCATTCTTCTTTCCTTTATTTATCATTAGAAGAAGGGAAATACGTTCGACGAGTTTGCTATATTCACGAAGGGGAAGTACCACAGGTGTCTCCAGGAGAGAAAGGGAGAAATTAACACTTTGACTGCCACGTTACCCATATCTGACGCTCGAATTTCCATAGAAATCCATTACCCATACTGTAGAAAATTATTCAATCTAAAAATACTCGTATTAAATACTTGCACTTCCCTTCGAGTCAGCAAATTAACAAAATACGCACAAACCACAAATTTTCATATTATTTTTAATAAACTTTAGCAATATAAACCATAAAGTAACTGGTATATTTATAATGAAAAATCGTAATATAATTTTAGTAAACACCGAAAGGGCTCAAATTAAAGCTATCCAATGAAATTTTCAAATGCTCCGGCGTGACAGTCAAAGTGTTGAAGGGACAATTTTAAAACGTTAGAAACAATGAACGTTGTTCGTTCGTGGACGTACTTTTTCGATCAAGAATATCTGAATTTCCATCGAGCACCGCTGAACAAACCACCATCGACGATCTTCTTTCTCCTTCTCCATCTCAAGACGCGTCAGATCTTTCTCCATTTGAAATTTCCCACGAGCCAACCAGCAAGCACGATTTTTATGGTTATTGTTCTTGTTGAGATGTGTTTGTTCTTTGTTGGCCGTTTTTGTTGCGTGCTGTTTCGTTGCCGGACGTGTGTTTCGAACTTTCATCCCCCACTTCTCGACTGTTAAAACCACCCCTCCTTTTTCGTTGTTACTCTTTAATGCGTTTTTCTTCCGTTTCTTTTTTTTTATTTTTTATTTTTTTTTTTTTTTTGTCGAAGAACACAGCTCGACGGTAAAACGTTTCTTCTTTCTCGTTCGTTGTTAGTTTATATAATAATATATATATATATATGTGTATATGAAATGTACGTAGATTACTCGAAAGAAAGAAAGGGTATACATTGTACAGTCTTTAGTTTATCGTTTTACAACTTTCTCTTCGTTTGTTCCGTTAGGAAAGGACAATCAGTACTAGATCTTGAGTTTGTGGTTACAAATCGATCGTATGATATATAATTTACTTATTCTTTATTTTAAGATTCTCAGGGAAGATATAAGTATTCTATCGTATTATTGTCGAATAAATTTTTGAAGAATCGTGTGTACCAAGAGTTCCACAATTGGAATTAAAATATATTTTCTTTTTTCTTCTATTTTTTGTTTTTAATAATTCTAGAAACTGTTGGGTTAAACGAGCCTGAAAAACTCGGAAAATTTGTTCGTTCGCATTTTTTTCTGTTTCTAATCGAAATGCCACTGATTAACCATAATGTTCATCTTCGTTCCTCTCACCAATTCTTTCCTACCCTTTTCCTTTCCGCCCCTCGATTTCTCGATTGTTCGCCTTAAAAAAAAGAAAGGCGCTTGTATCTTCACTCCTCGTTCTCAGCTTCGTTTACCTTGTACTTGAAAGAAACGAGCAAACAGTGAGATCAATGACACGATTTTTAATATATATATATTATATACATACATAGGTGTATACGAAACCGCTTCTACCTCAGATACAAACATACACGCATCTACACGCATTGTATCGTACGTATACGCATAGAACCGATCATCTGGTTAATGTTAGGGGATGTGCGAAAATATCTGGAGTTCGCGTGTTAATGCGAGGGATTTCATTTTGCATAAAAAGTAGGATTGGGGAGACTGCACCTATCGACATAGTTGCATTTTTGGTTTGGAATATTATTATTAGGTTTCGCTTCTAAAAATATCAATTTTTTAAGAAGAGAAATCTAAAATTTCTATTTCTCCAGAAATAATTTATCAGAATTCAACGAGTAATAATTTTCAACGAGTAATTAAAATTCTGACAGCTTTGTAAAAAAAATTGATTGCACGCCAACCTAACGTTAGTATTATTATTATAATTCATAATAACAGAAATTGTAATTAATTACTAATCAACAATTCATCGATGCCAGTATTCGCTTCTTTTATCAGGGAAACTTTTGCACACCCCTAACGTTAACAATATCGTACTATTTTTTATGGATGCTTATACGGTCCCTTCTCGGTTTTTCTTTCTCTTGTCCAGTTCAGAAGTATTATTTTTCTATGAAAATACCTCGTCTTACGAGACGACACGTATCTCCATCTCTCTTTTCCATTAAAGCAAGGAAGAAATAACGTGAAAAGGACAGAAACAGTCATAAGAACACCGACAACAATCTAAATAATATATACGCAAATAATAGATATTTATATACACACAAACGTATATATACATATACATATAAAGATATATATATATATAAAATGAGAAACTATTAATCGCCAGAAGCTTCTGTGAACAAGATACATAATATATCGGATACACATCCTTTTCCCGTTTCCTGATCCTTCTTCGATTCATCCTGGTCATCTACAAACCCGTCATCCTTCTCAGACGCAACCCGGTTATATGTAAATAAACATCCGTTTATATTTATTTATTTATGTTTCTATGCGCTGGACGCGTCTATGTTACACGCAATTGCAAATTAATCGATAATACTATTCCTATTGATAACGAAAGAGTACACTCATTTTTTCAATATAAATATAAATGAAAAACAAATATATATATATATAAATATAAATATATAAATAGATAGAGTATATATATATATAGAAATATATGTAATATTAAGGAGTACTTGTTTAGGTCGTAAGCGAGCCCCGAATTCGTCGCCCCGCAATGTGACGCCACGTCGAAGACAAAAGAAAAAATATAAATAATTAAATAAATAAATGAATGAATATATATATATACACGGACACACATGAAAAGAATGTGGATGAAAATAATGGAAAGATTAAAAAAAAAAAAAAAGAGGTTATTGAAAAGAAAGGAGAAAACGATTCGTAAATCGCTGGATCACGCGGTGCAAGTCACGCGAATCGAGTTCTCCTCTCGATCGCGAATAAAATTCTATCGAGACGTCGATCGACGAAGCGATCGAGGATCGAACGTACGTCGTGGATGCAGTCATTGGGCATTTTGCTTTTTCTCAAAGCCGGGAACATTAAATTCCGTGAAAGGTGTCGTTCTTTGTCTTGATATTAACACGTGTCTGGGTGACGTATAGATTTTCACAAGCGTCCATCAGCTATCTTAACCCCTTTGAATTCGAAGGACGTATATATGCGTCCAATGAATTGGAAGTGAGAATTGAATGTTACATTTATTGGAAATGAAATTTTGTACGACTTTTAACACGGCACTGAAAGCATTAATTTGAATAAAAATCGTTTTCTGGAATACAGGAAAATTCGAGTATTATAAAAATAGAATTGCGTATTCGAAGGATTTTTTACTCTTGAGAGTAAAAATCGAGTGGACGCTACACTGAGAGTCTATTTCAGCTAACGGCAGTCGCTCTCAGAAGAACATCCACTTGCAAAAGGTGCTCTCGATAGTTTCTTACAAGTTTCACTTTCGAGTAGCACGCAAAGTGTTAATGTTACATTCGGCAAAGACGAGACACACCTTTCTATTAATTTAATGTTTCGCGAACAACGCGAGCATTTCCGCGCTGAATTACGCGTTCGATCGTTCGCTTCGTCGACAACGAACGAAATCGGCACACGATTTGAACATTATTCTTGTTGCACTGTCCCCGTGAGAAGAGAAGGGGGTGATGCTGGCTTGCGTCGCAACAAGCAGAGCGACAAACACGGTGGTTACCAATTTATTTTTCTTTTTCTGTTTTTAAGTTGAAAGATTAAGTTTTGCGTTACGACTATTGGATAAGTTGCGAGAATGAGATAGGCGGCGATTTAACGAGAAAGAAGGAGGGAACGAGGGTCACGGGGAGGGCGCCGCAATTAAATCGGCTTCGAACGAAGAACTCGAGCCATGTGTAGTTCCGTTTTCTTTTTCTTTTTTTTTTTTTCTTTTTCCCTGTCGACAGAACGACAGTTCACCGAATTCTATTGTTCGTGAAATAAAATAAAAATAGGGGATGAAGACGAACGGCGTGTTTCAGTTTCGTTTCCAAGTTTCTTTCTGTGTAAAACCGCGTTTCTGATACGCCGAGAACATCGAATGAGTGGAAGAGAAGAATCGAGAAAGAATAGGAGCGCGTGTGTGTACGTGAGTGACAGAGTGGGAGAGAATGAAGATGAAATGTTGGTGATGGAAACGGAAACGAAGAACGAGTCGAAACTCTGCCATCTTTCGAAGATTTCGGACAGGAATTGGGGTGGAAACACGATGATCGAACGCTTGTTAACGAAGAACGTTCGACTACGGTATCGTGGAACGAGAAAAGAAACGAAACGGCGAATGAAACGCGAAGTCACGATATTTTTCTTTTTACTTTTCTCCGAGCGCGAACAGCAGGGTGGCAGGGATTCGTGCTACGCCGAGTTTGAGTGTAACTCACCCTCTTTTTTTTTTCGTTTGTATAAAAATTAATCGAAATTTAATTAGACTATTAATAACTGTTCGATTACTGTAAAACAAGAAAACTTTACCATTAATTATAAATTACAAAAAATCTGACCAGCCGTCTATTTTCTTCCCCTACCCTTTTATCATTCTGTTTGTTCAACATTTGATAAAGTATAAAATATGTGGATATCAAAGTGTTAACGATGTTCAATTGTATGTTCATCTTCTAGTTGGACGTGCGACCAGTGATCAGATCGCTGGCTCGTTCCGCCATTGCGATCAGAACCGAATTGGGATTGCCGGAAATGGGAGACGGTAACACGCTGGCGTCTATTATTCTCAGTCCGTTAACGCCTCTCACTCTGAAATGAAATCAAAATATAGTGTTATCTTATTTAACACTTTTATTCAATCATTACGGGATATTTATAAATTCATTATATCATTATTCAAAATTATGTTGGAAAATACTTTACAATTTACAAATTATAACACAATTTCCGAATTAAAATCTTTAAGTCATAGAAAAACGTAATTGCAAATATCTTAAATTAGTCCATTGTGCTAATATCACTAATTAAGCCATTATTTTTTATAAATTACCATTAATCAGAATTGCATCGAAAATATCCCATTACTAATCAACAAAAAGGAAACCCCAAGTTTCTAAAATAAAGCTTTGTGAATTACAGCGGATTGTAATAGTAAAGCAGTAGCCACAAAAGTCTCGGTATCGTTATTCAGGTTACATTAACACGTTGACTGCCACAGTGAAAACGGACGTGGGTAGTCAGACACGCTGAAATCCTAATTATTAACAATACAATCTACTAATTTTCAAATTTAACTTTTCAATTCGATAGCTAGCATTATTAGCTTAATGTTAACGCTATCCGTGGTTTATTTGATCATTTCTGTTGGTAATTATTTGATTGTACAAAATTTCGGGTGCCGGTCACCGGTGACCCCCGTGGCAGCCAACGTGTTAAACAATTTACCGTAGATTTTCATCAACAACCGATTGATCATCGGCACCCATTCTACAGGTGCCGGACACATGATGGCTCGTGAGCCCACCGACTCTCATCACGCACTCGGAATACTCGATGTCCCGATAATCCTGTCTCAAATGTCGACATTCCTCCAAATCGGGGTGATGAACCTTCGCCCCGTATTCACGAAACTGTTTCGTCTCGAGGATTTGAATCGCAAAGTTGATGGCTGAAAAATTTGCACCTATCACGCGAGGAACGACTAAACGAACGTTATTCACGCGAGTTTCTATGGTTTTCGGTTCGTTTACCTTCGTGGGTGCACAGAACGTCGTCGTAGTGTTTAAGGTAAGCAGGATCGATCTTCGGCTGATGACCAATCTTGGTAGATCTTAATGAAACGCTGCCACGACTTTTCGGTTGCAAACAATACGTCAGGAACAAGAAACCTTCTTGAGAACTGTTGTTGTAAGACGGATAGAGCGATCTGTAAGGCTACACGTTCAGTGGAACACGATTTTTTTCATTGGATTCTTATTTTTAACTTGTATAAGCATGAAGTTTTCTACTTTTTTATTTGGAGAACGGATTTGCACTCGCAGCATCTTTTCCTATCGATTTGACGGATGAAATTAGTCATAGCGATCTTCTACTAATTAACGGCACAGCTTAAACGTAAGGCGGCAGCGAAACGACGTAAACGGTGCATCAGGTTAACAAAGCGTAGTATGCTCGCCAAAACCATCTTATGCCCGAAACGAGATTTCTCTTACGGTGGACAGAATATATGTAGTCTACTTCTCTAGCAAAGTGTGTACTGTTTTGAAAGAAATAAAATATGTTCCTCCAAGGGGTTCACTCGAGTGCATAGGATAAAATATTGTGAGAAGTTCTAAAGCTTATGGCATTAAAAGACTCTCAACTAGCTAAGAACTAACGTCTATCAATGAATAAAAATCCTATCTATTCACACTTTATCGATAACATACTCCTTAATAATAATTTATACACTTGTTATTTTGTTGTTCTGTTACTTGAGAAATGTAGGTATATTGGCAAATGGTAACATTTATGGGAGTTATGGCATTAGGGATTAATAAGAAAATTAGAGTAACACAGAGATGCTAAGCTTCGAATTAACACGTTGGCTGCCACGGGGGTCCTCGGTGAAATAATTACCAATAGAAATGATAAAATAAACCACGGATAGCGTTAACATTAAGCTAATAATGCTAGCTATCGAATTGAAAAGTTAAATTTGAAAATTAGTTGATTATATTCTTAATAATTAGGATTTCAACGTGTCTGACTACACACGTCCGTTTTCACTGTGCCACTCAACGTGTTAATATGCCATAAGTGTAATTTTTGATGCGTACGATTTTATTTGTAATGTGATTTTACCTCAGTTTTGTAATTGGCTAAGGTTTTCAACATTCTCTCGTCGGTGCTGGCCAATCCAAAAAGCATCAAACCGCTGTTGTTCGCACGACCGACCGCCATTATACCATTGGTTGCATACCATCCTTGAATAATAGAAGGAATCATGATACCAACACGAAAATCAAGCGATTGACGCTTTATTTTAATCACCTCTTCCAAAGATGAAGTAATTGAGCACTTCGGGAAGAGTTTGTAACTTCACTAAGGTTATGCTCACTTTTGCCACGAGATTAACGTACACCGGAAGCATAAAATGGTCAAATAGATTCTTGCCCACTTCCGACACGTTGCTCACCAACGGTATCTAGAAATATTTATCTTCTTTCACAGATTCATCTTGCGTTATATTAAGTGGGAGAGACAAGAAGTTGCTGCTTTTCAAAGATATCAGGTTTTCGTATTTAAAGCAACTAAGATAAATAAAGTTAAATTTCATATATTTCATAATATTTCAAAACGGGCAGAAATGGTATTATAGATAGGACATTTTAACTAAGAAGGGAACTAAACATTTATATTACAAAATAATATTACTAATGTTTTAATATATAAGAAAATAATGAAAAGAAAAGGTTCCAAAAACACACTCTCTCCAAGCTGGGCTTCTGAACCCACCCTGAAACCAAACACACGAGACTCAAAAATAAAAATGAATTCCAATAGGATTTCATCCTTCTGCTCAGATAAAACCAGCCACTGGATTCTTGCTTGCATCGAACACGACATTTATTTTTACTTGTTTAATCTCGAAAATATTAATGCGACATCAAAATGGAAATTACAGCGATTGTTGTCAAGATATCTGTTGTAGACAAAAAATTCTTGGTAAACGCAACTAACTTTTTGACTCTGTTACTTACGAACCGAGTTTGGGAGTCGTTTCAAGGGTTCAGTTTTATTTCTGGAGCGAACATTAAATGATCCATCACCTGAAATTTGTCAAGATCTTCGGCCGGCCCGATGCCCGAGAGCAAAAGTAATTGAGGAGTATTGATAGCACCGGCGCAAAGAATCACCTCTTTTCTGGCCACGATCTTTCCCACCGATCCATCTTTGTAAATCACCTTGATCCCGTCCACGTTCTCGTTCTCTTTGAAAAGTATCTGGAAAATTATGGCCACTTTGTTCGAGCATTTCAATCACGAGCCTGTACGCTTCGGTGCATGGATGATGATGATTTATGAAAAAACGTTTGGATCGCGTTTTTCGCGTGACTTTAACAAAATAAATTTGCGTTTTTGTTTGTTACAAAAATTCAAGTTTGTTCACAAAATTCACTCGAATTTTTATAGAAATCCATTACCCAAAGAAACACAAGTAGTAGGTGGTCAAAATGATAAATTATGAAAATAATGACGTATTGAGAAAATAATTAATAAAACTTGTCAAAGTGTTAATTGGAACAAATTAGACCGGTTCTAAATGTAACTCCGATTAACCAGAATCCACTGTATTACTAATTATATTGTCGGTATAAAAGTGCGAAGAACTAATGAACGTTTCAATAATCGAGATTCTGCTGTAGGTATATTCAGAAACTAGTGGCGAAGAATGAATAAAAATCTTACTTTTGACACTAAAGTATTTGTCAAAATGTGCAAGTTTAGTCTGTTCCAAGCGGGCTGCAAGTGCGCGGTGAACGTATTCCATCGTGATCCTCTTTTGGTCGTGTACAAGCCTCTTTGTAGCGTCAGATTATTCAACTCGAGCGATTCTTCCGCCATTAGGAAGGCTTCCGCCAAATATTCTTTCTCCGGGCTGGACATTACGTTCATAATATCGGACACCTTTTTAAAGTACGGAAGTAAATCGGCGTGCGACCAACCCTTTGGCCAAGCTTTGTAGTCTTCCGGCTTTCCGAAGGAGTGAACCAGGTGGTTTATCTGACCGCTACCGCCCAACCCTTTGCCTTTCGGCACTTTTTGTATCTGCGGTTCGATAAAAAAATTCATGGCAAACGCGATCACCCTCGAAACAATTGCCAACGATTAAAATTATTCGAACATTGATATTAATTATTGGGTTGGAATTTTTAGAAAGTTTTAAATCGAATGTAGACATTCATCAAACGTCAAATAATTAGTCTTCTGTCTTATAAAGAAATTAATGTAAGGGAACATTACAAAAAATAAAGTTTGGAATTTTAATTAAAATTTGAAATGCTTTTTGTTAAAAAGGTCTAATCTAATTTTCCAGGTATGCTTCCAGAAACCAAACGCACTATGTCGGAGGAAAAGTGTTAGAAATATTTGAGAATCTGATTTTTATTTCCTCCTTTAATTTTCTATACTTTGATCAATTAAATATGGCGCCTCAGTGGCATCACTCGAGTGCAAAGGGTTAAATTTCTCAATTTTAGTTTTTGGAAGCATGAAATTATGGTTTTGCATAGGATTTCTAATAACGGATTAATTACGTGATTCCAAAATCCTCTGGAAGAAAACATTTGAGGCTCCGTCGAAAAGGACCAATCCACTTCGGTCCCTTGCATGATGGCGGCCAGAATTGGGACACTCGACACCCATCCAAAGTGTCCTCCAGCCTCGACCAACAATATCGTAACATTTAAAATCTCAGAAAGTCTTGATGCCAATACGCACCCAGCTGTTCCAGCACCAACTTGATAAACAAAAGGTATATTAATATAGTTAAGTACAATTTAAATCTGCATGCTACTGTTCGAGATTTACAGATTTAATCTTTATGTAAGCAACGTGGTACCTACATAACCATTTCTTATATTTTTGGAGGATTATTATACAAAAATAGAGCATTGAAGTACAATAAGCAACTATTCGGGCTACAATTAGAAACTTCATAATTTAATACTAATTAGTAGTTTAAAAGTTACAACAATTTGTATCAACGGCGCATTCAAATAGGGGACCAAGGGGTTAATTCAAAGAACGAATTAATTACCCAATTATGGTTGAAATAATCCAAGAGCTTTGTACTAAGCAAAGAAACCAAACTTCTATAATCACCTGATGAATTCTATTAAATTTGCAGTAAAAATATTTGTATCCATTCAACTTGGCTCTCTCTCAAAATTAAATCCCTAATAAACCACTGATTTGTGTATAACAAAATTTCTATCAATTGTACGAAACATGCAACGTAAAATACAGTTTCGTTAATGACACACTAATTCGTATATCATAAAACAAAAAATCTGCAATTTTAATTGCTACCGTTTTAACACGTTGGCTGCCACGGGGGTCACCGGTGACCGGCATCCGAAATCTTTTAAAATCAAATAATTACCAAAAGAAATAATTAAATAAACCACGGATAGCGTTAACATTAAGCTAATAATACTGGCTATCGAATTGGAAGGTTAAATTTGAAAAATTAATCGACTGCACCCTTAATAATTAGGATTTTATCGTGTCTGACTACACACGTCCGTTTTCACTGTGGCAGTCAACGTGTTAATTGCATCCATATAATGAATTCTTTCGCTGTAATTGCTTAGAATTGTGGCTAACACAATTCAACAGGGTACTGAGAAAACAGTACATAAGATTTATTAAACATATAAATACTGTCTGACAAGGCCTTCAACGGCTTCGCCGCGGCATTGAACGTGTTAGAGTTTCTGTAAACCAAATTCAAGGTGCAACAATATTGGAACAATTTGCCGGCGAGTTGCATCAGCAAACTTTTAAAACCCGATTTGCCACAATGTGTCGCATCGAGAAAATCCACATTGATTTGACGATTAATCGATTTCAATACGGTCCACTTTCCTTTCGTATCCGACGACGCAACGCGACGGTTCGAACGACGCTTTTGAATGGACGAAACGAACGCTTCTCTACTTACCGATTATGTAATCGTAATGCGTGTTGGGGTGCTCGATAATGCTGGACGGGCTGTTGAAGTAACAATGGTACAGCAACGAAACGATTAACACGAGGCTCGAGAACAGCATGTAGTTCCACATCGCGCGGACGAACGACGACGGCTGCGATCGGTATCGATGACAGAACTGGCGAGAAACGGCCACGATCAGGGTGCACCGTAATTCCAATATATTAAATTAGTATCTCCGCTAGCAATCGATAGTCGTTTATATTGTAGTAACGAAGATGAAGGACTGTCACAACACCGGTGAGTTCGGGATCGACTGTGACAGGAGCTTAAAAACTACCGAACTGTTCAAAATGACCGTATGAGTGATTCTTATATCGAATCACAAAATTGATTAAAATCCATGGTAATTTTTATCTCGATAAAGACTTGCATCACAAATATGGATTACAAAATTAACCCTTTGCGCTCGGTTGGTGTCTCCGAGGGAACATATATACAATATCTATATTATGAACTGGTTTTCAAGAATTTAGCTATATAAATAGAATACACTCGTTAAATTTAACCCTTTATAAGTCAACCATCTGCGGTTGACGTATATATACGCTTACAAGCAGGGTAGAAACATTTATATAGAACACGTGTCCCATGAATGGTTTTATTTGCCTTAAAAATCGCCTAAGTATAATTTATAAACGTGGTATTTATATATAATTTGGTAATCAATGATTATATTAATTATCTGTTTAACTGGCTCTATAAAGGGTTAAATTGAAAATAGAACAAGGATGGATGGAATATGACGTCATTAAAATTCCGAGAAGTCGCACGAAGAATACCGCCTCGCAACTTATGTTCTCCTGATACAATTTTTCAAATTCGAGCATTTCGTTTTCGCGAAAGAGGTTCTCGGAAATTCCTGGAATTTGACGTCATTTCTCGGAATCGGCAAAATTCTGGGAATTTGACGTCATCAAAATTCCGAGAAGTGGCACGAATACCTCCTCGCAACTTATGTTCTCCTGATACAATTTTTCAGTTCCGGACTTTTCGATTTCGCGGGAAAAATTTTCGGGAATTCCTGGAATTTGACGTCATTTCTTGGAATCGGCAAAATTCTAGGAATTTGACGTCATCAAAATTCCGAGAAGTGGCACGAATACCTCCTCGCAACTTATGTTCTCCTGATACAATTTTTCAATTTCGGACTTTTCGATTTCGCGGGAAAAATTTTCGGGAATTCCTGGAATTTGACGTCATTTCTTGGAATCGGCAAAATTCTAAGAATTTGACGTCATCAAAATTCCAAGAAGTGGCACGAATACCTCCTCGCAACTTATGTTCTCCTGATACAATTTTTCAGTTTCGGACTTTTCGATTTCGCGGGTAAAATTTTCGGGAATTCCTGGAATTTGACGTCATTTCTTGGAATCGGCAAAATTCTAAGAATTTGACGTCATCAAAATTCCAAGAAGTGGCACGAATACCTCCTCGCAACTTATGTTCTCCTGATACAATTTTTCAGTTTCGGACTTTTCGATTTCGCGGGTAAAATTTTCGGGAATTCCTGGAATTTGACGTCATTTCTTGGAATCGGCAAAATTCTAGGAATTTGACGTCATCAAAATTCCGAGAAGTGGCACGAATACCTCCTCGCAACTTATGTTCTCCTGATACAATTTTTCAATTTCGGACTTTTCGATTTCGCGGGAAAAATTTTCGGGAATTCCTGGAATTTGACGTCATTTCTTGGAATCGGCAAAATTCTAAGAATTTGACGTCATCAAAATTCCAAGAAGTGGCACGAATACCTCCTCGCAACTTATGTTCTCCTGATACAATTTTTCAGTTTCGGACTTTTCGATTTCGCGGGTAAAATTTTCGGGAATTCCTGGAATTTGACGTCATTTCTTGGAATCGGCAAAATTCTAAGAATTTGACGTCATCAAAATTCCAAGAAGTGGCACGAATACCTCCTCGCAACTTATGTTCTCCTGATACAATTTTTCAGTTTCGGACTTTTCGATTTCGCGGGTAAAATTTTCGGGAATTCCTGGAATTTGACGTCATTTCTTGGAATCGGCAAAATTCTAGGAATTTGACGTCATCAAAATTCCGAGAAGTGGCACGAATACCTCCTCGCAACTTATGTTCTCCTGATACAATTTTTCAATTTCGAACTTTGAGATTTCGCGAAAGAGGTTCTCGGAAATTCCTGGAATTTGACGTCACTTCTCGGAATCGGCAAAATTCTAGGAATTTGACGTCATCAAAATTCCGAGAAGTGGCACGAATACCTCCTCGCAACTTATGTTCTCCTGATACAATTGTTCAATTTCGGACTTTTCGATTTCGCGGGAAAAATTTTCGGGAATTCCTGGAATTTGACGTCATTTCTTGGAATCGGCAAAATTCTAGGAATTTGACGTCATCAAAATTCCAAGAAGTGGCACGAATACCTCCTCGCAACTTATGTTCTCCTGATACAATTTTTCAATTTCGGACTTTTCGATTTCGCGGGAAAAATTTTCGGGAATTCCTGGAATTTGACGTCATTTCTCGGAATCGGCGAAATTCTTAGAATCTTAATGACGTCAAATTCCAAGAAGTGGCACGAAGAATACCTCCTCGCAACTTATGTTCTCCTGATACAATTTTTCAATTTCGGACTTTTCGATTTCGCGAAAGAGGTTCTCGGAAATTCCTGGAAATTGACGTCACTTCTCGGAATCGACGAAATTCTTAGAATTTTAATGACGTCAAATTCCAAGAAGTGGCACGAAGAATACCTCCTCGCAACTTATGTTCTCCTGATACAATTTTTCAAATTCAAGCATTTTGATTCTCCTGATACAAATTTCCGAATCTTTATTATATTTGCTTCTAAAAATACGAGTTCGTAGGAACTTTTGGAACTTGAATTTGGTAGGATTTTATAAATAAATAAGCAATGTTTAATTTTTTTTTCTTTTTTCTTTATTTTTACCCTTCTTTGTACAGCAAGTAACTTAATTTATCTTATGGCTAGGTTGTTTAAATTACAATTTGTATAAAACGCAACTTATACCAATCTTACAATTAATACTGTGATATGTATTTATATAATTATAGTTACAAGCAGAACATGTGAAATTTTATTAACAATTTATGCTATTTTATCGCAATATACAATCGTCTTTTACAGTATGCATAGTATCGCATGAATAAATGATAATAAAATATTGGCTGTAGGTTGTATCCAAGTTTCGAAACTTCATATTGCCAATTTTTGGAAGCAATTAAAATATCCAAGCACGTGCAGGGAGCCGAGATGTATGTACATACGAAGAAAATACATATAATGACAGGAGACAAGGTGAATCCCACCGGCTCCTACTCCCAGGTGCTCCTCTCTGCTTCTTATACTCGAATGATATTCTCCTATTCTTCGACCAATCTAATTGCCAATTTGTTGTCTGCTGCGCTAATCAAATTCGCCATAGATCTACAAATTCATATATACAGGATATAGATGTAAATTATAGTATAATTCGAGCTAACGTACTAGATAGCATACCGTATAATACACGTATGTATGTGTTTTACGTACCCATCACTGGTTCCGGGTTCCACTACATTGTATATGTGCATTAACTATAGAGTTAGGAACTCGAAAAAGCCGAACATGGCGGTAGCGACAAACTCGTTTGATAGTTGGCTCAGCAAGAAGTTACAAGCATTAAATACCGACGAAGGTGTTTTCGGATCGTATATCAAAGGAATTTTAGAAGGTGATGAAACGGAGGATGAGAAGACCGAAGCACTTGAAAGTATACTCTCCGGCATAACGGTGAGGAGTACACGGATTGTGAGGTTAGAATATGCTTGCTATTCGTAGCCGAACTCTATCAGCCGGTCAAAAATAACAACGGTGCTATTTTTATTGTTTCTGTCGATGATATGCACGTATCTCGTTAAATTCGATACAATGTACATTCCGTTGTTATGCATGCATGCTTAAATATTGTCGACATGTTCGTTTTATACTTTAAGATCTTGAATAATTCGATGATGTCATTCAATGACATTCCGTTCTGTAGTTACAATGTATAATTTCGTTGATTTCCAGGACGATAACATCGGTAAACATGTGACAGAAATTTTGAGCGCCTGGACCAAGTGGTTACCTGCTGAAGATGTTGCTGCTTCAAAAGTACCAGTTGAAGATGTTGATGTCAGACTGGCGCGAATGCTGGAATCCCAGTCTCTTCCAACTACGACGCAGAAAAGTTACACGGAGGAGGAAAGACGGATAAGGGAGGCCATTCTTGCTCAGTATAGTCAAATGTCAGAGGAGGATAATAGCGAAGGCGAGGGAGAGGATGAAGGAGCTAGTGGAGGAGATTGTGGGCTTGAAAAGAACACAAATGTTGCTGTGATAATACAGCAAGAGAAAGAGCGAAGAGAAAAAGCCAAACAAGATAGTCAAAAGAAAAAGGAGAAGGACAAAGAAGACAGGTATGCCATGTTCTTTGCACGTAAGGTACTATTAGATATAATGTAATTAATGTATTTGTTTATTTAGAGAAAAACAAAAACAGTTGAAAGAAGAAAAGAAGGAGAAGCGAAAAACACAGAAAGGAGAAAGAAGAAGGTAGCATTGGGACGATAGGATCCTAATGTTTATCTTAAGAATTCAAATGATTAAACGCGAATTAGCATATATATACATCGGTGTTTATTATTGTGCATGCGAAAATCACCAACAGCTATTTAAATCGTTTATTAATTAACTTTTAGAAATATGTCTGTGAAACAGCTATTTTAAAAAGAACACAATTGAAGACAACTTGTCGAATGTATGTGTGCTGTTGAACAATGTTAATTATATCTGTTGTATGTAACATTGCATCCTGTGCCTTCTGTCTATTGGAAATCATGAAAGATCGTAATCTTCACCTTAAAAGTACACTAATTTATTCTTTTTCACTCTTCTCTCTTAACAATAAACTTCATCAAACATTGTGCATTTAAAATGTAAGCTTTGACACGAATTCTTCTGTTTCCTGATCTCATTTAATTTGGATCAATATTGGAATGATATATAAATGTGGAACATAGATAAACAATTTGTACTTATTTCTGTGCTTAGCATACTATGTTTCTTGTTTTCATCCTATATGGAACATGTATTTAATACAAATACCCTAAATAAAACCATTCTAAATATCCACAGTAAATTGTTCCTGATCTTTGTATCTAAAATTTATGTGTCGTAATTAATTGATGGGTAACTGAACTAGGGATAATGGTCAAGAGACGTTGTTCTTGTATTTGTATTTTTTATTAGTATATATTTACACACAAGATACCGTGTCGAAACCGAGTGATCTTGGTATTGCATTAATAATGAAAGACAAACGCAGTAAGATAAAAACAAACGAACAAATGATACAAAAGATGATGATGCCTCAGTATCGTATCGTTACATATACTAATGTCATTATTATAATCATTTTATTATTAGCAATTTCTTTTCTTCGTTCACTATAATTAAGTTGGGCAGAAATTGACGAACTCGCATTTCACACGATGTAACAAGATCTTCCCTGATGTTCAACGCCGAATTATACGAATCATCATTCTATCAATTCCTGCTCTCTCACTCACTCACACTCTCTCTCTCTCTCCCTCTCTTTCTCCCTCGTTAGCCATATTTCTCCTAATTATTTCTCTGTTTTAATATCCTTTCCCCCTCCCTGTCTTAAATCGTATGTATCGTGTTTTTGGCGAAGCTCGTTGTTACACGTCGAATCAAAATTCTTGCAGACGTTCATTCAACTTAACGCGTGCTAATCTTCTAAACGAGAAATCACGATCAGAATTAACGCTAACAATCGTTTATTTCTTTTTTCTCTTTTTTTTTTTTTTGTATCTCAAACATGCGAAAAAACTGTGTTGTTACCAAAGATATATATTTATTATTACATTTTGTACATGCTTCCATTAAAAGTGATAACGACATACATCAACGACGTGAAATATCTAATAAAGTGAATTCGACGATCACGTGAACGTATCAACGAAGGAAATTTACACAAATTTTTTACCGTCGATCCATTTAAACAGCGTAAGTAATTTTATATCGATTTAAACGGAGATGTTTCTTTTGACGTAAGAAGACGACACATTTTTGTGCTCGAAACTCGTGTTCTCTACGGACGCTGCTTAACTAGAAGTTACCTTTTTTTTTTTTAATGCTAACACAAAAACTGTTATTCGTGATTGTCCTATTGAATTACACTAAGAACGATCAATCGTCAGGATTTCCTAGATCGATCGATCGTTGAAGGATCAATCTTGCGTCGAGAAGGGAGGGGGAGAAGGGACGGTCGTGTGTGGCGGTGGCGAACAAGTCTCACCGTGTACGCACAGTTATTATCTAATTGAATTCGATAGATCTAATCACGTCGTTAACTCGATAATTAGTTACACGCTGTCCTAACAGATATACGCTAAAGAGCATTCCACGCTGAAGCCTGAAAGAGAATCTCTCCCTTTTTTATTCATTTCTTTTCGCAGAGTTTTAGACCTTTTAAATCATCCCCTTTTTTTTCTCTCTCTCTGTTACGCGTTCTCTGTTTTCTCGGACTAGAAAGCGACTGCCGTTTCCGTCCGCGTCTATTAAAAGAAATTCGGACCACGTCGGCGATGATTCTTTCTCGATCCAATCGAATCTGATACAGCGAGCTTTCGTTTCGAGGATGCGTCGTTTGATTTAATTCAAGCTTGAACCGACTCTTTGTCTCTTTTCGTATTTTCTTTTCTTTTTTTATTGTTTTTGTGTGTTTCTTTTCTTTTTAGAAAGTATATACTTCAATATATATTTCGTATTTAGGCGCATCGTGTCACGTGACGCTCACGCATGCGCAGACACGCGCGCGCCGTATTTCGAAACGCGTCAGTTCACGTAGATCAGTCGATCCTAACGCACGTTTATTTGATCCCACTGTATACAATATAGTGAACACAACTAAAACTCAACGACTGTACAATTGGCGTGAACGACAGATACGCAGAGAAAAACACGATGTAACATCGAGATCTTCTTCGTTCATTAATTTTTCGTTTTGTTATCTTTTCTTCTTTTTCACGTATCGGAAATTCTTCGCGCCAAATACTTTCAGTCGATTCAATTGAATCGTTCCAGGATACGTTACAAATCACGCGAAGAGAATTTTCCTGATCGACCATTGTTGTTCGCTTAACAATTTTTTATTCTAAAATTCTGATCGATGAACGTATACTATTTTTATACGGAATACCGGCAGTCATAGCGCGTAATCAACGTTCATCGTGCGCAGCTAATAAATGCGTCCAATCGTACGACTGGGTTTTTAAGTCACATGAGAATTTTTTTTTTCTTCGCGTCGAACAGTTCTTTTTTTTTTTCTTTTTGCGAACAATTCAATTGACACGACTGCAGGCTCAGGGGTGGATACGAGGGGGGATACGTTGAAGGGGATCAGAGACTCCACGTATCGGAGCTACGTTGTTCAAACGGTCTTTTCTATTTGTTTCTAAATGGATGTTCTATGTTTAACTCGTTTTCTTTTTTTTTTCTCTCGCTTCCGCGTGGGTTTCTTAACACGTAAAATCGTATATGTATATATGTATATGCAGTAACGTAATGCCATTCTCTCCGTACACATCCTCACCGAACACGTTTCTCTCCTTGTTTTCCTTTCTTCTTCGTTTTCTCGCACAATCATGCATACGCGTGCACGCGTTGTTAATGTTAGTTATTATACACAATTTGATATTTTCTTGTTCACTATAAACCTGTGTGTATGTGTGTGTGTGTGTGTGTTGTCTTAAATACTACGCTTATTAAATGTTGGGCTCATCGCTTTGACTACGGATGAATAAAGTGCTTTCCTTGGGTAGCTCTTTCTCTCTTTATCTATTTCGTGCCAATGACGCCTGTGAATTAATGATAACCGCTCTGATCGATCAATTTCATTTACACAACGCATGAACCTGCGAAAAAATTGCAAAAGAGAAAAAGAAAAGAAAAGATTCGTAAGTTCATGGTTCGTTTTTGATGATTTCTGAAAGAACAGGTATTGAAAGAGAAATATAACGAAATCTCTTCGTAATTAAAATGTGTCAGTTGTGTAAAAAATAAAAGACAGAAGTAGAAACGTTAAAATGTTCAACTGACTTCTGATAAGAAGTTATTTTCAGATGTATTTCTTTCAATACCTTGTCCCATATCTAACATACTTATTATGTTAGTGTATCGTTTACGACACTGTGTAAGTTGTCTTCCTGAATAGTATTTTACTTAGAAAAATTAGACGAAACTAAAAAGAAACATGCAAAATTATTAAGGAACACAAGAGATTTCGATCAAGATACACTCAACCGTTCTCTTCGATAAAAACAAATACTTTGCATGCTGTTTCACCGTAGAATAAATAGAACACGAAGCGTTTAAACGTAACGAAGTCTTAAAATTGACGATTTAATTTATTTCAGTCTTGTCGCATGATTTCTCCGTTTTCGATGTCATGTATTTACGCGTTGAAATGGCTTAATAAACATTCAACCCTTTCGCTGAAATGTCCACCGTAACGATGGTTGTTAAATTTAATCATTAAAATTTGACAAAGTTATTGTTAACATTTGGCTGTCATAGGATTCACCGATGTTCCAAATTTTGTATATCCGAATAAATAATTAACAGGTGACGGAAGACAAACTTTGAATAATATCATTATTAATTAACGTATTAACCCGGTTGGAAATTCTATATTTAAACAGAAATATAAATTAAGAAAATACTATATTTGGAACTTACAAATTTAAGAATATTATATTTTTAGCAACTTTGAAACTTACAAATAATACTTCTCGAAACTCAGGAACCTAAAAATGTATTTTCAACGTGCTTATGGTAATTCTTCGTTGTGAGAGGGTTAAACGGCGCATATATGCGAAAGGGTTAAATTATTGCTCCTTAGGGATGCAATGTCGAAATGCTCGAAGACAACTTACAAGGTCGCCATCGCCTTAAAAAATCAATGATAACCGATCGAAGGATAGAACATGGCCGATAAACGAAGGTGTACAATGTACGATATTTACGTATATTTACGACAACTACGAGCTCGTGTGTCTTTCATCGTGATTTCTGAACACTGAGAGCGGATATTTCGTTCGCGACACGACGTGTAGTTTACATGACACAGGTTCCCTTCAAATCCTCCGCATAATTGTACCAAACGTCTTCCGTTTTCCTTTACATCTAATCGTCCGAATTAAACGGGTCAAAACGATTAATCAACGATTACAAACATCTCTTGGGACATCTAATAAACAAAAAAATCATGCAAAGAATAACAGGGAACTTCCAGGCGATTGATTCCATAGGCTATAATAATGTAACACATTTTTCAAAAAAGAAAAGAAAAAGAAAAAAAAAAGAAAAATATAGAAGGGAGAAAAAAGAAGGAAAGAAGAAAGCGATTACGGTGCTGTTAACTCTTGGATTTCGAGGTCTTACTCAAAATCTGTACAATTATAGTAATAATAATAGTAATGATAATAATAATAATAATGTTATCTCTCTTGTGTTATTACTCGTCGAATAATTTCGTTAATATCGTAATTATGATCTTGCAGTAATAGCGAGAGCGACAATCAGTATTAAGAGAAATAATGATTAATAATAATGAGAAAAAAAAATCATTGATATAGCGATCGTTTACTTCTTAATATCAGAGATCTACATAAGACAGTGGTAGATTAATATCACAATAAGACTACTCAGGCCTCGCGAAACTGGGGCACGCTTCGTCTCGGAGTTTTCTTTGTCCGCTCCGTCGTTTTTTTTTTTTGCCTTGACGTTTCAATTTATTTAAATCGTACGACCCTGTTGCCACGGGGTTAGCAAACGACTCTCTCTCTCTCTCATTCTCTCTCACACGCGCTCTATCTCTCTTTTTCTCGACGTGATCGCAATTCGATGATGCTGTGACTCGATGGGAATCATATCGCGTGGGGGAATCTCGTTGTTAAAAACGCATTCATCCTCTCGTTCCTCCTCGTACACTTGCGGACTTTTTTACTTAGTTATTTGCGCTAGTCGATCCGCGAATCGAAGAAATTGCTATCCTTTCTACGAGATCGTTTTCACGATCTGTCACGACGTCTCTTAAACTGTTTGACAGATTGAACGATCTTTGTACGATTCGTAAAACGCACGTGTTGTTATACTCGGAGATTGTAGGATGAACGTCGTGGTTAAGGGGAACGAAACTCTACGTTATTTCCGATCGACTCTCTCTCTACGATTGGTGCACACACGTCGTTTACGATTACCTGAGTGACACATACATCGAAGCCGAGTTGCTAAAAATTCTTCATCCGTGTGTATGTATGTATGTATGCGTGTGTATGCTCGGCTAACGAACGTAACGACCGTGTTTCTACTATAATAAACCATGCTCTCGTTGTTCACGGCACGCGCCTCCCGTTCATCACATTGTTTTGGCCTCAAATGTAAGCTCGGCGCATGCCGAGACTAGCAAACTTTGTCTAGCCTTTTGGCGTCGAAAACGATCAGGCCCGATATCCAACCAGCCAATTCTACATGCCTCGATAATTAGATCATCGTCGTGTTGCCAAATGTGCACACCGGGACCGGACACGCTCTCACGAATATACCCCAAGAAGAATGGTCATCCTCGTCAACGTGTACGCGATTTAATAAATCCCTATCTGTCTATTGGTCTTAGCCTCACGGTCGACCCGTGTATTGTTTTCTATGTTTTGTTTTTGTTTCTTTATTGTCGTGACCAAATCAAACCTTCCACAGTTTCATCGAATCAATCGTGTCTTCCGGTTTAGCGTGGCCGGTGTACGTGAAAGAGCGAGCGTTCGATCGCGACACGGTACGCTCGACAGAAAGCATCTAGAAGTGGCTAGCGCAGACCCGATTTCACAATATCGGCGGTAAAAACGTACCGGAATCGTCGAGATTCGGGTCCAGACTCGCGACGATATCGCCGGTTGAGGCGTGTCTCGAAGAGGTAGTCGTCTGGGTGCTGCTAGCGAGTGCGTGGCTGCTCGCGCTTCCGTTCAGCTTGCTCTTGACCACGAGGCCACCGTTGTCGGTGCTCTCGGCCGTGCTGATCCTTTGCACGTACTTCCGGCCTTTGTACAGACGGTACATCGTGTACGGAGGATCCTCCACCGTGGTGGCTCGTTGCCGTGGAGCGCTCACCGTCACGCTGATCGTTTGAGCGTGCGCCGACTGCGACGTTGTCTCTAGGCTCGTCGTGTTCGCGTTCGTGTTCGTGTTCACCGTCGACGAAGCTAACGTCGACGACGAGGAACTGCTCACGTGAGAGGAAGACGAGTTCAACCATTCGTGACGCATCGCCTCGTCGGGGGTCATGCGTTTCTTTGGATCCCACCTAGAGGAAATATACATTTGTTGATACCTGAAGAATCTTTTTCAACGATACCAGAAAGTTCATACGTTCGCTGCAACGGTTCTTGTCTTTAATAATACATTTTGATAAATATACAATTCACTTGGCTTTACTCTTGGCGGATTGATTTATTGGATAATGAAATAGTTTTATAGAAAAGTATGATTTTGAAATACTTACTCGAGGCATCTGCTGACGAAGTCTACGAAAAGGGTATCAGTGCAACGAAGAGCCATCGCGAGATTCTTGCTACCTGCCCACCTCTTCTTCCCTTTGCTGTTTGTCACGCATCGAGGACTTCCCTTCGGATCTGAAACGATAATATATTTTCATTATTCTACCGTGTAAATTAGAAAGAGTCTCGTTCTTAGATAATTTTATTAACTTTTATATATCGTGAATTTTTTTCATAATCCGTCGGTCAAGCATTAACACCAGAACTATCAAACTAACGTTTTAATTAAAAATAAAATAGAAAACAATATAAATAAAATATACAGCACGATCTTGCATATAACATAATTCCTTGTCTTGATAAAACGTGTTATTTCAATAAATTTTGTAATTTAAAATAAAAAATATGAAGCTGTAATTTTGACTTACTTAGTAGTTGTTCTAGTGTTATAACACGACAGTTAACCACAAGATTGTTTCAACTTACCGAAGAAAAGCCTGCGACGAGAGGCATGATTGATAATGTGTTCCGGTGGAAGTCCAAGAACTTCCATGATGCAAGCGAGCTGTTCGATTTCATCCTCGCCGGGAAACAACGGGCAACCGGTGTACAATTCGGCTAGAATACAGCCCAAACTCCACATGTCGATCGGGGTGCCGTATGGAAGGCCGAGAATCACCTCTGGACTTCGATAAAACCTGGATTGAAGGTACGTATATACACGCTGGTGGCTGTAACACGAGGATCCGAAGTCTATGACCTTAATCGAGCTGCTACCCCGCTGCTTCAGAAGCACGTTCTCCTGTAACCGAACAACGTTGGATCAGAAAAGAGCATTAAGCAACACCAGCCTCGTCTATCAACCCTTCGCGTTCTTTGTTGTTTCATATCGCGTCTATTTACTTCGTTTACGCGTTCCTTTCTTAGCACGCCGGTCACCGTATTTATTGGCAGGACAACTTTCATTAACCCTCGCAATATCAACCCTTTTCTCTGTATATGGACTGTCAGGGGTGGTTTATGACCATCGAATAAGCGTCTACGATGATTTAATGAAACTTTTTATTTTGAGTATGTCTGACAATAATGGGGTTTAATCCTTGGACGGTTAACTGCTGAGACGACTTTATTTTGTTTGGATAGAAAAAGTATACATTCAATTTTTAATATCAAAGCTAGAAAATTAAATATTAGAAAAATAGAAAATAAAAATTAAATAGTTCTTTAGAAAATAGTAATTAGAAAGGGTTAAATGGGGAAATATATTAGATTCAAGAAGTTACAGAAGAGAAGTTATTATAATTTAGGTGTAATTACTTTTTAAATTCTTCTTCTTCATTCCAATTAAGTGTGTGAAAATATTTTTACATAATCTTGCAATAAATTATTAATCAATTGCACAAACATTTATTCATATTTGTATTTCTTTTGACAATTTCACGTACGAGAGAAAGTATGATATAAACAAACGTTGTAAGACACGTGAATAGATGGACAATTGTTTGGAAAGGTTAAGAGCGATTGTAAAAGAAGATTCGTAAAATAATCAATGTCTGCTGATAAGATTACAGCAACGATAAGCATTGCTCGTTCGGACGAACATTGGAAATTAAAAAAAATACAATTCTGTTCGATTTCGATGGAAAATTAATTAAGAATATAAATACTTACGGGTTTCAAATCGCAATGGATAATCTTCTCTCGATAGAGCAGTCTGAGGCAGCTAATTAACGAGTTGGCGAATCTTCGTATTAGGCTCAGGCTAAATCCCTTATAATTATTCTTTTTGATTAGCTCGTACAAATTCAAACTGAAACAAATAAATAAACCCAACGATAAATATGTATGTTATACATAAATCTACCTCAGAAGCATTAATTTATATGTACTCAATCGTTTCGTTCAACATTTTGCCGAATCAAATTTTCTGCGTTATCTAAATATGTCAATCTGTCAATCTTCCGAACAACGAATGTTTTCAAAGAAGATTAAACTTACAATACTTGTGTTGTGATTGATTGTACTTGAAGTGTAATGATATAACGCACCTCATTAACTCAAAAGTGATGCACAAGTGGTTCCTGAAGTAGAAATATTCTAGCATGTGTATCACATTGTGGGACGCGTTCGCGTCCAAGTCTTTCTTCCTGAGATGTTCCAAGATTTCCACTTCGACGAGCGCCTGATGATGGAATCTCTTTTTGTTCCTGAAACGACGAAGTAATACGTTATTACAAAAAAAAAATATGAACCATCACTCCATCATTTAACGAGTAATAAAAACTGGAACGATTAGTTTAAATTACAAATTTTCATTTAGTTTCTACGAGTTCAAGTTTTAACCCTTTGCACTCGAAGCATTTTTGAATGAAATCGGATGTAATCTAATTGTCCAGGTATGCTTCCAAAAATCAAACGCACTATGTTCCCTTCTTTATATTGTATTTTTATTCCCTTCTTTAATTTTCTATATTTTGATACGGGTGAAACTAAAATTTCGCATTTTAGAATACTCCAATAAATTAAATACCACTCGTGTGCAAAGGGTTAACATTTCCAGCGAAAAGTTAACTATAATTATTTTCTTAGTTTTCTTATTTGCTTATAAAATGGCTGACGATAATATGTCAGTGAGAATCTAATTTATTTAAAATTATAATAATGATTCTTTTTAATTTCAACATCAAATGGTGTTGAACTTATTAGGTCAAATATCAAATTAATTAAACCATCTTTACATGTATGCATCAACTGCAAATTTTTTATAAGGCTATTCTATTGTTTCTTTTATTAAGTAAATATGTCACATGTGATTCTGGAGTTTCAGAGAAAAAGAGGCGATACCAAAGTGCAAAAAGGGTTGATAAATTTTTCATCACTAACCTGATGATCTTGATGGCAATATAATGACCCGTCTTGTGATCCCACGCTCTGATCACTTGTCCAAAGCTTCCCTTTCCAATCACCTCCAATATTTCATATCTGAACAGAAAAATTATAAAATTTATCTTCTCTTTCGTTAATTAACATTCCACTTGATTTAGAATGTCATGTGTAAGAAAGAACATGGTGTCTCGGAGATAAGATGCGTCTTACTTTTAATGATAACGAAAACCGCACAATTTTTTTTTATCGTTTACAATAAAAATTTCGTCCATTATTAAATATTACTGTAATTATTTAAAAAGAAAGTAAAAAAAACAAAGTTTGTTATGAGTTATTGGATGTTCAATTAACCAATTTCGAAATTCATTTGATAGACATAAATATAAATACATTATGGATTTGGTTTTCTTGAGAAAACTGATTAAACAGGAAGTGTTACATTTGAATATATAAAAACACAGTCATGTGAAAGCTTTCGTTCGTTTTCCTCGCGGAACGATCGAATCTTGCGAACAAGATCTTTTTCGACCGATGTATCCCGTTTCGATTAAAATTTAATAATCGCTTCCCGATATTCCACTTCCGACTGGGAGCAAGTTTAAACCAAGTAAACACGTCGTCTTGAATGCATAATTAAAAATTTTCTTTAACAATTTCTAACGTCGATGTAAAATTTAAAATCCTGTTACCTGGTATTACAAAATCTGAGATTCTTTAACGATTAACTAAGGGTGATGCATGTTACAAATTTTCCAAATATAAAGAAAGTAGCAATTGCTTCAGGATTTTCATAATAGTTAATTTATTCATATTTTATTTCGTAAGAAATTTGGTCCATATAAAAAGTACACATAATAAATTGAAACAGATTTCAAACATTACTTTTCTACGATTTTCTTACATTTAAATTAGCAATTTTTCAATATTTCTTTTTTTTTGTACAAACAAAAGTTAAAAGAAAAATAGGAAATTGCATATAAATATTGCAATTCAATGATCCTAACAGTACATATTTATAGGATCATTTTTTTCACTCGCTGAACGGATAAGGCTATTAAGAGTCACACCTTTTAATTACGAGTGAATTGCGATTATACCGGGGGGGAACAAAAAACGAACGGGAAATCGACACGAGTTTAATGTTCTTTGGGTGTTGGTAATTAAATGGAAAGTTTTGAAGGAGAGAAAACCAGAACGAAAATAAAACAAAAAAGAGGGAAAGGTACGCACCTGTACGAGATATGATCGTGGAGAACCTTGTTGTAACTACCGTTTTCATCGTCGTATCCACCGTTTTGCGATGCCCCCTCCTCGCCATGGATTTTATGAGCCGACAGGCCGAGATACCAAATCTCCGAGTATTTCTCGATTTCGGCAAGTTCGAACTCTGTGAGCCTCGAACCGTAATATTTGATGGCCTCCTGAGATGTCATTGGCAATCGTCCAGCTACATTTTGCAAAACAACTTTAGGTTAAAATATGCACGAGGCTTTAATCAAAAATTTCATTTAATCGACTTTTATCGTTCTTTACGACCCAAGCGACTTTGATCAAAGCTACGCTAAATTCGTAAATAGTTTCTACGGTAATTTTATTCTTTGTAAATTGAATTGATCAATTTCAATGATACTTTAACGACGGATCACGGAGAGAGCTAATAATTTCAGCTGACTTTTCAACCGGTTTCTCGTCTTCATTTTTGACATTTTTAAGCCTTCTTTTAAATATACCTTCGTACGATACACGAAGGTCTTGTGTTTGAATATTTTATTGCTTAACAATCGAACTACTTGGTGGATGTATTCTAAGCGTGGGTTATTATTGAACTTCGACATTCTGGGGTTAAGATTTACTGGGTCAATCACAACCAAGACCAAGAAAAAACACAACAGTTTGATTAAAATTGGGTACACAAATTTTCTAACAGAAAAGTTTCAAATATTTCTAAATCGTATTTAAAATAATAGAAAATTTGAAAAGTGCAAATAAAATATAAATTGGCGCTGTCCAAGGATTAAAGTATCTATGAAATATAGCAGAATATGACAAAAAGTAAATTTTTCTCTTTGTCCTAAATTACTATACCAGCTTTAGATTTCTAAGCTTAGGTGTCCACTTGAGAGTAAATCTCGTTAGAAACTATCGACAGAGTATCTTGCAAGTGGACACTCTGCTAAGAGTCACTTTCAATTAACTAATATTCACTTTCTCATACGACTTTTACTCTCAAATTGTAATTTCAACTCCCGTTATCAAAAGAATGATAAAAATTCCTAAAGTTTAAATCGATCGCATTGAACGACTTGGTGGATCTTATTTCAATAGTATGCGAATAAAAGACTGTACGTACGATACACGTCGTGTGACGTGGCATTGATGGACTCGTGTATCGGCATATTGTTGTGGATATTGTTGGCTGTAGAATTGTTCGTGTTGTTGTTATCCGATTTCTCCACTCGAGTCGGTTTTGGATGAAAGAATGACAGTAATTTCTGCAACAAAGAATGTACAAAGATAGCGTTATGAGTTTAGTTAACTTTCTCGACGCTAAGGGTGTATTCCTCTAGTGAAAATGATAATATAGGGGAGGGAGGATATATCGTTCACCTTATGCTTGAAAGTTACTAAGAATTATGTCCACGTTAAGTGTTTTTTAAATAAATTGCGTTACAAAGGCCATACTGGTATTAAAAATTAAAAATTCATTTTTACTACAACCATATGCAACTGTAAACTATAATTTGAGTTCATTATTTTTGGTGTAATATTTACGCCAAATAGTGCCACCAGGTAAGATAAGGTATTTATTTTATTGCTAAAAATTATATGATAAAATCGATCGATTTCCATCGGTACAATGAAATTTCTATCTTTTGCGCCCGAACTGTCTAGAAAATAGGAAGACTTGTTTCAATAGTTCGGTGTTAAAAAGAAAATAGGTCAAGCATAAACTTTCTCGCGTGAATCGATCGAAGGTATATCACCGTTACGCATAAATCTCGATCTTCAATCACGATCCGGCTCAGTTTTCGTTCTCGTGGAACGAAATTAGATTCGCGATCCGAACTTCCTCGCTAAATTATATACACAGAAGTTTTAACGATCATGGCCCCACCAAGGTACAGTTAGTCACGTTTCTCGACAGAAAAAAATACCATCTACTTGGCTTCTCTTGAACATCCTATACTTCCTTTCGAGACTTACTGATATCGACCAAATTCGAACACAAAGAGAAAATTCAAACTTTCGTTCCTGGAAAGTTTACGGCCAACCTTTACGTAATAATTTATTCTTATTTTCACCTACGGAATATGCCCACGTATTTCGCTAGGAACTACCTACGACACACTGTATCACAGTTATTAACCTTTGGGGGATTGCAAAATTATTTTAATGACTTTGGGTAATGGCGACTTAATCCTGTATGCATTCACGTGACTTCCAGATAACACGTTAATTATTATACATTTCACCGTCTGGTTTAGTCAGTTACGCGTATTGTGGGAAATAAATGATGGAATAATGGAACGAATATCGTGGTCTGAAGATTCTTTGTAACGTCAAAGGGTAAGCATAGAATATAGGGCAGACATAGAAGATTGAGGTTACAGTGGCTATGAAACAATAAATTGTAGGCCAATCGTTGGACCCAATCGATGTATCCTATGTTTAAAAAGTATAGAAGCCAATTTAAGAAAATAATGTTCACATCGTCAGCTCTAAGTAATTCCATTATATTTTTGAAATTAGGAAATTCTTCGTTTCGTCCCTTTGGGGGTTGCAAAGCCATTATAGTAGTTAAAGTCTTAACTCCAAACTTATATAAGACATTTGCCAGCTATCTAAAGGTGAACTGTTTCAAGTCCTGACGACAATCGAAATATTATCGTCCCTTTTTTCGTCCAAAAGATTGTTCCATTAGAGAATTTCCGTGAAAGTAGAACGAATTAGCTGGAAAGACGATCACGTAAGTGGTGGATATTGACCCTCGACGGCCGACTCGACGAGTTTAACGACACCAAGAGAAGCGACCCGACAATTACGTCTCCTCCTCCTTCATGCATTAAAGCGTTTCGTTTGCGAAGCGTCGACTTTCCGTGTGGCCAAGGGCAGTCACCGGTTGCCGGTGCCGTTTGAATGATAATCGACTGTCTGTCTCGTTGTTCTTCTCATAAAGAGTTGCACGAACTACGGTCAGTTCCATCAATTTTCCGCGTGCGATTTTCTCGCAAGAAGTCCTTCGTTGCTCTGACAGACTTCGCGACTTCTTTCGTACGCACTAGTGCAGTTACGAGGCATAAACACCCTAAGACATAAATGGGATAAATTCTCCTCTTTCGTTGTTTCGCTGGACGGGCCCCTCCATTCCAACTAAACTCTGCCTCCTCCTTCTCTAGCCATCACTACATTCATATATACTTGTATCAGATGGCGGTACTATGGTTACTACCAGAGTCCAGTAGGTATGGAGGGGGCCGAGAGGAGAAGTGTCCCCCTGTTACCCGCGGATCACGAATTTAGCATGCCTGCCTTAGGCATATATAATTATTCAGAATCTCGTGTTTATGGAGGCTCTTAAATTAAAAAATAAATAGCACTTGGTGACCACCATGGTAGTCGTATGGCTTTGCAGTATAAAATAAACCGAACGCCAGAGTCCAAGAATGAAGTACGGCGATATAGAAAATCGAACGCAAAGAATTTCAAATTGAATATCGTGTTTCTGAAAAGCTCCAGGGAGCGTTCGCAGAAGAAGAGCAAGGATCTTGCTGTGGCAGACTTGTGTATCCCATAAACAGTCTCTGTTTAGCCTTGTAAGTAATTCATTGCGGCAACGTGTAATCACGAGGATCATGCGATCGAACGTATTTGCGATCACGCAACGACGATCGCAACACGGGCATTATCGAAGTTACGGCATACAGTGGCCAACGTATCGCGAACCGCCATTTTCTATGGGACAGAGTTCCTCTTGGTTCGATTGATCGTGCGGGCGCACGTGAGCTGTCCAGACAACGGAACGAAACGAAACGATTCAACATCAATTGATTAGGGTTAACGACGATTAAGACCGGTCTGATGTTGACATAAATTTTTATCAAAAGGTCACGGGACCGTGCGTAACTGTCGTCGCTAAGGAGCATCCCCTTCGTCAGATGGAATTCACTTTATGCCTTTCTGGTCGTTCTTTATGGCCGACAGATATATTCTACTCGTACTGGGTCCAAGCTACGGGCACGGTGTAGCATCATAGATCTTCTTTTCGTCCTCGTTTTTTGAAACACGTTTCCTTCTTTAACCTTCGAGAGCTCTCGTGGACGAAATTTCATCCCACATGATTTCGATATTATTTAGAAACGTAACAACTGCTGGCGTTCGTTATTTAGGATATTTCTAAGGGATGTTTTATAGCTTCCGTGTGAAATTAGGAAACGATGTACAAGTTCCCGTGACGAGAATTATTATTTCCAATTTGATATTTAGAATTACTGATATAATTTCACTAATATTTTTGTGGACGAAGGAAATTTTCATCCCTAGTTTACATAATTATTTTTTAATCGAGTACTTGTTCCTTCGGTCAAGTACGAGAAAAGAATCTTGACAAAGGAGAACCTTCGATCTTTCGTTGAAACGATGAAGAAAAACGGCCGACATCGAACTTGGAACGCGTTTCACAACGGCGGCCACGGTCGTGTAATGAAAAATTATTATCGGTCGGTGATCGCGCGGCTCGCGTCGCCGCATCGGCATAAATAAAAAGTAACAGAGTGGAATAACCGAGACGAAGCGGAGCTTCTCTCTCCGAGCCACGCGTATAAATTGTAATCGTGTGCTCCCTCGACTCCCTCTCCTGTCCACTTTTTCTTCTTCTTATTCTTTTTTTTTTCCTTCCTGTCTCGAGAGCTTCTGCCAGGCGACATGGTTCGAAAGCATAAATAAAACGGGACGATTCACGAGCGGCCAAGATTCACGGCTCGACACGGCAAGCCAAATCCGCTTGACCCTCGAATTCGAAAATCGAAGGTATCGGAAGGACCTTGTTTCTCGACGATACCCGTTACGAAGTTTCCTCGAGCTTTAAATAACTTTTTGCGATAAAACGGAACTGCTCGATATCGACCCCTTAACCCTTTCAATGCAGATTTCTCCATTTTGTCATTTTTCATGATAGTGATTATAACAGTTGTTTTATATGACTTAAGAGACACTGAAGGTAGATAAGAATATTTTTGTACGTCCCGTAAATTGAATTATAAAAGATGGTACCACTTTGATACCACGATACAGTAACTAATTTTTATGAAATTATTAAGAATTGCTTTATTTTTTAAATTAAATCTTCCATACATTATCACCTTTCAAGATTTATCGACCCTTGCGGTCCCCGTCAGGGTTTCTTAATGAATTCTTAACCCTTTGCACTCAAGTGGCGCCTCTGAGGCGACCTATTTAATCTATTAGAGTATTTTGAAATGTGAAATTTAAGCTCTATTTCTATTAAAATATAGGAAATTAACGAAAGGAATAAAAATAAATAATTTGCAACTCTTTCCTTTTAAAATAGTGTGTTTGATTTTCGGAAGTTTCGCTGGAAAAGCGAACTAGATCTGTACGTATCGATAAATGCCTCGACCGGAAAGGGTTAAACATAGCTACGAAAAATATCCGAGAATTTAATTCATAATATATTATAGTAACGTACGTGACGACGCACACCGTCGACCCTAAGAAATTTTGTGTCGTTCCCGAGGAGTTAAATTCATGGTGATCACCAGTGGCGAAGATTTGACATGGAACGACCCTTCATTTTGACATATTCAATTGTTTCAACGATCATAAGGGTTTGAATGCGTATTAAAATCGTTTTATCATTAATTGATAACGTTCGCGTATTTTATACCCTGTCGACGAGCTAAAAAGGAAACGAAACGAAGAGCAACGGAAGAAGAAAGGATACGTTGCTTGTTGGAGAGGATTTTTCTCAAGGACGATGGACCGTTCCAACACGGCGATGCTGGTGTTTCGATCTTCGACGGTTAGGTGGATACGTACAATAATTCCCTGCATTCAAGTTATGCATGCGGTTTACCTTGTGACATCTCTCGGCTACAGCCACGCGCCTTTCTAACGCTGATACCTCGAGCTCCATGCAATCGACTCGACCTACACGGTGTCCTAAACGTAATTTCTCCTACTTCAAGAGTAGATAAAATCCAGAATTTCGTTTCTTTTTGTTCATTAAGAATTTTGCTACGAAACAAAGGTATTTTATGAATCAGTGTTTCATCATTTGTGAGTCACAAGAGTCTTGTGTTTCTTAAAAACTCTTTCCTTCTTAGGTAGAAATTAAACGGAAAGTTTTATTGCGATGGGTGGTGAAGACTTGAGTAATGGCAAAATGTGTCACTAATCCAAGACGGTTAGAACACATAATCATAAGTGACATATTTTAAATTATTTTTGCTCGAAGCACCACACTTCTTGAAATATGGTATCATCATTAACCCCTTGCACTACCATTTTCTCGACAGGTACGTCAGTAAGAACTAAATATTTATTACTTCAGCGTTAAAACAAATCACGGAATTTGAAATGTTACATATACTTCATACTCAAGAAACGTTAACTGTGTAATTTGTAATCGGCAAGAAAAGCAACCGGAAACTATGCTGCACGTTACACGAGCTAGAAAACATTGGAATCTTTCACGGTCCAAAATCGGATCATCCATCGCCGGTAAACAATACACCTGGAATCGATCGTAGAATTATTATTCAAAGATTCGAATCGCATGGCGGGAACGAAGACAATGCAACTTTCACCCTCGTTTCGAGACCCACGCTTCCTCTTTTCGCGAAACGTAAACACTCGAGTGTTACTTTTTCATCGATCATCGATCACCATTCATCTCGGAGTGGTTCCCCTTCACCTGGTTCGAATACCGTCGGGTCAGGTGCGAAAAATCGTTACTTCGGCGACGCGGGGTATAAGAGCGAACCCACGTATCTTACACCATCGTTCAAAAGTATTCGATCATCCGTGCTTCTCTGATTTTTCAAACAAGTGTCTCAAAAAATATATTTTTGCAGTCAATTGTTAAATTTTTGATGTATTAAGGCATAACTGCTTTTGAATAACGGACGATACGGAACTAAGAAAACTACGAAAAGAAAATTCATCCTGAAGTGACTTTGGGAGTACAAGAATATAAGTAAAATGCAAGATGCATATGAAATCAAATATCTAAGAAAGTATCAACAGGTACGCTATAATTTAAAAATAAAAATAGAAAACGGAATGAATGAACGTGAATTGGTGTCTACCAATGACTGGAAAGAAATGATTTGATAAATTTTGTAGTGTGGAATAAGAAAAGCTAAGACAAGTTATTTTGGGCCCATTTGAATTATTTTTGTGATGTTGCGAACGGTTGTTGTTTTCACAGCAAGATATATGTTCAACCATCGCATCGGTTGAATATTTTTGAACGATAGTGTACGTGGGATTGGAGACATGTGGGCGGGCAAGGTATCTTGGAAGCACATTAGAAACGTCACCGGTGCTGGGAACAGGGGGGCTCATTAACCTGCGTGTGCCACACACTTGGCCAGGTGGGATGCCGTGCGGTAATTACTAAAGTAACACCGTTACCATCGAGCAGGCGTTCACTCGATTTGCTGGAAAAATCGGCTGCCGTGGGTTACGCTGAAATTTCATTTCTCGAGCATAGCTTTTTAGTCTTGTTCCGTTTGCACCGAAAGCTTTCGACGGGTTAATTATTAATTAACAAGACTTTCTGAGTCCGTGAGTTAAAGAAAAAATGTCTGAGAGCTGTGTTTAAACATGGAAGATGTAGATTAGACTTATATTTCAGTAGGCAATATTTAATGGCAAAACTCCAATAAGAAATTGAAATCCTATTAAACGAGTAGTCGTTGCAAATTGGTAAATTTTATTTCGAAGAGATGTCCAAGAATTTTGGTTTCTAATTTGACCAACCAGATTATTTTCCACGGACGTACAATCTACTGATCAAATTGCCTCTGAGATTTAGACTTAGTATCACAATAATTTTCGAAAACAACGTAGGAAAAGTCAAAGTTTTTTTGAGCCTTCGTCAAACGATGCTCGGTCTTCCAAGTATTTGTTTCACGGCTCACGTTTAAGATTCATAGAGATCCACCGATAGAGCAACAGGTTTTATTTTCATTAACGTCGGACATTGAAATTCATGAGCATATTTAAAACACCAGTTCCCGCTCAGTTTGAATTATCCACGACGTTAGTTCGTTCACCTCAATTTATTATTTATAGAAAACAGAATGTTCAACCGGTTGCTTCCATAACACGCTTAATTCACAGACTTTCTGCGCCGAATCTGTCGTGTAACAGTACACCTAACTGAATGGTCAAAAATGAAAAGTAAGTAAACTTTATCTCTGCTCATCCATTTTCCTTCTTTCTTTTTGTTAATTTTCTGGACGCAACCTACGTATTTTCGACTTTAATAACCTTTCAAAATTCTTCCTCGTGAGAAGACAGCAATTTTTTCAACACACAAAAACCTCTCGAGAGACTTGCTCTGGTAACGCGTTAATTTAATTTCCTTTGTCCAACGGGCTCGCGAATCAAAACTGTATTATTCATATTACATAGCGACACCGGGTAACAGTGATGTAACAATGCTGGCCGTAACTGTTCGTAATTGGCTGCAAGAGCACGCGGTTGACGATCTTCAGCATCGAAACCGTGGAACGCTAACTATCGACGCTAATCAATTTTCAACAGCGACTCTTTATATTGGACCCTGAGAACTCTGTGCTTAAATAAAGTACAGTTCGTTCCAACCCTTACATCCATGGGATTACAATTATTTTTAAAACAATTACTTTGCAGTTGGCTCATACTTTATACAAATATATGTTATCGACGTTTTTCAATTAGAGGAAATATAAAAAAGTGAAATGGATATTACGATTCTTGGAATATAAATATTTGATTATTTTTGAAATAATTTATAGCCGTTTTTATTCGTGATGTGGTATCTTTTTATATTTGATTGTGATCACAAATCTCCTAAAAGCATGCAATTAATTTTATTAACCCTTTGCACTCGAAGCATATTTGGATGTAATTAAATCGAAATAATCCTTCCAGCAAAGCTTCCAAAATCCACAAGCACTATTTCAAAAGAAAATTGCTATGAATGCTCGTGAATTTATTTAGTTTTATTTCTTTCACATCAAAAGCTTAAATTTCACATCATTAAATAGTCTGGTAAATTACATATGTCACAACAGAGGCGTCACTCGAGCGCAAAGGGTTAATTATAAAATATTATCGTTGGTGATTCGTAGATACATTTTTACTTAACTTTCTTGCACTATTTATCAAAAGAACTTTTGCCATTAGTATAAATCTCCTATCCAAGCGTTCGAATTTCTTGCAATGAAAGGATTAAAAATTTCGCTATTTATGGAAAGGGTTAAGTGATTTCGGAGGAAGTCGAAAAAGTGTCGTGGCAAAGTACTAACAAGATCGACGAAGCTTACCAGGGCCAAATTCGCCATCCTTGAAACTGCTATAAGAATACAACGCATTTTGGATCATTGGTGCACGCTGACGATTACTCAACAGTCGCTCGAAACAAGGCTTTCCTTATTTAAACAGTTAAAATTAAATTCAACCCATCCGATGCTCGAGTGAAACTTTTGGATAGGGCGTAAAAGGGACCCACGGCTTGTCAGACGTGTGCCAACAGAAGAATTATTTAATTAAAAAGAAGAATACGCGTGTCTCGTAAAACGTCGAGCATCAGTTTGGCCGCGCATCAATTCAACGCCAGTTTGATTAATCGTTTAAAGGCGTTAGGGCTCGTTTATCGAGGACAATGGTAAAATTAGACGCGGCTCGAGATCGTTCTCTTACCTAGAATTCTTCCTTGAACTTTTACTTAATCTATTCTCGGTGAATAATTACCGGTACGATCGGCTATGCTAATCGACGATACAGAACGTATGATTTTATTGTTCTGTTTGTTGGATGACAATTAACGATTAACTATGAAATTATAGAAAATTGATACTTATTTATTCCTATCGAAGGGATCAGATTGATTTGTGTCTAAAGAAACGTATTATATTAGCATATTGAAGATGGCGCAAGCTTCGTTGATTTGTTTGGGTACAAGTTGTTGCAATGTTTTGGGTACAAGTTCAAGTACTTAGTGCAAATATTTCTAATTAGATAAGTTGAAAAATTCGTAATAGTATGACTGATTCCTTCGTATATTTTTTTAAGAATGATCAATGGGAAATTTAAAAGAAGTTTAACAATTTTAAAAAATATATCATATGTAATAGAAACTTAAAAAAAAGTGGGAATAAATAAGAAAGATTTGATGGCATAAAAGTATTGCAAAATGGCACTTATGCCATACCGACTTGAAGCTTAAGCTTCCTAATATAAACTAGAAACTTGACTTACGCTTTGCAAGTGATCAAAATCATTCATTTCAATATATTTTAAATATACTATTTAGAACTCCTGTTTGAAAGAAAAAAAGAAAAGGAGCCAAATTTCTAATATTAATCTATTGCATATTTCTTTAAAAATTATGACAAATTTTGAAAAATGGTATGTCTTAAAATCGAGTAATAATAATTTCTCTATTACTGAAACATTGCAAAAAATACTTAGCTTCGTATGCAATCAATTAAAGAATCTAATTAATTTTAAGAACGACTTTCACTCACCGATTCGAGCGAAGCAAAAAAAAACTGGATTGAATCGTTATAACTTAAAAAAGCAGCAAGGAAATTAATATGATATTAAATGTGATTTAATACAGATATAAATCTTTGGTTTCGATCATGTTTCACACTTTTTTCCCCCGAGCCTGTTCCACGTAATTACCGTCCTCATTCATCATCTGCCGTTCCATTAACAAACTATCAGGAATAGTTCAATTCGTGAATGCCCGAAGGGATTCAACAGTAAAAAGGATGCAATTATCAATTACACGGCGTCCTCTTTAATTGTAACCCACCAACCGGAGTGCACGACTTTAATGGAAGCTTCGTTTCACATCGAGTTATCGATGTTTGATTGATTTAATATAGGCGCACCGGCTTCACGAATCTCTCGATGGAATATTCGCAGATAAAAGGAAGTATTCTTCCGATGAATTACCGCCGACAGAAAGTGCAGTCTATTCAATGGGGAAATAGTTTCAAACAGAACCGAGGTAAAATATTACGTACACTAGATGAAAAAATATATCGTGAAATTGCTTTTTTAATTTCATATTTGTTTTATGAATCATCGGAGTTCAGGGTGGGATTGACCCCTTACCTTATACTATTACTTTGACATTTTAACTTTGATAACTTTAGCAATTTCGATAATTTCCTATGTTTTTGTTGGCTTTCGTTAGTTTTGGAAGTTTTGTACAGTTCCAACAGTTCCAAATGAATATCTAATTTTAATAGGTTTGGTAATTTTGGTAAGGTATTTTCGAAAGGTTTAGCTTTGATAACTTTAGCAATTTTGGAAATTTCGATAATTTCATACACTTTTATTAACTTTCGGTAGTTTTCAGAGTTTTATACAGTTTTAGTCATTCCAAGTCTAATAGTAATTTTGCATAGCTCTATTAATTTTTACTTGCTTTGACAACCTCAGCTCTAGTAACTTTAGCGATTTCAACAATTTCGATAATTTCACATACTGTTATTAACCATCGTTAGTTTTAATGATTTTATATTGTACAATTTTAGCAATTCCAAATTCGACGATTTTCCTTTAGTAGTTTTCGCCATTTACAACAGCTTCAACTTTAGTACCTCTAACAATTTCAATAATTTCATACAACTCTCATATAACTCCAAAAATTTCAAATTGACGCGTAGCTTCGATAACTTTATTAATTTCAATTTGCCAGTTTCAAATCGCAGAAATCGATGCACTTATACCAAATTCCCTACGAAATGAAACAGATAAACGCAAACCCACGACGAGAAAGAAGGGTTGTTTCGTCGAACTTATAAACGAAAATGTGGACGTGCGTTCGATGTGATATCGATGCACCAGGAAACAGAACCAACTCTATCATTGACCCAGTTATTAACCCGACAAAAGCAAACGGAAGGTTGCGCATATTGGGTCACTCACGGCTTAGTTCTCTCGCAACAATCGAAAGTGGTGTGCTCGCGTTTACCTTCTCTCCGGGTTCATCCCTCGAGCGGAAATCGGCTTGCGTTTATCTAACAAGAACGCAACAGATGCGAATCTTCTTCTATGATCGTGGAAAAAGGATCCATTCAAGATAAATTCGAACAAGAAGATTCGGTTATGTTTGTGCGGTACCGAGTGTATTTTCGGTACGTTCTTGACACAGCAATAAAAGGAAGCAATAAAAGATTCGAAGGCTAGACCAACCCGATGGAGTTTATGATGTAAAGTTTATTTTGCTGTAAGAACGTGATTCTTGAACGGGTACTACAAGGTACAAAGTGTCAGAAAATAGTTTCCAAATCGATATTAATATGAATCGATAAATTAGAGGATTTCAAACAGGGAGAATGGGGTGGTTGAGATCAACAGGTATCAAACGTTCATTTAAAATGATTAGGATTTAATTAGCATAACTTGTAGCTTCAATCAATCAAGATCAAATATACACCGTTACAATTCATTTTCTTTAAGATTTCGTAATATTTGGAGGAAAGGAGTAAACTAACTCGCTAATATCCCATTATTGCCATAAAATTGTCACAGTGAAAACGGACGAATGTAGTAAGTTTTCGAAATTGTTAAAGTTATCAAAGCTAAAACCTCAATTATTAAAGATTGCAATAGATTAATTTTCAAATTTAATCTTTCAATCTGATACCTTGCGTTATTACCTTAATAACTCTATCCACGATCTATTTTATCATTTAATACGAATTTCAGGTTCCAATCATCAGCGACCAGCGTGACGATCACCGTGTTAATTCCAGGCTTTGAAATACACGTATCTATAATTTTATTTATAGGACGAACGATAAGAGGCTTTATCTCCAAATCTAGCCGCCAGGTTTCACGCGGTACAATGGTACCTTTTTTGAAATTGAACGATATCATGGAAAAAGAGAAACGAACCAGGTCGAGGGACGCAGGTAACTTTCTATCACGGTGTACGCGTGCAAAGCGAAGCGATAACCTGTGTCCGGTTCTATCTAAACGAGCAAAAGAGCAATTCCGTCGAGTGGTCGACAAAGCGCAGCAACGGGCGCGTGAAATGGTAACGCAACAACAAAGCGACGAATGCTGGCGATTCGATCCAGCTTTGCGGGGGCAACAAGTTACGATTTTCATCCTGTTGTACTATTTAACGCGTTGACTGGCACGGTAGAAACGGACTCGTATACCAAGCTGCTTTATGATAACCGTCATTAACACGCGGTGACCGCCCCAGTGAAAGTGGACACGAGTAGCTAGACGTATTGAAACTTTAGATACTGATCATCTTTTCTTCTTTTCACACTATATTGAATTTAGCAATAAAAACAACAAATATAAGAATGTCACGTTTTTAAGAAATCATTTATGTTTGAGAAAAACCTGCAGGAATATGGATTTAAATGCCAGGGGATGAAATATAAAATTTGTTCGAATTATATCGATAACGAAGTGATTAAACCTCGCACATCGCTGCCCGGTCTGTTTGCCAACGCACTCGACAACTTATGCAGATTGCTCAACACGCTCTAGCAGCGTAGCCGAACGATTTTTCCTGCGCTCAGAACGAAGCAGCTGTTGGCCACTTCGCGAACAAAAATACCGACCTGCGTTGAATAGCTACTGGCCGAAGGATTCGAGACGAAAATAGTGGTGCCGAGCGTTAAATATTAAACAGTTCGCGATGCGAAAACGGAACTCGGCGCCCGCGTGCGTCAACCGATCATTGTCTCCCTTTTAACACTTCGGCCGTCAAACGTTTTATCGCATCTAATAAATCTTGCAATTTTATGTTTCGTGTACCTGAACTTACTGGCAAAATCAAAGTAAAAATGACTTAAGTATATAAACACGACGCTTATGCGTAATTTAGCAACCAAGTGATAGAAATGAAAGTTTTCGTATTGCTCTATTCTCAAAGGGTCATTGATGATTGGTCATGAACATCCTAGGCAACGGAAGGGTTGAAACCATGTTGGACCAGTGAATTATCGAGCGTAGCCTGGCAACGTTACATTTATGGATGAGATTTCTCAGGGAAGATAACAATATCTTCGGATACCGGTGGCTGACAACAACGATTCGCATTAACCGTCGACCAAAAGACCTGGCCTCGAATAAAACCCGGTAGAAAATAACGCGGCCTGTGCCCGGTTTCTTTTCTTCTTTACTCGAACCGTGCACAAGCAGGGACTAACCCACGTTTCGAATAATAAACTGGTTTCGGAGTTCCGGTTTTCCGTCTTTCTTCGCCCCGATAGCCGGTCGAACCGGGGATCGCGCGAACCTTAATAAGGCAATGAAACCTTTATGCTCATACATGGTAAGACTAGACGACCGGTATATGTATATCTCTTGCTCTATCCGCGTTTTCATCGTGCCTATTCCAACCTGGACGAGCATCCTCTTTCTGCTTGATCGATCGACGAACCTGCTCGACGACAGCGATCACCGAGAGCCATATACAGACGGCCATCGGGCAAATGTAGGGGACATTTCTTTCTTTCGGGGTCAATAGTGGGTTGCTTGGAAATTTACGGTATTACTGTTAGATCTAGTCTGGAGATTGAAAGAGGAACAAATAGATAAATGAGTGTATAGTTTATGAGGGAAGCGTTATACAACACTTGGGAAGGTATTCTAACATTGAATAACTAGAAGCATTAAAAATTGAAACAAATATGGACGAACTATTATATTATTTACACAAGGTGGCAAGTGGAAAGCTTAATTCGCGAAATGAAACGCTCGTATCATTAACAGTTACAATTATAACGTGTCTGATTACTTATGGCTGGTTTCACTGTGGCGCTCAACGTGTTAACCTACTGTATCAACCTCCAGTAATATCTACTAGAGCTACGAAGTTATGATGTATTAAATGAACGAGAAAATAACACGAATTTCTTAACTTTTGGAACGTAATCACACGAAACACAGCATCTTCAGATTTCTTTTTCATTAGCTTATAAAAACTCTAAATATTAAATTTATCCTTTATTTTAGAAAAATGCACGGTATAATTTTACATGATTATTAAGTTTGGAAATAACCGGTGTCCCGAAGGTTGATGCCTTCTTCTTGCAAGCGATTCGCCGTGTCATGGTGTAATTCTAGGTAACTTCCAAATACAATTACGGCATCATTTTCTCTAGGACAGCCTATCACGGTCGACAGCGTAATTCGTCCTTTCTTAGTTGGAGGGAAACGAGCGGAAAACTCGGCATTCGAATTCCCGTGGACGAAACGGAAATTGTGTCGGCGGCGGCCTACGACTCGTACAACAAAGGCATCCGCGATACGGGAGTCCGATTGAATTTCAATACACGGAATCAACGTGTGCTGCTGCGACTGTTGGGCAATGAAAGGCTTCCACGGGGCTTGACGTTCGTTCGATTGTCTTTCCACTTTCCATTGTCTTCGATCGGGCCAACGTTTACCTCGAACCGACGCGTCTTCTTCTTCTTCTTCTTCTTCCGAACGTTGCGTCGCGTGTAACGGAATCTTAATGCGTCATTCGATGGCTCGATTCGTACGTATGGGAATTACAGTGGTCTTTTGCCGGGTTTCGATGAGGATGATGTATAGATAATACAGTCTCGCGAAGGTCGATAATAACGAGTCGATGTTATCGTGTTATTCGCTCGTGAGAGGTTATTCGAGGTTTTTGCCGACTTCTTTTGTGAGGATCGTATCGGGTGAATTGATGCGACCGATCAATCAGGTTCCGATGATTTCTGACAGGACCGCTTAATCGCTTCCTCGTCCGGGTACCTTGTACGGTGTGCTACTTTTTTAGACAGGCAACCGGCAAGAAAACGCTTTAGTTGGAATGAAATATTGTAGCTCGGATGCTTACGCAGCAATCTTTGTTATTCTCGATTGTAGCATTCTTATTTCGCTGACAAGATGTTGGCTGGTGAGTTTTTGTGGAAATTAATTCTGTACAATCTTTTAAGAGTTTTGCTTTTATTTTCTGTCCGAAATAATTCTGTTGCGAAGTAACATGCCCCCCGACTTTTGGCTTTGTTGATCCACTCGGTGCTCGTTTAAATAAGAAATTGCTGAAACTATATATTTCTGATTTGCATCGCGTACATTTCGATAATTTATATCGTTGATATTTATTATAAACGACATAGATATTTTTATGTCCCAGTTTGTGCTTATTTTATTGTTGAACAGAAATGTATTGAATATTTCTGTGTTACAATCAAACGCAGAGGAGGTGCGTTAATAGGGAGGATTGTTTCCCAAGGAACAAAGAGACGATTACACGCTGCATTATCGAGGCTTTCATCATGACATGAATTATAAGTAGCTGACGATATACCGACTGATCGATAAAATTGTCAATCGTAAACAACAGTTTACACGGTGGGCTATCGAAGCGTACGTGATCATTATTTTGACATCGTTTCTTGAATTGTATTAATACATCATTTGAAAATACACAAACAGTATTCGTTTTTTCCTGACGCTGAATATTTTCATTCTAAAATAAAATGAAAATAATGAACGATTCAATCGAAGCAACTAATAACCTTTAAACACATTAATCAATCTCCGCTGCGTAAATAACCGATCATTAGCACAAGTATTCATCATAATGATTATAATTACCCACTATTTGGCTAAGTGAATGCACAACTTTCACCGAAACTCGTGCTTTTACTGAATAATCTCTACTTAGAGAGGAGCATCGTCCGAGATGGTAAATGATGATAATTTCATAAAGAAACACGCTATCACTTAACGCTGGATCAACTAAACCTTTCTATTTCAAATTACAAAAACTCTTAACGTATTTTTGTTGAAATATACATATGGGTCAATTTTATTACAGACACGTTTGAGATTTGCATTACTATTATTCTAAACTACTCATATATTAATTTATTAGAAAATGAAATACACAGGATATTGAACAGTTCAATCCCTTTTTTTTCCACATTCAATCTTGCTGAACGAACTTCCAAAGACCCAGTTTTCAAACGAGACGATTACTTAATATCTCTATTACGTTACTTGTTAATATTTCGTGTAAGCAATTTTCCGTTTCACTTACGAAACTGCAGCTATCGCGATATTCTTGTTTGTACCTGGAGGTATTGAAACAAGCTACGATAAAGAATTTGCTGACTGACCTACTTCCGTTTTCCGCGACACCAAAACAGAGCTGGCTTGGGACAGTATTTTCATCTAAATGCTGACTTTGCCGATTTTTATAAAATGAAAAGAAGAAAAGACAGAATGAAATACAGTTTGAAGGCCTTGACACGGAAGAAGAAAGCATTCGCTTTAAGATAGCCGGAAAACATTAACCGTTCTGTCTTTCCGTAATGACGGGCGTATTTTATGTTGCAATTATCCGGCCGAACGATTGAAACATCAAAATGCAATTAAACATCGGGCAGAAACGATCGAAGAAACTGACGATGGAGAAAATGAAAAACACAGGGAGAAATTGCAAGTTGCTCTATTAATTGATACTTGACTTTCAATGCTTCTAATTACGTGTACTCGCATGATGTTTCATAGAACACGAATCGTGGTTAAAAGCGACGCAGTTTCGTTGTAACATATTTGCTGCGACGTTAATTAAGAAAGATAACAAAAGTGTGTTAAGACCATTTAACCGTTCTGTCGAGGGATCGTTAAAATTAATTAGCGTTACTTCAGTATCCTGTGCGACTTACTTAATGGTTTCAAATCAACCTGTAATCATTCCCGAATATAATCCACAAAGACCAACCGCATGAAATTATTACTGCATTTTCATGATACTTTTTCAATCGTGTTTTCATAGAAACTACTTTAAACAGATAAGAAGCAAATTAACGATAATCGGACTTATGCTAGATTATCAATTCCAGGATAAAAAGTTTGTCACCATTTCATATAATCACTTTTAAATTGGATATCTTTTCATTAGAGGTACGGTTAGAGAAAAAAAAGTTAGTGACCCAAAATGCAAATTATGGTTGGATCATGTGAGAATCCGTACGACTAACCAAAGCTTAGTTTGCTTTGTTTCAAGGAATAATTAATTGACACGACGCTTACACAGTAATTTTCATCAAACCTTAAGCTTCAAATTCACGTATCATAACTGTTTTTCTGTAATAATTTTATGTCATCAAATCGTACTAGATTTTATTACCTTTCACAATTCGTCGTTATTCGCTACGACTGGCAATCGGCCATTTTCTATTAAGAATACTAACCAAAGATATACATAATCATTTTCACTAAACACTAACCTTCAAATTGATATACCATAAGTGGTATTTTGTGATACTTTTATGTATATCAAATAATGTCTGACTTTTCATATTCTGTGACTACTTATAGATGGTCTTAACTTGCTCGCACATGAACCATATTATAAAACAAGCGTCGGCGGCAATCTATGACCCGCGGGTCACCAAGTGACCCATTTGATAATTTCAAGTGACCCACTTGACTTCCGCAAATAATCCCTATCATCTATATTTCCTAGCGTAGTTATCCCTAGCGTCTATATTCCCTAGTCTTATTATACTCTGGATGAATAATCCCTAGTTTCAATACTCCCCAGTGCAGTTTACCTTGGTATAAATAATCCCTAGCGTCTATATACCCTGGTGTAATTGTTCCTAGTGTCAATATTCCCTAGTGTAGTTATCCGAAGCATCAATACTCCCTGGTGTAATTGTCCGTAGTGTTAATACTTTCCAGTATAATTTTACAGGTTGTAACTTTCCCTAGTCTTATTATACCTAGGATCAACAATCCCTAGTGCACCTTTCCCTAATATAAATAATCCCCAGTGACACGAACCGTCTTCTTGATAGTCACATTTTAGTTGATTTTGACCTGCAGCCAAAAAAGGAATGTTATTGTAATCTCTTCGTCGTACATGACAAAAATGTCTGTTCTTGCATTGATATTCATCGTTGATACGGATCATAAAGAGTCACAATGTTTTTATCCCATCGAACCCAAACAACACGGGCTTAGGTCGTTACGATGGGTAGGGCGCTGGTAAACGCGTCTTTCGTATGCGACCGATGCGTATGGAAATGCACATTGTTTGCTGTGTAAACGCGCAAACGAGCTGACGGAAGTCACGTGACGAGTTGTCGCGCACGGCTCATAGGAAGCGAGGTCGATACGGACAAACGTCGAGCCATTCGTTGGCGTTATGTAAGAAAAAGGAGCATTCTTGAAGATGATCAAATAATTCGTCCGATCGAGTCTATCACGATTGGGAATCGAGGAATCCTCGAAATGGTTCTATTAACTTCGTGATCCTCGACAATCATGTCAGCTAAATTAATCCTTTCACTGTTATCTACGTCTATGAATGGTCAACTTTTGTGATCCATTACAACGATAGGAAAATGATATTTTATGGGTTCAATGGGTTAACAAGAGTTTAGTTCAAAGTTTTCGATAATAATCGAAGCTTGGAAGCATAAAATTGAAATGAATGTTACCGATATTCGAATGTCCTAATTTTAACACACTGACTTTCAAGTGGAAAATAAAATGGAAAACTAAATAAATAAAGAACGAAATATATATTAGCATATACAGTAGGTCTTTATCGTAATGAGAATTAAAACACGTTTTAATAAAAGCATCTTGACCAATTCTGAGATTTAATCTAAAAAAAAAAAAAAAAACTCTCAACCAGTCATTTTAACTGGTTCAGTAGTTCTAGTGTTAAATACAACCGCCCTAATCTGAATCCCAATATACAGAGTGTCCCACGTAACACTAGTCACGATTTTTCAAGTACTTGCGAGAATTTGACAAAAAAAGTATTTTAGACAAAAGTTGATCAGTTTCCGATTGGCTATACGGCGCAATAAAAAAAAATCCGAAAAAATTTTTATTTCAATAATTTATTTCAATAAACCTGTATTAGGTCGTTGAATTCGTCTTGATACGAGCTATAATGCTATTGAGTCAAAAATATAAAGTGCCATTTAAAAAATGCAGATGACCTTGATAATTATCGAAACAAAAATATTTTTTCGATTTTTTTTATCACACCATATAGCCAATCAGAACCTGAAAAATCGTGACTAGTGTTAGGTGGGACACCCTGTATATCAGACAGATCTTTTGAACACTCGATTATCCGAATGTACGAATATTAGAATTTTCATTGTAGTCTTGGTTGAAATTTTTCTGCTCCTTTGCGTTACGTTTGAAAAATCAGTCACCAAAGATCCACATCCACATAATACAGCGACTACTCGATGCCAGATGACTATGGTTCACCCTTAATAATGAAAAAGCGAAACACTATATTTAAGTCTCCCTGTCGCATCCTGTTTGTGTGTTTTTTGTTTCCGACCGGGTCCCGTGTAGTCGAAGGGTTAGTACACACGATTGGCCACGGTTCTTTCGTCTTGGAAAGCAGTTGCGCGTTGCACGGCCACAAAAGACCCGTAACGCATCGGTTATGTTGCGCCCTCTCGCTCAAGGTTTCCGCAAAAACTGTGTAATTATCAGGACGTAATGACGAGAGAGCCGCAGCGACGACGGTGCTCAACTCGTATTAAATTTACGTACAAAGTTTGAATAACGATGCAATCTCAGAGGGGCGTTCAGCCATATCGAACGATGGGGGACCACTGACGAGAGAGAACAGTCCTCGTCTTTAATTAGCGGAATGGCTGACTTGAGCCACTTGACCCGTAGCACGTGAACAAGAATCGATGTCGTTTATTCGAGCACTCGGTTGTTCGTTAAATCTGAAAATCCTGCTGCTTCTTTGACATTTTTTTTTCTCTTTCTTCTCGTCGAAAATATTCTCCGAAGAATTTTAGTACCAAATGTAAAGGTAGATTTTACGACGATGCCGGGGACGCGTTTACGGGTCCCTGATGCGTTACTCTTCTTATAAAATAAACAAAATCTCGGTGGGATTACACTGTACGCTGTTTGTAACATTATGACAAATATCTTTGTATTTTTACGAGATATTTATGTCTTCGAGAGGAAATAATGTCTGAGCCTAGGATTCCAGAATCTGCTAGTAAAATTTAGTAGTAGTAATGATTTATTGCAATCGACAGAAATTAACCCTTTGCACTCGAGTGGTGCCTCTGGAAGGACATATTTCATTTACCAAGGTATTTTGAAATGGAAAATTTAAGTTTTATTTACAGTACAATATAGAAGATTAATGAAAGGAATACAAATAAATAGATTCATAAACATTTGTGACACTTTACTTCCAAAATAGTGAATTTAATTTTCGGAAACTTTGATGGAAAAGTAAATTATTTTTCGAAGGTATCGAAAATTGCTCCGAGAAACGAAGAACATAAAATTTCAGACTTGGTCAATTTTAATTTTTTAATTTACCTCACAAATATTCAAAAATACATTATTAACACGTTGGCTGCCACGGGGGTCACCGGTGACCGGTACCCGAAATTTTGTACAATCAAATAATTACCAACAGAAATGATCAAATAAACCACGGACAGTGTTAACATTAAGCTAATAATGCTAGCTATCGAATTGAAAAGTTAAATTTGAAAATTAGTTGATTGTATTGTTAATAATTAGGATTTCAGTGTGTCTGACTACTCACGTCCGTTTTCACTGTGGCAGTCAACGTGTTAAGAAAACTAAATTATGACAAAATTATGACAGCTGAAACGTTTCCTACGTGATTCTATATTTTATTAACGAACAGTTCGAAGACCTTTGGAAAAAAAAAAGAAAGAAAGAAAATCGTGTGAAACACGGATGCGCACAGGGGGGAATATAATTTTGTTGATAACCAAAAGTGGTTATCTCGAGACACCGGACGGTACGAAGCCACTGGGCACGGTTCATTGTCCTTTTGTCAGTTCGACCACACATGCATACCGCCACTTACCGGTGTCAAGCGACGTTTACAAAGGCGTAATTGTGATTTCTATCTATGCAGCTCGTGCATCTATCGCGAAGCGCAATAACGAGGAACGTAGGATCGCAATTGCGCCTTCAGATGTACGTATCTCAATCGTATTAGAAAGTCTGCGATCAATAAACACGATTAATCCACCAAACTATTGTTACCCGACATCTACCATTCTAATTAACATAAAATCAACACATCGTGAACCATTTGTTCGATACCTTGGATTTAATTTGTCAACGAAACTTTAGCATCAGATTGACCGTCTTTCGATTTTATTTAAAAATTTCTCATATGATAAAAGATTATTCGTTCGAATGGCGCTTGCGTAGCTCGAAAATGGTTATTTATCGAATCTTCGTAAATAATTCCGCGAGTACGCGGACGATACGAACGTTTCCGAGCCAAAATAAGAGGATTTATCGTCCAATTTTTTCTTCCTTTTCTCGGCGAAATTTTCATTTTTATTTCGAGTCTCTATGATGCACGGCGCAGAGACAAACTACGTAAACGACTCTGTTCGTGGATGGAATTACGAAATTATGTTTCTCAATATTTTCGAAGAACGCACGATGCATCCGAGACGAACGGGAACGAAGAAAAGATCGAAGTTGCACAACGGATTGAAGTTTAAATACCGAATACCCCAGGTGTCTCATTATCGAATGATAAAGTCATCCGTGGCTTAGTGGTTCTCTATTTTGAGCAGAGCACAATAGAATGACTGCTTCATTATCATTCATACGAGCATATGTGACACAGTGATTTGAAGAATTCTATTCAACCACCGACCGAGATGGACGAGTCGATGGAACGGTGTAAATCGACTCGTGGTAATGCACATTTGAGAGAATTCAACGATGATCTAACTATAAATCAACTTTCGACGACCTTTCGAAACCAATTCCCGTTCAAATGAATCACGAACGAGTGACACGCGTGAATTTCTTTGTTGTAACTTTGTAACTTTAGTGAAACACTCATTTTCTACTATTCACAGTTCTATTATTTAAACGGAGCTATTCTACTTTATCGCTTGGAGCAGTTAGGGTAAATAAGTGAAGTTAGTTTTAGGTTCGTACAAGGCGCGTGTGATATTTTAATTTGGCTTGAGTGATACAAATTAGGACAAATTTTATATATTTTATATTTAAAAAGAGAAACATTGGTATACGGGATAATTAAATTAAGGAGGGCAGAAGGTGTCTCCTGTTAGTTACAATTTCTACGTAATTCGGTAATTGAAAAATTTCTATTCAAATAAACATAGTGACGTGTCAGTTTAGTATTTAGAAAGTGGTTATTCTGGTACTTGAAAATTTCAGTTAAAATTATGACATTCCTAAGTTTCGAGGTTTCTAAAATTCATGCCACATCTAAATTTCTAAGTTTAAAAAAATATAATATTTCGAAATTTCCAAATTCCTAAAAATGTCATGTTGCAACGTCTCTAAGTTCCTAAGAATACACCATTTTTTTTCTTAATTTCTATTAAAAAATATAATACTTCTAGCCAGAGCCAAAGAGATTAAGGACAGAATCACTTAATTTTCAAATTTAAGCTTTCAATTTGGTATCTTCCACTATTATTACTATAATATTAATATCGCTCACAAATTATGGAAGATCTCTACACAATCTGAATCACCATTTCAGGTCGATTAGAGATTATTATCAATGTACTAGCCGGTGTAACTTTCTTAAGATACCATTACTTTGATAACTTATCGCGACTTTCAACAACAAACCGAATCACTGCAGTCATATTACACGTATTCAATTTCATTTTTATCAACGATGCTTATAGTATTGGTGAAAGATTGTTTAATTTTGTTGAAATTGAATTAGCATGTTTTGATGCATTTCATTCTTCGAGTTTGATTTAAATAAGAGATTTTCCATTCCCATTGTTGCGCAACGAATACCGAGTAATTCTATTTTACAGATTTCTAATGCTAATCCGTGGGGTTTCTCTATCGCTACGTGTGCGAGAATCGGGTTCAAGGATTTGCAAGCTGTAAAATTTCTGATTAAGAACGGTATCGAAATTTACAGCTATCAATATTGACGGTTTCAATAGTTTTGTTATATTTTCTATGAAAACATAGCAGCAGCCTTTCAATATTCTTTGATCGTAATTTTATGGTAAGTAATCAGTGACCAAATATTACTAAAATAATACTAGTAATTTGAAATAAGACACTTTCAAAAAGTTACTCCTTACCGCGGTCTCAGTATCCGCGTTTCGCAAGAGCTAAGTAGAAAATTCAGCAATTAATTTCAACAATTCTTAGTTTTAGAATACGTATCCACTTGAGAGTCAAAATTACGCGAGAAGCTGCCGACAGCACTTGCAGCGAGTCGTCAGCCACTTCCAACTGACGGCAGTCAATCTCGATACAGCGTCCATTAACGAAAACCGATCTCGATAACTTCAGACACGAGTTTTACTCTCACGCAGACACGAATCCATCAGAGTCTACCTGCACGAAAACACGAGTTTTACTGCATAATTAGATTTCACAGTGCAAACGTTTCAATCTTCGTAGGTGGTCCCGAACTCGTGTACCGAGGACATCGTCGGCCTCGGCTTTCGTCGGTTTTCTGTACACCACCTTCTAATCGAACGAACAAATGGATATTTCCATTAGCATAAGTATAAGCGCACCCGAGAGACCCACATATGCACGAGCGCATAAAGTCAAAGTGCGTATTGAGATAACGGTAAAACTGTACGGCACGTACACGAAGCCGCGTATCGCTAGCCGAAGAGAAAACGCCTGTGTGAGCTTATGGTGTTTCCACGAAGGACCCACGGGGACCGGGTCAATACACACGACAAATGGCTAATCAACGCAACGGTTCAACTGACCGTGATTTTCAGACATCGCCTCGAAACCTGTCTATCGGACAGTCGACCAATAGCGATGGGATCGAGTCGTAATGTATATTTAGAAAATAAAGTTCACTTTGAAAGAATATAGAAATTTTCGTTAATTTACCTATGGAAAAATATGAACATACGATTTTCGATAAAACGGGCTACGTTAGAATTTTTAAAATAAATAAGATAGGCAATAGAAATTTCACACGGCCTAATATTGGGCTTTCTATGATAATTACAGTATTTTTATGAAAACTGAGAATTTCTGATAAAGCAGGCATTTATAAAGTTTCGAATTTATTCCGCTGGTATCTTCATTAACTGGCAATACTGTTTTTTTTTTTTATTTTTTAAAGTACTTATGAATGGTTGAAGTTTATTTGAAAGTGTTCTTTCTTTTTTTTTTTCGGTGGATTTTGTTGATCAATGTTCCAATCCATTTACGAGACACTCAAAGCCATCGCTATGGATAACACGTTCCGCTACTCACTGGTTCCGTCTGTAATTGACTCACTCGTTTAGGTCTTTTATTACCTGCGACACGACTGTGATACTCGTGGCATGGCAAAGGTTTTAAGGGGAAATTTCTAACTGTGACAATTAACCTTAAAACCGAGGAGATTATAGTCCCTTGGACGATATAAGAACGCCGCTTCTTTAACTTTTTTTTTATTTTTATTTTTTTTAATCAAACTGCAAGATTTGCGAAAGGAAATCAACATGAAATAAAATGTAAACAATGAATTATTTTACAAAATTACTGATCAATATTCTACAAATAACAACTTTCGATCGTATGCCATATTTATGATGATTTTTCAATTTTTAAGAAAAATACGATGAAATTAGATGTCAATTAAAAAGAAATTAAAAAGCTTCGATAAGAAATAAATTTCAATTTCAGTATCTATTGTACGTTCTATGTTTAGCTTCTTCTTGAACAAATTCTACGGATTGTAATTTGAATTTTCGCGCCCATTAGCGCAACTCGTTACACGCTATCAATTAATTAATTAAGTGGAGTACGATGAAACATCGCAACCTAGAATCGAGTTATTAACGGATTCCAGACTTTGGGAAGATAAAGAAATCTAATTCACGAGATCTACACCCCTGGGACCCACCAGACAAAGAGGAAAAGTTCAAACCATTAAACAGCCACGCGTTCTAACTTTCTATGCCAGTATTATACTTTCATATGAACAGTTATGAGGTGCTTTTTACGCGATATTATGTATCTTTCTCTTTTCTTTTAACGCACCGCTTGATTTTGTATTAAAAATTACAAAATTGATTGCAATATTCTTGTCAAATTCTGATTCTGATCAAAATAAAGAATTGTTTATGTTTCACCCTTTATTTATCTTTTCTTCTTCTACTTTATTTTCAATTTAAAAATTAGGGTACATTGAATATCGATAATTCCAATGTTAATTACAGGACAACGTGTTTCTTGGTCGTATAAATCAATGTCGAGCGTCTTCGACGAATTACAAATTGTGATCGTATGTTTCTTCGTTCGATGAACAACACGAAGAAGCTTTGAGTTACGTACACACGAGGTCTTTTGTTTTACCGTGAAAAGTATGCCGCAACAAAGCGTATCTTCATGACCAAGATACGTGTAACGGAGTACGTGTACTCGTGTTTAACACGCTGGCTGTGGCAAGTGTTTTTAAACACTTTCCTAGTTGGTACAATAAAACTTTCCATTATTTGAACGAGGTGTCTTCAACTTTAGATCCTTTTGTATTTTCATTCCTTTAAGTTTGAGTTTTCTAGTGAATGATCGCCTAATTTTTGACTAAAGAATCTTTGAAATCTATAAATATGTAAATGGACCAGTTATTTATGATTTTATGGAAAAGAAATTCCCAGGACAAACTTATACTACATATTTCAAGAGGCACGTGTAGCGGTAAGATTATTTTCTATCCAAGGTCGTTTTATATAATAGTGGATAAAATATTACAAAGCGTCAGCTAAAAGAGTATCACATCCAGATTTTTTAAGCATAATTAAATTCAAAATTAATGGAACTCTATTAAATCATAACACGTCTATTTCAAGTTATGACTCTGACTAAAAGATGTTAAAACAAACTAGTAGTTTATAGTAAAATTAATACACTAAGTAAAATCTTCTGTATTACACTGTACTCTTCATTACACTATACACATTTCGAAGCTAAAATAATTATTAATATTTTTGCTATTGAACTCCAGTATTTGTTCACTTAGAAACTTCAAAAGAATAACAATTGTTGATTGCATATGATACTGTTTTAATCGTTCATATTTTCTCCGACATTTTTCTGTAACTAAACTGGTAACGAAGTTACACCCTAAAACAATTGCGTGGATCATCTTGTATAAATCAAAGGAGACATTTAGATGTACCTACAAATTTAAATGGTCCACCTTGTATATACTTGGTTCGCAACGAAAAGGTTTAACCAGCTTGCTGAATTGTCCGGCGTTATGTTACTTTTACCTAGGATTGTTAACATCGGACCAGCTTCCACAGGTAGCATATTTATGATATCGCGAAATCCGAGATACAATGCCGGACGATCGAGTTACAGTGTCCAGCACGTTTATGGTTTATACACGAAGCCTTCTTATGGTTGCGCGATGCTCGTGACACACTGCGTAGAACACAAACGAATCTATTAAAACGTTCGACGTCGAACTTGCATGCATACATCATGCAGCGGTGAAATTTTCATTACCGATAATCCGTAACGGTCCGTTCGTGTCGAGGAAAATTTATGGTGAAAGCATTTCGCTCTGATCGCTGTATAAACTCCTACGGGGTGCGTGATACAAACTGATTGCACAGTGGGGACGTGCGAAACCATTCAGAAATCATTCGGAAACTTAGGCGGTGATTAGAAATATAAAACCTTAGAAATATTATATTTTTTAGAAATGTAAAAAAATTAGAGATACTATATTTTTAGAAATTTAGAAACTTAGAAATATTATATTTTTAGAAATTTAGAAACTTAGAAATATTATATTTAAAATAATTTATAAATTTAGGAATAATAGGTATATTTTTAGGATTACAGTATCTTTTTAAGCTTCTAAGTGAAGGTATAACTCTCAAAACATTTTTAAAAGGTTCGCAGTAAAAGACTACCTAGAATATTAATTAACTTACTGATTATTATAATAATCTGGTATAAATGTCTAATTGTAAGCGTTTATTAACCCTTTCACACCGGAGGGTGTTCTAAGTAATATAATATTTTTACAAAGAAAAAATTTCTAAAAAAAAAAAAATATATCCTAAGTTTCTGTACCATAATATGATACTTCCATTTTTAATTATCATTTGAAAACATATTTCCAGCCAGAAATATATTATTTTCTTAGCACTATATTCATCAATCTCATACAATTTCTATTATCTAATCAATAATCTATTTTAATGATATATCATAAGAAATAACTATTGTCTTACAAAATATAATAAATTCCAGCCATCAATGGATTAATAAAGGTACTGTTTCATTTTGTAATAACGTATCGCAGTTTCTTTCGACGAACGCCAACAAAAATATGAGAAAGTCACATGCGTCGAAGAAAGTACTTCTTCTAATTGAAAATTCTAGGATTAACGAGATGCTCGAGGCTTTTACTGCCCTCTTTTACCGTAATGTTCCTGCTGCACTCAACAGATCCTACGTTTTGCTCGTTTTTCGTTATGCACGACTTTGTCCGTTTCTTTCGGCGGTTCTTTCCTTTAAGAGTGATTACACAAGAGACTTTCGAACCCAACGAAACATCCGCGTGGAATTGCCTTTAATTCAACAGACAGCTTATAGTTCATAACCGCGATGCGTCCTGTAACTTCGCCAACGCATTCTGTTTATTAAAACACCGTAAAATGGTTAAATGGAAGGAAAGGAACGCCTGTTTCTTTCAATTGTAACTATAGTTAGAACAGTTTAATCTTAGCCCTTCGTTAGCCAAATGGAAATTTATTTTAAATCAAGAACGAAGAAATTATTATTACAATTATTTGTACGCCGTGCAATAGGGATAAAATTATGAAAAATAATTTCTTTTGACAATTATTTAATAATCTGGGAGCGAAAGGGTCGATAATTTCAAAATTTTTCTTTTGTAGTCTCAGATTATTTCCAGTAACGAGGTATCTGTTTTCAAAGGTATTATTTTTACCTCCAAGTATAATCAAATAATCAAAAAAATGTTTTGGATATTTTATAGGTGGTTTAAGTAATCTGATACGGCACCGTGACAAATCGAGCCACGAAAGTATCATAAATGATACAATGTTGAGTGCCCCGATGGAACATAATTGACACGGTGAAATCAATTAAATCCTGTATCACGGTATTGAAACCGATAACCCTGGAAAAATAATCGTGCGTTGACACGCGGAACGAGTCATTTGTCATCGAATAATGAGATCCTTGTCACGGAGGATGAGCTTCTTCCGCGATTCCCCGGTTTCCAATTGAACGCAAAAATTCTACAAATCGTTCGAATTAATCGCACGTCGGCTCGTGATCGATCACATTTCTTTTTTTCATTTTATCAACGGAAAACGCTAAGTGGATACATTCAGCGTTGTTGCATATCAGATGGCGTGTTTCGAAACACAGACAGTTTGATACGGATTGATGACATAAAAGTGTTGCAAAATAATGCTTATGGCATATCAATTTAAAGCTTAAAATCTAATAAAAATGACTGTACAAACTTTTCATTGGACACGCAATAAGATGATTAAATATATCTGAACTAAAACGCGTGCTTTTCGTTTCGTTTCGCGAAGATATAAAATTAAGCGATTCTTGGACATTCCGTTCGATCACCGACGAGCTACTGTTAAAGACTGCCAGCCTTACGTGACTTCGCGTATCCGAAAAATTCGCTGTTTTCTACCGCCCTTTAGGATATATTGCGGTCAGAATAAGAAACACTCGCGGAAGACGTGACTGGTCCCATCGTCTAAACGGTCGCCGGAGCGAGGGGAACTTTTCTGTCTCGCTTTGTCACATTTTTAACCGACTTCGAAAAGAAGGAGGTTACTCAATTCGACATGTATGTTAATTTTTTTTTTTTAATGTATGTTCGCCGATTACGCCGAGATGGATTGGCCAATCGGAACCAAACCTTTTGCATCTTGTAGGGTATGACTCCCAGTTGGTCCCGTAAAAAAAACCATTTTGGATTTTTTCATTTTTTTCCGCTTTCATCGCAAAAAACGTGGTATTTCACGTTTACTCGGCCTGATATCGATGAAACCTAGTATTACATTTTGCGGCCGAGGATGTTTCTACAATGATACCATTTGCAACACTCCCTTCACTACCATGCCCTTCCCTGCACTTCCCTTTACTACCCTTCCCTTCTCATCCCTTTGTTGCTAATTACTATTCCCATAGCAAAATTCCTATTCTTTGATGCTACTCTGGAAGGAATGCGAAATGAAAAAATGTGAAATAAAAAAAATTTTGGAAAAAAAAAATACAAACGAAAGAATCGTTAATAATGCGTGTGATAGATATTCATAATAATATTCTATTGTTAGAAGCAATTGAAAGTCAGAAACTATGTTAAACTGCATAAGAAACGCGTATTAAAATTACTAAAAGTTCAAAGGGCTGCCAACAAAGTCCTGTTTCGAATTTCGGTATAAGGTTAGATTCGTAAGAAAGTAGAAATCTTCCACTTTAATTCGGTTTTTGATTTACATCGATATCTTTATCCGTTCCTGAGATATCGTCGTGTGAAGACAAACGTAATTTTTGTAGAAATTCGCTGCCGCCGCACGCTTGGACCCAGACAGCGAGTGTCTAGCGTAGCGGTCACGTGGTCATTGTTTACGTCTAACCCTTTACTATTCCTGGAAATGCGTATATGAATTTCCTAGAAAAAAGTCTGCGGCCCATTCGGGATTACCCTCGTACGCGCCGGCCGCTATACAAACTTTGAAGCCCTATATCTCAGGAACTAATTAAGATATCGCGTTGCAACAAATTGCGTTATTATGTACGCACTTTCCTCTATCTTCTGAGCTACCTACCGCATAAAATTTAAGCATGTTTTTTTATATTTATTGCCAGGAATTTCGCCGCCGTTGAATGTTTCGCTATGACCTGTGGGATCATAATGCGTCAAGTGTTTCCAGTTAAAGATTTAAATAAAATTAGTTGATAGGAAAAGTAATATACAAACTTGAAGATTATATTTTTCGGTTCGGTAACGTGGTGATATCTGTTGGCGGAAGTTGAATATTCATAAAACTGCTGTACTGCGAATTTTTCATAACTACGAAAATATTAAATTCTTGAAATATCATCGACCAGTTGAACTGTAATATATTTCGGTATATTTCTGTGTATATTAATACACTTGACACGAAGTATTCGGTAATATGGTAACCGGACATTGATTCTCGTCGAGTATCTTCTCCCTACGAACGAGACGTCGATACTTAATATTTACAAAAATACAAAAGATTTAAAAAAATACAAAAATACAAAATACTATACAACAAACACTTGTCTAAATCGTTTTCACCCTCCTCCCTTTCTCTACACATCGAAAAAAAATTTTTGGCAAAAAAATACAACCGACTTCGGAATGCACTAAAAAGGACGAAATAATTTTAATTTATATTTCGGAGACGGCGCAAAATTAAAAATTGTGTAAATGAAAGATGTTGCTAATGTGAAAGTATGTAAAAGGTTTAAAGAATTTTGATAACTTCCAATGTAGAAAATGTTTAATTTTGCGCCGTCTCCGAAATGTAAATTAAAATTATTTCGTCCTTTTTAGTGCATTCCGAAGTCGGTTGTATTTTTTTGCCAAAAATTTTTTTTTCGATGTGTAGAGAAAGGGAGGAGGGTGAAAACGATTTAGACAAGTGTTTGTTGTATAGTATTTTGTATTTTTGTATTTTTTGTTCCATAGGCGTTCTTTGTCACGAGGCGACCGCTCTCGCTTTACCGACGGAGCCGCCAGAGCCCAACAGAGCCCACTTAGTGGTACGCCAAAATACACAGGGGCTGGCAGTCTTTAATAGTATCTCTTCGGTGGTTCGATTCATTGTGCTTACAGCCCTGATTTACCGTCGACGAAATAAACATAGTTTCGCGAGATTATCACAGACAGGTAGAGCAACACGAAGTAAAATATCGAGTGGTTTTCTATTGAACTTGGAAAGTTTGGAAAGCGGACGCATCGATCACGCTTATCCGATCCCGCAGCTGTTCGAATCGTGAAAGGGACACGGAGACCCGATGGACCTGAACAAATCAAATGAAAAATTCTCTTTTATTTCGTGAAATTGCGAACCTTGCCTCTTGGAATGCCGAACCGTACGCGTCTAGTACGGTGTGTACTGTCCGGCGTAGAAAGCGCATAAATATGTATGCCAGTTTCGTTGGTAAAACTGATGGATACGGATTGGCAAGCTTGGTAAAAGTAAAATGCGACGATCTTTCCTGAATTTGAGAATTATGAAAGTTTCGGCTCTTCGAATACCAAATACCTTCCAACTTGAATCCTGAAGAAAATAGCTGTCGAAACTTTCATAAAGTATTATTTATTTAAGAGATTTGTCAAAAATTACTTTTTAGAACTGAAGACGCGCAAAAATTCATTTAAATAAAAAAAGGGACACAAATTAATTGATGGCGAGCAGAATTTACTTTGCAATATTGTGAATGTTTTTAGACATTATATACATATATTATCAAAAACCTTCAATTCGCATTTAACACTCCGAGTGCCATAATTCCGTCTCACCTATAAATATCGAATGACGTACGAATTTTCATATGAATCTGCCGTCCATTTTAGTGGAAATAATTTTAACTACCCAATCGCAAGTAATTTCTCTAAATACTTGGAAATAAGTCGAATTAAAGAAACCTTCGCATAATTAGATAAAATAGCAGAGTGGACCTAATCCTCTTTCCAACTAGAAATTATTGAAATAAGTAAAGCACGAAATCATAAGTAAATAAAAACCATATTAAGATTAAGTTATACTTCTAATAAAACTAGAATTCCTGGCTCGACCTGAACAAAAATCCCAACTATCCTAATATTAGAAAAATTAAATATCATAGAAACGCTGCGTAATATCAAATTTATTAGAAACAAAATTATCATTTGAATAGATTTTCTATGATTTTCTACAGCACTCGAAGTATTAAGTGCAAAAATTGAAGAAATTAAGTGTATTTTTCGCTTCGCATCGGCTTACTGCAAGGATACTAACGAAGTATCTTTACATAATCGCGAATAGACAAAAGAGAATCGTATGACGGATCGATACGTCTCAAGGCTCAAGGCAACAGCCTTCCGATTTAATACTTCTTCCTTCGGCTGTTAACACGTTGACTGCCACAGTGAAAACGGACGTGGGTAGTCAGACACGCTGAAATCCTAATTATTAACAATACAATCAACTAATTTTCAAATTTAACTTTTCAATTCGATAGCTAGCATTATTAGCTTAATGTTAACGCTATCCGTGCTTTATCTTATCATTTATGTTGGTAATGTATTTAATTGTAAAAAATGTCGGGTGCCGGTCACCGGTGGCCCCCGTGGCAGCCAACGTGTTAATCGGTTCAATCTGTGGTGAGTTAAGCGCGGCTATATCTTGGTTACCCCATGAAAATTAATATAAACGCGTGAATCGTGTTGCTTTCGCAGAAAGAGACCCGGGTAATCAAGAAATCCTAATTTTCCTTCACCCACATCGCGGGAAATTAAGCTCGTACGTTTTACCTTCGTTTCTTCTGTTTTGATTACACGTTTTCAATTAACTCGCGGTAATTGTTGTTACATCATCGAGCCGAGCTACGGATAAATTGGATGTGAACACGATACGTAAATGGGTGAATAGGATACACAACGTTTCTTGCAGTTTCGCTTTGAGAATGGGACATTATTTTCTATCCAGATTAAGAATTTAGCAACGTTCACTTTCCCTATTTCAATATTACCCTGCCAATTGTAATCAATCACTTTTTTCCGATGGAAAAAGGAAATAATTGCAACTGAAAATTAAAAATTCTTTAAATGGAAATTTTGATAAAATTCTGAAGTCAAGAATTTATCTATAATAAAAATTCTGAAACAAAATTTCCCTAAGTTTTCTTCTACAAATCAAAGTTAAACCCTATTATTCATATTTACAAAATAAAATTTTCCAAACGTCCCATAATTTTTGTTTCACGGACTAAGGATAAAATTTCTCTAATTCCGAGTAAAGTAAAAAAAAAAAAAAAAACATCTTCGAAATTGTTGCTTTATGGATGCCTGTCCAAAATTAGCAATAAATCACTCATTTGTCATTGGGCATTTATCAAACCTGTAATTAACGATGTGAAACATCTTTTTACGTGCACTTCGCGTGGAAATTAAAATGAGTAAAGTTGACCCTATTACTGCAAGGTCCTCGTACAACAATTGAATCCATGTCCTGAATGATACAGTGCGATAAAAAAGAAACATTTCTTCTGTATGCTGATCGATCATTATCCTTTTTCACGTTTGACACGGGAGAGTGGGCCAACGTCGTGCGAATTTCTTAATTATAGTTGCACGAAAGGTGACGCGTTTTGAAGTCGGTGCTGAAACCGATGTTATTAACGTCAAGACCGATCGAAAGTGGTCGAACCTCTTCGGCCTGTTCCAATTTTTAAACAGCAGACGGCTGAAGTCAAGGCGAGTTACTCAATTCTGTGCATTGCAACGAGATCGATCGAGGGTAATTATGTTCTGAACCTTGTATCACCTTGTACATGCTACTGAATATACCTTTACGACCGAGTTCAAACGGATACTGTTAAGATGCTTCGCAGTGAAACGCTCGAATCAGAATATTGCGATATCTTCATTGACTTGCAAAAGCTTTTTATTCGTCAAACAAAACGTAACTGATTTATTGATAAAACGATTCAGGTTGAATTTAATCATCCGATTTGTTATTTTATATTGATACTCGTACCTCGGATTGAGAGTAATTCAAAGAAAAACAGGAAAGTATAAATAGTACTGATATTAATAAACGGATAAAATAAGTATCGTTTTATAACTCAATAGTAATAAAAAATTAAGAGGTGTAACCCTTTACGTTCAATTTTCTCTTAATTTTTATTATTTCAGAAGCGAAAATGTATCAAAGGTTTACCAATAGAATTTTTAGTCAACAATCCATAATACTAAAAAGTCTATATTAACATCTTAATCCTATGATCGTGTCACTTTACAAGACAGTTGTATTATTTAGATAAAAGAAATATAGATAACGAAGGTATCATGACTGTGGACACGTCTTAAAATGGTGTAACATTTTAAGGTAATTAAAGGTATTCGAAATTGTTACTTACCTCTTGAGACACAGGATTGTTCTTGTTCCTGCTGGTGTTGGATGTGTTATTAATGGAGGAGAGGGTGGTGAGGGTTGCAGTGCCAATACCACCGACTGTTTTTCCGTTGACCTTGGTACCAGCACCACCGACATCTTTGTGCAACGTTCCAGGACTCTGAAATGAAGTATCGGCATGCGTTAGGAAAATGCTTAGGGAGATGAGCAATATTTTTCATCGACGATAACGAGGAATCCAACCTGGCATCGTTAAATCATGAACGAAATACGAGACCGGGGATATAATTAATGGGCGTCCCTTGCTTAACACGTTGAGCGCCACGTCGGTCCCTGGGGACTGACAGTGGACGTTTCGTTTGGAAATTTCTACATTTTAAGTTTCCAAAGTTTCAAATTTCGAAGTTTCAAAACTCAAATATCCAAATTTTTAAATTTCTAGTTTCCAAAGTTCTAAATTTCGATCTTTCAAATCTCAAATTTCTAAATATCAGATTTCTAAATTTTAAGTTTCCAAAGTTCTAAATTTAGAACTTTCAAATCTCAAATTTCTAAATTTCCAAATATCAGATTTCTAAATTTTAATTTCCAAATTACCAAATCTGAAATTTTTAAATTTTAAATTTCCAAATTTCGAACTTTCAAATCTCAAATTTCCAAATTACCAAATATCAGATTTATAAATTATAAGTTTCCAAAGTTCTAAATTTCGAACATTCAAATCTCAAATCGATAAATTTCAAATTTCCAAATTTCCAAATATCAAAATCCTAAATTTTAAATATCCAAAGTTCAAACTTTTCGTATGGACGGCGTCGATGCGTGGAACCGGCAGTGTCAAGGTTCAAACATAAATCGCTCGCTGTCAAGTGCTCGCCCACTGCCGACTAAACCTTTTCGAAACAAAGCTTCTTAATTTTCCAAAACAGCACCGCATCTAGATTCGATCGTATCAACAAAAATATTCTATCTTATAAAGTGTTCATTTCATATAATGGACGATCTTACGATTCGATGTCAACGAACTAAAAATTTAAATTTCGTCCAAAAGAACCAAAATGATCAAAATAAATTCGCGGATGTGTAGTTAACCCAAGATTCATCTTTTGATACATCCTTATTTACCCTTATTTCCATCTCCTTTATACACCTCCCACGTCGTTTCATTTATCAAACGCGAACTCTGCCCGACGTTTACGTGGTTCATTCACCGCGTGTCAATTAACACGCGAGGCAGAGCTTTATTTCTCCGTTAATTAAAAGCTCCTCTAATTTATACGCCGTCTAATTCGCGTCTTATCGTGCCAAACGAGCGATTTAGTAATAGGAGACAAAAAAAAGACGACACGTGGGCGGTTTCGGATGCTGTACGACGCGCACGTGTTACGGATGCAACTTCGAACCGAAGCGCGATGTTCCGCGCGTATCTCTTTCTGCACGCTTCGCGTCCTGATAAAACGACGATAAAAAGGAACAGAGATACGAATAACTGCGAACGGCTACCGTTTTAGCCGTTCCAAGTCTCCGATTAAAAATTATCTCCCGTATCGCGCGTTTTGATAATCTAACGTCCTCAGCGTAATTTAACTAGACTTGTTTTGAAAAATTAATATCTAAAACGTTCATGGCCAATTCGCGTCGTACTATAACGACGCGTTAACTAATCGTGCAATGAAGTGGACCATCTTGATAAGTGCATTCGATTAATCTAAATTAATCCCGCTTTAGTAATTCTTTCGGATGAAACATTTTATTAATAATCAATTACACGTTGGCTGCCACGGGGGTCACCGGTGACCGGCACCCGAAATCTTTTAAAATCAAATAATTACCAAAAGAAATGATTAAATAAACCACGGATAGTGTTAACATTAAGCTAATAATGCTAGCTATCGATTTGAAAGGTTAAATTTGAAAATTAGTTGATTATATTCTTAATAATTAGGATTTCAATGTGTCTGACTACCCACGTCCGTTTTCACTGTGGCACTCAACGTGTTAATGGCTCATCTTATAATTGTAAAACGAAAAAAGTCCATGAGTTCAAATTTGCACAACACTCATCGCCATCAGTTGTACCATGTCCTTAACTGGCATTTGTATGTGCAACTCAAAGGGTTAATTAATTTCGTATAAAATTACGAGATGCAATTGAAAGATAATACTAATAATGCTATAACGCAGATTATTAACACTAGAACTACCGAACCAGTCAAAATGACTGGTTGAAGGTTTTTTAAATTAACTCACAAACTTTATCAGAAAATGTGTGTTAATTTTTATTAGGATAAAGATAGGCTAATATACATTTCATTCTTTATGTATTTATTTTTCCATTATATTTTCCACTTGAAAATCAGTACACATAACACATCGGTAGTTCTAGTGTTAACACCACCTGTGCAGGGGTTGTCGATCTGATAACGAAGCGAAAGGAAACCTTTCCTGAGAATTCTATTATTTTTCTATTAAATTTCGCAGTCGAATCAAAAGATTCTTGATTTCATCGCACGCTGCTAATGATTTTTTAATTTTCCCGCAAACTTTTAATTGAATACCGTGTATTCGATCGGTGGTGTTGATAAGCGATGATTGTATCCTTCATGGTTCTCGTTGAACCGTGCCAGAGTCGTTTTCACCGTGGCAGCCAAGGTGTTAATGAAATTATGGCCGTCGCGGGACGTGAGTCCACGCACGACGGGTAAATCATCTGGGACACAATTGAAATTGGGACGAAGGAGAGATGCATCGTACTTTCACGTCATAAAATGGCGCATCGATGGAAATTTTCTTGTTTGACTTCGAAACGAGGAGGTAACGGGAATCCACGTAGCCGGCTTCCAAATTCGAATTAACGAGACAACGGATTTATATCTCTGCGACCGGTGAAATATGTAAAACGTATTCACTTCTGATAAATCCATCGACGGCACTTTTTTTCTTTTTTCATTTTTGCAAAAATAACGTTGTTTACTTGAATCAGTCAAAGGTTAAAGACTTCTCGTTAATAACGAGATGCAATTTATTCAACGTAATGAGAGATCTTGGAATAATCAATTTTTCATGCGCGTAAACGTATATCTAATCGTGATTCTTTTTTTTTTTCTTCCAAATAAATGTTCTTCTATTTAAAGCAGTAATATTGATTAACGCTTCGTGTGCCACGTCTACAATATGCGGGTGACATGTTGATTTTCATAAAGATCAGTCACTTATTTTAATGACGATGATTATTGAATTGTTGCAATTAATTTTATTAAGTAATCAAAGATTTGTAAGATAAAAAGAACTATGTATCATAAAACTAATGTACTACATTTGGATGTCTCACTTACCAAATCGATTAACTCCATTTTCTGAATTTTATTAAACTTTAATTTTAAGAAGAATCTTAAAATACAATATACACTATTTTATCATTTTTCTCAACTTCTTATTTTATGGAGTTGATCGATTTGGAAAGTGAGGCATCCATTTATTGATAATAAAATTATAAATCTGAAGCATGGTACTCAAAGGGTTAACGAGTTACTTATACTACAAATATTCTATATCTTTATTTTATATTTTTAGTGTAATTTTAGTAACGATTGAAAGTTGCTTCCTATACATACTTTTAAATGACTTTTTCACGCATGATACTTTGAATTCTTTTCATTTTTCCATCGATGAAATGATGAACCACCAAAAGTATACAAAAATTTGAGTTCTAAATCTTATTTCTAAACGCTCTCCTATCATTTCAACAAAAATTCACATTTTCTGATAACCGGAAGCTAGGTGGTACCGAAAGATAGTGCAGGATACGCATTGTTCCAATTCCGTCGTACAGTTGCCAAAGAAACAGAGAACAAAAGTGTTGTCGAAACACTTTTCCACGCAAACACATCGTTGTGAAACGTGCGTTGACCCGTGCTACAATGGCACAAGGTTGCTACAACGAATCGACATTGATCATGAAACGCAGGTACATCGAACGTAATGGCCACTGCCCCGTTACTTCCGGGCGCGCCTAACTTCAACGTTTCACGAAACAGTGTATGGAAAGCTCGTTCGACTGCGTTGAAAAGAATTCGGTTCAGATTTACAATTTATTTAACACGGTTGCAATCGTTAATATAAATACTTAAATCTTTTTGTATGATATCGCAACGGAATTTAAATAATTTTTACACAAATAACACCAAAACGTACGAAGTAGTTTAGTTTATAAATTAGAAAAGTACACAGTAAATTTTAAATTTCTCAGCCATGAAACTAACAGTAGGTGTGTAAAATGAAAATAAAATGCAGTGAAAAATTAAACTCGAGTGCCCACCGATCAATGATTAAAACATTAAATATTACACCCTGTCAAACAATGCACCGCCGGCAAATTGGGCTCTCCAATAAAAATCATCTCGATAAACGTATCAATCATCGTAACACACAATTCACCGGGTATCAAGATCGGAATCGGACGACGTGCAGTGCTCGAAAAGGTATAATTAAGCGACCAAAAGTAGTCGTGTGTGTCGGATCAACGCCTTTCCCCCCTGCCCAGACCGTCTGAAAATGAAATGTCAGACAATCGACGCGTGAAATCTCTCGTGTCCATTGCGCAACGAAAAAGAGACGAAAAAGCAGCCAGGACGATGTACAAAGGAGCGATTCGGAGATCGACCAGTCGAAGATAGTTCTAGTACGATGAACGGGATATTACTACGGCGTATGATTGCACCCGAAGAAAGTCACGAGGCTTCCTTCCTTAATGATCCACGATCGATGTTCTTCGCCGGCGACGATCCTCCTGGATCGCTTTCACGAGCCATTGTCTTCGGTCGGACCCGTGATTATATTCGTTAATTAAAAAGGAACAAAAAAGACGCTTAACACCATCCCTCCTTTTGTTGTTCCTCGTGTCTCAATTATGGGAAGGAATATAACGAGTGACGCTTTTTGTCTTCGACTACTCGCACGGCTCGAAGACGATTTATATTAACCACAAGGTTACGAGTGTTGACCTCCGTCGACGAGCTGCATTATGCAACTTTCGCGTCTCGTGTGAGACGCTGATTTGCATTTTTTTTCTTTTTTCTTTTCTCCCAACTGGTATCACCTGCTTGCGCTAATAAGGAGACTCGGTACGCGGTTGCCATGCTCGTTTCTTTTGGAAGGCTCGACTATTCGATTTGTGCAACGACACTTCCGCGTGGTGTATTTTACTAACAAGAATTAATCAGCATGGTTCAAAAACTGTCAGAGTGATTTTATAGTTCGTAATGGTAAATCGTATTGACCATTTTGTTGCTACTATTAATTCATTAATTTTGGCGGTCATAAAGTATCGTGAATCCTGATTGGCTAATTCACATCACGCGACGTTTAGATCTTTTTCAATTAAAATTTTAAAACATTTTCAAACCAAATCATGTGAAAATATTAAGTATAAACACAAAGTACGGTATCAATTTAGCATAGCAAAATATACATATTCTGCATAAATATGAAATAAAGAATATTTTTATTCAAAATGTCCCGAATCAATTCCCCCAGTGTAGGTCTCAGAAATCGTAAACGTCACATATGTGTGACCTGTTAAAAGATCGTATGGTGACATAAAAAAAAAAAAAAAAGAAGGATCATTTCCCTGCAGAAGGCGTAGCCCAGTCTAAAAGGAGAAACTTTTTATAACACTTTTCACGGGAGAAAAAACAACTTTCTCACACGTTTCTTTCGGCCAACGTTACACCGTCCGATTGAAAGCAATGATTTCTCTGGCTCGTGAAACTGTTAGGAGGTGTGCAAGTAGACCATAAAAGGAATTCAATCTCTCATTGAGAATCCTTTTCGAATGGACGGATGTGTATGTTGAACGTCGAAACAGCCCTCGGGGTTGGCAGAAGGAACGAAAAGGAATGAAAGGATGGTGAAACCGTGCCGATGAACCCCATCATTAGCTCCACCGAGGGCCGAGAGCCTTAATCTTCGGTGGCTCTCACGTTTTTCCATTTTTCTCGAGACACCTGGCCGCACGCGCACCCAACGATAGCAGGTGATCAGATTGTGCACCCTGTTCCTGCACATGTTGCGTTCCAAAAGTTTCCAGATTTCTCTCCCGTTTACGGGAATCGTTTTGGAGATCAACCATTGGCGCAAAAACACATTCACATTTTTATGCATTCGGTTTTATGAGCCGTCCGAATTAAGGTGTATATATTTTCAAACAGCAAATTTAAAAATGGCAATTAAATTCGTATAAAAATATATTGCATTTTAAGTAAAATTTAATGAACTGAATTGATTTATTTGCGCTCGTAAATTGAATTAAACAATTCAATAGATATAGAAATTAGTAGGAATGTTAAATTAATATAAATATTCTTACCAAGTATCCAATTCATAAAACGATATAAATGATATTGATACTTTACGGAAATATACAAATAACGATATTTTAATATACCGAAAAATCAAAATACGCCATAATATAGTACGGTATAATAGACGTCACACGATTACTCGGTATTTCAGTATTACTCTGCCATCCATATAACATACTACTACAATATATTTCCTAAACACATGTTTAAAAACTTTCGGTTTCTACAAGGATTACTATAGTAACCGAAAAAATTATTTCAAACTGCAACACAAAAATCGAGCTCTAAACATATCCCATCCTTTTACCCGAACTTCACTCGCCCGCAAAGATCAACCGATCCTCGATCGCGAATAAAGATTTACACAGTGTTGCGAATAAAACCAAACGCTCCGGAGGCCGAGTGATTTAAAACGCGAAATAGTTTTTTCAACACACTATGTACGGTTCCCAATCGAGAGCGCACCGGTTTCACGGCTTTTTTTTCCAGCCCGTGCACACCCATACAACCTGGACACTGACCAACACGAACCCAGGTAACAACGAGACCAGATAGAAACAACGAATCCGGGCGGATACCTGCTCGCGCACACGAACCACGAGCAGAAATCCCTTCGAGACACGTGCAGGATAGCAGATGTATCTCGTCTCAGCACCTGCCAACCTGTACAGGTACAAAGGCTAGGTTTAGGAACGGCAGCTGCAGCTGCCTTCCATATCCTGGCCCCTCTTCTTGTCGTGTCCTCGGCCAACAGAAACGACCTTTTTCCGAGAGGAAATCTTTTCGACAGCCTCACCGGCCCTATTACCTTTGTCCCGGAAATCTTGTGCGCCGTCGTGTGGGTGGACCGATAAAACGAGATCTAAACGAAAATACTCGACGGACTTTTTGCACGCTTTTGGAAGCTTGCGAGAGAATTGGAAAGAACTACGAATATCTGGAACTGAAATTTTACATCGGGCTGCTCGATCGACTCGTGAGTTTGATAGTGTATGGCTAAATTGAGACGAAGTTGGGGTAGGTTCAGGTGAGTTTCTGAAATTTTTATGCGGGATTATGGAGGCTCGTAGGCGTACGCCTGGTTGACTCGTGCTTTCGATAAAAGTGGGACGTGATCGATGGCAGTTAATTAGTTATTTATTTTATCGGGTCGATTTTGAGACGTTAAGTTACAGTGTGAAGTTTGAACAGATTAATTAACTCTAGAACTACCAAAGGGGTCAAAATGACTTGTTTCAGATTTCTTATTTTAAATTGGAAAATTTATTAAACCGCTTATGTCGAAATGTACGTGGGCTGTTATATGTTCGTTTACGTTTCATCCTTTCTTTATTTTGCTTTCCATTTTAGGTTCAATTTAAAAGTATGGCTGCATTGAACGTCGGTAGTTCTAGTGTTAAAGAAATCTGGGACTGGTAGCGAAATAATTTCTGATGCGTTGATCCACACAATTCATTAAGAATTCATCTTTTAGATTTTAAACGTTTAATTTAACTGGTCACTCATTCACTGTCATGGTAAAATGGGTAAATGTTGCAAGATATTCAAGTATAATTATTGGTAAAATACTAACACTACTCAAAGTTTATCTTTCCCTCTCCTTAATTACCAGATTGGGAACTAAATCGACGTCTTCAATCTCTTTTTGCTATGAAACTAATTTAAATTTATAAAAAGAAGCACCATTCGAGTCAATAATTCTCTGCCGTATTTGTGATAATTTTCCGATAGAATAATTTTATACATATTTTAAATCAAACCTATTTTATTTGCAAAGACAATATTTCCATTACAAACTAGAAAAATAACGATCTTACAATCTAATCGAAGAAACCAGGATGAGTCAATGAATAATATTGATAAAATTATTCATTTTTCAGAATACTTGTTCAAAAATACAGTAAAAAAATCATGATATATAACATACTTCAAATTAACAAGAGACGTTCGAGCGATAAGAAGTTTCTTGGCGCTAATCAAAGAACACGAAGAAACACGTTGATTAGGTCTTCCAAGAAAGTAATGTATTTTAACGATAGATCAACGGGACGATTCAATTTTACGATCGGAGATAAGGTTATTAAGCGACCCGATTCGACGAGTTAAAATTACCGGGTCACTGTAAAGCATACCTCTGACGAAATTAAGAGGATGTCTCAGCCGTTTAACCGCGACCAGGTCGTTCGTTGCGAGGATTTTAACGATCTGGACGCATCTTGCATTTTAAAAGGAGATATTCGCATTTCTTCGCCAGTCCGATCGGCTTATTTAAATCCATCAAGTTACTATATAATATACAGAATCTTAAAACGACACGAATAGAAACACTTCTGTATAGAAAATTCCTGACATTAATCAGAAGGGAAATTTTATATTTCATAAGTTTTTTTATCAAATTTTTAATTTATCCCTTAGCTTCGATAATATTCTGATAATAAAATGAATCACAAAAATCAGAGATATTCACGCGTTGATATTAACTCGATGATTGCCATAACGGTGATCTATGACCGACTCAAATTTTGGGTAATTTAAAAAAAGAAAATGAAGTAAGCCCTGAACAGCGTTCATATTAAACGAATAACGCAATCTATCAAACTTCAAGCTGAATTATAACGTGTCTTCAAGGAAATTTATAAACGCGAAGACAGACGATGTCTAATAAATAACAATTTATAATGAACTCTTCAGTTTTATTTACAATTTGTTTCTGTTCGTCGGAATTTACGATAACATTTTTAATGTTCATTAAACTGACGCGAGATCCGTATCTGGAGATTCGGTTAACGATCTGAAGCCTAAGCAAGTACAATTCCTCGCAACACCAATAACGATAATTCAACATTCCTAGCAAACGTTATCTCTGTACATGCTGCCTACTGCATAATCGAACCGCCTTCCGACAACTGATAACATTTCATAATAAATGATAACACTCGATTGCGGTAACCTCCTAATCAAACATACTGCGGGTTTGCTAATCACTCGAAGTAATCAGGCCGTGGCATAAATTTGGACAACTTGGGGAAGGGTTGAGTAAATGTAAACAGGACAGTCTGCAAAAATATCGACGACTCAACGGTTACTTTCGTCAAATTGAATATATCCTGATCACAGGTTTGATAAAAACTCGTAAATTTTTCCACTTTTGCGTCACTGAAACACCTTGACTAAAATTAGGTATTGCAATTTTTGAACGAAAAGTTTCATAAGATAACGTTCAAAGGAATAGTTTAAAATTTAGGAATTGGAAGCGACACATTTTTGCAGTCGGGTTAATAAAATTCGTTTCATTATTATTTCTTCCCATCAATTTTATAAAATAAACAAAATTAACTCGTCGATAGAAACTTCGTTAAATATAAATTGGTGCATTTTCCAAAATACTTGAAATATTAAATCGTCGGTTTCCAATTATAATTGGAATAGTTTCTAACAATATATTCGAGATAGTTTTGTAACCGAATACAATCTATGCAAAATGATCAAAATTGTTTTTTGTACCCTCCCTAAATTACTGAATCAGCCTACAATTTCTTAAATACGTATCATAAAGTCTCTTCCCTCGGTTCCCTATTGGTCAACTTTAATTTCAACCCCCCATCCCTAAAGAGACAATAAAAATTTCCAAAATTAAGATAACCCACACTGTGTACAATCAATTAACTCTTCCAGAACCGAACAAATATAAAAAATAACAACCAACCCAAGGAGCAGCAAAACTTCAGACTTCGTATTTTAAACGATTACCATCGAATACCGGTAGTTCTGATGGTAATTCTCACAATATTTTGATCACAGTGTCTCTTCGAGGACATTAACCAACGTCGAAGTATATTTTAATTCCGTCATCTGGTTCTGCACTCATCCGAATGGAATTCCCATCGCTTTTTTATATTCCTAACACCATCGGGAATTCTTGAACCGTCCGGCATTGGAAATCAGCCGTGAAACAAGCTGCGAAGACACGTGGACGCTCTGTTAACGACGTGTACAACTGAGAATTCCACTTTCAGCCGGAGTTGATTGCAAATGAGACGGAACCATTGCACGGACTGTTAATAAGAGCCGGGATGCAGCCGGTAATATCGATACAAGTCGCTTTCAGGCTCGTCGAACGAGACGCAGGTAAATACAAGCATCCGGTAAACGCAGGTATACTTCTGCGATAGAGTTGAAACGATCGGTATCGTCTTCGGCAATTCGATTATGATATTTCACGAAACGCAGAATATTTGCTTTGGATGCTTTTGCGTTTTCTTGTTTTCTCTTTTCGATGAAATTAATTCGAATAACTCGCGATATTTATCGAAAGGCATGCCATATCAAGTGAAACATTAGATTGAGCACATAAAATATCAGATTTTTTTTTTCAATGAATATTTATATCTTTGAGATGTTTTATGTATCAGTTTAGAGTTTACTAATTTTGAATTTTCAATATTTATTTATTTAGACGCACTTGTAGGATTTTATTCGAAATATTAGAGTTCAATGATTTTGATGGGGATGGAAATTGGAAAGTAATACAGAATCAATATTTAATACCATGAATGGCGTTGAAAATCATCATTGATGGAAGAATCGTTGTATTCTGTGTTGACCCGTGGGACCGACTTATCAACCGCGATTGACTTACTTTTACTTGTGGGAATGGTGTGAGTCCCACCCACAAAGCGACGTAGAAGCGTTTTGCTCAATTGTTTTTTTCAGAGGTAAATACAGAGTCGAAGCCTTAAAACCTGATTTATCGAAGCATTAAAGATTTAGGCACAGGTGGGTTGTAACGAAATTAAAAATTTTTAATTTAAAAAGGATTGTTTGACTGATTCGTGGAAAAAAGAAATTGGGAAGCTTAATTTCAAATCAAATAATATCTCAAATTTTATTATAGAATTTTGCTATTTTTATTACACTGACCAAATTTTTCTAGAGTTTATACCTTTCAATTTTTCCCAATTTATTAAGAAATTGATTGCCAAATTTTCCCCCAATTTAAGTAATAGAAATTTTTATTTGCGATTGTTTGTAATTCGTGTAATTACAAAATAAAGATTAGTTCTTGGAAACGAGCCAACGTTGGGGTCGAAACATTTCATACGATCATCGATAGATATTCAAATGATTTTTAGTTCGTGTTACTACTTCCTTTTTATGTTTAACACGTTGGCTGCAACGGGGGTCACCGGTGACCGGCACCCGAAATTTTTTACAATCAGATAATTAACCACGGATAGCGTTATCATTAAGCTAATAATGCTAGCTATCGATTTGAAAGGTTAAATTTGAAAATTAGTTGATTATATTCTTAATAATTAGGATTTCAACGTGTCTGACTACACACGTCCGTTTTCACTGTGCCACTCAACGTGTTAAATATGGTAGATTTCAGTCGTGGAAAAGTTAGCTTAGAACGAATCGAGCTGTGGAAACATTGGATCAGATTAGATTGAAATTGATCGTGAGAAGGCTGCGCCGAGTTGTTGAAAGTCTGATTCTGACGGATCTAAAGGTCTGGTTTGATACAACAAAGAAATTGTGCCTGACTCACGTCAAATGAAAAACTTGCATCCACTCGTATGGAATTACAAGATGAGTTCACTGAAGTCGAGTTCTGAAGAAAGTAGATTCAGGACGCGACGACATCGAGCATCGAGCGATCCACTGTTGCGTCTGATGCACTTGTCATCGACGGGAATTGATACAAACGATTCAGACTTTTATTACAAGTTCTCAATTTTTTTTTTATCAGATGATATAAATGCAATAAATTTAACACCAGATGTGCCGATGGAATCAAAACAACTTGTTTAGGTTTCTTATTTTAAATCCCAAAATTTATTGGCTTCTGTGCAAAGAATTGCTGAGACAGCAACAATTCAAATTTAATTGTTTATTTTCTACTCCATTACTTCGAACAATAATTCCATTTTATTTTCACCTTGAATTTCAGTCATTTCAATATTAACCCTTTCGACCCAACTGGAAATATCATATATTTTTTTATTATCAGAAATGCTGTATTTTGAAAAATATGGAAGCTTAAAAATATATTTTTAACACACTTGTGATATTCTTTGTACACGAGCATCTATTCATTTCCCAAGGACGTGTGTGTACGTTCTTCGAAGCGAAAGGATTAAAAGAAAAAGAAAAAAAAAACCAGGGAAACCGGGGTTTGGAAATATCGTGTGTTCCTCGAACAAACTCGAGTTACCCTTCAACTTTTTCTCATCGTTATTTTTCGCGGCACAGTTTTCTGGCGAACCTTTGCAGAAAACAAGTCACGACTCGGTGAGTATTTCATAAGTGGTCCGCGGAATGGGAGACGCTGGAACGCAACAAGGAATCGTAACTCGTTAGATCTAGGCCAGTTGTCAATTGTCTTGCTAGCCGAGCCGCGCCAGAATGCAGAACGCGTGGCAACTTCGACTAATGACAATCGTCATACGCACATCGTTAACACTTAACCTACCGATGTTTTATGTACACTTATTTTCGAGTCGAAAATAAAATAGAAACACAAATGAATAAATAATGAAACGTACAGTAACATATACATCAAGTTGTTATCATGATAAGAATTAACACGCATTTCAATAAAAGCATCGTAATAAATTTTCTGACTCAAAATAAGAAACACTTGATCGGTCATTTTGACCTCTTCGGGATTTCAAAAATATTTTATTTATCATTAAATCATATATCGTATACGGATTTTTATTATACTCAAAATTATGTGCATAGATTCGTATCTTGTGCCTTCTTTGTCGAAGAATTTCCTGAAAATCAGTAAAAGTTTCATGCATCCTCAACAGGAATATCAACATTTCAGTCCAGACACTGACGCAAGTGCACGAATTAACCAACGAAGGATTTCCTACACGGCACGTTTTCACAAGTATCAATTAGCCGGTGGTCATTGATCGGTGAAACTGCTTCTGGTATTAGCGACAGACGGTTAACTCTTAACCCATTTAAAAACGTTTCGACACCGTACGCTCGCACGATTGCCACGAAAAATTCTGTACGAATTCTTCGTACAAGGTGTCTGTAGAAAAACTGCAGATTTCCTCGGGTTAAAACGAATCGAAAATTCCTTCATCATTTTTTTAATTGACGGCTATTCTCAAAATTGGAAAAATTGATTTTACGATCTTTGCACGTATTTTGATTAAAAAGCAAATTTGATCGCAAAGGGATCGGAAAATTGTGATAAATATGGTAAAATATTATTGTTGCTTCGAAGAGTTTTTACACTGATAGAAAACTGGGATCTCTTGAAAATTAATCATTAAAAAAATTAAATTTGCTCTTCTTTTCTAAATTTTATTAAATATTATTTTATAACGTATGAAAGCCCTTACTTCCAATAATTGACCCGGTTTAGCCGTCTGAGGGTTAATAAATAATTCAAGCTCAATTAACCATTAGGTTAAAAAATGATACGTCCATTTCGATTCTGTAGAAAGTAAGAAATTATCAATTCCACGATAAAAAAAAGTTTGGATTTTATTCTGTTCCTAGTTAAATTTCTAGACGTATCATTTATTGGGAATTCAATTAACGTTAATGATAATGGCATGCATTTCTAACGTCTCAAACGAAATGATGAATATTATAATTTCTCCTTTCCTCGCCAGAGAATTTCTATTTCTGTTCAAGTATCATTCTACCACTATATTCACTTTCTATTAGATATGATTTAATACCTCTAGCAGACATCTGCCTCCAAGAAAAGAAAAAAAAAAAACACTCATCAAGTCAATTACAACCTACTTCACGTCACAAGAAGCACACTCGTTACTCCGACAAAGGCTTCATCAAATCTCGTCGAGAGTTCTTCAATATCAAACCAACGGACTAAATAAAAGGTAAAATACACGGTGGCGTAACCGAAAGGTATCCGAGACGATCTGGATCCGGTCATAAAGAACGCAGGAAGTAGGACGGTATTCCGAGATAAATAACGAGAACGTTGGAGGTGGATGTTTTTTGCAATTTTTGCGAAAAACTCGACCGGTATTACCTTTTTGCACGGTTGGCCACGATTTTTACGCAACTCGATTGCACGCAACGACCGCGTTCTTGTTTCACTGGTTAGGATACGTTTTTACGCGAATCGACGGTAAATCGGGATTTTTACGGTCGTGATACTAAATGTCATGACTTTTCGTCGTGAAAACTAGATGTCCCGATTTTGAAATAAAAATAGATTCAATTTTTTAGTGATACTGTAGCGGTATATATTTGTTTTTGGTTCGATTTTTTAACGATATCGTTGCGATAGGATTGTTAGACGCTGAAAAGTAACTAGATGTCGTGACATCAACAGATTGAGTCACGTGTCCACCAAATAAATATTTGTAACCCTTGGACGACGAACCATGGAGAAAGCTAACAACTTAAACTGAATTACGGACTATTTTCTGGTTTAATTCTTGAAATTTCAAAGCACTCCTTCAAATATTCTTTCGTCAAATACACGAATGACTTGTGAAACACCGATATATACTTTTTCAAGATTTGGGTCATTATTGACCCCAAATTTATCGTTTGAGAATTAATCAACCAAGAAAAAGGTATTATTCGATTAAACTTTAAATTGATACAGTGCAACAGCAATTTGCATGAAGTCAAACTTCTCGAATTTTGAAGGAGAGAAGTAAACCACTCCTGACGCGCTCTACAATTCAGATGCAACCACCTTCTTCTAAATTTCGATTGACTTGCAAGCGTAATTCTAATTACAATTTACACGATAACGAAGAAATCATGACTTTCACCATCGTCTGAAAACGTACCTCCACTCTCCTCCGGATTCGAGAGAATCGACCGGCAATCAGAAGGGTACGGATTCCGTGGACGAGCAGAAGGGAGTGCGTGGAAGGGTTATTCCCGAGGGTAACGCGTACCACGAACACGGAACGAACGGTGTCGTCAAGCTTTGACTGCTGTACGCAACGTAGTTGAACGAAAAGAAAAAGAGAAAAAAAAAAGGAAGGAAGAAAAATGACGAAGAGGGGTTGTATACGCTCAAGAGGAGACGACGTCTGTTGCGACCAAAGGGCAGAGAGGAGTCAAGTGTTTGCTTGCCAGGCGAATTATTTTATTGCTGACTGGCGAAAGGCTACGTGAACGTCAAACGAGACTTGAAAAGCCCCCGGTTTGCCACTGCTTTTCGTCGAGTTATATAGTATGACGGTTCGTTTCGTGCTGTGAAACGCTTGGGGCGACGAACGTGTACTTCTCGAGTGGTTTCTTTGCGGGTGATCTTCGAGACCTTGGGATTTCTGGGAAACCAGCTGAACGGGAGAATGCCGAGGTTCGAGAGGAAATCTATACAACAACTTAGGAAAAGTTTAAGGACACTTGCTTGTTCGAAGGTTAAAATCCTTCGGTGAGTTGAATAATTTGATGAAAAAGTATTAAAGAATTTATATAACTGAAATTTTGTTGATGATGAATCGCTGAAACAGTGATAATTTAATCCTTCGTTAATCAGGAAACTAATATCTTACTTTATACTATTTACAGTAAAATATGTTTAAACACACTATTTGCTTAATTTGGAAAACTTGAAGACCCGACATCAATTTTTACAGATCTTTTAAAAAATCCTTCAGACATCGAAGACTCGCGTTCACACGTTATGAGTGTATTTCCTGGATATCATTTTTTTTTCAAGATATTCTTTTAATTCGTTTGGTAAATTGGATCACGATTGACCACCCAGCATCTACTGGCAGAAAAAACGCACAAGCAAATTTCAAAAAAGAGATTTCTTAGAACAAAAATAATATGATATTGGTATTGAAATAATGTCTTTTCTATTTCGTCCAAATCCCCTTTTCTAGAAATCTATCGGCATAAAAATTCTGTAGTTCTATCGAAACATATTTGTTCTATCAGATAATTCACACTTATCTAAACAAAATTAAAATTAATTTTTAAAAAAGAACTTTTAAAAAAACTTTCATAAGAATATTGATTCTAGTAAAAGATACATCACTTCGTATTCTGTTAACCAAAAAATCCTCGTAATTGTTACTAAAAATTATTTACTAAAAAAAACATCTTATTCGAAATTCGCGTGCGCGTAAATTGCACGCTACCTGCGACCATTACCTAAGACCAATAAAAGATCGTCTCACTTGAAATTCGCGTGTACGAAGATAGCATGCGTAACGTGTTTCGTGGAATAAAAATCGCGAAACAGCCTATTGATTATAGGGATATCGTGGAATTAAATAATTTAAGCTGACACATGTACGAGCGAATTAAACGCACGAACGATATTTACGTGTAAATGTTTTCAGATGATCCAATTTGTCGCCTCAAGGTAAGAGAAACCTGCTCTACTCGTCTTATTAAAATGAAGATTGTTAAGTTGCCTAACGTTGAACGTTTATCGGCTCGTAAACGTATGACGTTCCTCATTATTTAACGTGCATCCATATTTTCTTCTTATCATTCGTATGATTCAATGCCTTCGTGCTCGTAACGGCGATACATTGGAATTATATCCATATTTGGTATCGATACGGATCGATGACCGAAGTATGGATACTAACGAAACATTAGAAACGAAATTTGGTATCGATATTTAGAAAATATCCAACGATTAAGATGAATGATTTATTTAAATAAATGTTTTACATTTTTATAGACTCGTGTAACTTTGAAGTAATATATGAAATTTCTATTATAAATTCAAAATTTTCCTTCCCATTATGTATCATAATAAATTATAATCTAATAGATGGCAAAATAATCTTTCAATAAAAATTGAGATTGCTTAAATAAAAAAAATAAAAAAATAAATCTAATAGGATAATTTAGAAATATAAATATCTCGGAAGATACTTCTCACAGTCGAAACGATCGAAAAATAATAATTGGAATTAGGAATTCGAATGTGGCTTATCTAGAGAAAAATTATCATATTTTAATAAATAATTCTTTGGAAAAATATGGAGGCCGTGGACTTCAATCGTATCAATTAACCAATGATATATAAACAATGGATGACAACAAAGTTAGAATAAATATCTCCAAAAAATAATTCAAATACATAGCAGTTTGGTGTATTAATTGTTGAACATCAATATCGGAATTTATAGTGATATCGTCCATCATACCGCATGACATCTCTTTCAGCAAACGATCAGTCGGAACGTCATGTCACGTTGAAACTACTTTGTCGAATCAGTGGTGCGGTCTTTCATTTACAAAAATTATGCTCGCACAATATACATATATCTCCGTCCGCGTATCGTTATCGGCCGTGACGCGTGAAATTGAATCGCATTTTAATCGAATCATTCGCGTATAAACTGTCTATGAATTCGCATAATGTATACGTCACGTTAAAACCCAACGATGGAATAATGCATGCTGTTCAAGGTGGAGTCGATTTAACCGTTGAAAGGAGAACAGACCGTGATAGATTCAACCCCTTTTGTTCTCCACAGATTTTTCCACCAGGCTGATAATTTTAACTTATCTTGATTCTTCCTGATATGCAATTTTATACAATTTTATTTGAACATCGATTGCGTTTGAGTATGAAACAGAAATTCAAAAAACTCCCAAGGTTGGTCGTATTATTACCTACAGTGTATTGGGTTAATTTTATGATATGTATTGTAATCCGTAATCCGTAAACTGAATCCGTGATCTCCATACTTTTTCAATTATGAAGTTATATACATTAACTGCAGAATTATTATATTTGAGTTATTATTCATCTAAAAGAGAGTTTGTTGATTTAATAACGAATCTTGTCAAGGTATAATCCCTAGCACTATCCTCCCCTATATCTCCATTTTCCCAGAGAAGCCCGTCACGCTCCACAATATATTAATTCGAGAACAGTAAGCAACGTGTTAACAAGATTCCTGTTCTAAAAGAAAACGTAACACTTCCAGGTGTCGTATTCAGCACCGTGTTATCGTTACCAGTTTTTCGCAAAAGGAAGTCGAAATCGAACTCTCTAATTGCTTCCTAAAGGTGGCAGGAAAACAACGAGAAAACACATCGGAAGATTGGAAAATCAGATCAGAGAAGATATATGCTCGGACGATCTGCTCGAAAAGGCCTGTCATCGCTTTCGAAAATTTCTCCCTTTTTCCTCGAGGCGAGGACCCGATTTACTGTTCCCGGAGAAGCCACCGAAGACGGCCCTGATGGCCTGTAAACACACAAGTGAAACAGAACTTTCACGGCCACGGGCTCAACCTGGTCACTTCGTTTCAGGTGTACACCTAGCCCGTAGCATATAACGCACGGCACAAGATCGGATAAAAAAAAAAGCAACCCAACAGGAACGGTTGTGTATCGGATTGGTCTCCGTTAGAGCGGATCCGAAGCAGCATAAAAAGGAAACAGGTTATCGAATTAAAGCAATACCCAGCAGCCCAGCACACGTAATTTCTATCCGGAGGCCATTACGGCAGGGCAACCTCACCGGCAACGGTACACGCCCGAAGGAAAGACTCGATAACTCTTCGAGTTCTCCATTCTCCATCGACAACCAAAAACAAGGATTCTGTACGTTTTTGATTACGAGATTTGGACATTTTGTGTTCTTAAATGAACTAAGTGGAGTTTTTGTTTAATAAATCTTACAATTCTGTATCATCCAACGTTTTCGTCTGACCTAAGTATTCTTTTTCATTGTATCATCTGTAAACCAGTATTCACAAGTTCTGATCGATGAACAAGACTGTCGGTGGTTATCTGTGTCTATTATCTGCTTATCGAATATCGAGAATTTCATTTTAACCCATTAACACTTAAATTTCCATGAAAATTCATCGTCTATATTAGATATTCCTTCAATTACTTAACTAAAAATAATTCACCTAATCAAATTTTCACCACCTTCAACGTGGTAGTCAAAGCATTAATATCATCATTTTAATTACACAAGTGTAATCCCTTCCACTTTAAATTATGAACCTAACAGTAATATCATTCGCAATTTTTAGCCTCTTTTCTTACGGATCGATCCCGTTGTTCACCGGTAACAAAAACGTTTTGTACGCGTTGCGTACCAAAAAAGACCCAAATAAAAACTCTCCGCTACGCAATAACACCGTTCCAGTTCACTCGCGGATGAGTTTCGTTATACTTTTCGCCTTACAACACGACGGTTCGCAGAAAGAATCGCGATAGTGTCCAGTTCGCGAAAAGTACACCGTAATAAGAAGCGCGTTTATCGAGCTGCACCGTAAAACCCCGAGTGCAATTTCGAAGAACAAGTTGCTTCTCGTCGGTATCGTTATTCGAAAATTCAACCAAACAAGAATAACGATAAACCGTGTAAATTTTTAATGGTCACATAAACTGATTAACTGTGCCACTGAAGAACGCAAAATTCTTTTTTTATTTTTATTACCTATCTATTTCGGGCGAATGTTTGTCTCGAAAATAATATATTTTCGACCTTTGAAAATGAATGGTTGATTTTAAGATTGCTGGGAAGCACGGTGTGAATTTTTATCATTCTTGCCACTTTTGCACCGCGACTGGTTATAAATAATGCTATTTCGAATGTAAATTTAGTTAATTTTGTAGGGTATACAAAATTTTGCATACACTTTTCGAACAATATCCCCCCCCTTATCTATTGATATAATTTCCATAATTTCTAGGAATTCGGAAACTTTGCTCTTGATTCTTAACCGCGAAATTTGAACTTTACATCAGAATACAGGAAATTAATAAACGGAATAAAAAAAGATGAATTGAAAAAGTTTAATTTTAAATAATACCATATAAATGAATTTGATGCCACGTTTTCAGGTCATCCCGTACATTTTCCACGAACGTCTTATCGCCCGTTCCAGCTTGTGCAATTACAGCACACAATGACCACGTTCTTTGTAATATCGACGAATTATCGTCGTTCTTTCGATCGATTTATCTAGCAACCGAGAAACGGACGACAACGGCTCCTCCACAAGAGAGAAAGAACACATTGCTCGTGGCACATGCGGGGATGCGTTGCACGTGTACGCACGTGTGTCCCACGTTCGTTGAATTTTTCGTCACTTCAACAGAGGTTCACCGCCACGACTGCGTGTGTGTTTCTTCCCTCCTGCAGCAGTTGACGATGAATTTTAAAAACACTGCTGGTGTCCCTGTGTATATTTAGAAACGTTGGTGCACGAGAAAACGCGGGATCGTCTTCGCAACGGAGGAAGTCACGTTGCTAAGCGCGACGATATCGACGGCCGTCCTGATATCCGATAAAGAAACTTATTATTGTCGTGCTGATAAAGATGCTTATAATTTTTCTACGCGTTCGACTAAAGCCTGGATTGTTCACTCGGAACGTATGCAATCGTTATGTAAATAAAACGTCTGTTTTTCTGCACGGACGTATCTTTATCGGTATTAGGAGTCTTTTTTTTTTTCTTTTTTACTTCGACGAGGATTTTAATCGGATCCGTGCAACGCAGCTGGTTGTCGGTGTTGTGGTAACCGTTGAAATATGCACCTTGCACGTTTGTTAGCCGCACGACGCATCAAGAATTTAGCGGGGATATTGATTTATGTATATAGATTTCGAACCCTTCATTTCGAACGACGTGCATGTACGTCCTTGAAAAATGAACGTTTTTAAATACACCTATCTCCCGATTTAAACGATTTCACTTTTACACGGGTTTTAAAATATAAGATTAAAAAAAAAATTTCTACAGTCATTTTTTAATTTCTCAGGAACCTATCTTCCGTGTAAATCGGGGGATAGGTAACTGAAGCAAAAGGGATGAAAGCACTGTTCAAATTTTGACCCACGTAGTGCTGATTCAAAAATGGATAAAAATAGAAAAAATTAACCCTCTGAAGAAATCAAATTCTCTATAGAAATAAATTACATGTAATTATTAACTAATTTTGCAATTTACTCTCATTATAAATTAATACCAATCTTCCAAAGTAAATCGTAGGACAAAGGGTTTTAAAAATCATTTTTATTATCAAAATTAAAAGCTACCCAATAATACCCACACCACTGTGATAAAGTATTCCAGCATTTTTCAGGCTTTCTGAAAAGTGCGAGTAGTTAAGAAAAAAAAAAATGACCTGGTCTACCGACTAGGTGATAAACAAAGTTGCTATCTGAGGAAATTTTTGCCCATTTTTAGCGTGTTATTTAGAATGTTGAAGTTAACAACAATTGGACGTGTCTTGTTAACGTTCTCAGTTTGTGTCGGTTCAAGGCATACTTTATCAGAGCAACGGCAAACAACGCGACCGACACTTTTCTCGGTAAACGGTAAAACACGGTTTTGCGTCGTAAACGCGAGCCCATTGTCCGTTTGTCAATATGGAGTACCGTGTGTATGATCAGCCTGCGCTTTTGTTGCACAAAACGTGCACTCGCGAGCGTACAGGATCTCCCCTTCGTGTACGATGCAAAAAAAAAAAAAGAAAAAAAGAGTACGGTACGGTGCAACGAAATATTTCACCGTTCTGAACAGTTTGGTTAACCCTTTGCTCGTGGATGACGCATATATACATACGTCGTTGAAACTCGACCGTTGATCCAAACCCTTAGTTCTATATCAATTATTATAATCAGTATATCTATTTTAATATTCTATTAATATCAATTTTGTATCGTGTATAAAAACGGAAAATTACGAAAGTTATATACTCTATCTCTATCTGTAAAAGCGTTAATATTCCAGATAATTCAGCTGTGCGTAACAACGGCTATCGCACAACGCCTTCGAAGGTTTCCCGGAAATCGACCATACTTTAACATACAAAAATCACCAGCACTCGAACCATCATTGCAAAATAATTGTATAAATCGAAACTTATGCACTTTCCCCGAGTGCATCAAAACGAAAACGATACGTGACGCGAAAAAAAGGGTTTAATTTCATTCGTACAGAAAATAAACAGAATCTTCACGGTCCTAAAAACACTACAATCGTGCACTGTGCGCATCATCGAGGTCGTGTTCATCGCACACACGCCTGGCTTGTGCTTCGTTAACACACACAATCGACCGATACACGTGGACACGTGCATGTGTCGCCAGTAGACGAGCGTGAGACTCCTGGACAGACGCCTCCTAACTCGTGTATGCATCTGCATTCGCGTCGAATGAGGTTAACGTTAATGAGGCACAAACATCTCCAGACACCGTGGCCAGAGCTTCCCTTTTTATTTCACCCTGTGTCACGAACCCTCCCCGAACAATTCTGCTGCTTAAGCGTGCCACGCAATCGGTTCTGTCGATTCTTTAAACCGATTGTTAGTTCGTTCCACTCGACCAACGAACACCACCCTGGTCAACGCACCAGGATTTCCCAGGGAAACAAGCGGCACACGCTCGGCAACGAAATGTTTCGTGGGAATTTCTGCGAGTTTTATCAAGAATCTTGTCGTTACCCTTTGTTTTTGGGGAATTGGTAATTGGAAGAGTATCTGGCTTTGCGAAAAGTGCAATCGACCCGGATTACCAGGGCAATTAACGCTATCAGAACGTAATTGATATATTACGCTATTTGTTATTATATATAATTTTCAAGAATTTTTATTAACCCTTTGCACTAGGAGGATTTTTACGAAAGCTTGTAAAGACCAATGAACTATTTTGTAAGAAAACAGTTTTGATACAAGTAAAACTTAAATTTCACATTTTACAATATTCTGGTAAATTAAATATGTCTCCTCAGAGGGGACAGCAGAGTGCAAAGGATTAATATTGCCAACGTTCTTATCACTTATATTGCTAAGTGAAAATGATATTTAATAGAATTAGCACTATTATACTTAATAATTCTCAAATTTAAGAAACAGCGCATCAAAATCAACAGTAACAAGTTTTATTCGAATATCCCACAAACGTACATGTTGCGGCGCACCGCAATTGTTTACTTCTCCAACTCGCTACCCCGCGAAATTAATATAGAACTCAGAATTTTTTTCGATTTCTTTCCTCTCAGTTATTCAATTATTCAAAGCGACACGAATGACTACATAACAAATCAGAAATTGAAAAGAAACTAAAAATGTGATACATATACACGACGAGTCTCTCGAATCGCGCCTCCTTTCGAAGACCATATATCATCGGTCTCGGGTCACTAACAAACACGATACACGGGCTGCCCGGAATACCGTTATACGTGTAATGTTCGTTCGCCGAGGCTGGTCCTTATCAAACGCACGTTACTGCACCGTGACGCGTATTTACTTAAAGGTAACCTACAGACCGAACAGATAGGATCTGGGGTACTTACTCCGTACAAGGATTTCAGCTTCACGTGGTTAAGGGCAGGCACATCCACCATGGAACACTTAAGGAGTATGGTGGTCGTCTGGCTGGGCATCTTTCAAGCGTCTTTTCACTTGTCACGCGTAACGAGGAAACTGACAGCACGTCACTACCGTGGGAAACGTCCATTGGTGTCCGCGCGGCTATGATCTATCGGATATCGTTTCGCACAAGCCTTTTAAAACGCGATCGACCAGGTGTATCGCTGTTACCTGCTCTCCGTCCGCGTAACGCACGAGCGAAATAAACGTTCCAGAAACACAAAACGATCTATCGGGTCGCGGCAGTGTATACAAATGGCAGTGCACCGTTTCACAAATCGAATCGATTCAACGACGATCGTCCCGGCTCATAATCACGCGCCAATCGAACGAGTATCATTCAAGGGTGCTCCTCCACGCCAGAGTGCTCCCGTAACGAGCATGCTCCTACCTCTGGCTGTCTCGCTAACTGACTGACTGCTTTTCGCTCGCTCGCTCGCTCGCTACGCGAAACCAAGGGGAATCGTCGACCACGTCTCTCCCCACCAACCGGCCTTTTCCTTATCCTCCCCCCTCAAACGGGGCTACGGCCAATCATCGTCGAGACACGACTCACGTACGCGTGTGCGTGCGTATGGGTGCGCGTTCGGTGCGCTCGGATGTTGGCGCACGCACTTTGAATTTTTGCGCGTCTGCGCGCGCACACCAGCCACGCGCATGCGCGAACGATCGTATTGTACGAAGGAAAATTGGCAAGGATTAATGTTTCGAAGAAAAGAAATTAATTGAGACGAGATGCGTGCCTTTGTGGGCGAGGTTAATTATCAAGGCCTCCCTATATGAACGAGAAACGTCCGTCGCGAGAACGGGATAGTAAGAGTAATTTGATAATTGAAATTTTAGGAATAAGTTAGTGATTATATTTATTTTCACAGGTTTTGTGATACTGATTAATAATAATATGGCTTTCGAGGGCGTACATACGCGTCTGTTGTCGTGAGAGGATTAATAATAGATTTTTTTATGATTTTACGATAAGATGATTGAATTTCCTGGAACACGTCAAACATTTTTCCTTCGATGGGTTCTTATTTTAATTAGCGAATGAAATCGTGTAGAAGTAAGGAAAATTGAAAAGAAACGAATCAATACTTTGACGGTTGCATATTTTAATTACGTAAATGTAATGTAATAAAATAAAATAAATCAAAGAATTATTTTGCAATCACCCGTAACGTAGAATAATTTCGAAACAAAATAATTAAGAGGAAAATAGGAGAATTAAACTAAAAACACGCTTTTTTAAATAACGATTAACGGGTCTTCTTTGATTTTAAAGTAGGGTGACTCAATTTGTTGGAATGTCCGAAAAATTCTGTCGCCAACGCGTTCGCATTTTTGTCGATCATCGAACGAACTCGTGTAGTAGAAAGGAAAATGATCAAGAATTATTATTTCCTCGAAAAAAAGACAAATTAACCTGAAACAGATAACGCACGACGTGAATTCCCATTTGCTTTGCTGAATTTAGAAGAAATTAACGGATTATTTCTTACGATAGTGGTTTTAGAGTAAAATGATTCAAATTCTTGGAACGATAAAAAAAATTATTCCACCTACGTGGTCGAATACATTTCTACTCTTATAGATTATTCTTATTAATTAGTAAATGATACAAGATTAACCCTTTCATCTCCAAATTATTCAACAATTACAAGAAATCATTAATATTCAATATTTTAACATTTTATTTATTCTAAATCTTCTGTGGTTTTACTTGTTTAATTTTTTAATTTGAATTTGAATTTTTAAATTTCTTAAAGCTATCCGTATTACCGAAGTAATAAAAAAATATAATATATTATTTTGCTAATAAATTCTTAAATACATATCCCTTAATATGTATTTAAATACTTTCCTAATTTGAAATATGATTGAAATTGAAACGAAAGGGTTAATACCTTGCGCACTTTTATGTTATTCGAACGAACGCTTCCTAAATCAAAGAAAAATAGATAAACAGAGCTGAATGATGGCGTCATATGGACAAAGTATTATGTAACATTTCGCATAAGTAAATAATGCACTTTCACCGTCATGTACCGTTTCTGATTACATGATACGCGAAGGAAGTTTCCGGATCTGACCAGCCACGTTCCTCCTCATGGTTTACCTAGCAAGAAATCAATTTGAATACTTGTATTAACATTTCCGGAGTGAATCGACGACGGCACGATTTCTCAATCGAGTACTATTTCGATTTCCTAAAAAAAAAAAAAAAAAATTTCGATTCGCGTGAACGCGTGACGCACTCGTTCATTCACAAGAAAAACTGCAATTATTCTTATCGATCGTATTCAAAACGAGCCTGCTGGATGATTCAGAACGGATCGAGACGCAACATTCGGCGGAACCGAATAAAATTTGAACGATCCGTCTGGATCAATAAAACAATTTATAGATTGCTACGAGATTTTCTCGGTTTTCGATGTTTGCTCAAAAAACACTTGCGTTTCGTGAAAGCATCGACGGCAGATGTGCTTCAAGGAAGAATTTTATGCTGCAATTTCATTTTATTACTGCTCCAAAGCGATTTTTCCGATCGGTTCTTCTCAAATTTACACGTACTCTTGTTTTATGAGTTGAGAACAATTATGTTTGATGGAAAGTGATGGGAATTTGTGACGATCAACGTTCAATTATAAAATGTATACTCTTGCTAAGTAATCTTAGGATATTTATTAATATTTTGATGGTAATTGCATCCGTATTTTGATGATTTTCCGAAAGAATTCGATATCGATTTACCTGATTATAAATTATTATTATTTATATCATATATTACATTATACATTGATAGAATGTTTTATTTTTATTTCTCATATATAAAAATAATAAATTCTGGATAACATATACCGCGATCTACTTTTTAGTTAATAAAAAAGCTATAATTTTTAACGGACGTAACTTTTATCGATCGAAACTACATAATTTATATTTTTTTCTATAACCTATTTTTAACGTTCTCGTAGCATTATGTGTGATTCAGTGTGGTTTCTATGAAAAAATAATAAACTTTTTTCCTTTTTGCCTTTAAAAATGTAATTTTCGTTTCCGAATTGTTTCGCAACAGTGATATTCAGTCCATTTTCAGAACTCGTATAATATTTTAACCGTTTATTTTAATTCCAATATTATTTTTAACTCATTAATTGCCACAGTGGTCACCCTTGACCGGTGCTTGAAACTTCGCGTTAGAGAGAAGATAAAATGTACCGCGGATAACGGTAATATTACGCTAACGATTACAATTTGTATGTTGAATTGCCATTCAAAATTTGTTTTAATTTTACTTATACATTTATAATTGTAATATCACAGTGCCGCAATTCAAGAAAAGTATTATATTTTTACAGCATTTCTTAAAAAATCACCTAATGCCGCATTTAAAATCATAGCATTCTTATTATTTTCAATGATTAATTTTAGGTTTAATTCTTACATCTATAAATTATTGTCCAAGTACCTTGGTCCGAATTGGATGGTATGATTGACGCTCTACTAACAATAAGTATTATATGTATATATTCTAAAAATGTGAATCGAAACATCCGAAACAAACGTTCGAACACTTTCTTGGGCGAACGTAGACAGAGAAAACTTTGTCACCTGTCGCGTAACTAGAATCTGCCGAGCGATCGAATTTGTCTGCGGTTTTCGCTCTCTGGTGCGGTCGTTGGATAACGTCCAGCTCAGATCACCTTCGATACGAATACGTGGCATAGCTTTGACACATTGATCTTAAGCCGATAGAACACGAGAAACGGGCGTAACATGCGGTCAGACTTGGCTACGAAAGTAACAAAAATACGGTGTCGTTCTTCCTGTTTCACGGGTTACAAGGCGAATTGTATCGTTCTTTGACGCGGATATACGATATCGGCCGTTATCGCGTTTGTTGTCGTTTGTCGTAATAACGCAGTTGATCGTGACTTTGGACTCTTCCGTTACCCGGCTAGGGAAAAACTGTGCTCTTTCGATGACTCATTTCCGTTTCAATCTGCGGTACCTTGTGCCCGATGCATCTACGTTATCATGGCTCGATTGCAACAATATCGACGCAATAATCGTTTTGATTCTCGCAACTGATCGACTTTGAAACTGTCTTTCTATACCAGCTGATATTTACTTTAATCGAAGAAGATTTTCACGAATTTTGACACCTTAAATTATTTTATTTGCCTCTATATTTTAGTTAAACAAACGCACCAGGCTACTTATAACGGCAATGATGGCGGTAGCGGTAGGGTTAATCTCCAGGCTTCAATTTTTAAAGAATAAAAACTTCAAGACTTTCGTACAGTAGTCAAAAGAATATTTAAAGGAATCCTTGGAAACTTCAGAAATGAAAATAACAAATAGCCTTTAAGATTCAATTCAAATTGTTGGCACTCTCCATGGTCCGTCGTTTGAAAGTTAAATATAACATACTATATCTTCTACAATATCAAGAGGTTCGTTCCATCGATCAGACATTTATTAAAATTTCTATCCATTTTACGAGTCAGTAGTTTCACATTCTGATCGGCAAGGACTTCGTCACGTTTCGTTGGCAAAAAATTTCTGTTGCCTACCAACGATCACGTAGTCACGAAAAAGATTGACTTGGTACACATCAATAATCCTCCCCGGTCACGTAATGGCAATGGTTCACAACGTATATCGTCCGATATCCAAATCGTCTCTAGACTCTCGTCAAACGATACATCCTGATTCGGTTGAACCACCGCCAGGAACATTATATCCGTCAAAGACGATGAGACTGTGTTTCCTCGAAAAAGTACTGATGGATACGTTTAGAAATTCGTTTGTCATAGAACGCTGACAATTTTATGCACCAGTCTTCGAAAGCCGGAAGGAAATACTCCGATGATGTTCTTTTCACTTGCTTCGTCACGCTACGTTCGATTTTCATGCAGATTCATCTTATCGAATGGAAAAGAATTGTTGGTGTCAAACAGAATCCTGCATCGTAAGCGTTCGTTTACAATTCATTCACCGATCCATCAATTTTTTAATAAAAATTGTAAAAATAATCTATTTCTCATTCTACGATTCACATAATAAAAAAACTGATAACCCTCCTTTTGCGGGTTAAAGCAAAATTGAACAGTTTCGTATTAAAAATGTCTGATCTCACTTGGCAACGTGCTAAATTCCTATTTCTAACGTTTGGACAATCATTATGGAAGGATTGACACGGTTTCGACGCAACGGGAAACGAATTAACCGTGTTATAGACCTCGGTTCGTAGTTCCAACAGCGAATGAAACATTATTTCAGATTTGACAGTTGGTAACGTTATAATCCGTTGAACAGAAGCACGATGCTCGATGGGGCGTCTCACAAATTCAACTTGTAGACTTTGACCGTAAGTGGACAATGCCGGGAGACCCGTGGATCCTATTATGCCGCCGCGTTTACGAGGGTGTACACGCGTGGGTGTTCGACGTGTACACGCGAGATTCATCCTCCTTTGTTGCCAACCGAGGGAGAACAGAAAATAAAAAGGAGAAAGAACGAAGACGAAAAAGCACGACGAGGAAGAGGGAGTAAGAGACAGAGGTGCGCTCGGCGTCGACCAGACAGCTGTCTGACCTGATTCTACGAAAGGGTTTCCAATCATAATGACAAAGGTGGGCGAGCGTTTTAAAAGAACCAGTCGGTCGATGGCCAGATGCACTGTGGGAAAAGCATCGATATTTCTCTGAGAGTCGAAAGAAAGACGTTTTGAGTCCAACTTAACTGTCAAATTGAAAACCTGCCGATAAAAATTGGGTCTCTGGTGGGCGAACAAAAGAGTATGAGTCAAATCTTGATAAAAATGAAATTTGTCGTGGTTCTAATAATGCACGTCAATTTTATTTCTTTCCCGTCGTTTTACTTGAAAATTGACTCACGTCGTATTTTAACCCTTTGATTGTAGTTACTTTGACAGAAAACGAAAATAAATTATTAAGTTTTTAAATCTGCAGGATGCATACTGAAATTCTGTACTAATAATATTTAAATTATAATTCTCTTGTTTTGTTTATATATTTTAAAAAAGATATTCTTTCTCAAGCAATCTTAGATAGTTTGCCCCTTTTTTTAAGTTTCGGCTTGCTAGTCTCTTTATTCTATTATCATACTTGTAATGTTTTCTCCAACACTCCATGTTTCTCAGTTTTTCATCTCCTATTTTGTTAGTGCAATGAATTTTCTAAGAATCGTAAAAGTACTCGGGTACAGTGATTTCACCTGTCACAGATCCATACACGTGATCGACTATTAATGACTCACCATCGGAAGTCCGCATGAGTGTACGGAACCGTACTCCGTTTGCGATTCGTTGACTAACTAAATTACTATACCTCTGAATGATAACGGGTTTCGTTTCTTTGTCTAACGTAAACTGATTGCTCGGATAAGAAAAAGAGCACGATATATCAAAGATAACATCTTAATCATCAAACGGGCGATTATCTTTGTTTCCTGGTTAAAAACGGGACGACAACCCGTTTTCTGATTCATCCGTGGATTTCTCGCGTTGAAACGAGAAAGGAAAGAATCGTCAGATTCTCTTACGACCGGTGCAATACGACATAATTGTCCTGTCTCGAGAAAAAGAAAAGAAATCTTTCTAGAGGCCGCTAAACGCAATAAAACCTGGCACCACTTCCGTGTTTTAACACGACTTTCCGTAATTAAGATAAACAAGATCTTTCGAAAACATTCGGAGAAATGCGGCCCCCTTTATCGAACCGGGCTGAAGATAAATTTCAACAGATAAAACGACATTTTCTTTGAGATACAATACCTCAAGACACAATGGAGGATTTTTGTGAAAGATAATAACCCGTGTTTGCGAAACGGTTTACCGTCGATTTTGGGAACTGCATGCTGATTAGATTAGCCCTTTTCCAGACTGTGGGAATACGTGTTCCCGGTTATCTCGTTATCTCATTACATTTGGTTTATTTATATTTTCTTGTTCGTCGCAATGGATATTTCTTGTTTAAATGGGTCTCGTTTATGTTAGCGCGACACGGAATAACCGTGTTAACGCGGAGCACCACCGTCTTCGCTTCGTCTCCCGCGTTGCTATTTTGCTTTTTGGCATCGTAAAAAAACCGACGTTGCAACTTTGTTTAGGTGTTCCTTAAAAATGAAAGTCTGCTCTATCGCGTGATATAGTTCGATTGTTCATTAGACCCTTACTTTTTAAAATAAATTGAAAAGTATACGTAACGATTGATGCGAAATCGGTGTCTCTCCGCGTTCAACAATTGTTTAAACATATTTAAATATTCAGACTGCATAAAAAGAATCTATAGAATCTTCTTATACAAACAGAATCTTAATATCTTTTATAATTACTTCACAAAATTGGTTTGAATTTGAAAAATGTGTTTTTTTATTTTTCAAAATCAAATTTCTCAAAAACCGATCAGCACAAGAAACACTACAACAATCGCTTAACAGAAATCGGAACGTCGATTGGCTGTCGAACAGTATTTTATAGAACGACGAACATCATAAATTCATGCAACACGTTCGATAATCCGCAGGTCAGTTTGTCTCCGATATTTTCTCGCGGCGATTAGAAAGAGCGTTACGCGCGGCTTATAAGCGTTCGGACGATGCTTTACGCCGATAGAATTTTCATCGAGCCGGATACGAGGCAGAACGATCGGTATAAAAATTATATAATCCCCGCGAAAGAGAAATTGTAAAAAAAATATCGTAGTTAAATAACAATTACTTTCACCGTGGCCGAGCGGGGATCACGTTGGAAATAGAATTGGAAATTGCGATCGAAAGCGCGACGCGCACCGAGGAAAATGAGATACTTTTCCCCCTCTTTTATCGCGATTTCATCGTTAATCACTCGTTCTTGCCTCGACTGGGAAAAATTAAGAATCAGAAAATTGCATCGTACATCATCGAACGGTCAATCGGCGAAAGTTTCATGTTCCTCGGAACGGACAGATTTCACGATGATTAGGTGGAAATATGTGCGCACGTTTGAAGAACGTTAAAAGCATCGACGCTTCTTGTAATTTAACGCGTCGATTAAAAAATTTCATAAGTAAAATATGATATCAACATAAGTTTCTAGTTCTTCTTTTCTAAGAACACAAATTTTTAAATTTGACACATTACTGGATAGTTACTAAATATTTTAAATCAAAATTACAAATTTTCAAGGTAAAAGAAATAGAGTGACAATCGAATATTACAGATTTTAATTAAATTAGAATCTCTGTTATTTGGTTAATCCCTTGCACTATCATTTTCCCGATAGGCGAATATTTATTACTTCAGCGGTAAAACAAATCAAGGAAATTGAATTATTACATATACTTTGTACTTGGCAAACATTAACTGTGTAAATTGTAATCAGAATTGAACTTAAGATTCAATTGTAAGGTGCGTCACGAGTGTGACACGTTATTGTAGTGCAAGGGGTTAACCTCTCTGTAAGCAAAGATTAATGCAATGATAATTTGAAAATTTTAACTTTCTCACAAAAATGAATATTATTTGCATAAATCCGAAAAAAATGTTCTAATTCGTAATCGCCCGCGAGAAAAAATAACCAGAAATGAAATGTAAATTCGAGATTGCCGAGTGGCCAGAACTGGTTCCGAATTGTTTCTCGGTCGAATCGTAGGCGACAGAACGCCACGCGAGCATTGCACCAGGAATAATGACGAAATTTCAGTCATTACCATTTTACGGGAATTCGCGGAAGCATAAAGTGTGCCAAGCATCTCGTCAGGTATCTCTCGCGTGGAATTACACCTTTCTATGAGTCAGAAAATTCACGCTCCAAACCTGTAGCCAGAGCACGTAATTTCGCGCCTACCGTTTTGCTCGTCGAGTTTTTTTTTTATCCCACAACAATATTTCAAAAATCTACTACTATTGGATGTCAGAAAAGTCAGTTTCGAGAAAAGTATAGTCGGATTCTTAAGTGAAACTTGGATCAATCATAAGTGAGACAAAGGATAATGATGTTTCGATTAAAGTTAGATAAAAAAAATTTTAAATAAAAAATTGTCAAAGTATTATTCAAATCAAGAATTCTGTGCCATATTTTTGTGTTCTTCCAAAGAATGTAGGCAGTTTCGAAGCGAACTACGTGAATTTAGTTAACAACCTAACAAAAAATCGTCGATTCATCCTCCTGATCAGCACAATTTCGAAACGGAAACGACGTTTGATGCGCGTAAGAAATTGTTCGGTGCGCAAAAACGCAATCGTACAAAGGAACAGAAAACGAGCCGTGTAAATGAAAGGGCCTCGAGCACCAAGAGAAATGGAGCAAAGGAACAGAACTCATCGGCCACGTTTCCGTGAAACCGACTGGCTAACAATGAAAACAGTGGAACACGCATTTTTCTTCCGTTTAATGGTTGTACCTGGGCGGAAAGCTACTCTTTCCTCTTTAACTTTGTTATGCCACGCAACATGTTCGTTCGAGGGAGCTATGGCGCAAAATATTAAAAGATTAAATTTTTGTAGCATTAATTTTGTCGACTCTTGATGTTTAATTATTATCCTTTAATTTGTAATGACCTGAACAAAATTCTTATCTGCGTAAAGCATGTATTATTAAACAAAACATTTATTAATAAAATATTTCTCCAGATATGCTACTTTTAGTTTAACCCTTTTGACGACAGTTTAAATTCAATTCCAGACTACTTTTTCACTTCAATTTCTAAACTTATTTTTCTAAAATTATAAGAATTTAATTCACACACTTGACAAATTCTGTGCTGAATTCTTGATACAAAATTATTACTATAAATAAATAATATTCATTAAAAGTGTTTCATCTACGAGCGATCAACCCTTGGACGACGGACCATGGCCAGAGTCAACGATCTAAATCAAATTCTTTTTATTCTTGAAATTTCGAAGCATCTAAATATAAGAAGGTCTTGCGTTTAAATATTTCACTGGTTCAAACGTGGTACATATTTTTGAGGTCTGGGTCATGACCGACCCAGCTCCGCCGTTCGCGGGTTAATCAATATTTGATGAAAACATGAATCACCGACACGTTCGATCCGAATTGCTCAAGCATCGGCGATCAACCGATCGTTAACGTAACATCTGACATTTCTAGGTAACAATAGCGACCGAACGTCCTATTTTCTCTGAAATAAATCGTACCACGTTCGGACGATTGATATCTTCCCAGGATCGCGTTGCATTTCGCAACAGCGACACCGAAATGACAAAAGAAAACAGGATATTGCAAATTCCCCGCCAATATCGATATCTATTTGTCCTAGTTTACGTGAACAACTCGATAATGCTCGGAATTAGATTCCTCGAGGCTGGCTGCGTTTCATAAGCGCGTACGGCTTGTGTGAAAGTGCACACGAAGACAGGATATTGCAAAGAATCGGCTCCCACAGTTGCGTGCACGGGTAATATCACACGGATGTAATTGTCCTTTGCCGTACCACAGTCAAGATTCCTTGGAAATTGGCCGCAGGACGCAAAAACGCAAATGACCATCATTCACTTCCATTCGTCCATTTGGAAACAGGGATTGAGTGTTTTGAAATTGCCAATTTATGTTCACATCTGCGCGTTCTTGGAGATTAGAAAAATTGCAAATTAAGCATAGTAAAAATCAAACTTACAGTAAATACGATAGCATTTGTTTTATAAGATTTATCGATACCATATCTCTTGATAGTTACGGACTGAACTAACTGGTTTTAGCCGAGAAACTTACAACCGTTGTTCCCCATGATCGAAGTTCAAGTCTTAATGGGTGAACCGCATTAAAAGTGACTCACTTCCGGTGCCAGCTCGACCGGGCCAGCTAATGCACAAATTGCGAGCCTAATCGCGAGTTCCTTCGTAATCTCTCAAAACTACGTTTCCTTCGTTTGGGTTTACCTGTTATCTGTCGAGTACAGGAACGACCAACTCTTATCTCACGTCATACCTAATTGCAAGTCGAAACGACGCTACCATTTGAAAAGTTCACATTGACACAGACACAATTTCTCCATCCGGAAAACTCTAATGACGCGTCGTTCACGTTCTATATTATCTAATATAAATAAAGAAGAAAAGAATCATCATTTAATACTTAAAGGAAAAAAGTAGAAACACGATATGATTTTCACTGTGGAATCTTCTTTAGTTAACAAAATAGTTAACAAAACCCTTTAAGGGTTAAAATGACTTGCTCCAGATTTCTCATTTTATACTAAAAAATTGATCAAGACACTTTTGTCGAGATGTAGATTGATTTCTATATGCTTATGTATTTCATTTTCTATTTTATTTTCGATTTAAATCTATATAGATATTGAAGATCGGTAGTTCTAATATTAACTTAATAAATTGTATGACTTAAAATTTATTAATGGTGAAATTATCATTGCCAATCGAGAAATAATCACAGATCTGTTACAATTCAATCTCTTCTTACATCCATTTACTCACGAACGCAATTTTCTTAGACGAACAACGTTTAATCAAACTCCAGCCTCGAATCAATTCCCCCGAAATGTACTCCGAACAAACACCGATAGAAACGAGATAAAAGAAATATGAAGGTGTTTCGTGACGTTAACGAGGCTGGTCGATAGAATACGGAGCGATTGAAGGATCGATCGTACACAGTTGTGCCATCAATTTTGGTCGCCAATAAAAATGATTCAACGTATCACATCGATTATAAGGATTATCTTTTGTTTCGATCCAAAAATCCTTAAAATCGTAGGAAACTTTTCCAGTTAATAATTTTATCTCTGATAAAATAGAAGTATTTCGTTCTAGCAATGTTCTGCCTTTTCAGAGGGAAATGGTTTTAAATATTCAGCAAAATTTTAATTGATTAATTTATTAGATGATTATTGATTAGATTACTGCTGAAATATTACACCTACATATGTGGATTATTAAGGTGGTGGGATATTTTTGAAGAAAATATGTAAGACTTGTGTAGTGTAACGGTACATTTACATTTCACAATTTCATGTAGGTCATAGAAATACTTTGTTTTGAGGGAGGAAATTTATAATACGAAATATGTTAAGGTATACCAATTCTGACATTACACCAATTATTGGCACTCCTTACATTAACAAAGATCCATAAGAACAGTATGACGAATATTCTTTCCTAGACAAAGATTTTTTCACGCTTCGTAGAGAAACTGAGTCATTTGTGTTATTTTATCGTTTGAAGCTTTCAAAAAATTGGAAAACTCCATCACATTATACAACCATGTATTGTATCAAATATTAAAAACTTTTATGGTAATAAAAATGAAGGAAAAATCAAATTTCCCTTACGTCATCTACGATCAAAACTGCCCACGAAGGAATTTCTATTAATTTTAATCAATCTTCAGACATCTCTAATCCGAAACAGAGATTCACCAATTATACCTGGCCCTTCAGAACCGAGTCTTTTCTTAAGAAATCCGTCTTCGAGTACGTTCGATCAATCTGCTCTTGTCTGGTATTTTTTCCGCTTATCGCACAACAAAACCGACGACAGCACGTTTTATTTACCTCACGAGGCTCGTCAAAGCTTTACGTAATCAAGACGTGCTACGATTTCTGCAACAGACTGATCCAAGATGAGCCACGTCTTCGGCTCGAATGCTACTTATATGAGTCACGAGTATCGAGGAAATCTCGCGTAATACGCGGACTGGCATGAATGAAAATAACCGTTGTCATGACGACCAGGTGAGAGGAGGCAACACGGTTTTATGAATGAACCAGCACCGTAAACACGTGCACGTGTTGGTGGAACGTCAGCGTGCAAATGTTGGCACGCGTTGTAAATTGTTCGCAGCTTGAATACAAATTTCTAATAGATAGCACGATAGATTAGTAATTAAATTCGTAAAGGAAGATAATCGTTTCTAGTATAATGGACAGAGGTTCAGTCATTGGTCATTTTTTAAATAAGGTAATTGCACCAAGCTTAATCGTGTTGCATCCATTACTATCTGCAATTTTTAATTTCAACCCACAGTCCCTATCTGGGAGTAAAAGGTTGGTGAAATTCCGAAGCATTTCTTCGAATATTCTTTTGTCCAACACACGAAGGGTTTGTATTTAAAATTTCTATTCTTTAACGATCGAAGCAGCTTTGTCGTTTCGGGATTAAAATAACGTTTCGTGAAAATTAAAGAGTTTTATATTAGTTTTAAAGATTAAGAATTTTCAGTGATGTTCTTATTTTGATGGAAATTCTTAAAGTGATGATATGATGGACGTAAAATACTCATACCCGGTTGGTATTACGATAGTTAAATTATGAAACAAAGCTGTTTGCACGAGTTCGTCCTCGTTTCGGAATAATCTTTCGAAGGACGAACGCATTTCATCGTGGAAGCTTAGTTATCAAGGATGAACGAAGATATTTTTTATCATTTTATTAAGACGTTACCTTGAAGAGATTTCTTTTTTTCTGATAACACGTGAAATTTTGTTTAGATCTCTTCAATCATCTATCGATTAATCGGTATTTATGACAATGTTTTGAACATGTATCACTGTTTTTAAATCATTTATGAAGAAGGTTGTAATGTGCCAATATGGTATTTGAATCAGCGATGATTCAAGCTATTTCATCGACTCGGTTAGATCATTTTCGAGACGATTCATTTCTTTAACGAGGTCGCGGAATCAAGATGACGAATTTTAGATTCCTCGTTTACAATGATTATTAACTTGCTTTCGTATAAAAATAATTATAAATGGCAATCTGTATTTCATCCTTCATTTATTTTAGTCGTTCTAACGTTAAACATTAATATTTGATATTACATCGGGTCGTTAATTTAATTTTTATGTTTAAATAAGTTACCAAAAATAATTCCAAACTTTCATGTGACTCCAAAGTATTTTTTACTCGATTCTTCAAATATTTATCAGAAACGCATAGTTACAAAAATAATATTACCAGGAAGAAATTGAGATAGATAAGTATTCTACACTTCAAGTACCTTTAACTTAACTTTAACCATAATTTTTCTTTGTCAAAGAATTAAAACGCTGAGTGCTACAGTGAAAACGAGCGTATGTAGTCAGACACGTTAAAAGCCCAATTACTGAGGATGCAGTTAACTAATTATCAAATTTAGTGTTTTAATTCGATAGCCAGCACTATTAGCTTAATTTTCACGATATCCACCGTTTATTTCATTGTTTCTTTTGTTAATTATTCGATTTGTAAATAATTTCAGATGCAACAGATGAAAATTCTATTACTAGGAATCCTAATGACTTGCACCTATCATACCGAATGAATGGAGCGAACATCGTGTAAAATATACAAACATTTTACAATATACTTTCGAAAACGTAGCAGGCTACAAAAGTTCAAAGACACAAATCCTACGATCCAAGTCCATCAACAAATTGCTCGCAAATCTAATCGAAGATCTCTGGAACATCCGTTTCCATTTAAATCGCGCAACAATGGCCACGGATATCGTCCGGGAGGACTAGGTGTGCTAATGAAGAGGATTACACACCCGATTACTTTGCCAGCCCCGTTTCAACTCTATGCAAACGACGTACAACGAGAAACGAAAGACTGGTTATCCTATCTGCGAGCAGATGTAGTCACGAAGCCGCTTATGGACTTTTATATGTCCGTGCGAATGCTGTTGCATCTTGTTGGTAAACATGTTTAACGCCCACTAAAGATTCTTACAGAGGTTCTCAAACGTGCTGTCTCGAGATACAGATTCGTGATAAGGAGAACGATAACGAGGAAGGATAACGATTAGTTTGTTTGCTTTGACTCTCGGCAGAGGTGTAAATTACTTCCCGCTGCATCAGAGATTCGTTAATTAATCTTTTCGCTAATGACGACAGCAGCTCGATGAATCGAAAATTGCGATTTTGTAATTAACGGGTGTAGTTTAATTTGGTTACGGGAAAACTTCTGGTTTCTAGACAAATTAACGATGAAAAATTGAAGTATCAGATTTTATTTAACACGTTGGCTGCCACGGGGGTCACCGGTGACCGGCACCCGTAATTTTTTACAATCAAATAATTACCAACAGAAATGATAAAATAAACCACGGATAGCGTTAACATTAAGCTAATAATGCTAGCTATCGAATTGAAAAGTCAAATTTGAAAATTAGTTGATTGTATTGTTAATAATTAAGATTTCAGCGTGTCTGACTACCTACGTCCGTTTTCACTGTGGCAGTCAACGTGTTAACACCTTGACTGCCATTCTAAAGGCACTGAAAACTTGGTCAGGCAAAGCATTTATTTTGATCAAATTTTACCTATTATTAATACAATTCTCTGATACGACGATTTCTAATTAAAAGTAATTGACAGGATATTAATAATGCAAGCGACAAATTTCTATGGAAATTCAAGTGTCACCCACATATGGGTGACGTGAAAGTTACAGTGTTAAATCTGTTAATATAACGTTTAATTTAATGCAAGAATTTTAGAGCAAAAATTTGAAAAGTTGTTAAATAACAATAGTACTTTGAATCATTTTTTTGCGAGTGGTCTTACAAATGGCAATTTTCATTCTGGCTGTATTTTTAACGAAGACGTTTTTCAAATTATTTTATCGCGAACGATGAATATTCTAGTTTTTGAAAATTTACATAGAAAGCAGTAAAAATTACAATTTCTTTCGCCATAACAAATCGAAAGCATAATTTTTCAATGAATTTCTAAAACAAAAAGAATGTTTCATTATTTTTATTCCATATTACTGACACTTGCAAGAATTATAAAAGATCGTATTATTTATATGCGATATTTTAATAATTGATTTCTGACGATATGGACGGGAAATATTGGGAAAGTATCTGAAACAACTAAAAGCTAATCGGTCTTGTTTAATATTGCCCACTATTCACGAGTTAACGTCTAATCCAACGAAAATCTCGTTTACAGACGATTAATATCGCATCCACGCACACATCCCACGTATATTAGATTTGCGAATCTTCTCCTCCCACGCGTGGCATTGTATCGTAATACGACGATTCACAGACCTCGTCCCGTTGCACGCGAGTGATTCTCGTGATTCATCGGTACACATCTGATCGTGAGTATCTTTTATCCGTTTGTTAACCCCTCGAAAGGTACAAATTCTTCCAACTTTTCAATAATTTTATCGATCAATCGGGGGGATATATTTGTCAGACTTCAAAGAAGAAACAGCGAATAATCTCGAAAAGATTAGAGATCAAAGATTGAAGTTAGACATATGTATTCTGAAAAGAAATCGATTTTTTGAAGATCGAAAATATATTTCCAAGACACTGTTTTCTATTCTTAACAAAAGCAAATGTAAATAGGTAGTCAATAAATTTAGTTATAATACTACAGGTCTTTATTTAAATATTATTCACCTTTTTACATCTTCTAGAATTCTTTAGAAATTATATTAAAAATTTAATACTTTTCGAGGATGTAAAATTATAAGGTTTCAAAGTTCCTTAAAATATAATATTTAAAAATGTCTCATTCCTTAAAACCATAGTGAAAAGATTAAATTACATTCAAAAGTACAGGTACATAGTATCGAGGAACTGTGTTCCAGAAATTCACTAATTTTTGAATCAATTATGCAACCAATACTAATTTAAATTAAAATCTTATAAATATCAAAATCGACTATTTGCATTTATTTAACCTGAAATTAATGAATTTGGATAAAAGCACGATCATGATCGATGTGAGCAGAAAATGGCAAATTTTGTCTTCTAAACAAATCAAAATGGCACTCGAGGGAATCGTTTTTACCAAAACTGACCAGCTTCAACTTGCAAATTCCATTAACACATCAAAGTTCCATCAAGCCCGACGGGACACGTGCCCAATCAACGCGAATTCCCAATTAACTAGTGAATTTATATGAACGATTACCGACGCAATTTACTATTTAACAATCTGCCGTAATTGTGCAATTGCCCGCTAACAATACAATCCGCAATGAATAAACCAGAATTTTCAATGAAATAATTTTCAATTATTCAACACCATTTCCATTCTCCCTCGATGATACAGAATATTTTTTAAAACTGTAGTCATAAAAGAAATAGATTTCGTAAACAAAATTTCTGATTCAATTTGATGACATAAAAGTATCATAAAATAGCACTTGTGATACATCAATTTAAAGCTTAAAGTTTCAAAAAATTAATTATATAAATGTTTCATCAATCTTCTTAACACAAAATGTTTGATCGCCAGTTATATCAAACAACGATCAATTTTGAAGTACATAAAGTCTGATTCAATTTGATGACATAAAAGTATCATAAAATGATACTTATAATGCATCAATTTATAGGTTATAGTTTGAGAAAAATGTCTACATCGATATTTTTAATATAAGACAGTCGATTCTTTGATAAAACACACAATTAATCATTCATTAGCAAATACTCAATTTTCAATCTCTTATATTCTAAAATGGCAATTTCCTAATTTGTTATGAAATGGAAAATATACAATTTTCGGACCATACACCTTATTTTTGGAACACGTCGTACGTGAAAGGAAATTACACAGTACAACACCCCCTTAGTACTACAACTACAAATTGGTTGATCCATTGTTCGTTTCAACGAAGAACCAACCATTTTCTGTTATGAATATTGATGGGGCACTTATGTAGCCATTTTCTTCGAACTTTAAGCTTCAATATGATATGTCACAGGTGGTATTTTGCGGTACTTTTGTGTCATCAAATCATGGAAGACCTTTTACCTATAGCAATCAGCTATTTGACGCAACACATCTCATATTTTTCTTTCAAAATTTTTGCAGATGAATATATTGAATATCATGCTGCACAATTTCTCGAAGAAGTGCTATCTGACTCCTTGCAGATCATTTAGGTAAGAAAATTAATAACCAATTAATTTTATTTCAAAATTAAATACCAAAAGTTTGGTACTAAAGAAAAAGAACATTAATATTCAAAATTTTCATACTGAAAATTGTAAATATATTTCCACCAAAAATGTTGTTTTAATCAACGTATGAATTCAATTTTATTTTCATAAAATAACACGAAGATTTATATGATAAAACAAATCTTGATACGCGACGTTGAAAAATATCGAAAAAGAACTGTAATCTTTTGAAACACCCAAAAGTGTCAACATCCAGAGTGCAATCCATTAACTGTCCATCCATCAACCGCACAAGTTTCCAGCAAAGATAGAAAAATCGGTCAACGGATATCCGCCATAAAAACCTCGAAAATGGTTTTTCACGTTGCCAGCCGTGACTCTGTCGCATACTTTTGAGCACGATGTTTATCTCCGGCTCGCTTTCGAGCACTAAAACAACGCTGGGTACAGTTGTTAACGTCACGTTAGTAATTTTCTATCTAGGACACAGATTACGTTACCGGAGGTCACTAGAAAACACCAAATTTCTTTTCTCTGTCTTTAAAATTCTTTCAAAGTAATAATCATCAAAACAAACTTACGGATTAATTCTATTTAACGGACAAAGAATCCTAACACGTTGATTGCCGTGAAAATGATAAATAATTAAATGATTGATGAAAATATTAAGAAAATATAGCGTTTGAATATTTTATAACTTTTAACAATAAATATATAGATTTGGACGGAAGTTAAATTCCATTCATACTGTCAACGGATGAGGTTATATCTACCAACAGGAAAGTCCCAGAAACTTTCTTTTTAACATTCTGAATATTTATTTCAGATTCGTTTACAAATCTCTGGCATTTCATTCGAGTTCTAGGAACACGATCCACGATTGCCAACATTTCCTTAGTTGTCCTAACGAATCGTAAACGGTAATGCATGTCGTTCGATAGGTGTGAGAATCAACGGAAGAATGCGCGTGCGCGTTGCCTGAATCGGACACTTTCGACGAGCTGTTTTAATCAGACACGCTCATTATCTCACGACGACGGTAAACTGTATACAAGGCTGATCAAATACCGTGTCTCTGGTATTTGTAAATCTGCGTTTTATCCTATTTACAAACGATATCGATTCTGAAAAAGGAAACCGTGTCTTCGATTCGCAACAGGTTGTTTTCAATTCGGTATCGATTTCAAATGTGTACAGATTAGATACGGTTTCTTCTATACAAATTTCTATAAAAATCCTGATGTACGGTATTCGAATGAAAAATGCCTAACAAATTCATTTCCGAGCACAAAAGAAAAACACAAAATTTGTATCTTAAATCGGTGTTACCGCTGAGCGGTAACATAATTACGTGTATAATATATTGGACTAGATTGGAATTTATAAATTTTCTTGGCTCTCCTGTAACATTTCATTTTTATCAAACGCGTGATAATAAAATAATCGCAACGAACTTCATGCGATTAGAGTCGAGGCACCCGGGGTGCTTCGACGCGTCAAGCTACCCAAATTAATATTTAACACGTTGACTGCCACGGGGGTCACCGGTGACCGGCACCTGAAATTTTTTACAATCAAATAATTACTAACAGAAATGATAAAATAAACCACGGATAGCGTTAACATTAAGCTAATAATGCTAGCTATCGAATTGAAAAGTTAAATTTGAAAATTAGTTGATTGTATCGTTAATAATTAGGATTTCAGCGTGTCTGACTACCCACGCCCGTTTTCACTGTGGCAGTCAACGTGTTAATAGCTACACCCCTATTAAATACCAATAATAAAAATATATCGGACAGAATAATATTAAGTGCCAGAAAAATGACAAATTAGCTTTAATCGAAGTAAAATTATTATTTTAAAAGATTTTTTTTACGAATGTATAAAATTAATCGTAATTCCTAACGATCAAAGAATAAACAACATCGCACGATGTTTCTCATTTAAAACATCAAAAAGTTGTCAAAAGTTTCCACTCGTACGGCATTCGCCTACGAGGACAGAAAATCAGAAAACTAATTCAATATTTGTCACGAAATCGAACAAACGAGATGATGCACCGGCCTGTTAGCTCCGCAAAGAGAATCAAGGATCCTGTTACTGGTGTGGCCCGATCATGGTCACCATCATACTCTGTGCATACAATCCCACGGGCGAAATTGACCGTGAACTTTTCTGACCCAGTTGCTTACATAATTGATTCGTCTTCGTTAGCGAGGCTCTCGTTGCGCCGGGTTCCGATGCAACGAAATTACGTGATCGCCATAAACTCGAGCCACGATCTACGACAGGTTACGCGCACGGATTTCAAAATTTCACGGCCCTGTCCCTCTCTCGGGTTCACCGTACGATCGCCCTTTTCTTTCGTTACTTCCTTGATCGTTCAACGTTGGACGGGTTAATCGAGGAAACTTTCCACGTCCCGAACCACGTTTCCCAGAGGTGGAGCCGATAGAATTTCTCTCTTTAACCAAGATCGTATATCTTTCGGAAGAATTTATCTTCAAAATATACCATTTTTATTTTCATTTTTAATACGTTCAATTTCACAGCAGCAAAATTATTAAGGATTTAGTCGATTAATTTTCAAATTTATGCCTTTAGTTTAAACGCTATTCAAAATTTCTTTATTTGAAAAGGCGAAATTTTATTTTTACTCAAAGCTTAAATTTGTGGAGCCAACTTCGTTTCAGTCGACTGGAAATAGATAGTATGCGTAGTTAGACACACCGGAACACTGGTTATTAATGAAAGCAAACGTAGGCTTTCGATCTGCCACGATATGATATCTATTGGCATAATATTAGGTTGTTGCAAATGAAACGAGTAATTTACTCATAAAACTTTTAGCTATAAGTATCAGGTTATACCCATATAAAGATGTGGCTATTTCAAAAATATAAACTTCATCTAATTGTAAGTAAAATATTTTGTTTTGTTGAAATATATCTTCTCGACATGGTTTCAAAATATTTTAATAAATTACCAGTTACATTCTCTTAGGAAGGTCTTGATTGAATTTCTCTTTGAACTATTATTTGATGTAACTAACAACTGTCTATTTTTTTATTAAGAACATGGACGCAGTCAATTTGATGAGAGTTTCAACTTCAAATTGATACGATGTAAATGCTATTTTGCGTTACTTTTATGTCATAAAACCTTGTCAGACTTGGTATATTTCAACACAGCCCATTTGATGAAATTTTTTCAAGATTTCTTCTGCTCTAATTTTATCAATTCGACTCGTGAATTCGTAACAATTAATATGTTAGACAGGGCTTGAATTGTAATAATAATCAATCCTCGAAATTCATTAAGAAAATCGACAAAATGATATCCCATTATCTTTTACCTTAATTTGACTACTTAATCACCCAAGATGCTTATCTAATTTACTTTCGAATACCATTCGAACGATATCAGTCCCTTTTATAAATAACACCTGCCGTCTAATGAGAACCCGCACGTAAATTGGTCGCCTCTATTCAAAACATGCTGCATCGATCAATTTCACATGAACGTGTCGCCAAAACATCCCTTCGGGAACAAAAACGTTCCTCCAGGCAACGATGCTCATCGTGAAAAAAAAAAAAAAAGAAAAAATGAAGGAGGAAGAACGATCAATTAATCGAGTAGCGTGTTTTCATTTGTATTCAATTTCGTCCCGTGAATACACGGCCACGGGAACACGTCGTTCGTCGTCGTTCAATAATAAACGTTTCGATGCATTCGTGAACGGTTCTACGTGTCGAATCGTACACGAAGGTATTATTAAAAGGTCCTTCCTGCTCGATGCAACACCACATGCATGATAATTGAACAGACTTCTATCGATGTGGCGTCGCGTAGGTGGTAATACGTGTGACAGAGAAAAGATAGCGGTTCTCAAGTACGAAAGATTCAAATAAATCCTTAGATAATATTATACGGTGTGGGTCATACACGTCGAAATACAAATTTTGCCTTTGATCGTTATTTTATGTCACATATGGCATGTTTCAGTTCTTTCGATAAATAAAGATTTTAACCGTATGTAGGTGAAATTTTTCACGTCTACGAAGGGAATATAACGAAGTATTCTCGAAGTACTTTTATTTCTAAATGGCAATGAGGTTCTAAGATACAGAAAACTTTGGATTTACGACAGAAATTTGATGTTTCGCTTCAAACTTACGAGAGTCCGTAGAGGGTCGGTAACTTAAGAACCGAATTATATTATAAAAATCTGTGAAAAATTTCTATTGCTACGCCAAATAACGTGTTAAAATTGTATTTTAACCCTTTGCGCTTAATTGGTAATTATTTGATCAACGGTAAAAATGAAAATACACAGATTCATAAACATTGGTAACTTTTTCATTTCAAAATAAAGCTTTTGGTTTTCAAGAATTTTGCTAGGAAAATAGACTATACCCGATTCTGTCGAAAAACACCGAGTGCAAAGGGTTAATATTGAAACACTGTATCTTCGTAAAATATAAATTAGAAAATTTCAATCTGATTAATTACAATTACAGGGTGCTGCCCTCTATTTAATTGCACTATTTACGTTTCGACCTAAATATTCATTTTTCAATTTATTTAGAATTTTGATAATTTCAAAGAAATATAAATATTTTAAATTAACTTGTCGAAAGATTGATTCTTGATAATAATTACAGAGTCCAAAGATAATTAACAAAGCATTGTTTTTTAAACGCTAAATTACGGTGTCTGTTTTGAATTCTTAACACGAAACGTAGAAGTTGAACCTTCCACTTGGCTGATTGCTTTAATCGATTAAAGTATTCAAGTCGTCAACGAATTCTCTTCCCTGCCAAAGTCTAATAGCTGAAAGTACAATTGCCTATATTCTTAAGTGCTAGCCCGTTGCTTGGTCTATTCAACGATGAGTTCTTTCAGCCAAATTACTTTTCCTTACTGTGCACACTGCTAATACCAGGCAATCATTGTATGACACGGTGTCATAAATATTATTTTTATAATAATCTATGATTTAAACAAGGAAAATCATCTGTGTTCAAAGATCCAGAAATGGTTCAATATTTTTCAAAGCAAAAGGGCTTAACTTATGAATTTATTAAATACTGATTAATTGCATTTTCCAAAAAACATTCTACGTGTGTTAAAAAATATATTTCGAAACAACTATGAAATTCTATTAAAACAACAACACTTCAAATTAGAATGAACGGATCAAGCGTCAGGGTTTTTATTTAATTTCTGTTTGAAATCGATACTTGTACGAGATATTTATTAATTTTAGAGAAATTATACAATATTTTGTTACGTATTTATATTTAAAGATAAAAAGGAACTAGGATTCGATGACGACTTTTACTACCTACGATCTAATGTCTCTAATCTTTCAACTCTCAAGTTAACTCACCCTCCCGTTCTCTTGGTAGAGAGATGCACGTTCTTTGGAGCGCCTACTCACCTGAAACAATCGACACGAAATCATTAGTTGATTGATCAACACCTATTGCCGGTATTATAATTACGTAAAATCTTATAAATAGCCGTGTGAAAAAATCGTGTCATAGACATTCGCCAGAAACTACAGAACAGAGAGTGGCAGTCACTATTCTAGCAAACCGACTCGATACAATATTTATAAAATATCCTTTCTAACGAGGTGCTCGAAGAAAATCGGTGTACTTTACAGATTTTACTTATTCCCTTTATATGCCATAAGCAGAGTGCGCAAGTTTATGCAATATTGTTATAGACACCTTCAAATATAAATATGCACAGTCTAGTCAGAAGCGTATAAAAATTCGCTATTTAATAATGAATCATGCAAATCATGCACCGATTTCAAAGAATGTTAAAGTATCTTATAAATATATTGAATTATCTATATTGTTCCTTAATATAACATTCTGCCTTGTAATAAATAATAAATAAATTGTATTTATGGATTGGACAAACTTAATCTTTCATTTAAATACTAAGCAAGAAACTAAGAAAGAAAAATACAGAACGAGCGGTTTACAAATTTTCAATGAATATCTATTATATAATATAACATAAAAAATTATAAAGTACAATATATAAATTACGTTTTATAATCTAACATACAATGTTACAAATTATTCAGATAATTTGACTTGATTCAAGAATTACTTTGGCATTTCATTATCTTATAATGAAATTTTCAGGTGGAAGTTAATTCAAAAATTTCAAAGGATTATTTCAATAATCAAACAATAAATGGCTAATAAAAAAATTATATATATAAAGCAGTATTAATATACAAAAAGAATTATTTTGCCATTAACATCGATTTAACCTATTTTTCAAATACTTAATTACGGGAAGCAAGGTAAACGGTTCATTCATAAATTTCCAATTAAAATACCATCAATTTTCAACAATTTACCATATTAAAAAAATAAATAGGTATTTTTGAAGTGCCCGATCGCAAATTTTCAAGCCATCATCCAAAATACCTAGGAAGGGGGAAAAAAGGTAACTAAACACCTTGGTTTAATAGATTTCATGGATTCTCGTCAAAGATGGCATTAGTTAGGGAACAAAGAATTCCCCTAGGCTTTTGTCCCCGTTTCGTCGTTCAGTAAAACCGTGGTAACCGGACCGAGAACATTTAATATTCGTTCTAGGAGCAAAAATTTGTTTCTCCCTGCCGGCAGAATTTAGCTGGCCACGTTCCAGCCGGGTAATTTTCATAGAGCAAACCACGGTGCAACGACTGACAAATTGCATCGACGTGTCACTGCACTTCACGGAGCGCGCTGATAAAGTTCATTGGGTCTTTGTCATTTCCCGCTGCTCTTTGTGCCACCGTTGTACAAGAATAATAGCCGGCTCGATGAAACTTCTGCCAACGAAATAAATTGACAGAGAATGCGACAGCGGAACAACAACGATGTAATAACATCTCGTGTCTGACGGATGCTCTTCCTTTTTTATTTGTTGTGATCAAAAGATGATGCAGAAATTGCGGGAAATTAGTGGAATATCGATTTTAACATTTAACCCCTTAGACACGACACTTTCTATTATTAAAATTGTTATCGCTTCTAAGAAAGTTACGATGTTGGATTGCGGTTTTTCCTATCGTAATCGAAACAGTTATTTATCATAATATTACAATAATGATATATTATTAAGTTTGAGGTAATTTTATAAGTCCATTGAAAATTTGTACGACCGAAGAGCTTGTTTAATCCCGTCCAGCTAACACCGGGAAGGGAGAAAGTGAAAATCCAGACCGATAATTAACTCGGCAACCAGCCGCACACGATGGCTCGTAAATATTTTCCACGCAGAAAGTATCTGTACCGTGGCGATCCCGATAACGGCGGACGCGCAACACGCGAATTTTTCTTTTCGCTTCCGTATCGCGAGTCTCGTTTCCTGAGTCACCCTTCTTCGATTCAGAGAAATCCAATTATCATCGGGTAACGAAGGGGTCTTAATAGTGTCGGCGGTGTGATAAATGGCGCGATAATGGCAAACGTGTGCTCTCGTGGCCAACCGTTCGCAATAATGCCATTCTTTCATGAGGATATCGGGGGGGGGGGGGGGGGGGGGGTCGTCCCGCGTACTGCGGATGCTCCGTTATCGTTCGTTGCTTCTTACGCGGCTAATTATCGATAATGTCCGTCTGTCAGTGTCCCTAATAAAATTCGATCTATCATTGGTTCTCCGGGTAAAAAATCACGATATCTCGGGTCGGTTCCAGGCAGCCTTGAAACTTTTCCGAGGTATTGCGGGAGATTTGCTTCTTTCTCGGAAATTTCATGAAAACATCGACTATCTTGCGAAGGAAGGATCAATTGAATTGTATTTTGAATTCTTTTCTTATCTGCGCACGAGCAGAAGAATAAGATGAATATTTGAAGCAGTTTTCATAAAAATATTCAGTCGAAAATGTGATGTGTTTTTCTTTTCCATCATGCTTCAAAGAATCAAACCCTTCACCACGGTTTAGTGTTGGGAATATAACTGTTTCGTGAAAAATAATAAACACTGAACAATGTTTACTAGCTTTTGAGTAAAAAAGCTACAGATTGAATTTTTACAAAGCTATATTTGATCCTGCCGTGGTGCTTAAATGTTCAAAATAAAAATTTTAGAAGTAATTAAATAAGAAGGGTAAAATTAAAATTAAGATTAGTTTGAAATTGAAATTGTGAAGCCAGCGGATAATAAAATGCATTCTAATCTGCCATGGTTAAAGGATTAAGGGATTAAATACATCTAGGCGGGTCAAGAAAATCAATATTTAATTCAAATTCGATTACATTACCTTTACACTATATTTTTGGGGAGTTTTATTTACAAATTCGTAATATTAGCAAAATTATAAGACACTAATCGATACATAAAATCGACAGGAAATCAATATTTCTTTTACTAATGTTATAAAAAAGAATGAAATAGTTTAGCTTTCAACAATGAAAAAGGAAAGATTTTTCAATAAAAAGTGGATGGTATTTTATGAAAAATTGATACTACAACAAGAACAAGTATTTCTTGCCTATTTTGAAAGCAAATTTATATATATTTTTTTTTAATTTAACATATTTTGATTATTGTAGAATATTACCCAAAGAAAGTCACCGATGCTCTTTCAATTTTCTTAATTTCCAAACGGTTGATTGAATATTATATTAAAATTTCAAAAAGTATACAAAATTTGGTTTAATTATTCCATTCCTAGGTGTATGCAACCCCTTAACTGTACGGGACAAAGGTATGAAAAAAAAAACTCAACACTAAAAGAATCAATTAAATCTTCAATCTACTCTATATTTCACTAATTAAATAGAATCGAGCATATTAATAAAGCAAAACTATTCACAAATAACGAATAATCTTTAAATAAACAAAGAGTATTCACACATAATCTTCAAATTAAACAAAGTTACTTATTATTTGTTAACCCTTTCGATACAGCCATCTCTGCCGGAAAGAATTCCCATATAATTGTATACTAAATCATTTAACTGAAACGTGAATTATTTGCAACGAGAAATTTTTCGACGCCAGATATTTTTCCTTTAATTTTCACGCGAAAGTTCCTGTCTCATTTGCATCGCTTCGAAATGTAAAAACTTCGCGACGAACGACTAAACTTGTCCTCGGTAACGAAAGGGTTAATAACGAATTTGACGAATTTTTGATTGAAAAATTACTCCGATAAAAGATTATTCGTCATTCCCAAGTAAACTGACTTTATTCCCAACTTTTTGCACAAACAATGCCCAACTCTGTGCTAAAGTAAGTACGTGTAAGTGCGAATCAGCATGCGTTTAACGAAGAAGTAGGATAACCGAAAATCCGTAAAACATGAAACGCTGTGTATGAGAAACAAACGATTTGTACAGGTGGAACTCGTTAAAGCTACGTTCTACAGCTGAAGCCTCACCGTGGAAAACTTGACGGTTAGGAAGTCGTAGTATTTCACCAGGAACTTCATTATGGGGCCGTTGTGGATTGGCTTCGGTTAAACAGCATGCGTTTCCTATCTGTTGTGAACGGTGGCCTTTCGTTTCGCGTATCTTGCGCGCAAACCGCCGACTAATTAACACTTAATCGTTCAACAATTTGTGCGCTCAGCCACGGCACATCGTGAACGATTTAGACTGCACACTTTTCAGAAATTGAACGTAAACTCACTTTGTTCCTATCATTTTCGTCTTGCTCTTTATCAAGCCATGTTTCACTCGTGAAAAATTGTGCTGGATAACGCACAGTTTTTGTAGACAATGTTTAAGGTATTTTTTGGACACAGAGACTGTTCACTTTTTAATACACCTTTTGTTAGAATTATAATTCGTGTATTTTGTGCATTCTACAAACTTTTAACGATTCATTTCGTTTTCATAGATTCGCTATAAATGCATAAATTTCTATAGGTTATTTAGTTATTAAGAATGATTTTGTTTTACCATATGACATTGCCAATATTCGGTTGACTGACGGAATAATTAAGAAGATATCGAATTTCTGGAAAGTATAAATCGTACTTTACTCTAAAACAGCGACAAGTTAAACCTTATTTTTGACTCTGTTTCATTATTCAAATTTCCTACTGTTCCAAAATACGAAATCTTTCTATAAAAATTAATTGCAGTGTTTAATAGTATTTTTTTCTGGGTCTTGGTCACAACTGACCGGCGATCAACCATTTCAGAGTCAATATAACACTGGCAGAAGATTGTTAACCCTCGGTTGGCGCTCTTCCACATAATTACATTTTTGGCACACTGGTTTAAACTGACCTTATCCAAATTTCAAAACGTGCGCTTTTCGACAAGAACGAAACATACTTTTATTAAAGATAAAGAATTATATTTAAAAATAAAAATAAAATTCATTCATTTCCACCGTAAGTAATATTGCCGAGTTTAATAGATCCCACAGTACGAATCAATTTTAATTAGATAAAGTGTACTTCTCTCCTTTTTCACAAGAATTACAAAAATGGCTATTTCACCGGTTACCATTTTTATCGTTTGACCTTAATATCGCAGGTTAAATTAAAGGGTCAAGTGCGGTTCACAAACGGGACAAGTTTTTTTTTTGTTTTTTTAATTGATTCGTCGAAGACGCGAGAGAAACCCAAAGAGAAACCAGATAAACCGAGTATGTCGTTCGGATTGTTCGACTCACGTCGACTTTGATCGATTCATTATCACACGATTCGTCGAATTATCGACAATCGTTCGAAGAAACGGCACCGTGTGTGGTCGATTCGCGTTCTTCGTTTACCTTTTGCATTTATAGTAATCGGCGACTGTAAACGATCGTTTTTGTCTCGCTATCTGTTCGCGAAAACGTTGCACCCGATTTTTGTATTTAACTTATCATCTTTGACGTCGTGTAGTATAATCGGAAACGCGAGGAATAAAATTTAGTCCAGTAAAAAGACGAGAACCGATCGTTTGAAACCGGTTACAGAATTACAAAACGGATCAAGTTGAACGTTATAATTAAATTAACGAGTTTACGTGCACGCGTTTGGACCGTAGTTTTCAAAAGGCTTTCATGGAATGTTAACATTGATCATATTTAAAATTGATGAGCAGTGCACGAAGCCATTGATCATTGAAGAAAAGGAGAAGATCATTCTTCTGTCATTTTTAATAAGTTAAATGTTTCTATAATCATTTCGAATACAGAATTGAAAAGAAATTCTCAAGATTTGTGGAAGTTTCTTTTCTTTTTGATAACAGAAAAATAGAGTTATGATGTATCAATTTGTTATTGCAAAACTTGTGAATTCCCCGATTTGTGATATCGAGTGATGTATGATAAATATGAATCACATTTGCGGTAGGTCAAGTCTTAACTTTAACCCCTTGCCTTACGAGTCTCTAATTATTGTGTCTCTTAATACGTTCAGTACCAATCGTGTAAATTAACACATTCCAAAATGACAACAATATTGTTAACGATTGAAAATCGAATAATTACTTTCTCGTCTTAAACACAGTTAAAATAATAAAAATTTGGTGTATACTATAATACAATTAAAAGCAAACTGAAGGTAAGATTTATTCCCCCTAATGATAATAATCAGTCATTATTAAATTACAAAGTAACGGTGCTTATTTTGTCATTCTTAGGTCAGTAATACCTAATTTCCATAAAACTTTAATTCTTTGCTGTTCAATTTTATATTTTAACCCCGTGACTACGAATGATGGATCTACTAATATATACGCTCAGCAAATTTTAAGATTTCAAGTAAAAGCTAACCCAACTTCAAAAAATTTCTTTCAAAGGGTTAAGATTCTCCAGAAAATGATATACGTCGACGTAAAAATCTGCTCCAAAAACAGGACCAGTTTCAGTGTTAATTCGATGATTATTCCAAGCGGCTAAGTGAACGAACTTTAATTCAATTATTCACAAAGTCATTGAATAAGAGATCGTTTCGAACGACACCCGAGCCGTTGTCTCAAGGAATGCAGCCGTTGATTTACAAGTGGAAAAACATGTGTTCGTCGCATCAAAACGCGCATTAAGTGCCGGGCAAATAATTAAGAGGAACGGTCGATTAATCATCGGCTTCGCGACGCGGACCGATTACGCCAGAAGCGTAACGAACGGGACTCGCGCTTGTAAAACCAAAACGACCAATAATTCACATTCATTGAATCGAAGATAATCGTTTCTCGTCGCATCGCACGTGCAGATGCAAAGATCACTGTCCGCTTTCTTAGATTATCCGCTCGAGGGTGTTGCTTTATCAAACAGCAGACCGCAGACGTTCTCGTTTCTCTTATCAAGAATTAATCGTATTTGTGAACATTGTTAAATCCAGTCAACGCATCTGTCCATTAGCCATTAACTTTTCTTTATTTTATAATAATATTAGAAAGTGACCTCCCAATTTTCTTTCCTACGAAAATATTTTATATACGATTCAAATAATAATTATCAAGTAACTCCTTTTGGTACTTTTTGTATCGCATTGTTAATTTAGCACAAAATTAGACGAAAAGCTGTTCGTTGCAAAGGAATAGAAATTGTATTGAAATTGGATTCAAATGGTTCTTGGTTAACTGTGCCAATCAAATGGAAAGTTTTCAGTAAATCACAGATATAAATAATAGTAATAACATTTAATACTGTTTAGATTTATTAACCCTTTGCACTCGATTTGTGCCTCTGAGGGGACATAGGTAACTGACTGGAGAAATTGTAAACTAAAAATTACAAATTTTATTCACGTTAGAATACAGAACATTAGTAATAGAAATAAAAATGCATGGATTCATTAACATAGGTAACTTTCTCATTTCAAAATAGAGCTTTTGAATAGAGCGTTTAAACAAAAACCTAAGTATTGATAATATAAATGATTCGAAGCTTATTGGGGTTACCACGTTATCTTTGCATATAACAAACAATTTCCCTAAAATTATAATTTTTTAATCACGAACAAATAACACTACTATGCCTCCAATTTTATTAAAATCAAAAATCATACCACATACACCTTTAAATTCCACAAAAAGCTTATTTCCCTCGAAAAACAACTAACGGAAGTTACACTGCTATTATTCTAAACCATTCGTGTATCAAAAAGTTCGTTTCGTCCAAACGCGATAGAAGTGCTCTAAATTTTTGATCGCACCTCGGCGACAAGATGCTCTCGAAAACGGAATCGATTTTCACCGAATCGACTGACAGTATTCTCAACGGAAGTACCAACTGCTTTACCAATCATCACAAACATCAACATCCCCCAACAGAGACAAACGAACGTTCACAGAGCACAAAGTGTTCACTGGTGGATTCGTAACGAGGCCTTCTTCGAGACATCAAAGAACCAATTTTCGGGTCACTAAAACCACTCGCACAGCTGATCGTTCGACGAATTTATAATCAACACGATTTTGGGAACGATCATTCGATTCCTTCGGCGCGGAACCGCGCGGATGTCTGCACGCGTTCGAGCGCGTGCTGCGTTACAACGCACGCTTACGCAATTCGCTCGCGCGTTCTGGGGGACACGCGTTTATTTGCGGCCTACTGTTTCAGTATTTTCATTCCTTGGCTGTCAAGCGGAAGGTGTAATAGGTACCGCCAAAAATTCATAAGGATTTGCAACATAATACATTTGTTCAAGTCCGTGAGGATTTTTAATGCGATAAATATTTTTAAACTTGTGGAGATTTATAAGGTAATAAATTTCTTCAAATTCGAGACGATTTATAACATTATAGATTGTTACATACGATGTATCCGATTTATAATGACAACATTAAATAAACGTATATTTTTTTATATTATACAGTGTAGTTTTCTACTTTCTACTAATATTTAAACACGAGAATATTAACAAATTTCGAGATTTTAAAAATGTAGAGATTTTTAATGTAATGAATTTGTTCAAATTCTTTAGGATTTTTAATACAATACATTTCTTAAATTTCTTGAACATTTTAAAATTCGTAACAATTTATAATATAATAAATTTCTTAAAAAATAAAATTTCCTAACATGTGAATCGAAGAAAAGGAATAATTAAGGCTGTAGGTGTTCAAATAAAATTTCTAAGGAATCAAAGCTACATCCATCGTCCATTGGTTAACCCTTTCAATATTTAACACGTAACATGTGAAGAACCAGGAAATTTCAAAAATATTTGTAAACCATATAATTTATAATAAATATTAACGATAAATCATACAGAAATTGCCAATGTTAATACAAAATCCTTTAATATCATTTATAATAAATACGAGTAACATAAATACCAATAAATCTTCACATTTTAACAAACAGAAATTTTTGAGAATCTACAGAGCCAAGTTCTGATTAAATAACAAAAATTCTAATATAAAAATCAAAATTTTCGTGTAGAAAAATAATATCAAATCGTCGATTTTGAATAAGTACGAACTCAGCATACAATTCAGTGATCGAAACTAAAATCTCATACAAAATTTACACACCTATCCTATCTAACTTTACTTCAAAGTTACAACCGCTTTTAGCATTCCAACGTCCGTCGGTTTCATTCCATTTAGATATCTACAATATCCAATGCCTCGTACATTATCCAACTGACTATTTGCGAGCACATTTATAGTGATCCATGAATCATTTCAGTCAGCTACCTCGATAACAACAGCACGCGTTGAAAGTTTCTAATAACGACAAGACAAACAAACAATAACCCACCCACGAGAAACAAAGAATGCGAAACAATGTCGCATAAAATAAACATCTAATAAATTATTTTTAATTGGTTGAATTATATACGATATAAATTTTTAAATATTCCTCGTAAAGGATCCTCGATGAGGATCTTTTTCAAGATTTGCCATACGACAGAATAATTTAGAAAATTATGCTTTAAAGGGTTAATAGAATTCTGCCATGTCGATATTTTTAACCAATAAACGTGTAAAGGGGTAGAAAAATTATTCAAATTCCTATAGGGGTTTTACAACCCCTACAGGGGGTGAATAGCCGCGAAACTACTGATTTCGTATTTTAAAAAACTGTTATCATTTAATTCGTGTCATCGCAGGCTGTAATTTGAGAATCCTTGCCTTATGGTAACGATTGATATTGAATTAAATTTTCTTGCTGAAATCGTATCCCAATTTTCACAGACCCGATTGCTGTAAACCGGAAAATATCCTAGGAAGTAACAAGAAGCGCAAAGGCAGGGGGTTTCGTAATGGCCTGATCTCATCTTATTTCGACCGAAGTGGACTCATCTAATTTAAGCTTCTTAGCGAAACTAGATTTCGTTACAATGAGCACCACGTGCATCGTAATATACATACGTATACTTTCATAAAGAAGATTAGCATCACGCTAACATATTTTATTACCAGCACGAAACGCTAAATTCGTCTTTAAATTCCGCGATTATAACAGTCCCGACCTCGTCTCCTAAACTAATTACAGTTTATTCAGCAATTATCGCGAACAATGCTAACCTCTAACCGAGCAATGTCTCTTTTTTTTATTAATGTTCGAAGAAAGTGGGTAACGGGACTCGAACAGAGTTGGAAACACAAGGAAATCTGATAGTATGCTATTAATTGAGAGAACAGTGGTGTATTAAAAGAAAGTCATCGAGAAAAGAGAAACCTCGTCATTATACGCCATAAGAATCTCGGTGAATCGATGTTAACCCCTTGCTTTACGATTTTTTCTTTCTTTCTTTCTTTATCGCGTGTGCCATAATTTAGCAACAAGGCACTCGTGTAGAGAAACACCTGGCACGATGTTTCTCCGTTTCAGTGATTATGTAAAACTATAAAAACAACGTTTTTATCCGTTGAATAAATTGAAACGTCAGGTTGGTGCATATCAAATGGTGGATTTCGAAAGACTTTGTAGAAAGTCTGACAGGATTTGGTAAGAAAAAGGTATCGCAAAATGGTATTTGTGGCGTATCAAATTGAAACTCAAGAACCGATAAAAATCACTGGGTAAATATTTTATCGATAGTTATACAAAATTGCTTGGATTATTCGTTTCTATCAATAATCAGCTGTTCTGTATTAAGAATTTTAACAAAACATTTATACAGTAATTTTCGTTAAACTTTAAGCTTCAAATTGAGATACTATAAGTGGTATTTTGCAATACTTTTATGTCATCAATCATAGAATAACCTGACACAACCGATAATTAAAATAATAGACTACTGTCATATCATAGTTCTAAAACTTGATGGGATCATTCGAACCCTAACCCATATGTGGATGCCACCGTCCATCATCAATGTTATAACAAATTCTTCAATTTAAAAAGTTAGAACTGCTCATATTTGGCACTTGAATCTATAGATAGCAAAAATAACGAAATACGGTGAAAATAATACACATAATTATTAAGTTGTTAAATATGAAACTTGATAAGCTTTGATATTTATTATTTTCACAACAATAGTATAAATAAACTACCATTGAAATGGCAAAAATATATGGATCATGGCCACAAGTTTCGATTGGAAATAAGTAACTTTTATTTTCCCAAAAAAATGAATAAAACTTATGTTCCATTTGTCACATTTCATACTTAACGACCCAATAGTTTAAAGATAATGGCACTTCTTCCCTAGTTTCGTAGTGTGATGAATTAGGTACATATAAAGAATAAATAAATAAATAAATAAAAGTACTAATGAATCATGCGACAGCTTCGTAACAATCAATGCATCAGGAAGTGTGAAAGGGTTAATGTCTCCTTTGAAAAAGAATCTTGACCACCTGCCAGCGGCTTGTTAATTGGGAAGTAAAGGGTTAATCGACAATCATCGCGAACGTTTGAGTCGAGTCCGTCAGGTTGCATAACCAGATCGTTAAATTCACGATGTAGGTCTCAGCGACGTGCCAGAAACGAAAATACCTCGGCCGAAAATCACTACAGAGAATGCTATCCTAGATCAGTGCTGTCCACGAGAGACGCCTCTTTAACCAAGCTGCGATCCAGTGAAAGTCTTCGAGCTGTAATTCCTTCGTTTACCTGAAGGAGACAACCCCGAAGAGACTTTTCCTTTCTTCGTTTTCTCCCACTGACGTTGTGACGAGGAAACAGCTTGTATTGTGTGTGGGAATCGTACGTAATAAAAGAACACCGACCCACATTATCTCCTGGATGGTTTGCCTATTTTACAACACCTGCGTGAAACAATGCTTTCGCTATCCAGACCTTTGATTCCAATTTGGTCTAACTACGTCGCGGGAGATTTAATGTTTGTCGCAAATAAACGGGTCAAATAATTGACTTCCAATGTTTAATTCTTCTAATCAGAGATCAGTGGATGTTATGTAAATTATGTGAAAGATTAAAGGAAATTTAACCTTCGAACGACGGCGACTTCGTTTTTTCAATCGAAAGACCTTCATGTATTGAACGAATAACATCTGAGGAAATAGTGTAAATTTTGGAATATTGGAATCTAAGGTAATTTATAATTCAATTTAGATGCTAAATTATTCCTTGAAATGCAGAAAATAAATAGTCTGTAATGGAAGAAACTACGGCCTTGGAAATTATGACAATTGATATGCAATGAAATTTTTATTAATCACAGGATTGTGATCCTACTATATTTATTACATTTCCCTTTCGATTCCTTGCAATATTATTTCAAAATTTAACCAAAAGATAAAGATGCACTTTTGGTGAACGCTGGTTAAATTCCCACCAGTCACCCTGCATAAATAATAAATTCTTAACGACATATACAATTTTTATACTAACTAAATTCATAGACCGCCCTTGACAAAGGTGTCAATGATACAAAATAAATTCAATAAATCTCAGCCGATCGTTCGCGGATCACTCTCCAAAGACCGATCCTTATCATTCTCGAGCACCGCGGACACGCAATCGTTCTGCTTGCGTAAGAATATCTCTGACAATGGGATTCGATCGTCAGTTGCAGGCCGGCAACACGTGTTCCGCGAGCTGCAGCATACGGTTTCGCGGTTAAAACTATTAGATCCGCGTCGTACTGGCCGCGGATGCAAACCAGAGGCCCTCCAAGATACAAGCCGAGGCTGTTTCGCGGTTAATTCTATTACACGCTTACGGATCATAGGCGCAAAACCGGAGCCGAAAGTGTCCACGGTGGGACTCGATCTCGCGACGGGGTGCAGCTGCGCAATACACTTTATTGCAATTTTATCGACCGCCCTACGTCACGCTTCAAGGAGCAGAGACACGACCGGCTTCCCCCTTGGACTCGTTTTAGCCCGGAAAAGGGTTTTTCGACAGGAATCCGTTCGCAAATTGTTACTATATCGTGGGATTATCGTTAAGGAAGCATTGTTATTATTCTCGATATTATTCTACAATAATATATTTTTGAATATAAAAAGGAATTGTACATTTGTGCGACAGTGAGGATTTTAAGGGTGGAAAGAAACGTGTGATTGTTGAAGGGTTAACAGATCATTTTCTTCCTCGTCTGGGACGAGACAGTCGTATTAGTCACATTAACTGATAAAGGATTCTTTCCTTCACATCATCTTCTCACTTTAATCACATCTTTGGATCTAATCTAAATTATTCTACAATAACATTCTTAACACTTTCAGTCCAGGACCGAGTAAATTTACTACCGACGATATTCAAAAGAGGTCGTAAAATTCACTGAAGCGCGAAAGAACATGTAATTTGATGCCCGCAAAACGCAAAGTATCCGCTACTGAGAGCTGGAGACATGAAAAGAGCGTCGTCCCATAATTTATGATTTATGACTTTTCCTTTATCTCGACTGAGCTGGATCGTGTTACTCCAGGACTGAACGTGTTAACCCTTCTGATTTTCCATTAAAAAATAAAAAAGAAAGAAAATGTGAATCTAAGAGAAGTGAATTCTATCCTTATGGCGCTTACATCGTTAATTTAATCATTTTCTATATTATTTCATAAGAATGTTTCGATCGATTCAAGAAATGAAGTACCGTGTTTATTTTCTTATTTTCTTAAGAAAATGGAGATATACACAGAAAGTGGACCGTGTGCTAGAGATCGCGGATACCTCCAGGCGTTTCTTACGAGGGAATACGTCTTGCGGAGGCTTTATTAGGTTCCCGATGACACGTGTATCATGAAATTCCTCGCCGTAACATGGGAAAGAAAGATAAATAGCGTATTATTCCAGTAACAGAACGATTGCATCTGTACCTTTTGCTTCTCTCTAAGGGGATCCGATACTTTTATGAGAATTCTTCTATGATTACGTGTACCCATGATTGCGTGAAAATCTACTGGAAGGTTTAGGTGAAACGAACGGTTCAAGAAGTATTAAAAATGATAAAAGCTTTCAATAATATTTCAATTTTTGTGTTCTTTTATTAAACACGGTGGACACTGATGACTGATACCACAAATTTAACACGCTCAAGGTTGATTAAACAAAGATAATATAATTTAAGAAACCATTGAATGTTCCAAACATTACACGACAATCCAAATTTGAGCCATTTTTATTTTAAAGTCCATTTTTGGAAAAAGAAATGAGTTAATGGTAATTGTAGTAAGATATATAGATAAAAAATGAACTTACACCACTTTCAAAAATAACCGCTCATTTAAAAAAAAACTCGTATATTGCAAAAATGAGATTAAAATAAATTTCACCATCAAATCATGAACAACAGTTTCGCCATCCAAGGATTAACTTTGCATTAGTTTATAAGTCGCGTTTTTCTCTTATGTCTTATATCTGTATAATCAGGAATGTTTCATGAAAAGCGTCTGCTTCGATGGAATCGAGTGAAGTGAATCGTTAGAACTGTTTCTAAATAGCCAGCAATTCATGAATCTATAAATGATTGATGAAATCTCGATAGCAAAACAAGAACTAATTAAAATGAACAAATAAGGCAGATACGTGCAGTGGGATGCCACTGAATTATGAATACTTGCAAAAGTTCAATAGATCGTATTTCTATTTATTCATTACCGTTCCATAAGTAGTTCGTGCAGAAGGAAAGCGCGATAAATTGTTACAGAGACATCAACTTCCACATTCGCCTCCTTTTTATTACACAAAAACCGTTACAATGCTGTCCGTATAAATCACGTCTCGCAGAATCGAAGATTTTTAGATGAAAGTAGGTGTTTATAATTCAATGGACACCCCTACATGGAATTATACAGATGGCAGATTTATTGGTATATCATCAGAAGAGAATAAATGAATCGTTGGACAAGGTTTCCAGAGCCTCGACATTTGTTTCTCGAACGACCGCCCCAATTAACTAAGTTATCCAGGCCATTGACGAATTTTTTTTTCTCCTTTCCGATTAATATTCGAGATGTCTATCGCCCACGACACCCAACAAGTGTAACGAACGAGGTTACACGCTTGTATCAAGCGGGGAAACGTAAAATTCGAAATCGTAAAAATGAAAACTGAACGGTCGAGATCTTTCCGTTCATTACGAGCGAAAGAGACCGAAAAGTTAATGAAGTTAAAGATAGCTTTCGGTGATCGAATGACCGGTAATTAACGATGGCGGAGCTATAATGCTCGTTTTAACAGCGTACTGCCTTTTGAATAGACTATAATTATTAAGAAATCTGATTGTTATCGGTCATGAGTAATTTTTCAGATTCAAAAGAATGTAAATCGAAGCATTGAAGTTTTAAAAATCGCAAGAACCGTATCACTAGAATGAAACTCCGATTGCTTGTGAAATTGCTAATTAATGCATTTTATACCGTATTGGTCATCGATGATTCACGTTATGTACCAATTAGAACCATAATTTCTACTAAGTAAGAGGTATCCTTGATCCCCGGGTATTAAATTACGATGGAAGAAAAGATTATGTTTAAATTGTGATGCGATCACTCTGAGCTACCGACTTTTTACCAATTATAGCAGATTGCACAAGAAATTTTTTTACTTATTCGTTCTTTTTCTTTTAACCCTTTTGTTACTAAATATGACTGGGTACTGATTACTTACCGCGTGTAAAAAGAAAACAATGAAATAAGACCTTTTGCATTCGATTTACGCCTTTATAGAAACATACGTAATTCGTCAGAAAATTTTTAGATTCGAAATTAAATTTTTGTTCATACGAAGATACAGTAAATTGACAAAAGGAATAAAAATAAGTATTTGTAAATTTCTCGTTTCAAAATAGAATCTTAGCTTTTCGAAAACTTCACCGTAAAAATAGGCCAGTCTTTGAATTAAAATAAAATTTGCATTGGAATGATTCCATGTAACAAGTCTAACTTTAATTGCGCACGCAATTTCTAATCCAATATTGCCATATTAAAACGATTCATTATTTTGACTTTGTAAATCGAATATTTTCCATTTTTCCGAATTACTTTGAAATGTACGAAATCTGAAATATTATTGGTGTAGTATTTCAAAATATTAGGTCAACGAACTACGGTAACTAACATAGTACCACCACCGTGTAGTTTGTTTAAACATCTACCGACATTTCACATTTTCCCCATGCACCATAACCGTGCGTGCCGTCACCGTTCAATGAAACTCAATCGACGCATGACGTTAATGACTGTCGTCGAACGTGGCTGATAATGTTAGCGCTAGCAAGGCCACGGTGTCAGGTGGTGTTAGTGGTAAAGGCATTCTCCTTAAGTAAGCGACTATTTTCATCCTACGCTCGGCGAGAGCTCGCCTCGTCATTTGTGCCGTCGTTTCGCGCTTTAATATCGCGATAACTACTTATGGACCAGTCAGAATTAAGCGGCTTACAACTTTTTCCTCGACTCCTGACCCCGTGAACTTTCGTCGATGTCAAGAGCGATTGCTTGTCTTAAGCTTTTCGTCGATAAGCGGAGATAATTGACAGAAGGACCAGAGGTACTTTTAACCGTTTCCGTTAAAAGGGTGTTTTCTTGGACATCAGCTCGATTCAAAGTAGTTGAGAAGAATTTCTCTTTTATAAAACTTGGAAATTTTGGATAGCTTTTCATTTAGAACTTTGTGTTTCTCTTTTTCATAATAATTGTAGTCAATGCAGTCAAATAATTATCAAATTAAACTTTCTGTTTGATAGCCAGTATTAACATTTTGACTGCCACAGTGAAAACGGACGTGTGTAGTCAGACGCGTTGAAATCCTAATTGTTAAGAATACAATCAACTAATTTTCAAATTTAACCTTTCAATTCGATACCTAGTATTATTAGCTTAATGTTAACGATATTCGTGGATTATTTCATCATTTCTTTTAGTAATTATTTGATTGTAAAACATTTCAGACGCCGGTGACCCCTGTGGCCGGCAACAATGTTAAAATGTTGTAGTAACTGGAAATGCATGTGACTCATACTGGAAGAAAGATGAGTACGATTTCCCCAATTTCACTTCCATAAATCACGAATAAATAACAATCTTTCAAATGTTAATACACAAGTAACAATTTTAAATAATTCTGCTTAAACACATTTCATATACTATTGTGTACCTATCATAACTGGTGAATTACTTCGATAGAAAATCATTCAGATAAAGATTTGAAACAAAACAATCCAAGAAAGAAAAAGGATCGACCGTTTCGAATGTTTATGCCAGGATTCAAAACAAAACGTTTTGTTTGTAAAAACTGATCACCGAGCAGAGGTTTTTGTATCCGTGGCAGCGATAAACAAAAATACAGTAATAGAAAGGTCGTGAAATGGCGTAGTTTATTAGACAAAGGAATTCCAAATCTTATCGTTAAATGAATGAGAGTGCACGTGTTTGTATCACAGGCTACATATTTCATGATTCGCGATACCGTAACGCGACAATTAATCATTTTCGAACGATGTGTATGTATGCGTTGTCGAAGATCACGAATTAATGATATCAAGTGTATATGTGTATGTACATCGATCGAAACGTCGAATTACATTAAGATATACGTTTTCTTTGAAAGTATTAAAATAAATGACAAAGATAATTTTTTTATTCAATACTGATGGTCGATATATGATAGATGTTGTAGCAAAAGGGTTAACAATCGTATGAATATTTTGGTCTGACGTTTTTCTTGATTAATAAACGAATAATTATAGGTATGGGCAAAAGTTTTATTCCCTTTTGCAATGCTGGAGTATAATTCGAATATAATTTCTGTCTCATTCCATTTGTATAGTTAATATTTGATCAAAAATTTTTTATTAAAGTTTGCAAATAGAAAGAGTGAAATTATTGTATATTCTTAATATTGGTAACCCTTATTTTTTAAGAATTCGCATAAGAAAATTTGTAAAAAGAACTTTGTCAGAATATTAAAAGTTTGACGTGAGTAAATCTGTTAAAAAGCCTGATATGCAGGATTCAAACTACTATTAATTGTCACGTGTAACAAGTGACATTACAGTAATTACTAAGAAAATGATCATTGAAAAATTCAATGAGTCATTAGCAACGTAATACCAATTCTATTTATACAATTATTTCTTTCTTCTTCCGTTTAACTTACGAACGTCAGGTGCTGGGTCATTCAAGACCCATCTTTAAATCCAATCGAAACTGTGATGCTTAAATATTTAAATTATGACTGTTAAAAAAAAAACATCCAATAAAATAAAATTTTAATATAGAAATCTGAATTTGGATTTTTGTGAGTTCTCACTTCTAAAAACTACAACGTTAACAACCTATTAACGATTTGACGAAGACTATCAAAATAGTTAACACTATAACTAGTAAAAATAAATTTCTTCCCTTTTGTCGAAATTGCAAGTCGACTTCTATTAAAATAAATAATTACTCTGTATCCTAGTTTATCCTTCATATAATTTGTTTAATATTTTATTTTCAATAAATCACGTCGGTAATTCGAGCGATATCAACGTACGTTTTACTCTGTACCAAACGAAATGACAATGGATATTTACCAAAATGTCCTGAAGAGACACCGGCATCAAGGAGCACGTCGACATCGCGTCTACTGGCACGCTTCCTCGAGCATCAACCTTCGGCTCGACCTTTTATCACGGTACACGATGTCACACTGTTTCCCCCCCGAAAAAATCATTCGATCACAACCGAAAAGACAAACACTGCTTTTAAATCGTCAAAAAACCAACGATCCACGTTTGACGTTGAATTTCGAACCGATTAGATATACACTTTGGATTTCAAACAACGATCGATTTTCTAACACGAATTATCAATCGAACAATTTTAAAAAGGGAACCGACAATTTCGTTTGCAAGAGACGCGAATTCGACCGTCTCGCTCGATCGTTCGAACGACTACTGACGAAGAAGGGGCACGTTTCGAGGAATACGAGGCTGGGAAACGTGTGTTTCGTTCGTGTTGACGAAAGAATACGAGCTGCTCGCGATCGGAAGGCCGACAAGGCACTGGCACGTCCCGATCCCGTGAAACGTTACCCCCTTGGGTGTATATTAAATTAAATCGTGGGTCGATGTCATAATCCAATATCTCGAGGGTGATCCATGCCCAGGGTACGACATACACAGGGATTCGGAAAGCATTATGAGATTTTGCCCTGTTGCGATACCGTGGAATTATTATTTTTTCTTTCTTTGCCCTTTGAAAAGGTAAAGTAGAGCGACGATTATCCGATTGGAGCCCGGGTGATTTGGATAATTAAAGATTCTGGTACTTTTATCATTTATAACTAGGCCGCAGATTTTTATGCGATTTATATTGAATAGTATGTATGGAAATATGTTAAAGAGTTAATTTGGAAGATTGTTAAATTCCTGCATTCATGGATCGATTTGTAATCTTTTAATGTGATATTGAGATAATCGAGAGTTTAGTTCAAGGTAACGCGTTTAAATAAAAATCTATTACAAAGAAGTATTAATATTTAAAATAACGAAAATTAAAATTAATTTTGCATCAACCTAATATGATACATTCTTAACTTTCCCTTTTACGTTTTTAATTCATTATGTACCATTATGATTTATACCGCAACAAAAATTGTATCGTAACAAATATTGTGACTTGCAATTTAGAGATACAAATGCCGTTAATTATACCCATAATTATTAATAACGTTTGCCTTGCTACTACACTCAAAACAAGAAAAACATCTGTAACCCTTTACACCACAAATGTTGTCTTACAAATGAGAAAATTATTAAACGTCGTACTAAAAATTGATATGAATTGATGGACAAAAAATGGAACAATTAACTCCTGTAAATTAATAATTTCAATTTGAACACAGAAGCAGAAAGAATTAATCCCGAAAAGAAAAGAACTGGGCAGATGTTCTTGAATTTTCTGATCGTTCATGACAGTTAATTTTCACTTCCGCAAATAAACGACGTTTTTATTATTCTGACTCGCGCACGAGTTATTTATTGTCCCTGTTTGTAACTGGATAGGAGTTCATACCGTTGTTAACGAATTAACGCACTCGGTGTCTATTGGTAGACCGTTCAAACGCGAGGCAACCATCGGATCAAATATTACCACTTAAACACCATATGTACCGCTGTATAAATATTCGTACCTTGCTCTTTGGAACAGAACGAGCATCGTGAAACAGCACGATCAGCGATAAATTGCGGCGTTGTTCGCGAACAAAAGAGCGAAAAACGTCGGGCAATGAAATTATTTCTTGGAACAAATCGAAAAACTGTCGTTCTCTTCGTTCACGCTTTCACTTTATAACGTTCGAAACGTGATGCGTTTTTGGGTAATTTTTCAATAAAATTTAAAAAGAAATGTATAGTAAGACGCGTTATAATTGCGATTACTTAGACTGTGAATATTTAATTTCTCAAATTAAATTTTTCACTCGATACCTTATTGATTTAATAATATGGTGGCTGTTACGGGGGACACCAGTTGGCGGCGCCCCAAGTGTAAGATAATTGAATAATTAATTAGAAAAAAAGGGAACTTTGAATAGTATTACTATTTATATCAGTAATATAAAGAAATAAATGTGAAGCTTAAACTTGGCAGCTAGCTGTATATAATTTTAGTAATTAGAGTTCTTGTAAAATTCAATGATATTAAATCTGTAGTATACCTGTTAAAAAAAAAAGACTTTCACTGGGAATAGCAGCTTTGAAATAAGGGATACTAAAGTTTGTTCTGAGAAAGCACGAAGAAGCGTTAGGAATCGAAGTGGATGAAACTACTCGAATCACTGTCTGACCATGAACGACCACTGACTACTGGTTCGTCTAGCTGGCCTCGTTGCACAACTCTCCACGAGAGGAACACCCTTCTATCCTCAGCTCTATAAATAGGGATTCACCTTAATACATTGTATGCAAACTCGAACCAAGCTCGTCTTCTGCATCACTTTTTGAAACGATAACCCTCCATAATACGAATTTTTAATATTTTCAAAAAAGAAATGATAGAATACTTATAGAAATATAAATACGAGGTAACTAACATCACGAACACATTTGATCATGAAATTGCTGTAGAACTGAACCGAATAGAAAAGAAAATCGATATTATATTTGAAGCTGTGTATTCTGCGACTAAAATATTTCAACTAAGGTTACTTATACCAATGTCTAATTTTTTTCATTTGACTTTCATGATACCATCAATTTAAGACACAATATTTATTATATAAATCATAACGGTTCATAGTAAAAAGAAGGTGAGAAAGGAAGTTTTTTATTTGCAGGGCAAAAATCTGATATGTTTCCTCAGCCCTTAGATGTTCACCTAATTAAAGTTTTGCGTTGAATGTGTTACACTAATGACAACTTTAACCCTTTGACTGTTAACAGTGTCCACAGCTACTTGAAAGCGCTCATCCTGGATTAATAAACGATTAAAAGATCACCCTTTATAGTCACCGTTCGATTTCCATGATTGACAAACATTTTGTCAACGCACTGAACCATGTTTTGAAATACAACAAATCTCGATTCTAAAAATATCGAGTATCACATTTTCAAGTGACTTCAATCAAAGGATCAATACATTATATTTTTCCGCGAAAACAGTAACTTTTGTTCCTTGTAATCCTTGTTGTATATGATACAAGGTAACACTACCCAATATGGCCTAATTTTACTTCACTGCCACCCCAAATTATTGTATTCCTACTCGAAAATTTCAGTTTCAACCCCATCCCCAAACAAGACCATAAAAACCACCAAAGCTTAACACTTAGGCGACCATTGTCACAAATTCGTAACCTCGATAAACATTAAAATTAAAAATAAATATAAATTTTTCCACAAAACAAACGGTCATCGAAGCGTCGAGAACAGGCCATATTTGGTATGGTTACCTTATTTATTGATCGCCGATCGTCGTTTGAAATAGGAGACGAAAAAACAATATTACGTGTGACACTGAAATTTCACAAATGCCGACGAAATTCGCGAACAACGACGCGGACGACGTCGATTTTTCCACGAGACGCCGGGACGCGCGTCTTTCGAGACAGATGGTCGGCCAGCCACTGATCGCAAGCGAGCAAAAGCGTGTGCAAGCGTACTCGTGCGTACGACATGCGTGGCTCGATCAAATATTATGTTCATCCGGCGAGAGCGCGTGCCCGAGCGTATATTATAATCTTCAGTCGGCTCGCACCGATGGAATGTGTCATTGTTCAACGTTTCCAACTTCCCTTTTTATCCGCGATTCCATCCTCGTTAACGCTTTCTGTTCTAGGTTCCTCGTGAACGACGTGTAGATTTTTCCTAAGGATTTCTTACCCGTTGGATAACTTTTCATTTGAAAATTCATAATTTTCACTTCAAATTCAACAAACATTGCGAAACATTGTTTCGAAATAAAAAAGAAAATTATAATTGTATAAAATATTAACCCATTCGGTGTTTACTAAAACAAAGACGATTTATTAGAATTCGTGTTATTGGTATTTATTATAAATGATATCAAAGACTTTTGATCAATATCGAAGTTAAAACGAAAAATCAGTAATTTCAACTGTTATAAGTTGTCTTATGATAAAAATCAGAATTTGTATAGTTAAAAAAAGCATGAAGAAAAGGACAACACTGCCTTCAAGGATTCGAATGAAAGCTTCCTGTATCCTCTCCTCGTCGAAGCGTCATTTTCGTCGATTTCGACGGCCTTCCTCTTATTTGCTCAGTTATATTTGCTCCGTACATTCGATGCGACGCTGTTTCTCTCAAAAATAGCCGCCTTCGAGGCGATTCTTTTCATCGTCCGGCCGATTCCTTTGCGCATAATCAACCAACACCGCCGACGTTCAATCGTCCATGTGTACGAGAATAAGCTGGAATATTTTCTCCTTTTAACTATGATACTTCTCTTTTCTTATACTATCACTTTTTATAGTAACTATATGACGGTTTATTGAACTTTAGAGATTCTAAAGTATGTTTGATTTAAGAAATTAATTCAGTTGTTATATTTGTTACTAAACTTGTCGCGTTTTACATCGTGTACTTGGAACAGTATATTTTAATTCTAAATGGATTATTTAGTACACGTTCTGTTCGATAGATGGTACAATTACTTTATTCGAAGCTTCCAAGTTTATTAGTCTAGAGCTATCTCGTCCATATTGATAATATTAACCCTTTCGCTACCAAGTTACTTGGTGAAATAGTTTCGTCCATCATACGAACCACAAAATTTTTAAAAAGCCAATTATCATAAAGCGCTACCACGAATTTAACATTATTGAACAATTGAAAGAAGCAAAGGTTCTTTGCCGAAATCATAATTATTAAATTTATCAATTTTACAACATTTGCAATGTTGTACTTTAATATTTAATCGTCTCTGAAAATTTCCTTTCGGTGGCTAGTAATTTAACCACCCATAGTAATTAAAGGACTAAATCAACTTTTCTCGCAATTTAAAATCTTCCTGATATTTTCAAAACTGTTTTAATGATTTAAATCTGTGTTGTAATAAATAAACGTCGGTAAAAGAAAGAGTATGAAGGTTTATAGAATAACACGATCAAAATAAGTATGTATTTATTCCATCCGCGTACGATCAAATAGTTTTGAACGATACTGTACGCGGCACGTTGGATTTAAAACAGAGTACGGAATAAACGTACGAAACGCGGAGAGAGCTCGATCCGCGCAGTGTGTCTGTCTTTGTCCGCGACGAAAGACTTCAGGAAGAGGATCGTTCAAGAACACCCGCGACTCGCAGAAAACTTTACGGTCCTGGCACAAAGAGTTCCGCACGCTTTCTGCTCGACACTTTGTCTCTGCCCGAGCGTTTCCACGCGAGATACGTGTTCGTTGTAAATCGAACGCGTGGGCGGGATCATTGTGCTTGTTGGCGAATGCTTTTTCGTCCCGGATACACGAACCCGGGTCTCGTCTGTGTCATTTCTTTCTTTCCTGCTTGGTTTATTGCACTTTTCGCCCAGACGGAAAGGATGAGTCATTCGGCGATGAAAATGAAAATTTCCTCGCCCGTGACTTTCCGTCCCGTTTTGTTCCTTATTTTTCAACGAGTATGTTCCATCAGCTATCAATTATCATTCGTAAATTGTAAATTAACCGAGCTTCCGTTAGACGTTCGTATTGGAAATATTAATTAATATGTTAAATGTTGTAGGGAACATCGGTTCAATCATCATCCAATTTCATAAAATTTTCATTTGTAAATGGTAAATTAATCAAGCTTCCGTTAGACGTCGCATCGCAATATTTCTAATGTGTTAAATGTTTTAGGGGGCACTGGTATCCGGCACCACAGATATAATCTGAGAGAAAAATTGTAGAAAATTGTAAACTACATTAACGCGTTGACTGCCACAGTGAAAACGGACGTGTGTAGTCAGACACGATGAAATCCCAATTATTAGCAATACAATCAGTTAATTTTCTTTAACCTTCCAATTCAATGGCTAGTATTATTAGCTTAATGTTACATCATTTCTGTTGGTAATTATTTGATTGTAAAAAATTCCGGGTGCCGGTCATCAGTGACCCCTCGTGGCAGCCAACGTGTTAAGGATTCAGTCAATTAATTTTCAAATTTATGCTTTCAATTTAAGAGCTACCATTAATAGCTTAATATTAACATTACTCGTATATAATCATTTATACTCACTATTATAATTATTGACTATAATCCATTCACTCGAACCATTGTACCTTTTTATTAAAATATTTCCAAATAAATCTGAACTTTACTTAAACACAAAGAATTTGTTTATTTATGCCCATATAATAAATTTACGGTTACACTGTTATAAAAAAAGTAAATGAATATGATATTTTTATTTTTTAAACAGCATATTCATAGTAAAGGATTCAATTGAAAAATCAAACAATCATATTTCGAACGATTGTAATTTTCTTGAGGGTTATTCTATGTATGACCATTTTCACTTTTCCACAGTAACAATCAACGTATTAAATAATATTTCTTTGAGAATCTTTCGATAACCACGAGGCTCGCGATAAGTCGCTTCGATGCTCGACGTTCTCCACGACGATTCTCAATATTTCGCGATAAAATCGCGAACTTCTCGATTGTAGAACCGCAACGCATAGTCTGTGCAAGTTCGGGCTTCGAGCAATCCTGTTTGCTTAATCCTCTTTATACATTCGATACAAAAACATATCGACGCAACGCGTGGGTCGTTCGACCGATCCTGCGTTATTCGAAACGTTATTTTATGCCCGACGTAATATCTAAATAGCTTTCTTGAATTAGCGACCGCCCCGAGTGATTTCGTTGATAAATGAAATCCTTTGCTGCTATCGAACGATATCCCGTGTGAATAATTCGTAATGACTTTCACGGAAGCACCATTGCGTCCGTTTATTCGAAAACGAGATTATGTCAATGATTTCTTGAAATCAATATAGCATGTAGATTATGTACTTTTTAATTCGATTTCAAACCTATAGAAACATTGATTTTTACACACTTTTTTTCTCTCTTTCCGATAGCTTTATGGCAATTGTTTTATAGCGTAAAATGCATATGGTATATGGTTAATTTAAATGGATTTTTATTATAAGAAATTTCCTAGAAATCACAATGTTTCTTCAGTTATAACTAGGAGTGTGCGGATCCCCGAGATTACGGGCTCGGTCGGACGTCCGAAACATCACGAACGCTTGAATAGCCCGGGCACCTCGGCTCTAATCGGATGAAGTCGGTAAATATAAGCATATCAATTACCTTCGTTATTTCAATATCACGTATTTGATAAAAAAAGAAACGTTACAAATGGAACAGCGTGTTGCATAAGATTCATTGCTTCGACCTGAACGAAATCGAGACTCGAAAAAATATTTTAAAATTAATATTACAAATATTTTCATATTCAAGGTTCAAGCGTCTTCACAAATTTGTGGCTTCAACTTCCTCTATTTATATTGATTGTACCACATGCAAATTGTACGGTAAAACGTAACAATTTGGTGACGTGCCAAACAGAAACAGCTTCATCTTTTGTTGATAAAAAAAGAAACACAAAATCGTAATAGCTGAGCCTATGACGTATACAACCCTCCCTATAAAATAACCATAATATAATATATTAAAATTAATAGATTTAAATTTTGAGACTTGTTAGCTAAAAGAATATTTCAATATCAGTACCAGAAATACTTTTAAGGAGTTCGATATAATTTATTGTGGAGCATATTGACGAAGTGAAATTAATATTGAATATAGAATTAAATTTACAGCAAACAATGTCTGTACAAGATGTCAAGTATCAGGAAGAAAACGGAAGCCACGATAAGGCGAATATCGGACGAGGTTTCCTTACTCACGGTCTGAAATACTTCACGACCGTGTGTCTCGTTAAACGTCAAACGTTTCTCGCAAAAGACAAATTACCGTTGCGACGTGTAAACGTCGAGCTTAAGGTCACGCTCCTGTTCGTGTGTGTTCCCAGATATAATTAATATTCATTAGAGACTACCTTATTAAGGGTTGAATATGCCCGATCCCTGAGCGTCGGATGGTTCTCGTTTTATACCACGGAGAAGTGGCTTGAAATTAATCGAAGTCTACGAACAAGCTATCTATTAATACCAATTTCCCTTCGAAGGTTGCCTCTGCTCTTCGAATATATATAACCGTTGATGCAGAACTCGCTGGTCAAGGTTTCCCGCCTGTTTTTTTTTTTCTTTTTCTTTTCTTCCCTCCACTCTTCCCCCGATTCAACTTTCGAAACGAACACGAGAAAACCTTCCTTTTCTTTGAAATCTCAGGAGCGTGGCGCACACCGATCCCGAGGGATGTTTTCAAGAAATTGCCGTGAAAATTACGGCTTCGATTGTGCTCTTCTTGTCCAGAACAGCGTCCGATTCGCACGCACATCCAGAGGATGATTGCAAAAGACGGATGTGGATATTTACCACAGCTGGCTCGAAAACTGACAATCTTGAAAGTGGAATGAAGCATCGCGGTTCTTGCCTCAACCTGATTCATCGATCGTTTTTCGATATCGATTCTTGCGGATCGTGGTGTTTTTCCTGTTACGAACGCTTCAAGATCATTCAAACACAGACGATACTCTCATTTTGAGCCATTTCTCTCCGATCTGCATTTAGCCAACCTCCGTTGCACGAAAGGTCAAATCTGTTCTCAAGCAAACTGTAGCAAAAAGAACTATAAAATTTTTAAATTTTTAAATTTAAAATATTAAAATTTTGCAGAACACTCTATAGTCTTTCATCCTATAATTATTTGATTAAAATAAACTTTCAGTGTCTTGTAAAAATAATATGCTGACTTAATATTTTCTGAGCCACATTTGCGCCGAGTATTAATGTAATAATTATTCTATCAAAATAATTTTATGCCGCACGTAACCACCCTCCAAGGATATGTATTTAAATCAACTAATATATTTCCTGATTCTAAAAAACTTATCGAAACAATTAACGCGTTAAACAACCCCTTCCTCGCTTCAAGAAACGTCGCTGATTTACAATTTTTCGCATTATAAGTTTATTTCGATAAGAATCATGGCAAATCGTGTTCAAGTTATAAATCTTTTTCATATATAATATCTATACAACATTCATAGGGGGGAGATAATCCTCGAGTACACACCGTGCCACAACATCCCCCTTAATCCCTTCACCCAATTTCCAGGGCTGGAGCTTCGTGGATCGACTTTAAGTCGATTGATCCGAACTCGACTGTACACACATGCTTTACGTGTTGTACGTACACTAGTTCACGTGAGTACGTGTATATATTACATCGGTCACAGCAGAAGCCCTTAAGTAGATACTTATCCCCTTGGGACTGGCTTAGATCTTGGTCTGACGTATAAGTACACGTATAGGCTGTCTCTTGTCGGTATTCTTTTTTTCCAAGCTTCGTTAAATTAACCCTTTCCCGGATCGTGAGAACACATATTCTCATTTCTTATTATCCCATCATAAACGGTTTGTTTATGCAACACTCTATAAAATAAACCATGCCACTTTAAAATCAAATTCGTGTAAATTTGAACGTTATATGGAATCAGCCAAGAGAATCTATCACTTGAAATGTTACGTTGAAAAAATTGAAAATTATCTTGGCACACGACATCGGAAAACTAAAATGTATTGACTTCTGACTGGACTCTCAGAATCGATAGATAACTAGTTACTCTATGTGGTAATTTTGATTGAATCACACATTTTATTGAAAATGATTAAGATTTGTTTATCATCAATTTTAATTGCCTTTGCTTCTCACAATCAGTATAATTGCAGCAAAATATAACAGCGTGTTATATTTTACTGAACGTAATGAATACAATAATTTTCTTTCTTCATTTGGTTCATAAAGAATTCAAAGAGAATGATATAAATCGATTTAAATTTCCTTTAGCCTTGGAAAGGGTTAGGGTTTTAATACGTTAAGTCGTGGTCCTTATTGAAAGCCTGACCCTGGTGGGCCCTTTTAATCGCGAAGGGTGCCATTCTGAAAACAAGGGGGCTGGCTTAGCAACCGGTTTAACCATAATGAAATATTTTTAATATTTCAAATAATCGTGTGTCATCGAATGGTGCTAAAGTATACAATCAGACAAAGATTATCATTTTACGAAGGACACTGATTTATTATTACAGCACGATTTATTACAACGCCTTATTAATGACAAGGTAACACATCGTGAACTGATTAAAGATAGTTTGAACCTTCGAAAACTTCGGAATCTTGCTATAAGTGAGTTTGAAACTCAGAGTTCGATTTCGAAACTTATGATAGTGGAGCTGTGTCGAGGCGATGGATGATGATTAAACGGAAGCGAAGGAGAAATAGCGTTGAATTGTTCAAGTGAAATTTAGGGATTAAAACGATCATGTAAATAGGAATGTTTAAATTATTATGTTTCTTTTTATCGCATTAGAAAACAAATCAGATGGTTGTAAAAATTTTCCAATACCATCGAAGAATATACGTTGAAATTAAACTAAGCCAATTGTACCCAATATAGTCTAAATGGGTATCTTTAATATTTTAAATTGAACCAGCTTTAAATTTTTTTCCACCTCAAAAAAAAAAGTAATTATGATAATTCCCGAATAAGGTATCTTCTGGTACCTTAAATTACTAAAGCAATTAAAGATTTTAAGTACTTACGTTTCGTAAGTTTCTATTTGCAGACTTTAATTACAATCCCTTCCCTTTCAAGAAAATAATAAAAATTCCCAAAACTTATCGCTGGAACGGAATACCTCGTAGAATCTCCGAATTAATCATTCAAGGTCTAAAATAAGAATATTCTTTTTATATTCCGTTTCCTGCCAAAGTTTTCCAAAGGAAGCAAATTGATGCGCAGCCATCATAAAAATAATATTTCACGGTCGCTGAGATTCTTTAAATAAAATCATACTTATCCTCAAAGCGGACGTAAAGAGCATTGCAATATTCTTCTTGAAATTTATACAAAAAGTTCCTTCGAGAACGATGCACGCACGATTTTTAACCATTCGATGCGCATTCGAGGAGAAATCCAGTTATAGAATCAAATGAATCATCTTCGTTAAGAGGATACAGCTGAATGTTAATTCTGGCTGTTTGCTTCGTATGTTTGAAAAATATATATATATACAGGGTGGCCCATTATTCGCTCTGCATGAAACAATAAATCAAAAATGTAGGATAAAATTTTTTCTATACGCGACTTGGTTTTTGAGTAAATTGAATTTGAAAATTCTTGAAAAAATTCGATACATTATTTTTGTATCAATTTAACAATCAATATTATTGGTCAATATTAATATATATATAATTTACTAATATAATTTACTAATTGTTGAATCAATTAAAAAGTTATCTAATTATTATTTTATGTCATAGGCAAATTTTGTACAAATTAATATTTCAAAGAATTTTCAAGCTCAATTTCAATAGAAACGAGGCCGAGTATAAAGAAATTGTCACATTTCACATTTTTTTAACGTGGAATTATTACTTCTTCGGCGTATCACGAATATTGGGTCACCCTGTGTACAACGTCGAAGAATTTTGTATCTGGCTGCGCATATTGGCGCGAGTGGTCGTAAAAGTAAGGGTGTACGAAAATAATACGAGCACGTGAATCTCCTCGAATTTATGCATGGCAGTACACGTATTTGCAGGCGTGTATCGCCCCATATAACGCGTTAACCAAATGAGACTACGAGAAAAATGAAGCACACCGACCCGACTGTGTTCAATGGTTAATGAAGAACTGGGGACGAAGAGTTTACCAACGAGTGTCCACCACGAAGCTTGATACATTTAACGCTTTCGATTTAATGAACTCAATTTTCATTTATTTATTCCCCCTTGGAACTTGCGTTTTATGATACATCCCCTGATTGAAATTATATTAGGTAATAATCCAACTTTGAATTCAAAGTTTAAATTTAAACGAGTTAATGTAAATTAAGAAATCCAATTTCTCATAAACGAGTCGAAAAATGTTCACAAATCTGGTAAAGGATCTTTAATTTGATAGAAAAGTGTTATTTGTCGAATTTTGATAAATAATCCTGTATAAAAAAGAAATATGATGATAGCAAAGATTTATAAACAAATCTTTACGAATCATGGGTTATTATTTTAAATAGAAAAATATTAAAATTGAAAGAACGAAGGGGTTATAATTATTTTTAATTTGTTCGTAATTTTTGCACCACCCTATACATGTTAATGTATCCATTTCATAGAGTATTGAAACGTTTCAATAAAAACACGAACATATTAGAAATAAATGAAACGTTCCAATATTTTGTCCCCAAGAATTTCCCCAAGCCTGTTCATGAAAACGACAGGAGCACCTGCGTGCGCTTGATTAGAAACTCGCCCATGTGTTGTCCCACGACGGATACGTTGCTATTAGAAGACTAATTTGCATTCCAACGAGGACAAAGACAAAGACAAAGGTAACGCGTGTGCTGGCATTATTAGAAATTCGCACACGCGACACATGCACACAGATGCACCCGAGCAAAATGGTTTCGCGGGTGGGTATATCGAATGGCGTGGTGGGGAGGGGGATGACCGAGTTACAGGGTCCATGTTATCGATCTGACCCAGGCCTACACTACGGCAGAAGTGTGCAGCAATGTGGTCGTATTTGTCTGTTCGTGTATTACACGTGCCTCCAGACACCATCGGCTCGATTCAATTCTTCACTGGATCAATTTAAATTGTTCGCTGGTGTTGATGGGACAACAAAGTGGACTGATGACTTCCTAACCATGATTATTCTATAATTCACAGGTGTTCTTCCGAACGGAACTTAAATCTAACAGTAAGAATTTTAATATCAAGGAAAGTATGTCTTTAATTTAAGAAAAATTTTGTATTTAATTACACTACTGTCGTATATCATAACCCAGACCTGAAACGATGTAGTTTAAAATTCTGTTTAAATTATGGACTCTTTTCATGGTCCGCCGTTTGAAGGTTAATGTAAGCTACTTGGTAAACAGAAGATTCGGAATTGAATTAGTTCTGGAATAATAATTTTCAAATTAATACTTTAGTATTTCCGGTATTAGAAAGAAAGCTAAAGTTCCAAGAGTCAAAGATTCCACCCTTCAACCTTTAAAATCGAGGAATATTTCAACGTTTCCTTCCGGTGTTATGATAAATATAATTTGTTATGAAAAATGTACGACTACTTTTTGACTGAAAGATATATTGTAGATATTTAAATTATGTAGTGCTAAAATGAATGTTCCTGCCTTCTATTTGAATCTGAAACTTTGAATGCCATATCGTAAAAAATCCCAGTTGGTAATTTTCTCTCCCCTAAATTTTGTAATCCATAACTATTCCAATTGGACAAATTATCATATATTTGTCCAAATTAATTTTAATTAACTAGCTAAGATTAAAATGTTTGAATGGTACGGTGCACAGGCTATTAAACAATCGAAATCAAGAGATAAAGGATCACCAAAGAAGAAGAAACAACTGCCAGTTACCCTAGCCACGAGCAATTCTGCAATACACTCCTTTGTGCAGTTTATACTACTTGCAAGACGCGTACACCCGGAATGAGAGTATAAAGTTACGCCTATGCCTCAATGTCGAGCAGATATGAATCACGCCTAGTCGTGGCATGGCGAAGGTTTAACGGTGCCGCTGTCAAAAGTGAATGCAACAATATTTGCGATCCAACAGAACTGGGTTTCGATTTCACGCGAGGGAGTCAGCGTATATATAGGTGCACAGGAATTGATACAAGCCTCGCGTGATTCAACCCTTTTCCTACACGTTTACGAAGTTCTCAAGCAACAATAAACCATCGTGGTCCTTCGCAGACAAACCGGGTCATTTATAAGATTTTCCTGTTTTAGGTTTCCAAAAGAATTCACGTTCCGAGATATTTTCAAGGTTTTTTCTACGTTTTTGTTGCGTCAGATATTTGAAATTCTTTTGAATAAAAATATAAATTCGAAGAAAAGGGAAATTTTGTTTGCGTCGCTAACGATCCGGATTGTCCACAGGGGGTTAACGAAAGAAGAGTAAGATAAATCGTACGAGTTATTGAGAATATAGACTTCTTAGATTATTATTCCAGTTTTAATATACCGACTGCCACAGAAATAATCGAATAATCGAATAATTAATCAAATAATCCAACAGATTCTACGAGTGTAATTATTAATCTGGACAAACGAAGACCACCAATAATCCCCATAAAATACAACAAGACCCCCAATAATCCTCGCACCGGGCTTTATTATCAGAAAATTAGCGACGAATCTCGGCTCAGCCGACGATAAAAGACAAACGCGAAGAGGATCGACGGTAACGTTCGCTTTCTCTCGCGTAATTACTATTCCATTATGAGTCACGGCCCGGTTGAATGAATTCAATTGCACGCTGGATGCAGCACTTCGCCATTCTCATCAAAGGCTTCCCTTTCAATGGACATCTTATAAGTGGGTTATCTTGTCGCCCTTTAAAACTCGACGCACCTACGCAAGCGATCGGCTGGTAGACAACCCTGCAGGGGTCCGCTGCTGCCCTTAAAAAATTCGGGTCACGATGCATTCTCTTTCGTACGATTTACATAGGCCTCGTTCCGGAAATACGTCCATTAAATGCTGGTACAGAAGCTGCGAATGATAGCTACAACGCAGCGGCATGTTAATGATTCGATACAGGCCCTATTACGAGCCCTTTTGCAAAGTGCAAACCCCGTTGCGACCAGGTGTGCCCACCTTTAAGCTGCTCGTTTCATATGTCAGCCAAAATGATAACGAGTGTGTGTATCTTCAATTTTATTACCAACAGGAACCATATGATAACGTTTGAGATAATTTTAAGTTCCACAAAAACTTGTTTTTCGTGAAAATCAATTGGAGAATTTAGATCACTGTGTCATAACGTTAAGTTATGACCGTATCACCGTAAATAAATCACCGTCAAACTGTAAATTAGTTAACTCATTGTGTATTCCATCAATGAACTAGCCAATTTATATTAAAAATATTGATTTATGTAGTCGTTTTAATCAAATCATAAACTTCCAATTAATATGGCGCAAATGCTGTTTCACACCACTTTTGTGTCATCGATTCTTACCAAACTTCCTGGATTTCAAAAACTGTAATTATTTAATATTAAAAATATACAATGATCTACACTTACAATTTCTGTTCATATTACTATCGAACTATGATACGAAAACGATTAAAATTGCACTGACAAAACACTTCCTTAATTTATCATCCGATGAATTTTACCGATACGAATTTACTGCGAGTGCTTAGAATTCGTTAAAAATTCAATTCTTTCGACAACCAATAATATACTTCCTCGCTTTGTGTATCCATTACCACTGAAATATTATGTCTACTTAAAACATGTACCCGTATCGGTGAATCTAATTACTCCTTTCTATTTTCAATAACGTTTCAAAGAGTACAGCACCGGATGAGAAATGTGTGAAGATAGAATGTTAATGGACACCAACGATAAAAAAGCGTTTCCTCGATTATTGATGGAACCATTATGGCTACTTAAATTCACTTCCCCGACTGGCGTACTTACACTTGTGTATAAATACGAACGGAATTTCACATTACCGCCCGTTCCATTTACCTATTTCTGTCATTCACATTGTATTTCATTCTACAGAAGTACCGTTCCTTCGATTTCTAATTTTAAGATAATCAATCTTTTTTCACTCCGACTTCGATCGGTTAAATAAATCACCGTAAGATTTTTTTTTCTTCTTTACTTTTCTACGTGTGATGTGTCATGCATGCCCTACCAACACGCACCTACGCTACTGTGTACACAGACTTCAAAACGTTACAAATCGAAAAATGATACCAATCACACTTTCCATTCGCAACGAAACAAATTCTCTCCGCAGATGCAACATCAACACGAACGAATGCATTTTCCAATCGTGCACAAGGTGTTTCTGATAAAACGACCCACGATTTTTTTAGTCATTTGTAGCCAAATTCAATGATATCGAGTGTAGGATAAATAATAATTATTTCGAAAGTAGTTTTGTTTTTGTGTCGAATCCAAAGTCAGCTTTGATTTTAATGTATTACAGGAAATAATGATGGTATAAATATACCAAGTAGGACTGTAAGAATTCGACTTTTGATAATCAAGTATATAATTTTAGAAAGATAAATCAAATTTGATGCTACTTGCTTGGAATACATAAGACTGTCGTAATAGGTGACCTGAATATTGCCTTTGTAGCCGACCGTCATTATCCCCTTGGGATACCTTGATGCTCTAATTATTCCAATTTTAAATTCGAATTCTACTAATATTCTACGAATTTTCACTACAACCCTAATTTTAAATTCTATCTCCGTCGTTATAAATCTTCTAACACATAAATAAATTATATTCTTCTAGTTATGTGGCCACAAATACCTGAAAAATCGTGCATTGTATCATACGAAACACCCTGTATACTCATTGAAAGCATACAATCGTAAATAAAAGAAAAAAGAAAACAGATTACACCACCTAGTACAACGAACACTCATAGAACCACTGACTCACCACATGAGATCTATGATGCTGATGATGCATAGTATGATGATGATGATGTCTCTTCTCCTTAGCGTGATGCTTAGCATGATGCTTGTTGCCCCTGTGCGGTGGATAAGTGTGATAAAAGATAAGGTCGAAACAGGCCTGGCGTCACCTGACCTCGGCCATCTCGCACTTCGACACCTCGATCTGTTGGTTGTTCTGATGATTCTGATGACCGGCAACGGTCAACTGGGCCGAACAATTGTTCTGCACCTTTCTGGTGGCGGTCGTCTGTACCACGGCGTTGTTGCTTGTTTTCTCGTCGTTCTGCGCCGTGTTCTTCTCCAGGGTCAGATCGTTCTCGTCCAGGTCCACCGTGAAGGCGATACGATGATGAGGGGGTAACATTTTCACCGAAGTGCCGATCGGCGTTACCGTGGTGGCTGGATCTAGCTTCACCAAGGCCGCTTGCAATTCCAGGGCGTCCATGTTGATTGATCGCGACAAAATAATCGAAACGCGGGAACGATCGAGGTATCGAAACGGTCGCGCTCAGTTTGCTGGCTTGTCGTCGAGCGAAAACGTTGCTTCTTCCATTTGAACAAGTCGTACAAATCGTTTCTCTTCCAGGTTTATATGGTCCCTGTCAGAGGAACCGCTACCGTGATACCCTTTCACGTGGATATTTCAAGGGTCGGGACGGGATCGTAGAACAACAGCTTCGCTTTACAATTCTCCAGCGTCGTGCATCGAATCATCACACAAAAATCCCTGATTCTATTTTCACGTAGCTCCCGAATATAACACGAATCTTGTCTACCTTTTTCTTTTTGTTTTTAACCGTTAGACAAGAATTTGGACAGTCTCGCGAGCGACTCTGATTCCACTTTCGATCTTTCGGCTGACAACACTTTGACTTCGATCGTTTTCTCATACGCTCTGCAAGAAAACAGACGATGCTTCAAACTCCGCGATACATATAAAGGAACTGAGTTTGCTCTTTTGAAAGCAATGCACGTTTCGACCTCTCTTGATACTGATGTCGCTCGCTTCTTGGCTTTTGTTTTTTAGTTGCAGGCTGCTTGCAACCAACGATCGGATTATAAGCGCTTCGAATGTTTTATACGAAGAGAAGATTTCGATTCAATCGGAATATTGGTAGGAATGATAAATATTTGAGAGATTTGGTGATCTTGAATGTCTTAGATACCTTTGTAATTTCGATTTGATTCATATTATGAATCGTTATTGATGAGAAGTTTGCTAATTTGTCCCAAAATCGAGTGTTCTAATTTCGCACTGACTCAATTGCACGCAATATAAGTAGAACAAATCTTTAAGCTAAGTACTTTAATAAACTGTATCGTATGTCAAAAAATTAGCAAAGAACATGCCTAAATATTGCCAAGCTATAATTATAATAAGCGTAACAGGGAAGATTGAACCTATTATTAACCCTTTGCACTTCGAATATTTTTCAACAGTCGCATACATTCACAGCGGTGTTTTTGAAAACCAGAAATTTTACAAATTATGGAACATCGAATACCCATTACTGTACACTACTTTCCGGTTATCCAAGATTCTTGCCGGTCATCCAAAGGTTCGCGGTATGGTTACGACTATTATTTTTCTAAGAGAAGATCATCGCGTGACCGCTTCGTTCCGCGTCGCTGGACGATCTTCGAGATTAACCACGAGCTTCGAGCGTATTCCAGCATTCCGTTCGGGTTCGAATCCGTACGCTACGAGCGGACAAGTTTATACTCGCCAGGCGGATAAGATGCTGCTGCCGGCATGAAATGGAAAGCTAGCGTTTCGCGGGCTCGTTACGGCTATCGGCCTTGGATTCAAAGTGCGACGGGACACGAACCGATCGACAAGCCGTGTTTTCCACTATCGTTAATTAAACAACGCTCGTTAATACGAATGTACGCTAACTACTCTACGAGAAAAACATGAAAACGGGCATCGACTGGCTAGGAGGAAAGCGGAACAATGGCTACAAGCTTCGATCGATGAGATGATACGATTGCTTTCAATGGTCGATGAGGGGATTGATTTTCATTCGAAGGAAACAGAATTTGACGAACTGTACTTACGTCGATGTCAAGTAAGCCTTTAACACCTGTATTGAAGATTCGACAAATTTCTTTGAAATCGTCCACTGTGTTGGTAAGCAAAATTATCTATTAATTACTTTCATGTCCTTGGAATATATATATAGCGTAACTTCTTCAGCTTCTATTCATTCGTGTAATTTTAACGCAAGATATGAAATTTTTATCTGAAATTTGAAACTTTGATTCTCATCTTCTTTTTTATGTGTATTGGGTTGTAGCATAAGTTCGCAGTGAAACGAATTCAAATGAAAAATAGGAGAAGCGGTTATGGAGCGACAAGCATGTAACATTTAACGCGAATAAAATCACATAAAATTGTATTTTGAAATAATGAAACGCTACGAACTTATGTTACAGCTTAATTGTACCATTGTGACTTGCAGATATTGTGTCTTATATCACTCGTAATTTAAAAGCAGAGGAAATAGTCAACGTAGTACAAAGTTTGTCTCCCCTTTACCGTTGATAATTATTGGATTATAGATACAAAATTTTCGCCACTGACTACCTGTAGTCCTGATGACAGAATAATTCATTTTTCCTTTGTCCCCCAGAAACACTGATCCGCAGTCTAGCAATACAAAACCTTCTACAACTGTTTTATTGTCCGTATCAAACCACAACAAAGTGTCTAAACGATCGTAGAACACGGTGGGAACGGTATAAAATTCCATCGGTTGTATCCGAACCCGACGTCGGATGTATTTCCTGTTTGCAACTGGAGACACCAGCGTCGCGGCATGATTCATACGCTCCACGACCGTTGGCTCGTGATAGAAGCAATAAAATTTGCATACGACACCCTAGAGGTGGCAGGCATCTCTGGACGATCCTCTCCTCTGCTTTTTTATTCAACAAAGATCGATCGAAACCAGAGACTCGTTCTGGAGCCCGTGGGTGGACCTAGCCTGTTCTCAGTCGTCGCGAAACAATCGATAATCACCGGGAACGATTCGAAGAAGCCGATTATTAAACGAGAAGGAGTTGTACAGCGTTGAGCACCGTAAACTTCCCAAGAGAAAAGGATGGTATGGGGAAAGAAGTCTCAGTCTTCAGCTTATAGTTCAAAGTTACTAGGGATTATACCTTGATATGATAATTTAACTGATTTATCATTTGCTAATTACCATTTTACCTCGTTATTTAATTAACAGAGTTTCTTTGAAATAAAAGTCTATTTTCCCTAGGGAAGTTTGGTGAGCTTATCTACGATAGGATTGCTAATTCGTTTTGTAATAACTTTGAAGCTTATCGCGTATAACCTAACCCACATCTAACCTTTCTAGTATTATGCTAGGCTCTCCTAGGGAAAATTTCGACATAACGGAAGTTTGCCTACGATAGGCTTCCCTAGAGAAAATTGTGCAATAACGGAAGTTTGCCTACGATGGGTTTCCCTAGGGAAGATTACGACGTAACGGAAGTTTGCGATAGACTTCCCTAGGGAAAATGGAGCAATAACGGAAGTTTGCCTACGATGGGTTTCCCTAGGGAAAATAGTTCTGCAAAAAAAAGTATCCCAACCACTCGCTATCATACTGGAAAATCACTACATTTTGTGTCTAGGTTAGGTCCGGACTGAGTCAAATACGACGTTCATTCAGTTTACTAATTATTTCAAAGCCATCCAATTAATACACTAAAATGGACTCGGTTAATTATATCGCCTGGACATAATGTCTAGTAACTTTCAACTTCCGTCCCTTAAATTATCATTTCCCTGAAAAAAGCTAAGGTGCTCAGTACTGTACGATAATTAAGCCAATCCCAGACTGGAACGAAGTGAACATAAAGCGACTGAGTTTAGGACTTTACGTTTCACCAAAGATGTTCAGGATCCTGTCCTTGAAACAAGTCTCAAATTAATAACACTTATTCGCGAGATTGCCCTGTCCACGAACAACTCCCCCTCTTCTGTTGACACCGTGGAAAAGTTTTCTATCCTCTTTATGGAGCTTTATCTTGCTTTATGCCAGGCTGGAAAGACGGCGCAGGTATTCGTGAAAGGAATTCCAAGGGCACCGGTCTGGGCCTCGAAAGGACGGTCAACGCACCTCGGAGTCCTTTGTGTGATTCAGCCGCGTTTCTAAATCGTTTTCACAAGAACGACGAAACGTCCGGCTGATGGTCGGGGACATTTAGAACGCCCACGAAAATCCGCGTGATCCAGGTTCCTATCCGAATGGAATTATCGTGTCTCGCGTCGATGAAGAGGGTTATCAATCGAGTTTGTTATAAAATATAGGAGATCGTTACTTCTTTTTAGGGATCCTGAGGTTCGTGGATCTTTAAACGATGGTAATGTTGGTTAATGATGTTGGTAAATCTTTGTGTACTGTACTTTAAAATTTATCGAATTCCGTCAAAGAGTGTTAATTATGTAGGAAAATATATATGGATCGCAAACCCTTTTTTTGTTAGTCCCGGCGGCACCTTACGCTTTCAACGTGATATTTTAAATATTGAACCTTCCATATTAAATTAGAACAATCCCTTATCGTGTCGCGAGATAATTCTTTATGGACTATGCGAATTTCCTCAGACCCAAGAACGTCATTAACACAAACAGTGAAAGCTATAAATTATTAAGGATACGATCGATTCATTTTCAAATTCTACGTTTCACTTTGGCTTTTCCTTCATTAACTAGTTATTCGATTATACAAAATTCGAGGTGTCGATCATCAGTAATCAGTCACACCGGTAAACGTGTTAAACATAAGAAAATAAAGTAACTACCGCACTGATAACAAAATCCTAAACTTCCCACAAAAGACCTCACCATTTCAAGGTTACTAGAGATCAAACTATCACTTTATCATTAAATCAACCAACTCCCTTTAAAATAATTACTAACCCAAATACGAGTGGTGTGACACTCCTCCTTTACGGCGCCATTTTCCCTAGGAGAGCCTATGGTGTTCCACAGTGTACACCTCGGAGTCTCACAACAGAAGATGGTAACGAAAGTGTTAACGGAGCATCGAACGTTTCCAGGAACCCGATCAAAAGTAGAACGACCCCGGAAGCTAACCACCCAGCTCTCCTCCTGGTGCTCGGCGAACAAGAAAAAACTCGACTTATGACACTTGAATAGCGTTCCTCGTCAACGCACCCACTTGTCGTTATTGTTTTTAACGGGTGGCACACGATGCTCACTCCCGTTACTGCCGGCCGGGGAAAAGAGAATCACAGGATGTCCCCGATGACGAAGCGGTCGATCGTTAAAGGTGGACACACCACGGAGGTCGAGTGTCTCGAACAAAGGATCTCGGCAACTGGACAATGACTCTCGACGAACGGTTCGAGCCTCGCGACCTTTCAGAGGAGAATCATGGCCGACCGAGAGAGAATCAGGAAGAACCTCTTCGCCGAGAGTAATGACGACTTTGCTACCCGGTTCTAACTAGTCGCCGTCGAGCCGGAGGTAATTAAAGGGCGTGGAAACTAGGTGGCTGTTGTTCGCCTATCGTTCGTTAAGGATACGAACAAAAAATTACGAGCCGTTCGGCGGCGTAACAACGGCACCGCGCGATTTACAAGCGGAATGTTTTCGCTGAACATTGAGAAAGTTGGATGGGGTAAGTGAACAGAGAACCTTGATATCTTAGAAATGATATTAATTAAAATGAGACTATCCATTTATCATCCTCGCTACCTGAAATATGTTTTGTATGTTCGTAGGGGAGTCTTATTGGTATACGCAAGCGTGGAATAAATTTATTGTGTACTTTTTGTATTATATTTGAATATGGACTTGTTTATTTTTTCGTTTGGGGATTAATCGAATAAACAGTTATTTTGGAATATTTCACGAATAACTTTAGTTTACTCGCAATTTTTATTAGATGGTTGTACACGCGGCCATTAGGTTCTTGAAAAATAATGTTATACGACTCCGTGTTATGTGAAGCGAAGAACTGGTAAAAAATTAACAAAACCGTATGTTGGTTTCTCAAAGCGAAACCGCATTGCAAAAAAAATCGTATTATACCGGAAGCGTATCGTGAAGCTGTCTATACATAATCATAATTTATTTTATATAAAAAAAACTGATAAAGTGGCAAACGCAAATAACAGCAAACATCAATGTAAAATATTTAATAACGAACGTCTCTTTCGAACGAATCGACACGCACGGAACATTCGATTATCTTGAGCAAAGTGGGACACGTTCGTTTAAACGGTTTTAATTAAATACATGTTATAATTGGCACGCGAGCTCGATATATAATTACAATCGAATCGCAGCCGTGCCGAATGAATCGAAAAAGAAAACGGATCCTTAATCGTTCGACGTAATACCCAGCCTTCGATTGAAAGAAAAATCGATGAGTCACAGAAAAAGCCTCCATTCAATTCATGTTTTTTATTAACGAACTCGATACACGTGCATCAATTCAACCTGTACACTTTCCCGTTCAATCGGTCATCGACTTTTTTCTAAGAAAACTTCTATTCGTCTTCGTGCGTCTATCTTTCATCATTTCTTGTTAACCTTCGTACGTTCCGCAGAAATAATTACACCAAACGTCTTAACGGATGATGTTTCACCTACTTTCGATTTTTAAGTACTAGGAGCCTCTTATATGATCCTTCGTTTAAAGAGCAGTTTTTAAATCAACGGAACGAGATCACTTGATTATAAAAGCAACAAATTTGCTGAAAAAGGTAGAAGTCTATGAACTTTTTCTTTCCCAACAATTGGGAGAAACGTTTGACTGGAACGAATTGTACTTACTATAGGTACTTTTTCTTTGTAACAATTTTATTGAAAGAGTATACCTCGTGGAAAGATGGAAAAATATTTAACACAGTTCACTCGTGACGGCGGTTTCTTGTTCCATTGCTGATATTAACTTGTTAACATACATGTCAAATGGTGGATTTCGAAAGGTATAAAGTCTGACACAAATTCATGACATAAAAGTAACATAAAACAGTATGTATGATATATCAATTTAAAGCTTAAAGTTCGCTGAAAATTACTGTATACACGTTTCATTAATATTCGTAATAGAAAATGGCTTACTATTGTCAAGCAGCAAATACACAATTTTCAATTTTTACTCAATTGTATCAATCTCCAAGTTGATATGCCACAAATCCTATTTTGCGTTACTTTTCATGTCATCTAAACCTAATAATTTCAATTACTTCGAATTTTTGTGAAACTTATATTACATTTACTGCATCAATCTTATAAAGTTTAACAATAGAATTATATTAGAAACAAAGCAATAAAACTGTCAAACGAAACAGAAGAAAACACCTCGACTACTTATTTACCGAACTTACCCAACTCGCAATCGGCTTTAATAAATCTAATCTAACGAAGTTCCTGCCAAATCCTGATACCTAATACAACAAAAACTCGTCTCACAAATCGAACGAACTTTCCCATCCAATATAACGCCGCTCTGCTTCCCTCTAGATCCGATCCAACAGAATCCTTAACACTTCACGACAAACGTTCCCCCTCCTCCCCCAATTTCTTCGCCCGATATCGATAAGAAATTGCTCGTCATTACCTCCCGCGATATCGGCGTTGATATCAGAAGAAAATGGTTCAGATTTTCCATCAACCTCGATTACACACGTATCCAGATGTCAAGAACCGAGGTTGCGATCATCCTTGGGCTTATCAGTTGGTTGCACGAGTCAGGTAACCATGGTTGGATGTTTTTATTTCCTTCTTTCATCGCTTTTTTTTCGAACGGAGGCTGCTGCTCTCTCGAGTTAAGTGGGGTTACAGGATGGGGATCATTTCCTATGGGCGTACACGTAAGTGCTAAGTGCAAGCTACGGGATTACCGGCGAGATTAACCCAACAACACCAATAATAATCGAGTAATAACGAACCCGAGACCCAGTGTGTTCCACTCTTATCCTGGACAAGCTCGGAAGCAACGTTTGCAACGTTACACGTGTATCGATCGGGAGAACGGGTTACTTGTAATCAACCATCGGTCTGGTTGCTGATTACTCGTACGGTTAAATGAATACAGACACCGGTGAACGGGGTCGAAACCGACCGAACGATTTACGAGCATCGCGATTCGATCGATCCGACTGACAGTGATAAGCCTTTAAAATACGTGGATAGTTTATCATAAAAATGGAACAACTTCGTTTCTCTTTGTTGTTTTCTTTATAAAGCTGATTGCACGCTGTTTCTGGATGGTTTTGACTTCGAAATCGAAAGACCTAAATCGTTTATAAATCAAATTTTCTATGCTTCCGAAAAGAAATTTCGAAGTGGGGTGACTTAAATTCGTTATATGTGAACATTTTTCTGTAGTTTCCCTCTTTTCCAGTGCCTGCGACTATTTTCTGTAATTTAAATACATCTCAAACTTTCGGAAGCTAAAACGAGACCTTTAACGTATCAAAGCAGAGTTCCTCAAGAACCCCAGTGAATACATGTTTCTTTGCTGCTATTCGATAACTATCAGAAATATGTACACTGCCAGCAACTTTCCTATACATTCCAAATTATTCATAAGGATTTCTAAGAATCTTTAAGTAAAAGAACTTACGCTTATGACAAAAAAAAAACAATTAAAATACAAACTAACGTAACAATAAAAGAACCACGGAACCTTTAAGACAACCCGCTTATTAAAAGAACACGTCGATTGTCCCAGCTCGGTATGCTGATGATTAAAAATAGTTCCAAGGGACGGCGAAATCCGTGCGTTCGTTAACGCCGATCGCGTGAAATTAACGAACAGAACCCGTGCGACAAGCTAACTTTAAAAAAGCATCAACTTTTTCTTACAATGTTCCCGATAAAGGCAGCCGGTGGTCAGTTCGGTTCCTGGTGCACATGAGTATGACTCAGAGAGGCTGTCATTTAGCGAAAGAAAGCGTTCTCTCGAGAGATCCGTGGAGCAATACATAGAGGTAAAAGTATGATCTGAATGCGATAGAGAGCCAACGTTGTACGGATCGAGGTATACGTGCGTCAGCCTCGAGATCGCGATAAATCATTAACCGGTCGTGTTTATTGGCCATGCTCGAGCAAATCTTAAGGCTGCCGGTGAATTTATGATCAGGATCGCCGATCGATCCGGTCGGCGAGGGCAACACGCGTCTCGGACCTGAATATCTCAGGTGCTTTTTGTTAATTATCGGTAGCCGCAAAACTAGATAACTGGTGCACCTATTTGATCAATAGACTAGTTTCATTCGGGTGTGAAATTTCGTTTCTTTCGTGGGGTTATTTCTTAACCTCCTTTAACCCTTCGAACTGGGTGAGGTAAACGTTGTGTCGCTTAAATTTCCATATTTTAAAGAATATTATGGCGTCTTGGTTGATGTAGAAACCGTTTATTCGAAAAGGTACTTAACATACTACTATATTGTTGTACATAAGCTCTAGGTTTGATATTTCCAATATAGTTTATTGCAATATCCTCTTTCAGCTGGTACGGGAAGGGTTAAACTCTTAACGACCCGTGCAGAATAGAAAGTGTTCATCTGCTAAATTTATATCACGTTATTTGCTTAGTTTATTGTTGCTATACCGTGTATACTAGGTGTACGCAAAAGTTTCTGTCACCTAAGAATATTGATATTATAATTAGTAGTTCGAAATACCAAACGGAGGTGGTTAGATTAAAAATATAAATGTTGATGGATTGAAGCAAATAATTTTCTGAGAGGAATTAATTCTTGTAATTGAACTTCCATGGATATTTAAAAAAAAAGCAAATTATAGACGAACTGAGATATATTTTTTAATTTGTTCATCTTAGAAATTATATAAGATATAAAATTGTAGCCAGCTTTGCATTGAGTGAAATGTTCTTTCTTACTTTAAGTCGTGATAATTAAAATACGAAACAAAGCATGAGATAGATAAAAATAATTTTTATTGTGACGAATTAAACGAACAATTATTGAAACGAAATAGTTTCAAATTCAACTTAAATATCACAGCAAGCAGGTTACAGATTATAAACTTTAGCATTCACATCCTACTCTCTAATCAGGCTATTCTCTTTAGCACTAATTAAACTCATCCAATTAACCCTATTCTCTAATCAACCTTCACTCCAGTTCACGAATCAAAGGCTCGTAAACCAAAATAAGCTATGGGACTAACACCTAATGATTTTCTAAATCGAAATTATTTGAAAAAGAAAGATAAGATCTGAACATTTTGAATAGGTATATTGTATGGGGCGATCATGGCTGCCATAAAGAATTTTAATTACAAATAATCTGTAGATACGAAACCAATACAATAAAAATAAAATAAAAAATAAACTTAAAAAGATAATTTGTAGTAAAATAAATTCGAACATGAAATCAAAAGAAATTACTTGAAATTTATACAACCATATGGGTAATATTTCAAGAACCTAAACCCTTTAAGTTTGAAATTACTTGCCTTAAAACTTTTTTGATTAAATTCGACGAAATTATGAAATTCTCTTTTACACCGTTCGAATATTAAATGCGGGGAAGATTAATTAGTTAGAAAATAATGCAGGAAAATATAGAAATTCACGATGAATTTTATCCTACAATTTTTTGCTAATTAGTGAAGTATCAACGAAAATCTTTTAAATTCATAAAGCGCCGACTTCTTTGAAACAAACGTTTCCTCGTAATTTCACCCGGGTTTAAATAACAATAGTCACTGAATCACTTTCTGCGGTTGGAAAGAAAAAACCTTTCTAGAGTTCTGTATTATTCCAGCGCGTTTTGTACGTCGAAAGGAAGCTTAAAAATCGACAACGACAGGATACCTGCATAAATTCATAACACGCCAAGGAAATGATATCGTATCGTGTCGTGTACTGACAAATTGCCCGAGAAATCGGATCTGAATCTCGTCGAGTTATCTCGATACACTGTGTGTCGAAAGTAACCGTCCGGCTGGAAGATTTTCTGCACACTCGTGCCACGAGTTCTGCCCCTTTAAGCAGTGTCTCTATTATTCAAATTTTGAATTTTGATTTTAGGTCGAATTAACTAGAAATGCAATTCTTAGGTTCAATTCTTTGATTTTGAAAAACGTACACATGCGTCATAGAAAAATTCATTGAAAATATAGTTTTAGATACTTATAGTATAATGTTTTGGAATCTAGCAGTTGCTAAGCTAAGAAGAGTTAATTATATTGCGGCCTCGATCTTTTTTCTGCGGAAAATTCCAGGTTTCTAAGTTTCTAAAAATATTATCCGAAAGTCTGAAATGTTTCTCAAAATATAATATCTCGGAATTTCTAAATTGCTAAAAGTGTAACATTCTTTATTCTAATTATGCAAAATATATTTTTGAGTTTCTAGGTTTCTAAAAATATTACTTGAAAGCCTGAAAATTTCTCAAAATATAATATTTTGGAGTATCCAATTTGTTAAAAATATAATATCTTGTATCCGAATTTCTATTAAAAATGATACAATATTTCAAACTAAGAACATGACCCAGAATTCCCTTTTTCTAAAAATATTATCCAAAAGTCTGAAAATTTCTCACAATATAACATCTCGGAATTCGTAAGTTGCTAAAAGTGTAATATACTTTGTATTCTAATTTCTATTTTAAAACATTATAATATTTCAAGCGAAGAATACGACCCAGATTACTTATGAAGGTTTAATAACGCTACGTCCTCTTTCCATTTTCTGAAGAAAAAAAAAAAGACTCAGGTAATTAGACTTCGAAATAAAATTATGGTGTCCATGAACGTTCCAAATCGAATGTTGTGGCGACAGCAAAGACGTGATACCGGTGAAGTTAACCTGATCAATGGAACAAATCTTATAAATTGTGTTCATTGCGCGACGTTATGGATCGTTAAATCGAACACGGTACCTATCGTCACCAGGTCCATTAGACGATCTCTGTGACGATTTTACGGAAGTCTAGCGAACGTTCACGGCCGAAAAAAATTACACGTCGCCAACGTTAAATATTCGATGAAGATTACATCGGGGAAGGAAAACTTCAATTGCCTCGAGATTGTACTGGCCACGGAGTTTATCGCTGTTAATGGGGCTGACATAAAACGCTTGAATCTATCTCGAACGGGGATTTTATCGTCGCACGATGCGACTTTTAACTCATTCGTGCGCTCGAGGTGAATCAACGTATTAGTATCCTATAAATTGCACACGTTTGATAAACATCTGGTTATCCTGTAAACGTTAAAACATCAGACGCACGGATAAAAATGAACAATAATAAACGAAAAGTACAATAAATTAACAGACAGGATAACCAATAATTGTAATCAAAGTGGTCTGCTTAAGCTTTCTGAATATTCGTCGAGATTAATATTTGCATGTAAATGGAACCGATTATATCATTCGTACTTAAGAAATGTAAGACGAGTTTAATAATTATTTGTCGTAATTATCTTGCAATTATTTTGTGGTTCGACGAAGGACCTTCTATAAATCCTGTAATGTCAAATAAAAAATTGAAAACTCCCCAGTTTAATGAACGTAGGTAATCGTTCTAGGGTTAACATAATCTTAATTATTTTAGAAATTTAAAAAATTTTGAAATATAGAAATTAGACAAATTATACTTATAATAATTACCGAATTAATGCAAATAAACACGGAAACTTTATTTTAGATATCAACAATTTAGAAAAATAAATGATATTTGATTTAAATGATAAGTGTAAATATTTTAACTTTTTTAATACAGTCTCCTGTCACTTAAGATTTTATAAAACAAAGGCAAATGTAGGGAAGGTAATGTTCTACCGCTGGTCTTATTTGATCATGTTTTTTATGTTCGAGGACAGGATTCTAGGTGAGGCTCTCCCAAGGCTCTCCGAAGGTTCACCCAAGATTGAAAGCAACTAATAGGAGCTTCCTCCCCTTACACTTACCCCTATTTCAAAAGAAGCCTACTTCGCATCCAAAAGAACATACTTTGGAAAAAATAAATGTCATCCGATTTACATTAAATCCGCGCGTGTCTTCAAAGACGATCAGTGATCCGTAAATAGCATACGTATAATAAATATCATCATAATGTTAGGAAAACTTATAAGTGCAAACATTGCACATTTGTAATGCATGTTTTGGAGAAAACGAATGTTCTTTAGTTCAGCTTAAACCCGTACAAATGTCGGTAAACAACTTCTTACGTTCTTAACGTAGGTACTAGTTTGGAGACAAATCAAAATGTCGTTTGGATTAAATGAAAAAAATATATTCTGCGTCCGAGTGAAGTCGGATTAAAAATCACTTCGTTTTCAAAAGATTGAAGAAGGAATAAATTCAACGAAATTGATGGGATTTGGATTGGATTTGATAAGAGCACGGATCGATGAACATTTCCCTCGCGATTTTATTCAGTAAGTCGATTCGTTTATAATTTAAGCACCGATTAGCCATTGCTGATTTTAACTGATAGAATGCGAAATCAATGATACGTTTATTGCGGCGTATTTATATAATAAATAATTTTCCATCTTGGAAAAGTAATATTTGAGCCAAAATTCTTTGGTATTAGATAAATTTTCATACGGATACCAGATTCCTATTGACGATTTTTATTTTAAAAACACATACAATATTTGTGACGCTTTATTGACTAAATTTAGGTGTTCATATGGACATCTGTGTCGCTAATAAAACTTTAGTAAAACTAAAGAATCTGCCACCTCCCTCAACAAAAGTTGTAATTATAACACAGATAATGATTATGCCGGTTTATAAGACAAAGTACCATTACATGTATGTGTGATTACTGTAGAAATAATTAAACTAATTAACTTTAACGACCAATTTTGCTTTGAAATAATTTTAACCCATATATTCAATAAAGTATAATGTAGTAGATACTTTGATAAGTACCTTAGAATATTTTCAGATTTTTTGTGTACCTTGAAATAGCAAACAATTAATAACAACCTAGTTTGCCTTCACAGAATAATTATGAAATAATTATTCAACTTTGTTTCAACTCGATTGATAAAACATCATCTTTCAAACTCAACCCCGAACCATAATCAACAGAACCCTCTTCAGCTAGAATATCAAACGTTCTCAAACGCTCCCTCTTCGCGTCCCAAACTCGACCCAAATTCATCCCTCCACGATCGAACTTTCCATAATAACGGCACAATGCAAATCAACGGTGCAATTCGGGGAAGAGTATGTCCAACGATTAGACTCCATACGTTGCCCCTCTATCATCGCACATATACGTAACACGTAACGACCGAACACGAACGCCCATGTTTCGATCGTTCCCAGATCTATCTCGATGGATCTCGAAGCTGTCGCAGCGATCGCGTCGAATTCGACCCGGTATTATTCTCTCCAAACTGCCTATCACGCCCAGCAAACTACTACGCTTTTCACGACGATGGTGCTAAGGAAATGGTCGGAACGAGATTTATACCATCGAGTACCGTTGTATTATCGCGGCCTTCGAAGGAATTCAATTTTTTACAGTCCAAGTTCGCACGATGTCGGTTAACCGAGACGCAACGTAGAATCGCCCACGTTAGAACGGTATCGTAACTTGAAAACAGCCTAACCTTTTCTTCCGCTATATTCTAATATTGTGTTTGATTTTTGCTTATTTCTCGGAATTAACGGATGGAGGGTAGTAGTTCATAGACGAACAAGATCGTGCACAGGAAGCACGGACATCGACACTGAAGGGTTGAAACCTCGACCATGAAGTAGTCGCGGAACAAGTCGTCATGGGGAATACCTCCAGGGATTGTTGCACGAGGATACGTGTCGTTTTCACTAGTCACCGCAGTCAGGACGTACAACCTTGGCCATTTTTTTTTTGTAACTGGTAAAAAAGTTAGTACTTATGATATTTTTGTTCATTTTTTGTGTAAGTCGTGTCAGAACAAAGGACTAGCTTGTAATATTCTCACTTATTTTGCGATAATTTTAATTTACTTGATAGGTGACTGAAAGATCGACGCATTTATAACCAAGTAAAGATTAATTAATTGCCATCTGCACGTGATCCTCCATGCACCTAGACATGATATGTGTTTAAAAGAACTGCAATTCTTGCATGTGGACCCGATTCAATGGCCAGAGGCTGTATATCCGAAAAGACGACGAGACACCCGGAATCGCACACGATAAGAACTCGCCTGCAGCCTGCAGCAACAGAAACGAGCAACAAAAATCAGCCTGCCACGGATCGCGAGCCTGGCGTGTATACCAGCGTGCGTTCCTTCTTTTTTATTATCCCGCAATCAATGGTGCGTGAGAAACGGAGAAAGTGCGCGACTAATGAGATCCAAATATCTCACGTGATCCGCTCGGTTCGGTCGGGAGTCTTGTCTTGACCCGACCGCAAGGGAGCCCGAAAAGAAAAAAAGAAAAGAATCACCGGCCACTATTCACACCTTCCTCTATCCTCTTCTCGGTTAGTCTCCGCTTCTGGCTCCGACTTCGTCAACCTCTTCAGATCACGAGAGTTGATCGATATCCGCAGACACTGACGACGGGACAAAGAATCACGAAGGTCGTACCCCCGGCGAAAGGGGATCCCGCGACCGAGAACTACTTCGAGAAAACTGCACCACGAAGACGACGACGACACGGTTTCGACGGTTCAAGCAACACGACTTCACGCTGGACCACCCGGAGCCCACGGTTCCTCTGATTCTATTCGCCGTCCTCTCCCTCGTACTGTGTATACGCCGATATACCACCCACCTTCTGCCATCCCCTCCAGCCTCCCTCTTCAACCCCTATACAACCCCCGTCCGCTATAGTAGGATGCGGAGAGTTACTGGGGTGGGATCAATATGAGGTTGAGCGAACGCGGGAAATTCGCGCGCAGGTCCTTCTACACCCTCCACCCTTGCACACGATACCAACACCCCTCTCCCCCCATTCCTCCTGTCCTCTGCCCACACCCTGTCTCCATCCTTTTCCCTACAACGCCACGAGACTTTCCTTTCGTTTCATCTTTCTTCGATTTTCTCTGCTCGTTCGTTTTTTCCCCACCGACTACGACGACGACGGCGACTACTTTGGCCCTCGTCCTGACGATCTACCCACGATACCGACAACCCCACCTTCCAGAAAGCTTCCCGACTGGCCTGCTTCCAACCCTCACCTGATCGTCCACGCACCTCTGACGCGGTCGACGAATCGCTTCGCGTGTACAACCCGTTTTCCACTCTGGTCGAGAAACCCTCTTTGATAAGGAGGCCTAGAGAAGCTTTCCTTTTCTTTCTGGTTTGCTACTTTCTGTCCTTTTCTTTCGTATCTCGAGGATTCGATCCACGAACCCTCGGGGCCGAAGGAGACTCGTGGAAAGTTGTGTTGTGTCGGAAGGTCTTGGATGGACCGCCTGAGTGGATGAATGATTTCGAGGATATTGATTTTCTGGATACCGATGTCTTCTAGGTTTCTTCCACTGTTCGTTCGTTGATTAAAATTACCAGTATAGTGCAATTGTATGTTATTACAACAATTACGCCCTTTTCTTATAACAGGGTCGTTAAGATCCTAAGAAGTGTTACACAATTCGCTTTATACGAAACAAGGAATTAGTACAAATGGTAATGTTAGGTTTCAAAAATAATCGAATCTATGTTGCTTACTTTTTCTTAAAAAGTTTTGGTTTGTTAAACCATGCCATAGAGATACCGTGTTATAAGAGAATTTCTCTAATTCCTGAACCATTTAACTAATTCCTGAACATAATTTTGATCAAAGCATGCCAGAATCAAAGGGTTAAGAAACTGCCTAACTAATCATGTTGAATTATTGACATATCTGAAATTATATGTTTTGCCTACCGAAGAAGCTTCAACGACGGAGAGAAATGAAATCAGAACCACAAGAATTTGTATAAATTTCATGGTTTTCAGGGGGATGTCAGTTATTTTACAGAAAATAAATGCTGATCCGATCTTGCCTCTAGTTTCCCTAAACGGTGTCTGGCGGATCGTTTTGATGGGAAAGAAAGGATGTAACGTTTCGCTGAATCCGATATTCGCGGTTCTGTTTTCGCCAAAGTTTTATGCGATATTCCATTTCGATGCAGATTCGATTCCGGGAAGAAAAGGGGGCCGATTTCTATGCGTTCCTCTGTCGCGAACTTCCGCGAACGCCGTTAAATTTTCAAGAAACGCGGACTACATTTCCGTACATTTTTCAGACGATTTCTATAGAATTCTGTTCCGAACAACCCGCCGGGATGGATTCGTGGATTATGCATTCTTTAAATATTGTGCATGCAACGTATTCCCGTAAAAAAGTTGAGCCGAGGATTTTCATAATTAAAAAGAGCAAACGGTTCGAGCAAATAACGCGCATTCGTTCTATTTCGATGTTTTTTCGAGTTATCAAATTTCTTAATGAAATTTTATAACCTAAGATACAAACCATTGACAATTTTAATAAGTTGATATTCTGATTTCATCAATCAATTTTCTTTTATTTATAAAAATAATCATTCTGTATGAAAATATAACTCTTTAACCTTATAAAATGTCTCCTGTCTGTTTTTTAAATCCATGTATTTTTTAATATACGATTTTAAGATCAATCAGGGTCAACTTGACTCAGTGTGGAAACCAAAGGTAAAATCTGCAATCAATTTATTTCTTTTTATAATTTGAAATATTTTAAATTAGTGGACTGATTTCAAATGTTTTAAACACGTGTCGTATAGTCCCCTTAATTGCAACCCCTTTCCCATAAAAAACAGTATAAAAGTTTCTAAATCTTAGGTCATAGTAGAAATAGTCGCCTTATTGTTTCGAACAAATGTCAATTGCAGTTCAATTAATTAAATTTCAAACTGGAGTTGAAAAAAAATCTCATCCTTAAAGGATCCCCACGGACTAGATTATTATGAATCGTATAATATTAATCATGACCTATGAACTTCAGGTTCTAACGACCCTGTCAGCAAGCCCTTTTCTTTCCAAGCAACCATGTAGGTAGAGACGATCAAACGAAGTTGAATTGCATATACGCCATTACTGCCCACGCCTCTATGGAGGTCTTTCCTCGAAAATCCTCATTAAACATCTCACCCAGTAAAAAATTACGAGTCAAGTTTACGCCGGAAGAAGATATTTGTACAACGTTACGACCGGCAAAAGAAAATATCTTGTCTGAAAGTTGTGCGAATTAAACAAGGTTCAAAGTCAAATTTCAAGTGTCTTACTTTGAGAGAGGGACACTCTCAGCAAACTGATAGTAATTGATAATGTGTCGATTCAATAATTAATTATTATTAAATTAGTGATTTAGAAATTGCTATAACTAAATTAGGCAACCTGCTTTTAGTGATTAGTAATTACTAAACCAATAATTTGATAAATTATTTGATAAATTACTAGATAACTAAATTACCAAATACCCAATTATCAAATTATCAAATTGCTAATTTACCAATTTCTCACGTACCTAAATAGCCGAATTACCAAATTCCCATATGGCCAAATATCCAAATTTCCAAATTACTATATTACTAAATTACCAAATTTTCAAACTGCCAATTACCCAAATTTCCAAATTACTAAATTACCAAATACCCAAATTACTAAATTACCAAATTTCCAAATTACTAAATTACCAAATATCCAAATTCCTAAATTTTCAAATTATTAAATTACCAAATTCGCATTCTGCCAAATACCCAAATCACTAAATTACTAAATTACCAAATCCCTAAATTAATGAATGACTGAATTACCAAATTCCCAAACTGCCAAATACCCAAATTCCCAAATTCCCGAATTACTACGCGTCCCTCCGCACAACGCCTGGTAACTATCGAATGTAACACAAACAACGTGACTTTTCTGCTTACCTCGCCATTTTCCCCAAGGAAAAAACCTACGATGCTCGCCACTGTACACGTCATCCGCAACGGAAGGATTAATAATCGCCCGGGAGGAATGTTTTTAACCAAGGGGATCTTCTTTCGCGATAGCACTCTACGAAGATAAACGAGCCCCTCCGTGACACAAACGTTTGGTCCTCGTAGATGAGATTCGAGGGGCAGAGTTTGGAATTCGGCCAGAAGAACGCAAATGAACGATGCCATCTACGTGGCACCGCCACGACCAAGGTAATTATTATCGCAAGCAAGACTAGGCCGAAGCCTGCGGATTCCACGGCCGCAGATGAATGTACAATACCTGATAGCCTGTTATCGATATAATAGATATAAACAGATTGCGGACAGGCAGCGAGCAGCATCGTTCCGACCGCGAATAAGAGGAACGCAAATTTCTACGATAAAATAATTACGCTATTATGCGTGGACTTTGATCTTTCTTTGGATTTTCGTATTTAGATGCATGCCTTCCTGGAGTTTTTATTTCTGCGACTGGCTTCCTGGAGTTATTATTTTTGGTTAAACGCAAACGAACTTGCTCAGCAATGTTTAAAAACATGATGAGATGACAGAAGATTGTATACGTTTTTAAGGCAAATTTCTGCGGTAAAACGATCATGGTCACGATTTTGCATGAATTTTGAACCTTCTTTGAATCATTAAATTTACATGACTTCCTGGAGTTATTATTTTTTAAATCGGTTAAGTGCAATCGAATTATGCTTAGTAATGTTTAAAAGTTTGATGAGACGACAAAGGAACGGATGCGTTTTAAAAGCAATTTCGGTCGTTCTTCAAAGTTCCAAAGGATGATTTCTTGGAGTCGTTAATTTTGAAATTGGTATTATGCCAATTATGTTTATATCAAATTTTATTCAACAAGATGATATTCATTAAACTTGTAACGGGAACCTTTGTGCCTCTTTTTATGAATTTTGAGAGCCGGTTTCACCCCCTAAATATGAGAACGACGTAATTTTTCTTTTCATTAACACCTTCATAATTCAGTGATGTATGAAAGGGCAAAGTTTAACTACGCTCGTACCTGAGAAACACACTTGCACCACAAAGGTTCAAATTGAAGCATTAATTACACACTACGCGGCGTAAATAATGCTCGACTATATCCTTGAGACTCGTTTCAAATTAAAAAATGACACTTTCACGATATCTTGACCTGGATCGAATAAACTGTGTCGAAATTAAATAAAGAAACACTGCAACCAACTTGAGTAAAAACAATAAAAAAACAGAAACTTCAGATTAAACATTGACGCTCGAATTTTTTAATTTAAAATTCAGAGCGCGAAAATTACCACTGGAGCTGGAAAATTTGAATTTAAAATACGAAATGAAAAACTCAAAGCTTTTACTGATGCAACAATTTTTCTCTTTAGCCATCGCATACCACGGTATTTCGATTAAACGACAATATTTTAACGCAAGACTTTTGTACATTCAACAATAATTTATAGAATCCTTTTCATTAATTTTTCTGAAAAAAAATTTTGTGAATTCCTAATTTAAAAGAAATGTTGCGATATTGCGACGCTGAACTAGAAAAGGTTACAGAAATACTTTGAAATTTAAAAAAGGAAAGCAAAAAATACTCTCTCCATGGTCCGTCATCCAAGGGTTAATAAGAGATATTCGTGCTTCTTGTGGTTAACAGGAACATGGTTTATAAACCGATGTCATTCCGCGAAACGAATGAAGTTTTACGACTACGGTTTTATCGATCGTCGCGGGAATAAAAAGAGATCGTGCGATTTTAAATAATTTCATACACGAACAGAGATAATCGTTGCCACGTGTGCATGGTGCAGAATGAGCAAAGCTTCAGATATCTTGACAATGGCTTGTATTTTCCTGTCGGCAATACAAGTACTTCATAAACGATTCACTGTTTATTGTTCGTAATAAACGGGGACGTTCGATCGTTTCAATTTATTTGCACGTTCTGTCTGTTCGGATTCGAGCATGGGGTAAAAGAGCCAATTACTAACGCTTTAAGAAACGATACCGATATTATTGAATAAGTTTTATGTCAATTGGTCTTTATTTATATTTATTGCCATTTAAAACTTTGTAGCTTCTTGAATCTTTGATTTTGTTCAAAAATACTAACATTACAATAATTAGTACCTCTGAGCAAATGCTATCAGTTTTCACAAATCATCAAATTTTAATAATTTTCAATCTTTTCGCATAAACTGAAATCTTTTCATTTCTGTATTTATTGTCTATAATTAATATAAAACTGTTTTGACTCCAAAACGTTTACTTGTTATTTTAAGTAAAATAATTTGCAGTAACAGTAATGTAAAATTTCAATTCCTTTTATCCTTGAAATTAAGCAAATATTGCAGTGGAAGTATCACATAGCTGAAGATATAATATTATTTTCAGATACAGAAAAAAGAATAAAATAAATATACTGATCGAATTGAGTAACCTCCTCCTTTTTGAAGTAGGTTAAAAAGTAAAATATTATGACCTTATGTTACAATATAATAGAAATAATTATCTCTAATACAGTATATGATGATATTTAAGAATTAAAAATCTTATATATTAATTTCATGGATTTATTATTAGTGTGATCATACAAGAAGACATACAGGTCGTTGATCGTCCCACCATGGAATGTTTAAAAAATAAAAATGTCCAATAAAATGGTATTAAATCGTGCAAGAGAAGGAAGAGGGGCAAAGGCCGCGTATTTATAACGTAGTTAATGGTTAGCGTGGTATGTACGAAGTAATTAGATAGGAAATTAAATCACGTTAAACCGTCGGGGCTTATAACAGGGAATCACTGAACTATGTGGCAAAAGTATGCGCAGTATCGTAATGGATCGGAAAATTCATAAATATGTTCAAGTTTAAGGTCAGCATTTGTGTGGATCGTTAACAGCCTTAAAATTATGTTCAATAATGCATTTAGAAAGGATACACTGGGATTAAATAATAAAATACTTGGAAGAAATTAGTTTTAATTGATAATCGTGTGCCATTTGATAAATGAGTAATTGGAAGCGATTTAGGGACTAGAAATGTTATGTTTTTTAATAGAAATTAAGATAAGAAAAGTTACATTTTTAGAAATTTGGAAAGTTTAAGATATATTTTTGGGAATTAAAAGATTTCGAAAATCTAGAAACTTTGGAATATTATAGTTTTGGGAACTTGGAAACTTCGAAATATTTTATTTTCGAGAAGTTAGAAATTTTTAAATATATTTTTAGGAACTTGGAAACCTGGGAATATGCATATCTTTAGAGTCATAGAAAGTTTGAAATACTATATTAAATACTATACGAAAATATATTGCTAGGAATTAAAAATTTTTGAAACGCTATATTTTTGGAAACCTAAAAACTTAATTCAGAATATCATATTTTCATAAACCTAAAAATGTTTAAAGATAGTTCTGGAAACATACCAACCTCGAAGTATTATATTTCTCAAATCTAACAACAAATTTCTTCGCTCTATATACTAACAAGCATTGTACAGAAGGAAACAATTTGAATTCACTTTCATTTTCTCGTAGTTAATTCCCAACGATTCAATCGCGTAACTCCCTTAATTAAAACTTTGCAATAAAGTGCATGGAACGTCTATCAAACTACGGCAAGGACCGTAGTGAAAACACATGTGTACACATATTCACACAGACGAGGATCGAATACAGGGGATAAGCTACACGGCACATTGCGTAATATAGCTTGCTATCCGGTCCTACCACAATCTAGGGGATGAGACGAACCGTCCATACGAGATAGGACCATTTCCGGGTCAGATCATCCTGAAAATGGCATCCAGATCAGGCTATGAATCTGAGAGTAACCAGCAATTACACTTTCTTCAATTAATTCATCCCCTTTGTAATCCTAATGAAATTTTTCATTATCCAGTTTTCAACGTAGTAATGGTCCTAATTACCTTGTCGACAATTTTGGTATGCATCTTCTAATTATTATTTGATCGTTTTAAAAAACTCGACTGAAAATAGAATTATGGTTTCCGAACGATTAATCAGGTTTTTTTACAGGATTTTAATTTGACATTTTGAGATTTAAATTTTGTAATTATTTTCATTTAAAATTCTTTTTCTGACGAGATAATAATATTACAGCATAATATCACTTTATGCATATAATAAAAGAAAGTGGAATACTAGTCATAATTATTCCTAAGCAATTGATTACAACTTAAATTAACAATATTATTTACTAAATTTACCTTATTACATCTATAGCACCTTATTTAATTACAATTTATCATTTTCAATGTATAAGGAAACGAAACTTAAAAACTTCAATAATTTACGTATTGATTGAATATATTTACTTTAATAGCTGAAATATTTAGTTAAATGATTAATTAAAAATGATCCCGGTCTGAACAAACGGCCCGTTGAACCGTGGGTCGGAATTATCACGAATTCGAGCATGCGCCGGCACAATGACCGCACTATGAAAGAACCACCGGGCCAAGGAAATCCGCAACGGACAGATTCGGTGCAATATTTGCATTTGAAATGTACATGCAGGTGTCAGATAAATGGCGGATGGAAGCAAAGACGGCAACGGAAGACAAAGGTAATTCTAACTGTCCTTTAGCGACGGTACGGGTCACGATATCAAATGTGATAGGATATCTACCGCAACCACCTCCACGATTCCTCTTTTCTACCACAATTCAAACAGTGCAAAAAGAGAACAGTGTTTTCAGTGTTTTTTAATTTATGCATAAGTTTACAGTGGCAGTTAATTACTAGCAGTAGTAATTTAATCCTCCGATTTAACTTTAAATATCCTTTTACGTATGGAAGCGTTTCACTAACAATAAGAAATGTAATCGTCTAGTTTTCATCAAAATTTGATAGACAATACAAATTTCTTAATAATAATTTTATCCTGCAATAAATCCGATCGAAATTGCAATAATTCATCTGCTGTCGATGTTAATCTTGATATACCCTTTCTCTAATTCATAAATACATCACTGAATAATTCAAAAGTTCAAGAAGTAAATTTTTATTCCAACTACGTAGCTTCGTAGCAGGGTTTGCAACCAACCAGCTTCTTGTCCTCTGCACCAGAGAAAAGTCCTGTTGATTTGTGACCGTCGACGGGCATTTTTACGTGCTCCTGTAAGCGGATTATTAGAACGAGGAGTAAAAAAAAAAAAAAAAACGGACCAGATGAAAAGCCAGGATAAAATCACCTCGAGCATGATCCTATTATTATGATAATCCCGAGGTATTAATCGTCCAACTAATCGCTCGTATAAGCGTTCACCGAACGAGTTACTTATTCCTTTGTTTCATAGTACGAGCACATTTAAAAAATCACAAGATATCTATCACGAAGGTCGAAAAAGATTTTTTCCAGATACATTATCTTCATATTAACAAGCGAACATGATAGCAAACGTAAGTTTCCTGATGTAACCCTAACATAGTTTTTTTTCCGAGTTATTGATTTGAACTATTTTCACTCTTTTCAATTACTACGATTCAAAAATAGATATTTACTTATTTGCATATATGTGAATTTTTTGAAATTATAATTAACCCTTCCGTGGGCGCCTTTTCTGACGGAATACAGCAGATTTCTATTTCTTATTTATTATGGTTGTCGATACACGACAGGCACGTTCCAGAAACATAATAAGAATAAACAAAAATAATAGCAATCTTAATCTTTTAAAACTCACTACCAAAGTGTTAGGTTTGTAGCTCGCTAACTTGAAACTTTATACCTCAAGTTTCTTATTCTATTCGGTTTATCAAAAATAAGTAATTCCCTTTTGTACTCTTCTAGTCTTAACCAGTTACCTGTTTTTGAAGAAATAACGATATTTTGTGTTGTGACAAGTATACTCGTCGTCGTTTACTTTTTACGGGACATTTTAATTACACTTCGAACAGCTGACTGGTTAAAAATGAAGGGCTAAATAATTCAGGAAAATGTTTAAAATTCCAACCAAAAATATTCTTAATATTCCTTATGATGCGCTCGAAATTTTCGCCAAGACCATCAAACCAAATAATCCTCAAACGGTTCATAAAACCTTGCCAATCGAAGCGACCGCGGTGAAATAATTGAAAGAAATCCCATTCCGTCAAACTACCCCCGATAAATCGAACCCGTCGAACGGAGCAGCCGAAAACGAGCTCATGAATCAGTCTGGTTGATAGATTGGCCCCGTGCAACCTGATAAATAAGTCGATAAGCAAAATACACGTAACGCGCCGTTTCTCGAACGAGCGTTGACAGATCCGACCCACCCACGCTCTATTCCGTTCGGCGAAATTAATGTTAACGCGTCTGACGGACGAAAGACGCGAGAAACGTATCGCGAACGTATAGAACCGGCGAACAATGTCGGCCCGTACAATAGGGATCTCCATTACGGTTAATCCGTGCATACTAGGTACGGCCGTGTTGGGCGCAAGGGGTCGGGGGCTGACCGGTGCAACCGGCAAATTGCAGCCGGAATCTAAATCTCACCGGTACCCACATACTCACCTGAGGAACTACGTACTTGTACCCGCATTCCCGATACAAATGGATAGACTGATACTGTGATTAAGTGGCAAGGTATCCCGTGTTCGCGAACAGGGTGTGTACTGTTTGCACGCACCTCTACGTGCCTCGCTCGGCTCGTGATTAAGGCTCGATTCACAACGGATCCGCGAATGACTTAAACCATTTCGCAACTCGACGTTGAATTTATTCACGTGTACTCTGGATCCTTCGTGGCGGATCGACGTGTATGGTAATGACCATTCCCCCTGGATAGTACAACGTGTAAAGAATAGGGAAGGAAAAAAAGTTTGAAGCTTAATTTACATAAAAATAAAGAAATACGTGTAGTTGTATGTATCCTGGTGTTTGAAAATTGAGGTTGAGAAATAAAAATGCAATTTGTGTTTCGAAACTATGGTAAGTAGGAAGTGATGGCGACATCACGTTAAAAAAGGAACGGATTAGGTTTCGGTGTTTTGGGTAATGGTTATATGGATGAAACGATTTTTAGACGACACTGGGACTGCTTAGAGACTTTAACTGCTTATTAATAGATTCTTCCATACTTGATGCATGAAATTATTCTTTTAACGAAAGAGATGTTAAAATAATATTATGTTGCAAACTAGGATCATTTTTCTGTTGAACAATGCATGAAATGATTAAACGAAGTTATGGTACAATCTTAAGGTAGTGGTAACTTATCATGAGACTCTTTATACACATTTTTTAAGCACGGTTTTCTTACTAAAATTTTAAACGATATTATCACGTTATTTTAAACGTGTTTATTCAATCAGTTTTATATTTTAAATTTCTTTTTCTATCGTTTGTTTTAAATTGACACCAGTTGTATACTTTGTTTCAAATCAACTGTTTCACGATTTGAAAAGAAGGGAACTATTGTTTCTGTTATATTAAATGAACGATATTCTGTGCAGGCAGTTTGTCAAGCTTATTGTTAGAAATACTTCGTTTAATTGAAACTCTGAATTGCAAGATGAGATGAACGTAGAGTGCCTCGATTAAATTGTATCCGTACAGCACGACACGGCAACTTGCACAAAGGTTCCACGTGTAATCGATTTCTAAGTGATCCGAGTTCAACCATCGGGGAATAATAAGGAAAAGTAAGAAAGAGATCGAGGTCTATGGTGTATTGATAAATTGTTAGAGTTACAATCAAGGTATATTTCTTTTTAAGAAACATAAAAATATGGCAAACTGAAATTGATGGTATATTAATTTCAGGTTTAAGATTTTATTCATTTTACTGCACTAATTTTTCATTAACTTTTTCAATAGAAAATAGCTGGTCAACAGTTACAACCGTAACATATAAAGACTGATAATTTGATGACATAAAAGTACCGCAAAATAATACTTATAATATATCAATTTAAAATTTAAAATACTTAATCAATATTTTCAGCATGAAACAACCGGTTCTTTATCGAAACAAATAATGAATCAATTTATGTCTTAGAATTCTCTGAAGAATTCAAAACAAAATTCTATAATCCAGAAACTGTAGATTCCTCGTGGCAAAACAAATTGAATATTCCTTTATCATTTTCATACATAAGTTACTGGAAATGAAATACTTGTCACTGAACAATACTAACTGTAAGTCGTAAATTGACTGAATCATTTTATATTAAGAATATTCATGAAATCTGAAACTTGAAAGTATAAATTACTGTCCCACCTGTGCTGTTTCGTGATACTTTTCTATCATCAAATCATATCGGGCTTAATATACTCGTAAGTACTTAATAAAGCGATTTCGCGAGAATAAAGGTGGCAAAAACATACATACACGCTCGCGATCGTGATTAAGATACACGTTGTGAAACGGCTTTAACGAGAAGAGCCTGGGTGATTTGCATAAAGACGCACGGCGCATTATATTCATCGAGCAAACAAAGCATCTTTCTCCGGAGACACGAGCGCGTGTATGGAATTCCGCAAACATGCGGGCAACAACACCGAATATTTTCGCACGATTTCCATTTAGATAACGCTCATACGATCCTCGTTCGATTTTTCATCCTGTCCTTCGTTTCCGACCGACCCGAACGACACGAAAAGTATTATTTAATTATTGATGTGTTTGCTGTCGCGGTTAAAAAAAAAAAGCGCGAATAATGAAACGTACCGCCATTTTGGTGATCGACATTACGAATTTAAACATTTGTATTTTTAACATCCCTCCTTTGTATTTTTATCGTTACAAGTTTGTTGCAGTAATTTACCAAATTAGTGGACACTTTGACAAGTTTCTTAGAATTTTTTAAATACGATCCAAATTACGTAGCAGGAAGTACATCTTTCATGGTATAGGAATGTAAGTAGACAATTTTATTTAATTTAATCCTTCATAGGTACTGTCCTATAAAGGGTTTATAATTATTTTAACTGTAACGATCAACGTGTTAAAAATACTAATTACCAGTTTTTTAATTTAATCCTTTAATTTACTAATTTATAACAGCAATACTGTTTACAATTCTTCTTCTCTTTTCATCTGGTTTGAGTACATTTCTAAGTGACAATGAGATTCTAACAAAAAATATTTATTTCATTGCATTATAAAAATTTCATTGCAAAATACAAAGAAAAAAAAAAGAAGTCAAGAATTTATGATTTTTATGATATAAATTTGAAATGTCAAAATTATAAATTCCTAAATAGTATCAGAGAAATAAATAGATCAAATCAAAATAGATTTAAAAAAAAGAAAGATTAATTGGTGGTGTCATCTTATCGGATCAAGATGAAAACTGCACTAGGCGATGGTAATGCAGAAATCTGTGAGTCGATACGAAAATGATACAACAGAAATCTGCTTCACCTGCAGCTGCGAAAAGAAAGTGGATAAAGTCGACAGCGCCGGATATTACAAAGGAACCGCAAAATTGATAAATTTTCATTTATTCTTATAATTCGATCAAATATTCTCCAAATGTTTGCACCACAGAAAAATACGGGTTTTCAAAGAATCGTATCATTAAAAAACAAAAAAAAATTAATTATTAAATTATAGAAATTGTTTATAGTAGTTTTATTGAACTGTGAACTGATTATTAACTAGGCAAAGAAAAATTTCTACGCGAAAGAAAAATATAAATTTTTCTCGGATTATTAACACCAAAGTAACCAAATTAATTTCCAATTACAAGAATTATTGATGATCCTTTTATCGAAATTATAGACACAAAGAATCATCATACACGTTAATTTATTTTCCATTTGAAAGCAAGCATAAATTCCACGACGCCTGTTCCATTATTAAAAGGGCATTTCATTTATATTGAAACTCGTACTCTGTTTAATCTACATTTGTCACGAAGACCAGACGTTTGTGCCTTTCTGCGTTTTCCAACGATCCTTCGAAACTTTTTCACATGCCAGGATAATGAGATTCGTCACGGGATCGTCGTGATCCTAATCGCTAAACAAACTCCAGAAAAGATCGTATCGCCATCCAAAAAAAAAAGTGGAGGGTGTCTCGGACGAACGAAACATTAACCCCTCGTTATCTAATTTAACAAAAAAAAAAAAAAAAAAAAACAAAATGCACAAAATCTGTGAAATAAATACATTAGATTATGTATTTATTAAGAAAACAATAAAACAACTTACAAATCACAATCCACATTTACCTTACACTGTACATTATTCGAAAAAATTCAAACTGTCAAAATTTAGCATACAATCGCAATAATAAAATAAAATTGATGTCGAATCATAACAGAATTCTGCAAAGAAATTGTAAAAAGTTAAATTTTCTAAGAAACGAAGGATTGTATTTATAAATTATGGCTCTACAGTGTGTCAGATGTGATACGATACGCAATATATTAAAAAATAAATAAAAATTTAATTCGTACGATATATAACAACACTACGTATATTAATAATACGGCTGATAGTGTTTTCAAAATCAAAGCACAGTTTTCTTAGGAACTTGAAGCAAGTTTTGACGGCAAAGAGTATCACAGGACCTCCTTGGCCACTAAACTCGTTCTTATTCCCTCGTTTCTTTTTTTTTTTTCTTCTTCTTTTCATGGATCGAGCGTCTAACAAGGATGACGGTGGTTCTGCGGTTTAACAAGTGGAACTTTGGCTAGTCTCATTTATCAGATGATTAACGCACTGACCGCAATTTTAAAAAAGTCTTAAAAGGGTATTCCCCTCGCGCGGCTTGCCGACCGAGCGACTGCTCGCATGAGCGTGCAAATTTCGCTCCATCGCCGCACGAAAGTTCGACTTTCGATCCATCTCGATTTTCGATCGTTTCAATACCTTTTCTTTCCACAATCATTGAAGATTCTCAACTGTGATGTACCGTTTATGTATCGGTATAAAGTTTATTAAAATTTCCAAAAATTAGATGCACTATTTTGGAAGAAAAGAGATACAAATGCATATGAATCTATTTATTATTATTCCTTTCCTTAATTTTCTATATTTCAAAATAAATAAAATTCAAGATTCACATTTTAAAATACCTACTCTGGTAGATTAAATATTTGCTTTGCGATTCTATCATCCCTTTAACGTTTAATGTAACATCAAGTGTACCAAAAAGCTAATAATAAATAATTTAAGGACATCAATTCTAAATGGCTCCGAAACAGAGGTAACATAAATAATATTCACAATTCCTAGGAAAATTATAACAGCAAAAGCGTTTTAATCGATTGCTAGATATTTCTTCTATGAGTGATGTCTGAATATTAAACGATTAATATTTGATATATCATCGAATAACTACTTCCTTACACTGCAGTATTTTAAATTAAAATTATGAACTTTCAAGTTAAAAGAAAAACGAAGATTCTTTTTCTCTGCGAATTGTTATTACAACCTAATATTTATATATAGAGTTTGATTTGTTTCCTCGAAGGGGTTGGAGGCAATACTTCCCCCATCCAGATACACAGGGTGAGTCACGAAAGACCCAGAAATTTCAGTCACGGGAATATCCAAATGCGATACTGGAAAGCTTCGAAAGATATTCCATCTTGACTCTTCATCAATCAAAGACTTTCACGAGAAAAAGAAACATCCGTTTTCTTGATCGCGGTCAAAAGATTCTCGGGGTCATTTGTAAGCAGGAATCGCGAATTTCCACGATTTTCATTCGGAACCGTGCACAAGCTTCGAAATAAATTTCACAGGGCGTCGAACAACTTTTATTACCTCGTCAGGGATCTCGTTTTTGTCGTTTACAGTCTTGTAATTCCAATGCATCGAAACTTGAGAAAAATCGTAAAACAATATATAATTGAGGCGTTTGATAAAAAAAAAAAAAAAAAAAAAGGTACACATGAAACTGCCATTACGAAATTTTCTTTTTGGAATTGCTTTGTAAAAAATAATACAATTAAGTCAAATTTCTTTTTAACGCGTAACGTTCTGAAAACAGAAGTCATCAAAAAAAAGATTTACGTCTTTGTTCATAAAAGTAGTGAAATCGTAAAAAAAAAGTGTACGTAGGGTTATTAACTTCCCTCAATTATTTCCCTTAATCGTTCGAGTTTCTCGTATTTAGATTTACTGTACTTGGGACGTGGATATTCAAGTATTTCAAGGTTCGCGCATTTTTGCGCCTCGTCCTTTAATTTCATGAAAATAATTGAAACGTTCTCGCGAGAAAAGGTATGAGTCACTCTCGAGTTTCTCGCGAGAAGAACATAACCACGTGCTCGAGATCCGGTTCGGACAAAATTAAATTCGCGGTTAAGCACCATCTGTCCAGACGGAGAAAAAAATCTACGCCCCTCGCGATCGAAATTTATGACTCGTTTACGAAGGGCTAGATCCTTTCTTTCTGTTTGTGAAAGCGTAAAATGTGCAAATTATGTTGCGCCATTAACAACGATCGTATTGTATTGATAATTTTAAATAATATTGCGGGTACGTGTTTGCGCAACACGTACGTAATTCTGTGTCATAAATTGGAGAAATTTTCGTAAGAACATTTGCAATCTTTTGATTCGTAAAGATGATTTTATATTAAGTAATATAACTGCGTATAATATTTGGGGTTTTGAATATTCTGGCAAGAATTTTAATACAAAACCGATACACAATTTTTATTACTTAATTTACAATACCACCTTTTATTTTCTCAGTTACTTATACATTTCTGAATATTTCTGTGAGGTGCTGCAGATACCCCCATTCTGTCTAGGTGACAAATTAAGGCCTAATTAGGAGCTACATAACTAAACCTAAGGTTAACCCAATTAAGGATTATAATAAAAGTATCGAAGACACTAACATTCCGTCTGGGTGAAAAATAGGGAACTGATTAGAAGCAAACTAGGGCTAAGGGTTAAAATTTCTAATAACAATATCTCTAACAACTTTACTCCATTTACCCCTTGTATCAATAACCGCGTACCCAAGTATCGATTTATAAATTAACTTCGAAAAATTGATCATGTTACTGTTAAAATATTTCAGAGTCACTCTTTATCCATATTCACGTTGAACAGAACACTTACCACACCTACTGTATGTACCCTAACTTAACGAAAAGTGTAATTATTAAATTTCTTCCTCATTTGCGAACACTAAATTTGATATTCCTTCTATTATATTTATATACCATATTCGCATTGAAATTCACAATATGTGATCACCAACTACCTTATCATCCATAAAAAGACCTACGATTAATACACTTTGTGTGATATTTTATTAAAATAAATTCTCAAACGTGGACAATGCCCTGTATCACAAATGTAACGAACATAAGAAGTACGATAATGATGAAACACGAAAGGTCATCGAACCAGTCGAATTTAAAGGAACTTAAGTAAGCGTGGAGCCAACGGTGAAGAGGAAGAAAAAGAAAAAGGGATACGGTGGAGAATGGGGAGCACAAAGGCAACTTTCCGGCCAGCAGGCCTTTAAGATGGAAAACGTGGTACGTCGTGCAGAAGCATAGAATGGGCAGCGATGGCTCAAATGGTCCGTATTTCAATAATGATAAATCACCCCGGTTCGACGCAACGACAGACACGGCCGGTTTGAAGATCTCACCGTGAGATATCACCGTCAGGGGTCTATCTTGTGCCTTCTATCTTATACGGTCCTGTCTCCTTCGTTACCCTACAGGTTGTTTCAAAACCGATTCCCAAGTTTGGTCCATGAAAAAATCCCTTTTTCCTTTCTTCTTTTATTAAAATAACGATACGAACTCAAACAAGTACATCGATTAGCTTACGAAGTTTATTTGCCCATTTGTTTTCTCGATATCTTTCCCTTTTAGATAAATTTCATTCGGAAGTCAAGTTGCATTATGTTCGACCCTTTCATGTTTGACGTTCCATGTAGGCAACGCCGTGGATACTTTAATCCATGAAAATTTGATGATACATGTAGTCTCTGATAATACTGATTTCATAAGACAAGGTTGGATAAATTATGTAAATTTAACATAAATTTTATTTAGTCTACTATTATTAGTAACTGAAGAAGTTTTCTTTACGCGGATGATAAAAATTCAGTCTTGTAAGTTCAGTTAAAAACTACAAAAAACCTATGATTCGTGTAAGAGTTATACATATGTACCCTATGTAATAAAATTATACGTACAGTAAACTCATGCATATTCAAAAGTCAAATTTTTCTAACCAACCATGCCAAATATGTATAAAAAATCAAACTGGAAAGGTCCCTCAAAACAGTATCATCAATTTAATCAGTCCACTAATTACGAAAAAAAAAATGAAGTTGGCCAAGTTATACAGAATGAGTCACCCAGAACAAACAACCTGAATAACTACGAAGAAAGAACTGAACTGACCCATAAACCCCCTAAATACCTGCACCTAAAATAAAATTCTGTACATCACACGATACACCCCTCGAAACCAAACAATTTTTGTCTCAAATATTCCTTCTTCCTATTTCAACAAATACTGAAGTCACTCGAATGACTTGTCTTGTATGACTCACCCAGTACACTATTTTCAAAGCAACTTGAACAGTGATACAAGCGAAAACACCGTGGGTAATAGAAGCAATACCGCGCCCAGTCCACCCGGTCCCTTGGATCGATGTCTCGCCCATACCAGACACCCTCGATTCCCCCATAAAGGGATCGTCTTTATTTGTCGGGCGCGAGGATTCCGCGGGATCGTCCCTAATAATTTTCCGACCTCGTCGCGGGAACACGCGAGTCATGCCTGCACCCGTAGCTCGTGTTCCGTGGCCAGGGTGCTCACGGCTCGAGAAATCACCGGGCGAGATAACCGCTACACGAGGATATTGTGTTTTGATATATGCTCGGGTGGTGGAGGATTACTCGTCGGCCGACGAGAACATCCCGAAGGAGGATGAAAGCAACGAACACGGGATGCGGGATCGATGGAAAGTGCGCATCCCCTCGGCTGACTCGGCAATAAACATCTTCCCGGTGTAACCGTGGGAATTTTTCTAAAGGGACCAGAAGAGGATACCCGTTACTGTCCCGACGCGTTGTTAGAATAATCCGCGCGATGATGGATGAAACTTCGGCGCCGCGTATCCGCGAGAAATTCAATTCCGAACCAATCCCGACGTGACCATCGCGCACCACGATTTTTCTTCGATTTGTACCGCTATCCTATAATATAACTGGTATTGTCTATGGATGCTGATGAGTATTTGCGTAGAAACCGGGAATCGACTGATCGCCACACTGGAGATGGATATCTATGATATACCGTGTTGAAACTATGATTGTTAACACATTACATAAGCCCCATTACTTTGTAATTTAATAGTAATTAGAAATTAGGGAAAGCAACCCCTATTTTCAATTTATTCACGATTTTCACACATTTAACTTTCGTTATTTCAACAGTGTTATAATTGATAAAGTTTGAACGCGATGTCTGGCACAGTGGAAACGGACGTATGTAGTCAGACACGCTGAAATTCGAATTATTAAGAATACAGTCCATTGATTTTCAAATTTAACCTTTCAATTCGATACGTAGCATTATTAGTTAAGCGCCACGTCAGTCATCGCTGACTGATATTTTTTGCAATCAAATAATTGATAAAAAGAACTATGAAATAAATCGCGGATAGCGTTAATATTAAGCTAATAACGGTGGCTAGAGAATTGAAAGGTTAAATGTGAAACTTAATCGACTACATCCTTAATGATTAGGACTTTATCGTGTCTGACTACGTACGTCTGTTTTTACTGTGCCACTCAACGTGTTAACGCTATCTGCAGTTTATTTCATCGCTTCTTTTGTTAACACGTTCACTGCCAAGGTTTACGAAGTAATTTCACCAGCTACGATTAAACATGCGGTTGATTCATTTTCGAATTTAATCTGTCAATTTGGTTCCTTGCGTTATTAACTTAATATTAATGCCATACGCGGTTTATTTCATTTCTTTTGTTGATTATTTGATTATAAAAAATGTCGGCTGCCGGTCACTGCTGACCACCGTGGCAGCCAACGTGTTAATCGTTAGCTGATTAACACTTATTACTGTCAAGGAAGAATGTTGTTATTGACGTTATTGTGAGATTATTTAAGAATACTGGTAAATTGCGATTGAATATTTGTAAACGGATGGGAGGCTGTTTAATTTGTACCAAATCAACCGGGTAAAACCTTTGATACACGGGCGCCACGTCAAATCACACGAAACACTGCGCAATTTTCGTCAAAATATGCCACTTTTATTTTTAGCCTTATAAATGAACATATTTTGCTTGGCAATCGAAACAATGAAAGAACAATGACTTGCAAAAAAGTCAAAAATTTGTGATATCGATAATATAATAATTTAACAAAAAATCTCTAAACGAATAAATGAATTGCACAAGTTTCAGAAAACAACAAAGACAATATTACCTAAAACGTACAAAAATACAAAGAAAAAAGATTTCAATTCTTAATAATTATTCCTCTCAAAGCACGAGCTGGCTCCAAATAACATTTCACTTGTGTTTCGTATAAAAAAAAAAAAAAAACATATATCAAAACTGGAGTCTCATTCTATTCAACCACGAAGCTTCACCAAAATCTAAATGGATACCGTGTTCCGAGCGTCAAAAATAATTGTACGACGAGCAGAGGGTCGCAAAGCGAGTAAACCCACGAGCAGATCAAACGCGGTAGGGGAGAAACGTTTCAGGACGTGAAAGAAACGCGTACTGGCATGGTGGTACATGGACACACGAGGAGCTTTTCACGATCGTTTGCCCGTTTATTTTTGATCGTGCATTAAAATAACGCCTTTCCATTCTATCCGTTTCGGTTTACATCTGGCGAATGTTTTTGACGACTGCGACTGCCGCATACCTGGCGCGTTCTTTTCTCCCCTGGCTCGCACTTGCAGCCATCCTCGCGAGCTTTTGCACGTCATCGTGAGTCGGCCAACCCGCTCGTCAAATGTTACTTGTCGTGTCTCCACTCCTCGTCGATAAAAAGCTCCACCAGAAAGGATAAATTTCTCTCCTTTTGCTTTCTTTTCTCTTTTTCCGTCTCGTTACTCGCGAGAAACGTGGCTGATATTGGCGTCGAATAAAAATCCGCTCGAGAATTCGACGATAATGCGTCGCGGATGGAACCATCGACCAACGTGAGCAACAGTGATTCTTTTCCTTCTTTCTTTCTTTTTTTTTCCAGGGTCTGGCTGAGATTTAAGAACGACACAACGAGCCACATTGTGCTGAGCAACGGGGGGAAAAAATACTGGTCGAGAATAACTCGAGATAATTGGATATTTTAAGCGTGCATTCGAAGCTTAAGGTCAATGCGAATCGCGACTGCAACCGGGAAAAGAAGATAGCGCCGAGAGGTGAAGGACGTGGACGTTTGTTCCACTTCCAGTTTAGGTGATTGGCTTTAGAATTTATTTTTCATAGCTACGAGTGTGTCATCTGGTGGATTGGTTTAAACCTTATAACGCGGAGACTAAAGATTGAATAATTATAACAAACTTTTGATTCTCTTTTGGGGATCGAATTACCCTGTGCGTATCAGAAAAAGTTTCAGTTCAACAATAAACGATTGCGAATCAAAACGATCCAACCTCCGTTCGAGGGTTAAAAGAGCCCTCCAGGTTCAAAACTTTTTTTGATAATCACCATTCGTAAATCGACGTTTGAGCGCGACGGATAAATGATGGAGGAATTTTAAAGGGAATAAAAGGCGAATCCGTGAGAGGCTCGCATTCAATACGCGTTCGAAGCGTGTCGCATAGTTCGAGAAACCAGAAATCCCGCGAATTTAACGCCACATTCCCCAGCTGGGAATAAAAAGGAACCTCGGTGCTAGTAATTTGCCGCGGTAGACGTTGAATTAGCGGCAACAGGAGTCTACGTGCCTCTCGATGGGGCCGGTGGATGTGGATGTCTGAACCGGATGCGTAGGTTACGCGTCCCTGACCTAGGACGTCTTGATATTATAGAAAGAGAGAGAGAGAGAGTGAAAAAAAGAGGAGAATCAACGATACGGTTGATGAACGACCAGGAAAGAACAAGGGAGTAAATGTTCCAAGTTACGCGTCGCTAAAATAGTAACAAAAGAAAACCAGCTGATTGTGAGACAATTCTATACAACGTGAAGCTTCGTTTCGTTAACCCTTTCGTACCGAACAACGCATGTATACGTCCTCAAAAAAGTGTACGCTTATGTAGGATAAATGATTGTATTATAAAAAATATTGCTGTCATAAATTTCATTGGAAAGTTTATTATACGTTCCTGGACTTATCTTATAAGATAAGTATCAAAATTTTATTAGAAGTATTTATCTTCTTTTTATCGGATATTTTGGCAGTATTCGATATAGGATTGGTATATTATTCTGTTAAATCGCAATTTTATTAAATTTTAATAAAAAAATTTAATGAGTTTTAGTAAATTGCCATTTTTGTAGGTGTCCACTCATTAACGACGTATTTTGTCCACAGCGATTATTAGAATTGAGCAATTAGCTTATTTTTACTATACTGCCGTTAAGATCAACTATTCCAAGTTTCATAATATTCGAGAAAACAGTTGGAACAAATAAATTAAGATGTTCTTAGATTCCTACAAAAGATGTAGAATCCAAATATTCTAATTTGTCCAAAAGATAAAAAACATACCAAATTCCAAATATTTCAAAATATCTGGTGAAATGAAAAAAAAAATGATAGGTAAGATATTTTAAATATAATTAATCCCAAGAGATCAATTGGATCTATTTAAGCTCAGCGAATGTTACTGTTGACAGTAACATAGAGATGTGAAAGATGTTTCATAAAATTGTTACGTGTTAATATTCAAAGATATAATATATGCACATATCGATTTGATATGTTAATGTATTCACACGCAATGAAATTTAAATATTTACTAACATCGCATACGTTTTCACGGTTCATTGAATCGAAAAGTATACATAAATAAAAATGCACCAATTTAAATGAACACCTTAGCCAGCAAATGTGCATACCAACCACATACCACGTAAATTTTATGCGGATACATTGACCAGTGTACGCTTACTGAATTAACTAATTTACCGTGATACATACATTGGACAGAATAAATACTGTTAATTCAGATTTTATTCGTCAATTTTAATCGTATCTGGTTGTCAATTTATACCCTTGAAATAAGAAACCTTTAAAGGGCGAAGGGTTGATATTATAATTACGTCAATAACCGGTGTAAACAAGGTAACATTATCGAAAAATTGAAAATGTTAAAGTATTAATAACACTAGGTATGCACCGAGTTGAAATCTTCAATTACAAAAATGAAATAATTATTTTTAATTGAATCCTTCATTAAAACACTTCACAACTTAATATTGAAGTGTTAATGTGTAGTGTTTAAGAGCTCTCTTCTTGTTTAGTAATTATCTGATTAAATCCGCAATGTTGGTCATTAGAGATTATCGGGGCAGTTAACGCGTTAACCCGTTAACTGGAACATGCATCGGCCACGCATCCATGATAATATAATGGATTTTATATTTTTAACCCTTTTGCGGCGCACCTCGTACAATATCGTTCAAACGTCCTGGATATCTTCTGAATTTTATATAAACTCAAGAAACATTGTAAAATATGATAAAACACGAGTGAAACCTTGCGGTTTTTAACTTGATAGTTTTGACTCCATATACGTACACATTAAATTCAAAGTTACCTTGAATATTGAGAAACCAATTATTACACTGCACACCCCAGTGGTAGCAATCGACTTTCGATTCAACTATTATTTATCAACATATAATTTACGAATAAATTCAGGTAACACAATTAACACTTTGACTGCCACGGTAGTTACCGGTGACCGGCACTCGAAATTTTGTACAATCAAATAATTAACAAAGAAGTGTGATAATGCTAGTTATCGGTTTGAAAGCTTAAATTTGAAAATTAACAGATTCTATTCTTAATAATTAGAATTTCATAGTGTCTGACTACACACGTCCGTTCTCACTGTGGCAGTCAAAGTATTAAATGACTCACCCTGCGTATTTTATTTCTCCATTTCTTATTCGACCGCGTTCAAAACGTGCCCGTTCAATTTGCTCTAGACGAAGCACGTGATCGCGACCCTCTGTTCACCCCGTTAAACGTGTATCACGGATGTTTGAATGAGGTTGCCGCCCCTGACCCCTTATTTCGCTGATCTTGCAGTTGTATCGAACGAAGGCCCGTTATTCCTAGGACGCGGCAGAGTAGAGAGTGGCGAAGGAAGTCGTATTTCCATCCTTCCAGCATCTACTCTATTATTAGTAACCGCTGCAACGCTTGCCTGGACTGTTCGACTGGATTTCCGTTCGATTTTAAACGGCTACCGTACCCTTGTACCAGGCCGGCCGGCCTCCATTGCGAATTTTCAACACGTACCCGTGCGGTAGCGCAATTTTTACCCTCTTACCCTCCCACGCCTCGCCCTGTTGCCGCATCGAACCGTCACCGTTCCAAACTTTTACGATTGCGTATATTCCTGGTAGCACCATTCGTTACCACCGACGATATTCGGCTGACTCCGAACGGGCAAACAATGTTGGCACCGTCGTTCAAAACGTCCCGCACGATATTTTTATCGCCGTGCCGCGACACGTCGCGATAATTCAAGGCGCGAGTTCGTTGCCTGAAGCGTTCCAAGCTGTTTACGCGCGTACATCTTCGACGGAACGGGAGGCGTTTAAATCATTCGAGGGATGTTCAATTTTTATGCATTTCTAGGACATGTTTCATTATATGCGAAGTGAAAGGACCTCCGTAAGCAAGATATATCCATTCATCAATAAAGTGTAAAAAATGTTTCCTTTCAATAATCCTTTGTATCAATGCGTATCAAATTTGCCCTCATTGTAAATAATAATTTTATCTCAACCCTTTGCACTCGAGTGGTGTCTCTGAGACGCCATATTTCATTTATCGGAGTATTCTAAAATGCGAAATTTCAGTTTCATCTGAATCAAGATATCGAAAATTAAAGAAGGGAATAAAAATAAACAGATTCTCAAATATTTGTACCACGTTTCTTCCGACATAGTGCGTTTGGTTTCTGGAAGCATACCTGGAAAATTAAATTACATCCGATTTCATTCAAAAATGCTTCGAGTGCAAAGGGTTAATAATTTATCTTAATAATAATTTGATCTTCTTTCGTTTGGCGCCGGTATTTGTTCACTAGATTTAAAAGCAACACCGACGTGGTGTCACCGGCATTTGTCTGAAAATTTTCGCGCAAATATTGTTATAATCGCGCGCAGTTCATTTTCTTAAAAATTTTCAACTAAAATACTTCGACAAATACGGATCACAATTTGAAACGAATCCCATAAGATAGAAACAGAAACACGATAAGGTATCCTGTTTGATATATTACTCCACTCCCGGAGGACTTACCTCTTCAACGAAAGATCTTTGCTGCATAATGGTGCAGCACATTTTGCACTGGCACACGTCCTTCTCTTTGAAATTCTCACCCCTTTCCCTGTCCCGGGTGGTGACCTGGGGCGGCGGTGGTGGCACCGGCGGCGGAAGAGGGCTGGTCGCAACCTCGAGGCTATCCGAGCTGGAATTGTGACGCCGTGGCGGTGTTATGTTGGTGACGTTCCCCTGCGAGATCTGTTTCGTTTCCGCCGATCTTCCGTGATCGTTATTGTTGCCAGACTTCGAATGAGATGGTGACAAGTACACGTTGAGCATGCATTTGTTCGGTTGCGGCTGCGGTCGCAGAAAATCGTCCAGAAGATAAAAGCTCTGAGCTCGGCTCGATCTCGTCGATGTGGCACGTGTCTCGCCACCGTTTTGTTCAGCTTTGCAGATATTCTCCCGATTCGTTCTGCTTCTACACTCGTCGTCGAACTGATGGCGGTTCTGAAGTTGTTGATGTCTATCCTCGATATCCCTGTCCGCCGATTCCGTGGCGTTGCCGTCTTGATACAACCTACGGCTAACCTTCGATCTGCCCGTCTGACCGAATTCCCCGTTTTCTCTATATATGTCCCGGCTGACTCGGGACACACGGGCGGAATAGGACGTGGGCTGCTGGTAACGCGTCGACTTGCAACTCGAGCCACGAGGATCATCCCGGAAATGCTCGCCCTCGATCATCGACACGCTCATATTGTGGGACAGCGAGTGTTGTACGGCGTGCGAACCGGTGCCCGTGGGAGCCCTTAGTAAAGCGCCGAGAGACCGCCATTTCCTGTCCTGCTGTCCCGTCGAGTTCGAACAGACGGACGATCTGGTCCACTTCCTTTCGTTGCCCGGCGACGTTAGTGCCCCGTTGCCCACGGACCACTTCCGATCGTTCGTGGGCGAGGTCACCGAAGGCCACTTTCGTTCATTCGACGGCGATGCTATCGAGGTGCTCGACCACTTTCGCTCGGACACGGAACCGATAGCGCCGCTGGTCGACGCCAGCGTTCGATCCGTGGACGAACCGTTCAGCTGATCCTCCCGTTGCCTGGCCTTCCACCAGGACGATGTTGAGGTGAATAGTATCAGGGCGCCCCTTAAAGGATTCTGATTCTTCGAGGCGCCAACTTTCGGCGAATGATCGCGGTCCTTCATCTTCAGCGAGCATTCTCTGTAATTGGTGTCGCACTCGCGATCGCTGAACGCCGACGTGTCGCGATCCCATAAAGCGTTCTTCTGGGCGGCTACTTCTTCTTCGTAGTATAAAGTGGCGTTTGTGCTGCGCAGACGAGGTCTGATCTTCACGAAACCGTAATCGTTGCTGTCCTGAATGGACTCCAACGCCTCGATTCGATGCTGAACATTGCCGGTCGAGTGTTGCAGCAAAGACGACTGACCAGACGAGTACTGATGATGACTTCCGCTCAGCTGCAGGCTCGGTTGTTGCAACAGGGTCGAAGTCCTCGCTCTGTGTCCCTCGCTGGCCGTGCCACGCTGCAGACAAGAGAAGCTCGCCGAGTGTCGCAGGCTCGAGGGTGGATTTCCCGGTTGACTCACTCCCAACATCTTCCCTCTCTTTGATGCGTTCAGTCTTTTGATCTCGATAAAAGCGGACAAAGAGTGTATTCACGATCGGTGCGAAACGATTGTCGAAGGACGGCTCAAGGACGGAATTAACTTTGTTCTCTAGCTCGTCATTACTCTGGCAGTGGTTTTAAAAATCGTTCTTGACGACGGACGACCGCTTCTTCTCGTGGCACATCCTCTCGATACGATTCTCGTGACAGGGTAGCCCTGTTTGCTACATCCTCGCTCTCGATGCCTTTCGTACCGTACGTAGACGGTTCGTACGAAATCTGGAACAGAAAGTAGGAACAGGATAGGGGCTAGCAACTTAAAAGAAAAAAGAACGACTACAACGAATCGAAGCACGGCCATGAAATAATGAAATGATCAGCGACGCTCGATGAAACGGAGGATGCGGTGAATCGATCGGTCTACGATGGTGAAATATGAGCGTAAAGGTTTGTAAAAGATTCATTCGAAGGAAAGGAGAGAGAGAAAGAGGAAGAAGAGAAAAAAGAAGAAAAATGAGCGAACAGAGGGAGCCGAGGTGATTTGCTGGAGATCGGTGAAGGATGAAGGTCGTTCTGCGGCCGATGCCTGAGGCCAGGCATCGGGACTTCTACTGAAATACTCTTCGAAAATTCGATTTCCTTCGACTGTAAAAGGTACGTCCTTTCAGGGATCCTATTTCGTGTTACCCTCGATAATGCCGCCAATTTCATGACATTCAAAGTATTCGAGAACCAACCGTAAGGCTGGACACGTACCTTGATTCTTTTTCCCTCGAAATACGAACTTTCGAAGAGTCTTTGAACGACAAAGATGAAACTCGATGAAACATTTCGTGTATGTACGCTCACAGCAACATGCTTGTGTTTCTTTCTTTAACGAAAAGACGAATGCAGCTGCGTTAAAAAAGAAGCACGGGAGGGACAGGAACGTAAAATAAATAATTCATATAAAATAATCATAAAAGGGTTACGGGAGCGATTGAGAGTCAAGGTTCGTCTACGGTGCTACTGGTTGAAAATATTAATCTGTACACATAATTATTTCCTAATTAGTGAAGTCTGGAGCGCAATTAACGCGATTAACGTTCCCGAGGATCTCGAAGATCCGGTCTCGTTTAAAACAACACTATCTGAAGAGCTCGTTTTCAAGAAAAAGAAGAAAACCAACTTGTTCCATCGAACTCAACGAGCTTTCTTTCTTTCGATTTGTAAATCGTTCGGGATGAGAAACAACGTCGAGTTTCTCGTGCAACGTCGGATCGGTGGTACGTCGTCATCCGATCCTAACTCGGGTGCTAATTAAAATGCTACATGGATCTGTATTAGTCTCATTCAACGTAACAGACACACGCGGTGAGTTTAGTGTCGTTTTTGGATGTCTTATTGGACAGGACGCATACGACAAACGAACAACGACTATACCTGTTTCTCCCGTTCGGATGGACACGATACGACCCAATGATTTACATCGTTCGTAGCAGCTTTCCCTTCGACGACACGATTTCCTATCGCTCGTTAAAAACTGAAACAGTCCTATCGTCGTTACGCGTGCAATCAGCTTTTCGACGTTGTTTCGTTTGGACTTTATTTATGTCCCGTGTGACGCGTTTCCATCCACACGATACACTAATTTTAATTTAGGTTGAATTCTATCTATCCTATCTACGGTCACTGTCGTGGATTATTATTATTTAGTTGAAGACAGAATAAGATTAATTTCATGGTGATCGAACGTCACCCTATCAGAATTTGATTTATTGTTTAATTTCATTATTGTTCAATTCAGGATTTCTGTAGTTAGATAATTTCGTGTCTTCGAGATTTTTATAGATTTAGAGATTATGATATAAATTCATTTTTATTAATCTGGAAATTGTTAGTACCTATGTTTTACTTCAAAGTAAGTTAATCAATTAACATTTTAAGAATCGACCTGTGGAGTGTAGTTTCACCCCTTTTCAAGCGATTATTAAAACTAAAAAGAAAAAACAATGAAGCAAGAAATTTGAACATTTTCCTGAAAAATTTCCTGTTTCTCGATCCTCTAATTTGCCAAAATCATTATACATAAATATAGTATAATGGAGGCTTCCAAAACCCACAGAAACGTTAAAAAATTTGCAGTAATTAAAACAATAAATACTGCAACCATTCTTATTATTGTATTCTAAAACTTAACATAATCTCTGAGGGGCTCCACCGTATCAGATACAGATCAACCCTTAATTAAAAAAACCTAAATCTATAGTCTTTCTACGCAAAAATTATTCCGGCAGATAATTTCCATTCTTATTTACAATATCTTGCCACAACTTAGGCAACTTTTCGATGCCTCTTTGATAAAATTCTGGCTGCTTTAACTTGAAAAAAACATCCAAGTGTTTATAAAAAAAAAGCGAAAATTCTTTCCGCTTTACCTAATATGTATATCGAACGCATCGAGCTTCGGCACGATGGTCGCAAAACAAGCACCGCATTCCTGGGCAAAGTAGAATTATAGATGGAACGGGTTGCACGGCTCCCAAGATTTCTCTGACTTTATGGCAACGGCACGCGGCTGTCTACCGCTCGTCTATGTAGGTGCAAAACAGTGAAAGGTTTCTCAAGGCACGAAAGTAAGTGACACCCACACACATCGACGGCAATGCTAATGTAAAAGAAAAAAAAAAGGCAAGGCCGTTCGTGCGTATAAAAGTTCACTGCATTATTGCGAAACCGATCGTCGCCTGTTGCAACGGCACAATAAACGCCTGCTGGGATCGGACAGCGAATCCCCGGGGAATTTATTTTTAATTTCCCGATGTACCAATTAAGACGTCGATACTACGTGGTCCGTCTATCGCTTTCTACGCAGGTGGCTCGTTATTTTCACGTCGAATTCTTCCACGAGGATTTCAACAACCGAAGAAACGAGCAATCTCTTTGTCCTTGCACAGAATGTTTCCGATAAAACCTGGTTCGTTAAACCCCCCTTCGTTTCAATTGATTCGTGTAATAAAATGGAACAAAATGGTCGAGATATATTAGTATTGGAAGCATAATCTTTCATGGGCAAATATTTTTTCAAAGTTTGTAAGCAAGCTGGGAATTTTCATTGACTCCTATTTCGCATATTATTAGGTATTCTTTAATTCAATTAATCGAGGATATAATAATAAAATTTTTCGAAATTTCAGCACAGCGGTTTTAAACTTTCGAAAAATCTGAAAAAATCCTGAGATACTTATCAGTGTATCTACTATTTTATCCAGTGGTTCGTTACGTTAAATGTTTAAAACTTTTAGCGTTAAAAAATACAAAATTCGGAGGAAAGTTAAATTCTGCGATCCAGGTTGTCTACGAACGATCAAATAAATGTTCTACATTCCTCAAAGTTTCCACCCCTCGAACTCGAACAAAGAAACTGTGTACCCAGGCCATGAGAACGTAACAACGAAAGAAACAAGGGGGTTAAAATCGCAGCGAAAGAAATCTGTCGAGAATCACAATTTTTCCTTCCGTGTTCGCCAACGGCGACCAAAAGGCACATCCGCCACGAGACCGGTCGCAATTCTAATTCAGTCGTTAACCGGCAACGTTTAAATGGAAAAATACATCCGTCTCGCTCGTGCTCGTGCACCTCTTCTCCTCGAAAATCCGTGTTCTCCAACGACGAAACGCAAAGCGGCGTTTAATTAATCCGTCGACTTGACCGAATTTTTTCAACGGCACGATACGGATCATCCTGGAAACCGCGGAACCGCGCAGCATTCAGTGCATGAAAGCGCGAGAAAATAAAAAGGAAAAAAGAAAGAAAGAACTCGAGGCGTGTAACGCCGTCGAACGTTCCGCGTCCCATGAAACAAATACCGTTTTTAAAAGGCAACGATATATGTTCGGGTCGAAGAAGAAGGAACAAAACCGCTTTTTCGCGAAACGGATGCCGTGACTTATGCGCGAAAGGCGTCGAACGATCGCCTTATATGCGAATCGAGTAACTCTCGCTCGGTATTGTTCGTCCGTTTCACAAATTTCGAATGACGATTCGCAAAAGGTGATCGTGAAACGAAATAATCAGGGTGCTTCGTCTTTTTTCGTTTATTAACCGATCTAATGCAGAGGTGTTCATACGCTGCTGGTGTGATGAAGAATTAACACTAAAACCACCAAACGGGTCAAAATGACTTGCTTCAGATTTCTTATTTTAATTTCTAACATTTATTACAACGTTTCTGTCGAGTTATACGTTGGCTTTTATCAAGATCAAGAATTATTGTATACGTAAGTTTACATTTTATATCATATTTATTTTTAACTCTGAGGTTAGGGTTCATTAAACGCCGGTAGTTCTAGTGTTAATATAATTGCTTGAAAATTTAAACGCTCCTTTATTATCTCATCAAGTTTTTAAATATAACAAAATCTACATTGTACTCATTAATAATGGCTCCAGAAAACTATACTATTCATTTTATTAATAGAACATTTTTTGAACACGGGCAAGGGTAAAAACCTTTCGCCGAGTAAAATCCCGGAAATAAAAACATTAACTATTCATAGTAGTCGTTTACATAGAATAATTACGTCGATTACTGGTATTTCACGATCATCAATTAACCGAATTAAAAAAAAAGCTTAATAATCGTGGCTCTAATAATTTGATCACCCACTGTAATCTGGCAAAAAGTTCTGCTAACATTATGCTAAAATATTACTATCAAGAAATGACTGAAGAGAATGTTACGATAAAAAAACCATTTCTAATAGGGGGGCTAACTTCTAGTAGGCAAATGACCTTAATGAGCCACAAGTTTGCGAAAAATAAAGCAACTGGACTTCGAAGAGTCGAAGGGTTAATTTCTTTCGAAGAACTGAAATAGAGATACCGATCATAGAAAGTCGCAATCGACGCATTCGCGCTCTGGATACATCCCCGGTCAACCCGGTTAACATAATTGGTCTGAATCCCGAGCCGTGACTAATTACACGAGGCGATACGCGCACGCTTCGGCGCCTCAGCTTGTCCGCCTCGCGTTTGCTTGCCCAAGACTCGGTGGTTGCGAAAGAAATTTGAAAGCTCTTCCTCCGTCCCGGCGACTGATTAATTTTGAAAGGCGACGAAGTTACGTGAACACGATTCAGGAAAATGTAAGCGCGACGAACGAAGGTGGTTCTCGCGCAACGTTATTACACCACCCAATTTATTTCCTTTTACTTTCACGGCTAAATCGGATTGAGTCCGTCGAGAAGCATCATTAATGTGCCCCACCCTCGTATGCCAAACCCATGAACGCGTAAATTTCTCGATTATCATTTAAAATTGATACGATTATCCTTTCATGCTGTAAAACAATATCGTTGGGAAAATTATGTTTTTGTGTAAGATTATATTTTGTATTCTATAAAAATAAATATTTTTTCTATTTGATTGATTAAAGAACGTTTAACGAAAGCTTGTTTTTCTTGGGTGAAAAAATAAACACTAAAAAACGTACGAAACATTGCTATATCAGTACATATTAAAATTGTATAATATTTCTAGCAGAAGGGGTTAAATCCATGACACAATTCCTCCACTTTTCCAGAAACGAGCGATTAACGCGTGCGTTAACAAAGAAACCAGCTGTCCATGTACCTCGACGCGATAATAAGGATTTTTTATCCTTCATCTTTCGATGAAGCGTACGAAGATCGTATCGGCACGATCGATCGCAACTAAGGTAGATAATGGTTCAAGGAATTCACCATTGTGTTCGGTTGTCTTGTGTATCATCGAAACAGTGCTCGAACCGAACATCGCCAAAGCCGTCGAGCGTTATTATCCTAGTTCTCATTAATTCGGCCGACTGAATAACGTGCCGATCAGCGTCGAATAGAACAATGGCATAATAACAGTGTGGGAAAGGTCCTGGCGAAGCTGGGACAAGCCGATGATGAGTCGTCGAACACGTTTCATCCGGCCAACGTGGGTAGCGCACACCGTGGCAAACAGTTAATTACGTACACAGAGGAACGACCAGGCGCGATGAAACTTTTAATCCTGAGATTATACGCGCGCTCGACACCTGACTCTGGAAGTCTATTTCGAACACGCTGTTTCCTGGTTAACCCTTAACCTTCGATCGATCATTCCAATTTCTGGTATCATTCGTTGTAGAAGAAAAGGTTGCGAATAAGGAATACCCATCTTATATTTTTATGTAGAGAGTCCGAACATAGTGATAATTGGAAAGATGAAACGAAAGAGTTTGGGGAATTTCATACGGAATATTGTGGACCTTATAGAATTTGTTATCTTTTTTATCTTTTGTGGGTTTTGGAGAAATTCGGATGGTAATACGAGACGGTGTTATTTTTTAATGAAATAAGTTATGAGTCTGTGTTAAAATGGTAATAGAATGATTTTATTCGTGTGCAAACATAAACGCAACGTGAAATCGCTTCGCAAAACTCGCACACGTGATCGAGTGTCTCACATTTCATGATAATTAACCCTGAACCACCTACCACATGTCTCACAGACACCAAACAATTTTCCTAATTTAATTTCGACAACTATTAAGTACAGATCTCCCTATATATTACATATGTTGTAATGAAAAATTATGAACAGCCCAAGAAAGTTATCCTAAATCTCGATAATAATCGGTCGATCCTCGATTCTCCTATATCAGTCGAAAAGATTAACGCAATTACACAGCGTGGCCTGACGTTGAACCGAAGGCGTATACTTACACCGTCCAATTTGTCGTACATTCTTAATTAATGAACACCTATCCCCGTGGCCGATCTGTATTTTACGCGTGTAATTACACATCGACCGCGTTAGTAATTTACCCGTCGTCGCGTACCATCGGTCGCCGGTTTTCTGTATCGATCGAACCGACCAGGGCCGTCGGCTTGTTCTTTATTCTTTTTCTTTTTTAAGAGTTCGACACCCTCGAGGACGAGCTCGGCGCAATAACATAATTACGTTGTAATTACGCGAATCGGCAACGAATGTTTTTTCTCCGTCTCCCATTTCCGCGTATATTACTCAGCCACGCTCGACCCTAATGGATTCTAACCGCGAAAGGTGCTTTGACCTCGACCCACCACCGCACCCCACTCCCGCCCCGTTTCATCCCTTTTGTGGCACCCATATCCCTCCCTACGGCAACTAGGTGGGGTAAACGTCCCCGACAAAAGAAGAAAATAATCGCTGCTCGTGAAATCAATGCCGGCCTACGGCGGTATGCACGTGCGGACAACGATTCGACCGGAAGTACGATATCCAAGGGACGGTCTGATCGAAGATAAAGCTGAACTCTTGTGGATGTACGACGAACGAGAACGGTCGTTTCGAATATTGGATCGGGAATGGAAGAGTCTCCTTCGGGGGTTGAGACGACTCGATTGATCGAAACAATTATTGTTCGAGCTCGGAGCTTTCGAGTCTAGCAATCTTCCGGATGGCATAATTTTATCGGATGATTTATCGAGAGATTACTTCTTGATTTTTTTTTTCCAGGAAATATGTAACCCGTGTATTTTATTTGGAGTAAAGTATACTCGAGTGGTACGCGAATAGTTTGTGCGGTACACCTTTTCACCCTTTATTGACCCTTTGCGCTCGGCTGATCCTTCTGAGGGGACATATTTAATTTGTCAGAGTATTTTGAAAGGAATAAAAATAAATAGACTTATAAGCATTTATAACTCTTTTGTTCGTAGAGCGTTTGGTTTTCGGAAGATTCGCTGGAAAAGTAGACTAGATTTGATCGTAAAAAAGGGTTAACCTTTTGCACTCATTCCTTGTTATAATTTCATCGTTCATTCTTGACAAAATGAATCAAAAATGTTTATTTTAGTTTCGTTCTAATACATAATTATTTTAGGGTGTCCAACGCTTTCGGCCAAGGCTGAATATGATTTACTACAGAATTTTTATTCTGTAGATAATGAAATAGATAAACATGGTGAAGATAAATGTGCAATTTATTCTTCTTAAAACGGACCTTTTAGTTTCCCGAAACTTCGATATTAAAGTAGAAAGTTCAAAGGATTATTGATATAATGCATATAATTTGTCTCAAATTACAAGACATATGTACTTTCCTTCAGGCAAATCTAAAATTATCCAATTTATCCTATAAACGTAAATTCATCGAGTGTTATCCAGTCAGATTGTATTAAATCACACTTTTCAAACTATGGGAATAAGTCATCAAAAGTATCTGATCCTTGGAACAACACATGGACAGGATATAATTTCTATATCATCGTATTAAAAATTAAACAACTTACAACGAAATAATCTTTGCAAAATGCCCTCTTCTTAAAAAAGCAAAATGAATACAAGCCGATTCCGGGGTTCGGATATGTTGTGTTAGGATCGAGAGGATTAATACGAGGTGACTTGCGAAACAAGGTTCGCGAAACTGCAGGATCCGCGTTACACCTTCTTCGACGTCGGCTACGTGCGTGTACACGTCCACCCACGTGACAAGCGTAGAATTACGCGGACAAGCAGAAGAGGATCCACGTTATCCTGTTCTCTTCACGACCAATCCGGCTGGTAAGTCGAACGACGCAAATGAGGAGGATAGATCTTGATCGTGAAACGAGGAAGGAGCTTCTGGTTGGCCCGGTTGAAAGCTATCTTTCCTATAACGAGGCGAAATCCGTCGTGAATGTCTCCGATTACAGCGTGCTTTCCTTGCCTTCTGTTTCTGATAGCCCAGCTTGTTTACATCCCCGTTGACGCCGGGAACGTTGTATCGATTTTATTGCACACGCTTGGCACGGCTTTTAAATCTTCCCGGCCGATTCACCTGTTTAACTAAATCTTCCTCGCGACCGCTAATGCCGCGGTTACTTATTCGGAAAGATATGAGACGGGATAAGTAAACGAATAATTAGCAGCGTCCGTGGTATCCAATTTCGGATGCTTCTGACGAGTGTACGATGACGGGCCAGAAACGCCTGCGCGAAGATTTTCGATCGCATCGGAGTAGTTAGAGTGAAATTTACACTTTCTAGTCAGATCTGGGAATGAATTTAATATCTTTCGTTTGATAAAGCAACAGATACTTTTATATTTATCTTATTATATTTTAGGCATAGTCAATGAAAATTGCGGCAACCTTCTTATAATATGATGAGACATTAACACGGTTTAGATACAGTGTTACAAGGGTAGTACATAATTGTATCAATAATGGGGGTAGTATCTAAGGGTTCAACTCGTAATGACAGCAAATAGAAATATTAAAATTTCTCAAGTGTAGTCATAGCCTTGACTTTGGATTTTTGGGAATTACAGGTAGCAGTTATTAATATAATAATTAATGCTATAGTAATTTATTTTCTACTAATATTCGAATCTGAAATCTTCGAGACAATAGCAAAAAAAAAAACATTCGAAGATATAATTAGTAAAGATTGAATTTTTCAAAGTAGCAGACACGAATGTTCGAAAACTGTAATCTTTGATTCGATAATTTTACGAGTATTTGGCTAATGAGGGCGAGAACTATACCGACATTCCAAACTTAGGACTGCAAAGGGTTAAATTTGGAGAAGTAATAAGTACTAATACCTAAAAATTGAAACCTTTGATTCGATAGCAATATTATAATCGAAGATACGATTAATGGGGGTTGAATCCTCAATATTCATTACTATTGAAAAGCTGAAATCAAAGACTGAATTTCCAAAGATAACAGATACCAATCTTTAATCCCATAATAACAAAATTGTCAAACGTCCAAATATCAAGGTACCGAAAGCAAAATCTACTCGATTCAGAACTTTCAAAAGCAGTTAATCAATATTTCAATCTAAAATCTCCAATTCAATACAAGAAGTATTTCAATCGACGCGACATTTCATTTCAATCCATATTTTACCAGCTAACAAATCAATCGATTCGCTGAAAAGCTTCCGACGCGATTCCCACCCCTTTCTCCCGAGTGCGTTTCATTCGAACATCTATTTCCCTGTGGCGGGCCCGGAGATCTTCGATAAATCGTCCCGAAAGAAACCGTTCGCGACGTGCATACACACGCATCGAAATGCACGCAGGTTGATTTCGCGATCTGCCGCGATACGTTGAAAACGAGTTGGCCGGTATCGCGGACACAGCATCTGCTTTTCGCTCGATAATGATGCATCGCCGCGATACACAACCACGGAACGCTTTTAAAAACCGATGCACGCGAAACACGCGAGCCAAGTCCAAATACGCCGGTCGGCGAAACGCAAGCGGCCAATTATACGTACGATTCTCGGCTGGCGACGGCCTACGTTCGATAAAGAAAGCAGCAAGAGCGAAGGGTCGAGCAAAAAGGTAGGAAAGTGGAGCTTATTAAGGGAAAAAGGTGAGAAAGAAGCAAAGTATGCGGAAAGGAAGAAGGAGAGAGTAGAATTGGGCGCGTCTAACGAGAAGATGGATAAGAAGAAAGGGGAAGAAAAAAAACAGAAACGACGCGTGCCACGGGTAAAGAAAGCGTGAACTTTTATATAATTAAGGACTTTATAAATCACGATCGTTAATTTTGCTGGCGCATTGTTGGTAACGCATCGACGATCATTAGGCAGGCATGCATGCACACCGATCTTTTGTTACTGATTCGCGTGTTAATTATATTGCTGCTGATTTCAACGTGCATACGTGTATACACGTGCACATATATCGGATTTTGTGCAATATAGGACTCGCGTGATAGTCGTGACTGCAGACTTCGTCGCGTTGGTGAAAACTGTCCGTCAGTTTGCGTGGAAATTAACACATCGTCGACCGATTAGAGATCTTCCATTTCTCTTATGTTAACGATACGTGGCACTTTTTTTCTCTTTTATATTTTTAACTGCGCACACTTTGAGTTAATTATGCGGAAGATGATCGGTACTTCAGTATTTGAAGCTAGTAATTAAATTTCAAAATCTGTTATCGGAATTTTTAACTTTTGAAAATTCATACTATAAATACGATAGGATTTGATAACTTATAATATTAATTTTATAAAATCTAGTATCAGTTATTTTACCAATTTTTTCTTTTTTAATCACAAGTGAGAAATTATATAAAAAATTACTATTATTCATTCTTTTTCTAAAGGTAGCAACGTTGAAAAAAAAATAAAAATAAAAAATTACCCCCGCAAAGCTGTAAGCAAAAAGAACGTATAAAACTTTCCACTACAAATTTTTGAAAATTAATAAAATAACACACGTGGAACTCCACACAATTAATATATTTATAATTAGAATAACTTATGTCCAAAATGAGAAATTCTCTAATTATGAGAAATAAAAAATAATCCTGAACAAAAGACTACTCTAATAACTCTAACAATTAAAAAAAAAAACTCCAAATAGCAATCATCTTTGAATTTCCAAATTTACTCAAAGGAAACCCACTATAATAGCGTTTCGACTAAAAAAAAAAAATGATTTAGCAAGGAGCAAGTAGCCAGAGGGTTAATCAGCCACGAATCGTCCGGACATCTGTATCCTGGTTCTTCGAAATAGAAATGACGTCGGCTGGTAATTCGATGGAAAGGAACAAGTTACAAAACTGACGATGCTTAGCAACTCTCGTGTCCGCGAGTGAGCGAAACAAGAATGGATTAGCTATTGTCTGGGCTAGCCAGGTCGGCCTACGCTCGGCGAGCAACAGCTCGAGCGACACCAGCAACGCCGGTAGCCTCCATTCAATGGCCGAGAAACGTTTAACCGGGGTCGAAGGTTTCATCGACCTCGACGGCGTTGTATAGCTGACGCCAGCCTATACCATGTCATCTTACAAATACATATAGATCGGTAAACTATGACACACTGTTAGCAACAAACAACCTGAATCAGCATCGTGCAAAATCCTCGAGCCGAAAATGTTGTAGCCCGACACACTATCCCGAGGGTTAATCACAGGGAAGAAAACCGTTCGTTAAAGAATTATCATTTAAAGATTGTTAACTATCCTATCTTTCGTTCCTTAAATTGAGTGTGCAATAAAATTATGCATTTGACAATAATATCAATTTTTACTATAATTTTGTTAACGTGTGAAAACTCGTACATTTCAGCGCAAATTACTCGGTTAAATCGTTCAGGCTCGTTCACTCTTGATGTGGATTTCTAACTTTTGTGAAAAAGAAACTTAACGTATTAGCTGTCAACGTTATAGGTACAACGACTTACAAAAGTAAATATTTGAACACCATGATCTCATGCGAAAAATTCCGATTTTTATTAATTTTATTTGTTTATAGCTTCTGAGTATACTTATGTATCCGGATTTCTATGAAATTTTCAACGTGTATAGATGTACACAATGTGTGTTTTGAATTTTCATCAAGGTTCAAATAAAAAAGTTGTAAAAAACGAGTGTTACAATTTCTTCAACAACAATTTCTTCCTTCTAGCTTCTCCAAAAAATTCAAGTCATTCGGTCGTATTTTAAAAAAGTTAATCTGTTTTAAATGCTGTGCAAACAGTTTCATCCCCCGTTGCACGCATTGCCACTACTCTATTTTAAATATTTATAAAAATAGTTTAATATTCCCAAAGGGCTAAGTTTTATTTAGAAATTTGATAGTTTATCCAAGGTTTAAATTTGAAAATTTCATAGTATTATTACTGGGCTATAAAACACCACAAATCTATAATAATCATTTTTAAAAATTCAAAAATGCATTCTCTTTTTATTTCCCAAAATTGAAAATATCATTCAACCAAAGTTCAAAGTAAAATATTCCTCGCTGTTAGACAACGTTCGTACAATTTTGATTTTTTATCGTTTTTCTACCACACGTTGTGTTATCCTCCCCTAACAACACGGAGAACACATCATTTGGAGTTTCTTTTCTTCCCAACTACCACTTTAAAGTTGGGAACGTTGTTCCACGCATAATTACTACGGTTCCCTTTTTTTTTCTTTAAGGGGGAAGGTGGGGAGAAGTGGCACGAGGACAACGATGAATGAAAGCGAAACCGTGTAGGCAGAAGAAGGACCACTTGGTGGCCGAGATGTAGGCCGAAATAAAGCTCTCTATTAACGTTCCGAATCTTTTCGGCCAACCGTCGAACGAACGTATTCAGATTGCGCACAAAACACGCCATTGCCACGATTATAACCGTTTCTAATGGGCTTTTGCGATTCGCTGAAATACTTTTGTCCGTCGATTTCCCTTGAACCCGCCAACGGACAATTAAGCATTGCGCAACAATACATACGAGTGGCTTAGAAATGTGATCGTGAAACGAAATAGCAGTTTCTTGGACGGACAGATTGTGTGATGGTTGGAACAAAGCTTCGATCAAATTTAGTCGTAATTCAAATAGAATTTTTAATTGATAGGCTACAGTACTGTTGAACAAGACGTTATAGAAAATTTCGATCCATTGTTTATTGGATGATGGGATAATTGAAGGTATGATGGATTTAATATTTGAATGGTTTTCAAAGATTTGAAAGTTTCAAAGTTTTACAACCCTAATTCCAGGACATGCCACAATTTCAGTGTATTCTATTATTTGCAAATATTCAAAGATTCAAATTTTGGATAATTCAAACACTAAAATTTTAAATCCCAATTTTAATAGTATTCGAATATTAGAACATTCCAAAATTTTCAACCTCCAGATGCTATAAAAACATTAAAAAGAACTCCCATTTAACGTTAAACATTCGAACATACGAATATTTCAAATTCTCATTATAATCCTATACGCACCTTTTTGCCTATTGTTCGCCTTTTTTTGTGCCGATCAATTCAAGTACCAATTAGTCGATCCATAGATTTAAATTTAAATGGCCGCCGGATTATCGATATCAGTGAAGCAAGGAGGTTCCTAGGTAGACATCAACCTGACTGTTGATCGTATCCAGTGCAGGTTAATGTCGGTGATCGGACAAGAAACCAAATGCTTTCCTCTCGGTACAGCCATTGACAAGAAACTCTTGGCCAGGCTCGGTGTTTAACGGTGAACGTAACTTCTGATCGCCGGTGCTATAGTGTGTTCGAGTTATGACATCATAAAAGATATAATCGTGAAACGGTAGAGAAGAAAAGAGCTAGGTACCCGGGAGTTGTCGTTTTCTTGTTTCGTCGTGTTATGAATTACGATTTAATGGATGGCCAGCAGCCATTTCCTTCTGAGGGTTCGGCTAAACGAACCGCTACCTTCGGGTCATCGGGTCGAGCACAGATAGATACTGATCACGATTTATGAATCGTATAATGAACCGTCGTGACAAATCATAGAATAAGATTATACCCGTGATACAGGTAGGTACCTGCATTTGGTGCACCCCCTCGTAATAACTAATTAATTACCTATACACAGAGTGTTTCCTAATTCGCGATGTGACCAGAGCTACCGTCTTATTATGATACAAACTCAAAAATATCCGAAAATTGAATTTTCACGAAAAACGGTATCGTGAGACATTAACAATAATAATTCCCTTAATCGATTTGTAACATCCAAAGAAAAAAAGTAAGAAAGACCTTGAATGACAGCTGTACCTTCCTTTTCCTATGAAATGGATAAAAACCGAAAATATGGCAATTCTGGATACAACGATACTGGCGAAACAACGTCGTCTGGCTTGATCCTTCGTCAAGGATAATCCAAGTAGTTTTATTTGAGGCGCTACAGAAGATAATTTACTCCAAATTTAATTCGGAGAAGGCGGAAAGATGAAAGAAACGCAAGGCCAGTCCTGGGTCATTGCCGTCATGCGAGCTTCGTCCTCACATGCGGGCTATGCCAGTACACGTCTACTGGACGGCTTCGTATAGCTGCGATCACTATACTTAGAACCATGTCTATCCTCACGTACCGGGTGATCCAAATATTGTTTTACAATCGATGTTGATCGAGTTTGAGAAACCTTGTGACCCCTCTCCTTCAGGTTTTGATTACAAGTAAATTTGAACTTAAGTTCTAATTACAAGGTGTGTACCTTGTACACGATCATGTGATCGAGGCTTGCCAAATGTGAAGTATCATATACAATAGTTCAATTTTTCTTTGTTTGTTTCAATATTTGAAGCGATAAATATTTAGCTCCGACTGATACACCTATCAGAAGAATCGTACAGATAAATAATGATACAATTTTAATAGACATCAGCGTATATTAAACATCATAAGAAGAATCGAGAATAAGAATAGAAACACAAACTTTAAAAACATTTAAAGACATTTCCTCAAACTGTTTCTTTTTGTTCAATAACTGTCCCTCGTGCAATGTCCCGAGTCAGAAACCCCATAAATTCGGCCATTTTTCACTACGCTCCTTCTGCGTGTGGTAAACGAAAATAGACCAAGGAGGCACCCCACGGACCCCATGGTCGTCTCTGCACCGAAGATATTATTTCGTTCCCTCCGTCCGGGAGAGGAGAAAGAAATTGGTCACGATTTAAAACGATGACCCGTAGCTGGCCAGATCCTATCGATTTAGAGAATTAAAATATCATTGTCTGGTAAACGGCTCGGTAATACATGGAATTCGAATTTCCATGGGGCAGATAGCGAATCTGTTCGAGCGTGGCATGCCCGCGAGAAACCTCTCTGCAGAGAAGCAAAGGATAACGTTACTGCATAAGGCTCGGTGAGCGAACCAAAGGCGTGGGTGTTAGGCGGTGTTCAGAATCCCGTACCTGTACCACGCTAAGTGCTCTGCACGGGTATTCGTATAGTGAAATAACGCCTCGTGTGCTATCTCGTTCGAAGGTGCGATATATTGTGAGAGACCCGGTCTTGTCCACGTTGTCGCGTAGGAGTCTTTACCAGTTCCCGCCAAGGTGTACGCTCCCAACCAATTTCATGTATCTAGCTCTCCAAGCATCTTCTTGTTTCCGTTCTTCCTCCTTTACCCCTATTCTCGTTCTCGCTTCCTGGAGCTTACCGAGATACGATCCACCTTGGTACACTTGCCAACCTCGTTCCATTCCAGATCCACGTTAAACCCGTCGACTTCATACCAAGCTACATCGAATTTTCTTGCGCCTTGGAAATCATACGATGGCGTTGATTGAAGAAAAATTCGGACGTACGCACCGATTGAAAATCGATTCGACCAAAGTATCATGGTAATTTAATAGGTTGCTTTTAAAGAAAGGATCGGATCGGAAGATCGTGGACGAGACAAAAGTTCCCTCGCAGGAATGGGCTCTTGATGATACGTTCCCGGGAGCAACACCTGCTCGTGATACGCCACTTGGGGGCGCAGCTCGTACCTGCCGGCTCGTCTATATGTTATATAATACGAGACCGACTCCCCATACCGGTGTTGGCTAGGCAACGATGGTCATGGTGGTTATGCCGGTTATAGGAGGTTATGAAGTCTTGTCTGGGATGGAAGAGCGGCTTGTATTATGCCTAGGTGTACAGTCTAGCTGGGCATCGAACGCGGGGACTGGTCAAGCGTGACCCGAGTGGCCGGTAAAATTACTATCCCTCGGACGATTTGACGAAAAACCGATGGAAAAAGGATATTAACCGAGTAAAAATTCTACAGCCACGTTTACGGGCTAAAAACGCCATTAACTGTTATACGGTCGTAGGCTAACAGACAAGATTTATATCCTGGTGTTCGTGCAATTTGAAATATTAATCGGGTTCTATCGATTCTATAATGCTCCGTCACTCTTTGTACCGAAATGCACGATATAATTAGGATCGTTCAGGGATCCCACGCGATACGTGCTATTCAATTTACTTCTGATTTTATGCTTCGTCTTATTCAATCGCTGGTATTACTATAATGGTCCGTGTCCCGAGGGATAACGTTACGAGAAGGTCTTCTATTAGACAACGAAGAAAAATCTTGTTTTCCATTATTGCTTAAACGGCTGGTGAGGGAAATCTTGAAGTCGAAGGATGCCGGGGACGTGAATGACCGTGACACGTGGGTTACGATGGAAAGAGGGGACATGCCGTGTACAATCCGTGTACCCCCATAACAGGATACCCGCGATGTTAAGCACTTCCGTAATGCATCGCGTGTATCTTTACTCTTTGTTCTCCGACCGTGTGCTACCTACGAGAAGCGTTTCGAACGAATTCATTTTCTGTGCTCGCGTGGAAATGGTAAATACTAATTAGAAACGTGCGGAAAGGAAGCGACCAGTATGGTGCCGGCTGATATATGTATTTGTTGAGTTACGATTCGACGACGGAAAATGGCACTTGTGGCGTATGAGGGCACGTCACTGATAAGAAATACGATACCTCATCTTTAACCCTTTGCGAACGGAGCACTTTTAAGCTTAGCACAGTGAACTCACTGAATATTCCTTATTTAAAATAAAATAAATAATACGTGTTATAAATCTATATTGTCCACACTCACATTTATCCTTTGTGTTAAAAGCATAGGACAGTATTTATCGAATATACGTAAAAATTTGTAAGTTTCTACGACGGTTCGGTTTGGACGCGTATATGCGTCGATCGTCCACAAACGGTTAATACGATAAAATCTAAATTTTTATATATTGCACTAAACTCCTTAGGTTCACAATAAAAAAAAGATCTAGTCTTTTGATGCAATTTTTGAAAAATTATTCTGTTTTAAAGGGTGGTTGTAAATATTGGATTTTAACATTAGCTCGTAGCATTCTTTTTTTAATTCTTGTATTAATATTCGTGGTAAATACCACAGTATAACTACCCTCTTACCAATATTTATATTGAAATTGGGTATTTTTTTGCTACGAACTATGGCCACCATTGTATGTCCGGGAGGACGTAATATATACTTTCTTTTCTTCAGAAATCGTAACATCAAGTTTCGCCACCGAAACGATAAAATAATTACCCGAGTTACGAGTGAATACGAGAACGTCCTTCTATTCTCACGATACACTGAACGCCGCTAGAAAATGGCTTCTCCCGACACACATTGTGCGAAACGTCTAAATTACCTAGCTGAAACCAGTCTGTATGTAATGATTCATATTTCCCTCGTAATATACCATCTTGCACAAGGACGATCCTTTTCGATTGTCTAACCGTACGCTAAACTCGTTTTAATTGAACTCTTTTCATTTCTGTGATTCCACTTTCGAATCATTAATTTATTTAACGATTTATGTAGTAAGGTACAAAAGTCCTTGGATTGAATTATAAAGAAGAAAAAAATATTCACACAATACTCTAAATTAGGTATTGTGCATGTAGACTTCTCTAGGAAAAATGGCAGTATAGGGGAAGGGATATCCACCATTCGTCTTATACTGGAAAGTTACTAGGCATTTATGCCTACGTATGATAATTAACCTAACCCTACAATACTAAGTTACGAAATTACTGATTATTCAATTACTAATTTAGTTATTTAGGGTTAGAGTGAGATTAGAAGCTTACTGATAATTAAATTATTAATTTAGGTAATTTAAGGATTGGGTTAGGTTAAGAAATGACTATGTTACTAAATTACAAACATAGTAATTTAGGGTTAGGTTAGATCATAAACTTACCAGATTACCAAGTTAGTAAATTACCAATTTAATCATTTTGAAAAACAATTATATATCTTTGAAATATGAAAGAAAAAGATATCTTTTTGTTTAACGAGAAACGAATTCTGAACGATCAACTTGAACTTTCGACTGACCAAAGTCGCACAAGTCGTTAGCATCGAAGAGGACAGACGAAGCGGTCAGGCGGAATCCAAAGAGGAGACACGCAGCGTGCTTATGCCGTATCTAACAAGCAAGCTGAAACGCAAATCTAATATCAAATCTTTCCCTTCGACCGCTGTCTTCGGCCTCTATTCTTGCTGTTTTTCCCCGTCAGTTTTCCATGCGGGGAACTCGTTACGCGGATCACGCTGATCCGTAACGAGATCGAGAACATCGCTTGCGTTGCTCTCGTACGCGTATCGCACGATCGTTTCACCGTTGGCGACTCGTTAAATCGGCTGAAAAATCTTCTTAGCTTGTAACGTATTGAATGTAACTTCCCTTATATTAATATTAGAACGCTCGTAAATTTTTGTGACTGAAACAGATTTTATTACCAATGCAGTTTTCACGGATCGTAGAGCACTAATATGCGTTAATCGTTAATATGCGATCATCTGTGTTCTAAGATCGAATTTTATTAATCAATGTAGGAATTGTTGGAATCTATACATTTTTCAATAAATTTCAAATTTTTTTTGCTACATTTCATACATTTTGACAAAAATGATGCCAAATCATATTTTAATGGAATTTAACGGCTCACAGCGATTTATGTTAAAAAAGAAAAATTAGAATCATTATTCACGCGTTTCCCTCGTGGAATTATTTATGAAAATTGGACGAAATAATTAGTATTCGAGTCATGATACAATTCGAACGATTCTAAAACAAAATTGAGCGGACTGCCGACAATTTACTTGTGAAATTAATTAAAATGATATATAAAATGCCTCAAAAACATGAATATTTATTAAAAGAAAACTGGAACAAGAAAATCGGACATTTGAAATATTATACAGTTGGCTGGTGATTTTTATTTCACGCTTTGGAGAACGCTTCAAGAAAGAACAATATACGGGGAGAAAATCGTGCCTTCGTTAAGAATTTTATTAATGGATTTCCACGCCGTCTGAGCATACATCTGTATTCAAAGACAAACTGGTTTCTTTACCAGTTTTACCGAGAACCATTATCCAATAACCATTTCCGATACAATCTGCACAAATTCTTGAAGTACAACATCCATTTGTGAACAATTTCGATACACTTTATACTGATAACTAAAGTTAACATCGAAATTAGTTTCTTACAAGTAAGAAAAATATTTCTTTTCTTTTCTATTGAAAATTTAACAATTAATTATATTGACCTATATGAAATCCTTACACTGATAATATGAATTACAAATATTTAATAAATCAACATCCAGTTAATACTTTGATTGAACAGGATGAAACCAATCACCGGTTTGAAATATAATTAACATTCTTCTTTTTTAATCCTTTTATTTAAACTGATACGTTGTGGGTTAAGGTGGTTTTCTTTCAAAATAACGAATCATACGTGTTTAACCGTGGATCAAGGAACCGAGTCTGGCCGCTTAATAACCCACAGTTTCAGAAATCGTTGTTGAAGATGTAAACGACGGGTTCTGCACTGCGGGCTAAGTAAAACGCGAGAACTGTTGCGTGCAGAACGGATACAGTTCTCAGCATGCATTTAAACGAAGATGGTTTGTTATAATTGGATCTAACCACACGATGGATTCGAACTCGGAAGTAGCTACTGGTCCCGGATAAAAACTCTGTCAGATGTTCTTGAAATTACACGATACGTGTGAAACAAAACCGGAGAAGGGGTATAATGATGTTTGATTTAAGAGTACAGTTTTTTTTTCATTCTTTCGTCACTTAAAACCTTATGATTCATATTTCTAATATTTATTATAAATAATATAAAAAAATTCTAATTCATATTGCCAACTGTTGTTACAGTTTATACCGCTAATGTCTATTATATAAATAATATACTATATATATTTTTAAACAATTTTTTTGAAAACTAGGAGGGTAAATACGTCGGTTGCTATAAAGATCATAAATGACTAATTATTTGAAGTGGCTGATTAAAGTTTCATCCATGACAGTAGAAAAATAAAAAAAAAAAACGAAGGAAAAGGAAAATAACATGAGATAGCAACACTTGCTACACTTCTCCATTTCTACTTTAACAGACAGATGATTCTGTTTTTATTATAGTTTGCAAAATCTATTGATAATCAAAGATGTAATATTCGCATATGGTGAAATAGTATAGTCAGCCTGGAATTCCCTTGGTTCTATACATACGTATGAATGCATATGAGAGATGTTCCCCGTCTTAATACTCCTCCGTATAACGCTCATGAAAACCTGTCTCAGAAGGATGATCCTCTTTGCGTACGATCCGTTTTACGTCTACGTTGCACACAGGGGCAATTTTGTAAACGACACTACGAGCTATTAAATTACTCCCTACTTTCTCTGCTAGTAATTAAATCATTTTCAAGGAGACAGAACTGAATTTTCTTTCGATACAAATGTAAAACTCTTCGAGTTAAATAAATTAATAATTTAAGGATGCTTATGTTAGTTATATAAAATGAACTGTGAAAGAAAATAAATTTTGTCTTAAAATTTCTTAATGAAATCATGAACAAGTTAATTCCGTAATAAAAATATGTAATATACGGATGTAAAAAGCATACGACACTAATATGTATATATTTTGTTTTATTAACCCTTCAACTCCAATTTCATATTTGAATAATTCGAATACCAATAAAAGCACCTAGTTTTCTTATTAACAAGCTGAATTGTGCCTTTGTAGCCGACCATCACCGTCTTTGCAATTAAATAAAGAATGACGAGTTAACTCGTCGAACACCGGTAAAGGGATACGAATAAAATGTATTACCATACGACATAATGGGAACAAAATTGTTAACCACTCTCTTGCATACCGCGAGTGATATCTTATTTCCGATGAAAAGATGCTGACAGGGATGGAGATAAAAAGGAAATTGTTCGCATTATCGAAGAACTTGTTGCTCCTGGCCGAAGATACAAGCCGTGGTACGCGTTTCGTGCTGGAACTTCCTGCTATCGCGTAAACGCAAGTTAAACTCGAAGCAAGGAGACTCACGCCCACCAGGTATTCAGATTCGTGACTAGGAACTAAGATTCACTGACCCATGACTGGGCAGCGAGTGGAATAGGAGGGTAGGTCCGTAGACCGTGTGCAAAGAGGACGACGCCCGTTCCCCAGGTAACTCCCACGTCCCGTGGTATCGAGGAGGAATTACTATATTAAACGGCAGCGTGAGAGAAGGAAACCCGCTCGACGTTAATGAAACAACATTGGTCACGTATTCACGTTTCGTAGCCGGTGTATCATTTGGGATCATGGTTACGAAACGATCTTCAGACGGACTGAAAGTCGCTTTCAGAAGCCACTTCGACGACGCGCCGATCAAAATGGTCCTTTGAAAGTAAAATGGTACTACACTACGTTCTGACGACTTGTGCAAAGTATTCAGAATATTGATATTTTAATTTTTACGTTAGTGCTTATTTAAAATATTTGAAATTCTTTTCAAGGTTAATGAGGAAAGGGATGATGAAAACTTAATTTTGACGAACACTATGTTAGACAGTCGCATGATATTACGGACCCCCTGCACCCAAAGACAGATAAAGAAATTAGCAATGATCCTCAGAATCTTCAAATATGTACAATAAAAAACTTGAAACGAATTTTCTATGTATTTCATATTTTCTCAAACGCAGAAAAGACATAGAACCAGTCCAAAATATAATAGCTTTAATTTTTCAAACCAGAGGTAATGTAACCCCATCAAATCTGTGAGGGTGGAATTTAAAATTCTTTCCCTATTATAACATAATAACCATGAGTAATACTGATCATGTAATTAGTATGTAAAATAAATATAAATATATACATTTCTATTTCTAAATAAAACCACGATAAAATATTTTAAAAATCTCTGTCCTTAACAGACCCCCTCAAAACACGGTACCACTTTGAAACATTTTCCCATCCTTTGCTAATGAATAATTCAACAGATAATTGCCTGGGTATATTAAAATGGGTGTATCGGTCACTCCGTACATTCGTCACGAAAGGGTTAACGACGTTCATCAACTTGAACCACATTTTCCTACAGTCCCTTTGAGTTTGAAGCGACCTGTCGGTAACACAACCATCCACAACATATGCATTGTGAGCGTCGAAAGGATGACCAGGGTACACGGGGGGTGGGGGGTTTGGCTATAAATAACAAAATTTCGTAAAAGAGCATCTGCATTCCTCCCGCGGCGAACGCGAGCGGAACGCATCTAAAACGAGCTTAAACTGTGCTGCTTCACGGTGCGCTTCTTTTAATTTTCCGGCCTGTACATCACTGTCGCGTTTCGTTAGACAGCCCGGAGGGCGGGGGCATGCTTTTCCATTTGCTCGTATCGCGTTGGATCCCCTGATTAGTCAGATGCGTTCGGCTATATCCTTCTCCCTCACCCCCTCTTCAACGTGTTTCACCTTTGTCCTCGTTCCTTTTTCTTCTTTTTCTTCTTTGCCCCATCGTGCATTTCTCATGCCACCCTCCCTCGCCCCGCTATCGCGACCAGTTATTTTTCAGCAACATTTTGTTCCTCTTCTCTCCGCTCGGTTGACTCTATTTTTCACCCCCTTGTTTCTCGCGCCCTTCCTTTTCTTATTCTGTTTTTCTTTCGCTTTGTCTACTCGTCACGGTTTCCCTGTCCTCGCGAGGACGCGTCGCCGGGCTGAAAATACGAGCCCAGACCTGCTAGTCACTGTGTCGAAGAAACTGTTCCCCGCGCGAGCACGGGAATACGCGCCATGAATTCTTAAAACGATCTCGGAGAAGAACGACCAAAAGGGGGCCGAAATAGATTAAGGAGTCGTTTCGGTTTAAGAAAACGATGGATTTTTACCAATTTTAGTTTCTTGCTCTCTTCTGATCCCTGATTTTGACATCTATGAGAGGATTTTTTGGAATTCGAACAATTCATGTTCTGTTTCATACTTTCAATAGAGCAATACTCAGATTTTTGGATTTATTATAGTATGAATTCTGATTTTTTTAAGCTTGCTCAATTTTTTATTCAAGTAATGCAACTCACACCATTGATAAAAGAAATTATTGACTTATTCCACTTTGATATGGTATAGAGATTTTTCATAGAATTATCTAACATTGGTCACAGGATTTCTATTTTCTTAAACTTCGTAGTTCACTTATAAAACAATTTCGCCAAAATTGATATTTTCAAAATTGGTTGGGACAAAAGCCAGTTCTCATGTATTTTAAAAGAAATGTTGTTAAAATTGAATGTCAATTTTGTGTCTTGTATTATTTCAATTTCCTAAATTTTACACTATTTCTCTAAATATTAGTTCCCAATATAGGATACTCTTTTATCTAACCCTTTCAATCCGACGTTTTCAAGGGCTAACAGAAATTTTCTCACATATAAATTATTACAATGAAGATAACTGCAATGTTGCATAGCAGTTTTACCAATTACAATTACAATTATTATTTATCTATTATTTTTAAGATAATTTCGTAAGACAAAGTGTAGGAAGGATTAAAAATTAAAAATCTCAGGATACCATTGTATACGTTCCACGATTCATCCGATTTCGCCGTTCGACAAAAGCTATTCATTTTTCTGTCTCTAAATGTAACCCCTGAAGAAGCAACGCTTCGCGACGAAGGAACTAAATGAGACCCCTCCCCTCCCAAAGAAAAAAAAATACGAAAAGAGCGTATAACTGGCCACTGCCAGCGATCGCTTATCAAGGAAAATGCTTAAGATCTCTTTGGGCTTAATCGTTGCACGATAAGATCGCGATATTTATCTCGATCGCACAATTAACCCCGCAGCTAACCAATGCATCCCGGTAATTGCGAATCTTCATGAACGTCGAAGGAAACCTTGCCCACGTGCAACCTGACTGCAAATTTGACCATCGTGATTTCCGTCGATGCTCGACGGATTTCTGAATCGTTCCGCTCAAGACTATCGTGTAATAACAAGCCCAGTCGAGAGAAGAATATGAACGAAATATCCGCTCGATCGCGAACTCGGTAACGTTTCACCTGGCCATGTAGGAAATAAAAAGCAAAGAAAAAAAAGGAAAGAGTCCTGTTTGACCGCACACTGTTTCACCAGTGGCGTTAGATCGGAGATCAACTTCCGCTCTTTGATCGCCAGAAAGCGGCCTATTCTTCTTCGTGACAGCGGTCGGTTACGGGTCTCGAGTTTGACGCTGTGAAAACTAAACGACCTCGAGGATGAAATTCTACCACGTTCACCGTACTGCTCTACCGTTCGTTGCGACGTTTAAACAATTCCTTCTCTGCAAACCACCTCTCTTCCGGGTAAATCTCTTTGCCGAGGCTGACGCGTACGCGTTCGTTTTTTTCTTTCGTTCGAACACCGTCCAACATAGCCACAACGAAAAGGATATCTTGATAAAGGACTGTCAGATGTCATATTTGTGTCGCCTTAAATAACGTCCGACTAAAAGTTCGTCACATTTTCACGGATTTTAATCAATTTATCTTTGAAGAGATCAAAGAGGCTGGAAAATGTGTAAGATGGTACCTTGCACTGTCCAGGATCAATCTTGACCAAGAAAAGAAGAATACAATAATATTCTAATCAAAGTCGAATGTCAGAAATTGTTTAATTTTTCAAATATTGAAAATGAAATATTAAATTTAAGTTAACGCTGTACAACGGTTAAGGGTACGAGGGTTAAAATTTTATTGTGTACCGTATTGTGTTAAACTACTTGGAATTGCTTAGATTTTTTGTATTTATACTCAAACAGCGATATATTTATGCTATGACGGACGGATACAGTCGTCCGTGGTAGCTAAAGGGTTAAAATACAACATCCAAGGAAATATGTCGAATGAACGCATCAGCAGAAACCATCGGACGAGTAATAAACTCGTTACCTCGAGCCAAAGTGTTTTTACCTCGACGAAATGATAATCGCAAGCGTTACGACTCAATGTACGCCTCTCTCGAACGAAAGCAACGAGCAGACAAGAAACGACCGTTAACGATATTAACCGACAATCGATCGACGGAAACACAAAACGATAGAATGAAAAATTTTCAATACGATCTGAAGATAATATCTCGTCGATTATCTCGATTTCGAATCGCGTTTCCAACGAACAATTTTCGCACCGAACCCCGTACGGATTTGATCGTGATTCTATTTGAAAAATTCGAGATCAGCACTTTCGCTTGATTATCGAAAGATCCTTGGAAAAACGACAGAATAAATTAAAAAAAAAAAAAGACCGGAACAACAAATCTTCATCCTTATGTATGAGAGATAAGGTGAAGCAACGGTCTAATATACAGCCAATGAATGATTTATAGAACGGTATCTGCTTTTTATCCAAGGGATCCAGGTTGCCGAGCTGCAGGCACCAGTTGTGCCAAGATTGCCCTGCCGGAGGATGCGAACCGCTCTGTGTAATTACGATCATAAATATAAAGGTTGTTTAATAAAATTCGTCGCAGTAAGCTAGGGCACAGCATGGACCATCCTCTGTGTGATTCAATTTGTTTAATTGCAGTATTATCGAACCACGAAAACGTGAACCTCTTGTCAAATTGTGATTGGTCTGCGATAAAGTGAATGAAAATAATGTTAAAAATATTCATGTTCTCTCGTGTTTTGAAAACATCGAAATAAAACAAAATTCGTTTCGCTGTCCTGAACACGTTCGCCTTCGGTAGCGATCGAGGAAATGAAATGTCCCGAGAACTTGTTAAATCCACGATGTTCCGTGACGATAAGCCAAATAATTTTCACTTTTTACTAGCGTCGCGATTAAATTATCGCCGACGATTGCAGCGCGAATTTCACGATGATAAACAATACAAATTACGACCCATACCGTGGCGATAAACTCTGCGCCGGAAAATTTATAGACAGGTTCGTGTCCATGGGGACGAATCTACAGATTTTTAACCCTTTCGTTACTAATATGGAGAACATACGACCTTTGGGACAGTGACTTTGTTCAAACTTTGCAGAATTATTACAGAGTATGTACAAAATAATAATTGTGTAGAATTGCAGCTTTAAATTAAATTATAGTGGAGGGTGGCAAGTATCCGATGATAAATAATATTTAACCCTTTAATGGCAGAATATTTTACTTAGGAAAGAAAATTATTTATTATGAATTTTCAATACAATCGAAAGCAGCGTACCCGTTTTACTCCGGGCGTTAAAGAGTTAACAGTTAACACGAATAGAATTGCACAGCAAAAGATATTACTTTGGAAAACGTTGCAAATTTATGTTACCTTATTTGCCGTTGTACGTCAAGTTAAATAATTTAACATAGAAAGATACAAAGACGTTTAATTTATCGAAAGAGTTAATCATATTGACCCTTGTTTATTAGCTTAATATCGAGACTTCTGGCGATCGTTTATCGTGACACAACCGGTGCACGACTGCTTAACCCAAATTTCGATTTGGATAAAGCCTGTCCTACTGATAAATCCGATTACGTCACTCGTACACGTGTTACACAAGACGACAACATCATATACCGGTCAATTTTATATAAAGACCAATTGCAAAACGTCCATGCCGTAAATATACAGGCAGATTCGACTTCTGACAACACCATTGATCGAAACGTGCCAATTTAAATGAACAATAGGAACCTTTACCGTTGACATCGTTTTACAGTGTGACGGTAACTCGGTCGATGATCCCGTTTGGATAACATCAAGATGCATCGTCCACACTATTAATAGTGGTGAACCTTTTGAAACGATCGACGATGAAAACAAACGCGGATCAAGCATCGTTACTCAATACGATTCGAATTTAATCGAGGATTTATTGGACTCGATAGGAGCGTTCAGTTATTTTCACGTGTACCATAAACGCATCGACTTTAATCCTTAAGTGGACTTTCGATTTTGTTTTAACCTTCGAACGCTGGATGCTGAGAATCCATAGTGACCCACTGTGCCAAATGTACATACAATATGAGGATAATAAAATTAGGCTGTTAAATTTCTTAACGAAAGATCTTCGTGTGATAGAAAAGTAATATATAAAATTTGGAAAATATTAATGGGAAAAGGTATAAAATTTAATTTATATTGTAGCTACACTTAACAGTCCTCGGTTTACGACCTAACCCTAAACGACAATCGTTTTAAAAGACAAGATGTATAAAATATAGAAGCATAGAAATTGGTTCGACTATCGAGTCATATTTGGCCCAGCATTCGACGTGAACGTTATTAAATTAAATATCTAATTTTATTTTGTTTAACGTAAAATTTGCATCGCATAGCATCTCGTTATGACGATAAATAGAGCAGAAATGAAGAAAATTCTTTTGGTGTATACAGTTTTTACGAAAAGGTACATCGTCGTTAAGGAATGTACGTATACAGAGTAAATACAACTGTAGGAGCCGATTATCGTGTTAAAGAATTGTGTCAGTCTTAAAGTATGCCCGGTCGTTCGTCCACGGCCATAGAAAACGTACGTGAACCATAATAGAGCATATTACAGCAATTCATCTCTAATCTGCCAACAGCGTAGGAGAAGCCGAAACGCACCCCATTAACATACCTCAGCGTTAAGTGATCGCGCGTCTCTCGGCGCCGTGAATTACACGCCGTGAATTTTCAACGAACCTCAACCCTTTCGCCGTAACGAAATTTTGACAAAAACCGACGTTACTCGTTGAACGCTTCGCCCACCGCGTTAAACCATAAGGTAAGATTAAGGAAGTTGCGAATTTTTGGAAAGAAAAAAATTCATAAAGTTTGAAAAATTCTGTGGTCCTATTAAATTTAAAAAATAATACAAGAACGAAACCTGTGAAATTTAAAAATACTGATGTAAATAAAGCCCGTGAAGTTTGGAAAAATTTGTAACAGAAAAGCTCGTGACAATTTGTAAATTTAAGAATAAAGAGAACCTGTGAAATTTGAAAATTCTGAAGAGAACCTGGAATCTTGTAAACCAAAATTTATATAATTCAAAGATGCTATAATACTTGAGACCACTAACAAAATGGTAGAAAATTTGCAAATTCTATCGAAAAGAAAAATTCTAAGATAAACTGCCTCATCGTTTACCTTCCATTACATTTCTTTAAATGTTAGCCATAATGTTGAACGCATTGATTGAAACTCAATTGGCAAGTTTGGGCATCTGTTATGGTATACAGAATAAACGGAGCTTAAAAAGGCCTGGGACTGGATTAGACCCGATCATCGATCGTTCCATGTCACGATGACACGCGTGCAAGGTGCAGCCACCACGAAAGTCGACGAAAACAACATCCCTGTTGGTCGGAGGCCGGATTTAAATTTGCGGAGAGCGACGAACTCGGTTTCGCACTTTGTCAGAATTCAAGGTTACCGTTCCCAGCATTCACGGATTCGTCATACTTCAGTGTCAACGGCCTTCCCAGAGGTATTATTTTTAAGCAACCGACATTTACGCTAGGTGTAGGTACTTTCGTCTCTTTGCCGCGTGAAATAATTGTTCTTCGTCGTTTACGACCGATGCCCACGCGTTTCGCCTGCATATCTGTCTCTAACTTGAATTTTCGTTAAATTTACCAGCAGAACGATGGCAAATCATTTTTAACGAAGGAAAATCAAACTAAATTAAATATTTGATGATTAAAAGTCGTATGTCAAACGTTTGAGTAATTTGAGAATTCTTTCTGTAATTTACAAAACTTTACACCTCGCTTTAAAAACTGTCTATCACCGTTAAGATTATTCTGAAGAGTTATACCGTGTACCGGATGATAAATATGATTGAAAAAAGACAAAGAATGATATTCTTCTTAGAAAACTGTGTTCAGAAAGCCCCGAGGTCTCAGCCTAATCTGAATATCAGACACAAAACGAAGACACGTACCCGGTGAATCCAGTTTCCGTTTTAGGAAAAGGAAAAACCGAGTCGAGAAGTGAGTGAAATGTTGTAACGTGCTTTTCATTTCGGAACTCGTTTAGCTTCTTGTAGCACGGTTCGAACAGGTTGAAACACGTGATTCCAGCCACACGTTCAGGTGGTCTCGGTTGGTCCTCGAGCGGAACACGCCGGTGCGTGCCCGCTTCGATCCTCTTCGTTCCGCTCGGGATCCGATTGCTTTTCTTGCCGCGCGATTCGTCGAACGAACGCTGACACACGACATGCGCGACGCGAGTGTGTCAATGACTGGTGAAAGGTATCAATGACTTTTCTTTCACTGACCCCCGACAAGAAACTTTCAGTCTCTAACATCTCTATACAAGTGACCAACCGTGCATAATGTTCCTGTGTGCGAATATTTTTTAACCCTAACCGCGTACAGAGGTGTGATTACATCTTGTGAATTTTCAATGTAAATTGTAGAGAAAAGACATAATTCTTGTATTCCGATCAAATAAAATAAAAACAAGGGTCAGGGTCTTTATTTTAATTCGTGATTAAGGAAAAACTTTGATTGCCGGAGTATTTACGAGATTTTATTGATTTTTAAGATAGGTATAAGAAATTGAAAATATTAAAAAAAGTTAAAAGTTTTCCGTTAATTATAAATCTATGAAATTTATCGAATATGGAGTGTGTTTGCACCCTTGCACACAGTTGCACTAATGTCAGTTAATACTGACAACTTTGGTTCTTTTTATTCTCTATATAATTCTAGAAAAGAGAAAAGAAAATGGAAGGTTTTGGATAAATACGGGTGTAAATATTCCTAGACTGATTTTTTTAATCCATTGAATACTAAATTAATTCGAAGAAATTTTTCAAGTGAATTTGATTCATTTTTTGTTATATATTAAAAGATAATTTTAAATTTCACAAAACCTAGCTTTTCTAAAAAAATTAATGAAACGTTAAGGTTAAGTTAAAGTTATTCTGAACCAATCTTATTAGGAACACTTTTTTACTTCTTACACTTATGTACGAATTTTGTACCTTTTAAGATTTTTTCTTTGTTTCATAAATATTATTTTTATTACATAAAAATACATGATAAGCGTCACTTACAACGAAGGCCAAAGGATATTTAACTTTGTTCCCTTTTATCTTCTATTATTAAACTAAACACAGATGGGTCTCCTATTTCGTACGCTTATTCTACTCAAATTAAGTAGTATCAACCTATCCACAATTTTATGCAATTTTAAAGTTTTAAATGATGCGGATTGAAACACTGCTCGTTTCTTCAAAGTTCCTTTTCATTTAATTTCATTTTAATTTTAATCGTAGAAATATCGTGACGACATGCTTTGTCGACAAAAGCACGCTTATAATTTTCATGAACGGGAAACGAGTTCGAATTACGAACACAGCAAAACTGGTTTCGAGGAATAAAATATACGCGTCTTCGGTGGCGGTACTGTTAGTCTCCGATGATTTGATTTCATTTCGTAATTACACGGTACGGTTTGTCAATCAACCCTCTCCATATAACGCGACATACTTTAAATTTGAACGCTTACATGCTGTATAAAGATAATTTTAATTCCTTCGATAACCAGTTATAAAAGCACCACCAATTCCAATACAGGTAATTAGAATTTTATTGGATTTTCATTCAACTCTTTAACACAATTGCTGTCACCCCGAAGCTACTGAAAGTCTTGTCAAATAGTATTTTTATTTAAAACAAACTTTTATTTGTTATTTTCACAATATTCCATTATTTCTAGATAGGTAGTTAAGAAAATTATATATCCTCTTATAGCAAGGTTTTCTGAAGACAGTTTCAGAGAAGAATAACTTCGTATTGGGTTTTGTATATCTTATTTGAATCAAAATAATTCAAATTCTATCGTAGAGGAATACAAAGCGATTATTAATTCTAATGGTGCTTATTTTCACTGCAAATTATTATTTACTGAATTTTAATGGAACGTGAAAGTTGCGAATTTACTCTCACAACACCGTGTCAAACGAAACTAATAAGTGCAACAGAAATATTTGTCCTATCCGAGCCTATTAACCCTTTAAATACTCATTAATATTGGAAGTAGTAAATCATTGATTAATCATTGAAATTCCTAATCTTTATTATAAATTATAAATAATATGACGATTTCTTAAATTTCTATTACCAACTTTTTAATTACCTATGTTGTTAATTACCTATGTCTTATTATAGACAATATGAAAATAAGCGAAAACGAGTTGTTTATGAATATTTTTGAGTTCATCCTGAACACCAGTTCATACGAATTCTCATGATCACCGTTGCCATTCGAAACGGTGAATACCTCACCAGGAAATAATCCAGGTAGCAATGGTGGCACGCAGAATCGATCCTCCTGGCCAGTTTTCGTAGCACGGTCCAGCATCTGAATTGTGTGTAACCGCAGCAGACACACAGAGAGGTAACACGTCGGTCGCCTCGTCTCTGCAGGAGTTGACCTTCGTGGACGGTATAGCATGGCCTTTCCTTTGGCCTCAGACAATTCATCCTTCGTGCTTCCAGCCTGGTTTATAGATCACACGACCTCAGCCTCTGGAAACTGGCCGTCGACAATGGACCGTGTTATTAACCGATAGGCAACTTCGTATCGTTCCGACCTGTCCTGGCCATCCGAGGCTACTTACCGGATGAACATTAATTAGAACGGGATTAAACCTTTCCGTTCAGAATGCTGGACCTTTCTTGGGACACAGATAAGATCGACGTCTTGGCACAATTTTTGTTGGTCGTCGAATTCTCAGCTCGATTTCTCGGTATTCGTTAGAATAATTATTAAAATGAATAGTGCGGTTCGTGGACAAAAATCTAAAGAATTTTCCTTTCGTTTAACCGAAGAAGACCATCATCTTTTCAAGGTTTTCTCCGTAGAAGAACAACTGATCTTCGAATATAAACCTTCACGGTGGTTTCGGCAAAAGGGTTAATTGGTACGAATTAAAACAAAGAATCTGAAATGTTGTTTAGACTCGGTTGTTTCAATGTTAAAGCGTTCGAGTCGCACGGTCCTGGTCGTCGTTACTTTTTTTTTTTCTTCTATCATTATCACGTATCATTTACGGTAAAACGACTATGTGGGTTGCGACGTTCACGCAGAGACAATGCCGTGGCTGTTTACAACGTTACTTTGCCGATAATATTGTTGCCAGCGTTCGTTCTATGTCAAGGTGAAGCTTCTTTCTCCCCGGACAACTCGAGCACAAAGTGATTCTTCAATAGGCGTTGTTAATACGCGGATGGCAACTGTATAAAAATACAACGAGCTGAACTTAACCCCACGATGGTGTGAAAAGAGCCTAAAAGAGAACGAGAACGACCCGACAGAGCAAACCTCGGCAAATCCGGCCAAGAAGCCTTTGTGTTTCGTTGTTCTTGGCCGAGTGAACGAGTCCTGAAGGTAGGAGAAGCCCGGATTCTCTTACCGGTTCAAACGTTTTAACCACCTGCTTCCGAAATTTGACCACCGCCATTCATGTATACACTTTCCATGGTCTTCTTTGGTGTTGACACAACGACGGGGTTAAAAAGATGGAATTGGAGCCAGAGGGTCCGGGTCTGAGTAAGCGGTCTGGACAACAGAGTCATTGATAACAATGTACGGGGTAAAAATGTGGTAAAACTGTTTGTAATTAACACTGCAACTGTCAAATAAATCAAAATAACATGTTTCAGGTTTCTTACTTTAAATTACAAAATTTATTAGAACACTTTAATCGAAATATAAGTGAACCTTTATCAAGATAAGAAATTACTCTGCATGCTAGTTTACCTTTCATCCGTTATTTATTTTATTTTCTATTTAAAAGTAAAGATACGCAACGCATAATTTGAGATTTAACCCTTCCTATCCGAGGATTATTTTTAAATGTATCAATTCCAATTTTTAGTCTTCTTCGTTTTATTTTTCTATGTAATCTTATGCTATCATATAACTTTCCATTATTGTATAATTATACAACGATACTGCGAGTACGAGAAGTTTCATTAAACTTATAAATAGAGTTTTATTGTCGCGAAGAAAAATAATGAAACGTTCTGGGGAGTCCTGCAAACTTTGAATTGCTCTCTTGAAAAGTCGGACCGTTTGACTTGTACTTAAAATAGCCGAGACCAAAGTATTTGCTTTAAAAGTACGATCCCTTTATTGCCTCAGGATATTACCGTTCAATGATTACAACAATAAACATTTGAATTAATATGCTAAATTTAAAGAAATTTTCGATCTTCTTAATAATTAACAGTTTTGTTTAATAGCAATACTTTTAAATCATCATATGTTCAAAATTTGGCCATTTGACACGCAACAACTAATACTTACTAACATAACCATAAAAGAAAAACAAATAAAGTATTTTATATTCAAATCGATAATTAGACAAAAATTAATTCCTCCACGAATAAAATGGAATAAAAATTACGATATACTATCGGCGATTTCTTCTATGTTCGAATAAAGAAAAATAAATATCGTAATCCCGCTGAATATCGCGAAATTTATGCACCGTTCATCCCTGAATAATGTTACGCGAATCCGTGGTTATTAATTACCATCCGTGCACCCCGTAGGATATCATTGAACCACGGATTTGCTATTTTTTATCACTATCCAACGTTGAATATCTCGACTCCCCATTTAATGCGCACCGGGACGCTGAAGACTCAATAAGAGAAAGAAAAAAAAAAAGAACGGAGTTGCATAAATGCTCGTCTCTGGAAACGTATCCTTTTTTAGTCGAAAGTAACACGACCGGAATAATGAAAAAAAGAAGGGAAAAAAAAAGGAATGTGAAAGGGAAGCGTTGCCCCGCGGCAGATTTCGGCAAGGATTTCGTACGACGGCTTAGTTAGCGTGGAAAGTTATTTCCGTCGGAGCATAACCGTGTTCCGTTTCGCGAGGCCTGAAGAAAAATCGCGATCGGTGTACCGGCATAAAATTCGGACGAAAACTATCCTTCGGAAGCTCGTACACGAACGAGAACAATCATACATTTTCTGTGGAGAATAATTGGAAGAAATGGATGGTAAGAAAGACGGACGAATGATCGATGAAATGAAAAAAGAAAAGAGTGCAACGCGAAAGGAAGTTGCGCACATAGGATTCTGACGGTTTACATAGAAAGACAAATCTTTCATTTCATTCCATAAGTAAGATTATTAATCGCAAGTATTTTAATTATTTATCAATTATATGACTTATAACAGGGTGTTAAAAAATTACCTAAAAAGCTCTACACCGTTGGATAGATTACGGCAAATCGAAGCGATAAATCCCGTAGCATTTTTCTACGAAATTTGAAAAACTGATTATAATCATATTTTTAATTATCCGGCAGGGTGTGATCAATTAATTTAATGTATTTAAGTCAGAGATACTTCCTGAGATCACGTTAACACGCAAACTAACGAATGTTAAAGGGGAAAGGGACTGGTGAGGTTCAAGGTACGGACTGTTGCGAAAAAATGTTAACGAAGGTTTATAGAAGACGAAATTTTTGTTCAACGTTTAACGGCGATCTGCCAATTACAAACGCATTCGTCGAATGGCTTTTCTACGGAAGGCTCATCAATATTCCTTCCTTTTGCTCATTTCGTCGTCCATAAGCTGCAACGGACGTTGGTACCGACCAGACATTCCGGAAAAAAAAGACACCCCTTCCCCCTCGGAATACACCATTATTCCGTAGTTGCAATTTCACGATCGTAACATTGTTAATGTTCATGATTCGCGAGGAAATTAATGGGCTTTGTTGCGATATTTTGCGCAGAATTCATTGCAAATATCTACAAGACATCCCTCCAGGCATCCCTGTTCACGAGCCAAAACGGCACGGGGGTCGTTTACGTGACAGCACATGTGCACACGTGTTTCGTTTCTACAGGATCTTTCCAAGTACGTGGAAATTGCTCTAAGGATAGATTTAGAACATCAGCATGATAAAAAACGTATTTTTTATGGGGTGTGGACCTTTTTCGTAGGTAATTAGTCCAAGGATGGTTCGACCCATGAATATAAAAATTTTCTACGTTTTATTTTGGTAGAAATAAACAAGAGTTAAGATACTGAACCTTTCAGGTTACAACATTGCATTCATATTATAAAATTTTTAAATTATTTTCTATAAAAACCTTAGTTATTGGCATCAAACATTAGTAATTGATACATCCGTTATATTAATCATTGGCATAGTTACTATAATCAAATAGTGACTATAACAGTTTCACGGATATAAATAAAACATAAAAAGACGAAAATATGTAATATTAATATTTAATTTAAACTTTATTATTGAGTGAAAATTAAAAAATCATGCCAATGACAGAAGTTGTGTGAACTTTTGCGTCTTTCATTCTACGTATTCCATTAACAATAATTGTGATAAATTTTCAAAAATAATCAAAAATATTCGATTATAATCAGGACTAAATAAATTATACGAACTGGGTGCGTGAATTCACTGAACTATAAATTTTATATTAATTCGTATTAATTACAAAATTTATACATCGAATTTCACATATTTTGACAAGGCTTGTACAATAACGAATATAGAAGGCTGTAACAAGACGAAATGGTACGGGACAGACTCGAATATCGAAGAACACACGTCTGGCGACGATGCCAGAACTAGACCAGCTGATTGTAGTTAAACCACATACCCAGGGACGCGTCTAGATTCCAGTCAGGTCCTGATACTTACTTAAAAAAATACGTTTTTCGTCCCGAACCTTATATTCTGCCGTGAATAATGTTCTGTTAACAGCACACTTTCTTCCTCGCCGCAGCGAACGAGCTTAATAGGTTGTTAGCGTTTAATACCGATCGTTCGGTTGCAATAGATCGACCAACGATTGCCGTCATAAAAGTCGCGCAAAAAAGTACGGATACTTTCTTTCTTCTGCATTGTCGTTCGACTTGCGCTCGGCTGGAAACAACTGCACTTAGCCCTTGTAAATATTGCGGTAAATTAATTCCTTTCCAATTAGAAACTGAGAAACTCCGGACGATTTAAACTGCTGACATAACGTTTCGAACATGCGATTCAGCAGTTGCAGTGTTTGCACAATTTCTGTTCAAACACCTTCATGATATTTGAAAAGGGGTCAATGATCGCGGCTTAAGTTCGAAATTTATATGTGATTATCACGAATGATTCTTTGATTTTTATGCAATTTTCGTAGCATTGGAAAACTAATGAGAGTACGTTTTCATGTGACGGCAAATCATGATATCTGCCATCACCTTTTTTATGTGAAAACTGGAAATTATATTGTCATGGAAACTAAATATCGCACTGTCGTGAAACTGGATTTCGTGTCGTGACATTAATGTAATTTCTTCTCAAACTTCGTAAAATATTTAACACGCTGATTGTCATGAATGTCACCAATAACCAGTGCTCCAAATGATGAATAACCAAATAATTAATAAACCATTGATATCGTTAATATAAACCTAATAACACAAGGTATCACTGAGAGCATAGATTATTACCGTTTCAGCCAGCGTGTTAAAAATATTTTACAAGCTTGACCCCTCCGATTCAAATCTCAAAAATACGTCCCTACTCTATGATTATTTCCCCTTGAACTGCAATTAAAAGAGATCACCAAAAACTGAGTCTTCCAAGAAACCAAAACTCTGGTAGAAACAACGATGACGTTCATCTCTCTGAGAACGATCCTGGTTCCCATCAATCGCACGCGCGATCAACGATGCAATAAATAGCCAGAACGTTTCGGCCGAGCGTTTTTCAACGTGATTCGAAATGGAACACGATACATCGCACGGAACCCGCCAAAATTCGTAGCTTCGATTAGTGAAGCAGCATAGTGGCCCGTTTGGCGGGTGGTAATCAGAACGGCATTCCGAAATCGTTGGCTGGTCGCTGCCAACAATGACCTGTCTCTTCGAGATCGTCAGTCGCGGGCGAACGGCCTGCCGGTTGGACAAAGCCGAGATATGCCATCGGCCCACCTGACAATACACCACCGTGTATCGAGAATTGAATAACTTTCGAGGAGGGAACCGGTTCTATAATTTTCAAATGAATAACCATAGCCGGACGTCGCCACAATGTTAACGGCGTTATTCAGTTCTCCCCGCCTCCCCCAGCCTCGTTTTCGCCCCGTCATATAATCGTATTTAATTAATGCCGATTATGGGACGGCAGGTTTAACCTTCGATTAACCCGACGGACGAAGGGCCCGATGAGAAATCGCCGACCTACGGTCATCCTCGGCTTGGAACTTGTCCAATTATTACGATCCAAGTGAAAATGTCTAGGATTGTGAGGAGAAACAGCCTTTTGCCGTTCGTTAATTTTCCATTATTCGCGACATCGTCCAGGTAAAATTCGATTCCTGGACTGTGGACACGGCTGTTAGAACGGTTGGAATCCGAAGTGTGGAGGCTGGCGAGATTAAAGTCGAGCTGCGGGTCGAGCAGCAACAGCGGCAGCCACTGGGATGGCTGTAGTTGCCTCTTCAAAGAATCTTTCCACGATGGACCAGTTCCGGCAGTGCTGGTGCCGGCGCAGCCGTTGGCGTATGGGAATAGACTTGAAAAAGGGATAGGAAGGTGATGAAGAGAGGCAGAGCGACGAACGCGAGCCGTGCGCGGGCAGAGGATGAAACAGGAGCAAGGTTAGAAGAGGGACGACGAACGAAGGAAGATGAGGGTCCGCGTAAAAATACGAACAAGAGGAATACTGGAAGGATGGGAGAGCGTGGAGTGGTACCGCGATAGACAAGGATGCTACCGTCGCGAGAGAAAGACAGACCCTGGGTCGAATGGAGAAACAAAGAGGGACGGTAAAAACGAAAGATAGAAATAGGAACAAGAAAGAGGAGTAAAGGACGGAGGCGACTAGTCCGTACGGGCAAAGAGAAAGGTAAAGGGAGAAAGATAAAGGAACAAACGAAAAGGATGAGATGAGAATTCGAGCGAGAGAAGGCGCACCAAGATAGGTGTAAAGAAGAAAGAGAAAACGATGAAAATAAAAAAAGGAGGTGCAAGATAGAGGGAGAAGAAGGTGAGAAGTTAGACAGACACCGAAGGAGACCTGAAGAAGGCAGCTAAGGAGGCGTAAGAACCGACTAGACGTAACTAACTTTCGAGCAAGTGAGACAAAATCAAACCGCGGGAGTAACGCGGTGGAACGGCTTGAAAAATCGCTGTCTGTAAATCCTGAAACCCTCGCCAACCTTCGAGCACGTAGTTTCGAAGTACGTGGAATTCTTTTGGAATCGATTGCGCGGGCCTGGCATCCTTCTAGGAACGTGTGCTTTGCCACGGGTGCATAATTTCCACGAGCTTTCACACGTCCGTAAAAGGAGCGTACGATAATTGCTATTTATTGCCGAGATATAATTCAACCGGCTAGCGTAACACCGACCTCTGGCCAATAGAGGTAGCGTTCATTTAACTAAACGATCCGCTCCGGGTTCAAATCGGTATACGATCGGTGAATCGAGTTCGTTTCGATCCTGGATGCTCGTTCACGTTTTACAAACACACGAAACGATCCGTCCTCCGCCACCGCCACCCTTATTACATTCAACGAGCACGTGCAATCCCGTCGTTTCGAGCACGCGCTCGTGCCCGTTCACCTTTATCACTTAGCAAGGTCCAATTTTCGTCGCTCGAAAATTACTCGAGCTGGCCAAGTTAACCATAATTTCCAGTTGGGGCGCAGGAAATTATCGTGGCCACGCTCCGACCGGCAGTAACTCCTCCTCGCGAATGCATCCCCTTTGAATATGTATCGACGGGGAAGACACCCGTGTACCGATCGCGTCCCGTCCCGGTCCCGTCTTTCTTATTTCTCATTTTTGTCACCGGGACCCGTGATGGGCTTAATTCGCCACGCAGGACTTTCAGTCTCGAGGAGCCACCAGCTACAAGTGGGAACGGAGAGGAGGAACGGATCCTTCTCGCGCGAACAGCCAACATCACACACAGCCGGTTCGCGTACCGGGGCTATAATCGTCCTCGCGTGTGTAATGTACGATCGGTAGGAGGACAAGACCCACTGGGTTTCTTCGTGAGCGAGCTCGCCCCGTGGAAACTAGTGTGCGCCGCGATGTCAATGACACTGCAACGCTGCAGCTGCTGCACACATAAGTCAAGACTAACACAACACGTGCGAGAGGCATCAGGTACGTGCGTGTTCGGACCGAGCACCACCGGCACCGGACGACCTGGTGCGAGCCGTCCAATACCTGTGTTCACCGTGCAGGTATTTGTTCGTCCGTATGTTACGTGTTCGAGCAAACGGGCACGGTGAATATATCGCGAGACCGTACGAACGAGAAGGACGAGGCAATCCTCGACTCTCCTTCGTTTCTATGCATTTGTGTGTGTGTGTATGCGAGGCTCCAAGAGGGCAGAAGTCAAATATTTCCGTTCCTTCTGTGACGGAACGACCTAGCTGGACCCTCACGCACCCTCTCGATGTGAATTAAAGGCACGCCTCTCGTTAATCCCTTTTATAATTGAAAAGTTGGATGGGGCGCGTGCAAACAGTAGCCTTTTATATCCGAAGTATTTCCTTTTTAGGGTAATTAACCTCTTAGAATATTTTATACTTTCTGATAGACGTATTTTTAATAATTTTGCAATGTTATTTATGATTGGGGAAATAGGAGATTACTGCTCGTTTTAATTACACTATCTACAGGTATTAGAATAATTTTTTTTAATGTTTAATTATCTTATAACTGCTTCATAAATTAATTGCATTCAGTTACTATATTTAGAGAAGACAATTTCTACACGAATTTTTAATTCACTGTTTAATGTTGTATTTAGGAAAATTACTGTTAATATTAAACGTATACATTTTCAAAATGGAGCACTGTGTTTAACCCCCCCCCCCCCCCCAAGTGACTTACTATAATTTACATTCAATTACTACTTTTTATGGACAAACAAGTTGATCAAATATGCTTAGGTTGAAAATCATCTATAATACTAAATTACAATTTAATAAACAAATTATTCTAATTTGTATCACTTACTTAAGTCAAGTCGCAACACACGTTTGATCCTCGACGTTAACAATACCTTTTGAAAAGGGGTATTCATTTTTGAATATCCAGGAAACGGAAAGGTGGAAGTAGCCCGAAACGTTTTATTTTGAAAGTTAAACGATTCGGTAAGACAGGAGATTTCGAGGGACGACGTTAAAGATAATATTAAGTCCCCTCGGATAGAGGATGAAATTTTGGAAACACACGTGTCGGAGTATTGTGAACATCTCAAGTAGCTGACGCACGTGCCCAAAGTGTAATTACAACCTGACAGACCCATCTGACAAGGAGAAACACACAGGTGCTTTGATAAACCGTGTCGTGTAATGTTAAGCTTCCGAAGAAACTCTTTTGAGAGTTTCTGTAACATCTGGACACGGTGTGTGGTTCGCCTTCGATCTACTTAAAAATAGGCTCCAGTGTAAACTAACCATAGCCTTCGAAAACATTTTTTTTTTTTTTTTCGTGTACCTATAGAAATATTTCGTCAATGCATGAATTTATTGAAAATGTATACTTTTCGATTTACTTAATTGTATATTGTATGAAAAATATTCTATAAAATTGTAAGAGCATACATTATGCCAAATAATCGACACTAAACTAATAGATGAAAATGAAACCAAACTTTGAAACACTATCCGGTTTAAAGCTATACAAGTATTTTTCTTTGCATCCTTTTCTTCGAAACAAGTTTTCTGAAGACTGTCTGCAAGATAACTCCGTCAATTTTTAATATTTTTGCACAAAATTTGTTATGCATATAACTTATAAGATCATTTATAACATAACAAGCCACATTCTACAAAATTAATAAAACTGACCTCGACACATTATAAATAAAAAATCTCATTCATTCCAAGAACCCGGAAATTAATTTTTCTTTCATATGTTCACTCGTAAAACCTCGACAATTTGTTTAAACATTATACACTGTATTCCCTCTTTAATAAAAAAAAGAAAGAACTAAATCAATTCATAAAATAGATTTTGAATAAACTTTTAAAGAAAATAATGCTTCTCAATTTCTCAACTAAAATAATTATTAATATAACACGATAAAACGCGAACGTGTATAAGACTGCAATGCATCAATAAGATCGCAAGAGGATAAAAAAATATATATATATACGTGCACATATCCTTTCATCGCGATAAATTGGGTTAACTAGAGCAGCCTGCTCGAGAAGGGACCAAAATGGAGACTCATGTACGAGATACACAGAACCAGTTTCGTGAGAACGTTTTCCGCAGTGGACGCACTGATCAAAGGCACTGTAATCGACTGAACTCTGACCTCCGACTGGAATTTAAAGTAGAATGAATTAAAGCTACTTGCGGGACGGAATAACGTGTCCCTTGGAAACAATCCTCCCCTTAACATTATTAGCTACTTCGTTTATACAAAAAAAGATTGTCACACTTGGAAACTCATCTTTCAACGAAAAAAGAAAAAATAATCTTTCCTTATATTTATAGCAATCGTTTAACAGTGTATCCGCCATATCGCCCATATCTGGACGATACTCACATTTCCATAGAAATCCATTACCGATATTATTAAAAATTCTTTAATTTATTTAACTAGAAATACTCCTAATAGATACTTGAAATGATGAAAATATTAAGAAAATAATAGTGCAAATCTGTTAAAAAAGTCGAGGCAGTCGAGGTGTTAATAATGTGGGAACGAAAGGTTTAATTGGACCGATGCAACTTGGTTGCAGCAATCTCATCTGCAAATTCTTTCCCCACCTTCGATCGTAAAATCACGCACGAAGAAAAGGAAAAGAATAATCGAAACGATCGTCGAAGGAGGATGAGGGGTGGGGAGGAAGGATGCACAACGAAGGGGGCATTAATCAGCGATGTCTCCCGGTGGTGCATCGCGGTGCACGTGTTTCAGGACGTTCGTTCGACTGCACACTGTGCCGGTGCATCCATGCACACCCGCGTGGGTGTCCGAGCTTCATTCTCTTTTTTCATTTTCTTTCTTCGTTGCGATTGCAATTATTATAAATCCGCGTTCAACTTGACCGTGCTTCACCCTCTTCCGTCGCTTGTACCATTATAAATCCGTGAGAATAATTCGCCAAACAACCGCGGCAGAAATCGTTTATCGCCTTGCTAATGGCTCGAATATTTATCATGATTTATGAAGAAATAATGTATCATTTAATTTCGATTGAAATGTTTTCTCTTATTTCGATGTTTTTCTTTAAAATTTTAGTAGACTGAAAATTTCAATTATTTGTTTATCCTTTTCAAGATTAGTGGTGTCATGGTGATATCGCCTTTATAAAAATTATTTTATATAATAGTGTATGTGCTCTTCACGTGTTTTAAGCATTTGTTACAAGTCCTTTTTCACAGCTGTGAACGCTGAAAAATATTAAAATTCCATCCCCTTCCATTTACCCTATACTGTCGAAGTAGAATCAGAAAGATTCTAATTTTCTTGCATTCCGTTTATAATTAAACAGTTGTATTTTGCTTGCCCTTCAGCAGTATATTACGATGTGCGTATTTAAAATACGAGTTCTTAATTATAGAACAAGCAGAGTCTTTCAGACTCCGCCAAGATAATTGAGGATTAAACCGATTAAAAATCCATCATTTTAAAAAATTTATTTACAGTCGAACTGCAATGAATGTAAAACGCATCGCAACTTTCAGCTTCGAAAGATCGCGTCAGAATCACCATCCTCGAAAGGTATTGAGGAGGATAAGCTAAGCTAAGCCGGCTTCAGCGAGCGTTAACCGTTAATCGAATCCTCCTTTTGTATCCAGCGTGTTCCTGTCATCGATCGTCGCGACGCTTCGTCTTTAAGATTGGCTTCCGCGTGCGAAAGTGAAACGATCGTTGCAATTTCCTCCGGTTTCGATCCGACCGACATACGATACCGTCCATGCCAGGGGAAATTTTGTACGGGGATGACTGATTCCCGGTGATTCTTATAATGGCTCATCAAGACCGGTGACACACGCTCAATTACTTCCACGTCCTACGTAATTTACTCCTCCGGAGTGGCTGGAACCGTCGGGAAGATAGTCAATACAAGGCGTTATTCTTCCTGCTCATGGCAAACACAATTGAATTCAACCTGTTGACTTCGAGTTTTTAATTTTTCGAGGACGGTCGTTGACTTAACACCGTGCACAGTTTTAATGGTCCGACTTGTACTATCGTTTGTTAAAGGGATTGTCATATCGTCGTTTTGATTGGAAATACTTCTGAGTTGATAGAAAAATGAGATAGTAAAAATTTGCATGATTTTCTTTGAAACTTTAGATAAAGAAATTAGAAGTTTCAGAATTTTATATATTTATGTAAAGGGATGGCAAAGGAAAACACCGTGAGGGCTATTAATGATGGTTTAATTGAATATTAAATATGTACGTCTTTCGTCAATCGCGAACGGACAGGCACTGTCCGTTCGTCGCCTCTTTCGGTTGTTTTTCGAAACGCATCGTACGACGCAACGTTGATCCCGTCTCACGCACGGCACACTTACACATACCTCACGCACGCATACACTCTTACATTTAGAAACTTAGAAATATTATATTTTTTAATAGAAATTAAGGAAGGAGGTATTATATTTTTAGGAACTTGGAAATTTCGAAATACTGTTTTTAGTAACTTAGAAGATTAGGAATATTAGGTAGAAATTTAGAAATTTGGAAATACTATATTTCTAGTAACTTAGAACCTTAGGGATATTAGGTGGAAATTAAAAAATTTCGAAACACTATATTTCTAGTAACTTAGAAATTTAGGAATGTTATGTAGAAATTTCTAATAATGTAGAAACTTCGAAATATTATATTTCTAGTAACTTCAAACTTAGAAAAATTTCTAGTAACTTAGAAACTTAGAAATTTCGAAATACCAAATTTTTAGTAACGTAGAAACTTCAAAATATTATATTTCTAGTAAACTTAGAAACTTAGAAATATTAAGTAAGAATTATGAAACCTCGAAACACTGTTTTATTTTCAGGATCTTAGAAACTGCAAAATATCATATTTTTTGAAATTCAAAAATTTCGAAATATTACATTTCTGAAACATAATGTTTTTAACATAGTTAAAATCATCTTCTTAGAATACTCTTTCCGAGAAGATTAATTGACCGGAGTGCTCCCATTTTCTCGATTCGCTGTCGACCGATCAATCGACCAGCTGATTGATCCATTCACGCGATCGACTTAATTAACGCACGCGCAAATTAGCCGCGATCATTTACGAAAAGCTACGAGCAATACACGCGCGTTACCAGCTCGCACAAACACTCTAAAGAATGTTTTCTCACGTGTTCGCGGATACGACTCGTCATCAGTGCTAAAAGTTAACGGTAACTAACAGAGAGCAGCGCCTTCCGAGTGACTCACTCACGCCTTCTCACCGACTACCTCGTGATTTAACCCTTTTGACGCTGATTATGTGCTTTTGATGAATGGGTCGTTGCATACCTTTAACCCTGTCCATGTTGAATGCTCCTCAAACACAGACAACGGTAATCATTTTTCTGACGATCTTTAAATAACGTACCAAAATAAATTTACAATAAAACTTCTAACAATCAGTGATGGAAAATTACCTATAATTAGAGTTGAAAATTCTTACATCCTTAATTAATACATTACAATTGAAAATTTACAACACCTACAATGATCGATCAATTTTTTAAATATATTTTTGAATTCTTGCCACATTGTTTACCGGTCAAGATTGAAACAGATTATTACTAACACTTTAAAACTTAATAACAGCTAATTACAAAATTTTATCCCAATTTTCAATTTCTTCAAATTTTTATTACTTCAATTGAATTATAAACGAATCGATGATAATTGAAGGTTTATTAATCGATTTTTAGTCAACAATCGAAGTTATTGAAAAGCCTATGAATAGGCTTCAGTAATTGCTTATATTTATAGATGTTAATATATAACACAAATAAGTGTGCGCAAATCTAAGAGTCACCGAACCATATTTCAATTAGTTTATTTATATTTTTCTGTTCGTTTCAACAAAATACTTTATATGCAATGTACTTCTACATATTTATGAACATTTCCCACCTATCATAATTAATACATTTGATTTCAATTAAAAAAACCGGTAGATAAAAATTTTCCTTTCATTTCTGCCTTCAACTTGTACATATTTAAGATCAATACGCAGAAGAAAGAAAATTAAATTAATCGATTAAAAATAATTTGAGTTGTTCCCAACCACAGATAATAATGATCTGTCTTATCTTTATTCATATTCTTGGATTTTCCAAATAAGGTACCGAATTGGATTTATAATAAACTCCCAAACAACTGTTTCAAAGCTCGAAGCAGATACAATGATTCACCCAGAGTTTGATATACATATTTCTGAATTCTAAGGAGGTTGATGATATCACATTTTACCGTGACCATTCGATACACCTACTATCGCTATTTAACCCTTTTGGCATTGAATATAGATCTTTGATTAAATACATAGATAGCAGCGTGTCTTCAAAATGGATTCATTTACATTTTGTTGTAAATTTCTGTGCGTATTTCGTAATAACTATTAGATTTAATAACATTTAGACGCCTTTTTTAAGTCAAAGCAGTCAGAATTTTATAAAAGAAGCATCGAAAAGTTGTCGTAGGTGTGGCAAGATATTGTAAATAACTATGGAAATTATCTGTCAGAATGGATATTATGTATTTTTTTATTGCAAATAAATTTGTTCGCATTGAAAAAGAAACATTTCTTTCCACTTTACTTAATATTTACAGTAAATAATAAAATAACCACTTTCCTATTGCCAAACTGATACCATACAGAAATGATTTGAACAGAAATTTAGATAATCATTTATATTTACATATTTATGAATCCCGTATCTTTCTGGTCACCAAATTATGTGAAAATTACGTCTAACTGGTGACATTCCATTCAAATAATAAAACTCCGAAGAGAATTTACATAATATGTGTTTAGTAATGAAAGGTTTTATTATTCTTACAAAACCGTAACGTGGTGCTAGATACAAGAGTGCAAAGATTGACCAGCAACCATAAAATAGAAACCAGCTGTCGTTCGTGAGCCGGGTGAATAATAATTGTAAAACAAGATGAAAAAAAAAAAGAAATTCAGATAAAACGTGTCGTGACAGTTGGTCTTGCGGTGGAAAAGAGAACGACTAAACGCAGTTGAACCTGATGGAATTGAGTTCAACACTTGAGTTGCTTCGTTCGCTCCTCTGGAAACGGGCCTTGCACTTATTTGGCTTCTTCCCATCCTTCCTGGCTTTCCAGCCGGGAATAAAGATATATCGTAACTGGCGTGAAGCAAGGAATCGTGGGAAGTAAACGATACCAATCGAAAAATCATCGTCCTCCGTTCTCTGAACAATCTGAACCTGTCCTCACACCTCGGTAAAGTTATTACGACAGATGTCTATTTTTATAAAGAATCGATTTGATCCATAATGATATGAATACATGTATATTAACAAATCTATAGTACATTGTTGCATGGAAATATCTCGAAGTATAATGAAATATATGCAAACATACGAAACACACTGACACTGAATCAAAATAACCCTGCGTCATTATTCAAAGTAAATATGAGTCATATTTCATAAATTCGATTTTAATTCAAATTTGTTCCTTCTGATTTATGTATATCCTTTTCAACTGATATTAGGATAATTTACTGGAACAATAGGACCTTATAATTTACGGCATGTGTTTGGTATTTTTATCGAATGGGGTAGATTCTTCAGGTTTATTAAAAATAATAAGATTTAACATAATATGGTAAGATTTTAGGAATTGATAAACAATTAGATTTTATTCGATAGAAATATTTACGAAACTTATTTATTATTATTCCTTCCACATAAATTAAATTTTAACCCTTCACCATTTGATTTATTGGTGTACATTATACTAAATTATTATATTAGAATTCAAATAATGTTTTCATAGTAACGTCCTACAAACGGTTAATTTCACATTAAAAAATTTCCCCATAGGTTACACATAAAAAACCATTAGAAATCTCACAATCGATCTATTATTTTGCAAATTCAATCCACAAAATTATGCAATTATCATAGAATTTCGTTTAAACACAGAAGTATGAGAGATTCAATTACACTGCATTAGCGATTGAACGTTCGCAGACGATGAAACGGGTTAACTAGGGATCGGTACACAGCTAATGAAACGTTTTTCACGCGCTTTTAAGTAAACGCGGACGCTAATCAAACCTCTTCCCGCGAACATAGGAAAGTTAAATGAAAGTCTGTTAAACTCGTATCCACTGAGTTAGACGAAACAGAGAGCCACGTTGATTTTACCGGCTGCACTTTCATTCATTCGATTCACTACGATGCTAATGTAAAAAGACCTTGGACTTCGATAAAAATTCGGTACAAACGTTCAATGTAGATTTGCCACTTTTCGTCCGTTTGATAAACCATGTAAACGGTTTGTTGCACATTTTTTACTTCGATCAATCTAATCTAACGCTAACGAGATAATTACCTACTATGTTAATCGAGGAGAGGAAGTGTAATTTTAGTAATTAAACTCGTTAACTTTGTTGCTTTTTAATTAGAAAGCAATTTGAATGCTACTCATAGTTTGGTAATAGAACATTTTTTTTTCCAACAAATTTCTATTGTATGAAATTGTCATTTCCTAAGTCCAAGCAAAATTATTGCACTTTTGGAAACTTGAAATTTATTTAATTAGCCCTTGGACAATATAAATTTCATTCTTCAGATTTTTTACCATTCTCTTAAATATGACTACTTAATGTATGAAACCCTTTTATTTAAAAATTTCATTTCATTTCACTCCACCGAAATACTGTTGTATTCTTTCTATTTGATAAATTGTTCGTGTCTATTTCTTACAGTTAATAAAAAGTCCCGAAAAATTTGACAAACTTTAAGAGATCCTTACCATTCCACAAAGTTTCGTTAAAACCAGAATTCTCATGCTAATAAGCTTCTTTATCATATTCTGAGACTGTTCCTTAAACATTAATCATCGGCTTAGTTTTGCTCCTCACTAAACATACACCATTTCACTCTAAATCTCAAACATTTTTTAGTGGAATTCACACAAATGCACAAATATTCTCAGTTTACCGACAACAATGTCTCAGTATCTTAACCCTTTCGTTCTTTATTCATCGGTTAAGCTGATAGATCGGCGGCAAACGGTGCACGGAACGATATACGCTATCAACTAATTTATTAATAACTCCTTCGTTGTAATCGGTCGTCCTATATTTTCTTCGACGGCAAATCGATCAGTCGCGAAATGTTTCTCGCATTCGATACCCTACGGATGAATCGAAACAAAGACTAGCCGAGATTACGAATGAAACGAGTATCACGAGTGAACCGAGGCAAACGGTCCGTATATCAGAGCCAATTTACCGGTCATTATACGTTCGCCTCGCTAACCGCCTCACTCGAGTGTGGCTTAGTTAGTTTATTGCTCGGGTGCGAAAATATTACAACTAACTTGCGATCAGACGATTCCGCAGATAAATTATCAATTAACACTTTCCGCTCCTTTGATTCTATTTGAAATAATTCAGGGAATAATTGATTAATTTTGAAATAATTTATGGATAAAAACGCGTGCCATCTTCGAATCGTGACTTCTGTATTCAGATCGTTTTAAGAAAATGTTAATTCATCTTTGAAAAAAGAAGAATTGATTCAACCCTTTGCATTTTGACATTATTTTCTGACTATTACCGAGAAACTGAAAAATATTTATTTTCGATATGGTGAGTAACATATCATTGTACATAAAATTACTCCATTCAATTGGTAACCGAAACTTAGAAAAGTAAGTAAATTTCCCTAAAAAATTACCTGGATCTTTTACTGTCTCCTCAGAGCGGACATCGGAGTGCAAAGCGTTCATTGTATCACTCTTCATTAATTAATGTCATGATGACAAATTTTTAATTAATTTTCTTGAGATGGCAATCTATCATATAGTAATTGTAATTATTAAGTATCCGACTACACACCGCCATTCTTATCGTGGTGAGCAACGCGTTAATACAATTTTTTTCTAATTAATTTTTGGTAATAATTGAAAAGGTTGACTAAAGGGTTTATGTACTCTTGGATTAAAGTATTCTAAAGTTAAATTTTGAAATAACACGACAGAAAAACGAAAGAAAAGTGTAATAAATAATTAACTCGCGGACGACGGACCATGGAGAGAGTTAAAAATTTTAATGAAATTTTTTCGCTTTCATTTTTGACATTTCTTTAGGCTCGTATACGAAGGAATTGCGTTAAACAACTTTACTGTTTTACAATTGAAATACTTATAACGTGTTTAATGCGCTTAATATTTTGATATTGTATAGAATTGCAGTTAATAAAGGATTATTGATAAGATCGTAAAAAGTGAAACATATTTTAATTTAACGAACGATTATAGTTTCTATAGGCGAAAGCGTATTTTACTTTGAAATGAAAAACACTTTCACGTAGAAATAACCGGATCTTTGAGTATAACAGCAATTCGAAGTTTCGATAGTACTTTCATGTTATTTCCTGGATTTTCACAAACTTTAAATTACATTCCGTTGAAACTGGAAATCTTATAAGTGAAAATAGAAACTCGTATCGAAATCTGATACAATTTCTTTCTCTGAAATGGAAATAAAACATACTACACAAAATCAAAGGGATTTTTCTTTACATTTAGCAAAATTGAAAGAAACTCAGAAAATTATTACGAAAGCGATTCTTCATATTTTCTGGGAATAAATAATATCAAAAATACGTACTTTTTTATACCGAATCGAAACCAAAAAGCTTTTCAAAATCGAAACAAATTCGATGCGTAATAACTCTTACGGAAACGATTGTTACATTCCCTTAAGCTGTATCGATGTAAAAAAAATTCTCCAAAATCAAAGAGAATCTCGTTTAAGCTCACAAAAGCGTAAAGGTTCTTGCGGAATCAATATTACACTGTTTCAAAACTCGAGTTCCCACAGAAATGAATGTTGCACCGCCTTAGGCTGCATCGATGTAAAAAAAAAATTCGCATGAATCAAAGAGGATCTCGTTTAAGCTCAGCCGAAGCGTAAAATTTCGCGCAAAATCGATGCTACACCCTGTTAAACCGAATCGAAACGGAAGAAGCCTTTCAGAATCGAATCGATTCTCCTCTAAATTTACCAGAAAACCCTTCCCCCGTTCAATTTGAACAGGATCAAAAACCGATCAACAATATTTCTTCTTAATATCAGAATATTTTTATTAGTGAACAATGATGCAAAATTTTTCCAAAATTCTTATGTTTAAGACGTAAATTACTAACTGATGTTAAAGGTAACCATTGGAGTCACAATATTGAAAATTTCTTACATTTTATTTTGCATTGAAAATAGAATATCCTTGAAATAATCTTAAATGGCTTTAAAAAGAAATTTGTTATTTCAGGACTAAACGAATTTTAGTGATTCAACGGTGTTAAGAATAACTTTAATCCTATGAATGACTCGATTAACAAAATTGTTCTCGAAAAGATGAATGCTGCGCTCTGTTAAGTTACATCCATATAAAAAAAAATAATCCTTTAAACTCACAGTCGAAGTGTAAAAACTTTCGGCAAAATCGATGCTACATTCCCTTAAACCGAGTCGAAACAAAAAACCTTTCAAGACTGGACGCGATACTTTTAAGCTGAACGGCCATTTACGAGTCCTCGGCCGGGTGCTTACACCGCAAGGATTACGAAGGTGCCGAAGCAACTTCGTTACTATAATCTTCAAAAAAAGAAAGTGGCCAATACTTTAACGACCGCGATTCCGAACCGAACGTACGTTGTTTATCCTTCATCGAAGTTACAGAGCCGGGGAAGCAAAGTTCTCGGCCTGGAAAGCTGTGTACACTCTCGAGCATCATAGGATTTCCTTGGGAATTCGATTTAGTAATTTCCCAATTTGAAAATTCCAAAATTTTGAAACCTATAATTCTGAAAATTCCGAAACTCCAAAAGTTCCAAATTGAAAAAATCCAAAATTTTAAAACCTCTAAATTTAAAAATTCCCAAATCTCAAAACATCAAAATCTAAAAATCACAAAATACCGAACCAAGGCATAACGTCTGGTAACATTCGAGTATCAAGGAATGGGGGGGGGGGTTATGGTTAGGGTTAAAAAATTTCCAAATTCCAAATTTTCCAAATATGAAAATTTAAAAATTTAAAAATCTCCAAATATTCAATCTAAGCGTAATGTCTAATAACTTTTGAATACCAGGAGCGTGTTGGATTAAGATAGGGTTAATTCTCTTCCCCCACGTTGTCATTTTCCAAAGGGAAGACTAAGGTGCCCGGCACTGTACAGTGAATCGGTTTCGAGAGTCAGACCAAGCTGGCCATTCGAAAGGAATGAGGATAGAGGGAACGGTTAGGCCAAGCCAGATATATTTAACTTGTTCGCCGAGCAACCCGTCCGCAAGGAGCAACACTTTGCTCTTCGTGATTTAAATAAATGCACGCTCCGAATACCGGTCATTGTTTCGTCCAAACCACTCATCAGATTTTTGTACAACAAACATTGCTCCTGATCGGATGCTACTGGAACCCTGACGAAGACCACACATGGCTGTTATTCGTTTATTTTCAAACTAACGTAAGGATTTCCCTATTTACTTTACGTATCGATGACTCATTCTAGAAATCTCTTCCATCTACCACTATTTCATTTTTCGATAATACAATATTGAAATATTTTATACCGCTGGCAAAATTAAAGTGTCACGCGTGCTTTGAAGAAACCTAAAGATAATTTTATTTACTTATTCTAACAGTGTTGAATAACGAACCTTAATTATGTCTCGAATATTTCAGAATGATAGATAGGACACGGCATGTCCGCTGCTTCTAAAATCTGAGTTTTTATATGTAACGAATAGTTATGAATTATTTTGCAACAGAAAGGAAAGAAAATAATGGTTTGCATTGTTCCGTGTTGCGTGTCAAATAATATAATTAAATATTTAATACTAAACGTACCGGCACTTTACATATACCTATTCTTACCATAAGGGATCACTTGACCCCTTATGAAATAAACATTGATTTTTAGAAAGAAATTCTTAATTTATTAAAGGAAATAATTCGCAACACAATTTCTGATTTCTAAGAAAATAATCAAACATATATTTTTATTTTTGTAAATAGAATAATCAGTCAATTACACTTTTTTACATACGACTAGTTGCTCCTTCGTACATTTGAAATTTTGAAAGGGGTCATTTGATCCCGCTTGGTACGTTTAGTGTTAATTAATCAGAGTACAGAACCACAGGCTATATGGAATGGTACTTTTTTTTTTAAGTGAAATCTCACGTTATTTGATTCACTAATGGATACAGTTTTCACTTTAAGAGAAAGTATTAAGTATCTGCGTAGAGTAAGATCAATTATCATGAAGCTATTAAAAGATATCATAATTATTTTTCTTACTGAACATGAAAACACTAATACATTTTTAAATACTAGAGAAACAATTCTTTATCTCTGGTTGCTTCGAAAGAAAGTAGTTTGCGATTTGCGCAGGACACCCTATGTACACAATCTTGATTCTTATCGTATTTAGAACAGCTAGATAATAGTTCTGTAGCAGGAATAAAGATAAAAGGACAAACATTCTTGCAATCATTCATTATCTACATTCTGTGTGCAGTAACCTATCGATCGTCCTGTTTATTTCTTCTGTGTGTATTTCTGCAGACAAATGAATAAATTTTCCCTAAAAACTGCTGTTTACTGTCATCTGCTTATCAGTATTTGACCAATTTTTAAATGGAAATTGAAACAACGTAGACGATACTTCAAATATGAAATTGGTTCAATATCAAATTGATGTATTTGAAATGCATCATATCTGACAAAAAATAGCAGAATACCACTTACGATATATCAATTTAAAGCTTAATGTTTCAAGAAAATTACTATATAAACGTTTCATTAATATCCTTAATACAAAATGGCTGGTCCTTCGTTAAAGTGAACACTGCTTCGACCATTCGAATTGCTCATTCACGAATATCTGATCATCAATCGCTTATATCTCAAAATATTAAAGGAATTTTCGATTGATTTTGTTGTAAAGAATTTCTAGTTTTTAGATTATACAACTTTTCTTTTGGAACACATTGTACATGAAAGAAAACCATGAACTATTACAGCTAAGCTGTAGATTGGTTGGTCCAATGTTCGTCCTAGAAAGCAGTCATTTTCTATTACAAATATCGATGAAATGTTTAGGTACTCATTTTCACTAAATCTTAACCTTTAAATCAATATGGCATAAGTGATATTTTGCAATACTTTTATGTCATCAAATCATGTCATAGACTTTTTAGATTTCAACAATCTGAAATATACGAAAAAATTTACCTACATTAAATCGAATTATTTTCATTGACAAATCAACGAACGAGTTTATAATTTATTATTCTTTACTGTGGTCAGAAGGAAAATATTTTTGTCCAGCAATCGTATGCCCGGGGCAGGCATCTGTTTAAACAGAGCCACGGAATTCACAGACATCTCGAAATCCTCGAATAAATCGTACAAGTATTATCCTTTTCTTCTTCCACAATCGGCGCACGTGGATCTGATTTGGTATAGAAAAAGTCACGCATTGTCGCGTCATTGTCAAATCTGAATGCAGTCATCGTGAGTCATCGGCTCCAACAGCTGTCCGATTTCTGATTCAGCAATTAAATACCTCATTACGAAACTCGATGCTCCGCGATGGGGCATGCGTTTCCTGCAGAAGATTCTTGATCATTTAGAAAGTACAAGAATCTTTGTCGATCGTTTCCTTCTTTCCTTGAAACTGCGTGAAAAATAACCGTGCTTTTTCAATTTTTCACTAACCTGATCTAAAATTATGAAAGATTGAAAGTTCTAATGACTAATATTCAACATTTCTTTTTATAACTCGGAAGCTGAAGTTAAAAGTTTTGCTCAAGCTTTTGAAAGCTAAAATTTGGAAGGTGCTAAAAACTTTTGGGAGTTAAAATTTGAGAATAATTATCGAAAGCTTTTGAAAGCTAAAATTTTAAAATTCTCGAAGGTTTCCGAAGGTTTCGATCGACTTCTAACTTTTTTCAATATCCAGCTGAGAAAAATATTAATTCTTCTAAACACGGATCACGCATCACGCGTAAAAAGAAAGAAAATTCAAGTGAACTAGATTCTTTGCCTTCGTATTTGTGTTTATACATATTGATAAAAGTTTGAAACACTTGACGCAGCATACTAAAAACAGTAAAATGACAAAAATAATCCAGCCTGCCTACAAAACGGGAAAAAATATGTGTGACTATGAAAATCACGTATGAAATTTCCGAAGAAAAGTAAGTCTCTTTATTCGCTCCGAGCTGAAGGGAAGGGACTGCCGGGAAGGGAACGAAGAAGCAGCAGAAACGCGTAGCACGGCACAAAGTTCCGAAAGCAGAAGGCGAAATGGTATCAAAGCCTGCGGGATACACGGGAGTCGGGATAAAAATAGACTGTGAAACATCCGTGAGGACCCTTTCGTCGGGTCTAAGTGCGTAAGTGGCGTGGAGTGGTTGACCAGTTGGTCGGAAGTGCACGTTGCACCGTCGATGGGACGTCGGCACGAATCGTGACGAAAGGATGCAACATCGATGGGGGAGTCAATGGTCGGATGGGATTGTACAGGATATCTCACGGCTAAGATCGAACACCTAAGTATCTTCGATCACTACGAATTTACTGTTGATTGAAGCACCATTACATACCCAATTTCTGATTACCTATTACTGAAAAGCGTCTTTCGCAACTTTTTTAACGTGTAAATGGAACGAACAGACCAAATCCCACAAATTTTGCATTATTTGAGTAAATACATTTATTTATTTGGTTTTAAATTTCAATATAGAAAATACAAAACGAGCAATTTGAACGTGACTAAGACGTAAGTCACGTTTGGGAATGTTTAAAAGAAAGAGTTAAAGAAGATAAAGAAAGAATGTTTTAAAGAAAGTATAAAATACCAAAGTTTCTAACTTCCTCAAAATTCCTAAAAACATAACATTTCGAAATTTGTAAGCTTCTGAAAACGTAACTTTCTTATTGTAATTCCTACGAAAAATATAAAATTCGAGTAAAAATGTTGGGTAAAGACTGACTGCATACAAAAACACGAAAATATGTACGTATATATTTTGAAGAAAACAATCATAAATAGAAATTGGAGTAATTTTACAAACCACCTATAGTATCCTGAGGATTAATATTGATACTGAACTTAAATACAATTCATCGATCGATCGATCAAAAAGTTAAATATGTTTCGACAAATAAGTACCTATTATTTGCTCTTCTATCAAAAACTATTAATAATAACCACAACAGTTACCAATCTACCCATCGGATCCATAACGAGCCACGCTAGAATAGAGATGAGATTTCCCGAAGAACATCGTGAAATAAGCAAGAAACAAATTATGTATCGGATTATGGCGATCGATTCGCAAACATTACACAACACACGACACAGCGAAATGGTTAAAGAAACGGGACACACCGTGATATAATCGCGTAATCGTTGCGTCGAGAGAAGTCAAAGGCGCAAAGCGTGCACACGGATCGTTTCGGCTCCGTTCGGCTCGTGATTCCTCGAGTTCTTCTTCTTGTAGCCAAGATCCCAAGCAAAGAAAGAGAAAGAGACACACGTAAGATGCAGAGTCGTGCCTTCAACTTTCACTCTGATCTGTTACGCCTCGACAATATCCCCTGGCTGCTTTACCCGTGTACCCCCTGCCTCACCTTCCACACAAACGTCTCTCGAACCGATCCTGTTCTGATTCCTGTTCGCGAGGGTACAAGGTAACGAGACGTATAAACGCGCTTATAGCAACACCGGTCACCCATAGATCGTAAGGGCCCGTAACAATGTGGATATGACGTCAGACACGTATCGAACGCGATCGATAGGAGAAACGAAAGGGATGCAGGTGTGCTGCGACCACAATTCTAAACGTATAAAAAGATACCCTAGCCTTGCCTACGAAAGAATGCAGAAAGGTAGAAAATAATTATATCTCTTTGTTAAATTAATCAACTCGCTTTGAAATAATTGCTAAACCGAATACTCGTATTTAATTTAATCCAGATTTAACGTCTGTACGAAGATTAACCCTTTGCGGTCCGAATTATTTTTCAATTATTTCTTTATTTTAACTGGCAATTTAAAAATGTCGTTTGCAAAGCAACGTAGCAGTGTCTCTGTGATAAAAACTAATGTCCAGTCATGCTCGACACCGGACCGCAAAGGGTTAACGCTAGAACTACCAAACGGATCAAAATTACTTGCTTCAGATATGTAAGTTCACGTTTTGTCCCTTAATTATTTTGTTTTCTAATTTATTTTTAACTTAGAAACGAGGGTACACTGAACGTCGCGTCGGTAGTTCTAGTGTTAAGAAAATCGTTTGAGCGGTCCTGTTGACGACACAATCGTCGATCTCATTGTTGGACGACAACCCGGATTTCTTCACCTTCGGTCCAAAGAATAGGAAAGGATCTTTTTTTTTTACCTGAAAACGATGAGATTCATAGAAAATGAGACTCGAAGGATAAACCCTGGTGGATCCGTGCGAAAGGAACCTCTTACAATTTTGACAATGAAGCACCGGTATACCAGGAATTGATACCAACCAAAGGGGAACAATGCCCTTCTTGTCTGCTCGTACACGAGTGGACGGCATTTCAAGATTTTGGCACGGCTATACGTTTCTCAATGGCGAATGGAGCACGCTCTTGTGTATTCTCGGTCGTCGAGTTTCTTTTTTTTTTTTCTTCTTCATCCCGTTCATCTCAAGGAATTACTTCTGTTGGTTACCGTGTCTCTCGATGAAGGTATGATGGGTTGATACGATTAAACCGGTGGATTTAATTGGAGCACAACCGAAGAGATCCAATAATCTATCGATTCCAGGGTACAGCAGGGAACGATACGTTTGTTTCTTATCGTTAACAGAAAGTTCTAGGACGATATAGACTGAATCTTGTTATCGCAACCACCGTCGAGAGTTACCATATTTACAGAAATATTCCATTAAGTAATAATACATTTCCAATTCCAATCCCGACCACCTTTCCAAAAGAATAATGTCCCATTACGACATGTGTAAATTACAGTGGAGAAATAATTTTTGAATGGAATATTTTATTTTAATTGACTAAGTAAAAGAAGTTAACTCTTTCTCAAATTTCCAGGTTTAGATAATTTCCTAGAGCCATTATTTTCAGAACTGGTAAGTGGTAAACAAATTATGCACATTGCTTTACAGCATTAATACATTTTCAAACAATTATGTCAACTCATATTAAATGGGGATGAGGCCACGGCTTTCCTCATAATCTGAAGAAGAATCTTAATTTCTAAATGGGATTGATAATAATATTACTTCAATAAAACACCACATAGAAAGTTTAAATTAAAAAAATCTAAAAAATGAAAGAAATTCGTAATTTTCATAGTCACGTTAAGTACAAGAGATTGTGAAATTTTATATTGTTCGTTTTACGAACAAGAAATCATTGTTAGAAAGGGAAATCAGTAAACTCTTGTTATCTGAACATCCCAGTCTAATCGAACTCTTGTCTGCTCCCCGACATGTTCAGATAAATGTTGTTTCGTTGTATTAATCTCGGCGGTTCGATGCAGAACTTCTGGAGGCTAAAACAACTGATTTACTAAAGTTTTTCAATCGCGAACAGAATGATTTACGGTAAACTGAGTTTGGGGTCACCGTATTGTTCGCGACTACCATAAATCAATCGCAGCCAAGTTTTCTCGAGTGGAGAGAGAAGAAAAATTTGAAAGTTTCAGGGAAACGAACCCCGGATTCGATAATATCTCTATTGTTTTACGTATTCCGCGGGTATTCTGTGTACGAAACTTTCGGTCCTTATTTCGAGCCTCAGACGCCAAACAATCGAACCCCTAAATTTTTGTTTTAACTCCCTCGGAACTCGTCAAACTTTACAATAAAATTCATCGGAAATGGTTTCTACTCGTTTCCAGTAATAATTCTAAATATCCGTGTAATAATACACGATTGGTACAAAATAAAATGCCACGTTTTCGTTACAAGACAAATGTAATTTTCATTAAAATTTACAATGAATAAATTCGTGAGTACGTGAAAAATTTTGAATAGTTTTGCAGAAGAAAATCGTTGGAGTGTCCTAAATTTGTATAAAAAGAGCTACACGAATTTTAATGAGCTCCTAGAAAGATTATAGATACGTTGAAAGTAAAAAACTGATTCGACGAGAAACTAAATACAAACTAGCCAATATGATTGTTAGAAAGGTCCTATTCATTCCGACGACCAAGCTGAAGTACTTCGAGACTTATCGATAAAAAAAGAAAACTTATAATGCCTGAATTCTACGAGTTTAAGGGTCAATCGATAACTCCTCTAAATATTGACTTTGCCTTTTATCAGCATGCACAATCCGTAAGTACCGCGGTGATCGTAATTCTCGGTGTATCTTGTGTATACACGATGGAAAATACGGAAAGTCGTAAAAACCGAGATCACGAAAAATGAGGTCATCAAAACAAACGACCACCCCTTTATGAATCCCATGAACTGCAAGAATGAGCCAGGACCGAAGAACGTTTAGTAACTGTTTTAAAAACTGTCGATCATCTGTATTATCAGTTCTTTTTTTTTTTTGTCGTTCGTAAGTCATGGGCCACTGCTCTTATCATTTTAAAATAAATCTGGACTACAGATTGCAAATTTAGTTACGTTAACCCTTCGTTGGTAGACATATTCTTTTGTGTTTCCAATGGTAAGCTAAGTTGTTTTTAATTTTTGTACTGTTTAAAGGCTGTAGAAGTGTCTACTGCAATATTCAATAAGAATACTGGAAAAATAAAAATTTGAAACCGTCCTATACAGGGCGACTCGGATTACACGAAAGGGTTAAATATATTAGTATATTTAACGCGTTGATAGCTGTGAGAATCTTGTGGTTTGTGTTGTTAATATTTAGTACAAATGATAAGAAAATTTTTTGTTTAATTAATGTGGAATAACGTTACTATTATACTAATAATATAAAGTGGAAAATTCAAAGCTTAAATTCGAAATCTTACTAATTCAATAAACCAATCGATATGAAATCACCAAACACTTGAATTTGAAAATTAATTATCCGTTTCTTTAATCAATTGTTAAACATGGTGGGATATTTTTCATACTACCCTTAAAGATTAAAGTTACATTAACCATGTAAATATCCCATTTATTTAATTTAGTTAGTAATTATATAAATAAAAATTATTTTTCTTTTATTTATTTTACACCGTCGCGCGTTTTAATTGAATTATTTAAAATTATATTTTTGTCCAATATAGACTTATTTATTTAAGAAAATGGTTCGATTTTTGTTCGTTTTTCACGAATCGCTCGCGATTAACTGCGCTAATTATTCTTTCTCCTTGAGACAGACAAATTTAGCGATTTTCTCGATGCGACAGGAAAGATTAACGAGACCTGAAAATGCGTTCTGTTATAACGTGTTCCAGCCGAGATCGATTGTCGTACTGCGACACTAGTGTTGAAGTTGGCACAACTCGAGGGTTGGCGTCCCTGAGATCAAACCTAGGACCACAGAGACCTTCCCGAAAACCCTTCAACATTCGAGACTAATGTTCGATTAAATTTGTACGCAATCGGCAGTATCATCGCGCTTTCCTAAATGGCTGCCAATTACGAGTTAACCTTTTCAGGGCTAAATAATTGTGGCACCAGTATGTGAGATTGTGTTGGACAAAGTTAATTAATATTCCATCGAAAAATTAACAAACTTTTATCCACAAATCCAACGACGGATAATTACATATAATTACAATAATTTCCATGAATAATAGCAGTAAAATAAAGGGTTGACTGTTAAAGGATAAAACAATTTCAAAAAGTTGCGAAAAATCAATCACAGATGGCACTAATTACGAAATCTTTCGTACAATCTTGTCCAAAAATGTATGGCAAGTCTGTTTACAGATTATTCCGTTTGCAATTCTATGATACGCCTCGACTTTCAAATTTTTGTCTCAAACCGTTAAGAAAAAAGAAAAAAAAAAGGAAAACAAGCGAAACGCGATAAAACTTGTTTCGCACGTCCAACGTATACAATAGATTTATCGAAAACATTCCTGTCCGCTCGATTACTTCTCGTAGTTAACGAAACACTGGACAAGCGTAAAATAATCGAATACAATTTCTTATTAACCAAGATTCACTTCGTTAAAACATAATAAGATATTTACAATTCGAAAAAATATAATTAGTTTACCGTAATAACTGGCAATCGAGAAATTCTATACTTTTTATTAGTATAAATAATGATAGGTTAATTTGAATGTTTTTCTATGGGGTTTCTTCATGCTATGCTATTTGCTTCTTCTTAATTCTTCTCGCACGGAACAAACGCGAGGAGAAACAGTAGCAAATACACGTTGCATTCAGAACGCACCTTGAATACCGCACGAAGTATCTTACGATTACATGGTGTAATTACGCACAATTTCGAACTCTTATGTCGTTGAAAGCGCCACCGGTGTTTACCGCACACAAGTGCACGCCAATTGTATGCCCGCCTTTCAAATACACAGGCAACGATATTCATTTCAATATCGTGTATATTAAGAGACACGCGTGTATAAAATCAATAGATGTCATATCCCTGTTATTAAACGCGATAATTATTTCAAAAAGAGGTTCCCTTTTCATAACGACATTTAACCTGCACTTCAATTTACGACATGCGGTTATAAGGCGTTACGATCTTTTGTTACTCTGTCGGTAAATGACATAAAATTACGGTCTGTTTAGCATCCTTTCGAAGTATAAAATTAAATCTACTCCAATTGGATGTATTCATCAAGATAAAAATGTGATAATAAGAGAAGGGATATTACTTCTTAGCCGGTATATGATTTAACCGCAGTTTCCGTTCGTTCGTGCTTTCGTACGTTATATTTCGTACGAACGGGATCACGTGACGTCTCGTTATCGCGGGAAACGGTACACTTTCTTCCCGACGACGCGAGATTCAAAAACCTAACCCGACCTCGCACTCGATCTATCTGCCCCCCTCGCATTGCATCATTTTACCACGTCTAGCTCCACTTGCATGCACGTGTGAAAAACTTGCCCAACGTTTGTTCCCTTTCTTTGAATCTAGCTCGTTATTTAACTGCATTCAAGCGAATCGCATTTTCTAACGTACAAAACGAGACATCTTCACGCGACACGGAAACGAGAAGGAGGGACTGTACACATTCGTTTCGTGGGTACGTGATTCGAAACTTGACAGAAGAAAGAGGGCGTAGATTTTTCGAGATAAAATTTATATGATCTGGTACTTACCATGCAGAAGAACTTCACGTCGGCGTTACGCCCGCGCACGAAAACAATCTCGAGACGTACTCCAAAAAAAATCCGAAAGCGTGTATAGTGGTCCTGCTTGTCAAGACGTCCTCCCGGAACACAGCCTCGTCGTTTCCCTTGGTCTGGTCACCTTCGCGAATACGGACGGATAACCGGCGAGTAGAAAAAAAAACCTCACACGCGTGGTCCAGCGATGGAGAGCAACAAAAGAAACGATACGCGACGAATCGAAGTCGAACGCGATACACACACGAGCAACCGCACGGCGCGCGGGTTCAGCGGCCGACTGAAAGGATACCGTCGCCTATGGTCCGCCATAGTCCGCTCACGGACCCCTGTGGCCCCTCGTGGTCCGGCCAACTCCCACCACCGCGCGACAGAGACAAAGCGGCTGCGCGCGCACCTACACATTTTTTGAACCTCCGCCATTCTCCCCTCTCGCCGCGCCCCACTCTACTACCCTTAGGCTCGATTCACCATGCACTGTTTCCTACCTCCCTTTAATCACACACATGCATATATCGTCTAGCGATGGGGTCGATCCAGCGGGAATATCTGTTTCGTGTAATTTCATACATCGATAGTATATCATACTGCTGTGCAACAATTTTATCAATTCGAAACTTTAAATATTATTTTTTTATCTAGTAAAAGATATCTTGACGATAACGTTCTATGCAATTATATAAATAAATACAAATTCTAAATTCGATTTACTAATATGATGTATACACAATAACGAAATACTTTTAAATGACTCGGATAATTTGAAATACTTTCTAAGATATTATCTTTGATAGTCAGAATATTGAAAATGAAATAAGAGAGTGTTGCTCCCATCGCTAATAAGGTGACGTACACATCGCTACCGAGGAGTCCTTAGCCGACAATCTTACCTGTGCTACTGCTCACCCCCTCTTCCTCTTGCTGGCTCGTCATAGGCCCTGTTTACACCCCGCGAGAAAGAGAGACTGTTACCGGTCTGGTAGCTTATATCGATGTAGGAAAAAGTACCAGCCGATCCTATTGCGCTGGTGGAATCGAGCTAACCACGCTGCAATTCGATGGACCGGTATTAGTGGTAGCAAAGAACATGCACACGATGACGGATCTTCTAATGTCTTCTGATAACGTATTACTCGTATAATATAAAATGTACATGCATTTTCTGCAAATTACTCCATCTGCTATAAATCAAATTCAAAGTAAAGTTGTTACGCTAATGGTAGTTCTCATGCTACTATACTACTGTATTCATGATAATTTAGATATTAAACAGCAATCATTTTTAAGCTATGTAAAATATTAGTTGCGAAAAGTACACATTTGCTTTAAATCTAAAATTATTACCGATATACATTTTCTTTCGTTTGAATAAAATGAATAGATTATTAATAATTTTTTTTGTGTGTATATATTATTATAACGCACTTCAATTACATAGCAGTAATTATTATACTTCGTTTCCTATTAGTGATGCACCGGATATCATGTTTGATTGCAAAGAATTAGGTGCGAGTATTATCATGGGGTCTAGAAGCGGGAGCTTTGATATGCGCTAAACATTATCGTAAATTGCGCGGATGATGTGTCGATGTAAATATATTTTACGCTTGTAATGAAAATGCGATATAAATGTATAAATATATAGAAATAAAGAGGTACTTGTACAACAAAAGCAGTGTAATTAATCTACTTCTACCCTTAAATATTTTAATCTACTTCTAATTAAATATTTTATCATTTACTTAGAGAAAAGAAGAACAATATTTTATAAATGTTTAAATACACTTTTGCTATTTCAAAAAATTCATGTACGTAAATACTACGTAAATACATGTTACTCGCGACATCTGTGAAATATTGTTCAGTTATTACAATTTAAAGAGGTTTGCATCATAATCACATAATACGTATTCTATTAAAAGAAAACGTAGTAGGTAAATGTTGTATATAGCTTCAAGTCCCTTTCAAAGAACACCTTTTATCTCCTTTTTGTAAAAAAACGAAGTTGGTACGTAACGAGAATTAATAACATACACCAGTATCAGTTAACCCTTTTGCACATTCAGACAAAGAGGGGATTACTCTTTGATTCAGATGTGTGCACTGTGAAAAGTCTTGATACAAGGTACTTAAATGTAAGGATGTTATTTTTATGTCATCTTCTATCAAACATTATTCGAGCTACAAATCTCAGTTCCGAATTAATGATACGATGGCTCTTCTAATCATTACTTTTTGTTGCTGTTTAGAAATCGCATATAAGAAAGTTTAAACTTACAACATTATTTTTTCTGTGGAGAAATTTAGATATTAAAGCGACGATCGATTGATGATCATGTTATAACATATTATACTATGAAGCATATATTCATTTTCATCACTTTGGTAAGAATATCTTTCGCATGTATTTGCAATCTTAAATCTTTAATTTCAGTGTTTTAACTAAAGAAAGCAACATTATTTTAACAGATATCCTATGCGTTAGCTCATAAAGACAAATTTTCTCATTATTTAATTGATGAAGTTGCAGGAGGTTCGTACAAGTATTATAGTTTAACATATGATGGTTTCATCAGAATAACATTGATATCAGAGTAAGCAGATCATTAAAATGGACAGTGATTCATTTACATATATTACTGAAAAGTTAAATTAATGTAACATATAAAACTGAAATAATACATTGCGTGTTATACTTTATAGAACTGGTGATGCAGATTTATATGCTTCCCAAACAACAGCAAAACCAACTTATGAGCCAGATCAATACTGTCTTCAATCTGCAACATGTGGAGAGGATACCATTCTTATTCCTGATAGGTACAGTATACAAGATTTAATATAATATATGTCATACAATAAATGCATTTCATTTCATATGTGTTTTTTTAGCTTTAAAAGGCCTGTTAGTGTAGGAGTTTATGGACATCCATCCCATGAAAGTAGTAAATATATTCTGCTAGTGTATGAAACAACAGATACAGAAAACATATCCTATGAAAAAAATTCTAAAGTTAACACTGATGAGGTGCGTATCAAGAGGCAGCTATTCGTATAAATATAAATAATGTAACAATTATAATTATAATTTAATATTTCAGCAAAGACAATCATCAGTTTCAACATCCCTTACATGGTATATTTTAGATTTGCTTTTTCAAATCTTGTTTTGATGTGTATTGCGATCTAGTATATAATCAATTAATTAATCATGTTGGAATACGAGAATCAGATGTTTTTAGAAATAATTCACGAAGATGGACTAGTTGTTGTTGCAAAGTAAATATCATTTAACTTATACAGTATACAGTTTTAGTTATCTATAAAATAATTGTATCTTTATAATATTGTTATTTATTTTAGGGGTCTTGGGTTAGAAACAGTATTTGCAAACATATTAAGAGCTTACCTGGACCCAGGGAATTTAGTTATAGTTTTGGGAACAACAAGCCACGATGAACAATATTTCATCGACGTCTTGAAAAGATTGGGGCTTAAACAGTTACCCCGTGTTGTAACATTTGAATGTTCTGCCGATGAAAGGTTCGAATCACACTGCTTCTTCTTCTAATTAAAAAGTTATTGAATTATGAACTTTTTTTTTAAATTATTTATTGTGCAATTGTAGGGAGATAATGTATTTAGAAGGTGGAGTGCTGTTTATGTCAGGTCGGATTCTTGTAGTAGATTTACTAAAAAATAGAGTTCCATTAAAATTAGTTACAGGAATTCTTGTGTACAGAGCACATAATATTGCTAGTTCGTATCAGGAAGCATTTGCTCTTCGTTTATACAGACAAAGTAATAAGGTACGTATTGAAGAATAAAAAAAAATGAATGAAATTAAAAATGGTAAACTACAATATAAAATTAATTTGTCAATTATTTTAGACCGGTTTTATCAAAGCATTTACGAATTCGGCATTGGCGTTTACAGTTGGATTTGCACAAGTAGAGCGAATAATGAAAATCTTGTTTGTCAAAAAGTTATATTTATGGCCACGTTTCCATACACTTGTAAATAGTAGCTTAGGGAAACATAAGGTAACGGTTACTATTAACACTGTGATATAACACATGTTTTGTTTGAAAAACTGTAATGAAAAATTTTGTCATTCAGCCTGATGTTATTGAGCTACATGTAAAAATAACATCAAAAATGTTGAATATTCAAACTTCCTTGCTTGATATAATGAATTATGTTATAAAGGAACTTAAAAGACTTAATAAATATGTAAGTACACTGTTTCATTGACGCATCTGATCGTTTCAAGTGCTCAACTTCATTTGCTTAATTTTCTTTTAACAGCTAGATTTAGACGAATTAACTGTTGAAAATGCACTATCGAAAAAATTTCACAAGCAGCTACAATCGCAATTAGATCCTATGTGGCATCAACTTAGTTCTACTTCGAAACAACTGCTCTCGGATTTAAAAACATTGCGCGGTCTTCTTGAGTAAGTATTTATTGCAGTCAAATTAGTAGACAAATTAATCCGTTTTTGACTAAAAGAAATTTGTGAAAATATGTAGATGTTTGACATACGAGGATTGCGTATCATTTTATGCAATGTTAAACTGTTTACGCACGATGGAGTATGCGGTAAAAAATAGTGGTTGGCTAATGTTAGATTCGGTAGATACTTTGTTTCAAAATGCAAAGGAGAGAGTTTATAATGATAAGAACGGTAGGTTCAATATTCATAAAGTTATACATATTAGAAAAACGATTTTCTTTTATTGTTATTTCATTAATTATTTATGTACAGAAATAAAACCTGAAACAACTCCAAAATGGACTGCTTTAACGGAGGTATTGCTTGAAATTCAACATCAAAATAAAACAAAAAATAAAGAAGATGAGAAAATTCTGGTTTTGGTACACAATCGTAATTTATGCTATCAGTTAAGAAATTACTTAATTATGGGTGCCAACGAATATCTGTTTTATGAAGCAATGAAGAAACTTTCTCATAAAGAAATGCAAAAAACAAAGTACGTAATTAAAGAAAAATAAAACTCTGCCTTCACAGAATCACATAACTGAAGTCCTAATAATATGTTTATTCCAGTAATCAGAAAAATACCGAAGAACAGTCTACATCTTCAGAAAAGACCGATAACAACGAAGATGACGAAAAAGATACTTATATGTTAACATTATCTCAAAAAGTTCCAGAAGAAAGTCAATCTGGTTTATCAACAGATGACGATAAACATCAAACACTGTTTGAAGAATGCTCCCAAGTAAATATATTTATAATATAAGAATCCAATATAACTGTTTAATTTTCTTTTTGTAGATTGCAGAATTAGATTTAACAAACCCATCTGCAGATACCCCTATTATTCTAATACAGTCTTTAAAAAAAGACGGAGATCCGATGGCGCTACAACGCGCTTTAGCAGAACACATGCCAAGTAACATTATTATGTACGTAGCAGATATTACCGCTGTGCGGCAAATTGAAGTACGTATTGAACGAAAATAAATTTGTTTATTTGATTAATATGTAGTTCCAAATATTTCAACAAATAAATCTCTTTTTATAGGTATATCAAAATAATAATCCATCGATAGATTTGAAAGTCTATTTCTTAATTTATGGCGGTTCCGTAGAAGAGCAGGAATATTTAACGTCGTTGCGACGGGAAAAAGAAGCGTTTCACGCATTAATTAATACTAAAACTGTATGTTATCATGTTACAAATTAACTTTTATATTCGTACATGCTTGAATATTTTTTTTTTTTTTTCCCCCAGACCATGGTTATACCAGATGATCAGGATGGAAAAACTGATGATTGTTTAAGTTTAGCAATACAGACAGACACGGATGCTGAAACGAATACTCGTAAAGGTGGAGTATCATCACAGCCTGAGCTTCCAAACACGATCATAGTTGATATGAGAGAATTCAGAAGTGAATTACCTACTATTCTTCACACAAGAGGCATGAAAATAGAACCCATAACGTTACAAGTACTGACTTTTAAGTTAAAGTGTTAATTCGCCAACAATTTTTAATATTTTAAAATAATATGCACTTTTTAAACATACCTTGTCTATTTATATAGGTGGGAGATTATATTTTATCCCCGGATATTTGTGTTGAAAGAAAGAGCATTTCAGATCTTATTGGTTCTTTAAACAGTGGAAGATTGTACAATCAAGCCATCGCCATGACGAGACATTATAGCAAAGCAATGCTTCTGATAGAATTTGATCCCAATAAACCATTTTGCTTCCAAGTATGTATTTTTGTATTTCGTATAAAACTGAAGTAACGTGAATTCTTCGATAAATACTCCAATAAAAATGTTCTAATTGCAGGGATATTACTATGCTAGTAAAGATATACAGAATATGGTTGTTACTTCAAAACTTCAACTTCTGACGCTACATTTTCCTCGATTAAAGCTTGTATGGTCACCCGGTCCTCATGCAACGGCCCAGTTATTTGAAGAATTAAAGGTAGCGATATCAGAAGATTTCCCTTATTAATCATATCCTGTAACAGATTCATAAATTAAGAATACTAGACTGAACTTATTTCGCTCAATTTTGTTTTATAATAAAAATTTATAGCAAGGAAGAGAACAACCAGATCCAGTTAAAGCTGCTCAGATTGGAGTAGAAGAAAATAAACAGGTAGCGGTAGAAAAATTCAATCCAAGAATACAAGATTTTGTTTCCAAACTACCAGGAATTACTACGAAAAATATACAAACGGTTTTGAGTAAAGGGCAATCATTAGATCATCTTAATAAACTTACAAAGGTATGCAAGATAATCTTTTAAATGACTGATAATATTTCGAAATACTCTGTTATTTTATTCAACAATGAGTATTGGAATTCTGTTATAGGAAGAACTTACGGAACTGATGGGAAATAAAAATGAGGCACAAATGTTGTATAACGCGTTCCACGAGAAATGTACTCCAGTTGAAGACAAATCCAACACAGCTAATAAAAAGACTGCGTCCAGAGGACGAGGAAAAAAATTGTTTACTAAAATTAAGCAGTGATGTGAATATTGTATATTGTTTTTGAGTAACAGTTGTTTACAGTTTGCGTCATTTTTGTATAAAATTTGAAGTTAACCGGCATTGTTTATAGGTTGTGTGATGTAAAAAAATCTTGCATGTACAAATTTTTATATAAAAAAAAAAAATATTTTTATGTAATTACTGTTCAATGAAGTTTAGATATAAAAATTCATAAGAAATGATTAGTACACTTATAAATTTATTCTTATAAGTTATGTACTATATTATTCTTGCATATCAAACACTGATATCAAACATAATATGGCTTTGTTTAATATCTCTTGCAACAATGACATACAATTTTCAGAAGGCAGTACATCTTGAGTGCATGCTTCAAACATCCTGCGATGACAAAATTCAGTATAATCAATAAAAATTTAAATTTTTTTTAATGTTCACCTTTAGTAATAAATTAAATACACACGTACTTTGTAATATTTAAATTGCCGCATTCACGTGAAATTAAACATCTCGTTTCAGCCTTTTCAACAACCTTTTGTGCTATTTCGTACGCAATTTCTAATACCTTATGTATTGTTGTATGAGTATCCGTTGAAATATGTTTTAAACAAAACTAGATACATTACATATACAATCAATTATTTAAATAACATTTGTCTAAAATTTTACTTCACTGTTAATTTTGTAACTCACTTCATTATTTTCGTGATGAAAAATATAAGCTAAAATAATCTCAGAAATTTCTGAAATAAAAGTTATTTTTTCGATTTCGGTCATTTCTTCAGGCCGAAAATGGATTAGTAATTGACGAAGCTTATTGGTTGTTGTATCATATTTTGCAGTAGGAATTAATTTAATTTTCTTACAAACATGCACATCCATTCCTACAGAAAATATACTAACAATATTATAATATACTGATGTCAAAAGCAACATTCTGCATTTAAATACCTGGTTCGCAATTAGTTGAAAGGCAATAAAGATCATTCAAATACCCTTTGGCCATTAAAAGTGATGCTGTATCACGAGCATCTATTATATCTACAATATTGTCAAGCCATGTTGTAATAGAATAAAGGTCAAATACATTATTCCTAATTCCTGAAACTTCTCCTTCGCTATTTGCTGATGGTTGACGTTCCTAAAATATGAAAGGTCCTCTTATCCTTAAACTTTATTGCGATAACAAAGGCATACTCTTTAGTACACTGACAAGAAAAACTTGCGATTCTGCTTCCATTTTAGATTCATCTTCAAAGGAAAATTCTCCACATTGTGAAATCAGTGTTTCCTTAATAGGATGTTCATAATAAGTTGGAATGTTTTCTAATATATTTAAAGTTCTAGCACCGTCTATGAGTTGTCTTCATATAAATATATAGATTTATCTCAATTTCTCTCAAAAATTGATTACTCTTAATCAAACAGAAGCGCATCTAAAAACAATGTATTCTGTTTAACTTACCCAAAGGCAACATAGTAATGGTTCATCCAAGGATTAGGTTTCAAGCATACAAGAAACTGTGATTGATTACAATGTTTTCCATCGTTTGCCATGGAAAGCACTCCACGACGATCGTGTGGAATACAATAAGATTCATCAGGTATCACAACCAGTTTACCTGCTTTATCTTCGCTAATTTCAGATAGCTCAACACCTAAGAGAAATAGAAATTTAAAATGGAGCCAATAATGATTGTATTTCAAACAACATGCGAATAAGACAAAAATTTAATTTACTTGATTTTACCTCCACATTGAAGCCACCCATTTTTAACGATACGATGTACGCGTGTATTTATGTAATAAGCATCTTTATAACATTCACAATCTTCATCATATCCATTACAAAGGTTTACAAAATGTTGGCAAGTTAAGGGCAATAAATCAGAATATAACTAAATCAGTAAAAAATGTAAAAGAAAGATTGTTTCAAAAGTGTGATACTATACAGAATCGAAATAAAATTCTTACCATAAATACGAACGAACCGATTGTGCGATTGTTTATATTAAAGGTGAAATAAACATACATTCTCTAAAATGTAATAACATTATAATACTACATAAATCTATTATAGATTATAGATATAGTAAACAATTTCACCTTTGATTTTTCCATAAATTGCTTACAACGCTCTATAGCAATATTTTCGTAATATTTTATTTCAAACGGTAAACTAAAAATATAATCCCGACTTATGTAATGAAAAAATTCTTTGTCACTACCAATAAATTCATTGTTTATAAAGACTGCTACTGTCCGTTTTAATGACCACATTTTTCCGCCGACTTGCTACAAATGTTTGTACAAAATTTATAATCAATGCAGCTATAATGTTAATCATAATATACTTTTACAGGTATAAAAACGATAATTGATTACTCTCTTCATTTTTTGAATATATTCATGCCAGTCTATTTGAAACATTTCAATAATTCGTGGCGGTACAAATTTAAATGGCATATGCCGATGCAATTTTTCTGCGCATATCCGTGCTTTTTGAAAAGCGCTCGTATTTATGATACCTGCTACTTTGATTTTAACACAGTCATCTTTTAAAAAACTTGAGCAGCAGTGCGCTTTCAATAATTCACTTTTAATTTTATTTTGCATCATTTTGAGCTCTAATTTTCATTTTCCTAAACATTATTTAAGAAACGACTTGAACTTTGCTCATATAAAAATATACTAAAATAATGAACTAGTATTGAAAAAGGAAAAAACCATATTCACATTTCTTGATTGCACCATATACATGGTGTTCATAATATTTCTACTTTTTGGATAAATGTAATGTTTAAATTTATGTTAAGTACAAATTTTTGTACATTGATTTTGCATTAAATCTTGAATAATATTATGTACAAGTTTGTTTTATAAATAAATAATAAAAGTATAATACGTTTACATTACTGTTATTACTTTGACATTTTACACATTGATCTTGTAATACTTTCAACATCACTTTCCTCGTCGCTGCTACCATTTGTATCCAAACTATATAAAAAGGGATCATTTTCACACATAGGGAAATAAAACCTAGAAATTCATGTTATTAAAGTATTAACTTGAATCAATTTAACAGACTGTAATTTTTGTATGATATTAGATACTGACTCTGGTTGATCCCAAGTCTTTTGTGTAGGTATTTTGAAATGACTGTGTTCTTTCATATGTTCCAAAACATTGTTCACCTTCGCTTCACAAAAAATACATTGTTGCAAAGAGATTTGTCTTCTCACGTAATTTACCACCTTCACCTAATTGAAAGTTATAACTAAGTAATTTTACCACTTCGTTATTTTAAGTACAAAATATGGTGGTCTTACTTTTTGGTAGAAGGTTAAATCCTTGGTTGCAAGTTGAAAATCAAAATCATGATTTGATTTCATATGTGCGAGAATAAGATGAAAATGTTTATCATTGTAATTGCAAAATAAACATGATATACTAACACCTTCGTCATCCCAATCAGACCACGTGTCTTCATCTTCATTGTCACTGCTTTGATCTTCCACTTTAGTTTCCTTGAAATTAGTCTAAGCACATTTCAAATTAGATTAAAATGTATCTAAACGAAACTTGAATTAATTACTAAACATTTGATATAATAGCATACCTGTTTATGTCTCCAAGATTTACCAGGCTCCAAATAATTGTTTATATAAAATTTGTCATATTCTTTATTGTTAGGGTTTATACGTTTATGCAACTTTTTACGCATATGTTCCTTTAACACTGTGCGATCTTTAAACAGCTTTTCACAATATATACATACTAAACTGAAAAACAAAAGAATATGTATTAGATTAATGTACTTGATTTATGTATTTGATTAAATTATAGCTATTAAATCTAACTTTTCTATGGTAGTTTGAATCTTATCTAAAAATTCATCTATAAACACTAAGTTATCTGGTTTTCCTAAATATAAATTATGTTTCTGTGCTAAATGCTTCACATAAGTGATACGTAATCCTTCAAATTCCATTCGGCAAAAGATACAGCCACGTTTGAAATTGGTATCAGTTCTGTCCTTTGCTTGGACCGTTAATACCCATTCCTTGAAACATCAAAAATAACATCTTATTATATTATGATAAAATCTGTATATAATTTAAATAAATTATTAATACCAATTTAGCTCTATGTATTTCATCTCTCAATGTTTTATCTTCTGATATGCAATCGGAGAGTAAAAAATATCTTTCATTTTCACTTGGTTTACCATCGGGTGTACAATTCATTAATACAGTAGTGCAATATTTAATTACCGGCTCTTCCTCAAACTTGACGCTCCAGTAATGTATGTAGCTGAAAATAATTCAGTTTAAAGGATTTTATAATCAACCATAAAATATAAAATTTTATACAACAGATTCAAACCTTTTTAAAGATGCAATTTTCCAAACATCTCCTATTACTAGTCGATGTACTTTAAATAAATGAAGCAGAAGATCTTCTTCGTTTTGAGGAAGAACAAATTTTAAATTGCATAGAAGGCATTTTGTAGCGTAAGGTTTATCGTCAAGTCCAATAAATTGAGATTTGTATACAGTGGAATCTTGATTAGAAATACTATTTGATGGTAGTGATTTTGTACAGTTTTCTGTAACATAATATTGTACAATAACTTTCAAATTTATAACTTGAATTTAAACTCCCGGAACATACCTTTAGAATCCATAATTACCAAAATTTCAGACTAGACTGATTCTAATCAATTTACAAATATTATGTTTTATTTCCAAAACTCCTCTTGTAATAGGTTACATGTCTAACTTAGTATAAAACAAAATGTGTTCTATCGAAATATTTTAATTCACTTTCAAATAAATTCATTTAAAAAACCCTGCTACTTCATGATCAATAACTATTAAAAACATTTATTATTACAGGTTGTTGAGTATAACTCAATTCTTGCAGAGAATCTATACAATCACGTGTTTCCGGTTTTTTCTATACATCTGTCAAAACAGTAACTTCCTATTGGGTAAAAGTTTGGAACATCAGATATCAAGATACAAGTGCATTTAAATATGAAATAGTCACATTAATTCTTGTTTCAAATATAAATGTATTTACACTGTTTTATTTATCATACAATATTTATATTTTATGAACAATATTGAACGGTAGTAATTTAAAAATGTTTCAGGGATTGCAATTAACAATATAATGGAAGATACGTGAAAAGGGAAAAAGGAAAAGTAGACACGCATCATAATAAAACTTTTATTTTTCTTTTCCATTTTTAGATTTGTCTTTTATGATACCAAATAATAGTGTTAGATGACATAAATGTAACGTAACACTGCTAAAATTGGTACTTGGATAAATATTCCAACATAATTCTATTATTCCCAGCATAGTCAATTTTATTACAGTCTTATAAGTTGTGCACCATGCAAGATAAGGCAGTGTATGATAATACCATATATAAAATTGATAATGCAACGATCTGCTAAATATCATACCAATAAAATTTGCAGCAAAAAATGGTAAAATAAACAATTGACTCATTGTAGACATATCTACTTTCTCTTTCTTCTTTAACTGCGATTGTAAATTCTCAGAGATGTATTTTAATTTTGCATATGATTTCATATATTTAATCCATGTTGGTGTGCAGTAAATTAAAGTTAATACATGTAGCACCAATAATGTTGCATGAAAATATGGATGAACAAAAACATGTTCCGGTAAAAACCTCCAATTTACAGTCCATTTGAATTCAAAGACTCTTCCAAAATCAAAAGCTCCTTTTATGTATGCGAACGGATTATTAAGTAAAAATGGAAGACCTAATATTAACTGAACAAAGGCGCAAATAAATAAATGTACAAAGGTCTTAATTAACCCTAAATTACATAAATAAGCTATCAGAAGTGCTGGTGCAAATAATAAAATGTTCATTTTTACAGATACCGCTAAAGTATAAAAAATGCTTCCTAAATACCAATGATTGTCTAAAAATAAATTAAGGCTTGCAAATAACAGCACCACTGCAACTGGGTCATTGAAAAGCCTCAAAACAAATATAGAATGAACCCTATAAGATGTGCAATACATGATAATTAAGCCGTAAGGAGGAACCTTTTTGGTTTTTGCATAAATTCGAAACACCAATGCAAGTAATATTACGTGGAGAGCTGCAAAGAAGTACTGGGCTACTTTTATCCTTGCTCCATGTTCTGTGATGAAGTACAGAACAGAAAATATATAAACGAATCCTGCGGGATAGACTAACGGTCCAGTGTCGCCTTTTAATTTCGAGTAATCCAGTGTTCCATTCAAAAATCCCTCGACTTCTTGCATGTACGCTTTCCAGTCAATTTCTGTGTATGGTACTTTTTCAATAATGAATACATTTAAAACAATCTCCGCAATGATAAACACTTTCCCAATAACAGCTAATTTCCTTGGGTCTGTGAATAAGGAAATGAGTTTTTCCCATTTTAAGTAACTTTCGTACCACTTCTTGGTATTTTTCTTCGAAGCTTTTACTGAATTCAGGTTAGATCGAAATTCTCTGCGCGGTGCCATGTTATATTTTGTCGGCATTTGTCGGTGCACACGTGTTTTCCAGCTATATATAAATGGATGCAGTATTGTCCCTACGGGTTGTAATATTTCAAATTCCCCATTTTCGAGAATATACCGCTTCGCCACCTAGCCGGGGACAGTATCTGTTGCGTGCCGCTAGATGGCATCAGTTGTAAAATCTTTGGGTTGGCGCCGTATATAAAATTGAAAAAATGAGTAAAAATAAAGTCCGGACGGTATTAAATTGATTATTTTATAAAAATATAATGTTTTCTTTTGTTATTATTTAAATTTGGCGAAGCGGTTTATTCTCAATGATGGCGCATTTGAAAGATCTCACAGCCCGGTTATGCTGAGAAACTGTATTCTGTTAGCAGTTATTTATGTATATATATAGATGCACACGACCGCGATCACACGCACACGCACATATAATTATAGGGATATTTTTATGTATTTCGGTGGCAACGCAATATCTGCCATAGTGTATTTTATTTTAAAACTATTCACTAAATCATTACTCGTACTCGTACTTCTAACTCCTAACCAATTAATATAAGGTCTCGTCTTTCGTTTTCTTCTGGAAAAGTCAGCCGTGTACTTAAATATTTTTTGCTGTCAGAACATTTACTCGTTAACAAAAATTAAAGAAAAATGTTCGGACCAGGGGCTGCTTCGATTGTGGTTTTAAGTACGTTAAAATAATGACGAGCTTAATTTTCATTTGTTTAGATATTCAATTGTAATATATCCTTTTTCACGATGATGCGTGCTTTGATTATTGCAGGTCCAAATACCAAACGGGACAGCGGCCGGAAAGTGCAGAGAGAAAATATCCAAGCCGGAAAAGTGAGTAACACACAATTTAATATATTTACCTTTTAAGGATATCGTTCAGTCGTTGGAACGCCCACGTGTATTTCTTTAAGAAATAATCTTTTTGTATCGATATTAATAATTTTTAGGTATCAGGTACTTCATCAATTTTTGACCTTAAAATAAATTGAAATGCCCGTATAATTATATTATATATTTAAATATCTTTTTGGACTTTTAACCAGCATGAAAAGTATTCACAAATGTATACTGTTCTTTAAAGGCAATTGCAGATATCATCAGAACATGTTTGGGACCACAAGCAATGTTAAAAATGTTGATGGATCCAATGGGAGGCATAGTTATGACCAACGACGGGAATGCTATACTACGCGAAATAACAGTACAGCATCCTGCTGGAAAATCAATGATAGAAATAGCCAGAACTCAGGATGAAGAAGTTGGAGATGGTACCACATCAGTTATCGTGTTGGCAGGAGAAATTTTAGCTGTTGCTGAACCTTTTCTCGAGCAAAATATGCATCCTACTGTTATAATAAGAGCATTTCGTCAAGCCTTGGAAGATATGGTGACGATTCTCAATGACCAAATCAGTACAGATTTGGATTGCAAAGACAGAAGTAAATTAATTCAGGTCATAAAGTCCTGTGTTGGAACTAAATTTATTGGACGTTGGTCTGAGCTGGCATGTCAAATTGCTCTGGATGCGGTTACTACTGTAATGCTCGAGGAAAATGGCAGAAGGGAGATAGACATAAAGCGTTACGCAAAGGTAGAAAAGATCCCTGGTGGCAGTATCGAGGATAGTACTGTTCTGAATGGTGTAATGTTTGGTAAAGATATTACCCATCCAAAAATGAGACGCTACATCAAGAATCCAAGAATAGTTCTATTGGATTGTTCCTTAGAATATAAAAAGGGTGAATCACAGACTAATATAGAAATAATGAAAGACACAGATTTCACCAAGATTTTAGAAATGGAAGAGGAGTTTGTTAAAAAGATGTGCGAAGATATTATATCTGTAAAACCTGATGTAGTAATCACTGAGAAAGGAGTATCAGACATAGCCCAACACTATCTAGTGAAAGCTGGAATTTCCGCTATTCGAAGATTAAGAAAAAGCGATATTAATAGAATTGCCAGGGCCTGTGGTGCCACCGTTGTAAATCGTACCGACGAATTACGAGACGAAGATATCGGTACCAAAGCTGGTCTTTTTGAAATAAAAAAACTTGGAGACGAATATTTCTGCTTTATCACCGAATGCGAAGATCCTAAAGCATGTACTATACTTCTGAGAGGTGCTAGTAAAGATATACTGAATGAAACTGAAAGAAATTTACAGGATGCTCTTCATGTTGCAAGAAATCTTCTTATTGAACCTAAATTAGTACCAGGTAATATTTCATGATGTTAAAAATGTACATGTACAATGTACACTAGGATTTGTTGTACTAATATTTAATTAACGTGATTTTTTAAAGGTGGAGGTGCGGTAGAAATGGCAGTATCAAGACTTTTGACAGAAAAAGCAGGAAGTCTTGCAGGTGTGGAACAATGGCCATACAAGGCTGTAGCACAAGCATTAGAAATAATCCCAAGAACTCTTACCCAGAATTGTGGGGCGAACACAATTAGGACATTAACTGCATTACGTGCGAAGCATGCCACCGAAGGAACGACATGGGGTATTGACGGAGAAACAGGTCAATTGGTGGACATGAAAGAACGTGGTATTTGGGAGCCTCTATCTGTGAAGCTACAGACGTATAAAACGGCTATTGAAACTGCTATTTTGTTGCTAAGAATCGACGATATCGTATCGGGAAGCAAGAAGAAGAAATCAGATAACGAGCCTACTCCGCCTGCCCAAGTTTCGGAAGAATCCATGAAGGATTAAAAACGCTAAATTTATATTGTACTCGAAAAGCTTTTATTTGCGTTAACATTTAATAATTCATGCCAACAACAGTTTTATTAAAATATTAATTCATGTTCACGAAGAGCGTTATTTGTCTGCTTGTATGCATTTTCATACTAATAAAAGTACTTTGATAAAGTATTATAGTTTTTGATATGGACACTATATTTGTCTATGTTATTATTTTCATTGTATCGTTTTCTTATTTGTAATAAGTTAATAATATACATATATGTATTTATTTACATAAAATTCTCATACATATTACCCATACTTTATAATACTGTTTTTAATGTTTAAACATTAAGTCATGATTATAGCGATACCTTATTACAATTTTTATATACAAAATAAAATCTTACATAGCTACTATCATTTTTTTTTCATTTCCAACATATAGAATTAAGCAAAATTGTAATTGAAAAATATAAGAAGGTGGAAAATTGTAATAGTCGTTTTATTATTATTCAATGAATCCTGATTGTAACATCAATGTGCAACTAAAGTTACGGATGGTTAAAAATGATCAACGATGCGAAAATAAGGCAGCTCGCGCGATTGAAAAAATTGATATAATTATATTCTGCAAAATCGTATATGAATTTTAAGGAAGGTGGCGTTTCACGCGACACAGGTATATCGATTGTGTGTGTGGGGTGGCCGGCATGAGTGAAGGCCGACGAATGGGACACGATTTTCGTAACGGCTCTTTGCGAAACCGGATAAACTGAACGATGAGCATGAACGTGAGATGATGCCAGGCACGTCTCGCCAACTGGGAACTTTAAACGGTGGTAAAATCCTATTTTCTTTTAACCGTTTTCGATTTTCGTATCCCGATATCGTACCAATGTTTCTGCTGTGTCTGGCAGATGTTTAATATTTCTCCACAATTTTTAATGCGATCGTGAGACGCAAAGCGCGCCAACAACATTTTTTAATACATGATCATTGTCATTGTAGCGAGATCACATCCACGTGGTTAAACGTATACGGAAGTGATTTTCCTATCTGTTTACCATGAGATTGACAGGTGTCTACGTTTTCTTATCTTTAGACATTCATTGTTAATATATAATTGTTATTCAGTAATTTGTGACCGTCAAGGTTGTTCAAAGAAAAAATCACTGTTATCACTGTTTTTCATTGTAATAAAAAATACTTCTAGATAATACTTTTCATACAAGTTACTGATTTTATTCTAACAACAATTGCACGTAAGGATCAATTTATCAATTTAGGTTCTGAGTGGGACACATTGATGGAGGTTCATCATGAACCAATTGAAAAAAACTACAAATTGTTGGAAGAGATTGGCAAGTTAGTGTTTATAATCTGCATTTCTCGACAATAGTAATTATTTACTTTTTTAATTATTTGTCTGTTTTGAAAATTATAGAGGACAATTTGCGATAGTACGAAAATGTATGGAAATAAAAACTGGAGAGCTGTACGCTGCCAAAATTATGAGGAAAAGACGTGTGGCCAGAGGTGTGGCAGCAGCAGATATTGGTAGGTGTTTTTAAGCTTAATATTTTCCTTTTTTAGTACAAATAGTTATGAAAATTTTTTATTTTCAGCTCGAGAAGCAGGTTTATTAGCAAGGCTAAGGCACCCAAACATCGTTTCATTGCACAAAGTTGTAGATACTGGCACAACAGTTGTTTTACTCTTAGAGTTAATCTCTGGAGGAGAACTCTTTCACTGGGTACCATCTGGTGAAATAGAAGCTGCTCATGTGGTACATAATTGTTATTGTTACAACAACTATACTTTAAACTTATTGATATGACAAAATAACATATCTATATTTTCTATAGGTTCGTCAAGTTTTGATGGCACTTAATCATTTACATTCTCATCATGTTGCTCATTTAGATATCAAACCTGAAAATATTCTTTTATCAACCCCTCCACCAATGCCGAGTATAAAATTAATAGGTAATTTATAAACCTTAGTAATTTGTTACTGAAGCTTGTGCACACATAGATAGAATATCTAAAAAAAATATTAAAAAACTACATGCAATTTTTTGATACAGATTTAGGTCTCTCGCATCGATTGACACCTGGATCAGAACACAGAGCACTATTTGGTACACCCGAGTTTGTTGCTCCAGAAATTGTAAATTATGAACCGCTCAGTTTAGGAACTGATCTTTGGGCAGTTGGCGTTCTAACATACATTCTTCTAAGTGGTGCATCACCATTTTTAGGCGAAGACAAGCAAGAAACTTATGCAAACGTTGCTGCTTGCCAATATCAATTTGACAATGAGTATTTCAGTACAGTATCCGAAATTGCCAAAGATTTCATAAGATCCTTGTTAATCAAGGATCCAAAGTAAGTGCAAGAAATATTACGATGCCTATGAGATTAATTTAAAACAAAACGAGGTAGTCATAAAAAATTTGACTTTCAGAGAAAGAGGAACTGCAGAATCGTGCCTTAAACATCCTTGGATCCTCACGGTCTGTTCCTGAATGCAATATTATAGTTTTACTTGTAATAACCAGGGCTGATTATAATTTATGCTGTTAATCGCTCAAATTGTTTTCTTTTTTTTAATTCATACAAAATAATGTTTATTTATTTACATCCCGCGACTAATGTTAGTATCAATTGTACAGCTACGTATATTTACGTTATTTTTTTTTTATCGAATATATTAAGTTAGTATGTACATGTATGTTGTATAATTGAAACATATAATTGAAATCTTGACTTATTTTTTTTAAGAAAACATTATTTTCTACATGTATTGTTTATATACTATAGCACGAGTAATGATAAAACACAATGAGTACAAGAAATATAATATTTGATACGTGTATTTTCTTTTTTTGTTATTCTATAGGACTCTGAAGCCTCTCAAGGTCTTGGTGAAGCTATGATTAGCGCTGTTAAACGAGGCTGTATCGAGGCTGTTTCTCAGTTATTACTGCAAGGAGCACCATTGAATGTAAAAGATTCTGTGAGAATTTCTTTATGTTATATATATTTCAAATTACGTATAATATACATGAGATACAAACGTCTGTTTTCTTTCGAATAGAAAGAAGATACACTTTTGCACCTAGCGTGTGAAACAGGGGACGAAGGAATGGTAACCTTTTTAATAGAAAGTGGGATAGATCTGGATACGCCCAATAAAAAGGGCTTAACACCGCTGCACGTGGCTGCTAGGCATGGTTTCATTAATCTTGTTAGACATTTGTGCCTTGCCGGTTGTGATGTTGACAAGACAAATCGTGGAATTAGAGCAGATGTAACGGCAATCAAATACGGACACCCAGACATTGCATCACTGTTGGATAAGCTTCGAAACGTATGTTACGAAATGACGTATCTATCAATATTTATATTTTGTGTTAACATTCATTTCAATTGCAGCCTATTCAACGTGAAAATTACATCAAACAGCTGCAACCAACCCACAGACCAATCGATCGGTTACATATAAGACTTTTAGGACACTGTGCGTCGGGCAAATCGTCGTTAATCAATTCTTTGAAATCAGGAATTTTCAGTTTTGGATTTTTCCGAAGATCAAGAAGCCAGAATTATACCGCAAAGGTACTTATTCCTAACGTTGTTTTAAAAATACGACAATGTATCGAGAATATTAAATTACAATTGATTAATCATATTTAGAGGGAGCCAAGTATCGAATTAGATGTAACTAGCAAGCATGGTTCGCTTAGTTTTGAATACAGCGACAATGAATACGAAGGTACACAAGGAGTAGATTGGAGTCGGGGTAATGTAGGTAAGGAAAATAATTTTCAAAGTTTCTGTATAGTTCCACCGAGAAAACGTATTTTTATGATTTCAATTATTAAGGCGGAGAATGTATCTTTTGGGAATTATGCGGTCGTGAAGACTTCTTAGCATCTTATCATTATGTACTTACTTTCCAACAACCTGCCGTACACCTTATTACTGTCAGTCTTAGGGAACCTCTTACGGTGCAACTTCAGCAAGTAAAATTTTGGTTGCGATTTATTTCAGATCGAATTGCTCCCAATAATTTCGGTAAGTTAACTATCTAGGTTGTACTATGTGTGAAAATATCTTTGAATCTAATTAATTAAAATACGTCTTTATATCGTAGGTTTTGGTGGCAAATACAATGATGTTAAAGTTATCTTAGTTGGAACTTATGCTCCAGAACCTCTTGCTCCAAATTCGAATAGTGGTAGCCTTCTTGCTCCACTTTTACCTTTTTTGAAAGAATTCACACCTGTATTGGGAGACGAACCACAAATGGTTGCAGTAGACGCAACTAACCCTTCTAGTCCTGGTCTAAAACTTCTAAGATCTTACTTGAATAATGCGAGGATGGAATTCTTAGAGGTGAAGTGATTACATGATTCATCAAAGCTATTACACTTTTCACATTATTTACACATACTCCGAAACAACCCTTTTTTTGTGTTATTTCCATCATTGTAAAGTACATACATATTGAAGAAGAAAAAAAAGAAATTATTGTTACGAGTCTCTCGGCCCTAACCGAGTTTTTTTTTTCTCAGTAATTCATATTAATTCTACTTTGTTAATTTAGATTTTGATACTTTATACAAAATTTTTAAAACATTAAATCAATTTAACTATTGCATGGTGGCACACAGTATCATATTAAACAAAAAAGTCAAGATTTGCTTGATTTGAATTGAGAATAAGATGTGACTACTGTTTCAATCTTAACTGTATTAATGAGAAAAGTGAACAAAAGTGAGTAAAAGTGAACACGATTCACGCTAAAAAATCTCAACTCAAGTTAATCAACATCTATAAGTCTTCGATCATTTCATGCTTGGTTGCACGAGCGACTCGTTCAGTCTAATAAATCAAGTGATATATTAACGTAAAGTTTATATATTCATGTACATAATTATACTTCCACATCTTTTTACAAGGATAACGTCACTGTTTGTACAGCATGCAATAAATGTGTGCATTAACATTCTTTCAAAACGATTCTAATTAGAATCCGATCATTTCATTTTGCATAATGCCAATTACATTTATACTACTTCACGTCTGTTTAATTTTCATTCATTGCAATGTTAATACCACGTTGAACAGAGTATTGATTTCTGGAAATAATGCAAATATTTTTGTTAAAGATACGATTCAGTAATCCATCATCATTCATGATGCATGGTTCATTCGATACACGTACAAGTAACTGAGCTCACCGACAATAATATTTTGTATTTTTTCGATTAAAATAATTATTTGTATTTACTTAAGCACATTCCTTACAAAGAAAAGAGAGAACAAGAATATGTTATACATATTTCCTGTCACTCTTACCGTATGATCAATTTACTAACAACATATATTTTAGTTGCCGATTATTTGGTCATTAACGTTTATTAACATCAGCCTTACTGCATGCAATGCATGATGTAGGAAGGACCGGAAGTTGCAGAAAGTATTCTTCGACGTGACACGCCGCGGGCTGCGGCCTCGTATGTGCCCTTGGCGAATCTTGATAAACAGGTCGAACTATTTCTCAATTTCTTTGATAAAAGTGATGCGTATAATGAAGCTGTAACTTATTTTAATAACTGCTCTAACGCTTTATCCCATTAATACATACATGCACTACTGTCCAATGCAATTAAGAAAAAAAAAAATAAGAAACTATCCTTGTATATATATTTTCTGCATCGGTGTATTATTTCATATTTTTCCTTCAGTATTTTATCATTCAAAATTCAAACATCTTATTATAGAGTGCGTTAGTGTGGACCGGTCTTGCCGAAGCTTGGAGGTCGTATGTGCAATCGCTAGAGGTACCTCTGGTAATGCTCACGCAAGAAGAATTTTTGAGGGAAGTGAGAAAAATTAATCCGTTAGTTTGTTTAGAACATTGTAGACATCTTGGGCTACAGTTACAGGTTCGTGTTTTTTAATATAACACTTAGTTCGTTTAATCTTTGATATATTATGTAGATATTAATTTTCAGAATTTAGGAGAATGCATGCTTCTTCCTGGTAATTTGATAGTGTTAAGTCCAGAGTGGTTTTGGCAGGATGTAATAAATTGGCAATTGAGTCCCGAACAAAGAGGACGTCTTGGGGGTCGTACAACAGGGGTTTACGCTTTGGAGGACTTTCAGGCTCGTTGTCCTTGTCCTGCAGGTCAGGCTTTGCAAGCTTTGCAAGCTGTGAATTTATGTGTCCCGGTAGGTGTTATTTATATCACTTTACATTTCATTTCTTTACTTAACCAAGTTAATTGATTTCAGTGTGAGGTGGACGATGATGAACTAGAGTATGAAATACCTTGTTTGAATCTCGTCGAACGTTTACCAGGATTATGGGAACCATGGAAACCGTGCTCCAATGTTTTACCTCACACCGGTCTTCGTCTTTCTCCATCCGAAGCAGCTTTGTACCATTTGATTGCAATATTTCCACACTTGCAGGTACGTGGATTTCAATTTTATAATATTATTATTCGGTCGCAATGAATTTTCTATTGATGATGTAATATATTGTACAGTCACAGTTAAGGAAAATCACTCAAACGTGGGATCCATCGAATTCAGATTTGTATCAATGGTGGCGGGGATCAAAATTATGCATCGGTCCTTGCGAAAGTATAATCACTTTCGAGGACGAGGAACAAAGTTACATAGAAATAAGGGTGCGCGGACCTCGAGGTACCAGTGCTCAGTGTTTTGCACTTCTCAGTATTATCCTCGACGCTATCGAGACAACTATAGAACTAGTTGCTCCCGGCATGTTGCTCGAAAGACACTGGTTAAGTCCTAGCCAGCTTCGTGAATACGACGAAGTTAGTCATTCGCTTATAAATAATTTAGAGTTTCGTGTAATTCAAAAAAACGCATCAAATGTTTTTTCTTTTTATGAAACTTCATAGATTATACATTCTTGGGAACCAGCAACGATGATATCCGCTTTGATAGACAAAAGTCTCGAAGAGGCGACTCTCAAAAATCCTCTGAACGGCAAAGAAGAAACTGTGTGGGAGATAGTTGGTTGCGGATTACCTTTGATAGAAAATTGTCTTCCTGGACCGAAGCAGCCGATCAAGTGCATCAAACCTGCCGTTCAAAGAAGATTGGCGCAGATGCTCGATCCTCCTGATCGTCACGGCAGAGATTGGTGTTTGCTCGCCGTGAGACTCGGTTTGGGAGATCGAGTCGCTCAGTTAGATAGCACGGTAGATAGTCCAACGTTAAGGTGAGCGAAACTTCTTTCCATCAGTTCAGTAATCTTTTTTATTACTTAATCGTATATAAAATCCACTTTTTCAACAGGTTGCTTAACAATGCCGGCGCCGATTGCACCGTAGGCTCTTTGGTATTACAGCTACGTGCTCTCGATAGAGAAGATGCTGTACATCTTTTGCTCTCTTATACACCAACGTACGTATTATCAACAGGCACCGATTCAGAGACAGGATCTGATCTTTCCAGATGACAATGTTGCATTTATCAATGGTGCGTTAATACTTTTTAAAAAAGAAAACACAAAAAAGAAATGGATTTCTGAAGCAAATTTTTTCCCATATGATGGGTTTGATAGACTTTATTACATCACTGCTTCCGCCCAACATAAATTGTGCATTGCTCTTTTTAAGCTAAGTACGTGCATTATAAATTGTACGTTTTCTTGTGTACTTCTTCAGAAGTATGTTCGAATGCACACGCACTGATCTGTACTTTTATATACAAGATGTTAGAATGCACTTTAAGTGGCACAAAATTTCTTTTCTTCAACGATAACGTACTCGAAAAGTTGCATAATTTGCATTGATTCTTTTTTTACGAGCTTTTTTTTACAACGCTAAAGGGACACGTATAATTTTAAGTATACTTGTTGGCACGAAGAAAGTATTTATAATTCTACGTTTCTGTTAGGTTTTTGAGATATTTACTTAACAAGGTTTATTACAAACGAACGATTGAAAGTTTCTTCTTAGTTTTTAAAGTACTCGTAAGTGTTTGTATTGTGATATTACATTGTACGATTGAATTGCATCATTAATCGAGTTTCTTAAGTGAATTTCTATTAGACGAATAATTCTAAGTAATATGTGTGCACACGTGTGACCCATACGAAAATGCATTTACACACTATGAAACACGATATTATCGTATTTGATACTAATATTGTTTTGAGAGCTTTTCTTGATACGCATATATATTATACCGTAACATGCCAAAACTCAGTGTCAATATACGCTGCTTTTTATGAATAATATTTAGAAACTATTTACGCGAGAAAGGGGCAAAACAGTTCGCACAATTGTTTGCTTTTGGTACATCTATTCTTGCTGAATCGACATTCCTACAATGTTTGTTACGTGCCATAAACGATACTTGCTCACCGTATCTATTAACCCTCGAACGACGAAGCCTGGTCAAATATGATCCAAATTCAAAAATGTATACCATACTTATGTAATACAATTTTTAAACGCAAAATATATTAAAAGAAATGCTGTGAAATTTCAAAAAACGAAACGAAGAAATAGTTCAAATTCAATTGAAATTGCTAGCATCTTTCCTATGGTCCGTCGTCCGAGGGTTAAAATATTCAAGTGTTTCTCTGAACTTTCAAAATTGATCCTCTTTCTTTTTTACTAATAAGAAAGCAAGCCACTTTCTTATTAATCAATCGAAGCTTATGATACAATGGATCACTTGTTCGAGACAATTTCAGCAGCGATGCATTTGACTTAAGGTTAAATCATATTTTGTAGATTTAAGAACAAGGTGCACTAGATATGTATCGTTAAACGTTATGTAATCTCCATTGGACACTGGTTATATGTAATGTGTTGAGTAAAGTGTAATTTGTGTGTTTACTTTACCTAACACAGCGTTCGATACAAATCATAAAAGATGTTTCTTTGTACTATTAACCCTTGGACGGCGGATCGCCGAGACAGCGACAATTTAAATCTAATATTCTATTTTGTTTTCATTTTCCAAATTTTCTATTATTAGAAATTATTTTCTAGTATTTAGGATTTCCTAATATTTCATTTTCTCTTTCCAAATTTTCTACTATTACTCTAAATATTATTTACTGATGTATGAAATCTTTTTTCTACTTTATGCACCGCTGTTCGAGGGTTAAACACGAGCTTTCCGGTTAGAAAAGATACCTATAAGATATATAATAATTAGTTTTCAATTTGTACAAGGTACGTCTAAGATAACTTTTGTTGTTTCCGTGTTCCATTTCTGTGTACGTGTTTATCGTGAAACGAACATTTACTACAACGCCGTATTTTGGTACCGAAGTACTTTTTTAAATTAATAATACTTTGAAGTATGCATATTTCACACGCACTGTGTTCATCTTACATTTACACGTTGATGTTTCAACATGCTGAATTTTCTAATGTTTCCTGCTCGCCGAGGGACCGTTCAAGCACTGTGCACGTTCAATTGCGTGTAAACCAAAAATGTTCGATCGAATATTTTTAATTGCGCTTTGTATTTGTTAATTCATTGTACAACGTGTTGTTTGTTCATCTTTTGTAATGGAATTTCATTACAGCTACAATGTAACGATACGTTCGATTCGTTTAAATGCGCTTTTAACTATTTGAGTTTTATAATGTTTGTTAGGAGCGATGGACATTAAGGCGAAATTTAACGGCACGAAGAATACGCGCGACTAAGACATTTTTCAAGATAAGAAATTGTAAGGTTACGATGAAACCGCTGTTACTCGTATCTTGTAAAAAGAAAACCGGTAGAAAAAAATAGAGACTTTTTCGTTTTGTTGTAATTAATAGCGTTTACATTTTTCTAGATTTTATATAACCTCGATGTCGTACGAAATCGACCTTTTTAAAGCTGGCCTGTAAATTCGCTTCGAAAATTTGAACAAAAATCCTGTGAAAATTTAGTTCTCGACAAAACGTATCGTTAGCGGCTCGAATTCATAAGATTATAATAAAAAAGAATCGATATAGAGGCATCGTGTTAGCGTTCTACGATCTTGAGTGTTCAAAGTACTTGACAAAGAGAAAAGGAACAGTTATTGTAACATTAGAAGTATCCTGTACAAGTTTCTACGACGTATCGCAAATTAGATTAAGAAATCGTGCTCTTAAATTAAACGCTGTTAAAAATGTCAAGAAGTTGCGTTAAATTCTATTCGTTGCGTGCCGTTTCACCTGATAGAATGTACTTAAGTTTCATTGTAAAAACATCTGGTCGATGGGTAGGTGAAAGCTAACACGAATTCTGTATAAGACCAATTAAGCTGCGCATTTATTTGTAACGAGAAGAGATAAGAAATACATTAGCCGCATGTACGTGTGATTATTCCTTTTATACTAGAGAAAAGAGAAGAGATGTCGAATAAAAATTTTGTTGCTTCATAAACTACCCTCGATTCGTTACAAAATCTCATTACAAGTGTTATATCGAACAGAATATCGAAAAATAATACTATCGACGCATAGAAACGTTCCAAAATTGTTCTATATTACCTTTATTCTTCTCAAGTATTTCAACTCTTCCGGTTAAAGCAATAATTTCGTTCGATTTACGGCAGTCGTATTAAGGACGTCTGAATTACCGCGTAACTGACGCCGTCAGTGGGGGCGCGGTCGTTTTCGCGCGTCGATTCGATGTATCGAGTGACGTCAGCCGGCCGCGCGGCAAAATTCAAACGTTCGAAACGCGATGTATGAATTTTTCCAGAAACGAAAGTAAAAACGAAAGTAAAAATGCAACCCGGCACGGTGTTTATCGTGCGTAGACGGTTACGTGGTCGATAGGAAACAGGAACGGAATTCCGTCGGGGCCGAGAATAGCATTAAGGGAGGTGGAGATCGCGTTTCGTTAGTGGCCACCGCGGCGGGTAGAAATCAGCCAGTGAAGAGCCGAGATAAAATCGGGACGACGGCCAACAAGGCGACATGCAATTATAGAATTGGATTGGATCGAGAAGTTCGAGGAGGCTCGCGACGCCGGTTTCGTTTTATTTTAGCTTAGCTTTCGAAGGCATCCGGTTGTGCATTCTCATCGCGGATCGTCGCCACGATTACAGTGAGTGTTGTCCCCCTTTCACGTCCAACTTGTGCTCCCTTCCGTGCCGTTTTGCACATTAAATGTTGTTTATCGGTGAACAGTGATACTGTTTCGCGTGCTCCTCGAAAGCTGTGCCGTCCGTTTCGTTATCGTACACGCCGAACGAAAAGAGGCTGAAGTAAGTATGTATACTCAGCCTGCATTTAAAATTCAAGCAAGTTTCTTATCTTTTTTTATGGAAATCAATTATTCAAAATTTCTTTTTACCAGCTTTCTTTCCGTCGTTCCCGTTAATAACGTATCAACTTATAGTAGAAGCGATGCGATCGTAGTCTGACGAAAGCCACACCGAATAATGTTTTCTTCAACGTAGCGCGATCGTTGTTATTAATTATTTCTAATCGATTGTTATCTATTGAAAATCAAAACGAGTCGTTTATAGTTTTATCGATCTTTTTTGAATTGATCAGGTTCGAGGAGCCGACGAAGTGTAATCGATAAGAAGAGGGTGAAACACAAATCGTCATCATGGAGGCGATTAAGAAGAAGATCGCGGCGTTGAAGCAGGAGATGGACGCCGCGAATGAAAAGGTGGAGGCGAACGAAACGAAACAGAAATTGGAGAACTTTAGGGCTGACAAGTTGTTCGACGAAGTAAGGGATCTGCAGAAGAAACTGGCTCAGCTCGAGCGTGATTACGAAGTAGCCAAGGCAAATTTAGAACGATCCACGGCTGATTTGGAACAATGCGAAAAATCTTGGTCCAGGGTAGGTAAATGTGATTGTTAAATTAATCTAGAGATGATAACTGATGAATTTGATTAAACAGGCAGAACAAGATCGAACAACGTTGACGAAAAGAGTGCAAGAGATCGAGGCGACGCTTACGAAGAAAGAGGAGCTGCGTCTTACCGCTCAGACGAAGCTTGGACGTGCCTCAGAACTTGCGGACGATGCTCGAAGGTTCGTATTTTACTCTATGATTCATCAAGGTGCGAACGAAATTTCAATAGAAGAGTGTAATTTCCTTATTTCCTTTTTTCTAATCGCAGAATGTGCAAAGTGTTAGAAGACAGAAGTCGATTGGACGAGGAGCGTATGGAAAAATTGATGCAAGAGTTGAAGGACGCTAGATTAATTGCCGAGGACGCGGATGCCAAGTCAGATGACATTTCGAAGAAGTTGCAGTTCGTTGAAGAGGAACTGGAAGGCGCCGAAGAGAGAGTGAAAACCAGCGAAGCGTTTGTATAATTATATTACAGTCTACTTAATTCTTCATTTCCATGGCTCTTGTCTGATACGTATGTTCCTTGTGTTTCTGTAGGAAAATCATAGAACGAGAGGACGAGCTGTTCATCGTGCAGAATATCGTGAAATCCTTAGAAGTATCCGAGGAAAAGGTATCTCGCCTTGTCCTCAATCTTCTATACCGTTTGTTATCTTATATTTCTATTTTACACATTTTTCACCTAGGCTAATCAACGAGTAGAAGATTTCAAAGTACAGTTGAAGGAGCTGAAGAAGAAGCTGAGGGCGGCCGAGAAACGTGCCATTCATGCTGAAAAAACGGTGAAGAATTTGTTGAAGGAAGTCGACACGAAGGAAGGTAAAGATCGAACGTATGATTCAGGTTTGTTTTCTCGAAGGCAACGAATTTTCACAAATAATTCTTGTATTACAGACGAACTTAGAGAAGAAAAGGAGAAATACAAGGCGGTCTGCGACGACATGGACGCCACGTTCGCGGAAATGACAGGATATTAATACTAACAGAACGGACGGAGTTCCTTTTTATCTTGCCACTCAGAGCTTCTTCCGCTTATTCGCTATATTTTAACAGAATGAACGCGTCGCATCAGTCGATTGCACCTCAGCTTATGCCGGCTTAATTCGTTATAGTGTATCGTGGAACAGTTTAAGGGGCTTCCTGAGATAGCTTGCTACGCGAACTCTCCAATTAACACGACGATTAAAGAGCGTACACCGCTAGTTTGCTAATACGATCGCTTTGCTTCGCTCCAGTGAAAGCTGGCCTTTAGTCGCTTCCGAAATGATCGTCTCGTCCCAATTGAATTGACGATATCGGTTATTTTTCTTTCAGAAACGTCGGCAAGGAGTTGCTGAACACGAAAGCAAGCAAGATACTGCGCCCCCTTTTTATCATTATATCTCAAATCTGTATTTTCAATAAACGGTATTTAAAAAAAATATATCATTCTTATCAATCAGTTTTCCTTATATGTATATATATTTGCCACACCCGAATAGATTGTATACAGCGTGTCACAGAAAGAGTATACCATGAGAATTCAAATTTTAAGATTCGTGTACTTAAAATTCGAACATTCTACTTCTGGAGCCTTCAATATCTAAACTTGTTTGTTATACGTGTGTTTATAGGAGTTCATTTGTACGAGTGTACGTATATGTGTCTACGTAATTAGGCATTAGTCATCTAAGGATTAAAAAAGAAAGCTATTTTTATTAATTTCTTATATCAAGAGGTTGAAGCTGTAGATTGCAAAATAGTAAAAGACTTTTTTTTTTATTTCTGACGACATCGGATATCAGTAGTCTTTGTAGTGTACAATAGTTTTGAAGCACCCTATATAAAATAGAGACACTATAGAAAAGACTTTATAAAATGTAATTATAAGAGTTCTATGCAAATTTTAGGTACGAGCTTTTCTAAAAAGTTGACAGGATTTTTGAGGAATAAAATAAAATTTCAATTGTAAGTAAAACTGACGAAGTAAAAATGTTGTTGATGATAAAGGATTGTTGGATTTTGTATAACATTAACGGTAATAAAGATTTTCAATAATCGTGTTGGAAAGATCCATGTACCTGTTAACTCTCGAGCCAACAGCTTTGTGTCAATCGAGCGATCGGAAAGAGTATAAACGTCTGGAGAAGTCGAGGAATTCGTTCGCGTCTAACTAAAGAAACGGACTGTTCGTTTCTTTTGCATTTCTTTGAGTCTATAAAGCATTGTCCTCGCCGGTCACCGAGTGCAGTAACCCGCGAGCTTTGCATTGAAAGACCGTAGAATTTCGTCCACACGAATTTTATTTTCAATATCGGTAATATGTAAGATCATACTTCTCTCACGAGATATCGCGTTTAACGTAGAAGTGATAAGTGTTTACAAAAATAGTGTATTACCAAAGCAACGAGAAAGTGTTTCGTTGACGTATCAAGAAGCTACAGAATTCAATTCTTTTATAAAATATCAATTTAAGTCTAAATTGCATTGAATTCTCTCGTGTCAGTCCAATCGATCGGCTCCCTTCTTTTTAATCAAAAGTTATCAAGATTGGTTTCAAATTGAATCACATCAATTTTATCTTGACAGTAGCCTTCTCGATTAGGAATATTACAAAATATCGTGGCTCTGACACGAAAGAAAAGCGATATAGAAATTGGCAACACTTTGCGGTCGAGATTCGGTCATTATTTTTCTGCCGGAGGATTATTAGTTTCGCAGAGAACCACTTATAATATTTCAAATTTAAATATAAAAAAAAAAAAAACTCAGAACCATAAGCAAAGAAAAAAATATTACTTACCCTCTTTTGACGAAAATTTGACTTACACTTTCCTGCTTAACTCTTGGTCAAAAAACTTCCGACTGCAAAGGGTTGATAAGGGTAAACGATCGCAAGATTTACCTGGTCGATTGTCCCGCACAGCTTCGCGTCAGCCGATCGATCGATCATGAACGCGATCAAGAAACGCCTGCAAACCCTGAAGATCGAAAAGGACCTGGCGATGGACAGGGCCGATATGTGCGATCAGCAGGCGAAGGAGGCGAATCGTAGGGAGGAAAAGCTGAGGGACGAGGTCCGAGAACTGGCGAAGAAGCTGGTGCAGATGGAACGTGATTTGGAACTTAGCAAGGCTCAATTGGTGAAGTCGAACAAGGATCTTGAACAAAAGGAAAGAGTGTATATCGTGGTTAGTAATCTGTTGAAATCTTGCATAATATTCGAACAATTATATTTTTGCTCAAAACTCGGTTTTTATTCATTTCGAGGACAGACCCAGTCAGAGTTGGCGGTTCTGAACAGAAAGATGCAGCAATGTTTGCATAACTTAGAAAAATCGGAGGAACGTCGTTTGACGGCTCAAACGAAGCTGGCGCAGGCGATGGAAACCGCCGAGGATGCAAAACGGTTCGTTTTTAATCGAGGACATTCGATTTCTCCGGATCCGTTTTACAGAAAGTTTTTCTTTTCTAGTATCTGTAAAGTTTTGGAGAACAGAAGCAAACAGGACGAGGAAAGGATGGATCAACTGATGGCTCAGTTGAAAGAAGCAAGGCTCATTGCTGAAGATGCCGATACAAAGTCGGACGAGATATCTAGAAAATTAGCATTTGTCGAAGACGAACTGGAAGCCGCTGAAGAAAGGGTGAAATCTAGCGAAGCGTATGTAATTATACTTTCTTTATCTCGTTAAAAATTTCTGTAGAACTGAGTCGGTTTTAAATAATCTCATGTGATAATTCGTGTAGGAAGATCATGGAACGAGAGGATGAATTGTTCATCGTTGGTAATATACTGAAATCTTTAGAAGTATCTGAAGAAAAGGTAGTATTAATTTATTTTTTACATTTTGACTGCCACGTCATTTATTTAATTAATAGGTACTTGAAATTGTGGATAATAGAAATGACAAAATATTTTGAAAATAACATGTAGAATTTGTTAAAAATAATTACTAATTGAAATTTTCAACGGCTTCCGAGTGGCAGTCAAAACATTACTAATTTATCGATGGATTTTACTGTTTTTATTTCCATAGGCTAATCAAAGGGTGGAGGAATTTAAGGCACAATTGAAAGAATTGAAAGTGAAATTAAAAGCTGCCGAAAAGAGGGCCATCATCGCGGAAAAGATGGTCAAAGTATTTTCAAAAGAATTGGACGCAAGAGAAGGTATATTTTGATCCCTACTTTCGATTTTTGCATATTTCAGGGAATATTTTAATCTTCCTTTATGATTTCGATTTTTCAGATTTCCTGTTCAGGGAAAAGGAAAAATACAAATACATCTGCGACGATATGGACTCCACGTTCGCCGAACTAACCGGATATTAGTCGAGAATCTTTTCAATATCAAACACTACTATTTTCTACCCGTCAGTGTGTCCGTATTGTACGTTTTCTATTAAACATTTGTAACTAAACTGGAAATTTATATTCTCAAATCCAAACCGAATTTCATTCTGTAAACGGGTCAAATCGTGCGATTAATTAAGATTGATTTAACCTTTTCGTAGATAACCAATTTGAATAGAAGCTTCAATATTTCAAACTTTTCGCATAAAATAGAAAAATTGTGGACTAAACCTGTTTTGCACAATTCTTGACTATTCTAAATTGTATTTTTATCGTATCCTTAGGTACAAGAGCAAAGAAACTTAACTGGGACGTATACGTTCCGTTGGTTACGAAAGGGTTAATCGTCACTCGATTTCGTTGCTCGCGAAACGATTGATTGATTTAGGTCGATCTTTCGTTCCCAGAGGATGGGACGGAAAAGAATCGACAAATTTGATCGTCGTCCAGTAATCTTTACAGGAGTTCAATTTATTTCATCGACTCTACGATCGACACAATGCTTCGAAACGTCGTTACCATCGGTTCAACGCGTTGACCACCACGCAATAATCCATGAATAATTATTAATTTCGTTCATTCAAATGCTTCCAGTCGCTGTTTCATATTACCATCGTGGTATCTAAAGATGTTGACAGTCAACGTGTTAACACGCATTCGCATCACTTCGTTTCTTGATAGAGAGAGAAAAATACGGGATTGTCGACGAGGCTATCGACGTCTCTTCACACATGGCCAACACTACCGTTTGGTACACAGGCACACCGTTCACATTCACCCTCGTGATTTCTCTTTTTTTCTTTATTCTCTCGTCTTTTATTATTGTATTCCTTTTTTTTTTATCTTGTTTCTTTACAACGATGCTAATAGTTAGTTACAGTAATAATTGTTCGTTTGATTTGCTCACTCCCCACGCCTTCGTTCGTTCGCAAACGCGGTCAAATCGGTGACGTAACTTCAAATACTGGCTTGACTGAAAATAAACGCGGTTCCGTATACGAACTCAAAGAGAAACTTAATTAACGGATACCTTGTAACAATCGGTACACGAAGGATCTGACGATAATTATATACGTAGCCTATCGTTCGATGTCACGAGTTCAATTTCGAACGGTCTGCAACTATTTCTTGGTGAACTTTCATCGAATTCGCTCTCTTTACAGTTCGTTGGATGAAAATACAATTTCTGCAGTATCTGCATAAAATCTGTGATTCATTAACGCTTTGTATCGTTCGGCGATTAACTTGTTTGATTCTTGTACGACCGATTAGGTGCACGCCAGTGCAACACGATGCGTTCAATGTATTTCGAGATGTTCCAAGTGACGTCACCGCTTTAATTAAAACGTACCGTTCGCAGCATCGTGGGACTCGATTGTTCGATCCAACGATTAACGAAGAGAAAATGATTGGCAGTAGGATTCGAAGAATTTCTGGCTTCCGGTTACTTTGGTATCCGAATGAAATTGTAAGTTAACCATTTCGCTCCGGCTGGAGATATCATGTTTAAAAAAAAATAGAAATTGGGAAAAGAATTAAATTTAAATTGCCACCGTATAATAAATAATTATGCGAGATGGCAAGTGGAAATCTTGAACTGAAAAATTAATCGAAATGGACAAATTGAAGGTATAATAACTTTTAAGAAAAGTATAATAACTCCAACAAAAGGATTAAATGGGGTGAAACATTCACAGAGATTTTAAGCCGGGAGCCAGAGATTCCCGGAAGCGAAAACAATCGGATATCGAAAGAATCCGAATAAAAATGTTACGCAGTCCTCGTTTGTCGGACGTTAAACGGTTGATGACACAAGATAAAATGTACAAAACTGTTATCGTTTACAATAAACGATACCCGCATCCCGATAAAGGGTCTAACAAATTAATCGAACTCTACGAGTTTGATTGACGTGCTTTCGCGTATAGTATATATTCATATACGTATCGTATGTGTGCGCTTCCTATACCCTCGTCTTTGCGGTGTCGCGCACAATATCACCGGAACTAAGATGTCAATAGAATTCATAAAAAGATCATCGATCGTCCGATGAATTTCATAAATTTGTATCGAAAAGACGCCTCAAAATCCTAGAAAAAGCTTGCTAACGTATACCAAGAGAAAATTCGCGTAACGGTTTATCGTTTGAACCGGAAGTAGGAAGTCGGCCGTTCGATTTGGCACGTTTCGAGTAGTCTGTGAAATGGCAGTGTCGTGGAAAAATTGGAACACGATACCTGTAAACGTTGCGTTGTTATTATTTTTACTTTCGAAATCAGTCTGAAAGAACGCACGAATTTGTCGCGAATCGAGTCGGCTCTGTTTCTCGATGCTTTTGATTTTCAAGCCCGATGAGTTCGATACGCTTTCACTGAACAACAATTATCACGAAAACATATGAAATAATCTATCAGTCATCGCTCGTAAAACAGCGAATTCAACGATTCGATTATGCAAATGATTAATCAGCCTCGAGCGAAGAAGATGTACAGATCAATTTACACCAGTGAATCAAACGCTTGCTTTATCGTTTTGTTGTACGATGCTGAGAACGTTGAATTTCTTAAGGAAGATGGTGATGTAGGGGAAGAAATTCCTGCCATTCGTCTGGTATTATTATTCGTGTTACCAATTAGTAATTTAACTTAATCCAAACCCAATCTAGGTTTAGCACGTAGTAATTCTTGAATTTCAAGACAAACGACAGGACTCTCCTTCCCCCTATGTCGCCATTTTCCATTAGGACACAGTGTACCAGTGTAAATTGATTTCGACGCGTGCACACGCTTCTCATAGAAACGTATGATCCGAGAAAGATCGTTTCCCTCGCGTAGAGGAGTCTTACGATTAAAAAGTGCGCGACACACGAAGAGAGATACCAGTGTGAACGATGATCTTGCGGCGTCGAAAGGGACGCCAACTTTCGTCGGCACAGCGAAAATGTACAGTGTTGGAGAGGAACGCGGGACCAGGGTATGATCACGCACGGAAATAATGCCTTACTTAGAAGTCTTAGGATTAATAATGGACTTAAAGTAATCAACGGTGTTAGACGTACGTATAAACTTTACAATGCAACAGAGCCCAACCTTCGACGATCCGTCCCGTCGTCGTCGTTACACGAATAATTCTAATCAGATGGATAAAACGGCCAAATCGGCACTCGCCTTCAGCACTCTCATCCCGATTCTAATACCACGCACGCACTGGACACAGGTGAAACATGCAACGATCATGGAAAACGATGTTACTAGTTCGTTTTTCGAAATTATCGACATATTTCTCGAAGACACGAGTAAAAACGAAAGTGGAAGAAACAATCTGTTGAATTTGAGGTGTTGACCGTAATGGTGGTTACCGGAGATCGAGTTTTCAAATTTAGTACAACCGAATAATTAATAAAGGTAAAGGCAAAATAAGCCGTGGATTCACTGTGCTAGTGATTTTAACTAGAAAATCTTTAGGATAAAGTATCGTGCCATTGCTCAAGGCTTGAGTTGCAGACTTCCGTAAGAATCGTAAGGAACGTGGTTGCAAAAAATAACAACGGACTTTTCTAGAATCGAATAACAAGCCGTATAGGCCAGCGACTAAAATAAATGCTCCCGGTTTGCATCGAGGGATACGAGGGTTCGTACTAATTAATCGCGCAATCGTCGAATTCATCGGCATCGGGTAAACGTTTTACTTGCAACATCACCTTTCCAGTACTTACAATCACAGCTGATCCGTAACCGGTCGAAAGGAAAACGCCAAAAGCGACACTGAGCAACGTTCGAGGAAGGCTTGTTTCACGCTGAACTTCCTCCAATACGGCGTCGTTTCCCATGATCAGCTGATGCTCGAAGGACATTCCCGTGCTCTGTTCGTACGATTAAGTCTTTGGTCTCGAATGGGTCGCCCGCCAGCAAACGAGTCGCGGCGGTCTGAGCAAATTGTCGTTTGGCACGCACTCCTACACACGCGATTAGCTCATTCAATCTTTGATCATTCGCTCGTCACCTGCACTCACGCACGGATGTAATATCTCGCTATTTCATAGACAAGGAAGAGAAAGACAACGGGTGTGCGTACTCGAGTTACTTCGTGTTCCGGCAAAAAAAAGGAAAAATAGATCGTGTATCGCGCTCAGATACTTTCAACGATGTCGCACGCCTAATGAATCCTCTTCGTCATCTATGATCGAGTCATCTGCCGATCCCTAGCAATGAATATAATTCTTTAATTTTCATCTATAATCGACAGAGAGAAAAGAGGGAACCGGACTCGCGTCCTGCCTTTCTGTCTTTTTTTTTTTAATCTAACCACGTCGAAAGTTTTCGACGAGACACCGGATAGAGGGATTCGTTTACCTAACTCTTTGGACCATGGGGCAAGAAACAGGGGGTGGAAGAAAGATACTTTTTGGCCTACCGTGGACAAACGGGAGAAAAATAGGAGGCACCCGGGAGAAGACATAGAGTGAATTAAACGGCGATGGAGTAATCGGAGGAAGGATTGTTTTGGGTGCTCGGCCTTGACCATAGCGAGCTCCTCAGGCCGAGTTTCAGCTTCTTCAAGGAGTCGATGTCGCACTCGGCTTCGCTGAGCTCCGGCCGATCGGCACGATCCCCGTTTCCTGGAACGACGTTCCCTTGGTTGCCTCCTACGAATGTGGTCTCCGCGACCGATATCGGCGGCAGTAGCGTGCGCAGGGAGCTCCTGCTGGGAACATGCCATCTTACGTGACAGCCAAAGATATGAACTTACTACGGGTGAGAATATGATTGACATGATTTATTTTTGTAAATCAATGATGCGCGTGATCGTACAGAGTGTTTTTAATATTACTTAAAACGATTAAATACAAGCCAATGCTGTCTAAGGGTTAATTAGTTATACATTAATGTATTCAGTTTAAACACTCGGTACGATACATCATGAATGATGAACAACTTAAAATGATAATTGCAAAGTATCAGTCATGTTGCATTTTAACACTTTAACTGCCACGTCAGCCATATGTGGGTGACACTTGAATTTCCATAGAAATTTGTCGCTTGCATTATTAATATCCTTTCAATTACTTAATTAGAAATCGTCGTCTAATAGAAATTAAGAATAATTGTAATAATTATAGGTAAAATTTCATCAAAATAAATGCTTTGCCTGACCAAGTTTTCAGCGCCTTTAGCGGGGGCAGTCAAGGTATTAATGCATTGATACTAGCTTACCTAGAACGTCCTCTTCGAGGGAGGGACTTCTGCTCTGACATGGGTGAGATGTCTGAAGAAGTGCTCGACGTACCGTGGTAAATGAAGTCTGAAACGGCCCGAACTGAAACAATATTTTTGAAATATTTGCAATCAATTTTGTTACCGCATGAAATATGTAAAAGAAATAATTAGACGTACTGTGTTTGAGTTTGCCAGCGTCCAGCTGGTTGGAAGACTCCGTGCGAGAGCTCGTCAGTTGATCCGGGTCAGACTCGCTCTCGTCGCTCTCGACGTCGCCCGGGGCTTGTTGTTTTCTCTGTTGCCGTCTCCTCGAAGAAACGCTCTTCATGCTCTGCTATCATCAAAGTCACGTTGTCTCTCAATAGTGCAGAAATATTGGGGGTTATTTAAAGGTTCTCATCGCTTACGAATATTATTGAAGTTATATTGCTATAGCGATAAATTACATTATCCTTGAAGACAAAACTGGTAAAATATAGAGGATACGGTGACATACCGTCGCGACAGGTGGAGGGCTTGCGCAGCCTTCGGTCATCGCGTGCTCGTGATACATGAAACTGTGTAGAAGCGTATTGTTCGGGTGGAGGCCGGCTGCTGAAGCTTCCGCCGCGCTTCCCAGTCCTCCCAACCCTCCCAACCCTGCCAGGCTTCCCCCGCCACCTTCCGAAAGCTGGAACGTAGCGTACGGCGAGATGTCCTCCGCTGTCTCTGTAACCCATCAGAGGCATTGCCTACCTTTCAAATCGCGTTGGGATGAATTGTTTAGCTGTCGATCGATTTTCAGCTCTATTCTATTTTTTTTTCCTTCCAAATTTTTCAATATAAAATCATTGCTGTCTAAACCAGGTTCTTTACTATATAGTACAAAAACATACGCATGACAGATTTTACAAGTATACACAGAAAGACAGCATTGACATGAAGCATCAGTTTCAAAGATAAAAAATTCTTCTTCGAGGAGAATATTATTTCATGTATATCTTTGTCATAATATTCTCCGGCACACACTGTACTACAAGCTTCTAGCGTATTTTATTAAACAATTTGCTGAAGGTAGGTAGCTTCTATTTACCGAACGATTCTCGTAATGGACTGCTAAGAAATCACGGAAAATAATCAATATAAACAAAAGCGATGCATGAGAAAACATTCAACGAAATACTGAACAGTGATTACATGAAAGGAGCAACGAAAGAGAGACACACGAATCTACCACGAGTTCATGGATGATGTTACAAAATAATCCACCTTTGCTCGATCGCTAACAGGTCTGTTCATTTCCGTCCGAACAGCGCTACGCGTGCGACTTTTTTTTTTACCTGAACAACAATTATAGTACCAAACCTGGCTGTCGTCCGTATCGTAACAAAGGTTCACCTGGAATCTTGTCGGGCCCTCCGCCCGTATTCGCCGCTTGTTGCAAAGCCACCTTGTGAATCGTCGCGTAATAACGTTCCCTTTGGGTCTCCGCGTTCTGCTGATTCTCCTGGGTCTCTTTCATCGGACGTTGCATTCGTTCTCCTAGATATCCTGAGGTGTACGAATTAATAGAGATATACGGAGTGATTTCCTCGCTAGTAGACTCGAAATGAAATGTCGTCAAACGTTAAAAGTTAATAATATGTTACCGATTAATAACACGACTTACTGCTTCTCCAACGAAGGGCTACGATCACCACAGCGACGACCAAAGCAACGGTGGCCGCGATCAGAGGTAGCATCACTTTCACGTCCGCATAAAATGGAATGGCCGACGCGATTCCACGTTTCGACAGTTCTGGGGGAGGCGGTTCTGCAACGTTTCAGGAACACAGTGCTTTTGGATATAATTGTTTCAATTCGATAACGATCACCAGACACGTATTTCTTTTCGCTGTTTTTATTCGTTTAAGCCTGGCTGATGATTCACCATAAAATGTTTATATTCTCAAGCTTACCGCCTTCCTTCGTCAAGGTTACGAACGTGAACTCCGCCTGATTACTGCCGGCTACGTTGTGGGCCTCGACCTTAAGTTGATAGACGGAGCTCGGTTGCAAATTCGTCACGACGAATCGTCGTTGCATCTTCACGCTGTTGGATACCAGGGTCCAGTGGAATTCGTTGATGGGTCTATACTGAATCACGAAGTAAAGGATCGGGCAACCGTTATCGGGCCATACATGAAGTCGAAGAACCAGCGTGGTTGAGTTTGGACTAAGGAAAGCGGCGGCTGGTGGTATTCCAGGTGCCAGTCCTTGGGTTCGAACCGAGAGGACTGGCGACGATGGACTGCTTCCAATTTTGTTATGCGATGTCAGGTATAATTGATAGGTGTTTCCGCATAGAAGTCCCTGGAAATTAATAAAACGCCAAATAATTGTATTGAAAAATCTATGAAGCAAAAATAGCTCGATAATTGTACCTTCAATTCGTGACTCGTGGCATGACGTGATAATTGTAATTCATCCAGGTTCCCGTGTGCAGTTCTATAATGCAACGTGTAGCCTGTGAGTGGAGCTCCACCAGAGTGGCCAGATTTCCAATGCAATAAAATGCTACTCGACGTTGAACTTGTCACGTAAAGAACGGGTGCACTGGGTGGCACTAAGAAAAGATCAAAATAACGTTTCAGCCCTAATTCGAATGCAATATCAGTTGCGTTTGATTTGAAATCTCACCTTGGACAGTCAAGGTATAGTGCAGCTTGTCGTTTCCTTGAGAGTTCTCTACCTGACAGGTGTAATTACCACCATCTTGCGACTGCAAATTCGATAACACGAGCTCGCCAGATGGCAAGATTTGTATGTTTCTGGTGGTGTCTGTTCGAATCTGTTCGACTGCACCCTTATACCACTCTCTGGTTGGATCTCCAACGGCATTGCAAGCAAGGGTGGCGGATCCTCTCCATGGTCTTACCACGTGACCTCCGAAAGACGTGATCCTCGCTGGTACTCGATTCGTTGGTACCTGAGCAGCCACTCTGGAACTTTGACCTTCGCCTACACGGGTGCTACCGGTCACCCAAAATTGATACTCTACGTGTTGCTGTAAGTCAGTTGCCTCAAAATAGGTGTTCGTGGCTGGTAGTGTTCTTTTACCGTGATTGAGCTCCTCCCGACCGTCTACAACTCTGTGAAACGTAATCACCACGGTAATTATATACTGGCAACATAATTGGTGAAATGAAATTAATACCTTGTGTACAGATTATATTTTGTAATAACTCCGTTTGGTTCAAGAGGTGGAAGCCAAGAGATAAAGAGGGCCTGCGGTGAACTAACTACCACTTTGATGTCTGCTGGACTTCCTGGCACTGTGAAGAAATTAGTTAAGTATTCTTGCAAGTATCTTAACGATTTTCAATTTTAAATTATAATCAGAAGTTGTACCATCTTCTTCGGTCTGACAGTAAGTCACAGTGGTAGGTACTCCATCCCCGACTCTTGTAAAAGCTAATACTTGAATAGTGTAATTCGTATATTTTCTAAGTCCCGTAAGCACGGTAGTCAATGCACTAGTTTTACGAACCTAAAACCAGAACGTTTGATTGAACGAACTTTGTACAGATTTCTTGAAGACCAACAAGGAGTAAATTATGCTTACTTCCATCTCATCGACACTTCGCCAAATGTCCGCCAAAATCGGTTCATAATGCAATTTGTATCCTTGAATGATACCGTTACTGTGCGTGCTAGGAGGTGGTTGCCAAGATACCTGAAGGGATTGCGATGTCAACGCGGCACACCTTACGTCTTCCGGTGGCATACTGGGAACTGAACAAATTAATTTACTCATCAACATTCATAAAAATTCTTACATCCTATCAAATTCTGAGTAATTCGTATTCCCAAAATTATCTCTCACCATCTTCCGAAGTCTGTGTAAGCAAAGGCTCGGAAAGTGGTCCAGATCCAACTTGATTATACGCCTGAACCACCAAAGTGTACTTTGTGTAGGGCCGAAGACCTGTTAGTCGAAGTTCTGCGCCCCCTTCTTCTCCGTCCCCAGACACGGAGCTGAAGTTGTACGAGGGATTTGCGGAGCTGAAAGAAAATTCCCAACGTAATGGAGTTCTGAACTTGAGCCGTTAAGTGCGTTTCGAACTATTTGTATAATTAAATTCTAGATTATGGTATCGTGTGCCAAAACAACCATTGTAGACTAATAGGGACTCATATGGCTGTCATACAGTTCCCAACAAATAAGTAAAATATAAATTCCCTTTTATTTAATGAATTTCATTCGGAGTATAGCTGCTTTAAATCATGATCGATCGGTTTGTCCGGAATTTCCCACCTTGTTTCTCTGTAACCGACGTTGAATCCTTGGATGTCACCGTGTCGTAGTTCCGGCAACGGTGGAGACCAGGTGATTAAAATTTCAGAGGAGGACAGAGCCCTGGCTGCAAGATTGATCGGAGGTCCGGCCGGTCTTTGTGGTTCGGTTCTGACAATCAGTTCTGCCGATGGTACCGATTTACCAGCTGGTCCTTCCGCGATCACACGTATGGTGTATCTGGTTGCTGGTTTTAATTCGTCTATGAGAGCAGCGTACGGTAGTGGTGGACCGGTGAATTCTTGCTGTTGCCACAAGCCACCTGTTTTATATAAAAAAACCCAACGTGAAAACTGAGGACAATTGTAACACAACAGTTTACACATCTTTTGTTTTATATGAACAGTAGGACAATATTCACCGTCGCCTTCTTTGTATTGAAGAATGTATTTTGTCACCTCGCTGGTATCTTGAGATTTATGCTGCCACTTTACATTAATACTTCGACTAGCAACCATAGCTGTTTCCAAAGAATTCGGTGGCTGAGGTGGCTCTAAAACACAAGACGATATCTCGTTCTTGTATGAACAATTATGGCATCAACTTTCTCATCGATCAATTGTACCTTGTACGAGGAGTTGCACCAGCTGTTGATCTCGACCGTAAAGATTGCTCGCTTGGCAAAAATACGCGCCGCTATCGGACGCTTCCGCTGATGAAATTTGTAATTGTGCTATCACTCCGTCCGGTGTTACTTCCCGTTTCACCGTCACCCTTTGTGTATCGAAAAAATGAAAAGGTGCTCAAACTCCAGAAACAATATTATCCTTCAATTACATCCTATTGCAGAGTTTTCTGGGACAGCTTTCAAACTAATCTCAGTTTTACCGATAGTTGGTCGACGGATTTAGCTCGATCTTCCCTCCTTTCAGCCAAGTGACAGTGATCGGAGTGTCACCGTGTACCTCGCAATGCAGTGTCGCGGTGTCACCTTTTTTCACAGTGACCAGCCTCGATGGTGCCGCGAAATATGGAGATGCTGTTCGAATGCAATGAAACGAGAAATCTTGAAGTCTCGCACCTCGTGTTCGATTTCTATCACATAGATATACGAAGGTACTTACAATTCACTTTTAACTGTACCACCTTACCGATACCGCTTCCAATGCCGTTGCTCGCCTGACAGAGGTAAAATCCTTCTCTGTCTTCTTTCACGTGTTGCAACAGTAGCGTACCATTACCGAGGATCTTGGTGTACGCTCTTTCTCGCAACTCCTCGTATTCGCCGGATTTGCTTCCTATTTTTTCCGAAAAAAAAAAAAAAAAAAAAAACTGTTCTGAAGCTGGATCCTCGATAGAGAAGAAAATGTCTAACTGAATTTCTCACCCGTGGCTTTTTTCCATACGATCGTCGGAGTGGGCACGCCTTGGGCTTGACAGTGCAAAGCAACGTGTTTGTTTCTTTCGACGCTCACGTCCGTTGGCTCCACGATCCATCGTGGTGGGACTGAAAACCAGATCGTCCAGCTTCAAATGGATCCGTCTCCGAAGCTTCCATGCATGTTTCGTTTTTTTTTTCTCTTTTACTGGTCGTTAGCGATTTAGAGACAGGTACGTCGTGAAAAACGCGGTCAGATAAAAAGGACGAGCTCGTCGACGGAACCGGCATGAACGTCGTTCGGCCGAATATCGAGGTACTATGTACAAACGATAGATACACTGTACAAAACGAACGCACAAAGAGGAACGACGCCGCCTGTCGTCGACGAGTATCTGTTTCGTTCCTTTTCCATTTAGAACAACGATTTCTGAATCTTTGATTTAAAGAAGAATAAAAAGAAAAAAAAATAAATAAAGAAACGCGGCATTTTTACAACGCGAACAAATTTTGACAAATTCTCAAGTTACACGTGGAAAATGGTATAATTCGCGTAATGAACAAGTGACAAAGAGATATTAAAGACAACGTGAATGAAGGTTTCGTGGGTGGGGTAGAGTAATGGGAACTTGGGGGGGTTGAAGTGTCGATGCGAGGCGTCCTTCAGTGTCGACGATACTTTCTCGATTTCCTAAGATCATTCCACGAGGAAATAACAAACGGATTTGTTCTGCATCTACGAAAGGATTGACCAATCAAGCGATTCGATCGATACACCATAGACGTACAGTAGCCCAAAGAACAGACGAAGAAAAGAAAAAAAAAAGAAAAAAAAAAAGAAAGAGAATATAGACGAGAGATCAAAGAAAAGTAAAAAAAGAAAAAAAAGGAAGGTACAGTGCAGAGTGAAGCGTCTATCCAGATTCTGTATATATCTAACTACGGCTGGTAAACGTAATCACCACTAATGTGTGTGTGTGTGCATCGTCTAAATGCGACAAACGCCGGAAATTACAGAAAGACAAGTACTTAGGTTCCCGTTCGTCGTACGCCGCGCATCGACGTTTCTTTTTTTTTTTTTTATTTGAGAGTTTCGGGTATTTATTGTTCTTATTACTTATTTATTTTAATCTTTTTTTTTGGGGTGTACTGTTTGGCGGGTTCTACTTTTTACGGTGGTGAAAAACGCTGCACAAGCGAGATACTGTGAGTGGGAGTTCCAACGTTATACAAGACGGCAAATACCGGCCACGCATTTAACGCGTGCGACAATATAATATATATATAGATATATATACGTATATGTGTATCATGTGTGTGTGCGTGTGACAGTCGTGTAAGTGTGGCAAATAAGAGATATATATGTATATACTCGTTCAACGGTGGTGTGAAACAAGTAGAACTCTCGGAAGAGACAAGGCGCAAGTTGGGCAGGAAATGTTGAGGTACGGATGAGAGCATGTCGGCGGAAGACCGAAAGATATAATCGTGGATAGGCGAATAATAATAATATATATATGTATATATAAATATATATCAAGTACCCGCTTCTAACGACTAGTCCGATGAATACGAAGTTAGTTAATAATAATAATAAATACGTACTACTAGCCTACATTACCGGATCGCGCGGAAACGACACGGGGCACGCGTCTAGGAAATTTCGTTTCTACGAGCGAAAACACGTTATTCTTCGTACGGCGGATCGAAAGCACGTACCCTATATTTCCGTTACACGCGAGACGAGAAAAGATGGGATCGATTTTGACAAACGTTCGAAGTTCGTTGCACCCGTGGCCCCATGTGTTTCGCAACCGCGAGGGAAAGATAAAAAAGAGCGTGACAGATAGAAAAGACAATGAGAAAGCATGCAAAAGTGTAATCGAAAAAAGGTTGCCTTTCAACGAGCCCAAAAGGAGAGCCAGCGCATAGGTTGGTGAAGATACATAATATCTTTTCATTTCTCAATTGTGAGCAGAATGGCACGTGCTCGTATTCGGGTGATCAAATAACACTTAAAATTATATACAATGAAATATGTACAAACATGTAAGGTATATATGCAGACAGAAAAACCACTACTACTTCGTATAGAAAATAGCATGCAGATTTTAAAATATGTGTGTGTGTGTTCAATGCTCACATACACGCACGCACGCACGCAGGCCAGAAGAAGAGTTTCATTTTCAGTATTATTTTGCTTGGTTGATTTGTGGTTGCTCCGTTAGAAAAAACCAGTAAAAAATAAGGAAAGGTGCAAACTGTTACCTTTATTATTCGGTCAAGTCAAGCAAACCTCGGGGGGTCCACGAGATACCGACGCATTCCCAGAGAGCCAAAGCAACGTAAATGTAATACACACTGTGTCTGAGGGAAGGATTATAACGCTAGGATCTCAAGGATATAGGTTGAATTAAAAGGACAGGATCGATGATGATATACGTGCGTGATCTCGCTACGAATGAGACTTGGATCTATCCGCCAGGAAAAGCGCGCAACATCACTCCTAGTTTCGCTTAGACAATTTCTTAACAGCTCTTGTCTTTGATCCGTGCGAGAACACTACGACGATTAACGAATGGTGATGCAGGAGTCGAATTATTAAGCGTTATGAAATAATGATGATGACGGATGTTGATCATGATGATTACCAGGAATTTGACGGATCGGTTAGGATCATATCTAGGATCGGGTTCCTCAGGAACAATCTCGACCTCGACGATATTTCTACTTCAAAATTCACAGTTCCTTCAATCACAATTCAATAATTGCAAGAAAAAAAAATGATACGCAGCAATACTTCAAGTATCTAAGGTGGTAAATTCAATCTGAAATCATATCATACAATTGGATTAAAAAGACAGTTCAACAAAAAGCAAACAGTAGTCTCAGGTTCCACACACAAACGAACATACTAATTTCTAAAAATTAAATTATTCCGCGTAAGGGTTCATTAATTTTTACTTCTTGCAAACTTAACATATAGATGCTCAAGTTTTGTTATTGGAATTAATGTTGGAAAAATGAAAAATAGCAATTGGTTTCTTTGTCGAGATCGATGAATGTGGCATGGAGCCGAGTGAGGATTTTTTTTTTGGTATCGTGATGGAAAAGGGTCGCCGATCATCTAGTTACCTTTTACCTGTAGCTTGGCCGTGTACCTGACCTCGGCGGCGGGGTTCGCGGCGACGCAGGTATAGTCGCCGGAGTGCTCGGCCGCGAGGTTCGTTATACTGAGGAGGCTCGAGTAAGGATCCAGTTGGGAGACGTTTGCGACGGAGGCCAAATTCGGTGGCAATGGGAAAGGAGTTTGGCCGTCTTTTAGCCAGGATATTGTTAAGGGTGGATCACCCGCCGCGACCCCGCACACCGTCCGCGTCCGCATCCCCTCGGATAGTCCCTCTTGGAACGTAAATGGCTCAATAATAGGGGGTACTGGAAAAGGTCAAGAGAGAAGAGAGAACCATACGTGAGAGCGAGAAAAAGATGGCACCAAAAAAAAAAACGCAAGAACCTTTTTTGTACCAGGTACATGTGTTTTTTATATATATATATATGTATAAATATATATATATATATAGATAGATAGATATGGTTCATATAGTTGCGGTATGTTTTTCCTTTTTCTTCCTTATATAAATTATAATATATAGACAGTAGTACGTCAATGTATATGTATAGATATATATATAGAATATAATATGTATATATATATACGTAGAATATGTACAATAGAGGCAGTATAGTAACGTAGCAATGTAGAGGAGAGAGAGGGTGGCCCCGCCGCTGACCTGCCCCTGCCGCCCTTAAACACCTTGTACACTTAATTTGGCATCGCACACTCACACAGCATACGGTCGTTCTCAACGCAAGAGCTAGCATTTCGTCGACCCTTTGGAATCCCGTTCGTCATCAAAGAAATGAAATAAATTAACACCAGTGCGATGAGTGTTTTCCAAAAGGTCGATTCAAGAACCACGGAGTTAAGGTTAGGAGATGATAGTGGCAGGTCTCGTGCAGGAGGATGAGCCACGCTAAGCGTGAGCCGTCATCGAATACGCGTCACCAGGTCTCTACGTTCCTGGATGACGTCGGTGGCGTCGTAATAAAAAATCCTTCTCGAATGAACGCGTAAGAACCGAACGAGCTGTGCGATCACAGTTTTCATCGTCTTCAACACGTTGAAAGCTATTTACAGCTGCGACTGCGCACACATTGGATGTCTGAGTTCGAGAGGAAGTTGGTTAAATCGTTAATTCGTCTTTATTTTGTTTTCTCATCGAGACAGCACTTTAAGATCCTCACGCGCTTCATTCTCGAGTGTGGGCAACCGTGTACGCACTCATACGATCGTCACTCTTTCGGATTTCGGGCGGACAGGCGGTCGTCAGGCAAAATTGAAGGGGGCCTAGAGGAGGATTACCATGAACCACAAGCCGCTGCGTGTGCGATACCTCTGCGGCCAGATTACGGGCCACGCACGAGTAGTTGCCGTTGTGATCTGGAGATAAACTTTCAATCATCAGTATGCTATTGTACTGATCCATATTGGTGACAGTGACACGTTCCGACGGTCCCATCGATCGTCCATCCTTCAGCCAGGAGATCGACAATGGCAGATCGCCCCTTGTGACCGAGCAAGTCAACGTGGTTCGTTCGCCGAGATGGAGATCACGATCTGCCGTGAATGGGCTAATTTTGGGAGGAACTGGAATAATAACAATAACGACAGCTCGTGAGCCAGAGAAGCATAGACGAAGTGAAACACGTCATCCCAGGAACATCTTCCGTTTATACTGCTATCCTGAAATTAATTCTTTTTCTCTCTTTTCTTTTTCTCTTACGACGAAACAGCACCGATGGCTTTTCGAAACAATGACGTGTTTGTTTTCGCTTCGCCTTTGCCACGAGACAGTGGCTAAACCTAGTTGGAATCGATCAGCCCCGTCTTCCAAACACCTGCAACAATCCTGAAATAGGAAATCGAACGTCAGGCCTTACCGATCACTGCGACGTCTCCTGATCTTCTGGCGCTGTGCCCCTGCTTGTTCCTCGCCGAACACGTGTACACCCCCGCGTCGCCCTTCTTCTGCACGCTGGTGATCACCAGAGTTCCATCCGGAAGCACTTTCTGACGAAGATCGTCCGGCAATTCGCGATTCGCCCGTTCCCATTTGATCTCCTCGATGGGGTATCCGGCTACTGGACACTTCAGACGAAGAGTCTCTCCAGCGACGGCTGTCACTTTTGGTATCAATCGAATATACGGAAGACCTGAAACGCGGATACGCATCCTCGTGTATCAAAAGATTCGATTTTTATAAATTACGAACGGTGGGAATTGAATTTTTTTACCATAAACGTTGAGACGAGCAGCGTGAGTCACCTTTCCAGCTCGATTCTCGGCCGTGCAAGAATATTCTCCACCATCTTCCACCATCACGTGGCTGATATTCACGTGCGATATAACGTCACCGTGAACAGTTACGTACTGACCAATCACGAACCTTCGAACGAGAAATTCTTGTTTAACGAACTCTTTCGACGAATATTTGCAATTTTTTATATACCGTGCCACAGCCTTTTGTACGAGGAAAATTTGCAAGTTAATGAAACGAGTTTCTCTAAATTAACTAACAATTGCGTCGATGAGGAACGGTCAATATTTTTTCTTTATCTGCGAACACACGGCGAGCGGCAGCAGAGATTGCTTTTTAATTATCCCGTCGTCGCGTTGTGATGAATATACGCGGGAAAAGCGAGCCGCTCCAACGAAATTGTTAATTTCACGTACGAATACCGTGAAAAACGTTTTCCACGAGGCTGGATGGACGAGTTTTGCCCCGGGCTACGACCGGATGCTCGACAACAGACGGTCGCTTCCGTCGCGAAGGAAGGAAATGGTCGAGAGCGAGCTGAAGAAGGGACCGATAAAACGGCACGGACGAAGAATCACAGGACGTCTTTTATGTCGATCAGTCGTTTCATCGTGCGAGACTTTGGTGTCCATCCGTCTCCTTTTTCCATCCACGACCAATGCAATAAATATTTCAGCTTCTTGGCTGGATATTGCGCTCGAAATTGAAACCGGTAGGTACGGTGCAGATGTGGCCGCGACTATCGCCGTCAGGAGATTGCATTTTAATTGCGAGCCATCGTACGTCCCGTTTACGACGGCGAATTTTTTCACGACCGGCAATAGCGAGATACGATATTTTATTAAATGTGTTTGCTGCGTCGAGCAGAATGAGCTCGCGCCTGCTGACTTTATGCTTTTTAATTTCGCCATGCTGTTCAATTATTTTATGGTTGCTCGACAGAGAGCTGTTTGCAAAAATTAATGGTCCAACTAATTAGAAGCATCAACTTGTGTCCCTTTTAGCGCTAATTAATGAATTTTGACGAAGAATTTTTTGTAATAATTAGCGTTAAAAATATAATAATAATAATAAGTACAATGTAGGAACTTTTATAATTGTACAATGTTTGGACCAAATCCTTATATCAAAATCACCCTTGTACGATTATTTCCATTCGGGCAATTAAGGTGTTTTTGATGCATATTTCCAGTTACCTGTAATTTTGATATTGTCTAATTACCAACGATCTAACGAAGCTTACCTGCCGTTGGTTGGCAGAGGGAATCCGTCCAACGCCCAGGAGACTTGCGGCGTCGGGTTCCCAGCGGCGGAGCACTTCAAGGATACCGCAGGACCCGGTTGCAAGGTTTGCTCGATGAACGAGTAGAGCAGCATCGGTGGCGCGTCTGTGACGAAACAGAGGCGGAATATATTATTTCCTAGCCCGATCCCTTTCTTCTTCAATTCCTTCCTTTGTGTGCCCGTTTTTATACGACTTCAAAGAAACATTTGAAGCACGCACGCGTATATGAAACAGCCAGGGAAATATCGAGAGAAATAGCAGCGGTGAGAGGAATCTCTTCCCCCTTTTTTCAGTTTCTATTTCGACGTCGCAGGTTTCTCTTTCCAGTTGAATCTGGTCGGTGGTTAAAGGGAAAAGATAAAAGTCGAAGGGAAACGATCGGAAGAAGGCCATTCGATTCGGTACAATGACCGCGATGCAATCGAATCCATCTCGTTAAGAAGGAGACGCGACGCGGGGCCATTCGGTGGCGTATCAACGAAAGTGGAAATCCCTGGCAGTCTGGCCGGGGACGGGAAGAACAAGAGAGGAGCGTGAAAGACCACGGGAGATTCTTGATTTCTGAAAAGCAGCCGCGCGACTGCCGCGCATCGCGATAGAAAACGAAAGACAATGGGCTCGCTGCGACGGAAGCGTGGTGAATATTTTTTTCTCTGCCGATGTTTCTATCCCGACGACACGACCGAGGGAAAAGAGGGCTTTGGACCAGGGGGGGGGGGGGGAAGAGGCGCAAGATGGAAGGAGAAAGAGGGAACGAAAGTCCAAGAAAATCGAAGCCAGGCATCTCCGAGGGACGAGGCTTGACGGGCGGCCGACTTTTTCATAATTAAAAGTGTCGATTTTCGTCGTCATTAAAAATGCTCGAGCGTCGCGTTACAAAGGACAGTTCCGTCGTTTAGAGGGAACGAGATAGTAAAGGATATCCAGAGTGCTTTTCGTCTAGGTGAATACCAGAGACTTGGTAGACTGGTGCTCGTGGATCCGTGCGGAAATTGATGAATCTCGTCTCGATGCCTCCGAGCGATCGTCAATACGTAATCGCGAGACCGCGAAAACTCGTCCTCGGTTTTCAATAAAACACTACTCTTCTTGGTATTTATTCAGCCTGTCTGTCTTGCAAGAAACGCTAGGCAACAGAAGCTGCGAGTCGAGAATGCCTCTGCACGTACGCGAACGGAAGAAACCTTTGAAAGGCTGTCGAGCGTACGATAATTCAAAATATTTCGCTAACATACTGTGTTCCAGACTAAAAAGCTCTCGTTTCGAGACTGGACTATAGAAATTTTTTATTAAGCGAGCTCGACAAAATTACGGGAAAAGGAGGTACGGTTTCATAATGTACCGTGGCTCTTAATTTTCACGGGAACGTAATATCTCATCGCTGCCTTTTACCGTTTTTAATATACGCAAATTCGTGTTTGGCCTGTTCGTTTTCCGGCAGGAAACGGAAGAGAATTAAAAGGAATCGCGGCGCTGCCAATCGAAGCGGAGAAAATCGCTTTAGAGATTAGCAGCGGTCGATCGAAACGCAATTCGTTTCCATTTGGCTTCAGACAACTTTTTTTTTCCGTTGGTCCCTTCGCAACCCCTTGCTTCTTTTTGTTCCTAACCGCGAATACAGGGAATCTAAGCTGATCGAGCCTGGTATTCCAAGATCATAGAACAAATGCTTCAAAATTCCAGATAATTTTAACTTTCTGGAAACGGTAAATGGTTTAAGGACTGTATCGGTTGATTTCAATTTTACACATTTCTTCAGAGGAAATTGCAACGGATCAACCCCCTCCCTGTCGTTACTCTCTGTCCAGGGTACGTGGTAAGTCCTTACCAAAGCGCCGCTTGCTTGAATTCCCTTTGACGTAAATTCCGTGCATTACCGACGCTGACGAGCGAGAGACGCTAACTTCATTGTTGTTTCAAAGGCCCTCCTCTAGTTGGTTTCCTCCTCGTCCCGCGCCGACGAAACCGTCCCTCTTTCATGCACCACTCCTCATCCATAGTTGGGCGGTCCAGATATAGGGCAAACGACCGACAGAGATGCTACGTGGCGGTTACCAAAGAGTACCAGGGGGGCACGGGGGGATGATGATGGCGGTGCTGGTGGTGGTGAAGGTAACCGAGGGGATGAGGGGAGTTAAAGCAGCGTAAAAGAAGCCTTCTCCACTTCAAAGCGGAATTCCTGCACTCGAGGTAACGTGCCACGTGGTAGACACGCTCTTTCCACGGTAATCGAGTTCTCTGTAACGCGATCGGTTATGCTGACTACCGATCCTGATGACTCGTGATGCTTCACCGTGTCAATTCTCGCGCTTACACCCTTTCGACGCGATCTCGAACCGTCCGCGGCTTTGAAACAGGTATATCGAGGACAATCGAGCTAAATCTGTGGGGATCGATAAGCATTAGGATTTCGTTATCGATAGAAGTGTTTGATGAAAGTTTAGAATTAATTTGGGTTTAAGTTGAATGATTCAGCATTGCAGGCAACGTATATTTGGAAATGTAGAACACGCTGCTGCATGAGGTTTATTATTCAAAGTCTCAAAAATAACGCTGTTCTTGTTTTCGATGGTGCTCGGTTGTAGAATTGCGATAAAAAATACTTACATCAAGCGATTTCATATTATTTAAAATAATCATGGCGTAACAAAATAATTTTAAACTTCACAAAAGCTCGTTTTTCTAAAAAAAAAAACAAAAAAAAACAATCAATAATAGAAGTTACAACACAATCTTGAACAAATATACGAATTTTTAAAGAGGATTCAATCAGCTGCTGTTTATTGTTAAAAAATTACAGGAGAATTTAAGGGATCCGAGTTAAGACAGGCTCTAATTCCAGAGGGTTCAGTTGGGTTTTAATTAGGCCCTAGATTAAAAAGTAGAAGTAATTAGGGTGCGAGTAAATCCACGTTAAAGAGGGTATACGATCACGAATTTGTAGTCAAGGTTCAACGGGGTTAAGGGACAAACGGTGAACGTTTCTATGCTAATCGTATTACACGAATTCGCGCGGAAGCGACGAAGTTTAGAGTAGCAGAAAATAAATCTTCGGGAATGACCTAATTTGCTTTGAGCCTGGCCAAAGGTGGATAGTTCCGGGAGGAAAAGTGAATTTATACGTATGCATAGATCTATTGAAAAGCCCCACATCTGCAATTCTGATCGAAACTGCGCCACAACTTTCCATGTAATTTTCCTTTGTGCTGTCGAAGTCAAAATGAAGCCGAGTATGTTGAATTTGGTAATTGAGACCGAACGAATCGAATTGGGTCGATCCGTACATTCACGTATCTTCAATGTCGTGAATTAATTCTACTTCTTCTATTATTTTGCTCCGAACCTTGTTTATTATTTTCCAGTAATTAACACTTTATTCCATTTATTTTCAAACAGTGAAAATTCTTCAAAATTAACAGAAACTTTTCAGTCAAAGTTGACAGTCAACAGGCTAAATTTAGTTAAGTTAATGGCATAATTTCTATCTGCGATAGAATTCGAATAATTCTGACCCAAAATGTATGGATAGGTCGCGAATATAGTTGTCAACTAAATACTACATTTGTCGGATATGAAATGATAAATTCGAAAGATTCCTTAGGAATTATTTTATACTTACCACCCAACTGAAGCTCTGCAGATGCTTGTGCAGTATCTCCTTCCGCCCGTCTGACGATACACTGATACATTCCACGATCTTCTCTGCCGATGCCGTTCAACCTCAATAATTCTGATTGTCTGCCAGTGCCTGGCAGCTGGCGGCCATCCTTGTACCAGGTAACAAAGTGTGGTCCAGCTTGTGGATGTGTGCTGACCTCGCATCTAAATTCGGCATTACCTCCTAAATGGACGCTCAGCAAAGGCGGCGTCACTTCCACGTGCAACGGAGCAGTAACGACGAGTCTGACGATCAATTTCCAAATTGTACAATTTATTTAGCACTTCGAAATTAGAATTCTGGGACCATTCATGTAAAACGAAACCTTTGCATTCGATTGGCGCCTTTTAAAACGTGAAATTGATATCATAATATAGAAAGCTTCAATGTGAAAATAGGCTATGCTCAATTGAACCCAAGGGGATAAATTACTAGCATTTCAGATTTCCAAAGATTCGTAAATTGTTTCTCAGCTTTGAGAGGATTTTATTTACCGAATTTCGGCACTGGCTTCGCCACCAGGATTAGAAGCAGAACAACGATAAATCCCGCTGTCTTCTAACGTCACTGCTTCTAGAGCCAGAACAGTTCCGAGTAATCTAGTCCTTGGTCCAGAGAGTACCAGCATTGGTTCGGAACCAGTTTGCGCGTACCATCTGGAAATTAATTCGACAAATTCTTAACACTAGCACGTTTATACCATCGCTTTGCCACTCCTTTCGCTAGAATTTCGTCTAATGTACAATTCACAGCAAATTGCTAGACCATAAATGGTTTTCTGTAAAAAAAGAAATTGTTCAAAAATTCTTTTGTGCAGCAGCAGAGTAAAATACGTTCCGGGTTGTATTCCATTTTGTTCGTGTACGGGAACGAGTAAAAATTTTCGATCGTTACGCAGCAAGAGACTTTAAAGTTAACGCGGTTTGCATGATTGCAAGTTAATGCGCTTCCCTTCTGCCGTGCCGTCCCGATTTTCCCGGGCGTTCTCTTCCCGCGCCCCGGCCAGGAATAATTTTTCATCGAAAGGCAGACCAGCCGATGGAGCAGAGGGGTGGTACGCGGGGCAAACAGGGGCGCTGCAATTTCACTGGCTTTCGGGTACGTCGACCTAGAAACGACATCGAGTCGCATCCACCGCGAGCATTTATTCCGGAGATTCCTTGCTTTCTTTTGGCTTCTCAACTTCTTGACAGTTTTCGATCGAGGCACGTTCGAAGGATCTCTTACTTGGCTTTTACTTTTCCCCGATAGGCAAAAGAGCCGAGTATCTCGGAGAATTGTAATCAGCGTTTAAGTTCCAGGTAGAAAGTTCAGAAACTTCCATCAAAAGTGACAAATGAAACAGTATTATTCAGGTTAAAAGTATTTTACGTTATTTAAACGATTTCTTTTCAACATTCACATGAAAATTGAAAATTGATTTGCTTAGCAAATTAGAGGATCAACTAAAAAAATAACTGTTTTAACTATTTTTAAACGACTCCATTCTTAAATGAGTTACAGTATAGAAAATCGGCTTACGTGGTTTACAATCATACCTCTTCAAATATGGGTTCCTTATTAGAAGTAATTCAAAAGTTTTCCATCCCTTTCGAAATATCATTTGAGCCTGGATTCTATGATAATCCAAATTTGCTCGAAACTGTACGTCTCTCTTTAAAATTGAAGCGGAGCAAACAGTGCATCGTTGCCTTATCGATTTCAGAGTCAATATGTGCTTTCGTTCGCAAACAACCTATAATTATTAGTAAATTGGACGAAGTTTGTAGTCCAAAACCATGAGGTTTCTCTTCCAGCGGCTACAGAAACCATCACGTTGGTTCGCAATCTAGTCTCACGATCGACCCACGTACACGTACACCAGTCTGCGTATTAATTTCGTGGTATTATCCCGACGTGTTTTTTTTTGCGGAACAGCTTGGCACAAGATGGGGGATCGTTTTGGCCAGCGGTGTCTCCGTTTCTTGCTGTGTGCATACGAAATCCTGGCCACCGGGAAAAGAGTATCCAGAAAGCTCGACGAGAGAGAAAGAGAGAGAAAAAAAGGCTGTAAAATGGAGAAAGACTTCTCGTAGATCTGGAGCGACATGGAGAGCTTCCGATTGTGCTCCGTTCGTGAGGCTTCACGTTCGAGTGCTCCCACTTTTCCTCGATCAAAGTCGCGCCCAGTCCTTATTCCTTTACTTACCTTCCACCTCGAATATTTCTGTCTTCAATCTTCTCCTTGGCTCTCCTTCTCTTCTCCTACTCCCTATCCCTCTATGCTCTTCCCGCTTTCATCCCGTCTCGATGCTTCCGAAAAACGACACGTAATTTTCTTTCAGAAAGAAACGACGAATTAGAGAACACGCTGTCTTGTCGTGTCCCCCTTTTGTAGGACAGGGTAAAAGCTTCCCTTTCAAGATCTTAAGCTTTCTGCGGCTTCAATTCAAATGTTTTTTTCGAGTGCGTCAAAAGGAAGTCGAAGATACCTGCACGCGTTTCGATCCATCCACTTATCGTGCATCGCGGCATTTTATTTCGCCGCGTCAGGGAAACTGCTATTTCCCGGGATATCCAGTTTTCTCGGCGAGCACTCAATTTGTGGGAATTTCATGTTTCCGTAAACGCGGCCATTCGATTTCGTCGCTTTTTGCCTGGTAATTACCGTCGCTAAAATTCATTTACATCGTTTGCAATAATAATCGGACGGAATTTATCAACAAACACGATATCGGTTTACAATTACCGCACAATTATTTTCACGATCATTCGATCGCTCGCAACATAATATCTTCGATTTGTACGCGCCAGTCAGTTGATTAGCCCGCGTTGGCCGAATAAAAGTGAAGATACCTTGGCTCGAAGTAGATCGGCTTAATTAATCATCGTGATTGAGACTCACCGATATTCGGGAGTGGGACAGGCCTGTGCCACGCAGACTAACGACGTTGATTCATCTTGAGCTATGTGAACGACCCCAGAGTTTTCAAGGATCACTGGAGGCATCACCCCTCTGTGATCTGCAGACAGGAAGGGAGGAAAAATGTCGTCGAATCAGTCGATTAATGAGACGAACGACGATAAAAAGTCAGCAATTTTTTGGTATCAGAGAAATCGTTTAATTTAAGGGGCCGAAATTCCTACCTGCTATCCTGACGTTGGCCATGGAACTGACGACTACCTGTCTGGTGAGACGATGCATCGTTCGACATCTATAACCGTGTATCTGATCGCTGAATTCGAGGCTGTGGACCAGCAATTCGCCGGTGGGTAGCAGATGAAATTTCCCGTCTGAAACAATCGTAACGGAACAAACATTTATCAACCATTTTTGAGTCTTATTCACCCAAGGAGGTTGCAAAGTGTTTTTCAAAAGGTTATTTTTTTACATTTATTTATATTAATATGGTAACCATTTTTAATGTGCCGTTTAGCTTACATGGGAAGGAGTGGGTAGTAAGTTATTAGGATGTCATAAAAAGGGATCTTGACTTGAAAAAAAAAATGTTGGCGATCATCCAAATGAACGAATTACAGAAGGGATTCACGGTTTAACGATCAAAGGTGTCGCCAAACGAAAGATCTTGAGTTGAATCTTCGCTGAACCGTGTACCACTGATAGCGGGGAATAAAGTTTGGATCGCGGATTAATATTCGCGGATAACATTCTGTCCCCGAAACGCAAGCAACTTTCGAAAGGTTCAATCGCGAGGACAACGAAACCAAAAGGAACATCGCCCGCAGCGTTTGAACGATAATACGTCAGGTGAATTATTTAAACGTACTACCGCGAGTACGGCATGGTTCGAGCACGGAAGATAACGCGAAATTTCCTAAGCTCCCTGTGTAACTCGTATCTGGTTCACGGTGCAATAATTGGTCCCGCCGTTTTCCAATAAACCGTGACGCGGCTAGGAATTATCTTTAATAACGCGATACCGACCGACACGATATTTTGTCTCTGCCGAACGAACGGTTTCACGATTACGATAATTATGCTAATTCCGGGATTTCCAACGGTCTGTTCCGAATGACATCGAGATACAATCTCTTCGTTCTTGCCCGGCTTAAACTCGTGCTCGTTCCTTAGATAAGCTCGGGCAACGTTAATGACCGTAGTTATCCTAAACATTTGCAGTCGTTTCGCGAAACCCATCCTCCGTTGCCATCGTCTGGAAATCTTTAACGTTGTTCGCGAATACATGATTATCTCGTCTTACCACCGGTTTTCTTGGCTCGTTGCGATATTTCACTTTTCTTACCGTTCCTTTCTTTTACGCTTCGTCTCATTTTAATTTCATTCCTTATCTACCTCCACCGCGGTTTTATTCGTCCTCCAACTTAAACGACGGTTTGTTTCTCTTCGTTATACTCTTAATCGTCGAATGTTCTCCGTTCAGTTTCTTCAATTTTTTTCCTTTAAGCTCCAGTTTCTTTGTTTCTTTCCTTCTTCACTGTCCGTGCAATTTCTCTGCTCTTTCCTATTATAAATTTCCTATGTTCTTCTTTATCTTCCTCATTTTCTATTCTTCAACCCTTCAATTCTTCACACCCTCAGTTCCATTTTATAGTTTCCATGGTTTCAATTTTCATTTCTTGCTCATCTCCTACCGTTACAAATTTTCAATTTCTTTCGCTATCAGTAGCAATTTTCTTCGACCACGTTCAACCATTTCTCGTCTCACTCCTTTTTGCACGTCTCGTCCGGGTTCTTCGTCACGGCGAAGCCGTGTTAGCGACTGTCTCCTATCTACACCCTGTTCACGTTTATTGTGTCTACGTGTTGGGATACACATTCGGCCACGAGACATTAGCACAGCTAAGACCGGCTGAGATAAGCAGCTCTCCTAAATAGCGATTGTCGGCCAAGTCAGCCGGCGTGGATGGGTTATGTAGTTTCGGTATTACACTCGATGCTACTACCTATGCCTGCCCGCCCGAATCCTATTCAAGGTAGATACGCCGCGTATGTACGTCATGTACATGTACATAAGTGTGTATATACGTATATATACACATGTACACGTGAAAGGGGAACCGTCAGTGACTACCTCGAATTACGTGCAGCCTGACCATGGCGCTATTAGTAAGATGGATATGTTGCGCTTACAGAAATATAGCGGCGTAAAGTGAACAAAGGCGTTGTAATATTGCGTCGGTGTAGAAGAAAGGTAGCTGTGAATCTTTGACCGACGTTTGGACGTGTCGGTGAACCGTTGAGCGAGCTGCGGTTTTCAAGACTGCTGGAAATTCGGTGTATTCGGTAGAAATGTACGTTTAGATATAAATTTGCCATTTTATGCTTTGTATCCGGTTGAAAATCTGACACCTGTAATTCTTGGTTAATATATTGATCGTCACAGTGGATAATTATGTATATAACTGTTTCAATGTTTAATTTAACTATCAACGACACGAGCGAAACTTAACTCTCCTTTGAGCTTGTGCTTTAATTGAAAATCGTTTTAAACGTCGAAAGAAAAATAAGAGATTCTGATACTCGGTAAATTTAAATAAAAGATATTTAGACTCTCTGTATTTATAATCAATAATAAATACAACGACGAAATAACATAAGATGCGGAATTATTGTACACTTTATAATAGGATTATTTTTGTCCGACTATTAACGCACCCTATTCTACTTAATGGTCAGACATAGCGTTCATACATACCGATTCAACGTATCGTTTTCACGGTTCAGAATTTACCGTTCAGACTGTATAACGTGGAAAATGTAAAAGCAATGCATTTGCGCGTGCAATGTAATAAAACCTGAGTCTTGTATTGTGCGCAGTCACGTTTCATCTTCATCCACGATACTTTTAACGAGTCAAGCAAACAAGTAAGCAGCCCGAGCGAGTTTCACAAATCGTGTTTGAACAATGTCCACCTTGGCTCGTGGTTACAAAGACGATTTAATTGGTGCACTCTTGCGTGGACAATTAAAACTTCTCGGTCGTTTCTCGCGGCTGTTCTGAACAAACGCGAATAATATATAATTCCATTAAAAAGGACAAAGGATATATTCAAAATGGACGCTACAATGTGATCGTACACACACAGATCTTGATAGATGTTATGAGTAGACAGTTAGCAATGATTTTTTGAAAAGTTACGATGGTCAAGTATTTACTTATCGTAAATCTTTTGATAATTAAATAGATCGTTGAAATTTTAAAATATTTGAATTTCATGAGGATCTGTGGAATCTCCGATTTTTATGAAACTCGACTTATCTAAGAAGACAGGTGTTATTCGTTCGTTCCCGTTTTTCTTTTTGAGCGAGATATTAACCTTTCTATCCGTAAACAACAAAAGATATAAAAAAAATGGTTGAAATAAAAGTTATACCGTTTCTTGAGATCTATAAAGCTGCGTGTACATTTTTTTGAAAAAATCGATAAACTGATAAAATATTGAAAACGTATAAACATAAATGTAACGTAAACTTGTCTGGAATAATTAAAATGATAAATATCGTGCATTGTGTTCTGCGTTCACTGAATATCTATTGTTTCGATTTAGCCTGTACACGATGGTATTGTTTCCATTTGTATCGGGAGGTAGGTATCATGATTCCGGTCAGAAAATGGAGTTTCTATCTAGTGGGTTTAGAGACGATCGAAGAAAGGCGGAAAAGACAAAAGAAATTGACGAAATTTAATTTAGCCAAGGCAACCAGTATGCTGAACACGTACCCGCTAGAATTGGGATCATACGATGGATTTTGTAGCGGATTTGTTGCTTTCTTCTTGGACATCGATTACCTAGCCAAACAGTGGCTCGTGTTTACAGGATGGTACGATCAAACAATAAATCGATAATTATTTTACTTTCGTTGTTATCTATATATTATAATAATATATTTATCGTACGTTATTGATAAATATGCACCATTACCCTGGGGTAGTTGTAACGTTGATAGCAATATAATTTTAATAGAAATAAATTAAATTACAATGCACTCGTTAATAAAAATAAGTCAAATTTCTATCATTTAAAAATTTAGTAATATGCATTAAAATAAACAGCGAAACGTATGTAAGATTATTTATGCGATCTGTAATAGAACAAGTGACTTTGACTGTAATTCTTTTCTTTATTAAAGTTTTTACCTCTGACAATAATTCTAAGACCATCGTACACGAGCAGTTGAACAGCTACGAGACGTCGTAAATCCGGGACGATGAAGACAATATCCTCGACAGCTTGATCTGTGGCCTATTCTTCCACCCTTGCCAACCGCTCTTTACTTCCCCGAACTTCCCAACTACATCCTCATTGCTTCTATCCTTTAGGATACATACTTCACCTTTGATATCAAGTATTCATGTCAGTTTGTGACGGTTCGTTTAGGTCGTACGCGAAGTTCAATAACCATAATGTATCATAAATTTACGACGTCGAAGCTGTTGGTAGTCTTGACAGATGTTGATACATAGCAGCTTCAATTCCATCTAATTCTTGCTTAGCTGCGTGTTCCTTCGAACAGATCCTGATCTCCAGACAGTGTTATCACAGACGAAACAGGAGTCTGTTGATGACAACGGTGGAAAATCTTACAAGAGAGCTTATCGAAGTATTAATTATATTTGTTTAAAGTCAGATATTGGTAAGAAATCTTTACCAAACATGGCTAATCAGAACTTTGGAAATTTACAATTTTGGATAAATCAGAGTTAATAATTATTCGAGCGTTAGCAGCCAAGGGTGTTGAAAAATCATTATCCCAATACTTCCCTATCTCCCACAACGACCTAATTAGGGAACTGAAAATAGGAATTAAATAAAAAGCGTTGGAATGATTTTTGGCTTAGCTCACCACCGTCCAAATTATTTAAAATAAGAAGAGATATTTATAATAAGAAAGGATCAGGTTGTTGCTACGCGACTTACAATCGGACACACAAATATGACTCATATTTACAAAATTATTAAGAATCCTCCAATAATCTGTAATTCCTGCAACGTTAAACTATCTATTGAACATGCACTTTATGTTTACATCAGTTATACGTATTTAAAAGTGAATCTCAGCATTAGTTTATAATGTATATGGGTGTCATTTCTTCGAAGAGTTATTAATTGTCACACACTTTTACACCGAGAAGACCACAATAAGTAGCATGAATTGTACAAAATTTTGTAACGAGAAGCAGGAGCGAAGGTGGGATGGTCAATTTAAAAGACGAGCGGCGAATTTTATGTATCGCACGATAACAGGGACGAGTACACGTTGCGTCAATATCTTCGCGACCCGAGAGAGGCGTGCGTTTTTTTGCAGCGTCTTTTTGTACGATCGCATAAAAGTTACGCTAGTCTGCCGCTCCTCTCACGAGATCCGAACGACAATAGCCCCCGTTGGATGGAAGCCAGCCCTGTATTTTTTCTTTCGACCGTTATCAACAATGAATATGTTCGTCCCGACACGACACGAGTACAATTATCAAATTTGTCGAAGCGACGGCAAAACAAAATGAAACGAGATCGCAAGATCATTCTCAAACGATATTTAACAACGTTGCGTCGCGTCTAATTAAAAGGATTACTAATTAAGCTTACTAATTAATAGGGCGACTCGGGGTGATATTACGTTTTAATTACCGGGTATCATCTTTTTCAATCCGCGTCCCGGGTTGCGAAAGCGAACCCGGTCCAACGTTCTTAAATCTAATTAATTTCTACGACTATTAACGAGTTCGCCACCCTACGGTTACGAGGTCGATGTCCTCGACAATCCTCGACCTACGCCACCGACACGGAAGGTGATGCAAGATTATTGTTGATATTAAATTTCAGTGTAGCGGCCGGCTACAGCCCCGTGCCGGATATTAAATTTTAGTCCCGGTAAGCAATGCCGTGCCGGCATAATACTTCGTGCTACTCTCTACCTACGTGAAAATCGTCCTCCCTCACCCCCTTCTGTCGCCCACCCTACTACCACCCTGCATAATTCTTCGTGCTGTGCACCTATCGGTCGTGTAACCGCATCTGGGTCCCCGGAATGTCCCTTGAGCTTTTTATTGCCGTCTCTTACCGCCAACGTGAACCGGCCCTGTGGAATATTACATTTTGGTAGATAGGCAAAATTATCGATTATACGATAGCGCGCCGCTTTTCACGTGGAATAATAGCGCTCGAGCGGGGACACCGGCGACCTGGTTATTAGCCGTGCATATTCTTTTCGGGCTACGTTTTCACCGCGTGTTTCGCGATCATTACGATGGCAGCTTGTTATTTCCCTATTGTTTCTTTTTTCGTAATCAATTTTAAAGGATCGATCCATTCAAGACATTTAAAATGCAAAAATAATGTACGATTAATCTTTTAACAAAGGTGGGATCATCGTGACACCATTAAACTTAAAGGGGTTAATTTTGAAACATTGCGATGGTGTATTCATTCATTTTTAGATTGTACTAGCTGCCCGTAGCAACATTTAAAGAAAAAAAATTATTAAAATCCGTTGAGTAGTTCGCTAGTTCATCGAGGACACACGAACAGCTAATTTCATTTTTATTGTATACATTTTGGATCAAGTTGCTGATTTAACGACTATGCTATATCGAAAGGTATATTTAAAAAAAGGGTGGCATCTTACCTCCTTGTAGGGAAGGATAAATGTAAAACGAGGGTTCCTGCAACCAGGACACTACGCGCACCAGATCCTTTACGAAGCTGGGAACGACGCATCGTAACACTGCGGTGCACCCTCTTGAAGCACCCCCGATCACTTCCACGTCGACCTTGTACGCCTGGGCTACCACTGCGAACATATAATTAAATATGCACATGATAATTAAAACTACAGCTATTGTAAGTCGAATTACGAGGATGATTGTGTATTACAACACAAGGGATTGAAGATGTTCAATGGTGAACAGTATAGTTCAAATTGGTCTGCTATTGACAAATTTCATCCCTCAATTATGTTGCTTACCATTTAATCGCAAGTTAATTCCAAATTAAAGCAAACATAGTCTGGCACTGGTTACATCCATCCCTTTGATCCACATGAAATTGATATCGAATCACTGATGTACGAGATCTAACTATTAAGTAACCAGATTGATGTAGCAAATGTAGTTTACCAATATTATAATAATTACTTCAAACAGTGCTGGAATTGTACTTTTCACTTTTTAAAAGAGGAAGAAGCCTTAGTAGAGTGCGTTTGTTGAAGGGAGGGTGACTTTTCCGTCTTCACTTTCGTCGCACCCCAATGATCCAAGTGTCTAAATTTAACTCACAGATGGTGGGCTCTTTAAATTCAAATTTTGCCTATATTTCATATTTAATTCCTAAGATTTATATTATTCCCTCAGATCTTATCTGTCAATGTATAATATTCTTTTATTTAAAAATTCTTCGTCCAAACACCTTGCGCTCCTTGCATAAATTGGAAAGGCTGTCATGAAATGCTTACATACTTTCAACATCAACACGGTGAGTGCCACAGTGAAAACGGACCTACGTAGTCAGACACGATAAAATTCTATTTTTAGGATGCGGTCAATTATTTTTCAAATTTAACCTTTCAATTCGATAGCCAGCATTATTAGCTTAATATTAACGCTATCCACAGTTTATTTCATAGTTCTTTTTGTCAATTATTTGATTGTAAAAAATTTCGGGCGTCAGTCACCGGTGAGTTAAACTGCAAGATCTATTTAGTAGCACGAAAAGAGGTCCTCAATTCTGTCACATTCAATAACAAAAACACACGAAGATATTCCTGTTAACATCCCCCTTTCCCTTCCTCTCCCATCGACTAGAGTACAAGCGTTCACGATTCGAATGCAACCGCATCGACGCTTAAGCGAGCTGTTTAACGAGAACCAGACCAGTTATATTAATTCAAAGTTTCGACCTGCACGACACGGCTATCCGGATAGTGCCGCAGAACGATAGTTCACGGTGACGGTAATTAAAACGCGTTCTACGCAATTTGCCGGAGAGTGCGGATTACCACACGCGCCTCGCTTTTCCGTCGGTTCAGATGCGTGTACGCACGCACACGCACACACGAGGCTGCATGTAGCATTATATGTACAGGGTGTCATGTCGTCGACAACCGGGGTGAATCTCGACGTCGGCGTCGGGAAAGCGGCGAGGCGTGAGGCGACGCGAGCGTAACGAACGCCTCGTCCTCGACGTCTGCCGGTCGTTTTTCTCCTTTCCTTTTTTGTTTCTGCCGTCGCCCAGCCGCTCGAGAGGCACTATACTCTTCCGGAGATTTTATTTACGTGGAAATTCCAAGGGCGACGGCCAGCTGCCAGCGACGCTGCAGTCTGACACGCCGACGTCGCGACGCCGACCAAGACTCTCCCCGTGTTCTGCCTCGTAACGCTGAATTTCTCCTTTCTTGCCTTCCTTTTCGAAGCAACCTTCGATTGCAAACCGACCTCGCATACGTCAGTTTTTATTCCAGAACCGCCGTGTTATGCAGAACTCTTCCAACCCTCGAAGTGACAAAATATCAGTAAAACGCAGTACGGATCCCGTGATGTTGCGATTTTTATTTTGTGAAAAATTGTCAGCTCATAATATTAGTAAAACTTCCAAGAGATGGTACTCCCCTTTTTCTATAATTTTTCTATTTTTTATCAATTTTAGGATAGCAAGACACGAAACTGTGTTATTTAGGTAAATTTATTTAGTTTTAGTTTTGAATTCATTTAGAATATATGGCGACTTTTGTGCGAGGCAACTTGTCATATTTCTATCACGGTTATTAAACTTTACCACACTTCCGAGGCTTTGGATATCATCCGGCTGCGCCTCGGTTTATTCGAGATCTTTGAACGCTTTTCAATTCAGTTCGAGTCTTTATATCAAATTGCTTGAAAGTCTACGAGAAAACTAAAGGCCAACCATTCGTCGAGTACTCGAGCAGATGCGAAAACTTTTCACTTAAAACTACTGTTTACGATCGATTGATTTTTCGGATTGCTCGATTGATCCTGCTGTTAAGCTTCGAAATAGAAAAAGTAGACACGCATCCCGAATCTGCCAATTGATTTTAAACGAATTTCAATACGAAATTTCAATAAAACTTATTTAAAGTAAATTGAAATTAATTTCAAATATTAGGCATTTGGTATTAGGAAAATATTAGGAATTAGATACTAGGTAAATATATCAGTTATGAGATACTAGGCATTATTAAATATTATATGCAGAAAATAAGTGTGAAGTTTCAGCAGACAACCTAATAGAGATAAAAATACCTCCTTTGAAGGAAATGTTTGAAAATGAAATAGCAGTAGTTGAAGATAACGATGATTGTAAAACATGTTTCATCCTCGGTGGAAAGCGCGCGTTGTTTGCTGTCGGCACGTTCTTAATCGTGGCCGAAAGAAAAATGCTTCCTCTCGGTGTGCCGGAAACGCTCAACAGGAACAAATCTCGGCGAAATGGGGCGAAACAGAATCGCGATCCTTTCTCGCCGTTGAGTTTCCCTCGTCTCACGACGAATCAACTCGCAATGGGCCGCGAAAACTTCGGCTCGGACCAGGCCGGGATAGAAATTTCTTTCGTTAAACCAAAAGCAGGAAGTAAAGTTTTAATTAACGGCCACACGTTCGGGCCAGAACTTTATAGCCGCGAGGGAGTAGTTGGCAATCCTGAAAGCGTCGGGTCGACCTCGCAGCTGCCACGGATTTGCATTCAGATTGCGTTTCTTTTTTTTTTCCCCTTCTTTTAAGAGGTAATTACACCGAGCTTCGCGCAGCGCCCGCCATAGAAGACCCGGGTCCTCGTCTCATCTGCATTCGGCTAGGTTTAAAACATCCTTCGTCAGGACTCGCAATAGATTTCCTTTTCTTCCTCGAGAAACACCAACGACGCATCTTCTAATGATTTTTTAATTACTGCTCCCATTATTCCGAGCCCTTCGCAATCAACGCTCGTTCAGCTTGTTACGATGATTATTACGGACACAAGACTCGAGTTGTCGATAAAACGAAATAAAATTGCGAGAATGATTGCAGCATTAAAGAGTACACCTATCCCCCGATTTACACTGAAGATAGGTTCCTTAGAAAACCGTGTAAATCGAAATCGTAGATTTTTATACGTAAAACCATGTAAATCGAAAACAAACTAAAATGTGCATAATTCAGTCATTTATTTCAATGTAAAATAAAACTAAATATATCTTAAAAAACATACAAATAATGGTCAGTTCAAAGTCATTTACGCGTCTCTATCTGACATCTCGATTAGCTTTTTGAAAAGTTACATTACAACACTCTACAACCCTAGACTTTATACACGCTAGGAAGACGGTCATTTCAGAATAAATGGAATTAAAAAATGACTAGAAATATAAGGGCCAATGTTTCCAAGCGAACAGAATTAAAAAATGACTGTAGAAATTTTGTTTTTTTTAAATCCCATATTTTAAAAACCGTGTAATAAAGTACGATTATAATTGTATAGAAACTTCCAAATTTTATTATTCTATTTATTCAAATGGATTAATTTTCTTACCTGCTCTGACCTGCACATCACGACTAAGCACCCTTCCGACTGAATTGCTCGCCACGCATCTGTAAGCGGCGCTGTGCACATCCTGTCGGAACGCGGCCGCCGGAAATGGCAAAAGGACCAACGTGCCGTTTCTGAGCACCCTTCGCACGCCCGATACGTCGTTCACCGGATGTCCGTCCGCGGTCGACCAATCGATGTTGGGCGGTGGACTTCCTGTCGCGGTACAGTCCAGCCAGGCGCCGCTCGAATTTGAAAATTCCACCCTCGACGATGGTTCGATGACGAAACTGGGTCCCCGTAAATGCGCGTCGAATCCGTGACCACCAGCCGATGTTACTGCTGCGACTGCACCTGGGAACAAAAACAAACGGGTCACCATTGGTTGGAAAATTCGCATAAATCTGTCGGTTGATTGCGGAAAAAACGACACCCGCCGTCGCAATCGTTGCTCGTCGACACGCGCGACAGTTTAATTGCTCTGACCGTAAATCTCCACCCTCGATTTTTGCATATTTCCCCACGACCCTGATAAAATACACGCTCGGGAAAATGCTAGGCATTTCGTCCCGAGTCGATTCCTCATGACGATTTCACGCGATCACGAATTCCTTTAACGTTTATTGGATCGCAACCTGAAATATTTTACATCCGACCACGAGTTACAGAATCTCTGGGAGACGTATGCGGTTTAAGATCTAGACTTAGAGAATTAAAGTTAGATGCTACAAATTTTTAAACAAAAAGGTTTCAAATATATCGGAAGTAATTTGAAAAATAATAAAATAAAGTAGGAAATCTAAATCGTAGCTGGCGTAGCGGTCTGAGGGTTAATACGGTGACCGCCACAGTGGAAATGGTCGTGTATAGTCAGACACGTTGCAATTGCAATTACTACGGAGACAATCGTTTCGTTCTTTAAACCGTACCTGAACAATATATATTTGATGGTATATGAAATTTCTTTTAATCTTTCTTTCTTTCGATTATTCGATAATATTAAATTTGTGATGTCGGTTATCAGGTTAATATAAGAAAAAGAACAAAAAATTGAAAAACTGTCTAAATATGGTTTAATATTACATTAAGTTTGTAAAACAATAACAGAAAAATTTAAATTGGGAATGAAATGTTGATCGTTTCACTATGACAAACCGAGAAGCAAGAAAATAAGTAGTACAGGTAAACGATACATCGGACGTAACTTGCCAATCTGACACCCGACTACTTTACCATAAAATATAACGAACGAAAATGGTTCGAAATAGACAAATAATCTTGTACGATGATTGGAATACCTTTATTTATAATGAAAAAGGTGAGCAATTAAAATGATGGAGTCTCGTTCGTTCACGGTGCCGGCGTTTTAATCACGATACAGCTGATCGAGTTTCAGAATTGATTAAACGCTTCGGTTATCGCGATTGTCGAACGAACGACCCGTCAGCCACCGCGTCGGCCAAGTTATCCTACTCGAAGTGTATCAGACACGTGGTACTTCGATATAACGCTTTGATCAGGGGTGCGAAAACACGAGTCAGCAAGTGGCTCGGCTCTTACATCGTTAGAAGCTACTTCTGGCTAATAACTCTGGCCAGGCCACTCCCGTCGAGAGTGTAGTTTAATTGTCGACGGTATTCGTACGGTGGCAAAAAAATAGCTTCGAGTGGAGTTCAATTTGAGTGCGGATACAGAGGAATCGCTCGCGTCAACGATTGGGAAGTTAAAAAGCAGATACCTTTCAAACAGCAAACCAAATCACCAACTATATATCTCACAGTAAAAAGAAAAAAAAAGAGGATCGAAAAGAAAAATATTTAAAACGATATAAATTTATAAAGTTCGAATTACAAACATCGTAAATGAAATCTTATAACTCGTTCGATTTAAGCGACGGTTACGATTTTACTCCGGAACGCCGTAAAGCGTACGTTCTAAAATTTACTTATCGATCGCCACTCCCGGTGGCCGTGTGTTAATTAAAAATTCATTTATCTTAAATTCAATTCCCCGTCAGTGGCGGACAAGGGGGTTGCGCGCGCACGGCGCAAGGATCGAAAAATTGCTGCGAACACGGTCGCGAAGTCGGAAAGAACGAGCTCCACGATAATGCGACGTTAATTCGTTCGATGAAAGGGGGAAGCGTAACTTTCGAAGCGAATTAAGAACGCTATTAAACGGGAGCAACGTCGTGGAAACTGACAGGACGAACCGAAACGCTCGGCCGGTCGGTCAGGAACGATATTGCATATCTCTGTTGCAACGTCCATAAGCGAACAGCGGTTCGCTGAAACGTGGAACTCATAACGACGTTCAAGGGATGGACGTAACTCGTTTATAACGACGTTCGAGAGAGAAATTCGCGTCGCGACCGAATTTCGTAATACCGTCCACGACTGGTATGCGAGTCGCATACAAAACACAAAGTATGCAAATCCTCGCCACGACCGAATTGAAATCCCCCTAGTGTCCGGCAATTACAGACCGTCACGGTGGCTCGCTTCCGGAATTGTCTCGAGCACTTAATTACTAATTCCAGCCAAGTATTTCGCTGTTGGCTTCGCGTTGAATTACACGCACGCCGCCTTACCCCCTCCTTCGTTTCATAAATGCATCCATGCACCGATTAATTCGAATCTTTCCGACATATTTTCACAAGGATTTGAAATTCTCCTCGACACGATATAAGAATATTTGTCAGTAGCGGAAAGCATCGTGTCGATTCGCGAAAATATACTCTCGACCAGCTTTTTCGCGCGAGCTTCGCTGGTATTTATTTTATTCATCGAACGTCAGTGAACGTTGTTCAATTAGCGGGCTAATTAGCGAGTTATTAGTTAATTCGTCCGGGACACATGGGATTTTATCGCGTTCCAGGCAAATTAAAATATGAATTAATGCGCGAATCGCCGGTAACATTTGTGCTTAATTGAGGGAAAATACTGTGCAAAGGATTGCGCTGGTCGGTGAACGAAAAGGCAATGGACGTTTAAAACAGAAAGCGAAAAAGAGAGAGACGGAGAGAAAGGATGGTTTTCTTTTCTTTTTCTTGAACAAGTTGGCCGTAGAAGGCTGCGAACGGACTACGAGCACTTGGTAAACTGGAAGCAAAGAACACGAAACTTTTTACCGTTTGCCTTTATGGTACTACACGAAAGAACTTATTGAACGAGGTGGACTTGCATGGGTGCATAACAGTGCCATTAAAAATAAACGTTTTGTGGATGTTTCGTATCTTTCTAGCGCCATTTGAAGCGTTGAACAATTTTCGAAAATAGAATTTTCATTTTCTTTGTTCCCACACCGTTTTCCATCTACTTCGATTAACGGACAGTTTAAAAAATCGAGGCAAGCTGCATTTTTTTTTTTTTTTTTAAAGGCAAAAATAGAAATACATGGTAGGGAACAATTTTTGCACGGTTCCGAGCTTTATTTTTGACGTTCGTTAATTGTTTCTCTTTTTCGTAACAGCAAACTGCACTTTTTATTTTTAATCAAATGGACGTATTGATTATTTTTCATAGGAATGTGCACGATCGTTGAAAGCTAAACGGTTCACCAGATATTTCGTGCTTTATACCGGCTCTCGAAGCGTAAAACTTGCTAAACTATACAAAATCGTTCTCCATTGTTTTTTCTGTCTTTGTATGAAAAAAGAGTTATGGCTTGTCCCAGTTTCCGGAATTACCCGGCGCACACGCGCGTACACATAGCTGTACACCGTGTACGTTCGATATTTCAAAATTTAACAACGTTAAATCTTCTGTGCGACAGAACGAAAAAGTATTAACGGCACGCGAAAGTTGGGAAGGATATAAAAAAGAATGAAATAAAATAACCTTCGAATCGTTATTTTCAATTTCAACGTCATTTTATTCCCTTTACGGATCCGTATCGATAGAAAACTCAAGATATCCTCGTGTTCGGCTCGCTTTCGTTCGATGCCTCTCGAAGGAAGTCTAAAAAACGCTTCGACTACGGGGATCGGATCCAACCAGACGATCCGTCTTTGCGAGGCATCGTCGCAGGCATTTGTTCAGCGACGCGGAAAATCGAACGAGAGTTGGATGGATGACAGGAATTCCCGACAACATAGGGAATTGCGAGGATTGCACGGAACCCGAGACGACCGACGACAACCAGCCAGGCTCCACAAAGGGACGGATGCTAAATAGCGAGCAGAACAATTAGACGAGAAGATTGCGAAAAAAAAAGGAAGAAGGAAACGGAATAGCAGGAAGCTTGCGAAAAGGAAAGAGAACGGAGAGTGAACAAGGGATGAAGCACTGTGCAAGGGATTTTAAATAAATTCGTGAAAATTGATTATATAGTTGGTTAGGAGTGTCTTACGGAGGATTAACACTATTTGTCTGGTCACTTAAGGGCTCACACGCAGTCATGAGGTCGAAAAAATTCATTTTTTCAAAGAAGGGTGTTTTGGATGCTGGAGCTGTTGTTGAAGATCCCTAATATGGGCTTGGAATCGATGACTCCATGCAAGTTCTTACTTTTAGAGACACCGAAAACTTTAATCACGTTTTTTTAGATCGGTGTATAAAATAAGTAAGAAACTACTGCAACGATGTTAATAAAATTTTACATACATTTTTAATATGAAAACAACCAGGGATTGAACGAATTATTTTTTCATTTTTTTGCTTATAACCTATTTTACAAGCAACGATAGATTGACTGCTTTTTCAGAACCGCACTAAAAATTTTACAAAATTGATTCGTTCGATCCAGAGAGAAATTCATCTACTAACAGAATCTATTTGATGAGTTATGTTACGCACCGTAAGGCATCTTTTTCTTGTAACCTTCTCCAACCATCTACTTCCAACCATTCAATTTATAATATTTTTTCATGATAAAATTACAAAATGTTCTTGAAATGTTACTCTTTTATATACAAAAAGTGCGCTCAAAACGTTCGTACAAAAACATCGCTCTTTTTCGACCTCGTGACTGCATGTAAGCCCTTAACGTTTTCAAGAAACTACTCGAAAAATTCGCATCCATGATAACCCATAAGGGTCAATTAAGTATAAAAGGTATACCCAAAAGAATATACATATATATTTTATAACATAAAACGTAAGAGGGTACAACCTGTTCCAGAAGCTCGTGAAGGAATATTTGCAATCCAGAAAGAGCAATGCCTCGTTTAGTTTGTCTAAAACATTCTAAACTCATAAGAATGAAGAATGAAAGGAAATTCTGTGAATCGTAATAAAGGAAACAGAGATACAGGGAGAGAGAATGATTGGGCGGAAGTAGGAGAAAGATGATAAGGGAGAGAGAGAGAGAGAGAGAGCACTCGGCAGGTAATAGCTCCCAATTACCATAACGCTTGGCTAAGCCGACTAATCGGTTCCGCTTATGCCGACCGGCAAATTATTATTAATCACATTGCACGTGGATTACCGTTTATGCGCATCCATACCGATGGCATTTGCACTCTGCCCTCTCCGTCACCCGTCCACGGCTTCAACCGCCATGAATTTCCGAATCAGTCTTTGATCTCACGGTTACTTGCGCTCCAGTTGAACCAGATCCTCGTGAAATGCTAAAAGCACCCCGGCCAGATTACCTCAGACGTTGCTCGACTCGAAGATACAGAAACACTGATAACAGCCTCGCTTCTTGTCCGAGTTAGCCAAAGCTTTGTCTGCCGTTAACACAGGATTTCAAACTTGCTTTAACGTTGTCGAACGTTGTTCAAAACGGTACATTCGATCTGATACACCGGTGCGTCGAAATTTTGCAGAACATGTGTAAGATTGCTTTACTTTTTACACGTTGATTGAGGTGGCGTAGAGTCAAACCGAAAATTTAAATCTGAAAACTAATCGACGGTATTCCTAATTTTTGCTGTGGTACTCGATCAGTTAGCAAACTTATGAGTATTTCTAATTAGGTAAATGAAATAATTCCTAATAATATTTCTGTACAAATTCATATACCGCTCACGTACCGGTTAACGTAGCGATCAAAATGTTTAAAACGAATCGGTTTCGCCGATCTCTGACATTTTACATCGTTGCCACGCCGAAGAGATTAATTCGTCGTCGTAAATCGTATCGACGCAAACGACAGGTTTTCAGGAGAGAAATTGATAAAAAGAGAGGATTATATTCAGAACAAGTTTCGTTCCGTGAAAAATTGGGTTGCGTCCAGAATCAGAGCTTTTGTGGGGGATTTTCGGGACGTCGGTGCGGAGTCAGTTTCCATGAAACGAACCAGCTCGGTTGGGTCCGGCGAAGGTAAGCCCGAATACGAACTCGGAATCAATAGGCGGAACAAACTGTGTAGGTGGGTAGAGGTCGCTGGTAAGATTGAATTTGCAGACTCCGCTGCCCTTGTCGGCGAGGAAGAAGCGGATAGAAGAAGAAGAAAAAAAAGAAAGAAAGGAGCGAAAAGAGCGGAGGGCAAATCTAGAACGGATAAGTATCTACGGTCTACAGTCTCATCAAGGTGGTTCCTCGCGAACCCCCGTGTTTTCCCTTTCTTTTTTTTCTTCTCTCTAAGAGAAGGTTCTCGTGTTTGCACTACCGATCAAGACAGCAATTATTTGATCCGGCTGTTTGAATCGTCTCGCGAATCGTCCTTCCTCTTTACTTCAAAAACGTTCCGTTTCTTCGCTTCTTTCTTCCTTCGACGATAATTCGTACGATCGAGTGAATTTTAAATATTAAAACAGCATATCGCTGCAAATTTGCCTTTCATCCACTTATTTGGATCGTGTTTTTTTGTGTATTATACCAGAAAGTTTACGAAAACAATTTCAGTTGCGTTCATAATGAATTTTCCACAGATTTCTCCCTCTTTTCTTCTTTCTAACGCGTTATGAATTTTGAAAGGTAACTTTCAGCTGCACTCTTGATATTTTAACGTGACACGAATCAAACTATCATTTTTCTTCAGGATGATATTACAAAAGGATGCTATATTATGCTTGAACTCGTTACGACTGCCTAGTCACGACGTCTCGACCGTTTTAATATGCATCGAGACTTAAGACGGATTTTCAACGGTCAAATTGAAAGTTACGGCAGGATGATGCGACTGCACGGCCTCGGGCAAGCCATCCGACCGGAAGACGAAGAAGCTGTATCGACCATGAACAAGCAGCTCACGGCTCTTCTTCCCTTAGCAGGCAGGAACACAACGACGTCGCACAACGGCGACCGGCCCTCCTTAAACTTTAAACCCAGAACCCTCGAGAGAAAAGGACGGGAGATGGTTCACTCTAGAAGCCTAGCCACTGGGACGAGGTGAATATTTCAGGTGACTCGAGTGTCCTCTAAAATACGCCGATGAATCCGTTGGCGGCTGTGCTCGACAAGATACTCCGAATTTATCGTTCGCCCGCTGGGTCGCAAGGACTTACGATACAGCACGCATTAAACATTGATTATCTCGATTACTTTTCAGTCTTAATTGGAAATGGTGATCTAACCATCCGATAGTAATCCTCTCGAAATGTTTTACTGTTAGGTTGGCAACTGAGTTGGATACGTTAAGTAACACATTCGAATTCTTTGTTATTCTTTTGAAATAGAATTTGATCGATTTTGATGCAAACATACGAAAAGGGCTTGAATTTAATTGGCAAATTGACAGAAGGATTGGGGGATTTTGAAAGGTTGGATTTATAACACGTTGGCTGTTGAAGATTCTATTAAATAGCATTTATATTTTTCAACGATCTTTAGAATATTTAGAATATTTTGTTATTTCTATTATCTGTGATTATCAGTGTTTCTTTAGGTAAGTAAACACTTTTTCATATATTTTAAAAACGTCATTTTATCTTCAGATGCAGATACTTCCAAAAGCTGGCATCACGTTAAAACATCGCTCTCACAATTTCAGACACCTGCTTATCCTATTTAAATATTTTCTAATTGATTTGTAGTCAACAGCTAGATGGCTAAAAGGAAATCACCACGAGCAAACGAGTGGCAATGGGTTGTTAAAGTCAAGCTACCAGAAAAGTTGAAGGCAACAAGTTGCGAAAGTTGTTCAGACGTTGTGGAACCGGTTGGAGAACGCTTCTGAAAAACTATGACCGTGTAGGGACACGGGTGATTTTCCAGCGAACAGTATGGCAGAAAAGTTTTTCGTGGCGGGCAACAAGTTGGCGAAGTTTTGTTATGACCGTGGCGAAAGTTCAGGATTGCTCGCCGGGGCGTTTCGAAAAGTGGAGAACGGCTAATCTTACGCTTTTCTCGAAGCTCGATACGGAAGCAACCGTGCGAGGATCGAAAGTTTCACGGATCTTGGAAGTGTCGTTGATTCGATCGGATAAGGAGAATTGAATTGGCTCGATGCTTCGACGATCTACGATCTCTCGATTCTCTCGCGCCCGTTCCTTAAATGATCCAGATTATTCCGTGAAGTGATAAAGGAAAGTTACGGACCGTTCGATTTAATCTTATATACTCCCGCAAAGACACCATAGGGAATAAAGAAAGATTCATTACTTGAACACAGTTAGATCTGATGGTGTAGTCATTGTTGCATATAAAATGTCCGGTTTTGTTTTATCAATTTTTTAAATTTCCTTATTCGATAAACATTCGTGTGTTTGAAATGTTTTATACGTCGATTTGAAGCTTAGAATCTCCTCTTTCATAAATAATTTATATTTTGCAATATTCGCCTATTTTTACGCATCCTTTTCAAGTTTTTATGAACTATGTATCAACATGATTTTTGCGAAAATCATAAAGCGTCTTGATTCGTTGAAGAAAATGTGCGAGTTCCAACGAATCTTATTTAAAAGAAAGACTACAATTTATTATGACAAAATTATCATCGAAATATGTTAAGATTTACGCGTTTAAACGCGTCTTTCTCAGATTTCTGTGAAGCACGAACAATCGTAATTCGACAAATTACAATTCTCAAAGTGATTCGAGTCAATAATTTTGGACCATATTGATGGTTATTTTGCACACTCTCGATGGTAGAATTTCCACAATTCTGCCAACCTATCATAATAGTGTTTAAATATAATAGAAATGATTGAAAATAATAATTAGAGGAATTCGCATAAGTTTTATGAACCTAAAAACAACTCGAAAAACAGAATGTTTCAGCAAAAAGCTTTGGAACAGGTTCGATTAAAAGTCACCCCGGTAGTAAAAATTTTAATTTTCTGTCGCATAAAATATGAGAACGCAATAACGCTCTTTCATTGAATATTATCGACCCGGCTGGGGCTTTTGTTTCAACCGAAACGAGATTCTCGCAAATGGAGGGGACAATGCCGGCTTAATTTGTAAAAAAAAAATGAAGCCACTGGTTCGTTCGTCTTTACTTTCTACCGATTCGAAACGTGAAATATGAAATTCTATTTCACGAATGATTTCGGGCGAACCTATTGTGACGAAGCACACTGCAGAGAGGGGCTGCAGAGAGGGGGATGGTTCAGAAACGATCCTCCGAGTATTAATAACGAGCTGCATTCACGAAAACGTCGTGTTCCGTGATTCAGGCTCGCAGAACTTTAATTAAAAAGAGAGAACATAATGAGATTAAAGGAGGACCGGTTACTTTGTGAAAGGAAGAAAATGCAAAAGTTCAAATTGCGTACACTTTACACCCGCGAGCGGGGTGAGCGCAGCCCCGTCATGGCATCGAGTTCGTGGAGGTGTTGGTCGTTTTAATTTCTCAAACAGAGAAATAAAATGGAAAGAGAAAGAAAGACGACACGGACGATCGTTAGAAATATGAAGAAAACTTTCAACCCCAACTGTTTTCCCCACTGTATCTTCCTTGTTAAGACGACCCCCACTTTTTTCTATCCAATCATTCTCGGTTCTGTTTATTCCTCTCTCGCCCCTTTAGTCTTCTTTCCTGTCTCTTGGTATGCGCAGATCTCGCGATATACCGCGAGTGCTTCGTGGCGTATAACCTTTTCGTCATTTTAAAATACCCTGAAAGCCGGCACGCAGTTTTTCAGGGACAAAAAGTTGCTCCTCTTCCGGTTACGTTTAGTTTCATCGCGCTCCGTTCACCCGTCGACTTACTTTTTCCCCATTTCTTTCCATCTTCTCCATCTTGCAGCAATTTCTCAGCACTCATGGCACACGCTCTTTCATACAACACCGCCGCCTTCCAGTTGATACTTCCGATAAAAGAATCTTCTTCGGTAAGAAAACTTCTTACGGTAACCTTCGGGGCTTCTGTTCGGCGATCAACTTTCGCTACAATTTACCACGGTCAGGGGAAAGAGCATTCGCGTTCATCGAACCCACGAGTGTCACAAAAAGTCAAAACCAAAATTAAAACATTGTCGACGAATTGAAGAACCTTATAAGGTTAGACGAGTTTCAAATTCTTTGGACTGTTGATTTTTATTTCTAAAAATCATTTGAAGGTAATATTAAAATCCGAAGAAGAAAGGTTCTTAAACTTATGTAGTCCGAGGACCCCCTCTTGAACAACATTTTTTTTACACACCCCATCCCAACCCTAAGTATTTTACGTTGTTCTTGAGACTTAATTTCTGGCTTAATAATCTCGTAGGCACTACGTTATAATAAATATTGGTAAAAATGTATCGTTGGTTATTTTAAAGTAAAACACAAAATGAATAAAAATACTAGTAGAAAGAATTAAAAAAGTTACAAATCATAATACATTCAATTCATACAAACATTCCTTGATCAAAACAGATCTTATTATAATGTTTGCTCACGTAGGATTTTTATTAAGTGAATTATTTGACTAAAAGCGAAAAGTTGGAGGATGTAAAGTTAATGTCAAAATTGTTTCGCGGACCACAGTTTAAGAACCTATGTCTTAGAGAATTCTTTTTATGAACTCCGGTATACAGAATGAATGATACATTTTCACGTAGAAGGTATTACATAAACCAAACAAGTTCACGAGAAATGAAAAAAGGAAAAAGAAATAAATTCCTCGAGAAAGAACGAACGTTCCTTTGACTACGAGACCAGCAACGAAATACCCGTGTATCGCGATTCCTATCACGTCCCACCGAGTGAAACCCACTCCTAGCCGTAGGTGGGTAAAAGGATTTCCCGACCGTCGAACGGAACGTAACAATTTTATTTTCTTTGTCTCGAAAGAACGGTCAACGTAGAGGGTGGATGCGGGCGTTGGTCGGCAGGTGCGAGGGTATGTAGGTGCGCCTGGAACAATGAGCGCAATCAATGCGGTGTGGCACCCCCTTCGACCGTCAATCAAACGAGCGGCGTACGCGCCACTAGCCCATTGGCCCCGATTGCCTTTTGTCGCCCTGTAGTGTCCGTTGTGTTCGACAAAGAGGAAGCTCGGACGATTCCTGCCGATCGACACAGATAGTTGGAGCCGCACAGAGGGTTGTGGGTGGTGGTCGAAGCGTTCCTGGGTGAGAGAACGATGAAAGAGGAGCGCGACGCGTGAAGAAGGACGAAAAATTGAAGAGAAACGCGACAGGGAAAGAGAATGACAGGAAGAGGTGGAGTGAAAGGGGATGGATAACCGACAGGAAGGGATACGGAGAAACGAAAGGGGGGACAGAAAGGATGGATAGAGAGATTGCAGCACACGGTAAATGGGACGAATTCCAACCAAATACTGCCGGTTGCGACACGCGTGTTGCAGAACTGACCAGTCCACGACCCAATTTCGAGGGGTCGTTCCCTCTCGTGCCATCCCCTCTATGTTACGTCCGCCGGTTCGCACCCCCCCGCTTCCCTCTGGATCTTCTTGAATCGAGTGCGTACGTGGCCACGATATACGAGTATGTACGTTCGACGGCTAATATATAGGCGAGCACGTTGATTCGAACGTATTCCACGAGGGGGTGGGGGGATGCCGACCGATCGATTATCGTAACACGTGAGCCAGGTGAAAGCAGTGATCCTCGTTTCGACGCTGGATACTCCCTGCTGATTGATTGGTTTGATGCTAATATATCGTCACGAGGCGGTGAATTATGAAAGATCGTTTAGCAATTTCTGTATCCTCTTACCGTAAATCTAAGGACAATTAACGAATTAATTTAGATATTGTATTTTCCAATATTATAAAGTCAAACGTGCCTCAAATTTGCAACTTTATCACATAATCTACATAGGGTTGGAGATTCTTTAACTCGTTCGATTACTACATACTATGATCGAATATAGCCGCTTGACGCAGAGCGTACCTTTCGAAAAGTAAACGTAGAAACGTAGCGAGAGGGTTGAAGTTCGGAAAACCTACGGTGGCTCTCATCAACGACAGCACACTCCTCTAATTTAGTTACGAATTGAAAGTGGTAGACGATTCGTGCTAAATAAAATAAAAAAGTGTGTGTGTGGAGTTCACACGCGACATAAGTGAAACTTCTTGTTTATTACGTATAGATAGAGATAAATTATTAGTATTTTTTATTGAATCTCAAATGAAAAAATTACACTTATAAAGCTTACCTCTAAAGTCTATACGTATTTTTTACATTTTCAATCACACTATTCACATAAAAATAAATGATATTTATAAAATACCTATCCCCCCTGCCGTCTTTCCTTTCGACTGCTAGTGCATGCGTTCGGAGTGGCGTCGCCGCTGACGCACTCTACTCCTCTTCCGGTTCCTCCACCACGTACCTAACTATTCCCCTCATACGATCGGAATTTTCGTAACGCTCGAAAATTGTAGCCTCTTCAGCAAAGAAGTTCCGCTTCAAAAATTTGGATACAAAATCTGCGACGGCAGGTTTTGCATTGATTAAACGACAGGAACTCGTGGATACAAATAAAATGTGGAATTTCGTTCGCCAACAAGCTGAATCAGATTAAACCGTCGTTGCACGTCGATTTTAATGACCCTATACAATAACTGCAAGTAGTTATCGACTGATTCTGTTCGGTGCATCGAATATCGGCTTACGTTTTTGTTAACGTTCTTCGGTTACACGATTTCGCGTGCTCGTAAAGTAGAAAAAGGATACACGGATCCGTCACGCAGAACGATGAGATTTAACGAACGGTTCTCGACGATGATAAACGATTTCTTGTAATTGGCGGTCGAATTGATTGTAATCGTTTCTTCAACGTCGACGCGAGTCCGCGACGTGAAATAATTGAAGATGCAACCGGCACGTCCTTGCTGGGATGTTCGACGTTTCCCTCGGTCAATAACCTCGGTGTTGATCGATAAATACAACTGTCGCGGTGTATAATTATAGATAATACTCCGCGGAAACGTCGTGCCGCTCTCGTTTTCAACTTTCAACTCGGCGCCTCCGAATGGAGCACGTTCAATCAATACTTGAAAAGGGAACGATTTATTGTTCCACCGCGTTCCAGACATTTTTGTCATATTTTTCTCAATAATAATTCTGAAACCTAAATGTTCCCATCACGTTCCTGACCAATTATTTCAGTAGAATTCTTGATGTAATTATATGTATTTCAAGTATCGGTGACACACCCAGAAAACCAATAGTGAACTAACTCCCTAATTACAACTGAAATAATTCAAAAGCTACGACACAAATAAAGTATGTAATCATCTAAATTAATTTAACGAATTTGTGATAATTTAGCCAAATCGCAAACGGCATTATGATAAGCGCTCCAGCTTACAAGGAATTAGTATCTATCAGGGAACAATATTTCTATAGATATTATTGCCAAATGATAATGTTATCCGTTTAAAACGTCAAAATAGAGAATGAAAATGTTACAACATGACTAGCCAGGATTAACCCGCGAGAAATGTCAAATGGTCATACATTTGGAAAAAAGGAAATAGTAGGTACAAAGGTATAAAATCCAACGAGTTCCAGCGCGTTGATGCACAACATGTCGAGGCTGTATACCTTCGGTCGACAAGTTAACAAGGGTACCGTCATCGTTTCGGAGTTTATCGCTTTCGACGGATTCAAGAAGCCAACGAAGATGCTTGTCACAGGATATTATAGCAACGTTCCTTTGCGAGAAAAGAACGGCAACAGCGAACGGAGCAGAGAGGCGAAGAAGGAAGGTGGACTACGAAGGAAGCAAGGATGGGTAAGGACACCGATGATTTCCCAGGAGAGAACGTCTACCGCCTCTCATACTCCTTCCCTTGCCTCTTTCTAGTATTTCTTCGCATCATTTTACCCTTGCAGCAACCATGGACCACGTCTTGGACCAGCAACATCGTTATTTTGTCCATTTTCGTTGCTGGCAATTTGTCTTTCGATCGATAAAGCTGGGAAAAACTACGGCGCGGCCCAACGAATTTTAATATTTCATGTTTCGAGCGCAAAACTGTAAAACCGAGAATCGATGCACGTATATTCGTGTCAGAGGCTCGAAATGTTTTTCAGTCTGGACGTTTGTTAATGTTTATTTTTTTCGGACTTAACGTTGAATTGAATCGAACCACGTCGAATACTATTTACGAACGTTTCGCGTTCGTGCTTCGTTTTCCAAATTGCTGTCCGATATCTGAGCAAACTGGCACGAAATTTTGTTCTCGCCAGAGTATGTTTCGTCGTCGAAGAGAAAATACGTGTCGACAGCACTTTATTTCACGCGCGTTCCCTACGTTCGCATTATCGGAAAAATATCAAACATATTCCAAATGAAACTTTTCAACGTTACTTTGGCAATTGATTAAAAGCTGATAAGATTGCTATCTGTTAATGAAATGCTGAATTGGTAATATTTTTTTAGAGAGGTTCTCGTTAAAGTAGAAAGAGTATAAATATTTGACTCAGATTCCATCAAATGTCAAAATATTTGTGAACCAAAGTGTACATACACACTCAGATGTACACAACACTAACCATGCCGTTTCGTTATTCCCTTCCTTTTATTCGCCGGTCGAGTTCCGCTAACGAACTCAATTTCACCCGAGACATTGGAGAGATGAATTCAGTATTTCATGTCGTCCGTAAACTTCCATCCGGCGTTATCAATTTATTTTTCCCGGGCTCGGAGGCGGCGTAATTCAGAAAAGGGAGTCATAACTTGATCCCTCTTTCGGATAGAAAGCCTTGCCTCGCTGGTATACCGCTGTCCTCCTTCATTTTCTCCCGGTGCCCGTTTCACCTGCGGGAAGTCTTATCTCGGTACAGCAGGCGCGCACCTCGGTTATCCACCTTGCCACCCTTCTTCTCATCGGGCGACCCGTACACACAATGCAATCGCGAATTCTGAGAAAAATTCTAGATGAATTCATCCTCTTAAGCCGCGACGTAACTAAGTCGCTTTCTGACGGCCAGAATCCCACTTTTTTCCATAAATTTCCCGGCCAGCCTGACTTTGGGCGTGCCCCACTTCCGGTTGATACGCTTCACGTCCACAAGTGTTCGAGATTTCTTATTTTTACTTTACTTCGCTTTCTACTATTACCATCAATATTATTTCCTAAAGTACGAAACTGAAACATCGTTGTATTTCCTCTTTGGTTTGGTTACAATTAACTCAGGTTTCAGGAATACGAAGCATAAAAAAGTCGTTTATCTGACAGCTCCAACTGATCCACGAGTTTTCTGCACAAAAGGGTGGTTTCTTTAAGCGTACATTACTGGCCACCGTGATCCAACCGGAAATCGACTGCCTCGGCATTGTGCAACCACCCCGTTTCTCCCTTCTCTAGCACCTACATAGGCGCTTATCTCGAGACGCCAGGCACACCTAACGTCCCCTCCTCTTCCATCTGCCCGTTCCGCTCCTAAGAAGATTGCGAATTCGCGAGTCAATCGGGCCTGGCTCCGGTTACGGAAACACGAGAACCGCCCTTAACTGCCGCTCGCGTCCATATTTCACGGGGTAATGGCCAGCAGGTGTGGCGCATCGAGACGTGTCGTCGTCTTGATTGCAACCCCTCTCGCCTAAACGATACCCCGAATCCCCGTGGCGCTATCGGAACACGCGATGTTACGTGCTGAGTAGGTGGATCGTTAATCGCGTTGCTCTTTTGATAGACACAAGATCTCTCTGCTGAAGGAGCTTCTAGTTATCGCGTTACAGGAATGCGTTTAATTCGACGCGCGTTTAATTAGAAGCAAACACGCGTACCAAGGGAAAACGCCACATGAAAGGGAACATGAATAGAAATAATTCTCAATATTCCGATCCCTTAAGGATACATGGAAAATTACATTAACGTAGAAGAATCCAAGGTTCAGGATAACATTTTTTAACCCTCCGTTAGTCGAGTATGGGACTGCCAGTCCCATGGTTTACCATTTTCGTGATTAAATAAAAACAACTACAGCTACAGCGTCATAGAGTTTTGACATCTCAAACTGATCTTTTACAAACTCGTTGCCCGAGTATCACGCGAAGGGTTGGTTTTATTGCTATGTAAATTCGGATTACATTAATTTTTAGATTACATCAAATTAGGCTGCATTGTTGTTATGGGACGGGCCTAACTTTATTTTGTGTAAGTTTTCATAGTTATTTGTCCACTAGTTTACCAAATTGGTCAAATTTAACGAGACATTTCAAAGGATAATTAAATAAATATTATTTATTGAAAGAATTCTATTCGCACATGTGACAGTCAAAATCGTGTAAAATACGCGATAAATTGATTGTTTTATAAAACACCAACTGAAAACATTGAATGTTTCTTATCGGTGGCATCCAGGACGAGGTCGGAACAGGTTCGATTGTTCGGTGGTGAATGCCGCGTTATCTTTTGGCCTGTACGGTAAAATTGGCGACGCCTTTTGGTGTCACGAGGCGTATAAACACGTATAAAGGTTACTCGTGTAGATGGTCTAGCACGATAGTCCCGGTTTAACGACGGCGACCCTTGGTAATAAGAGGCGTCCGGGTAACCAGCGCCCAGGAACGCCTCGAACGAGCGGCTGCGTCTCTTATCACTGCCGTTTATCTGCTTCACCTGTGTGAACCGGTTAACACGACAGCCATTCCTTACTTCTATTTAGCACGACTTCTTGGCCGAAAGATAGGATATTCGAGTAACAATAGAGGATACGACGTTCCCAGTTGCTCATGTTTATACTTCGCCGACTGTGCGATATGAAATCAGCTAATTTATTTGCCGAGTTACTACAGCTCAACAAAGGTTTCAATTATTACGGCTTAGATTCTTTTGGTAAGGAAATTTGCAGATTTCTCAAGTAGATATTAAAGATTCTTGAAATCTCTTGAAATTAAAAAGTAAAAAGATGAGGGCTGTTTTATTAGAGTTCTAGGACAGAGGGCAATCACCTTTGGCTGAAAAATTGAAGGTCCATCGTGACTCGTGCATAAACTATTCAACGAAAGCATGGATGCATTTTAATCAACGCGTCGAAACAAAAATAATCGAAGATATTGATCGTTAGTGTCGCGTTTGGCGAACAAAAGGTTCGCCGATCACGACCCGGTAATTCGAAGGGTAAAACGTGAGAGGGATATAGAAGGAAAAAGGAGAAAGGGTAGAATAAATTCGGATTTGTGGTTCTCGTCGAGGTACGCAACGAGGGCAGCAGACCCGTTTCCATGTTCGCCGTGCCGAAATTTCGACTCGCTGAAAACAACCAGGAATTTCGGCGAACGATCGCTACTAGCCGGGGAAATAGATTGTATCTATAGTCGAGTTGCGTTTCATTCACGTTCCATCGTGAATTCCATTGTCGGTTAAAAGTCTCGCTGAAGCTACGGTAGCCTGGAATCTCGTACGCTCGCGGGCAGAGAACGAACGAACAGAGGGAATCGTGAAACAGAGAGGCGCACAGACAGAGAAAAATATACAGATGAAATTCGTGTTGGTCCAGGCGAGAAAGAAATGGTCGAACTACGTGAAAGAGAAACGAGAAGAGCGAAGCTGAATTGCAAGCCTAGGGAATAGGGTTGGAAAAAGCTCGAACTTCGTCCGCGTAACGATAATGGGGCAACGACGCCGCAGGAAAACAATATGTAAATCGTTCGTTCGCTTCCCAATCAAAGTCAGAATCCGCGACGGGCTTCCGCGTCTTCCTAACGACGCAATCTAAATTCCGAAGGCAACCTCCAACTACGCCAAGATAGATAGATAGATGTACAGGGTGGTTCATTTGTACGAGACCAAACCAACTTCCATTCGTCTAATCAAACTAAACAATTTTTATAGTTTTAATCCTACAAATTAATACTGAAACACATACGATGTACGGTCGCCAATCGCATGGAATGTGATTGAAATTTGGAATGTGATTGAGATAGAGGAATTAACACGTTGAGTGCCACAGTGAAAACGGACGTGTGTAGTCAGACACGTTGAAATCCTAATTATTAAGAATACAATGAATCAATTATTAAATATAACCTTTCAATTCGATAGCTAGCATTATTGGCTTAATATCAACGCTATTCGTGATTTAATTCATCATTTCTTTTGGTAATTATTTGATTGTAAAAAATTTCGGGTGCTGGTCACAGGTGATCCCCGTGGCAGCCAACGTGTTAAATAATCTTACATCCTAAAAATTAAAATCAAACGTGAAATTCATATCCATCGCAGGCGACAGATTTTAGCACAAACGCTATGAGCGAGAATTTGCAAATGTAAAGGAAATTAAACATGAAAATTTCGAAAAAACATGGCTTCTATAACATATTGGTGTTCTGATACCATTCAAATGTAACTCATATTTTTTCTATTCATATAAAAAGATATAATGGTCTTATTTAAATGGATCACCCCGTATAAACATCAACGAAGATTCGATAGCGTTACGATGAACGAGGACACCGAACAGTCCTGAAAGTGGAATGTAATAACGGAGTCGCATCGGGAGTAACTCGCGTCGAAGTGACTTTCGCAACTTCCGATGATCTTGCTTGTCTCTTCCTCTTTCCTTTTCTTCTTACTGTTCGTCCCCAGGTCGCATAAGCGATTCGAGCTCGCAACCCCTTTCAGATCCTCGGGTTCGAATAAGAATTGGATTTCATAGATATGCGAGAGTCGCTCGCGGCCATGCATCCCCCCGAAAGGGGATGGCAAGGAGGAAATGCACTTTCCGCGGACGCTCGTACATTTTCGAGACGCGACCACCTAACACCCGTCTCTGTCAATGAATATGATCCTAATGTATGGAGCAAAGCCGATCTATGAAATTTTATCCCCAACGAACGCGATGCGCTCGGCTTTCTCCGCACGGACAGCCGATAGCTCATCGGATAAGTCAATACGGGACGAAGAAGAGCAACGAAAATTTGATCCCCCGGTGCATCAACACGTGTACCGCGTTTTTGTCGAGAATTTTGATGGATCCTGTCGGATCGACGAACGAAAAAAGACGGAACGAATGCCGATTCGAATCGGCACGCGTTACGTGCCGTCCATGAATAATTCAGCCTGCCGCGAGCCTCGTATTCGAAGCTCGCGGATTCATGAATCGCGTGCGCCGCAAGATTTCGACTCGTGGCAAAATTCGAGACATCGTTCGTGCAAAATTTTCGGCCGAATCGATATCCAGCGCGAGAAAACGCCAAGTCGAATGCGCGGTGGATAAATATTGGCGTTATCGATCCCGTTAGTCTCCCTGCAAAATGAACTATCGAATAATTCAGGAAAGAGAAGTACCAAGTTTGTATCCGTTGAATATTGCAGTCAATTTCGTAAGGGAGTAAGGTTAGCCGGGAGTTTCGTGAAACTTAAGACGCGTCTAACTTTTAGTTACTTTTAGGAAAGTCGGTTTAGTCTGATCAAGTCTGAACGTGACCGTGTAACAGCGTGAAACACGAACCAGAATGTATTTCTAATGTGGCATTGGTTGAGACTGGATTAGTTCCAGAGAAAATCGGTGCTTTTGCGGAGTAATATTAATTATTAATTAAGATATTTTCCTTTACCATTGGTAACGGACATTTATAGTACTGTGTATTAACAGTACAACTATCGGGGTTCAATGTCCACTTATACTTAAATCGAAAATTAAATAGAAAACAAAATATGTAAAAGATGAAATATGAATTAGCATACAGAAAAATTCTTTACCTTGGTGAGAGGCAGCTTATAAAGCACGAAATATATAAAGAACGAGATATAAATTAACACGTAGAAAAATTCTTCATCTTCACAAAAATCAAACTAGATTTGGTCAAAAGCACCTTAATAAATTTTGTAAGTGTTTCTAGTGTTAAAACGTCACTTATTAAAAACACAATAAATTAATTTTACTTTAAACTTTAGACAGAATACCAATACATTGAATGACACGTTTCCGGACTGTTCAATCCTCTTCGTTAATCGAATAAAAAAGAACTGCTTTAAATCGCAAGCGCAAACTCTCCGGCGGATAATCAGCGTCGCAGCTGCATTCTTTCGTCAAACGAAACGAGTGTCGCCGTAAACGAATTCGATCGTAGTCGCATTCGAACGCGATCCGCGTAATCCGCTCAAAAGAAAGAGAGAAACGGAAACGGACAGGGGGAAAAAGTAGCGAGAGGGTGAAAATCGAGCTGGAACGCGTCAATGTAAACTTGCCCGGCCACTGGCCAACGAGACTTTTTCTCATCTTCTTCCTCTCTTTTCTTCGTCGAGCTGAGTCTCTGAATGTCCAAGAGAGGGGCTAATACAGGGAGATGGGCAACGTGGCACGACGTTAAGGTATCGGCATATAAAGGCCCGTAACGTTCATAGGATGCTTGAAATTACTAGCCAGCAATGGCGCGGAGACGAGGGCCGGCTGACAAACGACGAAAAATTTAGCGGTAATCTCGAGGCCGACCTAGACCCAGGCAATTCCCTCGTTGCCTCCGCGCCTCGCAGACGTTGCTCGCTTTATGTGCGCCTCTTTGACTCCGCTCACCCACCGACAACCTTCTATCCTCTCGCGTACCCTACCTCTTACCCTTCTGTTATCGTGCTCGTTGCCTCGCCTCCTTCTAACCACCGTCGAGAGTCTCGGCTTCCCTCCGCTTTTCTCGTCCTTTCATCTCGTGTCTCATCTTTCTCGTCCGCCTTTCTTCGACGCCGGACTGAGAGCGAGTCTGTGCCGTACAATCGCCGCGGAAAGTTTTCGTCTGGAAATTTCGACGAGAATCCTACCCCTACCACTTCGACTCCTCGCTTTATCTCATCCTTCGTGATTCTCAACAAACCCACCCCCTGTTCCTTCCTCGAACAGATAGAGAAAAGGACGATTTCGCGAGGAATAAATTTTTCGACGATTCTCTCTCGTTCCGGCTGGCCGAGCCAACGACCAACGAAGAATATTTTACGCCCGTAGGGGCTGAACGGTTGGACGGAGGCGGTTGATGAAAATATTAGCGACGAAAACGAAGCAGCATGGTTTCTTGCTTGGCCGGGAATAATGAGGCGGCAGAACGAGCGGAAATACACGGGGCCTTTTTCGCGTGCACGACATAGAACTGTTCGAAGCACATTTAACTATGTAGCAAGACCGAAACTTTTTCTTTGCGTCGCTGATCATTCCGTGGTAGCCGGGGATGGGTTCCTTTGTCTTCGCTACGGTTACGGGAGCGCAGTTTCCTTCGCGCTCGAATTATTTCAGAGTTGTCGGGAAAACTTCAACGTGCCTGTTCGACTCCCGTATCTCCGGCTCCGTGGAAACGGCAATTTCGATGTTCGAAAGGAATTCGCTCGATAGATTTTTTGTTTGTTTTTGTTTTTGTTTATCCTTGTATCATTCGTGTAACTCGAGTATCGCGACGCGCACGAGAGAACACATCTCGAATAAGCTTATCCGCGAAAGGTACACGAAAGTCCTGAGAGCTTTATGTACTATTTGCAGCTGCAACGGTAAACACGTATACGTGAGAGGGAAGGGATGAACGTCGAAACGGGGAACATCCTTTATATATTTGATCGTGGACTACGCTCAGATCCGTTTCGAAGGGAATGGGAAGAAAGCGCAAGACGGACAAAAAGGACCCGGGCTATGTTGGATCCACTCAAATATTTGTATTTTCCCGATGGATAATTCTTCGACTTGTATCGCGAATGTTTGGCTACGTTTAACTCGAGTATTTGTGGTCGATGGGGGAACGCGATACAGAGAACGATACCTAAGAAACGCGATAGACTTGCCAAGAGATTGAAATATCAGAGGTTACGTTTCATGTCCGCGCCATATTTTTCGCTTCCCGGAGAAGAAATGGAATAATTCTTCGAGCACGCGACGCTGGTATTAAAATATTAACCAAAATGAATGAACGCTTAACCTCTGCTCCAAGGAACACCGCCAGATCGTAGTCGGACAAGACTGGAAAGAACTCGGCTTTATACCGAGGATCCTTTCCTTGGAAAGAACACAAAAGGCATGCATAATTCCCGGTATACATTATAATGCGCTCCATCTGCCGCGGGACGGTTACGTTTCGTGAAATTTGCATTTACAGCGAACCCGGCTATCCCACCGTTCGCGAAAAAGAAGACGGAATTATGCGATACGCGAGGAACCTCGTAGCCGGATTGTGGACAGATGTACAATTACCTAAGAGGGCTTTCAAGTAGCACGAAAAGAAAAGTACGCCTGTAAGTGAATAAAAGAAACGTTGAAGACGAACTGGTAAGAAGATCTTGCGATAACAGTTCGCTGGGTGCATCTACATCGTGCTGCTGAGTGCACGTAAAAAAAAAGGTAATTTTCCACGAGGGAAATATTTATATTATCGAGATACGTTAACGATACTATAGGATACGAAAATGGGGTTGGAAAATAGCAATGAGTATGAAAATTATTTCTAATAACGACACGGAAAATTATGTTGTGATCATTTTCAAGGGTAATTAGTAACTTCAAATTTTGTGTAATTGAATAATTGGCAAAGTTTGGACTTCCACAAAATTTAAAGATTTCTGCCCCATTTATGTACGATGAACTTTAATTTCGACGTTCTATTATTAATCCGAGAAAGAAAACGTTCCGTCAAAGTACCAGATAACGAAAAATCATAGTTCCAGCAAGTTAACTTATACACGGTCGAGATATTTATCTTTCGAAGTAGTGAACTTTCGCTAAAACAGTTTGTGTGTCGTTCGTTTTTACAGCTGTTGACTTTTCCACATTCCTATACATGTACTATTACTTTCTCCTTCTTCCGACATCGGTGGATTCAAACTTTTAAATGACCATGAAATGTACGATCTTGAACTGGTAGCTGAATCGTTTGCCAAACTTTGAAATCGCACTTACGCGTTAAATATTACGATTATTTTTTGTGTCAAGATTAATCTTATATGTTAATAAATTCACACTGACCCCTTAAATACTAATCGAGCAATAACGGTGGATGTAAACAGCGTATCTTCCAAGATAACCTCCTCTTTCCTCCATCCTTTCTCTTTCATCTACAAACACGCTGTTTGTTTGTACTCGTAGTCTCGTTAGAGGCACGCTTGAATACTTCTAACGAGGAACGAACGAGAACGAGGGGATAGACCAGCCAAGGTAATCCAAAATATATTACTGGGGCTTTGTACCTTTGTACCTATCCCGAGCTACCCTTGGGGGGTGGTGTAGATTCCCCACCAATCTCCCATCTCCATCCTACTCTTTTTCCATCCCGGTTTCCCTCCTTTTTTTTCATCCTTTCGCTACCTTCCCCCTCCCCCCTCTCTCTCTTTCTCTCTCTCACCTCCCCCTCAACCCCTTTTACCCTGGAGTTATTACCACGCCAGGACCGAGAACCGCAAGCCCCACACGCATAGATAACGGCTTGGCCGCGCTCGAAATGAATTCGAATCGCGCAGAATTTAAAAGCCCGCAGGTAGAACGTTCAGGAGTAATATTCTCGTGCGTGTGCAACGCAGATACACGCTCGTTGAACCTGTAAACGGGACCAAAACGACAAAAATACCTGGCATTCTCGCACAAGAATTTTTGTGGTGGACGCTTTTTCTTTTTCTTTTTCTTTTTTTTTTTTATTACCACGCCCACCAAGTATACGAGACGAACAATCGATAAAGCTCGAGATTTATTCTCCTGGATGATTCTCGAGCTATTTCGGACACGGTGTACACGTTCCAGGAAATGATACGACAAGGAAGTTGACGGTCATGAAGAAACAACGAACGATTTCGGCGAATAAAACGTTGAAACCATCGTTGGCAGTCGTAAAAGTCAAATCAAATCCACCATCGAAACGTTCATTTTTTTCTTCCAGTAAAGTGTCCAGAATATACCGAACTTCCAGTTGCATACTATCCGTTTAACCTAACAATTCCCGCGTTAATAAACTAATTGAAACGCGACACCGCGATAACGTTGAATACTACAAGCAGCTTCGTACGGTCGTTATTGATTAACAATTAAACCCGTCGCGTTATATAAACGTGTCCGTCGCGATCGTTCGTTCTTGGAATCCTTCTCGTAGGGGTGGGTTACAGTTCGATGACCCTCGCCCCATCAGGGGTTTAGCCTGTCAAAAACATTTATTTTTCCGCGGCTATGATGCGCGTAGCTGTTCACTCGCGTGCATGTAACATTGCGGCGGTGTCCGTTCTGTTCCAATAATACAATAATACATCCGTATAGTGTGCGACGTCGGAAATTTACTGCTAATTATTTTTTCCCCTTCCGTGATTCGGCCAGGTACTGTAAAACAGGTAGCAAGATTCATGGATGGACGATGCAGAATCCGCACGATGATATCGAAATTAATTAAACCAGTGATTCTTAATTAAATCAACCAGTCGGCGGGCAAGCGGGATTGTCTTTGTGACGCGAACGGTTGGCTCGTCCCGCTATTAGTATATCACACGATGATATTTGATTTTACCGGTGACCCACTTTCCAACCAGATTTCCCGCCATTCTATTTTGATCCCTATACGCGCAGCGTTGTAGTTTACGGAAGACTGACCGACCCACGATAGAATTGTACGTTCTTTTCCCCCTCCTTCTTTTTTTTTTTGTCAACTCCTTTTCACCCGTGGAACAATGTCCTCTTGCTCTAATTACCTCCGTTAACGTATTCGCTCATTTCGGTTCGGGCGAACGAATTAACACGCCAGACCGGGCGGAAAATCGCCGCGCACGTTCTGCTCGATACTTGGATGGAGCTTTTCACCCTTTTCGGAGATCGGACATCCCCCTCCTACGTTTCAATCTTCATGCGGAGAAAATTTAATAAACGACCCGAAAATACTTGCTTGTTCCCTTGCGTCAAAGAGGCGGACGATACGATGCGGCGAGTATACTGTTTTGCTGAGGGAGGAGATGGATACTTTTGAATCGAGCTTAAATGGAAAGCGCGGAACTTGTTAAGAATTATCCAGGAATTATAGTTTCCGACGTGTATTAGCTGGGTTGATTGTTACTCGGCTTTCATTCTTCCCGCTTGCGAAAGTACTTTCGAGGCACTTTGAATTACGCCGATGTAGGTCAACGCGCACCTATCAACTTGCACACGCTTCGTTATTTGGCTCGTTACCTAAAATACGAGACTGTGAAACTTTAAGCCTTCCGCTTGTTCGGTCTAAAGCAGACGCTTCGATATTCAGCACTCGAGCGTGCAATATTTTGAAAAGACTCGACCCGTTTGATAAATACTTTGATGTTTGCATATTTGATGAAATCGATTGATTCTTATAATTCCATGTTTACTTTTATATCGAAGGCGGTATTACCGAGGGAATTATGTTTGAACGATACAAAATTACCATTTTTTCGTTCGAAATAATTTCAGAGTCTAGATTGATTATCAAAAATTGGAATCATTATTCTAGTAACATTGTCTATTGCAAAACGATAATTAACACTCTACAGAACCGAAAAGACGACTGCTGTGCATAAATTAGAATGGCATATCGGGTCCTGAAATAGCTTACGTCAAAATACAATTAACGTGCTCGCAACCCTCGGGGCTTTCTTATCTCGGGGCGCGAGACAAGAGTGTGAAATGAATCTCATAACTTTACAACGGATGACGTAAATTGAACAAATGAGAGTTTACATCCATGGATGCGCCGTATTTACAGAGCATTAAGACAGTAAATGTACCTAGGTAAATACCTCCGCGAGTAATTACACTTAACGTTTCTCCTGAATATAACATTCGGAACGGCACGCTGAGGAATCCCAGCAATAACGCCAGCATAATGTAAATTGTACTATTAAGCACGTTCGTTTCCGAAAGAAATAGCGTGACAGAAATTCAGAATATCACAGAATGTTTTGTAAAGCGAAAAATAATTCTTAGGATAATTAGATCCGCGTTGTTTAGAAAAATTAGCAAGAATATTTTTGCGCGTTTCTAACCTGCCTTTTTCGTCTTTCTCGTTTCTTTCTTCAAAGCTCGCGATATATTTTACGGTATGAATACCTCGCGTTCGTGTTGGAATCCTGACGTTCGCAAACATCAAAGAATGTCGTAGTTCCCCTTCGACCCCCGTCAACACCTTTGCGCCAACAACTACTGCCTCCCACGATGATGGTTTTTTTCTCTACGGTTCACCAAAGGACGGCTCTCCATTCGCGTTTGCTACTATTATCGGTACCGTTCACTGTCGATCGTCGTTGCAACGTTGACGCCGGTGGTTAGACAACGTACCCGCCGTTTTCGAAATAATACGACTATATATCGCGAGTATATTTTTATCAGACGATCGGGTCGCTCCATCGATTCGTCGCAAGCGAGGCGCAAAAGCTTCGACGCGAGCGAGAACGAGAAGAATCGGTTAGGGGTTGGACCCGGAGGAACGAGCGACGAAGACGGAGAAAGAGAATAAGCAATGAAAAAGAGGGAAACAGAGGCGGGGCAGGGTCGGCGAGAAAGGGTGAAAAACGGGGAAGGAAAAGGAAAAGAGAGAAAGAAGAAAGAAGAGTTCGCCCACACCACCCACGGTAATTATCGAAGGCGGGGTTGTCGACCTCTTTTAGTCCTGCCTGCTTGGACTTTTACCGCTGGTTGCCTCGAGGATGGTGTTCATCTCAAAGAGACCAGGCTATGTATGCACGTAGCGGCGTGATATCAGAGATAGTTAAGCCTCTGCTTCGTGGACCAAGGTTTTAATAAAAAATCTCCGTTGGACGATAGCTAACAGCCGTACGCAATAAATGAAATTCGCAACGGAAAAAAAGGAAGAAAAATTGCTCGTTTATTGCCAGTTAGGTAAATTTGCCGGCTTAACGGGTCGTGCGTACACTTTTCAGAATAACTAATCGTCTCGATATTCGACCTCGCAGACGTTCGCGTACCCGTTTATCGGATTTCGATTCCAATGAAATTATACGGTTCGCATCGGATCGAGTCCGATAGTTTCGCTGAAATTAGCTGGCCACGAGTGCACCTACGGTTCTAAAGCTACATTCTTCCCTCTGTAACAAATGATACGCCCTCCCCCTTGTTCGCTCGGCCCTGGTAAATATAGTTTGTTAATCGAAGCGCGTTGAACTCGATCAAGCTAATGGTTTATCATTTTCCACGGTACAGGAATAATATATGGATAGTTGAAAATTCGAGATACGAGCGGGTCGGGTTAAAACATGACCTATTTAAGTATCGATATCACACAGATACACGTACACGTTCAACCAACTCTTTGTTCGAGCCTGTGCGAATATAAGTTGGCTTCAGATTGGCGAAAAATTGTTTGAAAGTTACTTAACGATTTTCGATGTCATTTCCCTGGAACAATTCATCTTTACCGTTGCTACCTACAAAAGTGTTCTCCTTTGGGATAATTTGTAATTAAAATTTCAATTAAAGTCACGAATTCTTTCGTGATATTCGTTTTCCCGAACGATAACAATAACGTGTAACGTCGGAGAAAGATTCAATGAAAATCTGACCATTTTAAGATTTTTATCGACCCTTCGAACTACTAACGAGCCGAAACTTCTGCCTGTCGAACTAGAACACTCTAAACTGCCTTTCTTGACTTTTTGTCCCCCTTTTCTCGGCTCTCCTGTCTCGCTTCTATCCCAGAGGGTTTTTTTTTAACGAAGAAGGGGAAAGTCGCCGGAAGTTCCGGCAACTCTGCCACGGCTGAACGAACCGAGTCAATTTTTCATCGCTTTTAGTTGCGCTTTCGATAGATCACACAGAGAATGCCTACGGAGCACCGGATGAAACTTATTTTCGATCTATCGAATACTAAAACTTTTACGAGGCTTCTGCTCAATCATTTTCCTTCGTTACTTTTTGCGAATTTTGCTTTTCTGTGCTAATTAAATACACCGTGGGGATTTTTCTTTATCGCGGAGAAAAAGATTATGCCACGATTAATTTCAGCGTTTATATATTGGAAAGATAAAATTTGAATAATCTAAAATTTAGAATATACAAATGCAAAAGAGTCGAAAATTAAATTCAAACTATCGCCGTTTTGGCCACGCCATCGGGGAATTAAGAAATTGTTTTTAAACGGAACGTTTAATATAATTAATGTCGAGATTTTATTCTAGTATCAGTTTCTTGTAAAAATTACTATTTAAAAAGTTTCATTTGCATTCTTGTTTTATTTTTATGCACGTTTTGGAACGCATGTACGGTGAAACATTCTCTTTTAGCATTTTTAATTAATATAACGCTACTGAGTTGCAATCCCATTACATACTTGCTTTATGCAAATATAAAGCACACAAAAACAAAATTTTGTTAGAAACAAAATTTATGTACAGGTTAGAATAGTTTATTGTATCAGACTTACCAATTGTAATTGGACTCGTATCTCTCTTAATTTTTCTCTGTCAACACGTATGCATACACAGTTCGTAGATTTACGATGAGCAAATTAGTTAAAACGTACACAATTTACTTTAAATTACTTCAATTTACACATTTGTGCTAAACGTATTCACTTCACTAGTGTACATATATTTCAAACTAAAAGCCGTAGAATAAAAATCAACGTACTGCTATGCATTGAATCGAATGATTTCATTGGCTCAAATTGGTTGAATTCCACTAATAACAAGGCAGATTCGGCATTCTTGTGCCTAACTTCGCGAACCAATCACAGAAGAGATCACATCAAAACTGATCACGTGACGCGATTGGAGTAACACTTTTCGAAAAGAAGCTCAAGAGTCAGGTGCGTCTCCCGATCGTGAACAATTTTACATTATTTAACAGTGTACAATAGTTGAAAACAATCGAATAAACCGGCATTTTCAATCGCGTATAGTGTGCGTAACAAGATTCTATTAATTTATCCATGTTTAATCGCGAGTGATGTGTTTAACAAGACTTTAACCATTCAGCATCAATGGCTTCGTTTTGCTCGAACAACAAGGAGGATAATCGTGGCGTCTTTTCACGAGTAAGTACATTCATTTAACCAGAAATTATACCGATATAGTGTCGATGAATACGTGTATATATCGATTTGTTTACAATAAACGTTGCCTATCGCGTTAAAGTAATTGATGGAAATACAACTAAGAGAGTTAATCGTTACAATAGTAACTGTTTGAACTGTAATTGATTCCTGATGTCAACTTTTGTTTCTTGATTATCCAAATACCTAGCTGATTTATTGTTTGATCTACGTACAATAATCGTATTGAATTCGATTCCGTCTACTTATGTTATTGTCAACTTGAGCACGTATAATTTGATATAAAATCGATAGGTAACGTTATTGCAATGTTCAATACTTCGATACAATTACGTCATACCAACTCGGATATTGTACACACCTATTCAATTTCTTATTGTTGTCACGCCGCAAAATAAACAAAAAGGCCAGTAACACAAGCGACCGCGACGTTATAACCTATAAAGGTGCGAGGGAAATAAGGAACGGTGAAAATAAAGACGAATTGTGTGTACGCACACGGAGAAAAACGGCAGTATCGAGGCGGGGATACGTAGAAAAAACTGTAGAAAAAGCAAGCACATTAGAGAGATATCGATTCTCTCCCGTCTGCCTGTTCGTCTCGTTGTTCTTTTGCCGGTTTTTCCGTTCTGGATTTACGTTAATGGTTGTACGGAGCGTATGGGGTATCGCGGGATCGCATTACTCGCTCGAACGGCAAAGTATCTCGAGTCACGTAATTCCTTGAGACGGCCGCTAGATTTCTCTCCGGGCAACATGGGTAAACAAAGAAGAAAAAACAACGAACGCCGTATACACGGCTTCGTACATCGTGTATTCGCGTTTCAACGATAGAATGTGTACTTTATCGAAAATGTATGCTCCGTTTGCGTTACGATAGAAGCAAGGAGAACACACGGGTCCATCGTGGTGGGGCAGATAGAGATGATTTATGTAAGTCATGCAGGTACAATTTGTATCGTGTCAGTTTTTACCGACCGATACGTAGCTTACGAGGGCGGCTGAGTTATTGCTCTAGCAAGGCTTGTCGAGACTATTCTGAAACAACTAAAATGATGCGATCAACGTAGAGAGGTCGAAAGAAATGTCTTGTTTCATTTAATATTCCTTAACACGTTAGCTACAACGGTGGTCATCGGTGGCCGGCACCCGACATTTTTTACAATCGAATAACTAACAAAAGAAATGATGAAATAAACTACGGATAGCGTTAATGTTAAGCCAATAATATTAGCTATCGAATTGAAAAGCTAAATTTGGAAATTAATTATTTATATTCTTAATAATTAGGATTTTAGCGTGTCCGACTACATATGTCTGTTTTCACTGTGGCAGTCAATGTGTTAATTCCATCCTTTTTCCATGTTACTACTCCTTCTGCTTCTGTATATTTGAGTATCAAGAAATACTATTTCAAAGGAAAAGGAACAAAGAATATACCAGGAGACGTAAAAATTCATTATCTTCTATGATCAGGATATTCGACACAGGGACGCCCCACGCGCACCGGTACCACCATCGTACGAATTCATTTTCCCGGTGTTCCACGTATCTTTGGATTTAGCCGTGCTGCGTGATGCGAATACGAAGGTTTCCTCGGGAATCTCCGAACGAGTCCGTCCGGATATAGGATGGGATAGGATAGAATAGGATAGGTAGTTTTGGCGCCGAGCCCGTTGTTTAAAGGAGCCGAAGTGGTTGAAACAGGACCCCGACGGTAGTCGGACGATATTACTTCCCATACAGTCAAGCACTTGCTACGGTAACGTCCCACTAATTCGCAGACTCGCCTCGTCGACGAGGAAAACGGAGTTGTATTACTGTCTGCCGGATGCTCCTACATTGCAGCATTTGAATCTCACCGCTCTGACAATCGTCTGAGCGCGTATCAGACCGTAATAAAGACGGGGATCCTTGCTTACCTTGACTATGTGGCTGGGATAAAGGAACTTTTTCGCTGCTGAAGCTCTGGGAACGTTCGTGAACATGCTTCGTAATGGATTGTTCAGCAAAGATGACGAAAATCAGTTTAATGAACAGCATGGTCAAAATTGGGCGGGAAATTCTTAAATAGCAATAACCAAAATTTAACTTTTTTTTTTTTTTTCATTTTAAAATCCTCCCATAGATCTGGGTCATGATTGACCCAGGTTCCGACGTTGAAGGGTTAAGCGTGATTTATACATGACGATAGCATAGATTCGCGAGTCGAAAATGCTTTCCACGTTCGAACGAGCATCTTATCGATTCTTTTGGAATACGCATGAACGGAAATCGCCGATACTCTCCGTTATTCGTTCGTAGAAACGTTCTCAATATCCACCGGGCGTGTTTAATTAAACGGCATAAAATCACGTGGAAAATTCAGGCGAAGTCTGATTCAGAATTCGCGAACTGTTACGTAGGTAAAGAATTAACGGTGAAACGTGTTTCGAGCGTTTCACAACTACATTTATGTAATTCGAAAAGTATAAAAATACTTTCGTTATTTGCCAGGCTGGAAGTCGAGTTTGTAAAAATTCCTTTTAGCAGAAGCGAATAAAACCTCGCCCATTGTATAATAGCGGTTCAAATTTTACGCCATCCATTGATATAATCGGGACTATTCATTCTGTGTAACAGACCATATCGGGCGTACTCGTAATGAAATCATCTCGTCGAACGTACATCGCGCATTGAGTCTTTTGCAGCGATAAGAGCCGTGAACGGTGCAGGCACGAGAGCCGCCTCTATATCGCGTACAGCATAATTATGGAACCGGAAATAAAAGTTACCGTAACGGGCGCTTTGAATTGCGCGAAGTATGAAAAATGAACGTCAAGCCTGGTACCTACATTTCTATTGAAAAATTTCAAATCGTTCTAACCAAGGGTAGCAAGAATTTCTCTTTAGTATGCAGGGTTGCTACAGTTGAAATGAATCCGAATTACATTTCACATTTAGCCAAAACTGACAGTCCCAGAATCACACAAAACTATTGTACAACATTCATTCATTCCGTTTATATAAAATACAACCAACATCGATTAATATATAATCTAATTATTTCCTTCTGAATCGTGAGTGAACATCAATTCGTGACAACCGAGTAACAGACGTACAAACGGGAAGGGTTAAGACGCGAACGGGGAGGGTGAATGGCCAGCGGACGAATGTAGTCGTCGGGGGTGGCGAGGGTGTTAGGTTCAAAGCGTAGAGTTTGCCATGCAAAACGGGACAGGGCCCGCGAGCGATCGGACAATGACATCTTCCAGAACAATTCATTGTTCCAAGGAAGCTGGTTCGTTTACGAGCCGAGCCAACGGCACCAGTAGCGTCTCTGCTCGCAGTCTCTCCTCTTCCCCGCCGACGGTTAGTTGCCGGGGGCCGTCTCATTGAATACACGCGGAGACAATGTAGTCTGCACAATACCGGTGTCAGCCGGAAATGACGCCACGGGGAAAGAGGAGGCGGTACGCGCGTAGTCGTGCTGCACGAATTGGCGGCGTTAAGGGGTAGCCAGCAACCCCTCTGCAAACGTGTCCGTATCTCTCTGCTACTCACGCGTTACGCACAATTGGCCGTGTTGCGAGCCGACGCGAGCAACGAGCCACTCTCAGACACCGATACTGTTATTAACGGTGGGGACCCGTGAATCTGTGCAACTTTTTCGACCGATCGCCACGTCTCGATAAGCGAACTCCACGCAAAGGGATTCGTTAAATGTCAAAGCGTACAATCGTGGCCAAGCTAGACGGGATGGTATAATGGTATCGATGGGACGAGTTAGATGGGAACGGTTTTAAGTATCTTCGCTGGACGACTATTGAATCGGCTTCGACGTGGAATGAAACGATTGGATCGTCCTTTGTGACGGTTACGCAAACAGGAAAGTTTGATTGGCAACGTGGACCGGAAAATACGATATTGATGTTGTCTATCTTGTGATTGATAGGATAGAATTTATGCCGCATTTTAGTAGGTGCAAGTAATTATAGGGGAGGAGTGTTCAAATAGGCTCAAAAATGGCTGTGACGGATATGTAGGTGAAAAATGTTGGAAACAGATGTTTTCATGGTAATTTTCTCAATAATCCATGTTATCATATACCATGCTGGATACAGCTAGTTTTATTCACTTAACCATTTGCACTCCGAGCCATACTCGGCGCCACTTAATTAACATTCGTTTATAAAACGATATTATCATACTTTGTATTTCGCGACGTGCAGTGACACAGCTTACCAACCGTAACAATAGATACGCTAGTTATTAGTTTTCTCGGAGTTAGCCGAGTTTGTTTTAAGCTAAACGGTAATGCTTCCGCGATAGACGTGGAAAGTTTCCCGGATATTTAATCGATAATTCGCTGAATGAATTTACGGTCCCAATGTAAAGTCATCGTTCGTAAACGTCTGGCCATGATATTGCCGTAATTAGGCGGAGAAATTAGAAAACTTTTTAATTACTTCCTCCAAGAATTAAATCTTACAGTAGATCTTATTGGTATAGTACCGGGTAAGCCGGAAATAATCGAAAGATTCTCGTTGAATTTTAATCAGGCACCTGACGTAATTTCCTTATAGCCTCCTTCGAAAAGTAGTAAATGTCGTATGAACAATATATTCGCGAACAACGTATTCAAGTTGCTTGGCCACGGTATACTTTCCAGACAATGATATCAGCGGCAGCGAGTCGCAAAAGTTGACGAAAGTTTTTTAATTAACACATTAGATAACCACATTGTAACGGGGCAAATTCATTTATCACGAGCGAAAAGTTTATTACAAAAGGGCGAAAGCTCGTTCGAGAACTTTATCGCGGATGAAAATGCACATTTATAAACACTTTCGTGACGTTTCAGTAGAGTATATAAAAGGCAGCAAATAATATGTTTAATGATGTTAAGTGCACAGGTCATAGCGAAACATTCAACGGCGGCGAAATTCCTGGCAATAAATATAAAAAAACATGCCTAAATTTTATGCAGTAGGTAGCTCAGGCGATAGAGGAAAGTGCGTACATAATAACGCAATTTGTTGCAACGCGATATCTTAATTAGTTCCTGAGATATAGGGCTTCAAAGTTTGTATAGCGGCCGGCGCGTACGAGGGTAATTATGAATGGGCGCGACCGTAGACATTTTTCTAGGAAATGCGTACTACGCATTACTAGGAATAGTAAAGGGTTAGACGTAAACAGTGACCACGTGACCGCTACGCTAGACACTCACTGTCTGGGTCCAAGCGTGCGGCGGCAGCGAATTTCTACAAAAATTACGTTTGTCTTTACACGACGATATCTCAGGAACGGATAAAGATATCGATGTAAATCAAAAACCGAATTAAAGTGGAAGAATTCTACTTTCCTACGAATCTAACTTTATACCGAAATTCGAAACAGGACTTTGTTGGCAGCCCTTTGAACTTTTAGTAATTTTAATACGCGTTTCTTATGCAGTTTAACATAGTTTCTGACTTTCAATCGCTTCTAACAATAGAATATTATTATGAATATCTATCACACGCATTATTAACGATTCCTTCGTTTGTATCGTAAGTCGTTTGTATTTTTTTTTCCAAAAATTTTTTTATTTCACATTTTTTAGTGGCGTTCGGAGCATTCCTTCCAGAGTAGCATCAAAGAATAGGAATTTTGCTATGGGAATAGTAATTAGAAACAAAGGGATGGGAAGGGAAGGGTAGTAAAGGGAAGTGCAGGGAAGGGCATGGTAGTGAAGGGAGTGTTGCAAATGGTATCATCGTAGAAACATCCCCGGCCGCAAAATGTAATACTAGGTTTCATTGATATCAGGCCGAGTAAACGTGAAATACCACGTTTTTTGCGATAAAAGCGGAAAAAAATGAAAAAATCCAATATGGTTTTTTTACGGGACTAACTGTTGATCATACTCTACAAGATGCAAAAGGTTTCGTTCCGATTGGTCCATCCATCTTGGAGTAATCGATGACCAAACACAACGCGGACAAAATCGTACGCTTTTTTTGCAATAAAAAAGGAGCAAGCGGTGATGAAATGCAAAAATTTTTTTTACGAGACCAACTGGGAGTCATACCCTACAAGATGCAAAAGGTTTGGTTCCGATTGGCCAATCCATCTCGGCGTAATCGGCGAACATACATTAAAAAAAAAAAAAAAATTAACATACATGTCGAATTGAGTAACCTCCTCCTTTTCGAAGTCGGTTAATAATACAAACACCAATAAAGTTTTTGAATAAAATTTCGATCCAGTTGCCGTTTGATATGAATTAAAGGCGACTCTACAAAAACAGTCTTTATTCAGTTTAGTTCGCGAGTCGTGCACACCCGTAAGAAAGAAGCGCAACACCCGTCCTTAATTCGCGTCCATCGTTTCATCCGCTGCACTTTCACCGGCCATTCGAATCGAGATCAACGTCCCTTGCCAAGGTTCGCGGGTCGTATTGACCTCGGGCCAAGAAAAAGATACGAGCGTCTCGAACGGAACGTAGCCACCTAAGGAGGAGCGTAACGATCGCGAGGAAAGTGGGCCAACAAAACAAACGTTCTCGTTCCGAGCGGAATGCGATTCGCACGCGCCGCTGCAAACTGTTGCTACGCTTCTGGCAACGAGCTGCTACGTGAGCCTTTTATTTACAACCGGTCACATAACTGTGTTAGAGGGATAGCTCGATGCCTGGGGGATGGCGTTGTGTATAGAGGAAGGGTTCACAGACAGAAAAAGGGTAATTTGCAGTCGGATGATACCTTGTGCCAAAGGGAAGAAGAAGAAAAAAAAAATACAAACGTCGGGAGAAAGGCGGAAGGATAAATAGAGATCGTGAAGCAACAGAGGAACCAATGTCCCCTAGAGATGGGTGAACGCGGCTGAAGGAGAACGATATTGCTCCTTGGTGGTAGCTACGACGACGGTTGCCTTCTCCTTTTTCTCCTTGCCCTATCCCCACTGAGCGTGAACACGGGGAAAAGGATAAAAAGATTACGGGAGCAAATACCCGAGCCGAGCGAATTCGTCGTCGAATGGACCAACGTGAACAGATAGAAATCTCTCGCGTTCCTTTCAGACGGCAAACAGCCGGCACAATCTCTTATCCCGCGGGATAATCGATCTATTAATTCTTCCATCGAAATCCCTTTTAGCGATGAATTTCGAAATCGTCGATCGAATCGATCAGGTTCATTGATACTTCAACAATTGTTCAGACTTCGGTGAAAAAGAATCGGCTCTTGAGATACGAAACTTTCGGAACGTTTTGAAATATCAGTGGGATAAAGTGCTTCTCTCCTTGTATGTTTTATGGCGAAAAAGTCTCTCTACCGTTGTTCGTAAAACTAAAATTGAATTTCTATCTCGAGGGACGTGTACGGGTCTTAAAAAGAGTGTACATCAGCCGTCTGTTAGTCGTATATCCTGCCCGGATCAAAGGACAGTAATCTTTACCGGATCTCACGGAAAATCCGCAGAATTTATAAAGCATCTTGCTGACATTTTTCCAGCTTTTCAGAAACTCGAAGTTAAGAACACCTCGGAATCCTCGTTAAAAATACACCCTTTTACGAATTATTTATCTCTGTCCTCTCTGTTGCCTTCCGTTCGTAGGATTGCTAAGGGTTGCTCTAAAAACTTTTCTTTTCTTCGCTGCTTTTTCTCTAACACAAGTCAACGTAGTTTTTGAAAAATATTATTCTGAATATAATTATGCAAAATGTGCTTGTTTCTTTTTAATTCTATTCTGACACAGAAACGTTTTGTTAATTTTATAATCAACGTTATCACTTCTAGTTTTATTCAAACACAGAATCAGTAGTCAAAAATGAAACCGGATCAGGATCTCTTTTTTCTTTTTTCTTTTTTTGGAAAAATTACGATTTTTATTCGCCATATGTGTGTATAGGTGTGAAGGCGGCTCCGAATTTGACAGTACGTTTACCATAACGCTTTCCCATTGTGTATTCCCATATGAACGTCCCGTCGAGAAGGTGATTCTTTTGATCCACCCTAGCTCTTCAGCCCTCGCAAAAAAAAAGCAGATTGGAGGAGGATGAGCGACGTCCTTTGCGTTGCGCCTAACACGCGTGCGAGACACGGTGCTTTAGGAAGGACGAGAGCAGGCACAGGCAGAAATAATATTTTACCGTCGAGTCAACGACCGAAGAAGTGCTCTCTTATCTCCAGAAGGAATATCTTTAAAATCGGAAGCGGAGGATTTCGATTGAAAAAAAAGGAGGGGGGGGGGGGGAGAAAATCCCACGCTTTTTGCGCAAAACGGTTCGAGAAACAGCATCGATGCGTGAATGTAAAACGCGACGCGAAACCCTCTCATTTTGCCTTCTAAATTGCACAGCGGCAAGAGTTTGCTTTGGAAGAGGATTTTTATTTGATGTCAGTCGGGAAATTAAAATTCGGTTGAATGAAAATTGAGATGTTTCGTAACCAGTTAACGTGAAACGTTGCGCTGAATAGTCGTGGATCAATGTATACTTTTTTCCTTTATTTTTGCATAATCGATGAAATTGTATCCATTCTAACGATATAAAATTAACATTCTTAAATTCAAAGTATATACAAATTTTCATCTTTTAGCCGATAAATTAAATTTAGATATCTACATAAAATAGGTTTGCTTTAGGCGACCGATCCAGTTTCTTTATTGTAATTTTCCACGTTTTCGCGAGCAAACTTGTATATAGAACGTCGACTAACGACAACCAAAGACGTTGGACGATTCCCTCGCTAGCAGTGCAGTTTGCGTGTGTCTTTCTGGGGCAACAGACAGCTGGAGAACGGTTGCGCCATCAGACCGGAAGGCATCTCCCCGGGGGCGTTTACGTCGCCAGGCGACATCAGTCAAACCGACTGTTACTTTGGTCGACGCGTTATCGTGAAAGGCAGAGGTAGATGGATAGGGAAAAGATGGAAGGTGAAAGAGGAGGCAGCAGAGAGCAGCAGAGGGTGGTAGTCGAGTGGGTGAAAGGGGGGTTACTACTCGAGGAAGGAGAAAGATCGACTATTCCCCAGGTGTATTGGTGCCGTATCTCATTCTCGACATGAGCGTTAGGTTTACTGGTACGAGATGCCTCGTATCGAATTTGTGTCGAATTTGCTCGGGGAAGGTGACGAGACGACACCTTCTTCCGGTTCCTTCGACATCGTTTCACTGTACCGTGTTGGAGTTACGCGAACATTTTAACTGGCTAGGAAACACTGTGCCTCATGGAACGATGTCGATATTTTAGTTTCAATTGAAAAACATCAGGTAGAATGTTACATAAGTTTGGGAATTTCTATAATTCTGTCTTTGGAGAAAGGTAGAAATAAAAATTTGCCAGATTCAATAAGCTACATCGAGTAGTTTCAGTACCACGTAGTTTGTATTTTTAATTACGCTGTTTAAAGCATTCCGATGTACAATTCACTCACACACGCATGCACCTGCGTTTAACATCGACATTCCGCTTCTCCCGTATCGACGACGCTTCCGTTTCCCCTCGTGGTGTCGTTAAAGCCCGAACATTCACTATATCATCGTTTACATCGGTTTTTCGTCGCGTACGCGACAAAAGTTGTCACGGAAAACGCGTTCACGTGCTTTCGAAGCTAGCATGCAAAGGTCGCGCCGTCTCTCAAGATCAGCCGTCAAAACGTTTTCTCCGCCCGGTAACCAGCGCTGTCCCACTCGACACACGACAGGTGAAGGGCACCCTCGTGTCACACAGTTGGCTGGCTGGTCCTGAATTTAAAGTTACGCCACTGGCAGCGAATAGACGGGGCAAAGGGTGTGGAGGAGGCGACTGGAAAGAGAGGTAATGAGGGAACGGGGATGGGCACGGGACAGAGAAAGAGGGAACAGGGTGACAGGAAAGGGGTGGGTCGTTCGAGAGGGCAAGGCGAAACCATGAGCCATCGACCCGAGAGTCGGCTTCGAGCTCGTTATACTCTCGTACAGGATGCATCCACGTCTCTGCATCTCCATGCAGTTGTACGAGAAGCGGGGAATGGGATGGGGTAGGGCACATTCACCGCAGCTCGCCGTGTACTACCATCCCCCACTCACCCATCCCCTCCCTCAATAGCACGGTCCTCGTGCCATTCAATGTGCCACATTGGTATCATCCCCCCCCCCCCCCCCCGGTCACGGTTAACGTGTATCGTGCACTTGCTACGAAAATTGTGCATACATTCGAACGATATACACCGGAGTACGAAGAAAATCGTTCGTGAGCCGTTACGCTGCTCCGTTTGGGAAAAGTAAATTCAAACTCGTGGAATAAACTGTTCTACCGTGTGTGGTGTTTCCGTTTTGTGAAAGGGGAGACCAATTTTGGGATTGGACCGGGGTGGTACTCGTTACCAACTTGATTTTAATAGGTTCCGTTCAGTCGCACGGTTTCTACAATTTCGAAAAGCGGTAATGGAAATTCAGAAGGTTCCCCTGTTAATTGAATGCGGTCTTTCGGAAATTAGAAAAGGTTAATCAAGGTTGTTTAAATATTATCAACTTGTTCAGGTTATTGTACGAGGGGTGGAAGGTTTTGATCATTCGGAAATTAATGAAACATCGAATTTGAAAGTACACGAAAAGTTAATTGTTCAGAAGCGCACACGATAAGAAGTTGTTTTTATAATTGTTTGATTTCTTTTGAAATTTTGAGTTTGGTGGAAAAAGTACTAGATTCGCAGCGATGGTTTTTGTTCTTTTTATCTCGATGACGTCACGACATATGAGGGGGTACAGGAGGAAAAAGTAGTAGCTAGAGTTGTGGAAAAAGCATGCACACCTCTTTTTTTTTACCGACTTTTCCATTCTTTACAACAGAGACCGGGACAGCGCAGATTTAATGTTCGAATCGATGCTTTTAAATGACATTTATGTCCATATGAGAACTGTAAGTCGGTAGAAAAAGTCGAACTTTTAAAACCCACGGGAATAATCGATACGCTCGTCCGTCGGACAACCCCGTGAAACTGCTGTTACATTTTTCGGTAACTTTCATTTCGATCGACGGTAACCCGTTTCTTTTCGTCCTATATCCGACTTTCTCACATGCGAGGTAAAATAGAGAGAAATAAATACATACTGTTTTTTAACTTTAGTCAAAGAAACAATTTTGGATAAAGTTCAATTACAACTAATTTTAGTTGCAATTAAATTTAATCGCAATTGATATACCGCAATTAAATAGTCAATCAATTAATTAATTGATTGACGCCCAACACTGTATAATATTAATTTCGTAGTATAACAAGCGAAAAATTTAAATTGAAAAATGAAACGACCGAATTTTGAATAATTGCATAATCAACCCTTGGGTTGATGAAATAGCTAAACAAAGTAGAAGAATTGACAATCGATTCTGTTCGAACGGCAATGAACTTGTCGGGTCTAAAATAAAAGGAGCAGGAACCTGACGCTCTGAGGAATCAGCAACAAAGCGACGAATTGCAATTATCCCTGGCTCGGACCCCCCCTCCCGAAAGATATCGATCGACCATCATCCGTCTTTATTTCTCCGCGATAATTCCCGTTCGTCAAAGGGAAGCCACGGTTGTAAACGAGTCCCCACGGTGCACGCCGCTTTATCGCTGAAATTACATTAAGCGAGCGCGCCACGGTAAATGCGCGTAATTAGCCGACGGGAGTAGCCATCAAGCTTTCGAGTCGAGTGGAGCAACGGGTCTGAAATGCATTTCCTTATTTCGTCGTGGAGGGTTGAGAATGGGCGAGGCCGGGTTACGTTGATATTTTTTTAAAGGTGCCCCGAGAGTGATGCACGATGTTGGCGAGCGTGCCTCCGTATGAATATTAAATAACCGACGCGTACGAAAGAGCGGTATCGTGTAAGAAGCAAAGACAAGACGCGTAAAAGAAAAAAAAAGTCACGAGTCAAAGAAGCCGTACGAGAGTCTTCTCGTACCAAGGGGGAGAGAAAAATGAAGATTTTTTTACCGTGGTGTCTGTTTGCGCCGTGCGTCAAGGGGTGGTTTGGACCGCGAAGCAAGCATCGTAAAAAAAGATAGGAAGAAGCAACAAAAAATATCCAAAGCCGGGCTCGTGTCCAAAGTTCCAGTTTCCAGCAGGTTAACGAACGAGAGGAGGCTTCGTCCTCTCACCGGGGCATAAACTCCGTGTCTTTTCGATGAACGAGGAGGGAATAGCCTCCCCTAAACCCTACAGAGTCTCGGGATAGGCTATGGAGGCGGGGGTTAATGGATATCGAGCGAGTCGTGCCAGCCTGCTCGCCTGTCTCTCTCTATGTCTCTGCTAGCTCGTTCAGAAGCTTCTTGAAGACTGTGAGAGTACGATGGGTTGCTTGGTCCGGGGTTGGTACCTGGTTGCTTTATAGAGATCGTCGTACGTCGGTACGTAACGTTGTCGGCCATCGGTCGAGCATGATAAAACAGCGGATGCTTGGAAAAGTGAGCGCACAATGCGGTCGTGTGTATACACGCGTGTAAGTACGTGCACAACGCTCGGGAATTCCTTCCTTCGTTCCCTGAGCTTTGATCCGTGGCGTAATCCGTGATGCGCGAGGAATTTGCTGAACGTCACGTAGCCGATAAGCAAATCCGCTCGGTGGATAGACGTGGGGGAGAGAAACGATTGACGAAATAGCGCTTCTGATTTCCTCATCGATTTATTCGAAATATAATTACGTTGTTATGGATTATTTAATTGTTTGGTGGTATAGCTTTAAACGGGTTTAATCATTAAAAAGAAGAACGATATTTTAATAAATTATTATTTTATCATTCCTATTTGGTTAAAATTCGAGTTTTATAAATTCGCTTTGTTATTGCTACCGCATTAATAAACTGGATGTCTAGTATAGCGTACAAAGACAATAGAGGGGTGTAATTAAACGGCATGCATAAAGCAGAATGATCCTTTTATGGAAATTGAAGTTTCGGCAATAGTCCATTAATACTACGATTTTGTTATTCCTGATGATTGTTCTTATTAACTGATATTCAAAGTTTCAAAGCGTATTTTGGAACGTTTTTACGCGGCAAGAGGAATCGTTGATCGTGTTGCACACTCGGGTGCACTAATTGTAAGAACGTTCGTTAAATTGCGGAGAAAACGGTTGAATTATTCAGAAATAATTCGCGAGGACCGCGACAGTAGCCTCTGGTGAGTTATTGCCGGCAACGGGATGGCCGAGAGGTCGTTCGTTTTACTACTGGACGAGCGCAAACTTCGCGACGAAATTATTCGTTCGAACGTAATCGCGTTCACCGACAATATTTCTTCTCTTCTTGTTTTTTTTTTTGTCCCTCGTCTACCTGCCGTGAAAATGTCTCGTGAAATGACGCGAAAAATAGAGCGACTCTTCGTGTGCCGCATTTTTCTGCGAATCCATTAACTCTTAGGTAATTACGTTAGCCTGGATTAATGTAGAGGTGATTTTTTCTTTCCGAGCTTCGCCAAGCAACGAGACACGCGTGAAATTTCGATGTTTATTCGTTCGTTGAATTAAATTGTTTAAATAATTCGGTTTTCATTCGTGTTTGATATACAGAGTGTCTTGTAACTGATGATAAACTCGACGAAATGAAGATTTTATACGTGAAACAAGAGAAAATTGACTTTGAAATATCTGCTGTTTTCAATATTTCAAATGTAATGATACTTTATTCTTTTAATTGTTATGCTTGTTAAAAAAATTGCAACTAATTCAAGTTGCATTTAATCGCAATTGAAATGCCACAATTAAATATTCAATCAATTAATTAATCGAAAAAGGATTTAATTGATTGATGCACAACACTCAGTACAGTTTGACCTTTTAGATCAGCTTGATTGGTAATTGGAGCGAAGAGGGTTAAAGTTAGTCCCGCGTCGAGATTACGATAACTCGATGATCTCTCGTAATTCGATTGTCGTGCGATAACGACAAAGTTTAAGGCGCGTTGGCAATCGGGCGATATAATTTCCAGAATCGACGAAGCTCTTTATCCCATCCCATCCCCCTCGGTATCCTTGCGTTTCTCTAAACCGGATTAAGTCGCGCCGCGAACTTCAATTTCCTCGACGGAAAATCGAACTAATCAACGCTCTATGAACGAGAATCGATCGGTTTTAACGTCGATTTCTGTTCCACGCCAACCTTGTATCTTCGTTCGCGACTCATCTCGCTTTTTTCTTCCACTGTCTCGTTCTACTTACACGAAAATCCCGCCTTTGTCGTGTAACCGGTCAACCGACGATGAATATGCGAGCATCTCGTTGTTTCTCGGTAAGCGTCTCAGCTTGCATCGAGCACGCCTCCTACTTGTTAGAAGTTCGTATTAGCTGTCAGCCAAAGCTCCTCTAGTTTGCATACGCCGTGTTTATTAAATTTTCACGAAACCGGATGCAGTTCAGTTTGTCAAAGTCGAACATTCTTCCAACAATGGGTTTTAGAGCGATCAACCACGTCAGCGTGGATGTAAACTTTGAAACTTTACCGGTTCCGGCTTACCTGTATCAAATGACATCGCTAACAAGGGTGACACGCGAGTCAGCCATCTTCGCACTATACTGTATAACCAAAGATCAGGAAGTTTCAAAGTTTTCATGTATTAAATATTTTCTAATGTAACATCTGCAATTCTGCTAGGAAAGGAGAGAGGATTTTTATTTAAAAAAATATCTCCTTTTACAGCTGAAGCAATGTTGAAAAATTCTATTTCGTTGAATTTCCGGAGAAACATCTTCCAATAATTCAGGCAATATCTCACGTAACAAACGCAGAATATTCAAAGTCGGTATTCCTGAAAACGGTGTCACATATGTGAAAATTTCATTCTGCATCGTCTACCTTCTCCGTGCAGAATCTCAATTTTTCCCGTATGCGGATAGAAAAATTTCAAAAACATCCGCGTTACCTTTGTTACGCGCACCCGCGGGTTGAATAAAAAAACACATGGTGGATTAAACATCCACAGTATGATAAACACGGCGGCCACACGTTAAACCGGAAACGAACACAGAATGGTGAAAAAGGATAAACCGGACGTTAATGACGAAAGTGTACAGAGAGAAAGGATGGGAGCATTTAGCACGGGCGACGCCTGATATATCGAGTTTACGTTTGAATTTTTCAACGCGAACAAACCCCGTTTAGTGAGTGGATAGCCGCGTCGGTGTTGTTTGTCCCGTTTAAAAATTTCATCAACGTTACATCGTCGATAAAGCGTGTTTCTCGAACGGGTGCGGCAAAACGGATACACCGATCGGTTCAACCCGGTTCGGCTTATCATTTATCGGCGGATGTACCCGATCGAATTAAAGTAACCCTCACGACGTACAACGTACGTAAACACGTTTATCCTGGAATAATTTAGTAGCTAGCAGGGTGCGCACACGTCACGCGTTTGCGGGCTAAACGTGTTCTGCCGGGATCTAGTCGAACAAGCACGTGCACACGTCGCTGATGGCGCTTTAACGATCCTCGCTCGAAAGTTTAAGCGGATTTCTTGAAAATTTAATCGACACCTACGCCCACGACGCGACGTGGCGTAACACGTTGACACGAACACGTCTCAAACGCCGGAAGGCGCGAAACAATTTACACCGCTCGAAGTCCGTAACTGGCCGTCGACGATTTAAATCATCGATCTCCGAACCGAAGAGAATCGATCCGTTTCGCGTTCATTATTGTTTCCTGTTTGTGGACGTATGAAAAGGGAACCCACGGTTGGAACTGTCTTGCTTCCTATTTTCGTATGGCTTTAAAAGAAGAATCAGAAGAATACCTTTTTGAAATGTTAAGCTATACGTCCCAATTAGCGACTTCGTAAGATTTAAGTATGCACTTGAACATATTTATTTACTGAAAATACTTATCACGGTTACTCATTAATAGCTTATCATTTTGCTGGTTCCTTTGTGGTATGAAAGGTGTTCCTTTTATATGATAAAATTACTTAAATATGATAATTTGTGGTAAATATATAATAAGGTGTTGGTGTACGAGTTTACAAAATATTCGATGATGTTTGAGTAATTCAGTGAAAAATTAGAGGTCATGCCATTACGAAGAACCGTCCATATTACACATGTCTTGTAATATTCTGGCTTTGAAGTGGCCAGGATAATTAGCTCCGTTACCTTGAAGATTAACCGAGGGAACGAATCGGATAGCTAAGGAGACGCGTATTACACCCTCGAGGATACAAGTCATCGAGAATGTTGCGAAGGAGCTCCATTGAAACACGTAACGAGGGGCATAAAAAAAGGTACGTCCACAGCAGCTTCGGGACACGAACACACGTGTGTCGCGTATATACACGGGACGTGCGGTTGCATATTGCTTTTGTCGCGCGAGCGTGCAGCCGAGCGTCGATGAAAAGCAATCCCGACGAATGAAAATAAACGGTTCGACGGACCACTCGACGAACCAACTGGCGTGCGTGTTACGGTTGAGAGTTTTAAAGAGGGTCGATCGGGGCGCGGAGGCACAAGGGGGTTGAAAGAGCACGTTTCAAGACGGTGTAGGCGAGAGCGGAAGTTAAGGTTCGACGTTTCACCCATGGTCGATCAGGAAATTGGCCCTTCTATCGTCGTTTTACCGCGCGTAAAATTTAGACGCCTTTAACTTGGCGACGACTTAATTTACCGTCACAATCCTCGAACTTTTTCTCTTTCTCTTTCTGGTGTTTTTACGACAACATCGAGGAATTGATTTTCGTCGATTCCGTGGTGTATTTCCTAGCAACTTTTTCGTGAATCCACTATTGGCGTTTGAAAGAACTTGTAACGATTAAAACGAATAAAAATTGTCGGCTCAATATTTATTATATTTGTTAACATTAACAATGTTAATATTATGACCGCTTTTTTGTCGAAACTTTTGGGAAGACATATTTTTGACAAATCAGCAAAGTTAAACAAGAAAGATAATAATTCTTCTCGTGTGCAATTCAAGGATGAAAACAAACAAGAGAACCGTAGAAACTTGGTCACATCGAACCCCGTTTTGAATTTTCATCGAAGTTTCCCGTTTGGAAATTGCTTCTGCTGTTCTCACGTTCTTTCTTCTCCAAAATTTCCCGGACGATTCTCCGAAGGAATCTCGTTGTAACTACTCCGCGAAAGAAATCGAAGCATAACGCCCGAAGTTTTATCGAAAAGTAGAAATGGTTTGATCCGTTGCGACAGTTTCATCCTAACACCTGAAATAACTTTATTTCCCATGTATTGTCAGCTCGCCTTATATCAAGTCGCGCCTATATTCAGAATTCGACGATACATTGAATCCAAGAAAAAAGAAATCGTATTCCACGAGTTTGACAATAAGTTGCTTGCGTTATTGATCGGTATAATTAAAATTACTCTTCGATTTTCACGGTCTTACATCGCGAAGCGGCGGTATAACGAACGGGAAGAAAATAGAAGAGAAAAACATGGAAACGAAGGAAGAATAGGGTGATGAAATTCGTCGTGTCCTCGAGGGACGTGAAGAGGATTTCATAATGACGTGATATGACGCGACACGATCTCCGGCCAAGTCCTTTTCTCTCCCCGAAACCATCGACGACGTGAAATAAAGAATAAAAAAAAAGAAAATGAAAAAGAAGCCTGGCGATGTTCGTGGGCAGACTTTAAAATAATAATCCAGAGGCGGGAGGAGCAAAGTAATTTCAATTGTAAATGCCTTAGCCAGGGTAACTTTGTTCGGCAAGGAAAATAGCCGGGAAGGGAAGTAAATTTTCTTCCTCCGGGGGACAAGAGCCTTAGTTTCAATCCTGATGTATCTAAATCGCTTTCACGTCAACTTTCCACGGCGATCCGCAATTCTTTCCCGACCCTCGATTTCACCCTGCAATAGCTGCCACCCTGGCTCGACGTTCGACGGGTTAAAGGGGGTGCTATTGTGGTTTCCCGAAGAATAGCCTTGGTCTGTTAAAATGTGTGCACAGCTTCGATCGAGATTGTAAATCGTCTAAGAAAGCGTGCAACTAGTGTCGTTTCCCTTTTTTTATTATCTATATTGTATCTTTTATTCGATCCTCGACAAACGGGGGCGGAATCATTCATTATTTTATGCTTTTAAAAAGAATTGACGCAACTCTTACGATCAATAAAATTATTACGTGAAAAGTAGATTATTTTATTTGCAATTTTTTTTTTTTTCGATTAAGACATTATTGAACTCTATTTTTCAATGCTGTAATTATAAAAAGAAATTCCAGTAGTTTGTTTAATAATTCATCCACCGAGGTTTTACAATTTTAGAATTTTACAAGGAAACAAGATTAAAGTATGTTTGTTCGTAGCAACACGATAGGAACATAAATTTTCAAAACTTGTCTGTTATTAGCTATATTTTGAATTTTATGTGTAAAAAGTCATATTTCTCCACGGCTTGAATATAAATTATGACGTTGGCTCGTCTGACTACTTTCACTGTTGCACTACTGTCATCGAGGCTTCGAACCGCATACAAATCTGTCCCTTTTCATTTACCAAAAATATACGTTTAGTTGGCCAGGCGCCGGTATCGAATGTACAAAACAGTCTTTGTTTTTCAAACTGCACTTCGTATAATTTAATTACGCGTGTACGAATGTCACGGGTACAAACAGAGAGAGTCGAATAAATTATGATCATCGCCGACATTCGCAATGGAACTCGACCACAATTCTTCGTTAATGTCCGAGACGAGTGTACTTTATTATTCATGGATCCGTGATAAATCGTTCAGAACTGGAAAATATTTGTCCAGGAAACGCGTCACGGATAACGATTCGCAATTCGACGATGTCCGGCGATGATCGATGACCGAGCGGGTTAAGTTTAACGCGTGGAAATATAATTTTCTCGAAGAAAAAGGGGCAGATTGATGAAGAAAAGCGAATAAGAGATACACACGGAGCACGGGGGCGAGGAATAAGCAAACGAGAAACAAACGAGTCCAGGAAGGGATTTGTCAGACGGTCGAGATGGATTTCTGTAAAAATACAAGGAAGCCAGGTTGTCTTTTTGGCGGAAGTAACCGCGGCAAAAAGAATACGGATATACCCGGTGCCGGGACAAAGACCGAAATATGACAAACTGTTACGTGCATCCAGTTTATATCCAATCCGACTTTTATTTTTTCCTCTGTTCGGTTTTAATACCGCGAGGAAAATTGAAACGAGCTCCGCGGAGCGAAATGGAAGGAATTTAATTAAAAGCAAAGAAACAACGGAAGAAGACATTATGGCGAACTATCGCGAATATTTTTAATATACGTTTCGATGTTAAAAATATGAAACGTATGATTTTCATAGAATCAGGAGAAAATGACAATGGAGATAAAGTTGAACTAAGGAGAACAATGAAAGTTTGGGAGTAAACATAAAAAAAAAAAAAAAAAATATATATACATACATGTCGAATTGAGTAACCTCCTTTTTCGAAGTCGGTTAAAAAGATGCGAATAGAGGCGGAGAAACTTATGTATCATGCTGAGATTGTCGAGCGACAATGGTACAAAGTTTTGTCGAGACTAGAAAAGAATATTTTTGTGTCTTTTTGTCTTTCAGTTATTGGCCCCCGTTTAATGAGCTAAGTTCGAAACTTTCCTTCGTTATTAGCCGTGACACCGTCTTATCTTACACGCGGTAATGATTAACGATCAACGACGTTATTTTAGTAACGCCTTTCCATTAATTCACGGCACTTTTTCGACAGAATTATTCGTATCTTGGACTGAAATAGATAAGAGATATAAATTTTAGGTGGCAGTAGAACGTTTATCATGTTCTATCGATTTTTAACGAAGTGTTAGTTTTAATGTTTTTCATGAGGCTTAAAATTAGTCGTTCAAATGTTACACATCGTTATAAAATTTCTGCGATATTGGAAGTGATTAGCTTTCAATTTGCATTCCTTAAAATAAAATTTAATCAACTTACGTACGCTAATTATCATATTAATCTCTTCGAATCGACGCTTTTTAAGGCCTATATCATAACTTTCAAAATACTTGCAATACTGGATCGTAGTATTCCCCACTATAGTCAGAATAATTATTTATTATATTTCAGTATTTAACTATTCATCTGCCCGCTGTTTAATAAGTATTATAGCATGTGTAACCACGTATCACATTATGATTTACCAATAGTCCCACTCTCAATGCATTGTAAATAAATAATATTAAAGAAATGCCACATCGAGGAAAAATTGAAAAGCATTTTCTACGTAACACAGTTTGCCTCGGCAAGCCTCGAACGACATTAATAGTGAAACGAAATAGAATTCGATTCAATGGTATACTTTGAAGGAAACAGAATATGCTTCCTCTAAACACGAATACATCCGAATTCAGTTTGATCGATTACAGTGTCTGCAGTTCCATTCGGAAATATGTAACGAAAAGTATCAGCCTTGTCTAGCTTTTTATCAATTCGACGAAGGAATGCACCAGTAAAATGATTTTTTAATATAACAGAGACATAAATAACAATCCGTAATTTTAATCTTCATATTTAACACGTTGACTGTCAGCTACGAATATACTCGTAGCCGATGTAACTACTTCGTAAACCTTGGCAGTAAACGTGTTAACAAAAGAAGCGATGAAATAAACTGCAGAATAAGCTAGCTATCGAATTGAAAGATTAAATTTGAAAATTAATGAATCGTATTCTTAAAATTAGAATTTCAGCGTGTCTGACTATATACGTTCGTTTTCACTGTGCCAGTCAACGTGTTAAACTTTTATAATAACTTAGTACCTCGTACCAACATTTTTCAATCTTCTTTGGTGTATGGCTCTCTACTGAACATCGACACACCTCCATACCAATCCATCCCCTTTCTTTCTTAAACCCCCCCAAAAATGGTTCGTGACACCAAAAATTATTCTTCTCTTTTCTGTCATTAACATGGATCTAATGAAGATTGGTAACCAAACTCGAAGCTGGATAATTGATTGTTCCCTTAATCAACGTTTTGATATTCAAGATTCTACCATCAAATAAGTATCCAAAAGGGATTTGATCGTTTCTAGTCGGAAGAGTGTTATTCTTCACGAGCAATAGTTTCAAGCGTGAACGCAACGGTTCAAATCAGTTTCCTGAAGTTTGTGTTCGTAATGAATAAGTTATTCAGCCAGGTCGGGGTGCCCATTGGGGTGTGTATACGTAGGCACGTCACGTTGTCTCGCATTATCCACATAATCGGAGGACGTGCCAACGAGAGAGGCGTGCTTCTACCCGTCTCGCGTTTCCCACTGTAGTCTCGCCAATCTACGACGAGCAACCCTTCAGATTGTCTAGGGATCCATCCGAAACCTCCGGATACTTGAGTGATAATTTTCACAGTGACTGACAGCCTTCTCTCTCTCTCTCTCTCTATCTATCTCTTTTTATCTATCTGTCTCTCTCACTCCCTCTATTACCCCTCTATTTCGTCGTTTTCTTCTTCCTTCTTTTTTATTTTTCCAGACAGAGTATTAAGCTATTTGCGTTCACTGGATCCGGTCGCTTTGTGCTTCAACGACTTTCCCGCTTGACGTTTCGCGATAAAACTCGATCGATACTTGCTACGTTCGATTCTTTTCTTTTTTCGCGCGGAATTGTTCCCCGTGAAAATAAACCGCGTCGAGCAGCGTCGAGGAAACTTTAATTACTCGTTTCCCTGCAATTATATCATATTTGGAATGAAGGAACCTTTTTGTTTCCTCGCGTCGGCTCCGTGGGTACCATCGAGTTTCAGAGTTCTTGTTTCCAACGGGATAACTTTGCGCTTTCGAGAAGTAACTTTTCCCCGATCCCGGTGAAAATTCTGAGTTTGCGTTACGTATCTACCTTTGATTTTACACGTAAGATTCATTCAGTATTTCGTTTAATTCTCTTGACTCAACATTGAGACTCTGTACCCACGCAGGCAGTTTTCACAAACTGTGCAAACTTTGATTTATAAAATCGTATCAAAGCTCATTGCATATTTAACACGTTGACTGCCACAGTGAAAACGGTCGTATATAGTCAGACACGTTGAAATCCTAATTATTGAGAATACAATCAGCTAACTTTCAAATTTAACTTTTCAATTCGATAGCTAGCATTATTAGCTTAGCGTTAACGTTATCGTTTATTTCATCATTTCCTTGGGTAGTTATTTGATTGTAAAAAATATCGGGTGCCGGTCACCGGTGACCCCCGTGGCAGCCAACGTGTTAAGCATCGTGATATAATAAATAATTACTTCAACCAATCTCTCGCTGACGCAAAAAAGGTGGGAATTTATCTTTTAAATAAAATAGCCACACCAATGCGTTGAGAAAAAAGCTCGTATATAAGGATTTAGGAAATTACGATCGTATGGAACGTCGGGTCGCAGGGGTATAACGCTAGATAAAGATCACAATTCATTTTGCCGACACGCTCGCACATTCCGCGGTCGAATTAACTTTAGAACGTGGCCTGATGACGATCATAAAACAACGAGTACACCTTAACCACTTATCCCTAATTTCGCACAATGCGCTCCTGGCGAGACAAAGGTTGATTAAAGGTTTGCTCAACCATTAAAATATTCCATTAACGTTGTCGCTTGTGAGCATAGTGTAGGTGAGGTCAGGTGAACGGCCAAGAAAGATGGAAAGACGAATCGAAACGGATAGGACGAGGATAGAGACAGCGAAGGAAGGACGAGACGGGGGAGGAACCTTATTAAGGGTGTCTGTTCCGCCCCTTTGAACGCTTAAATTTCAAACTGTCGCTCTACGAAACACGGCGACGTCGTTAAGGCTCGACCGTCGAGATTAAAGGCTTTCGAGATTCGAGAGATTTAAAGTCTGGAATTGTCCGCAATTAGTGCGAAATGGTAGGAGAGGACAGCGACCGGGAGGGTGGCAGGGGGTGGGTGGGGCGACGAGCTCCTTCAGGAAACTACAGAGAGCTTCCTGCAAGAAGCGAAAGAACCGATGGAACGTTAACGAGAGAGATCTTAAGATGCGTCGCGATCGTTATCGACGTTCTTCATTGTCTGAACGATGTCGCCTCATCCTTGGCCAGACAAACGTATTGTTCTTTCGGTACGCAAATAAGAAGATGGCTGGCCCCTTGTGGACGTTGATGCGAAAACAGAATTCTTCGATCTCTTCTTTGGAGTGAGATTCGTGTAATCGGGCATAATTATCGGCGAACATGACGGTTAAATGGAAATTAGAGAATAATGGTTCAACCTCTTCGTTTGGTACGCGTTTCAACGATATCCGCTTTGGAATCGGCCAATTTTCAGCCGGTTCATGACTTTGAATCGTGCACCGTTTTTGCGTCATCGTGAAACGCTGTTTCGTTTCTAAAGAGACACTTTGGCTGATTTTTTGAACGAAAATTGTACACTGTTGGCCGGATACGAACTCTCCGGAACGAAGTTACAGGCTCTCCTTTTTTTTCTCTCTCGTCGGAAACGACGGAGAAGGATTCAGTCTAACGAGACTTTTTCACGAGGAAATTTTCGAGAAATATTCTTTGAACGAAAGAGTAGCGTGCAAGGAAAGTTGATCGAGAATTTTTATACAGGCTAGAATGAAACGGGAGGATATACCTACTTCGTTAACCATCTTGCTACACGGAGCTTCAAATTGGAATTTAAACAGCGACCCGCCGAGATTGCTGTAATTATGGTTCCTTTACCGTAGATACCGTATGCTATTTTGCACTGATCAAATTCATCGTCGAAAGAAAATTAAAAAGTAGTTAGTACATAGTAGAACAGGATTTTACCTGAAATTTTCCGAGTAACATGTATCGCTTTCAACGAATATTAGAGTTTGATTAACTTTTAATACTATTTGTAAGAGAAACTACGGGATTCCCGGAGTTCCAAACTTTTACTGAAATCAATTAAATTTTAATTTACTTTGTTAGAAAGTCACGGAGCAACTTTTTTCCCTTCGCAAGCTATTTTTCGATTAATCATTTAGGTAGCGTTTAAACAAAAGAAACAGGTTTTCCTGTATGACTCGCTCTCGCCGTGTTTAAATAGCGTTTAACACGAAGCGATTCTTATGATTCTCCCTTCGATGGGTGTTCGAATACGCCGCGTCTATTTCACAAATTAGATTTACACGTGCGTCACGTGTACCGCGTTATCCTGTTTCCGATAGCGGGCCGATCGAAAGAAACTTTTGGCGAATAGACGCACGTACGCGACGTGAATTCGCGAACGAACGCGCCAACTTGTGTTCGCTTCCTCCGTAAAAAGTGTTCGCTGGTTTTTACCGAAATAGCACTCTCGGACGTGGAATTGCCGCTGGAAACTGTCCTCGTTCCCTTTTTTTTTTTTCTTTCCGCGGTAATTTTACGCGCCAGCGAATTTTGTCAGAGGTAGTCGGGAACATCGGTGAGCTCCCCAATTCAGATCCACGTCAAGAATAAAAGTCAGAAAAAACGGTAACGTCGCTGACAGCTTCCTACAAAGTTCTATCGATCATCCGACACCACGGTCCTCTCTGTCGCGCCTTTTTATACAACGACCCGTAGCACGCGAGCAATCGTTCGAGCGCGTCACTCCGCGAGAGAGAAATGATCGTGGCACAGACTTACCGGCGAAAATTAGGCAGCGGGCCAGCATCCTTCGATCCTGTCCTTGGACTTCGGTCAACCTTGCACCTTCGTGGAACGTCACACGATCTTTCTCGCGCGTCGTTCGCGTTCCGCGGCGTTGATCGTCCTTTTTCGACGCCACGTACACGCGATCACCAGACAAGATCGAAATCGGAATCGAGATCGAGATCGACGAGAAAAGAAGACGTTTGTCACGGTATCGGCGAGGTCGATGCTGGTGTAGCCGACCGCGAAATTGCACGCGGCGGCGATGCGTGGTCATACGTGCGTGACCAAGACCAGTCGTGGCGTAATCGGTTCACGGAGAGGAGAGGAGGGGACAGATAGGTTTAGATAGAGCAAAAGAGGTCCGGCAGAAAACGCGGCGCGTCCACCCTCGCGAAAGTCTTTGGCCTCCGGCACCGCCGGCCACGACTGATCGTGCCGGGCTACCCCCGCGAGTAATGCTGCGCATGCTTGCAACCCTCTCCTCTCGACACTCGCGCGATCCTCTACCCTCCAACGGTCGCTCTCTGCCCTTCTCTTCCCGCGGGAGTCGTTCGCCTCGCACCGCGGGAGGGTTGGAAAAAGGGGTGCAGGTGGCACGAAGAATGAAAGGGAGGACGCGCGGTGCGCACGGTCGTTGCACGGATCCAACATTCGGAGATGCTTTTCGCGACGCGTTACACTTTTGCGTTTCGTTTTTTCTCCTGTTCCTTCTTCTGTGTTGTTTCTGTTCTTCCTGCTCTCTTCTTCGTCGGCCGGGCATTGTTTGCGACTCCTTTCCGGGGAACGTTCGTCTCCGTTCGAGACGTTCGACTCGAGAAACGCCGACTCGCCGCTCTCGTCCGTTCTTGCGAGCATTTCGCGCGTTTCCTTCGACGAAAAAGTTGTCGCGTCGTTGCATTTGCTCAATCCACCGACCTGTTTTCCTCCTCTTCGAGCCATGATTTTTGTCCCGCTTTGTTACCCGCCGCCCCTCCTCTCGTCAGCGATCAGGAAAGGGTGCAAGTGCAGGCGTGGGTGCTTAGACGAGGAATGAAAGGCTGGTATTATGCTTGGCGATTGTTGCGCGCGCGGCGAACCTTCGAAAACCCGTCGCTGCATTTCTGCTTGTTTTTCCTTAGAAATTCTGTCCTTCGTTTTAAAATGACCAGACCATGTTTGTTGAGCACGCTTCGAGACTGGATTTTAATTCGTTTAATTTTATGGTAATTAAAGTTGCAAAATTTTCATCGCGAACGATTCGAACGTATGGTATTTTCAATTCGTTTCGGATCAATAGATCGAGTACAGAATTAATTCGTTAAAAATATCAGTCAACCACACTGGCGGTACTATTTATAAGCTGCACGTCCTCGTAAATAGCTCGCGATTTCGTGTACGACATGGATTAAAACTTTAACGTGCTCGCTATGTAATCCTTTCCAAACCGCATGCTCGAGTTTCACGGACGTCGTTTGTTGTGGCCACCGTTGAAATATTATGTAGGAAAGTAGCAAAGGCTGGACGATGCATAACGATTGCGTGAGTCCAGCTTTCAGAAAGTTTTTAACACGAAATATTTTTCGTCCAATATACAAACGCGATTTCGAATTGCTTATATCTGCCCGAATATCCGCGAAATTTTCTCGAACGATCAAACTTTCGTTAACGAGTGATATTGTTTCAATTCGAAACGAGACTTTCGCTCGCGAGAACGGAAAATTATTATGAAAACTCGGATGCTGGATACATTCCGTGGTTCTAGCTTTAAACTCAACGTTACACGTCAGGGATATAATTCAGTGACACACAATTTTTTCTCATGACATTTAATTTTTTAAATGCGTTCCTTTAGTGTCCCCGGCTTTTCTAGCCGGCTCGCGTACACGCGAACACCTATGCAATATTCATTCCCGTGTATTCGTGCCTTGTTTTCTACGCCCTGTTGTCACACCCGGGTTTTTCCAGCCAGGATACAACAGAGAACAATGGAAATTACATACGTTTGTAGCTCCCAAGATCGAAACGAATTCTTTAAATTCGTCGTTTTTATTCGAACGCTTGAAGAAGGTTCTACTTTGTTTAAAAATCATCTTATCTCTCTATGGCTTATTTATTAGTCATAGCATTACGAGTTTGGTTAGTAATAATTTTCGAATGGATTAAATTCGTTGTGTTTTTCGACCAGAATAACTTTCTTGCTCTTTCGAGGAATCCACGAACGCTTATTACAAATTCTACGACAGTATTATCCCTCGCGATGGTTTTCTGAAAATTTCCGCCGCTCGTTCTTCTCGTCACCGGTTGTCATCTTGAGGTTTCTTGAACCAGCTTCCACCACGTCGTAAGGGTTGGGAAAGATGGGTGGATGCAAGTATCAGCTTGCATAAAAAGGGAAGAAGAGAGAAGGGGGACGTTTTGCAGTCGTTGCATCTTTGAGGAACTGTGTAAATTACGAGCACGCGAGCAAGCGAGCGCGGAGATAGGTCGGAATGTATAATTTATTCTTCGCTGTTCTCGCTTGTTCGTCTTTCGTTCTTCTACGTTTTTTATTCTTACTTAAACAAGTCCCGTCGACCCGTTTTCTATCCCTTGCTCACGGCAGCCGTTGTCGCTCTCGCGCGAGAAAGAAGGGATGAAATAGCGAGCGAATCGGGAAAATACCAACCGTTTCAATTCCTCAATTTTTACGCAGTTATTTGCTAGAGATTCTAACGTCTGAGTTTTAACGACTTTGTTAAAATATTCGCCCGGTTTCTCGTTTCCATCGTATCCGGAAGCCGGCTCACGGAACTCGCAAGAACCTCTGGATCTGGATGCTCGTAGTTTCTTCCCGAGGCACCGCGGTTGCCCCGACTGCATTATATTCCCGTAGTTTTTACGAAACTTTCTACCTAATCGTTTCTCGCGTGTACGCCAGTATTCTCTCGTGGAATACGCGAGATGAAATTCTGATTGTCGCTACTGGAACACCGGTAAAATTCAGTATGAACCAGGGTAAATGAGCGCAAGAACTTAACCCATTAATTGCCGGGGTCGAAAATGTATTATTTCCAAGACAGTACTTTCTATGATTGTACACCGTTGAGTGCCATAGACTTCCCTAGGGAAAAGTAGGGGCAGCAAGTTGAACCATTCGTTTTGTGCTTGAAAGTTTCTTATATGAATTATTACCGAATAAGCGAAGCTTACCTTACACATATTGGGTAACATTAAATCATGTCGCAGAAAAGTGTCGTTCGTTTTTTCAGAATCGTACCATGTCAAAATTTACTTAAACGCAACTTTGTGTGTTAATGGGCCAACAGGGTACCTCTTCTGTCGCCTTACTGAAGACGAAGTGTTGCTTATTACGTTGATAATAAAGATGGACACCCTGTACGCGCACGGATGCGTTCGTCGGGCGTGGAGGACGGCTAGGGACAAGCAAGAGGGACACGAAAGTTTTGACGTTAAGCGACGGAGAGCTTGCAGGCAAGCTTGAGCCGCGTATGAAAGGAGCGTAGGACGGAGACGCACAGAGGTAACCTGTCTCAAAGTTGGAGAGGGATGGATTGAACGAGTGGCAAGCTTGGGAGGAGAAGAGACGAATAAAACGGTGAGAGAGAGAAGGATCACTTGAGAAGAGAAAAGGAGCAACAGAGACGGGAACAGAGCGTGTAGAGGTAGGAGCTCGTGACGCGTCCCGGGGTTGCAGCATGCACGAAAACGAAACAAAACGAAACGAAAGGTAGACGCGAGAGCGAGAGACAGATGGAGCTAGGATAAGCAGGAGAGAGAGAGAGGGTTGGGTACACGGGAGGGAGATGGAGGAGGTGAGCATGCATCCGAGGCAGAGGGATGCAACGACTGTGTCCGAGCACGTCGTTAAAACCCGACCCGGGGCTACGGATTCCGAGTCGTCTACTGGTAGCAGCAGCCCTTCTTCGGCATCCTCGACACCCTCGACACTCTACACAGCAGCGCAGGTCTATCGCTCGCTACTAGTTCGACTATTGTTTCGTCGAGTGCGACGTAAAAGACTCGAAGATCCGCCCATTGTACTGGCTATTAAGGCTGTTGTCTTGATGCTCTTTCTCCTTGTCCATCGTACTGGCTGGCTCGATCATCTTTCTTCGTCGCGCCGACTACTCTGCGAAACGGCAAAAGAACCGACAGAAATGGTTTGCACGAATTCATATTTGTCCCCGGGTCACGTTCCCTCGAGAGAGAAGCGAATTAGGAGGGCCGAAAGGGAGCGATTCTGGGTAAACCCCTCGGGCACCGGAAACGCGACCGACTCTTCCACAACGATACGCGTTTCCGCCTTAACGACAACCTGCGGTGTAACGTGAAACATTGGCTGCTTTTCGACTCCTGGAAACGATGTCTTGCGTGGCTCTGGGCGTTTTCAACTTGCACGTGTTCTGCATAATTCTACGCTCGTTGATTCCTTGACGGGCACACAAGATGATCCCAAAATGCAACTTTGTGAAAACAGAATGTACGAGTAGTTTCAAAATGATTAGGGCATTCGGTGGTAGCAATTGATAGTAACTTTTGAGTAGTTGTTTGTTCGAGATATCAGTGGGTACTTTTAACGACCATTGTAATGTTCACCGTTCCCGAGCGACTTTTAAGAAGATTTCTACATCTTCGAGTTACCATCTCGTCATAAAACTTTAGATTCTTATACCTCGCAGCGTTGACCTGGTTAGATAAATAACGAGCATCTTTTCTCGCAAGAAACTCTCCTTACAAGTTGTCGGACTGTTTTCAAAAGTGATTGCTGTTCTTAATCAATCAACCCCTCGGGGCTGTTTTCCGTTCGATTTAAACAAACTTGCCGGCAAACAGAAAAGAAGAAGATGGAAGAAGTCGAACGGAACACGGATGCAAATATATTTTTTCGTTTGTTTTTTAACGAACGGATAAAGTTACAGAGATAATTGAATAAACCTCGATCGTTTGCAGAATATTTAAACATTAAATCCCCAACAAAAACGAAGCTCCCGTTGGGACGCGGTACGTTCGTTACGCCAGATTTGTTTCTCCCCCGTTTAAAAGCGCTTTTAAAAACGTGTATTTATCTCCGCGTAGCGGAGAAACGTTCGTAATTTAAGTTTGTTTCCATCGTTGATTTACCACCGTTCCAATAATCGAATTCTAAAAGCAACGAGGAAGGGTGAGGGGAGTAAAAGCAACCGCGAAACACAACGCGAGCCTAGAATACACCGTAATATATCAATGGAGGCTCACAGTGGAGAAGCTCGCATCGTTTGTTTTTGTACTAGTTACCTCTTTCCTCCTGCATTCTTCCGACCGTTTTGTGTCCCACCCATTAGTCCTCTTTCTGTATGTCCTCTGGCTCTCCCTCTCTTCTTCCCTTTCTTCTTCCCCTCTATCCCGGCTCAATTTTCTTTTTTTTTTTTTATAATATCTAGGCGCAAATTGCACTTGGCGACGGTGCAATTGTTCCCTTTTATTTCCTTTGTAGATGCACCGTAGGCACGAAATTGACGTAAACAGCGATAGTAGCTTCCCCGGCTCGTGTTTCCACTTTCGTTTCCCACTGTCAGTCACGTCCTCTTCACATTCTTTATTCATCTTTTCTCTGCCTGCATCGAAAACGTTCGAGCTTGCGAACGACAAATGAACTATTACGCCAACGACTAGTTTCAATCCCGTATCCGAGACTAACTCTTCTTCTTTGTTTTCAAATGTAATACTTTATTGAATGCCGCGCGAGTCACCGGTGACCGGCACCCGAAGTTTTTTACAATTAAATAATTAACAATAGAAACGATAAAATAAACCGTGGATGGCGTTAATATTATGCTAATAATGTTGGCTACTAAATTGAAAGGTTAAATTTGAAAATTAATTTACTGCGTCGTTAATAATTAGGTTTTTAACGTGTCTGACTACATACGTCCATTTCCACTGTGGCATTCAACGTGTTAATTACTACTCTTTGCCCTTCGATGCGAGAGCGTTCGAGGGATTTTCTCAAGGAAACTCATCGAAACTGTGTCGAAGAATGAACGAAGAGAGCGAAAAGCGACCAACAAGAGACAGAGAGCGGCATTGTCGTAAATTGGCTGGGTAATCAATGCCGGTCTTGGAATTCCAAGCCGAGATCAGACCGTTGTACCGTTTAATTAGAATACAGCCGCCGCTCGGCTGTGTCAAATACCGGAAGAGCTTTGCCTCCGATGGATTCGGCTGCTAGAGTTAGATTTTCATGGCTTGGCCTGGATTGATCGAGCGCCTGATCGTTTCGTCTGAATCTCGTGAGCATCGGTTGTATCGGGTTACTACAATATAAACACGGATTTTCCGAATGGAATGCAACGGTGGCGTGAATAAAACGCAGGTGTACAGGGTGGTGATTTCTTATAACCATCGATTCGTTGCTCCTTTCAAAGCGTGGCTGAATATACTCGAATTATTGAGAAGGTATATGTCCAGGATCTCGGGTATGCTTTATGAAATTGTTGAATGTAAAATGGCACAGTGTATTGCGTCTAAAATGCATCGAGAATATTTTATAGAATTTGATTTGCTGGTAGAATTAGTACGTAAGATAACAATTGACGATTGAATAAAGTTTTGAATTGCTTAAAATTTTATATTTTCTTTTTCCTTCGAAGCTTTTGCGGTAGAATTCGGTCGATGTTGAAACAAAATCCTTCGGGAAGGTTGCCAATCTGCCTAAATTTATCGACATAATATTATACTATTTGTGTAAGATAGCAAATAGCAAATAGTATAATATTATTCTATGTATACTGCTAATACTAAACGATATAATATTAGATTACTTATACTCTAAAGGAATAATCCGATCGCAATATCTGGTGTGTTACTACGTACATTTATTTTCAGCGTGACAATTAACGCGTTGAATTCTGTTTATTTCATGAAAACTTGAATTCACACGGTGATCGGACATCCTGACTAACAAGCAGACATTTATTCGCGAACGTGGCCCTAGTCATTGACTAGACGTTACAAAACCTCGATTCGTTACCATCCGAACCATCAATTAACGATTGTCGGTTCGTTTAATTGGCATTACCTTTAATTGCCGTTGGTAATTGTGGGATCTCGAACGGAATCGATGTCGAGCCAGTAATGAGAATATCGAAGGGCTAAGCAAAATATGAGAGAAAATAAAATGCAAACAGGGGGGTGGAATTGAAAGGGCAGAGAATGAATCGAACGGAAGAAAGAATCGTCGACGTGGATGCTTTCTGAAGGATAATCGAGACAGAAATAAGATAGCGCAACAGGAAAAGAATTAATCAGCAGACGATTCGTCGTAACCGGCACAGAATACATCTTTTCATAATGCATCCCCCCTCATTATTTCTGTATAAAGGTATTTATTCAACGATCAATCGATACCCGTGTGCATGGTACGCTTACGAGAATTCGCTACGATCGAACGAATCGAATTCATTAAAGGAATCCATGCCAATTATGGAAACGATGGAAATACACTCGAGATACTTGTGCCAACGTTATCGTTGGACGATTTCATCATTGTCGATCGGAATATTTCTCTGTGACGTTGAGTTCACATTGCGATAAAAAAAAAAAAAAAAATCCGGATCTGGTGCATTGTGACTCGATATTTGCCGCTTTCGATCGAAAGACAATTCCTAAGATGGGATGATCAGATATAAAAATGTGAAAAAAGAAATTAACTAATGGACTAGCTTCAAAGTCCGTGTGGTGAAGTCTTTTCTATCAATTCATTTCTCTTAAAAGAATTATATTTACTTTACCTTATTATATTTCTAATATTATTAAAATCACTAAATTGCACCTTATTCAATACGCATGCGAAAATACGTCGTCTGTAGTTGATGAGTTAAGAAATCAAATCATTTGTCGACATTTATCGAGCGTTCAACGCTCGAATCACGATCGAAGATTGAACCCCGGAAGAACGAACTAGTGGGAAAGTAATAGGAGGGTTAAACGCCTTTTTAAAATTTAAGCTGCTCCCCGTTCTCGTCTACGATCTGTCTAGCTCTCTCGGTTAGAAAACGAACAAGGAAAGAGGGAAAGAAAGGGGTGGAGAGAAGAAAGGTGTGCACGTCTTGGGCGTTCAGGAGACGTTGGCGGAGATGCGAGAGCGAGATAGGCCACGAATCGTGGTGTGAGGGTGGAGGAGTAAAGCGGCTACGTGAAGGGTCATAATTAAATTCAGATTTCGTGGGAGGGGGTAGGTGGCGGAGGGGTGGAAAAAAGAGGCCAACTCAGGAGATCCAGAGGGGAAAAAAAGCAGATGGGAGAGCACACGAAAGAGTCGACGTCGCGTCGTTGTAATTGAATTAAAATTTGAATCGTCGCGTCGTAGAAACGAGCACCTTAAATAGCGACGAGAGGATGAAGCCCCGCGAAGTCGGATATAGACGAAAAGCTACCACCAGCATCGAAGTTCTTTCCTCCCTTGAAGTAATCTCGCGCCGATTTCTTCTTCCAATGGAATGTGAAAATGCAAAGTGAATTCTTGCCGCGAGAAAATCGGAGGATGGCGTTTTGTTTCGCTCCGGACGAACGAAATCAATTTCTGTTGTGTACAGTGTCGTCCAAAAATTGTAGGATATTTATCAGTCTTGGTGGCTGATATTGTTAAAGTATTTAAAAGAAAGCTAGCTTAGAATTAACAGTTCTTTTCGTCTTCGTTTTTGCTGACTTTGTTATTCCAGCTTTTTGATAATTAGATTTTTGTTTTAATATTTATAGAATTTTCTACGACTTTGTTTTCGTTTGCTTTTTTAATACTTCAAAGAATACTTTTTTTTTACATAATTGACAATTGTCGAACCGAACAGGTGTCCTATGACTTTTGAACGGAAGTATATATATACATATATGTATATGTATATTCAACAGCGATTTTAAATAATTGTCGCGCGTTGTGCCGCAACTTGTGACATGCATTCAATACTGAAATTGCTTCCAATTTATGTTCGAAGCAAACTTTGTACGCTTCTGTTGCATGAAAGCGTCGAATTTGTTTACATCCCGCGGAGGTTGTCCAACTCATTGCACGCTAAATGCCGACCTTTGCTTAATGAATCTACATTTCTGTTCCATTCAATGAGAGTTTCTTGTTCCTCAAAACAGCTTACGTTAATAAATCTTTTAAAAATACTACCTTTATTTATTTTATGCTCGTTAGCAGGTGATACTCATAACACTGACGTCGAAAATTTCACAAAATCATTCTTATTTTGGATTAAATTATTCCTAAATTCTTACAAAGAGTTTCAACTTCGCTTAAATGATAGAAAGCATGAAAAATAATAGATAAAACGCTACTACGAAGATAAGCGGTGTACGTCCCTTACCTCTTACCTAGAGTCAACGTCTGATCAGTAAGCAGCCTATTCTACTTATGATTCAGTAGTAATATCAGCGATATGCGATACGCTGCACCAAAATTAACCTTCTAATGATAGAATTCTGGTCTTTGTTAAACTAACTTATAATTTAGTATTGTATTAATTTTCATTTTCCAAGTTTTGTACTATTTTTCTTTGATTTGAAAATTTGGACGTCCAATTCACGTTTCACAGGTCTGGGTCACGATTGACCCGGCTACCGTTCTTCGAGGGTTAAATGAACGTTGCACGTATGCATATGAAACAATATGCCTCGAGTTTTCCTTTGAGCAAAAGAATGGCCGTACGTATTCGAGAAGAAACGACTGATTGAACGGGAATCTTTCTGCCGCTCGTTTAAAGAGCGATGGCCGCTGAAGGACGGAAACTCTAGCCTTTCAAGACGAACTTGGGACCGAGTTAAGAGTTTCCCCTCGTCGTTTCCTCTCGCTTTCTTCTCAATCCCCATCCCCCTTTACCCCGTTTTACCTATTTCTGTCTCCATGTCTATTCTTGCGACACGAATGCCATTCGTCTGTCCACTTTGACACGTTCCTGTCATCCTTCGAAATACTTTGCTGACCCTTGGGTCGTTTACTTTTTATTACTATTTCCAGTTCTGAATTTAAATAGTGTGAACGATATTGGGATTAATGATTAATTACAAATGACAAATAATGAAAATATGGAAAATCGAAGCTATTCGTTCTTATTCGTGCAACACTTTGTCATCAATAATCGTTCAAGGGAATAGGATAGAAAAATCAAAATACAAATACAGCAAAATAATGAAAACAGTAGGAGAGGAAGGAGAGTTATGTCTGGCGGGCAAACATGGCCTATTTAATTGATTGTCGCTACGCGTGAACGTTAGAGCGGTAATTATTTTTAATTATCCTCACCGTCGGCTGGCCAATTACTCAGCAGTATCGTCAAAGTTTTCGCAAGTTGTTCCCTTCATTCGTTCGCAGTACGCGCAATCATTCTTCCGGCTTGAAGGCGAACGTTAGCCACCGTCACGGTTGAAGATTAATTTCTGGAAAACCGTTCATTGATAAATTGGTCTTTACGCATCAGAGGACGATTAATCCGCAAACTCGAGCGTTCACTTTGATCACATACATCGAAGCGATCGTGATCGTACATTAGGCTGGTGTTTAAAACGGATCAACTCCGTTATTGTGATAAACACCATTACAGATAATGATTTGAATTGTGCTGCTGTTATATCTTGCGACGATTGTGTTGCAACAATAAATAAATTGTATCAAACTGATACAAAATTATAACCTTATATCGGTATTAACCTGTCTTTGCTGTTATTTAAAAGTGTAAGAAAAATTATTGTTTTAAAAATTTTGTGATTGATAAATGTCGTCAGAAATCGTTTAAGAATATTTTTATAGAAACACATCTGTCAGCTATATGTATTTTCCGCGATGCCATTTCATCATAAGATTTTAATGAGTTAGAGCTCCATTACTGTTTGAAGAAGCGTCTGCTATCGGTGAAATATTCTGTTTTCACCCTTCCGTTTCGAAAGATAGCGACGCTCGTGTCGCCATCAGAATAAAACGTGCTTCAGGTCTGCTACGGGAATATTTCTCGACGATCCACACGAAATGAGACCGTGTTCAACGTCTCTTTTCCATAAATGTATCACAAATTTCTGATTAATTTAGTCGAAACATTTCAATCTTCTTGATTCTTGAATAATTTTGTCTTTTTTTCTATGTTCTTACTAGACATAAGTTGTCATCAACAGCAATACTTATGACATTATTTTCAGTCCCAATATTAATACTTTCCCCGTTGAAACAATTATTGTAATAGTTCTATCCGTCTGTGGTTTGATGGTTCGAGTGGATTACTCGTGTCTGCATGGGGGTTGAAGGTTCTTTAACTCGTCCCTGCACAGTCTCTCGTCGGAGGTAGATTCTAATCCGCAATTTCAATCTCTCTTTCTCCGAGTCCCGAAAGATGCGCGAGTACGGGCATCAGAGAAAGACGGAGAGGATAGAGTAGGAAAGGCGTGAAAGGTAGGAAAGGAGAGGTCGCACAAAAACGGGGGGATGCAAGCCGTGAATCAACGAACGATTCACAGCGGGACTCATTCCGCCTTCCTTTTTATTCCAGAGGCTTGTGGATTGATGGTATCGCTCGCAGATGGAAATGCGTGTAATTTTTATAACGGCCACGCCTCGCGATCGTCTGCGACTCGGAATTCTAAAGAACTTTCGTTCCGTGCACAGCGGAGCCGTCTCTCCCCACCGGTTAGTTATGCATCGTCAATTTTCATATGTCTCTGGCTTTGTGTTACGGAAATGACGATTCCAGGATTCCTGGAGGGACAGCACGGACTTAAAATAATCAAAGGATTGTTTCTAACGTCGGTTACCTCTTTGCCTCGTTGATTCTTTGAGGAGCTGGAGTTCGACGTGACGGAAACAAGAGACAATGGCTTCTTTTATGCGTCCCGTTGGAAGATTTATTTCAAACGTTACCTCTTTCGATATAATAGAAAGTGTTCGGAAAGGGAAGTAATTCTTTGTACAGAGCAAAAGACGCAGAAATTCCATTAAAATGTAAGATTTTATTTTCGATTAAAAATTGTATAGAAAGGTAGAGGCACGGTTGCCTGAAACAAGTGACATTTTTTCCCAAATCGAATGATTTAATTAAAACACAGTTTCAACTACTATCCGCGTCAATCAAACAGATCCACCCCTTTATTCGTTGAATCGGTAACCACTCCTGCCAGCGTACGATCTAATCCGACCAGGATTAACGCAGAAAAATGATTTCCCGTTTCGCCCGTGTGGAGGTGGATGCAATTGAAACGAGCCGTGAGAAAAACACGCGGGTTAACGAAGTTTCGTATCGATCAGGAGGAACCTGTAGGAGCGGGTTAAACGGGCCGAAATTGTTCGCGATTGCCGTCCAGCCCGGAATCATTTATACACAACCGGAATCAGCCGATTTTATCGACCGCCAGTAGGTGAGTGTCATTTTTTCCATTTCTGTCGGATCTTCCCACCCGCTGTTCCGCCTTTCAAACCCCGTGACCCTCCCCGTCCCTCGGTCAATACGACAAATCCGCCGGCAATAAAACACCGACTCGTGTCGTTCTCGTTTTTTCTTTTTTGTCATTTCTCCCCCACTCTACGTTCTTTTGTCTCTGTTCCTCTTGTTTTAACTTGGACCACTACCACGCACACATGCACACGCGTGCACACCATCCACTCTATTTCTGCCACTCTTTTTTTTTTCCACCGTTTCATTCGGTCTCTTTCTCGTTTCGAAACGGCTATCGGCGCGCACGTATTCCAGAACCACCCTGTATGCAACGAAGCCGGTGCTCCAACAGCGAATAATAAATTATCGTCGCCAGTAGCTCGGCTGCATCCGAATTTTCCGGCCCCATTTACCTCCATCCCTCTCCTTTTTTTTTCACCCTTCTGCGTGGAAAATACCGTGGTGAGTAATTCGTGCAGAATAAAAAAGAAAAAGAAGGGAATGAAACATTGAAAACGGACCAGTCAGATAGAAGGAGGAACGGGGCGACGGGATACGTGGCCATGTCGATTGAATCGAGGCCGACGTAAACTGTCCGTGAGTTCTTATTTGTTTCGTTGAAGCGTATGTACGTTTCGTACGGACTTTTTTTTACCTTTGCTTTCGGGGGCCAATGTTGCGATAAGGTTTGCACGCAACCCAGCGGTGTGGTAGAATTTTTGCAGTTCTGGAAACGCGCGGGTTTCCAGTTAACGAACAACGAAACGATATTGCAACGTCAGTTCTCTATTTTGTAGGGAAAACAAAAAGGAATAAAATCGTTACTGTACGATGGTATACTTCGTGACCTACAGTTTTAATTAGGTACACGAATGATACACAAAGATCTCAACAGGTTCGAAATTAGTTTGTCACCGACTACCGTACCAGCTGGGATTCTTGAATACTCATTCAGCTCGTTTATCTGACTTTGAACAAGAGTTTCTAACCCCCTTAGTCGTTGTAGGCTAGTTAGCATGGAAACTTTATTACACGATCCTCGTGTTACACACCGCCTCTTTGCATTATACGTTCTCGCTCATCTCGTTACTTTCTACTTTCACCTATAACCCTTATGATATTAAGCTAACGTAAAAGCAGTCCTGCTAGGAGAGCGATCATCCATTTACTCCGTTTCTTTGACTTAATTTTATTTCCTTGCTGTACGAGTTCGTGTATCATTCTCGAGAAGTTAATCGTCAAACATATTCTGTTCGTGTTGTTTGATAAAACTGATACAAAGATAAATTTGATAACATGGAAGGGGTTATTCTTATCCATTTAAAGAAATAAAAGCATACATAAATGAATGCTACGATAACTAATTATAAACCGTTACTTGCATTTTCCTCCGATTACGATCGTCTCAAACGCGATCCAGCTTCTACCGAATTGCACGTAATCCGCGTCGATTGATCGCGATAACGAGCCAATTACATCGTCGACTTCGAGGCGTGTACAACCACCGTGGTCTCGATCGTTCCCGGTCACTCTGGCCGCGTTTAATAATATTTCGTAATCGTCGTCGAGCCAAGGAAGTGATTCAAAGAGCCACGATCTGCTGGTGAACGGTGGCGCCTTCGAAACTGCCGCCAATTTAGATCCAACGGGCGTAGTGTGCGGCCTAATTGGTCAGATTTGTAATCGGCCACGGTGAGCGTCAGGTCGATTCGGGTTTGGCACCAGGACCGTGTCCTCGTGCTGGTGTGGGGTGAAACACGGCCACGAGGGGTGAGCTAGGGAAGAGGCAATGTATAACGCTCGGAGCCAGGTGGAGGAACGAAGACAGGTAGAGAGTCAGAGCGAAACGAGCCAGAAGGGTGGCGAAGCAGGATCGAAGAAAGACGGAAAACGCGCGAGAACGAGAAGAGAAATAGGTGAAGAGAGAGAAAGAGGGACGCGTATCGTTCTCGATGGCGAAATCGAAACAGAGACATCGCGACAAAGGCAAACAGATCGACGGACGGTTAGGGGAAGCGAGACGGCGAAACGTGCGGCACAGATGTGTTTGAAACATGCTATCGGTGCCGGGCCTACCCCAAATTTATACCCGCACCCTCCTGTTCGTCGAACCGCCTACACACCCTCGCTCCCTATTTCACACACACTGACGCCCATTTCGTAATCCGCGCTAATTTAATTGCTTCTCGTCATCGATGGCCATTAACCGAAATAGAATTGTCGGCAATATCGGTGCCCACGTACAAGGCGCAATTTCTGTAAACGCGCTCCAACCTCGACGAACGTAAGGTCGATTAAGAATGTCGTTTCAACGACTACAGAAGAAAGGATTATACTTTCGTCTGTCACCGAATATTCTCACCGTTTGTTATTCTCACCGTACTTCACAAAAATGCAATGTACGAAGAACAGTGTACGAAAGAATTCCATTATTAAATCGGAAATTTAGTCGGCACAAAAACAATGAAGAACGTGTATTTATTTTACACATGATATTAGTGGCAAATGAAAATTCGGTTTGGAGCATCATACGAAATCGTACTATAGGAAGAACTCTCATAGTCTATGATAGAATACTCCGTATCCAAGAGTATGAGGGTGTCGCCTTCACAGTCGCAGTAAAACGATCAGGGAAAATCCAGGACTTCGAAAACGCAGCGTTCATCCACTACGTTCTGGTCGTGTCGAAGATCAAGCGTACCTGAAAAGGTTGACCATTGTATTTTAGAATATAAGTATCGAAGACTGTCAACTTTCAGCAGTTGGTCGGAATAAGTCGGTGTGGACAGGACATATTGGAAAGTCTTGGTATATTATCTTCATAAGACGTTGGGTGTCACAGTGAAAACGAACGTACGTAGTCAGACACGATAAAATCCTAACTATTAAGGATGCAGTAGATTAATTTTCAAACCTTTCAATTCGATAGCCAGCAGTATTAGCTTAATATTAATGCTATCCGCAGTTGATTTCATAGTTCTCTTTGTCAATTATTTGATTGTAAAGAATTTCGGTTGTCAGTCACATCACGGTGACTGACGTGGCGCTTAACGTGTTAATTAAATTTCCTGTACACTCAGTTCTTACTTATTACCTTTCTCACTAAGTCCGTGTTTTCTTATTTTACACGAAAGAACCTGCTTCCATCGAACATATCCTCAACAATTGTTAAGTGATATTTATAGGGATTGCTTAAGTAATATTATGTCCCAAACTGAGATGATTTTTAGATGAAACACCGCATAAAGCGAATAGGAGTTAAATCAAGTTGTGTTAGAATCTTAATCTTACTCCTGCGCTAATTTCCTATCCATCCGTGACTACGACACAAAATCGTACGGATAGAATTGCAATAACGAATCATGTTGGAATCACGTTTCCCACGATTCACACAGATCGAATAAGAAAATAGGCATAAGTGGAAATGTTGGAACATCCCGCCGAGTGAAACGACACTGTTTCCGGTTTCGCCGGTCAACCGGGCAGCGAACTGTCCCGTAAATTGGTGTCAGTCGATTGCACGGCGACCAAGCCATCAACGCGTCCAATAAATTTATGCGACAATTGATGCTGCCTGGTCGTCTACGTTGAAGACCCTTCACTGGAAATCTAATTGGTACGAGCTGCGGTTGGACGCGCGTCGAATACCCCATTAATCGAAACAGAGCGTTGCCGTCGTAAGAGAACGTCATCACGTCCCGCGTCTTTCGATAAACCAGTCGAGCCCGGTTGCTTGTAGCCCGGCTGATTTTCTTCGTGTTTACTCAACGCCCGAGGGAACTTCCCGTTTATCTTCGCCCGCGAATTTCAGCCGATTTCTATGCTTGTTAATTACGGACAAATAACATTATTTTCAGGGCAAATGTTTGGGGCTGGAGATGCGTTGAAATTTGAATCACGAATTTTAATTTAATCATGTAACGTTATATTACGGATCGGTCGGGTATTCGTGAGTTTATTCTTTTTCCTCTTCCGTGTTGCTCGTACTCGTTTTATTTTTGCTGGATAGAATTATTTTTGGAGGAGATTATTCGCAGGGATGTGCACGCGAAGCACGGGATGTTTGTTTTAAAATGTAGAGGCAAGATTCGGGTAACGCGAATAATTTATAGCCGTGTCGCTTTTGCGAGTTTGTTGTCGTGCAGTTTCTAAATATTGCCTTTACGGTGCACGATAAACCGGCTGAAATACCATAAACGGGCAACAAGATGAAAGAAAACTTTCTCGTTCGTCGATGAAATTGCTTCCCCGAGCAGGAAGAACTTCAACGGCGATTCAATAGGTATCGAGGTAGTTGATCGTTAATTAATCGTTGTGTTATCTAATAACGAAAAATTGTGGGTAATTGATCAATATTTCATTTATAAGCTGAAAATATTAAGGAAAAATGACAAATAAACTTTCATCACACGTAACAACAATTTTATTCGAAATTTTTCTTTTCTTTCCATTTTTTAATTATTCGAACACATTAAATTTTTTATTTCCTGTATTCTGAATTTTGTTTACTTTCTTTCCTAGCTTTCTGATTTTATAATTAAATTAGATGCATGAAACCGGTCACAACCATCGTGTTCAAGGTATGAAACTCGTCTTGTAACAATTCGTTTTTATCGCAAACTGTTTCGAGCATACAGTTTCACCTATTTACGCGAGACATCGTGTACATTTCGTGAGAAGTTTCCCCGGGGAAACCCGGCTAACTTTGCCCCGCTGAAAATCATCGAAAGTTAATTTGAACGATGCACCGGCTTCGTGGAAATTGTACATAATAAACGTATCAAAATTTCCAGAGGCGTTTGAACGTCTGCTTTTGACCCATTTACGATCAGATTTTATATTTAATTGCAATTTGAAATTTAATTAATTAGATCACGGTTATAATTTACACTGAATATCTTTTTGAAAGAAATTTATTCTTTTGTATATTTCCTTGATTATGGTAGAAAATGAGTTAACACCAACGATGTGGGATCTGAGGGACAACTCAGTGCTCGAAATCGTTCGTATAAATTTTGATTTCCAAAGGATAGAAAATTAACAACATTCTCTTATTTCTTTGTAAAAACATAGAAAATTGTTACAAGAAAATATAGAAATGTTTGCCTGCAGAAGGGTTAAACACGAAATCATACGTTAGATCGGAGAAGACCCGAGGGTTGAACGTACAATACGGGAAAAATGGCTCGCATCTATGGGGTTGAAAACAAGCCGGCATTCACGGCGAAGCCTCGAAGAAGAATCGAATATCATCGCGAGTTAGATGAGAAAGAAGGATCGAGGGGTGGCATTCGCGCGAATAATTCGAAGACGGACGCTCGCTGATTATTCAGAGTAGATATCTGAAGGGCCCAATTAGCGTTGGATGCTTTTTCGAGGCTTTTCTTCGAGGGTTCCAGCGAGTTCTGCAAATTGGCTGCATTAAAAACAACACGAGCAACCGTGGATACTGGACCTTGAACGGAATTTCGCTAGGGTTCATTAATCGCTATTATTTATCGATAATAATGATCGCGATTAATGAGATCATGGAATAAATTATAACATGATTAGCTGGTTATGCAATCCGATCTTTTTTCGTCGAATTGCTCTTTGAATTGCATCGTTAGTTTTATTCGATAACACTTTATAATAGAACGATGGCTGTACGAAACAAATATTGCTGTATTTTTCAATTTCTTGCAAAACGCATTAGTTTTGTTTCCTCATTATTTAATATTAATAATTATATTTAATATAGATAATTATATTTAAAATAGCCTGTTTGTGTTTTGGGAGCTTTTATCTTTTTGGCAAGTTTGAAATTAAAATAAAAATTTTCAAGTAGCCATCAATGAAGAAGTCTTTAGAGCATCAAAAAATCACAATTAAGATATATGGATGTAATTACCTTATTAAAGATAAAAAAAATCTTGAATTGAATTTTCCAACTTACTATCATTCAAAGATTTCGTTAATTTATTTATTCCTTAATTTTCTTTATTACATAGTTACATTAAAATTGTGACTGAAAGGAAAAAAATTTGAGGCGCACTGTTCCCACAAAATTCATATGTATACGTAGTTTTGCTCGTCAAAAAACATAGACGGAGAACATAAATCAACGAGTATCGGTGAAATCGATATTTCGCGTCATATATACATATCCCTCTTTCGTGTTTTATCGTATTTATTCTCGATTTGGCGCAAATATGTATTTATTGCCTCGGCCCTTGTGTATTTTAAAATTTCGCGATTGCGCGATGTAGGTATATGTATACAATTGAATATCGATCCATTAGCTCGATCGATGTTATGCTCGTCGCGTTGTTCGTCAGAGATGAATACACATGATTAGGCTAATGATAGTAATCAAGAAAATTGTTGTAAAGAGATAAGAAGAAGGTGGAACGTTTGTACTAATATCATACTTGTAGACTGCGTTTACAGATATGTAATCAATGGAAAATTAGTAATTAGCAGATTATTAATAGAGCAGTTATAGTTAATTGTAATTTCCAAAGGATAGATCGTGAAAGGTTATTTTCCTTTGAAGAATACCTTGTTCTCTTTTAACTAATTAATATAGTTAGGTGTAATTTTGACAAAATATTAAAATAATTCCGAAATTAATTACAGTTCTGTAACATTAGGACAGGCTTTTCATTTAATTCGCAAAAAGTCAGAACCAAATAATGTTTTATTCGACGAACTTCAAATACGTTTAATTAAATTCGTAGATGTTATGAATATAAAATATGAGACTGAGAAATTGTTAAATATTAGAATTGCGATTTGGGTCAGTTTAATTTTCACGATAATTAAATACGAAAAACTGAAACGATACTGTGATACTTTCAGAGATACAAAGGTATTATGAACTTCATTTAATTTTGTCACACTGTTCAGCTAACGTTTGGTGGATAGAAAAGTTTCCAGAACAATGTATTAAATATTTCGAAACGCAAACAATTGTATCGTAATAAACACGTATATCCTCATAATAATGATTGAAGTCGGGTTCGTAGAAAATTAAAATTATTGAGGATTAATTGTTGTACGTAAATTGAAATTATTCTTAGATTTCGTGTCAGTTCCAGAAATGTTTTCATTTCGTTGGAACATATTCACGGTACGTATATTTCTATCGTAATTCTTGTTTCCGTCCATTTTCATTTTTATTTCTTTGCGTTGTTGTACGTTTCGTTGAATTTCCTGATCTTTAATTTGCTAATTTTTACCTGGTGCCGCTGCTTCGATATCGATCGCAACGCACAATTTGTTGCATCGAATTTCGTTCGTTCAACGAGCAAATAAACAAACGTTGATCCACGATAATTTCTTGAATATTGTAATGTATATATCGCATTACGAGAATCATAGCCGGTCGCTGTTAATTTTACTTAAATATTATGAATACCGCGATAGCTTAATTAATACAATAACGTGTGAAAATAAATATCGTGTTTTTAGGAACTCATAAATTCCGAAATATTATGTTTCTACGAAATTGGAAAATTCGGCATGTGCGACATTTTCTGTATATTTTTCGAGAACGAAGTAAATGGTTTTAATTTGTAAAATAATTGTTGGAAATATTACGAATGATAATTAAATCCTATTAATCTCGTTACGACTTCTCCGCGTAATTAAGATTTCTTTCTTGCTTTCTTTTTTCTTTTTTTACGTAAAAAAAAAAGAGAGAAAAAGGTTCTCGATCATTTAAAAGCAGGTTTCTCGGAACGGTTTCAGCTTTATTTTTACCGCATGAAATTTTTACCTTCTTCTCCCCTCGCATCGAGAATCATTAGGGCGCGCAACCGCGTGAGTGGCTCAATTGTGCCGCGTAACTGAATTACGTAAATTAATTAATGGTGTATTGACCCTCGAAGTGTTTCGTGAAATTTCGCCAACGAAAGGCCAGTTTGAACTTCCTTCCCACGTTTCTGTACGTACGCATGTCCCTGGTGTATCTGATCATCTGATACGTTGATAATTAAGAAACAAAACTCACTGTTGAAGAAGGGGCTGAGGCATTATGAAAAAATTACAACAATTAACGAAACGCGTCCCGGTTTCTTCACCGACGAAAATTCCTTTTCCCGACTGTTTGTCGGACAGTGTTCGCGAACAAACGAGTGAACTTCTGCCCGGACACATCGTATACCGGCTTCCAGTTTATTTTCTCATTATCCGAGAGACAGCTGCTGTTGAAACGCGAAAACGCTTGTACGAGTTGGAAATGTTCGAAACATTTGATCATTTTTATTTTTACCCTTGTCTGAAAATGATATACCACGATTAGTTCTTGAACATCGAATGAATTAGCACTATCATTTTTTTTTTGGTTATTTTTTTATTTTTATGGATTTAGACTTCTATCGTTTTAAGATAAACTAACTCTAACTTACTGTTAAAATATTACTAGTTAAATATTAATTAGAATTTATATCACATTATATCTATGGATTTGAATACTGTATTTCGTAATTTAAAGTAGGTAACCATGTGGCTATAATGGGAACGAAAGGATCAATAGTAACCAAATATTAAAAGAATTGCCTATAATTGGGTTGGCGAATAAGTTTGTTCGGTTTTTGCTTCGGCACAGTTTCATTCCGATTCACATTTCTTTTTCATAGCATTATTACACAACCTAAATTGGTAGAAAGATGGCAAGAAGTTATCGATAAAAGTAACTGATACATAATTGAATATTTATCCTGTGTGTCAAAGAAATTGTGTTTCATTCTTCCCTGAAAAACCGAACGAACTTACTTGCCAACCCAATATTTTCAATTCCCTCGTGATTCATACTTTACCACATTTCCAACGCGTTGACTGTAACCTTACAATTTTAGAACAAATCGCGATCGATCGTTATAGGTTCATGAAAATAGTTTTTGTAATAAAATTTACGTATTAAACAATGGTAATTAAACGAAAGTTTGAGGGATAGTTTTGATGGTGTTCCGTTTGTTCGCGCAGCTGTTCTCGTCATAAACCGTACGTCACATTTCAGGATCGTATTGATTCTAATAGAATCGACGAGTTAAATTTCCCCTGCGTCGGATAGATTCGAACGGTTTCGCAAACGTAATAATTATGCAGTCGTCGTTCTTTCAGTGGTGTCGCGTCACTGATACACGTAATTTTCCAATTAAGGAAGCCTGCTAGCGCGAATACCGTCACAACAAACACCTGAATGCAAAAGGGTGATTCCGAAAGCGTGTAACGAATGAAAGTTGTAAGCAAGGATGAAATCGCTGGAGCTGTTGCGTCGTTTGCTTTTCCTGATTATTTAATGCCGTGTGCGTTTGTTCCACTATTGTATACTTTAACTACTGGATACGAGCTGCTTCAGGCGTTAATTCGTTTCATGCTTTCCTTTTTTTTATTTTGATCCTTTAATCGCGAGGCTCGGGTCATCCTACGAAGCGTACGCAATATCCGTATTAATATTTGTAGCTTGGGCTTAGCAATTTTTAAATAAGAAGGTGTTTTACGTGGGGAAATAATATTTTATGTGATAATATGAAATGTAGCTAGTTGAAGCAATATAGGGTGTACAAACTTTTGAAATTTTCAAATTCCTACGAACAAGATATATCTAAATTTCCAAGTTTCTGAAATGTAATATTCCAATGTTTCGAAATTTCCAAATTTCCTAGCTTGTAAAATATAATATTTCTAAATTTCCAAGTTTCTAAAAATATAATATTACATAATAATGGACTGAATTATCGCAATTTCAATGTCCCACCATCCGAAGATCATTTACGATTTATACACCACTCGTTCTGTATTATATTTCTAACCGGGGTGAAGGGGGGAAGTTATGATGTTTGATTTTACTATGGACAGATTCAATTTCGATAATCGATGGCCGAAAAGAATTGTAATATACGAGGGGATAAATCGAGCGATCTCGATCGTAATCTCGGCCCCGATTCCGGATGATGCATACCTTTAGCAACATCCTGTAATTCGCCGCAATGCGTTTTCACCGAAAACGTATCCGTTCATGAAATTATTATTCGAAAACGTTTAACTGAGGGACACTTTTTGAATATTTTCCACTGTTCGAAAATTTGTTCGAAGCTCCGAAGCGAAAAGTGGTGAAATAATATCTCGCCAGTATTTCACTTTCGAACTTCCAAGCTCAGAATTTTGCTTAAACTTCTTCGAAGCTATTCTAATTTGAAATGCTTCGATCTTTGAAGTTTTACAGTTATAAAGTTCTTCGTGATAGAATTCCTCCATCCTGAACTCACTTTAGCATGTTTTAATCCGGAATGAACGAATTTGTAATTAAGCGGTAACTATATCTGCGTTATACTTGAGTTATCAAAGTTTGAAAAAAATAAAAAGAATTGTTGAACAATCTTGCTTCTTTCGTGGTCGTAAGTTTAATTAATTTCCCATGACAAAGTTTGCGCTTCCCATGCTTTTTTTCTAATCAATGAATGATTATTTTTGAACGGATTGGACGGTCATTTCATTTCCACGAACATTGAGCTCGAATCACGACAGATGCAGATAGGAAAAACGTACACCCGCGTCACACGAACAAGGTTGATTTTACCGTAGCCGTAAATATTGATCAAAATTCCGTAAATATTAATAAAAAAATCTACACATGAACGTTGGAATTGCGTCGCAGATAGAAATGATCAATGTATGTACAAAAACGAAAATCAGAAACTGGAAACGTTAATTTCAGTAGTAACTTTCATAAAAGGTAGAATAGTTTTGTTGAAAAATAAAAAAAAGTAGAATTTGACGTTGTTTCAAAGAGTTTTCTCCCTTTGCTTGCGTGTTGTTTCCCTTTAATTTTTAACTTCTCGTTATACCAGTACAGTTGTAAAAGGAGAACAGTTGTGAATTATTCCTTTGTTTTCCAAAATTAAAATTGTATTTTCTATTCTTTGTGGAAAATTTCCCTTTTGTGGAAAAAGGTATTATTTTGCAACGAGTATCTTACCATTTCACATGAGATTTATCATTGTTTAGACTCGTGATTAATTTAGTTTTCAAAGTTATTCCACTATTCTCCATATTTATTTGTCAAAATTTCAGTTTTGTTCAAAAACAAATAAAAATTTCAACAAAATAGATCGTGATACTGCGCAAAATGCAACACTCGAGTAACGAAAGTCGAATGTTATTAAATTGGAACGAAGATTTATGATATTCATTTCGTCGGCAGATTAAATAATAGAACCAACGTGTCAGGATTAACCCACCAATATCCAATAATTACAAATTCCAAACGTTTCATTATACCTTCTACGGATGCTAATTTTTACTTTTCTCGATTACCTATTTACTTAAAGTAGGCAATGGCGGTATTTATTATATTTACATTAACACGGTGTCAAATCAAAACGAAAATGTAATCAAGAGTTAGAATTTAATTGTTCGCCACGTTTGTTAAATAATCGCCGGTAGACCTTAAACCGTGATTGTAGAAGGTTGTAAATCAAATCGATGCTGGGTGAAAAAAAAAAAAAAGAGTCGCGGACAACGATGGCCACGGTGCACGAAACTTTTCGAGTCGATCATTTTTACCGTTCCACGTCCACGGTATTTACGTCGTTGCAATATCGTAAGCGAGGGAATATTATTGCCAGAACGGCGGCGATAGTAAATCCATTCGTTGTGCAATATCGTGCACCGGCCACGCCCGCTTTGCCAACCGTTTACCCGATTTTAATTTTCCACCCGGCGCAAGATGACCGTAGGATCCATAAATCGAACGTGCAAATGTTATCGTCGATGCTCTGGAACCGTTGTTTACCTGTGTCGCCTGTGGGAAGAGCGGGAGCGAGCGGGATGAAACGAATGGGAACAAAAATTTCGTAGCTATGTTCTGTGTGTGAATGAGTTTTAATCGTTGCTCGTCGTTCGGATACGGTTTACACGAAAAGTGGTACAAAATATCTTGCGCGATGCGATGGTTTTTCCATTTTTTTTTTGTTGCATTTCGTTTACGTGAAACTGAATTTGTTGTATACACGGTGTGAAAAAAAAAATTACAATCTACGATATTATTTGCTAAATATTCTCGTCGAAGGGTAGCCCACGACCCGTCCAACTCTCCGTGTCGATTTAATAAAAGGACAACGTTCAAGAATGAACTTTCCTATCGAGAATGCAATAATGAATTTGCAGTTTCGACCACTGTGTTCCTGCAGGTATTTCTTCAATCAATGGACGGAAGATTTTCTTTGACGATGTCATCGTGTTGTTTTCTGTTGTTCGAGGATGATCTCGGACGGAGATAGGTGCTGGGGGTCAGGGTCTCTTCGTGAACCGACAATCGGTAATTACAGCCAAGATGTGCACTGGTGATCGGTGAGCCAATTCCCTTCTAATTATCCGAGGAATCGTTCGGTGTCTTTTACCACCAGCCTGGAAAAAAAAAGGATTTTTTCGTGCGTTAATCGGGAAGAGGGGCCGCAGTTGTCTGCTCGTCGGACGATGCCCTCGGGAACTTTTGTTTACCTATCCTTTTGTCCCCCAGAAATCCCTGGATCGTTGTGTTTTAATTGTTTCGTAACGCGACGCGGTCCGTTTTAATCAAAAGCACCGGGGGGGAAACGACACAACGTTGCCGAGCCGGGGATTGTTTGTTACATTGTTTCGTCCCAATTATTCCCTCTTGGAAGTTATTTGCGCTTTATTTCGTGCCGTTCTTTCCTTAATTAATCGTAATCAAGTCCATCACGATACCCAAGACTACGTGTGAAGAATTTCTTACTAATAAATCGATAGAAAGCAAAATGTTTCTAATTTTTCTCACCTCGTAAACGCGAATGAAACTTAATTGGCAATTGCACGTTATAAATCTGAACGTTTGACGTTCATTTATTTTCGCCATGGTGTACGTTGCATCGAACCAAACGAGATCAACTGATTTCCCGGGATTTCAACGTTCCCGGGATATCCAGGTCAAAAAGTTATTAACATACATTATCAGCTATTAATATTAATGCGAATTGCTGAATAAGCACTGTCTTCGAAACAAAATATTTTCATCGAACCTTTCGCGCCCTCGATTTGCAGTAAATTCTCCATTGAACGTGTATTGTGTAGAGCTCTTATAATTTACCGACGAATTTATCTCAAACGGACCGGCGCTTTTACGTGGAAAATACTGCGAACGTAAATACGTTGTGTAATTAATGGTTATGTTCGTTAACAATACATTTTCATTATATCCCCGAAGGAATTCTCAGAAAATGATTATTTCATTTTCTATGGTCAAGAGTAATGTTTGAAATAAAATAAGTGAAAATTTTGGAAAAAGGATTTAATTTAGTTAATTATATCCGTCGGAAACAACAACCTTTGATGTCTAAAGTAAAAAGATTAATTACGCGTACAGTAGACTTCCTCTTTACTGGTCTTTATTAGGTCACGCCTCTGGCTAGATACACGAATGAACGATTAATTAAAAACTATTTGCCAAATGTGTATATCGAGCACAGCCAGTATATTATATTTTAGATAGAAACAGTGAAATAAAGGGAAGTCTTTAATTAATCTCTTGACTTGCTTTTTTCTTTCTTCGATTTCAAAATTATAACCAAAGCGAAGTTTTCTTCGTGAATAAGCTACGTAACACAGTTAACCAATTGAATAAGAGAGAGTCTATTGTATCTCACAGAACAGCAAATTATTGTCGCACGTTCAAATCAATGTTTGTCACTTCTTCTATCTATATTTTCCTTGAAACATCCTTGATATTGAAATCAGTGAAGAAAATAATATTTGATTCTTACCACCACCACCACCACCGCCGCTCCATCCACCACCGCCGCTCGGCCATCCACCACCGCCTCCGCCACCGCTCCATCCGCTCTTCCATCCTCCGCCGCCGCCGCTAGGCCATCCACCACCTCCACCTCCACTCACGGTGATCACTTTGATGATTTTTCCACCACCTCCTCCTCCTCCGCCACCACCTCCGTATTTCCAGCCACCACCGCCGCCACCTCCTGACCAGCCACCACCGCCCCCTGACCAACCACCACCGCCACCTTGCCAACCACCGCCGCCACCTGTCCAACCGCTGCTTATGTAACCGGCTGTAACACGAAACAAAAATATCACTCAGTTTTCCCGTCTAATTGGTCTTTTTTTTTTCTCTTCTGTTTCAGTTCGTTAACATGGACAGAAGAATGTATGAACGGACCCAGAGCCGAGGACCTAAGGAACAGTCAGAGACGATCGCATCACGCAGGTAAGATTTTTAAACTTTTGTTTTTTGAATTCGGAGTCTAAAGTATTCGAGTTATGCAATATTTTATATGGTATTAGAAATATGTTATTGTGCAAAGTAGCAAATTCGAAGGTTAATTTGAGAAACAAAGTGATCGTATTATTGGTAAAACCAACATGACCATTTTTACTATGGCGATAGTCAGCTAACTAAGCAATCAGAAAAATAAAATTTTGCCGAAATAATTGTTCCCCGTCTTTGGACTTAGTCCATAGATTCCTATGTTCCATGCTCGTTAACTCGAAACCGGCAGGGCCGGCTACTTTCGAGCCTTCCCGCCGGTCAACTTATATCGCACAATTAATTTCACGAACCAGTCGACGATCGTGAAAATTGTACGAACGTGGTTTTTATCCCCTCGGATCACGTTGGCACGATTAACTTCTCATGGGTGAGAAGTTGATTTCGATCGAACGAGTGCAACGCGTTTGTGTATCCTTAACACTGGTTACTCACCGTAGGCTGTGGCTACGAACGCCAAGAAGAGCGTAATCGCGAACACCTGTAACGAAAAGAACCGATAAATCGTTCGAACGGTGAGTAATAGTTGGAAACACCGTACGAATCCAACGTTCACGCACGGCTGTTACCACGTACCTTCATGTTGAGGTGTTTGATGCCCATCGTCCGGACCGGCGCCTCTTTTATAGCTCTTGCCTTTCTTCGCGGATCCCCGCCCTTCCCTTCCCTCTTTTTCGTAACTATCTCTTCTGTTCGTGGTTCATAACGCCTAACTGTCGTACCACTGCCATCGCTACAAAAATCCCCACCCCTACCATTGCCTGTGTGTATGCGTGAATCTCTCCCCGTTTGGCCGTCTCTCCTCGACGATGCAACAATCCGCGTGCCACCGCATAATCTGACCAGGCGATCGTGAATCTTCGAAGGGGACCGCTGTCTGGGTTACAGGGTCGTGCGAGTCCTCTTCGTCGACGAAATCGTCGTAGTCGATTGTTCGTCAAAATTGAGGATCCTGAGGCGGATCTTCGTTGCCGAAAGAAACGCGATGATTCATTAACGAGATAATCTACGATGCTTGGAGAGTGTTTATCAGCTAGAGATGGGCCGAATGCGTTGAGAATTTCATGCAATTGCGTGGAAAACGGGCCAGCCTCGGGAACTGGAGGATTTGACTACGAAATCGCTCGCAATTAAGAAAGAACAGGTCTTTTGTCGTTTTGATAACAATATTTCTATTATTATATCCTTTTTCTGTCGTGGAGTTTGTGGAAATACCTGAGGTGCTTCGTAATTGGATTGTTTTTATCGGTAACAGCATTTTGTTCGATTTTGATTGAAATATCCAATTGTTGTTGGAATACCTGGATGATGGAAGCAAGGAAGGACACGGTTGTTACGATAGCGAAATTTAACTTGGTCGTCTAATTGATCAGGTTCGACGTAATTGCGTTCGATAGCTATCGCGACGGCCTATTTTTCATCGGAAAACAATCCGATCATTTTCTCACCGACGGTGTCCATTATCGTCGCGCAATTTTCGACGATTATCAATTGGCGATCCAGCGATAAGCGTTCCGTCGCGACGGAGCGGGCTGTCGATGGATAAAACGCGCGATTCGATGGGCCGTCGTCTTGCGAGCAATTATGGGCTGATAATTGCTTCGAATATCATTCGAAATTAAAAATCGTTTAGATTTCGAAGGATCATTACACTTGAACGTGTTTAAAATCCGTGATTCTCACCAAATATTAACTCTTAAATAAGTGCCATGAGTTTCAGAGTTTTCCACAGTGCTATGTCCAATAAATTCAACACTATTTTAAATATTTACGTCTGTCGAGCTAGCACCCCCCACTTTGCAAAAATAAAAAACAGATACGTGAAAATAACGAGCTGTTTATGCTATTTAAGCTATTTAAAACTGAAATTTTTTAATGTCTGCTTAGTTTGACGAGCTCAAAATTTTTAATTTGCAGAATATGAAAGCTCATAAATAGCTCGCAATTTTCATGTATTTGTTTTTTATTTTTGCACGGTGCGGGCTAGATCGACAAACGTTAGATATTTTGTGATTTAAAACGAATTCTTTCGCCAATTTAAAACGAACTCTTCAAATTTCCATGAATTTCGAGGACGTCCAATGAACATCGAAACGTTGTGAAAATGTATGGCGATCAAAATGTTCTTATCGAATTCCCATCAGTATTTCGTTTCTCCTCGATGCAGCAGATGATCGCCCGTCGGGTAAATCTCGCTCAAGCATCGTAGACAATGGATCGACGATAATAGATTCGAGATGACTCACGCGATCGCTCGTTTCCGCTAATGCGCCAGCTTGCGATACAGCTCGCAGAACGATCTTCTCGTGCGAAAATTTCGCTTTCGTTTCCACGAGAGATGGAACGGACCCATCTTGGCCTTTCACCGTTCACAACTTGGACCCGACCGACTTCTTCTTACGTCTCTCCTCGAAATTACATACTTTGAAACAGGTACACCATCGGTGGCCTTCGTTGGCTGCTCGAATTTATCGATACCTACCGATACACTTGTTAGTAGGAAATGTATGAATCTGTAATGTTTCTTAAAATATTAATCTATTCGTAATTTGTTAGTTTTCCGTGATATTAATGACTACTATTGTATAGTACCATTACTGTTATGCCTAGAATTGAAAGTAATTAGTGAGGTTTCGTAGCTCCGAGCAGAAAGCTTGTTAACCTTTGTGTCGAAGGTTAGGTCATATGAAAGAATGTTTAAACTAAATTCAAGAAAATTAAGTTTAAATAGTTACAATCTCAGTAGTGTGTTATCCGAAAGATAATGTTTGAAAATTTGTTAGGTTTCAAAGTTGTTCCAGATCCTTGTTCTTTGGATGCTTCACGTTTGTGTTATATTTATGCCCGGTAAAAAGAAAATTAATAACAGTGTGATTCTATTTTGATGTCTAACGGAACGAGTTAACATTAATCTCTTCGATAATGATTTCGTAACACGGAGACTTGAAGTATAGGTAAAATAAAAGCAATTACTCATCTCGAACCTAACTGTGTCCATGTAACTCGACTTCGACGATTAAAAGAAACCCATACCTCTTTTTCTTACACAAAGCGTTTGACACCAATCTATCAGTTTCCTTACGATCAGTATAATTGCTGTGCTCGATCGCTAGAAACATTTCAGGATGTTTCTTTTTAGAAAAATTACATATGGTTCTTTTCAAGCTTCCTAATTTTCTAAAAATTACCTTATTACTTTTCAATAGAACAAATTTTTTAAAATTGATCCGAACGATTTCAGTATTTGTTGAAACAAATTGTAAATGGTTGGAATCGTGAAGAGAATAATTGCAAGTGACAAGGTTCGATGGCGTTTATCCGCGTTATCTTTCGTTTCATGCATCATCAGTTTTGATAATGAAACGAAAACTGGTGTCTTCTGTAAGATAGATCGATCACCATGTAAACCTACAGCGTTACATCATCGATGCTCTTTGTTCTTCCTCTTCGACGATGACCCTTCTCGATGTTGGCGAGCGCTCGAGTTCGCGTCGATTTGAATGATCCTCGTACAATCTTGCAGCAGTGAATCGACCTATCGAGCCCGATCTTGTTGCACTTCACCGGTGAAAGTTGTACTGTTCCAGCCGTGAACAAAAGTGTGCGAGAAAGGTACACGCCGGACCACCACAAGGATCCATCCGGAGTCTCTTGACGTTTTCCTGTTCTTTCTTTTTTCCTTATTATGGTCATCGTTGTGCTTTATTTAATATTCTTCCTTTCCGATCGATAATAAATGAAAAACCAGCTTTGGTGCTTTGTTGGTACCTCAAGTCTATCCTTAACTTCTACCCTAAACGGGGTCTGACGCTCTAGCTCTTTGTTTAACCCTAATCACAATTGTATTCCACGACATTTTGTCTCTTCTCTTGGATCATAAACAGGCTTAACCTGACCCTAACCGCAGTCGCATTCTACTAGGTTTCGACCCTTTATTTAAGTCGTAAACAGGCTGACCACAATCGTATTCTACGACATTTCGACCCTTTATTTAGGCCATAAACTGGGTTAACCCTAACCACGGTTGTATTCCACGACATTTCGATCTTTCATTTAGATTTTGAATAGCCCTAATCCTGACACTAACCACAACTTGGCGATTGGAGACAAGGAATAATAATTCAAGCCTATTTTTAATTATTATGTCGTCCAATTGGTATCATTACATAATTGATGGTTATTATTAATAGTCTCGTTAATGGAGGAGGATAGAATTTATGGTTTTATGAGATTTCAAACTATCCGACGTTTTTGCTTTTTTTTTTTCTTTTTTTTTTCGACCCGGCCTATTAGAAAGGATGCGGTTTTATCTTTTATTTTGTGTGAAACATTACGTAAGACGGCTTGAAAGATTCCGCCTGACACGGTTATCTGGATTTTGAAGTTTAATTAATTCAGACTGGTTAGCATAGAATGAAAAGTTTATCTGCTTGAAAGGATGCTAGAGATCTTGATTATCCCTGAATTTTGATAAACGATCTAGTTATGAAAGAAGTCAGTTGCAAAATGTTTATTAGAAGCTGAGGAAACTGCTTTCTGATTACCTCCATCCAAATAGATTTTAATATTATTAATTACTGCCTTTCACTTTAATTTCACGTTACTGAAATATTTATCTTAATTTCAGTAGTCGTTGTATGCTTATTTATTTCAAAGTCATTGTGTTTCGTGTTGACCTGAAATAACGGAGAAATTCTACATTAAACCGAAAAAATGCACGGTTTTATAATTTCGGAAAAAAAACGTGATAGTTGTATAATAGCAGTAGCAACGAAAGATTGTCAGATTTAGTGTATTTTTCAATTTACAACAACGCTTATTTTTAGCACAGGATACACTTTTACTGCGTTCATAGCCGGTACAAAGTTTCTAGCTATTCAAATATTCGTTATTTGTTCCGGAACATCCAACATCCGCAAGTATTGTTCGGCCGTCATAAAGAAACTAAATTTGAATTGAATTCTGTGGCTCGTACATTTACATTTCATAGAAGGAGTCTCTCCGTTGAGCTTCAAGAAATTTCGAATGTTGGCTCGTATAAGAAGTTTTTCGCTTCCTCAATTTCCGTGCAAAATTTCGTCAAGTCGATCTATTAAAAACTTTGTCCACTCGTCGTGAACAATGCTTCTTTTTCAAACCATGCTTCTTTTCTACCCATCATCAAATTATTACAGCTACATCACCAATTTTCAAGCAAAGCATGCTTTAATGTAAAATTCGCTATTCAGTCAAGGATTAAATAAATATCATTCCGTGCATAAATTGTGTCAGACGTAGAAATATATCGTTCACAAAGGGTGAAACGTTCGGTGCATCGTCATTTGCGAAATCTTTACGACTGGTTGCCACGTGTGATCGTAAACGCACAACAGAAAATATAAAATATCACGGTTAATAAGTAATATGCATGTGTACGCGGCTATATCGACATCGGATTACAAAATAGCCGGGCATTCACGGCATCGAAAGAGCAAGGGAATCTCTTTCGCTGCAAGATGCTTCCACGGCACGTGACGTAATATTACGTGCCTCACGGTCAAGAGGTGAAAACTGGTCGGACCTGCTTCCCTGGGAAAGATTTCCTCGCTGAAAACTTCACGTATCGTCGAGTTTACAGGTAGCCAGCCAGGATACGTGTCGATCGGATTCTTTCTTCCTTCTTTTTTTCTTCATCGGCTTCCAGGTGGAAGTAGGCGTTTCGTTACATATTTCTAAGCGTGCACTGGTGAGTATGCTAAACTTCCCTAGGGAAAATGGCAATATAGGAAAAGAAAGTCATACCACTTGTCTAATACTCGAAAGTAACTAAAGATTATATCTTGACACGATCAATTACCTAAACGAATAGTAATCCCAAAAACATAATACATTGAATCTAGATTTCCTTATAAAAAGTGGCGTCATAGAAGAAGGTATCCTCACTATTCGTCTTATACTAAAAAATTACTAGGCAATTTACCTAGATCATCATCCTTTTTTTTCTCGAGCATTGAGACGAGCAGTAGGTTACTTTTTCTCGGTGACGCCATTTTTCCCAGGGAAGCTTACGATGCTCGACAATGTACGCTTTGGTGCTTCGAGCAAACAACAAGAAGTCGTTCAGTGACAGAACGAGGATAAGAAAGGGGCAAGAAGCAAATGGTGGGACAATATTTTGCTTTTTATCGGGGGAGAAACCGGGCTGTTTCTCGTTCGAGGATAAAGGTTAACTTTATCTCCAACGTAAATTTCATTTCACTCGGTTATAAAGGTTTTGCAATTAAGCGCGCTGAAAACGACGAGAAGTCGATCGAGCGGTATCGATCGTTTATGAAACACGCATATTGTGTTGGTTAAATTTTCTATCGAACGATATTATTTTATTGAACATACCTTCGCAAAAGTATTTTTAGGAGAAAAGCCATCACTTGAAAGTATTTTCATAAAGGAATAACATTCGTTTCGTTATATTAATAGGTTTACCGCCACAGTAGAAACGGACGTGTGTGGTAAGGCACGTTGAAACCCTGAGCGACACCGAAACTTTTTGCAATCAAATAATTAACAAAAGAAACGATGGAATAAACCGTGGGTAGCGTTAATATTAAGCTAACAATGCTGGCTATCGAATTGAAAGGTTAAATTTGAAAATTAATTAATCGCGTCCTTAATAATCATAGTTTTAGCGTGTCTGATTACATACGTCCGTTTTCACTGTGGTAGTCAACGTGTTGATCCTCGAACGACGGACCATGGAGGGAGCTAGCAATTTTAATTGATCTTTATATTATTTAAATATTCCTTCGTTTAATCCAACGAAATACCGTAAACAACTAATAACCACCTATGAACTACAATTCAAACTTTAATTCCCACAACTCTCATTTTGCACGAAATTATATCGTTGAAAATGTCAAATCTTCTTGACGTACTTCATAATTTGAAACTTTCCCAAAAATATCGTAATTCAAGCGAATCGCGTGCACATGCTTCGTGTTTTCGATGTTCGTAACGCGCGACGGACGAGCGTTAAATCTAAAGTGCCACGACACCCGGGCAAATTGAGTTTTAGAGCCGGGGAAACGAGTTGCTAGCGTGCTACCAGCGTCGGGGGGAAAAAAAAGGCGTGGAAAAATTCTTTAGTTTAATTAATAGTTTAGCCCTGGCTATAGGATCGCAAACAGTCGTGCGAGAAACGAGGGAAAGAAGGATCACGTTTGCGGTGTGTTTAACGAAGAAACTTCCTTGCTGTAAAACGCCAAAGGAAACGTCTCGTCGCGCGATTGATTCATCGATTGGATAGATCGATCGATTCGCCGGATGGTCGCGTTCGAAGTTCCTCGAGGGACGATATAACTGGCGGCTTCTCGTCGACTCGAGGAAGAAAAACATCGAACGATGTCCTGAAAATACCGGAAATTCGATGTTCTTGCGGTAGTTACGGTTAATGGGTATCGAAAGAGCATCCGTCGTTGAAGATCATGGAAGAAATGCTCGATATCGCACGATAGGGACACGAGAAATACAAATGAACCGACGAATTATAGATAGAATTATTTGCTGCTCATTTATAGCGTTACATTTAGAATAATACAAAGATTTTATCCTCGATGTTTGAGTAATACGATCATTTTATTATAATCCCTTCAGCACTGGGTTCATTTTGTAAAAATCTGTAAAAATTTCTGAGTTTCGTTATCATTGATCTAGCAAGAGGTTATTATAATAAATAGCGTATCGTGGTATTTTAAAAAATATAGCCCCTCTAAAAAAAAACTCGTGCTATTTTGGAATTCAAAGGTGCAAAAACGTTTAGAGATGCGATAGTTGTCTCGAACAGAAGCATAACTCGTACTCCGGTATTATTATCCCAATTTTAACCATCAAATTAATCATTTGCAATGTGCTTATAATATCGGTTTAATTATTGAGCGATGTGGCCGACTTACGCGACCATATTGTTCGTTTAAAATTGATGAAAACGTGTATTTAATTTCCACTATTGAATATCGTAATTAATTTCGCATTGACGGAACGCTTTGCCCCTGCGAAGCTACCTCAGATTTCTGCACGTTCGTTTCTGATTCTATTCCAATGGATTCCATATCTAATTTGCTCGAAAAATCATTTCATTTCAGCGACTCTTGCTTTCCAGACACTGGATGTAAAGGGTTAATAAAATCCTGCAAACTCTCATGCGTGTGCATCACCCCTCAAATCTTGCTCGTAAATTTCGTAACTTCTGTTTAAGTTGCACTGTGACATTCATCGATCCAGATCGAAGGAAAACACGACGGCACTTAAGGGCTGGATATGAGGGTGTGAACGAGTATTTGTTGAGCATGCACGATAAGTGTTATTTTAGAAACGTGGAGGAGGAGATCGAAGGACTGTATAGGAGTATAAAAATCGGTGTCGAGTGGAGGGTGTATTTCGAAGAATTTTAGGAATCTGTGTATTGACACCGAATACACACTAGACCTGTTAATTACATTACAACGACTAATCGAAATATCTATTAATTATCGTCGAGATAAAGAATTATTTTACACGTTGGTTTATGCTGCATTCCTTACTCATTTATTCATCAAATACGGTCATTTCTATGTTGGCAATCATGTTAATCGTCATCGATCGACAGATTGACGGGGCTGACTATTGATAATGAATAGGATCGCGTTAGGAATGAACGATTGTGACGATCGGACGATCCTTCACCTGAAATGATTATTAAGGTTATCACGGTGGGAATCACGAATAGCGCTACTTGCGTCTCGTTACGAGGACTCGTGGCATATCGATGCGGACTCGGTAATGAGCGGCATTGTTTGTCGGTCGATGGTTCGCCGTGGGTTTTCATTTCTCATCTTCCGCGGATACGCCGTTAATTATTAAGCGCGTACTTCGCTGCCATCCATTATGCGCCGCGCGGTTCTTAATATCACCCTACGCCGTTGGATAATCGACAGTCCTTCCAACCGGTGGATAAAAATCGACTTTATTCATCCTTGAGGCTAGATTGCACGATAAAGGCTAACGTCCGTCGAAGACTGAAACAAAGTTTCATTCTGAACGTGGTCGAGGAACAATGGACCGTTTAATCAATTATTTTCTGATCCAAGAATACCAGTGTTGTTAAACTCGTGAATTACCACCTCATCCATTACCCATATTATAAGGAATTCCTTCAGGTACGCGGAATTAAAGATAATACAAGTAAGGAAGATGTGTGTGTGATATAATAATTCAGAATGAAAACCCTTGTCGCGGCTAAGATACCATCTAACTCATGGCACAGAATTGGGCACGGAAATGAATCAACGCAGGGATCCGTTCAGCCAGCCACAATTAAACGCAAGTCTAATTAAATCTAGATCGGATTGGTCGTGGAAGTTTCGTTGGTGAAATTACGAAATGTTTCGTAAAGTACTTATTCCCGAGGTTGCGCCTTCAAAAAGCAAGATTACGAGTGATGCGACGATCGCCGTGGGAGATCTGAAATTTACGTCGACCGTGTTTTTGAAATTATAACGTAATAATATTTGTATTATCGTGCGTTTTCTGCGAATGGCGTTAATTAAAAAAAGAGGAGTCCTTTTATACGAAATCACTTTGTATACAAATTTCTCCTGGAATTAACGTTATTTCCGATTTTGCAATTCTCGTTAACTGCCACGCTAAAGTCGTACAGAATCCCTCGAATTTAATCATTACTATTAAACAAATCTTCAAGTATCTAATAAAATTATTTACTATCACCAGTCAGTAGCACTCAAGTGTTAAAATGACTCCATCCTTCCAAAGAAGAACGATCACATATACAAATTAAATTTCAGAAAGAGAAGAAGGAAAGAAGTGGCGTTGAATTCATTCATCGAGCATCCTTCAACAATCGATGCTCACGTTCTGAAAGAACAAGCATCCTCGTCGAAGTTGACGTTCACCGCGCGTAAGGCGACGGAATACGAGAAAGAGGGAAGCAAATAAAAGAAAGAAGAAATTCGGCCTATTAATTATTCATACGCAAAAAGAACATCCCTCTATTAAAGGAATAAAGTGGCCGGGTGGGGAAAAGGGAATCGTCTCGATGAATACCCATGACGATCTCTTCCTGCCTCGACAGACAAATGCCGGAAAGAGCTTTAAAAGCCGCCCGAGACAAGGATACATTGGCGGACAAAGTATGCAAATGCTGCCCATAAAGCGTGCACGGTGCAGATACAAACGGTTGGAAGATGAGTAACCGACGTGGCTTGCACGAATGTAGAAAATACACGGTGCATCGCCACCGGTTAACATATATACAACCTCTCGATTCGTATAAGATACGCGAGGTCAGATAAACGAAACGGAGACAGAGGGTTCGCCTTTCATCTGCGATCGGTGTGTGCGATTTCAAATCACGCGATAAACGTAACGTCGACAGCTATCAACCAACCAAATAAAGATCGTTCGAGAACGAATCGTATTGGTTTGTATTTCCGTTTCCGTCACCGTTTTCCAATGTAC